>OX465289.1:148481405-149968905 GCA_949987695.1 Merzomyia westermanni
ATTCCTGGGACAGGTAACATCAAAAGTGGTTTCCTAAACGGGGTCGCCCCTTGGCAGTGGCTTGGCAAACTCTCCGAGTGTCTTTGTGCCATGGAAGGCTTCTCAGCAAAAATTCATCTCCTTTGTAGATGCCGTTCGAAGTCGGCAAAAATCTGTAGGTCCCGCCAATTTGTAGGAAAAAATTCAAAACGGCGCACCACAAATTGGAAGGGAAGATCGGCTCAGAAATCTCTAAGAGGTTTATAATGATATACCTGTTGTATATTAAATCAACTTACCCCTCAACACTCATAACAGAAGTGTTTTATTGAAATTAATCAGCTGGCTGTATAATATGAACTTAAGAGTATTAAAATAGACATGCGTAAATTGGTATGCCATAATAGATCACTACTGGGTATACAATGTTCGGTTCCACCCGATCTTAAACTTCCTTGCTTGTTTAGAATTTAATTTCTCCTTATAAAAAACTTTCATTGGGCATATCAGGGTCTAAAGTTTATAAGTATTTCTCCTCGAGTTAAGGTATTCAAGGGCCGAGGGAGGAAACAAACCAAATGCAGATATTTGTGAAGACTACGAATTCGATGGTCAGTGCACCGATGAAATGATCGCACAGCCGTAGTTCTCGGCGTATCTCATCGCGATGCTAATGAAGTTGCATACTCACGCACCATAAGAAGACATCCCGAAGCTGTCCTGAGTGCGGTGTTCTCACAGGCCTGCAACTTCTTCTGTTGTTGTTGTTGTTGTAACGACAAAAACACTCCCCGAAGGTTTTGGGGAGTGTGGTCGAAGTAACAGTCCTGGCCGGATTTGAACCCGGTACGCTCCGGTACTCCCTTGTGGTACTGCCCGACTGTCGTGGTAGCGATTTATGACCAGTGAAACCTTCTAGGTCATGTCACCTCTCCTTCCGTAAGGAAGGATAAGATGGGTAATGAGAGGTGAGAGGCATCATATCCGTAGATCAACCATCGAGTTGCACGTTATTACCTTTGTGCATATTAGTCGTCTCTTACGACCGGTATGCCTACTTCGGGCATACTCTAAACCCCTAACCCGTAGAGGTATGCCACTTCTTCTAATGTGTATCTGCTGGGCTCAGCAACTATATTAGAATAGTAACTCAGGGCCGGCTGGGCGATTGCTTTGTATGTTGCCAGCAAAGTTTCTTTATCTTTTGTCAGGTATTAATAGACAGTGACTTGAGAATTTTGTTGCGGCTTTGAATTTTGCTTGCAATCGGGATTGCTTAGGAATATTTCAACATCAATATTCATGTTAGGTTTGGCGCAATATTGGCACCGGTGGTAATAGACGCCCTTTCTTTGGCTTTTACCTTCACAAAGGCGAACCTGGGACATATTCTATATTAAGCTTAAGCTTAATTAGACTTTATTGTTTAACTTGCTTATTTTACGACAGAAAAATTAAAATAAATTTTTTTCAAGGACTTAAAAAAATAAAAATTGTTCATAATTATTATCGAATCACATTTATTTTAAAAGTCTCAAAGAAAATGTCTTTGAAGTGTCAAAAAAAAATAAAAACTGCTCATAATTGTTATTTTGAAATTTTTAAAGTAAAATATCAAAATAATAATTACGAATGTCTGAAAAAAATTTTTCTTAGTTATAATTATTGCAAAAAGATTTTTTTATATTTGTTCAAATTAGAAATTATTATTATTTTGGCTGCCTGCTTCCTCACCATTATGGCGAATTGTGAAAATGTTACGTCTTACAATTAATATGCAGGATCAGGGGTATAATCATGGGGATTCCGCGGCCTTTGCTCGGAACCCCCTTGAGATCGGCGAAGTTCGTAAGACAATAAATGCTGATGGCCTTATCATATTATAAATAGAAAAATAGTAGAGAAAGTATCTCATCGAATTTTTAAACTCTTTCGAGCTATCAGGGGTACCAGTTATACTAATGCGTAACTTGAAAGCAAATTGTGCAATGCCACAGTATTGCAAATAACAGCGCTAAAAATATTTTTTACAAGCTACCATTATTACTGGGAGAATAGTTATTAACCCTAAGAATACCTATTATTCCAAATAAAATGAATTCCTGTTAAAACGTGTACAGTTTTCCGTAAAAGTCGTTTTTTCGATAACCATAAATAAGAGTCAAGGGCAAGCCCTCAAAGTGGCAGAAACGAATCTAGGATCCGCTTGCTTTTCACACGGGCAACTTTAGAGCCGAAAAGCTTTTTGTATACGCGAAAAACCGTAAGTCAAAAAATGTAGTTTAAAGAGATTGGTTGCGTAAAAGAATTTAGAAAAAATTTTTAATCAAATTTAGTGTTTCATGTGAACTTTAAAAATGAATATTTAAATAAAATTAAACTTAAGTTCTATGTTAACAGTCGTTTACACATGTAACTTTTGTTATTTTGTTTATTTACTTCATGCGGTAGCAAAAATTTACACACTGTACAAACTAACAAAAACAAATAGTAACCACCAATATATTGACATTGGTGTGAAACGGTATTCCGACAAATTTGGAAAGTAATGCTCGGTTTTCTTTAGGTCAAAATGACTGACCTCAAAAACTGACTTAATTGTCATAATGGCGGTTTGGTGCCTAATGTGTTTCCATTACGTCTTGAAAACTGGCATGGAGTCGATATATGTAGCAGTGCAGTGAAATTGTGGTGTCAGTCGATTGACGTCCCGTTTTCACCACTGATGTCAAACGTGAAGTAGTCAGTTGTTTGACCAGCTATCAATTGTAGGTTTGCGGGTTCGCACCCCAACTTTCTTAAATTTTTTTTTACTTTTTAAAATTGTTTCTTTAATTTTTAAATATTTTTCTTTTTATATATTTGCACTCCAGTATTTTATGGGAGATAAAAAACTATACAAATGTCCGATTGACTGTAAGGTAGCGTACAAAAAAATAATGATATTATAGAAATAAAAAATAAAGTAATAATAAAATTTTAAGAAATAAATAAAAAAAATCAATAAAATGTTGAGTGCGAACCCGGGCTACCGCTACTATGATATGGCTAACGGGAACGTAAATGACGAAACGGTCAATTTATTCATTTAAATAAAATTTGCATCGGCAAATCAAATTTGGGACACACAATGTCTAGAGGCTTCGCCGGTGCCCATTACTTAATATGTGCATATGCCGTTCTTGCCGTTCTTGCCGTATTATATTTCTCGTCTACTCATTTATTTCATAGAGTATTCATGATTTATTAAAATTTAAAAAATAAACTTACTGTATTTTTTTAAATATTTAGTGGGTAATCCAGTCTTTTTGTGAAAGTTCATAATGTATATTCTCTTCGTTCTTACGTACTTCAGTTTTTACACATTGAACATATATACATGTTTTCTATACGTACATATATTAATGTACAAGTCCACAAAATATTGGTAATGTACGAGGTGTGTTCAAAAAGTATCGCGAATTTTGTGTTTTTTCAATAATTATTTATTTATTCATGAATATCTATTTTGTCCCCTTCAAAGTAATCCCCATGAGATATTATACACTTGTGCCAACGGTTTTTCCAATCTTCGAAGCACTTCAAAAAATCATTTTTTTGTATCTTGTTCAGCTCCTCCTTCGATGCCGTCTTTATCTCGTCAAGAGAAGCGTAACGTCGTCCTTTCATGGGCCTCTTCAGTTTAGGGAACAAGAAAAAGTCACAGGGGGCCAGATCTGGGGAATACGGTGGCTGCGGCATCATTAGTGTGTTGTTTTTGGCCAAAAAGTCGCGCACAAGCAACGATGCGTGAGCAGGGGCGTTATCGTGGTGCAAAAGCCAATTTTTGTTCTTCTTTGCACATCTTCTCGGCCTTCTGAGAACATTTTGTACCACCGATAAACGTTGCTTCGGTCCAAGGTAGCTTCTCCGTATGCCACAGTCAACATTCGGAATGCATCCGCGCACTTAATTTCGTTTTTCACACAAAATTTGATACAGGTTCTTTGATCCATTTTTTTGAATAGGTAAAAATCGAAGACGATCCAAAACACGTGCAAGCAAAGCAGCTGTCAACAATTAACTGAACATTCAAAATGGCCGAGCTTGTCGGCATAAGTGAGAGACATGAGTACCAACATAACGCCACAAAAAATTCGAAATTCGAATATACGTAACCAGCGAAAATTCAAAATTCGCGATACGTTTTGAACACACCTCGTATGTATATTGCAACGATTTTCCGCCAACCCTTGTCAAATTTGGGTTTACAACAAACCGATTTCGGGCGTTCCGCTATCCTCAGTGTTAAGAACGAAAATAACCTGTAACGACTGGCGAGCTATGTTGGACTGCCAAAATCGTTTATGTTAAGCACTATTTAAAGAAGAAGAACAGTTGAAAAGGTGCAATCTATCTGAATTTGGATTTTTATAGACGTGAAGGATAAGGGTGTAGCGTTTTAGCTCAGCAATTTCAGACCGCACAAATTACGGTATTATTTCGTTCTGTTATTTTATTACTACCAGAACCAAATTGTACGCATACCTCGAAACCGGTTTTATCGTCTTGAAAGCCTAGAGAATTTCTTAGAAGGTCTGAAAAAGCTATATATGCTTTTTATTAAAACGCATAATCCACTGACCGATATATTCATAAATTATAATCAGAAGCATAAAATGGTAGTGTGTTATTAAATCATATGTAAACAAGTAAGGAAGTCTAAGTTGGGGTGGAACCGAACATTATATGCCTAGTAGTAATCTATTATGGCATACCAATTTACGCAGTTGAATACTTTTCAGTTCGTATTATAAAGCCAGCTGATTGTTTGATAATTGAGCATCTGCAAAGGAGATGAATTTTTGCTAAGAAGCCTTCCATGGTAGAAAGACACTCGGAGAGTTTGCCAAACCACTGCCGAGGGGCGACTCCGTTTTGAAACACTTTTTCAAGCCACTTTTAATGTTACTTGTCCCAGGACTTGAACCTTCGACCTTCGGTGTAGTAGGCCGGCAACACTACCGCAACATCACGGCGGCCGCCATTTATTTATTTGTATATAAATAGCTTCCCTACCTACAACTGCTAACCAGATTCAAATGAAAATACCAATACATGCACATTTTATGTTTGAACAATTTGCGTTCAAATAGACAGACGGACAGACAGACAGACAGACAGACGGGGGAGACGAAGATGGGTAAATCGACTCAGCTCATCGTTCTTTTCATACTTACAAACAATTCATGTTCATGAAAGGTATGAAAATCAAAAAAGATATACAACTTATCTATTGCAGTGGGGTACTAACTATTTGCCAAGATATTTTGTTTTGTGTTATCTGATTTGACTAATTTTTGGCGGGACTATACCAAATACTTTTGAGAAGCAGCTGACCAATTTAGATTGAAATATCTAGTTCAAACTACAAGAAATCGGCTTTGAAAATAGCAGAATTTTTATGCTGCAAAAGTGGGCGGCTCCACGCCTACTTCCGCAAAATCCCTAGAATTTTTTCTCGCACGAATTTTGCTTAAAAATCTAACAATGCGTGCAAGATCTTATTGATATAGCTTGCATGGTTATAAAACTATCGCGTTTTACATTTTACAAACAAATTTTTAGATCTATGTTAAAAACTGGGCGTGGTCATTGACCGATTTCGGCCATTTTTACAACAAACAATAACCTTTCTATATTAAACATTTTGGGCAAATATTGTTTTTATCATCTATTTTTTACCGGAGTTTTGGCATAAAAAGCTTTGTGGAATAAGACTGGCTTTGACGTCAAGCTGTACGGACGTGTTTTTTTGCAGCTCTGTGTAATTTTTATTTTTCTAGTTTATTTCTCTATTGCTTTATCAATGTCGCTTTTACGTACGCGTTGTGGTGTGTGCGGTAAATCTATAGCTAAAGACATTACTTTAAATTGCTCGCTTTGCAAGGCTGTGTTTCATCATACGTGCAAAGGAATTGACATTAGTATTTTCGATGTTATAAAATACAATAATAACATCGTGTTCAATTGTGATACTTGCTTGAACATTAATTTGCATTCCCTTGTCGCTGATCTTGTGACAGAGGTGAAAGACCTGAAAGCTCAGGTACAAAATTCAGGATGTCTACGCTCTGCCAGCAGCTCTGCTGCAATTGTAAACAAGTCGAATGTTATAGCTTCTGTCATTGCTGGTGATTTTTCGTCTCCTTCTGTGCCGTCTTATTCGCGTGGTTCTGCTGAGTTATTAACTCAAGCAGTCAATGCTAATGCTGCTCGCCCTACCAATACTGAAGCCATGCATTCGTTGCCTGGTGAAAATTCATGGGAGTTAGTTGAGAGCCGGATTAAAAACAAAAACAAAAACAAAAATAATGGCAATAAGAATAAAAAGCAGTCGCAGCGTCAAAAACCAAAACCTTTGGTAGGCACAGGTGAAAACAACGATCTGTAGGTAGCTGCGCGTTTTAAATACCTTTTTAAATACCGGCCTCTTTTAAGACATCAGTTCTGCCAGTGCACATTATTGAGTATGTTGAGAAACATGCGCACATTGATAAGCAGCATCTGAGGTGCTTTTATTTATTCAACAAAGAGAAGAATTGAGATTCTCTCAGATATGTGAATTATAAGCTGGGTGTAATTGAAACGGATTATGAAAAATTGCTGAAAACTGAGATATGGCCGGTGAATGTTTCTGTTCGTCCTTTTCAGTTTTTTCCCAAAAAAGGGGAGCAACTAACTCGGCCCTGATTGTTCGTAATAATCAACATATTAAAATATACTATCAAAACACTTCTGGTCTACGAAGCAAAACTAGTAGTGTTGGCATGCTGAGCTCTCTTTTGGGGTATGATGTGTTTGTTTTGACTGAAACATGGCTCAACTCAAATTTTTGTGACGCAGAATATTTTAATTTAAGCTGCTTCGATGTTTTCCGTAAGGATAGAGATGCTAATAAAACTGGCTGCAGTAGAGGAGGCGGTGTGCTGATAGCACCACGGTGCAATATACAAGCTACGCTCTATGACTTGAATAATAATGACTCTATCCTCGATCAACTTTGTGTCCGGCTGAGTGGTTCTGTGGGTTACCTCTATATTTGCGTTTCTTATATTCCGCCTCTTAGTGATGCATGTGTCTATGAATCACATGTTGATAACTTTCCTCCTCTTCATCGTGAAATTGGTACCAATCAATTATGTGTTCTTGGTGACTTTAACTTGTCCAATGTAAACTGGACTTACATCGATAATGATGCTTATTTGACTGCCTCAAATATCACTAATAATATTGAATCGTATGTTTTAGATAACTTGTTGAGTGTGGGTTTATCGCACGTTAATGGCTTGCATAACAGGTTGCAACGCTATCTTGATTTCATTTTTATTAGTAGCGATTTGAACTTTTTGCTGTCGCAAGCTGCAACTTCTATATCGCCGCCTAATTTCCACACTCCAACTTTACTGGAAGTGGAATTCCTAGAATTCTTCAATACCTCCTTTTCTACTTCTAGGCCATCATTAAATTTTGATCGGTGCGACTTTAATGCTTTGGATGTAGGGTTAAGAGAGATCGACTGGGACTCTCTTTTTATAAATAATGAAGTTGCAACTTGCTTTAATATATTTAAAAATTCATTATCTGATATTTGTAATAAACTTGTTCCTACTTTGAAGAAAAAAGCATATAAGCTTCCTTGGTATACATCTGAGCTTAAACATCTAAAGAATTTCAGAAATAAGTTTTTTAAGAAGTTTAAAATTAATAACAGATTTGATTTTTACGAGTTATTTATATCCTACTGGACAAAATTTAACGACTTGAATAAGAGTCTATATGAAAAATATATTAATAATTTCGAGAGAAATATAAAATCGAATCCTAAAAAATTCTGGACCTATATTAAATCAAAGAAGAATGTATCGAGTATTCCAAAAACTGTTTTTTATAAGGATATGTCCGTATCTTCTATTAGTGAGGCTGCTGATTTATTTGCGGACTTTTTTTCATCCAATTTTGAGTTGGATGAGGATTTGTCTGCCAATGATTTTGCTACCTTACGTCTTAGTCTCAACGATATAGCAAGCTCTTATTTTTCCCTGGGATCTTTGGTACTTTCTGAAAATGATGTTATAGAGGGTTTGATAAATCAAGGATTCCTCTCGGACTGATGTTGATGGCCTATGCATGAGACTTTTAAAAAATTGCTCGTTGTTGTTGTTGTTAACAGTGCTTCGCCCTGCCCCAGATTGGACAGGGTTACACTGAAATAACAGCCCTTGGCCGGGTGAAAAAACCCGGGTCATTCCGGTGTCCTTATCTTCAGGACTTTTTATTGATGACTGGAAAATTACACCTATCACTCCTGTTTTTAAAAATGGCAACAAATGTGATGTATCTAACTACAGACCAATTGCTAATCTATCATCGATTGCTAAGCTGTTTGAATGTATTGTACAGGAGAAACTTTACTTTAATGTAAAGCATCTAATTTGCCCAAATAAGCATGGTTTGTGCCCGCAAGATCGACGGTTTCTAATCTTTCTGTGTTTACTGAGGACTTCTATTCATGCTTTCGTAATGGCCTACAAATGGACACGATTTATACAGACTTTTCCAAGGCGTTTGACAAAATTTCTCACAAAATTCTTATTTTCAAACTTTCTTGCATGGGGCTCCATTCTAGTTTTCTTCAATGGATCAAATCGTACTTGTTTAACAGGAGCTGCATGGTTGCTATAGATGGCGAGTTTTCGAAGCCATTTGTTTCCAGCTCTGGGGTACCACAAGGTAGCATTTTAGGTCCCTTATTATTTGTGCTGTTTATTAATGACGTTTCATCGTGTTTCAAATCGGCTAATTTTCTTTTATACGCAGACGATCTTAAGATATATTCGGTGATAAATGGACCGTATGACTCTTCCGTGTTGCAAGGTGAACTTAATAATTTTTATAATTACTGCTTTATATAAGTGCCATAAAGTGACTTATTCTAAGATGATCAAGCCTTTTGAGACTCGTTACTTCTTAGCACACTCGTGCATTTCTGAAGTTAACGAAATCAAAGATTTAGACGTTTTTTTGACTGCAAATTTAGCTTTGCTACGCATTTAAATTATATTATTACTAGTTCCCTTGGTACACTTGCTTTCGTTAAACGTCACTCTTCTCACTTCTCAAACCCATACACTTATAAAGTTCTTTATTCTGCTTTTGTACGATCCAAGCTTGAATACGCAGCTTATATATGGAGACCATACCATGCAGTGCATATAAATCGTTTAGAAAGAGTCCAAAAGTACTTTATTCGTTTTGCTCTGCGTTCCTTAAACTTTTCTGAACCGATTCCATCTTACATAGCACGATGTCGTTTAATATGTTTGCCATTATTATTAGATAGGAGAGCGCTCTTATCAATCTCGTTTATCTTTGATCTCATCTCTGGAAAGATAGATTGCCCATCTCTTCTTCAACGACTACATTTTAATGTGCCTTGTAGAAATTTAAGAAATTTTGATGTCTTTCGTGTTGGAGTTCATAGAACAGTCTATGGTGCTAATGTCCCATTGAGTAGAACTCTTTTAGAATACAACTTTTTCTCAAATTTTCTAGAGTTAGATCTAACTTATAGTAAATCACTCTTGCAGTTTAGATTAAAAACTTACTTCTTAAGTTATAATTAATTTAATTATATTTAAGTGTCTGTTGTATTTAGACATAAGCAAATAAATAAATAAATAAAAATAATCCACTATAAAAGGAAAGGGCCACGCCCATTTTCAAATATTTATATTTTTCGACTTTCTTCAGTCACGGACACTTTGAAAGTGAAATGGAAATGATATAAAGCTTTCGTACGCAAAGTTATTGCCTATTAAATATATCTATGATCCTTTTCAAAATATTGTGTTTAAAAGTGGGCGTGTACTTTAACCCATTTCGCCCATTTTTTTCCGGAATATTCCTTCTATTAATATAAATATGTGTGATCAATGTCGTTTCGATATCTTGAACGGTTTTGGATTTATGATTAATATTATTTCTAAATTTGACTTAATCAAAAGTGGGCGGTGCCATGCCCATTTTCAAACATTTTTTGAAAACTTTATTTTCTGCCTTAGCGTTAATGTTTATCCTATAAGTGTATTATGTACTGAATAATCACCTTTTTTGTATTTTCGAAAATATTATATATACGAGTATAAAAAGTAATATATATAATATTTATTTTAACTCAATGTGCTCAATGGGGGAAAATATATCTACCATTTGGAATGGTATGTGTATACATATGTTTACGGTTGCCTTTTGGATTTTTTTTTTTTTAGTATACCGCAGTGCTACGCACACAAAGTATATTGACTTTAGCCGCCTAACGGTGGTATGTAACGGGAGAAAAAAATCGAGATAGATATTGACTTATGTATATCAAGATATTCAGGAGGAAAAGATAAATTGATTAAGCAATGTCCGTTCGACCGTCCGTCTGTAAACATAATCACCTCTACAGGTTATAACTCCACAACAATTTACCACGCCAAAAGTTTTAGTCACGGACAACGGAGGAAGTTCATAAATAGGAATTTCAAGAAGTTTGTGCAAGAGGTTGGCATAAAGCACCAGCTAACGGCACCATACACACCGCAAGAGAATCCGACAGAGGGAGCAAATCGTATAATCAAAAGGATGATAGCACAATTCACTGGGAAAGAGCACCGAGTTTGGGATGAGTTGTTGCCAGAAATACCACTAGCATTGAATACGAGCGTATCCGAGTCAACAGGCTACGGTCCAGCATTCGTAATACAGGGTAGGGAGCCGGTAATCCCGAACGCCCTCCACGATGAGCAACGTTTGGCACAGGCGAAGAGAAAGTGACTCTAGATGAAAAGTCAGCAAAGATGAAGGAGGTTTACGAGATGGTACGACGAAAACAGCAGCGAGCATCGGCGGAACAAGCGCGGCGCTACAGCTTGCGCAGAAGGCATGGAAACCGAACTTAGACGATTAAGTATTGTTAAAGGAGCATCAGTTGCCCAAGGTAGTGGATAATTTCGCGCCAAAGTTGGCACCAAGATACGGTGGCTTGCATCTCGAAACGAATTTCGTATCACCGGTAATCGTCTAGCTAGACAAGGTGCACAAAGGCAAAAAGAGGACGGAGCACGTGAGCGATTTGAAGCCATATCAATAAGCCCAAGTCTAGAAGATCAACGAAGCAGAATCAAGTCCGACACAAGGGAGAGAAAGTAAATCAAAGTCAGCCAGAGGAGGAAGAGAGACACGGACACGCGCACCTCGTGAGCAAGACAACCCGGGCAAACAACCAGACGACTAACTAAGGTAGCATCAACCCAACGCACGCTGACACCAAAGCCGCGCGCATATACATCGGACGCGCCATTACCTGCAACACCAGGCGCACCCACTTCACGAGAAGCTAAAGTTTTGGTTGAACAAGGCCAAGTATGATGCAACGCGTTATCCGTATGCGGATCACTAGCGCTACCGCAACCAGCTACGAGTGGACTCGAAGGAAATGAAATTTCAGCATAAAGCAAAACGAACACAAGTTGCAACCCCCGTCAGCGAATAGTTATCAGAAGCCACCAAGCATTCACATATTGGCAAATATAGGCATTAGAAATTTGCATACACTACCCCACGGGAGCATTTCCACGATCGTAACAACAAAACCCGCCGAAGCATATGAAGCAGTGGAATCGTCCTGAAAGCAAACACACGGCAGACGTACGTCCAAGAGGCTCTAGCGAGGCGAAGGAAAATGATGTTCCACCGGAACGTGGATGGCCAGAAGTACCGAATTAGGAAAGCAAGGGCAGGCTTGGTAACGGCACCACCGGTTTTGGAGCCCACACATTACGCACACATAACATGCATATTTACTTAAATACACCCAGTTGACCTTGTAGGAAAAATAGGCGCAGCTCGGGCTGCAATTAGGCTCCGAGACGCTGGTTATAGGCTTGTGCAGTATGGCCATTCCAATATACTATCGGGCTTTGATTTTATTCCCAATAGAATAGATTACTGTGCGCCGACCTCTTCTCCGGCGAAGGGTTTTGCGACTTACATTCCCGCAAGGGACGAGTGGACAGGCGGAGAACCTATCTGGGGGGAGGCCTTGGCGAATCTGTTTACGGACGGTCAAAGCTGGACGGATGTGTTGGGGGGGGGTGTATACTGTCAGGAACTCGGGATTAGCACGAAATTTAGGCTACCTGATCATTGTAGCGTTTTACAAGCGGAGGTTGCCGCCATTAAGGATGCGGTAGATGGGACGCTGTCGAGCGCATTCACTGTCAGGGAGTTCAACATCTACTCCGACAGTCAAGCGGCAATTAGGGCGCTGAGTGCAGGCAACGTTCGATCGAGGACAGTGAGCGACTGTCTGGAATCACTTGCGGTTGCGTCCAACTACTTCAAAATAAAAATCATTTGGGTGCGTGGCCACTCTGATATTCCCGGCAATTGCCATGCGGATCTCTTGGCCAGAGCTGGCACGCGTGACACAGATGTGGCTGACTCCAGTACACTGGGTATTCCCCTTACCACCTGTAGTTTGCTTCTGGGCAGGTGGGCTTCGGAACAGTTAAGCAAACGCTGGGCTGACACCACCTCATGTCAGGTGTCGAAGTCTTTCTGGCCAGTAGTTGACTCCGGGCGGTCAGTGGAATTACTTAGGTTCCCCAAGTTACATCTTTCCATGATGATAGGGGTGTTGACGGGGCACTGTCCGATGGGGGTCCATGCGGTGCGGTTAAATATTCTTGAAGACCCGAGCTGCGTAAGCTGCATGGAGGACGACGAGGTGGAATCATCAAGTCATTTCATGCTCAGTTGTCCAGCGTTTGCTAGGACTAGGCGCAGGTATCTCGGTTCGGATGTCCTTAGGTCGGAAGACGTGTCGAAAATCGATGTGTCCCAAATCCGGAGTTTAATTGTCGCTACGCAGCGCTTTGCCAAGTAATCCTAAGTTAGTGTCACCGTTTAGAATGTGGTATCACAACGGACCTTCAAAGTGTCCAAGTGAGCGGCCCACCTAGTGGGCTGCTACCACCTAACCTAACCTAACCTAACCTACTTAAATACATACACACTAAACCCAATTTATTTGTATTCTGAAATGATATTATATGCCAATTGAGTTTTCAAGGTATAAATTTGTATTAGAATATATTTTTTTGGATGCCTTAATGTACACTTTAATATATTAGGCATAGTACATACATACATATTAATGCATAATATTGTGACGAATTCGATGACTCCTTGACTACACTCACATATAATGTAACTAATAACTAGTTTTATTTACTAGTAATACGAGTAAACGCAATGCAAAATTTAAGATTTTGGTAACTTGACAGTAGTTCACTGTACTTGCCCACACACATATACATATGTAATACTTCTATATTGTTACTATCCTATATCCGCAATTTGTTTGAGTTCCGTCGAACATTATGAGTGGAAATGTAATTTCTGCGCATGCATGGTATTTTTTGTGTTAGTATATGTGAATATATGTGAACACGCAATTATACAATTGTAGTAGCGTTTCGAAACAAAAGTAGTAAAGGGCCATTCAAAGGGGCATTCTTCCCTTTTTTCAAAAGTTGCATGGTTGTTATAAAACAGTTTAGGGGATTGAATAATAAAAGACGACTAAATAGAGTAAACGGTTTAGCAAAGTATTTATTATTTAAACATGGTTAGCAGCCATAAAACTTATAGTTTTCACATAAATGCTTAAAAAAAGAAAAAACTAAATGAATTTATATATATTGCTTTCTTTCTTCTTCTTTAAATGGTCATCTAACCGCCTGGGCGATTTTGACCGTCCAACATAGCTCGCCAGTCGTTTCTTCGTTGCGCCAACTGGCGCCAATTGGAAACACCGCGGGATCGCAAATCGGTCTCCACTTGGTCCTTCCATCGGAGTGGTGGTCTCCCTCTTCCTCTGCTTCCACCGGCGGGTGCCGATAAGAATACCTTCTGGGCTAGAGCATCTTCGCTCATTCGCACTACATGGCCTAGCCAGCGAAGCCGTTGTGTTTTAATTCGCTGAACTATGTCGGCGTCTGCGTAAAGTTCATACAGCTCATCATTAAACCTTCTTCCGTACTCGCCGTCGCCAACGCGTAGAGGTCCACAAATCTTTCGAAGAACCTTTTCTCTGATTTTTGTTGGAACGATTTTCCGTCATCCCTTGTCAAGTTTGGTTTTGTGACAAACCGGTTTCGGCGTTCTGCCATTTTCAATGCCTAGTATCGTTCTGGTCTGTGTCTATCCGCTGCGTTGTTTTTATAGTCCGTGGGTGCTGTGGCAGGTAATGTCAATCTATGTGTTCGTGGTAGGTAACGTTAATATGCGTGTGTGTGTGCGCGGTATTGATACGTCCGAATTGTTATCTGTCCCAAGGGTTGTTTTTGTAGGTATGTAGACATACCGCTTGTTATCTAAGCGGTAGGTTGAGGTAGGTAGAAATAGGTGATTTTTGCAGTTTGGTTCATGTTTCGTTTTTGCTTGTTCATTGTTACGTGTTTGGTTGCTGTACCTGCTGGCTTGTGTTGTTTTTTGTAAACTAGTTTTAAGGGTTCAAATATTTCGTCAGAGATAGTGTTGGTTTGTTCGTTTATGATCCTGCCGTCAAATGTTTTTAACTTGTATATCTCCATGTTCTCAAGTACATTAAGCCGCCGGCCTTTTCCTTGTACGTGAAGTATTCGAGCCGTTGTTTTTATGTTAGCTGGGGTGCAGTTGTTCTCAAACATGTGGTTCGCGAAATTAGATTCTGGTATTATGGTGGGTTTTCGTGTTTTTTTGTTGTAGTCCCTGATATGCTCTCGGAATCTTGTGCTTATTTTTCTTCCTGTTTGTCCTATGTAGCTGTATTGACATTCACAAGTAAGCCTATACACTCCGTGTCTGTTGAATGGGTCATCAGAATTAGTGTCGGTTCTTAGTTTTTGTCCGACGTTGTTAGATGTTCTGAATGCTGTGTTGATGTTATATCTTTTAAAGAACTTTGCTAATTTGTACGTCGTTCTTCCAGTGCATCTAACAACGTCGGACAAAAACTAAGAACCGACACTAATTCTGATGACCCATTCAACAGACACGGAGTGTATAGGCTTACTTGTGAATGTCAATACAGCTACATAGGACAAACAGGAAGAAAAATAAGCACACGATTCCGAGAGCATATCAGGGACTACAACAAAAAAACACGAAAACCCACCATAATACCAGAATCTAATTTCGCGAACCACATGTTCGAGAACAACTGCACCCCAGCTAACATAAAAACAACGGCTCGAATAATTCACGTACAAAGAAAAGGCCGGTGGCTTAATGTACTTGAGAACATGGAGATATATAAGTTAAAAACATTTGACGGCAGGATCATAAACGAACAAACCAACACTATCTCTGACGAAATATTTGAACCCTTAAAATTAGTTTACAAAAAACAGCACAAGCCAGCAGGTACAGCAACCAAACACGTAACAATGAACAAGCAAAAACGAAATATGAACCAAACTGCAAAAATCACCGATTTCTACCTACCTCAACCTACCGCTTAGCTAACAAGCGGTATGTCTACATACCTACAAAAACAACCCTTGGGACAGATAACAATTCGGACGTATCAATACCGCGCACACACACACGCATATTAACGTTACCTACCACGAACACATAGATTGACATTACCTGCCACAGCACCCACGGACTATAAAAACAACGCAGCGGATAGACACAGACCAGAACGATACTAGGCATTGAAAATGGCAGAACGCCGAAACCGGTTTGTCACAAAACCAAACTTGACAAGGGATGAGGGAAAATCGTTCCAACAAAAATCAGCTTACTACCCTGTCGGAAGATCAACACAACAAAATAAACCACTAACCTTTTCTCTCGTATGCTCCCAGAGCCGCCTCATCAGATGTTGTTATATATTGCTTTACTTAGCTGAAATTAATTAAATTGTTTAATTATTACTTATTGGTTATGAAATAATATCAAATTCGTAAATTTTTTCGCACGTACTCTTTTTCGTCTGTTTTTTTTGGCCTCCAAAAGCAATCGAGTGTCCAAGCATAGCCCTATAACTTCTTTACGCACATTCATACATTTTGCATATCGTCAGTGACACTGCCAAACCGCGAAAGGCGCAAATGCAAAACCGCGTAAGTACCATTTGTGTCAAAGTCGAGGTTTAGTCACAAGGACTTCAGGGGACTACGCTCCATTTAATAGTACCAAAAATTGGGTTTTTTGTACTATATAATGCGAAATAACGGCACCAATGCAAAACCGCGGATAAATAGTTTCATAGAAAATAGCTGCAAAACCGTGTATATTTAAGCTTGCTCGGTGAAATAAACGTACTTTCTAATGTAAATAAAGTTGAAATAAAAAGAGATGGTTTCATTTAAAATATTACTGCAAGACTTATTATATTTTTGTTTCATTGGGGTGAATTCAAAGCATTCCCTTATCGATATTCAACTTTAACACTGCGTTACAAATACGATCTTTAGTTCTGTCCTATGAACCAAATATACTTTTTAGGAAAGGGGTGAAAAAATCAAAATACACGTGTATCGGTGATTTTCATGTACACGTCAGAATTTGTTTGCAGTGCTCCGTACGTGGTAGCCAAATTGTTGGTACAGCGTACTTTACTGTTGACCTTCCATCAGTAAACTTGCATAAATTTCTATAGCAATAGTCGCATACGACTAAAAAATTAATTTATTGAGGATCTCTAACCTTAACAGTTCTAGTGTAATCGACAGCATTCCCACCTTACTGAGTGTCCAAAGTTCTATTCCCAAGAAGTTGATATAAAAAATGTAAATGCTTCCGACAATAAATCGAAAAATTGAAGCTTTAGTATGTTTTTGGTAAAAGTGTAATATTCAAATAAAAGCCTGCAAATCAGAAAGGCAGGATGGATATATTGCAAAGCTATTTCTAAGGGACTTTTCTGATATCAGCCTTGTACAAGGATAACCGAAAAATTACCTGTAAATTTAACGTTGGTCTAAGGAATTCAATAACTCTTATACTACCAAAACGCTCATACGTAGTTGGTAAGTCCGGTTTTGGAATACACTTCATTACTGTGGAACCATCGTTTTCAGATTCATTCTGACTAAATGGAATCTTCGCAAGAACTATTTTTTCACGTTGAGAGACTTACGGGATCTTGCTCTATTGCAACAGTCTGAAACTTCAACAGCGGCTTACACCATAACAAAGTCGCCAAGAAATTCTTAGTGTTTTGTTCAAGGTGAACTATTGAGAGGTATGCTGAGCAGTCCATTTTAGCTTAGCGTGATTATGTCTACTGTCGCTATCAGATACATCTGACTAGATTTTCTTAGTTCAAATATTTCAACACCATCTTTTAATTAATAAATTGAGCTAATGATAGGTTGGACTGTCCTTTTAACCTATATAGTCTTAGCTACCATTCGAAACTCTGAATCTACAAATAATCTGCATTGCTGCTCGCGCCTCTAAATGATCCTACACTCTGTTGCTAGGAAACGTATATATGAATTTCGATATGAAAAATACATTAAATGCGTTGAACTGCATTTAAGCTCATGCTAAATTGTTATATTATGATACTTAGTCTGTCAGATTTGTTGAATCTGTAGACTCAATAAATAAATAAATTAGTTTGCTAGACTTAAGTGGAAGCTTCCACTTTTCTTCTTTGTTTTTGCGAATCGTCGCGACCGACTCTGAACGGCATTCGCTGGAATTACGCCCTGAGGACATGTAAAACAGTGGCGAAAAGCAAATGTATATTAAAAAATCTTTCAGAGGAATTCTGATTTTAACAACCCTGGGACCGTCGTTAAAGTATACCAGCACTCTAACCACTATATCACACCGACCGCCTGACTGCACTTTAACTTATTTCTTTTTAAAATGCAACATTGAAGAAAAACTTATGTTTGCAATGAGCCAAAAAAAAAATTTGCAAAACCGCGTATGGTGCAATGAATACGAATATAACCATGATTATGCTTTTCTCACCAAAAGTTATAGTTGGATTGGGAACTTATTGTAAAAATCTAGCTTTGCTGAAATTTATCCCATAATATACCTGTTCGTGCTATAGTAAAACAGTTTTTTGCATCTCCTGAAAAAGTTACGCGGTTTTGCAGTGTCACCGATGATATATTTATATTTTTGTGTCTCCCTATGAAAAACGCATTTGACATAACTTCATTAACTCTAAATTAGAAATGTTTATCTCTTCTTTCGACCTAAAAATTTTACGGCCGCCACTTAGATTTTATATCCCGTGCCCACTGTATATCTGTAATGTAATGCACTCATAATTACTAGCAATATAGAAGTATTACATATATGCCAGGGGTTGGCAAAATTGTAAATGAGGTAGTATTGGTGAGAGCCCTATGAACGCACGAACCAGTTGTGAGGACCCAAAACCACCGGTTTTGGAACCCACACTTTACACACAACACGGTATAACTGAATTACTTTTATTCACACGATATGAATTTTTAATAAAAATATAAATTTTCAAATCACGGGTTTCTAAATTTTGGAACACCCTAGTGTACATAGTTACATGCCTATTTATTTATATTTGAATATTTATTATATTATACCACAATGAATTCCGTAGTATAAATTGGTACAAATACACATATTTTTCTGGATGCTCTAATATGCACTTTTTTCCCGAACCCCCTAATACACATTTTAATAATTCGGCAAAATATAAGCAGCTAACCAAGCGGCAATTCTAGTTTTGCAATAAACAAATATTGCACAAACAAATTAACCGGCATTCCAGCAAGCCAAAGGGTCAGCCAACTCAAGCAGCGGTGCTTTGTTCACATTCACGCGCACGCCTACATATTTGGGCAACCCAATGCAAGCGGACATAGCATAAAGAAGAAAAGGAAAAAAAGCATTCTTAGCACATGACGGGAGTGAAGCAAATTTAGCAGCATCACACGTAGTGAGGAATATATGGCCAGCTGATCTAAGCAGCGCTAGCACCAATATGCGCGAACATATGATAGCGTGCGCAAGGGGCATTCCAGGTGGAGAGGGCGCACACATAAAAAGTTAGAAAGTATATTATATTGTATATATATATCGAGCTACGGTAAATAATGTAATTACCTAAGATTAGAATTTGTTATTGTAAAATAACTGTCCGCCTGCGCGCGGACAAGTATAAAAGGGCGACAATTTCACTAAGTCGAGGAGAAGCTAGGTAGGCATAGTAGCCTGCTGACGCATTGCTCAGCGGTGGAAGAAGTTCCTGGGGTTTCCTAACTCACGAGCTTTATATTTTATATACAGTAGGGGTTTGAGAAGATTTATATACAGTGGGGGTTTTTCTAACTCCGCTGTCGGGAAGGTTAGTGGTGGTTTGCTACCTCCGCGACCTTTAGTAGAGCAGGGTATTATTAAGGTATACGCGGTGGGTTTTCCTAGCCTCGCCGTATGAGAAGTAGTTTTGGATAAAGTAGCATTGAATTACCAAATAAAACATATATTTGTATACAATTTATTAAACAGGGGGTTTCTCTTTAAAAGGAGACGTTAGGGATTCGTTCTCTATCCCACAGGAACCCCGGACGGACTGAGCTTAACCCCGGCACAAAGGAAAAGTCCGTCACACAGTTGAAATGTCTTTTAGTCGCTTGTTAGACAACACTGAGCAAGCATACATGTATGATACGCTCGCAGTTTATAAATTAAAATGCAATAATCAAATAGATTCGTTTAAAATCTATAAATGTTACGTACAGACATGCACATTTCATTCGCCGCTCAAACAAGCTACGCCCACATGCTCAGCCACTTGCTCAGCGACGACTAAATAAATCACCAAAGAAAGAGCGCAACCTATCTGTGTGAGCTGAGCATGAACAATTGTTCTATGAAACGCCAACCATGATATATGGCCACACATAATTGTTTTAGATTCGCAGCACCAACTACTATGACAATAACAACAGTATTTTCGGCCCGTTACCAAAATTTCATCAACTCCAATAAAAGAACAAACCAAATCACATACAGGCGATCGTACACGCAATGCAAGTGGACATCGCACAAAGCAGAGGCGAAGAAAGCATTATCACAACAAAATGGCAGAGACGATGGGAATGCAGAAAAAGAACGTAGAACATACGTCACACAAGTTATGCATATATGGCCAGCTGATCGAAGCAGCGCTAGCATCAATATGCGCGAACAGATGAGAGCAGGCTCAATGGGGCATTCCAGGTGAAGGGGAAACATTAGGCCGGGTCGATTTGTGGGGAGGCAAAAAAATCGCCCATTGCTCTGTGAAAATCATATTCTAGGGATCAAAATAAGAAACTTTGCCGAAGGAACCATACCTCTAAACCGAATTCTGATGTCCCCCAATTTGGGTCGAACTTTTGGGTAGGGGCAAATTTTGAAAAATCCCACTTTGACCCATTTAGAGTGCTCCAATCGAGTCCAAATGTATGACCGACCCCTACTAACTTTGGAGGCCCGACCACCGATGCCAGTGGCACACCCACTGGAACCCCCCTGGGGGTTCACCATACAAACATTTAAAAAAATTGCCGGTGTTGCACTTTACATGAAAAGATCAGCGAAATGCCTATTTTTTTTCTTTTTGGAGTTTATTTTTCTCTTTAGAAATTTATTTAGTCAGAACATATGTAAATGAAAAAATGAATTTAACTTAGTAATAGGCCGCCGTGGTGTGGAGGTAGTGTTGCCGGCCTACCACACCGAAGGTCCATGGTTCGAGCCCTGGTACAGGTAACATCAAAAGTGATTTGAAAAAAGTTTTTCAAAACGGGGTCGCCCCTCGGCAGTGGTTTGGCAAACTCTCCGAGTGTATTTCTGCCCTGACAGGCTTCTCAGCAAAAATTCGCCTCCTTTGTAGATGCCGTTCGGAGTCGGCAAAAAACTGTAGGTCCCACCAATTTGTAGGGAAAATTCAAATCGGCACACCACAAATTGGAAGAGAAGCTTGGCGCAAAAATCTCTTAGGAGGTTTATGATGATATACCTGTTGTATATCGCGCCATAAAGAGAAAAAGAGAAAAGAAATTTTAAAAAATTATGAGAAATTAGCGTTTTTACAACCCTTTTAAAACCAAGGCATCACTGTGATGCATTTGCATGTCGTAAACATAGTTGTGTGGAAACCCCTGCGGGTTAGGGGTTTAGAATATGCCCGAGGTAGGTCGTAAGAGGCGACTAATATGCACAAAGGTAATGACGTGCAACTCGATGGTTGATCTACGGATATGATGAATCTCACCTCTCATTACCCATCTCACCTTCCTTACGGAAGGAGGGGTGACATGACCTAGAAGGTTCCACTGGTCATACCAAATCGCTACCACGACAGTCGGGCAGTACCGCATGGGAGTACCGGAGCGTACCGGATTCATATCCGGCCAAGGACTGTCAGTTCGACAGCAACCCCCAAAACCTTCGGGGAATATTTTTGTCGTTACAACAACAACAACAACAACATAGTTGTGTGTGTTTTTTTATTCAACCGTTTTAAAAAATGAAGGTATCACTGTGACACAATTGCAGATCGTAAAATTGTTGTGTTGTTTTTTTTAAGCCACCACAAGACACAGCAGGTAGAATTGAAATTACCATTTCATTCTTATTACCTCGTCTCGTAGACCATATATAACGCAACAGTTTTTGTGAATGCATTAAGTCGTTGTGAAGAACTCAAAGTGTGAAGTGCTAATTTCAGATAAAAAAATATTTCAAAAAAAATAATAAGTGAAGTGACCATTCCAAATCAAAAAGTTTACAATGAATCCACCATCCTCTACACCGCAAGATGAAGCAACTACATCAACAACTATCGAAAACCAAAATTAGTCATATACCCAAGCATAATGTTACTGTTTTTGGTGTGTCTACTGATTTAACTGATCTTAATTTACCAACCCATTTGGATATCTTGAGATATTATCTTTACTTAAGCGAACGTGCTAAAACAGAACAAAAAAGTTTTCCCATAAATCATTCACTATTCAAGTACAAGATAAGTTGATTGGAATTTGTGAAAAAGTTGGTATAGAAATAATGCTGAAAAAAAGTGTATTTAATAAATTGAATAAATTGCTTGACAAGTATCAAGAGCAAATCAAGAGAAGAAACAACACCCAACAATTTACAGAGTATGTTAAACCTCTGGAAACAATTTTTTACATTGGAACATGTAAATGCGATTTGAAGGCAGCTCCATGTGCATGCGGCTGGGTTTCCGAACGCCTCAAAGAGTTCATGCACGATCAACATAATCAGAGAAGACTAACAATGGATGCATTTATGATGGAAACTGAAGAGCAAGGAGCAACGTCTATGTAATCAATGCCAACATACCAAGATCCCGATGATTCAACATACGCACCGCGCCCGGTTCCAGAAGATATGGATAGAAGCACAAGTTCACAATACAAAGAGAGATACGATTGTTTTAACTTTGCCTTGGTATGTGACAGATTTGGTGTGCCTGACAGAGTAGCATCAGCATTGGGAACCGCTCTTTTGCAAGAATTTAAAATTAAAGATAAGCATGGGAAACCTCTCATCATGGATAAATCGAAAGTTCGCAGAGAAAAAGAGAAATGCAGACAAGAAGTGCTTCGCAAACGGTTAGATGATACCAATTTGTTAGCGTTTTCATTCGATGGCAGAAAAGATGATACTTTAACGATAGATAAAATTGATGAGAAGTATCATACTAGGATGGTAAAAGAACCTCATCTTGTTGTTTTGAGAGAACCCAATTCTGAATTGATTGGTTACGTAAGACTGGAACATGAAACCGCTGAATACAAAACAACCAAATTAAATGGTTTTTTCAACGATAAAAATATATCACTGGATGCATTAATTGGAATATGCACTGACGGTGAGGTAACAAACACTGGCCCACACGGTGGAATTATACGACGATTCGAATTGCTGTTAAAAATTGCATTGCTTCGTTTGCCTTCTACACTTCAACGAACTTCCGTTTCGGCATTTGTTTGAAGCTTTGGATAAATCAACCAGCACTGGACCAAGATCGGCAACCGGAAAACTGAGCCGTCAAATCGAAACTTGTGAAACTCTTCCGGTAAGTTATTGCTATCACTCATTTATTATAATTGTCAACCATTTTTAATTATTTTATTATTATATATTTTCAGGTGGTGGACGGCTTCCAGAAAATAGAGTTGCAAAATATGCCCCCTGTTCCAGAAAAAATTGAATTTTCCACCGATTCGAAGTACTTATACGACATGGCCCATGCAATTTCTAGCGGCGTGGTTTCGGTGGATCTAGATAACATCAAACCAGGGAAAATTGTACATTCTCGGTGGCTCACCAAGGCCCCTAGATTATTGCGATTATATGTGACAACGGAAAATCCAGATGCAAATTTAAGAATTCTGGTTGAATTTATAATTAAATGTTATGTGCCAATGTACTTCAATATCAAGTATTACAGCTCTGTCGTGTACGGCAGTGCATTATTTTTCAAGGTCATTGCTTGGTCACGAGTTCTACCACCTCTTTTACGCAAAATTGCCAATCAAGTAATTAAAGATAATTCATATTATGCGTATTCGGAAAATATCTTGTTATCAATGTTGTTTGATGATAGGAAAGAAAAGCGCGACTGTGCCATCAAGAAAATTCTACGCTATCGAACCGATGTTGACGAGCCAATGGAACTTAGAGTTTATAAAAAACCAGATATAAACTTTAATTGCACAAGTTATACGGAAAGGATCAATTTGAATGATATAAATATCGTATTTGAACCACCATTCACGCGAAGCATTCCGTACGATACATTGAAAGAATATTTAAATCAAGATGATCCACCGTTTAATGATCCAAAAATTCCATCACACATACAAGGAACGGAACGACATGTTCAATTGCTAGCTAGCGTTTCCAAACGGGTTATACCGGAAAATGTAGAGGCTGTTATGGCGACGACACTAGAGAGCCGTGCGAAATTGCCCAGACATGAAAGTAAAAAAGACTTCAAACAATAATTTTTTTTAGTTTCTTTTCTATAACTCACTTAAATTAATTTTTTCATTTACATATGTTCTGACTAAATAAATTTCTTAAGAAAAAAATAGATATTATTATAAATAAATAATAAATATTATTATAAATATATTTTTTTTCTAAGTATAACGAGCTTAAGACCAGTTGATAATAATTCTTAGTTAATTATTATTATTTTTGATTAGAAGAAAAATTGAAAGCAACAAACATATACAGGCTATAGTTATAGTACTATTTCGAAAACAGCCACGATTTCTCGTCAGACTAATTCGTATAGTTTTGCTATTTCAGAGGATCTTGTGGAGAATCGAACCCACTCACTCTGATTGCCAGCGCAGCTGCCTAACCCATAGGCTATGCTGCGTGTAGTTTTGCAAGCTGCTTAATTCAAGTTTTTCCTCTAATTGTTGTTTGTTATCTTGCCAACGGTAACCACAATATTTTAGACATTCTATCTTTATGTAAATCATGCATGTTGGACTTTGTTTTTGTACATTCTTCTTTTCTATTTTTAGAAGATAGTTATTGTACATAACCGCGTGCTCCGGTATACATTTATTTTGTTGTTGGTTTTACGGTCTGTTCATTTTACATATTTTTTTTGTAAGTATAATGAGCTCAAGACCAGTTGATAATAATTCTTAGTTAATTATTATTATTTTTGTTAGAGGAAAAATTGAAAGCAACAAACATATACAGGCTATAGTTATAGTACTATTTCGAAAACAGCCACGATTTCTCGTCAGACTAATTCGTATAGTTTTGCTATTTCAGAGGATCTTGTGGAGAATCGAACCCACTCACTCTGATTGCCAGCGCAGCTGGCTAACCCATAGGCTAAGCTGCGTGTAGTTTTGCAAGCTGCTTAATTCAAGTTTTTCCTCTAATTGTTGTTTGTTATCTTGCCAACGGTAACCACAATATTTTAGACATTCTGTCTATATGTAAATCATGCATGCTGGACTTTGTTTTTGTACATTCTTGTTTTCTATTTTTAGAAGATAGTTATTGTACATAACCGCGTGCCACGGTATAAATTTATTTTGTTGTTGGTTTTACGGTCTGTTCATTTCACATATTTTTTTTGTAAATATAACGAGCTCAAGACCAGTTGATAATAACTCTTAGTTAATTATTATTATTTTTGATTAGAGGAAAAATTGAAAGCAACAAGCATATACAGGCTATAGTTATAGTACTATTTCGAAAACAGCCACGATTTCTCGTCAGACTAATTCGTATATTTTTGCTATTTCAGAGGATATAGTTATTTGTTAACTATTTATTATATTTAAATATATTCTAATATTCGCAATTACAAAAATTAATCAAAAAGATAAAAAATGTATTTTGGTTTTCATCTCCTGATTTACACGATGCGAGCAGACGACCAAGAATCACTCTTGCAAACAAATGCTACTTCGGACTGCGTAGGCAATTGAAAAGTAAAGTCCTCTCTCGACGAACGAAAATAACACTCTACAAGTCACTCATCGCACCCGTCCTGCTATATGGTGCAGAAGCGTGGACACTAACAACATCTGATGAGGCGGCTCTGGGAGTATTCGAGAGAAAGGTTCTTCGAAAGATTTGTGGACCTCTACGCGTTGGCGACGGCGAGTACCGAAGAAGATTTAATGATGAGCTGTATGAACTTTACGCAGACGCCGACATAGTTCAGCGAAATAAAACACAGCGGCTTCGCTGGCTAGGCCACCTAGTGCGAATGAGCGAAGATGCTCCAGCCCAGAAGGTATTCTTATCGGCACCCTCCGGTGGAAGCAGAGGAAGAGGGAGACCACCACTCCGATGGAAGGACCAAGTGAAGACCGATTTGCGATCCCGTGGTGTTTCCAATTGGCGCAAGGAAGAAACGACTGGCGAGCTATGTTGGACGGTCAAAATCGCCCAGGCGGTTAGATGACCATTTAAAGAAGAAGAGCAGACGACCAGATGAGTAAAAAAGAATGATACGTGTGTCAGGGTTGCCAGGTGCTGACTAATATGTGTTGAGTAATATTTTGGATGGATTGACGCAATGTTGCCACAGTACTCCCGTTCCAGACTTTTAGGTAGTGAAGCGTATTGGAAGTCGGATTATGCGCCCGCGACGTGTTATTTTTGTTGTCGTAGGATTGGCGGGACTATCTCCGGTTGTTGTTGATTCCGCAGTTTCGGTTGGTACTTCTGGTTGCTGAATAGTTTGAGGGGTTGAATCTGAGTGTTCATCCGTGGTAATTATAGGTGTCGAATCTACATGATGGTTGTTAGTAATAAGTGGGGGTGTCGCATCTGAATAATCATCGGTGGTAATGAACGCTGGCTTGAGGCGATCTATTGATATGTTAACCACTCTATTTCGTTCTCTTATTTTGTAATATTTAGAGTTGCGTTCCTCGATTTTAAATGGACCTTCGTATGGTGGTGTAAGCGATGGTTTTACGGTGTCGTTTCGAAGTGTTTTGCATGTTCTAATGCAGGATGTACAAAAATTTTCCTTTTTTCATGATGCGATATATCGGTTGGCTTAATTTTTGCATTGTGCTCATGAGTTGTTGAACAAATTCTAACGGTGAAGAGTGTTTAGTTGGTTCGAACATGTCGCCCGGAAGCCTTAGTGTTGTACCGAAGGCGAGTTGTGCGGGAGTGGCATCCACCTCTGCCTTATAAGCCGATCGCAAGCCAAGAAGAATGATTGGAAGTTTGCGATACCAACTTGCCGGACTTGTGGTACACATAATTGATGCTTTCAAAGTGCGGTGGAACCGTTCTATGATTCCATTTGCTTGTGGGTGGTAGGCTGTTGTACGAAGGTGTGTGATGCCCAAAACTCGTGATAGTTCGTTGAAGAGTAGCGATTCGATCTGTCTACCCTGGTCGGTGGTGATGCGTAGCGGTATGCCGTAGTGCTTTATCCACCCTTCGATTAATGCGAACGCAACTGTGTCAGCGTTTATATCGTGAATTGGAATCGCTTCCGGCCACCTCGTGGAACAGTCGATGATTGTGAGGCAATATTTAAAATCGTTACATGGTGGAAGCGGTCCGATCAAATTTATATTAATATGCTCAAACCTTTGTGAGGGGAGAGAAAATCGGGAGAGTGGCGCAAAAGTGTGTCTGCCAATTTTCGCCCGTTGAGATTGTATTCAATGTTGGACGAATTTAGATATATCGTGATCCATCTTGTTCCAAACGAACCTTTGTTTGATTAACTTTGCTGTTGCTTTTTTTCCTCCGTGCGAAATGTTGTGTAACTTTGCTATTACTGATGCACGATATGCTCGTGGTATAAATGGTCGTGCAACTGCACCAGAAACATCACAGGTGATTGGTGTCTTCGTGTGTGGAAGTTGAATCGCTCTGAGTTGTAACGATGTTGAGCTTGATTCGAGCAACCTTTGCAGCTCTTCACAAGACTTTGGTTTTTGTGCGATATCTTCATAATCGATTACTGTGTTGTTGAGCTGAAGAGCGTTGATACGTGAGAGGGTATCAGCTGTCGTATTTACCGCGCCGGGTAGATGAACAACCTTTATGCAAAACTGTCCTATATAGTCTAGTTGGCGAACTTGTCTCGGTGATGCTTTGTCATTTTTCTGCGAAAAGGCAAAGGTGAGCGGCTTGTGGTCGGTTGCTATAGTAAAGTCGCGGCCTTCGAGTGGATACCGATAATTTTTTATAGCTGTGTAAATAGCAAGCAGCTCGCGGTCGTACGTGCTGTACTTACGTTGAGCATCGGTGAATTTTCGGGAGAAAAAAGCAAGAGGCTGTGGTGCGTTGTTGATCATTTGATGGATGACTGCGCCCGTAGCAGAGTCGCTAGCGTCGGTGCATAATACGATGTCAGCTCCGGGGACTGGATGAGCGAGACAAGTAGCTGTTATTAAATCTTCTTTGCACCCATCAAAATGTTTGGTAGTATTCTCACTCCAAGTAATGGCCGTTCTGTCATTTTTAATGTTGCCCATGATTAGTGCGAGGAGTGGTTGCTGGTGTTTCAAAGCGTTGGGGATAAAACGCCGGTAAAAATTTACCATAGCTAGAAACCGTTTGAGTTCGCAGGCTAACTTTGGACGCGGGTAGTTCTTTATTACCTCTATTTTTTCTGGCATTGGCTTGATGCCTTCTACTGTTATTAAGTGACCTAAAAAATTTAATTGCTCTTGAGCGAAGACGCATTTGCCTGGATTTATTGTTAAATGGTGCCGGCGAAGTCGCTCGAATACCGTGCGTATGTGCTGTTTGTGTTCTTGTGACGTATTTGAAGCGATACAGGTGTCGTCTAAATAACAAAAAGCCAAATCTAGCCCTCGAAGTGTTTCATCCATATATCGCTGAAACGTTTGCGCAGCGTTGCGTAAACCGAACGGCATTCGCAGATATTCGTATAATCCAAAAGGCGTGGTTATTCCGGTTTTCTGAATGTCTCTCTCTTCTACAGGGATTTGGTGGTACCCACGTGTAAGGTCTATCTTTGTAAATATCTTTCTCCCATGTAGTATGTTCGACAGGTCTTGTATGTGTGGGAGAGGATATCGGTCGGGTATTGTTTGAGTGTTTAGTGCCCTGTAGTCTCCGCAAGGACGCCAGGTATTATCTGCCTTCCTAACGAGATGGAGAGGCGATGCGTACGGGCTCTTTGATGGTCTGCATACGCCAATTTTCATCAAATACTCAAATTCGTCCTTAGCAGCTTTTAATTTGTCAGGCGTGAGACGGCGGGTTTCGCAAAAACTGGTGGACCACGCGTCTCGATGCAGTGAGTTACCGTTGTGGATACATCAGGGGGGGTCCTGTTGGGAGCAATTGTTGTTATGTCCTTAAACTCGTTTAAAAGTTTCCCATACTCATTGCTGTCGTCCTACGTTCTTTGTGTTAATGAAGGTACGTTTTTAATGTTTATGACGCAGGCCTGACTTTTAATTTTGGTGTCAGCATCGATGATAGATGCATTTTTAATATCTACTAGAAGGTTGTAGTGGCGTAAAAAATCAGCGCCAATAATATTGTGAGCGGTGTTCGCTGCGATAAATTCCCATTGAAAGGTTCGCCTAAGTCCGAAATCTAGATTAAGTCTTACCTTTCTGTATGCGTCAATCACCGTGTTGTTTGCTGCGTAAAGCTGATGCTCATCTTTACGGCGAGGAGAGGATCTCGCTGTGTGATTTATGATAGATACGTCGGCTCCTGTATCGATTAAAAATGTTCGTGTTGATGAACGGTCGGTAACGGAAAGTCGGTTGCTGCATGATGATTTGTGTGTAGTTGTAGTATGTTTTTGTTCTGATGACGATAAGGTTGGTTGCGCTGGTGAATTCGAAAATAGTGGTGACGATGTTGCATTCGATTTTTCGACGACACCGTGCATTGATGTCGTTTGAGCTGTTAGTTTTTTGAAGTAATGTCTGTTGGAGAGTACGAAGCTCATCGAGTGCACCCTGTAATATATAAAATATCACTACTTTGTAATACATAAATGTACAACATATTACAGTGGCAACCCTACTTTTGTTAATTACTTTTTATATCCTGTTCTTTGAATTATTCTCTTAAATAAAGTGCGTAAGAAATCACAGGTTATGGGCCCAGTCCTAACCAAAGCAAGAGAATAAATATAATTCTCTGAAAAAGAAAAGCGGTAAAATAATTGTAACGCGAAACACAATAAGCTCCACTTAAAATGTCAACTGCATCGGTCAAGATTGATCCGCTAAACGCGGATAACTACGACACCGAATTTCCGAATGCGAAACGTCACATGAAATGTGGACAAAGCTAGAATCTACATTTCAATCAAAAGGGCCTGCGCGCAAAGCCACCCTATTGAAATGCATCGCACTCGCACGTTTGAAGGAAGGAGATAATATACGCGTACACTTAAACGAGTTTTTTAACGCAGTCAGCAAGCTCAAAGAAATAAAAGTTACGGTTGGCGACGATTTATTAACAATTTTGCTGCTATACAGTTTGCCTGAATCATTTGAAACATTTCGGTGCGCGCTGGAAACCCGAGATGAATTACCCAAGCCAGATGTTCTTAGAGTAAAAATACTAGAAGAAGAACAATCCCGAAAAGCAAAGGAGGCAACTGCGGACCAAAATGGGTTAATTGCGCATTTAAAGTTTAGAATTGCAAACAAGCCAGCTGGCAATGCATACAGCGAAAAGCGAAAAACAGGTGCAACGAACAAAGAAAGAGCTGAAAAACGTACTTGCTATAAGTGCGGCGAAGTCGGCCACATTTCACGATTTTGCCGATCACAACAAAAGGCAAAAACTGCGAGCTCGAATACACGACAATTCACTGACAAAAATACAGAAAAATCTATGTTGATGGAATCTGCATTTCTGTTAAACAACGCAACGAACGATTATTGGTGTTTGGACAGCGGCTGCTCTTCACATATGTGCGCAAACAAAAACAATTTCATCAATTTCAAAGAAATAAGCAAGACGCTGAACTTAGCGAACAACGACACAGCAAAAATCACAGGCATTGGCAATGTGAAGGTAACCATCAACGAAGAAGGCAACGAGGAGAAGATAAACTTTGAAAAGGTGATGTATGTCAATGGATTAAGAACAAATTTGTTGTCTATACCAAAAATTACAGACAGAGGCTACGAGGTAACATTTCGGCGAGGTGAAGCAATTATCACACTTGATGGCGCATCGGTGCTCACAGCAAAACGAGTTGGAGAACTTTACTACGTTAAAAGCACACAACCAACAGCAGGTATAGCAGAAACGAAACTTGATTTAAACACATGGCACGTTCGCATGGGACATCTTAATGAAAAAGATTTAAAGCGAGCGCTTAACACGGTACACGGTATGCATTTTGGCGTAAATGAAAAACTACCGATTTGTGAAGTTTGCGTTAGCGAAAAGCAAACACAAGAGAGTTTTACAAAGCAAAATGAAAAGCGTACAACAGAATTATTAGAAATAATTCATACCGACGTATGCGGGCCAATGCGTACATGCTCGCACTCAGGTGCAAGGTATTTTGTGACTTTTACCGACGACTTTTCTCGGTACAGCGAAGTGTATTTTATCAAACACAAGTCACAAGTATTAAATATGTTCAAAAATTTCAAGAATTCGGCTGAAACTTTAACTGGAAAAAAGGTTAAGATGCTACAATCAGACAACGGTCTAGAATACATAAACAAAGAATTTAACAATTACTTAAGCGAATGTGGTATCAGGCGGCGATTGACTGCGCCATACACGCCACAGCAAAATGGCATAGCCGAACGCAAAAACAGAACGTTATTAGAAATGGCACGGTGCCTGATGAAGCAGGCAGCCGTACCGGCAATTTTTTGGGCTGAAGCTATAAATGCAGCTAACTATATTAGAAATAGGTGCCCAACCAAGGTCATTGAAAATGAAGTACCTTTTAAAATTTGGTGGGGTAGACCCCTACAGTAGTTCACATGCGACCTTTTGGCACAAAAGCCTACGTTTTAGTAAAAGATAAATCAAATGGAAAATTTAGTTCACGGTCGGAAGAAGCTATTCTAGTTGGATACTCAAATGAAGCTAAAGCTTATCGTTTATGGTCTCCTGAGAAACGAAAAATATTGATAAGTCGCGACGTAAAATTTTTAGATGAAATGTTTTACGAGCAAAAGTCAGATGGTATAGAAATTGAATTTCGCGCGCCTGTAAACACTGATGAGATGGTTGAAGAAAAACATGAAGCTATCGAAAAATCTGAAAATGAAAGTGAATGCGAAAAACCCGAAAAAGAAAACGAATGCGAAAGATCTGAAAGTGAAAATGAATGCGAAAAAGCTGAAAATGAAGATACACCGACAAATGGTAGAGGTAGACCTAAATTAACTAGAACGGGAATGAGGGGACGACCGAAGAAAGTATACCAAACAGCAGCATATAACCAAAGTGAAAATGTTAGCGAGGAATCTGAATCGAGCGTCGACTATGAAGATTGCGAATTCGCTAATTTGGCTATAACCGACGATCCCAAAACGATCAACGAAGCAATTAATGGTGTAGAGAGTTCTTCGTGGCTACAAGCTATCTAAAGCGAGTATATGGCACAGTTACTGAACAAAACATGGGATATTGTTGAGCGACCTCCTGGGCGAAAAATAATCAAATGGATGTTATAACAGCGTACCTCAATGGCGAATTAGAGCAAGATGTATTTATGGAAATCCCAGAATGCTTAAGTGAAATCCTCGAAAATGTAACTTCAGGTAAGCACCTTAATGTAGATGAAGCAAAGGCTAAAATTATTAGAAATACAGCCAAAGAATGGGCAAATGCGATGCTGAAATATGAAAACCCCGTATGTAGACTACGGAAATCTTTATACGGCTTACGACAATCTGGCTACCGATGGTATCAAAAATTTACTAAAAAGTTGCGAGAAATGGGTTTCAGTGCATCTGCATGCGATCCATGTTTTTTCATCATGAAAAAAGATTCCAAAATTATGCTTTTATCAATTTATGTTGATGACTTATTAATAGCCACAGATGATAAAGTATGGCTTCAAGAAGTCAAACATTCTCTTGCTGAAAGCTTTGAAATGAAAGACATAGGTCCAGTGAAAACATGTTTGGGCATACAATTTACCCAAGATCTTAAGCAACATACGTTATACTTAAACCAAACTGAATACGCTAAAGAAATTTTAAAGAAATTTGGAATGCAAGACTGCAAACCAGTTAAGACACCATTGGAATTGAATTGCAAACTAGAAAAACCAGCAAAACCTGATATAACCGACATGGAAAAATACCCGTATCAGAGTTTGATTGGAGCTTTGTTATATGTAGCAGTAACAACGCGACCCGATATTGCTTTTTCTGTCAATTTTCTAAGCCAATTTAACTCTAATTACAGCTCCGAACATTGGCAGTCGGCCAAACGAGTATTGAGATACTTGAAAGGTACATTGCATTATAGCCTAACGTATAAGAAAACGCAGTTAGACTTGTATGCAGTAGCAGATGCTGATTGGGGCGCTAATCAAACAGATAGACGTTCGTACTCCGGCTATGCTTTCATACTAGCTGGTGGCGCAATTTCATGGGAGGCACGTAAGCAGAAGACAGTATCGCTATCAAGTACTGAATCCGAGTACATAGCTCTAAGTGAAGCCACAAGAGAGGCGCTATATCTTCGGGAAATGCTAAACGAAATCGGAATGCAACATGAATCTATCAAAATTTACAACGATAGCCAAAGCGCACAAAAATTGGTTGAAAGCTCCGCATATCATTCACGCACAAAACACATAGATATTCGGCATCACTTCATTCGTGACAAAGTTCAAGACGGCGACATCGTTTTAGAATATATGCGAACCGAAGACATGCCGGCTGATGTTTTAACAAAGGGGCTTCCTGCGGTAAAACACTACAAATGCATCAACGATATGGGCGTATCAGAAGGAAATAATTGAACAATGCAGCACTCTTATTTCTTCGAGGGGAGGTGTTGGAAGTACGAAGCTCATCGAGTGCACCCTGTAATATATAAAATATCACTACTTTGTAATACATAAATGTACAACATATTACAGTGGCAACCCTACTTTTGTTAATTACTTTTTATATCCTGTTCTTTGAATTATTCTCTTAAATAAAGTGCTTAAGAAATCACACTGTCAAAGTTGCAAGGGTTGTTACATTTCTTTGCGTTGGTCCCATACCTTTTGTGATACCAACAAATGGAATCGTTAGATGACCGTCTTGATCCTCCGTGTGGTGTCGCCGAACGACTTCTGCGCTCCCGTGAACGAGTTTGCCGTTCATATCCCAGTTTGGATTCTATACGGGCAAGTGTACGTTCAAGGTTACCAACGCGGTTCTCTAACGAGGTTGATGATGTGGGATTAATGGATCGGCTGCTTTTGTTGTAGAGTATTCAGTGGTTTAGTTGAGATTGCTTCTACCGAATTAGCGCGAACGGCATCGATGATCTCGTCTGCGATTGAAGCGAGTTAGTCTAAGGTCATTTCTGGGTTGCCCTTGGCAACTCCTGCGACGACGGCTCGTGCGGAAACGGGAAGACGCTGTATCCATAAGTCTTTAATTAAGTGTTGATCACGTGTGACATCGGTGCGTTGTAACTGGGTGAGCATAAGGCTAGGTTTGTTATCGCCCAATTGTATACCAGTTGTCAACTGTTCCAATCTTGCCATTGGAGATGCAGAAAATTTCCTGAGTATGGTACGTCGAAGTGTTTCATAGAGGAGTGCGGACAATCTCAAATACCTGTTCGTGTAGTCGCTCGTCCATATACATAACTTCTATGTTGAATTTGGCTTGGTCACGTTGGTCTTGATTCATTTCCCCAAAACCGTGGATACGAAAAAAAGCTTCTAGGCGAGTAAACCACGATTCTATGTTGTTGATAGAATACCCATGTAATTGAGGCACTTGTACCCGTGCTGCGAACGTGCTGATGTCAGCGGATTCAATTTGAGCGGCTTGGGCTGTTGTTGGCGTACCGGTGTTACTTTCTCTCACGTTTTCAGTGCTTTTCGTACCGGTGCCAGTCTTTTCTTCGGGATTCAGCATTTTATTGCGAAGTTTCTAGAAAGTTTGTATCGCTCGAAAAATATGCACGTGCTTGTGCGATTCGCAAAGTACCACTGTTTGAATTTATATAAATAGGAAGAGTCTGGGTTCACCAATATATCAAAACTAATAATAATTAACTAAGAATTATTATCAACTGGTCTTGAGCTCGTTATACTTACGCGGTTATATATACGCGGTTATGTACAATAACTATCTTCTAAAAATAGAAAAGAAGAATGTACAAAACCAAAGTCCAGCATGCATGATTTTTTCATGTAAACTGCAAAAACGGCGATTTTTGAAATGTTTGTATGGTGAACCCCCAGGAGGGTTCCAGGGGGTGCGCCACTGGCATCGGTGGTCGGGCCTCCAAAGTTAGTAGGGGTCGGTCATACATTTGGACTCGATTGGAGCACTCTAAATGGGTCAAAGTGGGATTTTTCAAAATTTGCCCCTACCCAAAAGTTCGACCCAAATTGGGGGACATCAGAATTCGTTTTAGATGTATGGTTCCTTCGGCAAAGTTTCTTATTTTGATCGCTAGAATACGAATTTCACAGAGCAATGAGCGATTTTTAAATCGACCCGCCCTATTATACATACTTCAAAAACAGTGCATATAATGTAAATGATATTATATATACATAAGGGCTACGGTAAATAATGTAAAAACATAAGATTAGGATTTTTTTAATGTAAAATAACTGTCCGCCTGCGTGCAGACAAGCATAAAATGGCGATAATGTCGCCAAGCCAAAGCGAACGTTAGGTAGGCCTACTAGCCAGCTGACGCATTGTTCAGTGGTGAAAGAAATCCCTGGGATTTGCTAGCTCACGAGCTCCATCTTTTTTATACAGTGGGGTTTTCTAACTCCACTGTCTGGAAGGTTAGTGGTGGTTTCCTACCTCCGCAACCTTTAAAAACTTGTATACAGTGGGGGTTTTTTCTATCTTCGTTGTCTGGAAGGTTAGTGGTGGTGTTCTTCCTCCTCGACCTTTATTAGAGCAGGGTACCGCTAAGGTAAGCATGGTGGGGGGTTTCCCAACCTCGCCGTTTAGAAGGTTGGTGGTTATTACCTTCCTCCACCGCCTTTAGAGTAGCTTAAGTCAGGTAGCATTGAATTATATATATTAAAATTAATTAAACAGGTACTTTTTCTTTAAAAGAAGACGTTAGGGATCTTCTCTAAGCCACAGGATCCCTGGACGGACTGAGGTAAACCCCGGCATAAAGGAAAAGTCCGTCACAATGTAAATGTATTGCAGGACTTAAAAGAAACACGAATAATCTAAATGAACATAAATTTGGTTCAAAAAACCAATTAAAAAAAAATAAGCTTGGTTTAAAGGGTACCGATACGAGCAACCAAACAATAAATGCCCAGGTGTGTAAAAGCGGTCGTGGTAAATTGGTAAATTGTTGTTGAGTTATGACCTATAGAGGTCTTGCACTTTTTCTACTACCATGTGGGAAATCCTGTAAATAACAAGTAAGGACGTCTATGTTTGGGTGAACCGAATATTAAGTCATGGTAAATTGATGTGGAGTTATGACCTGTAGAGGTTTTAAACTTTTCCTGCTACCATGTGGAAAATCTTATAAAAAACAAGTAAGGAAGTCTATGTTCGGGTGGAACCGAACATTAAATACCCAGCTGTGTTGTGAAGTGATGACCTGTAGAGGTTTTAAACTTTTTCTACTACCATGTGGGCAATTTTATAAATAACAAGTAAGGAAGTCTATGTTCCGCTAGAACCGAACAGTATATAGCCAGCTGTGTAAAAGCGGTCGTGGTAAATTGTTGAGCAGTTATGGCCTGTAGAGGTTATACACTTTTTTACTACCATGGGGGCAATCTTATAAATAACAAGTAAGGAAAGCGCTGTCTTCGACTGTGCCCAGTGATTTATATCTTTAATGAGTACGCATCTCGGTTTTAAATTCCCGATCATTTCCAATAGTCACATTACGTATATAAACGTATGAAACCTGCAAATCTTTAAGCTCCTAGCTCTTTAATTGCCAGATTTATAGTTCAAAACCCGTTTATCGGAACAGTCGCTTGTATGTGAATTATGTGTCCGCTCTTGTTGGTTTCGGCAAATGATTGAAATATTACAAAATTGCGGCCCCATACCAAATTTCATCGAGATATCTCAAAAACTGAGGAACTAGTTTGCGTTCGAATAGACAGACAAACGGACGGACAGACGGACATGACTAAATCAACTCAGCTCATCGCCCTGATGATTTCGGTATACTTATTGGTGGGTCTATCTTTTCTTCTTCTCATACTTACAAACATCGGATCAAAGTTATAATACCATTTCATGTTCATGAATAGTATACAAATGAACGTGTGTCTGTGTGTTTGGCGTCCAAAGTACTTAACCGATCTTTATGAACTTTTCACAATAGATTTTTGGGTTTACTGGGTACAGTATAGGCTATATATAATTTTGGAAAAGTGGGCGGTGCCATGCCCCATTGCTATATACAATTTAAATTTTTTATAGGGGCCCAAAGAACTCAACCGATCTTCATTAAATTTTCACAGTCGATTATTGGATTCACCCGTTACAGCATAGGCTGAACATAATTTTGGAAAAGTGGCGGTGCCACTCCCCCGCCGCTGTATAAAATTACAATTCGTTATAACTCTGAACGTTTTTGGTCTAAAATAATGATATTTGGATATATATGTCCTTTAATCACTATTTAGACAATTTTAGAAAGCGGGCGGTGGATATTTATGATACTTTCACAGTGGTTTCGGGTGGCCTCTGACTGCGACGCTATATAAAGTTGGAGTTCATTTGATTCCAGATAATGATATTTTATATATGTAAACCTGCCCTATATTTAAAAAAAAAATAGGAAGAAGTGAGATGTACTAAACTTTCATTTATATATGGGCTCATTTCCCAAAATTAAATTATTATTATTATCAGTGAAGGAGATATGGCATGTTCCGTTTTGATACCTCCCTCTTAGAAAAGTTTAGTACAAAAGTGGGCGTGGTCGTATTATTGCGTATATTATCTACTTGTAGATAGTATATCTTCAACCAAGTTTCGGAATTCTATCTAACACGGTTCTGAAGTTAATAACAGTTAATTTGACATTTCGGTCATTCATATAAGGACTTTGCCACGCCCATTTTACAAATTAAAAAAAAAAAACATTAATAAAATTATGAGGTTATTGTAACTACCAAATTCTAGTATTCTATCTGCATCAATCATGGAGATATGGCATGTTCCGGTTTCCTACCTCTCTTCGTATAAAGAATATAAAAATTGATGTAACTGCCCAAGTATATCTTTCTACTTGTATCAGTCAATGATATATGGGCAGTTCAGTATTTCTACCTCCTTTTCAGATTACTTTTATGAAAAAGTAGGCGTGGTCGAAAACCGATTTCGCTTATTACAATGGGTGTATTTGCCACGTCCCTTTTCAAAAATTTTGTAAAATCATCAATGGGTCAACCAACTTAATAAATCTATAAAATTTCTTTATTGTGGTTGCTTTTACTCTCGAATTATCTCATTTTAAACGTTTTCCAAATTTTCGATATCGAAAAAAGGGGCGTGGTTATGGTTCGATTTCGCTCATTTTAAATAGCAACCTAATTTCATTCAAATATCTGAATTTTTACGCAAATTATTATGTCCACGAACCGACGTACGGACATGTCTTAATGGATTCCTCTGTTCATTTTAAGAACTTTAATATATGGAACTCTATATCTATCTCCATTATTTTGTACCGTTACAAACCACTGTTATATGGGCTAAACTATAATACCCTGTGTACTAGTACACGCCAGGTATAAAAATTGATGCATGGTGTCAGGAAAATGTAAAAATAGAAAGAAATTTGCAACCGAAAACGGATGATATGGAAAACGTACTCATGCCTCACTTTTAAACATGAACAATGTTATAAACAGTGCTGCGCAATCCACATACCCTTGTAGTACTTTTGTTTTTTGTTTTACCCTGAAATATAGGCAAAGATACAAAATTACACTTTGAATACAAATTTTCGCTCCCATATGCCCTCACCGCAAGAAGTGATTTCTTCATGATGGGTGATCACAGATAAAAATTATGACTTTTTCATACCATATTACCGTCATGCTGCTACTCGAAACACACGCAGGTTTCACATTCTCTCCATGACCACGGTGCATGTGTAACCTACAAGAATGTATGCCAGCTTGGTTTATATGATGTAGTCACTCGTATTTCCAAATTCCCCGAAGTTTGTAACAGACGCAGAGCCCTGCCAACCAGCGCTAGCCAGGGTGAAACAAAATCATAAATTAGTGCTGTGAAACACCAAAAATGACTGTGGGGAAAAGTAGGCATCGAAATACCAACGCATAATTCGATAAACTCGATAGTTCCATAATTTCCAACTCTAACTAGCAGCTTCAACATGGATAGAAAAGGAGTCCCGCTGAACAAAATTATCCACCTTTTTATCCTCTTTTTTGGGAAGCACTATCCAGTAATATCCCAAGAAATTATCCGAAGAAGGTTAGCAGGGATAGTTTGTGAATATTTTCATTCAGTGTTCTTGTAGGGTAGGCAGTAATGCGCTAGCAAAACTAACCGCGGTTTTAGTTTTGTCGTTCCGAGAATTCGCGTACGTATCAATTTTGCTGTGTATTAAAATATTCTGTTTAAGTGATAATATTAATAAAAATACCAAGGTTGGGAAAAATTTATTTATGTACCTTCATTCGTTCTTGTATTAGTTTACACACGAACGTGAATATTTAAAAATTTATTCCGCATTCACATTCACGAAGGAGAATGTAGAAAAAATTGTCAGATCATTAGTGTTCGCGATCGATTGATTCGTTGTTTAATTCTTACAACTTAAACCGTATTTCGTTATAAACATAGACATGGCACCTGTTAAAATAACATAATTTTTCAAGCCGAAAATTACAAATTGAGAAAAACCAGTGGAAGCAGTTGAATCAGATAAGGAATTGACACCAGCGAAGCGGCCAAAGCATACCGGGGAGGACCATACTAATCTGGAAGTAAGTTAAACAACAGTGAAAACTCCACAGGGCAGTTCATGATCAGGTGCAATTCGTTTTGCATCGTTGCATAGCATATTTCCATTGCAAACCATTCAAATCAAAAACAAAATACATGCACGCATATGCACCTGTCAGCATTAAAAAAATTTGCATTGGAAATGCAATAAGCAAAGCGAACAGCTGATATTCCCTGCAAGAATACTTTCGTCAGATCACCAGTTATCTCAATGAAAGTCTCATGAGGTTTTAAACGTGAATTGATAATTATATGCATGGGTGCATAGATACGTATGATCAAAATTCATGTACTCTTGAAGTTTGTTTTGTAAATATGCTACAAATGCTACGTTGCTAGACCATTTGCACAAAACTCTGAACTGCCTTATTATATTTTTTTCTTTCTTTAAATGGTCATCTAACCGCCTGGGCGATTTTGACCGTCCAACATAGCTCGCCAGTCGTTTCTTCGTTGCGGCGACTGGCTCCAATTGGAAACACCGCGGGATCGCAAATCGGTCTCCATTTGGTCCTTCCATCGGAGTGGTGGTCTCCCTCTTCCTCTGCTTCCACCGGAGGGTGCCGATAAGAATACGTTCTGGGCTGGAGCATCTTCGCTCATTCGCACTACGTGGCCTAGCTAGCGAAGCCGCTGTGTTTTAATTCGCTGAACTATGTCGGCGTCATTAAATCTTCTTCGGTACTCGCCGTCGCCAACGCGTAGAGGTCCACAAATCTTTCGAAGAACCTTTCTCTCGAATACTCCGAGAGCCGCCTCATCAGATGTTGTTAGTGTCCACGCTTCTGCACCATATAGCAGGACGGGTGCGATGAGTGACTTGTAGAGTGTTATTTTCGTTCGTCGAGAGAGGACTTTACTTTTCAATTGCCTACTCAGTCCCAAGTAGCATTTGTTTGCAAGAGTAATTCTTCGTCGGATTTCTAGGCTAACATTATTGTTGGTGTTAATGCTGGTTCCCAGGTAAACGAAGTCCTTTACTATTTCGAAATTATTGCTGCCAACAGTGACCTGGTTACCAAGGTGCGAATGCGCTGACTTATTATATTTTACTAAATAAATATCAAATAGTTTCAGTTTTTTGACAGTAAGTATTATCAAATCGACGTGCCATACGAAAAGTAACACTTTCAAAGTTTTTTAGAAATAGGTATCCCTCTTTATAAAAGAAGTAAATTTACCGAATTTTTTACGATAGGGCAATTCATGTTCATGTAGGCGGCCGCCGTGGTGTGAAGGTAGTGATGCCGGCCTACCACACCGAAGGTCCATGGTTCGAGCCCTGGTACAGGTAACATCAAATGTGATTTGAAAAAAGTTTTTCAAAACGGGGTCGCCCCTCGGCAGTGGTTTGGCAAACTCTCCGAGTGTATTTCTGCCATGACAGGCTTCTCAGCAAAAATTCGTCTCCTTTGTAGATGCCGTTCGGAGTCGGCAAAAAACTGTAGGTCCCACCAATTTGTAGGGCAAATTCAAATCGGCACACCACAAATTGGAAGAGAAGCTTGGCGCAAAAATCTCTCAGGAGGTTTATGATGATATACCTGTTGTATATCGCGCCATAGAGAGAGAAATTCATGTTCCCGATATGGCTCCCAAAACGTAGAAGACCAAAAAAAGAACGATGTTGAACAGTTCTGCCGAAGAAAGCTGGAAGATAATGAAAGGTATGAACTTTTAGTGAATGCATGGGTCCCAGAGGCATCTTTTGTGTTTCCAGCGAAGGAAATCAATAAAAAGAATCTTAGGTTTCAACTTTCGTGGTTACATCAATTCCCCTGGCTGACATACTCAGCTGCTAAAGATTCCGCACTTTGTAGAATTTGTATCGCATTTTACAATAAACAGGTTGGCAAGGGAAACCACGAAAATGTAAAGTCGCTGGTAACAAACGGCTTAAAAGATTGGAAAAAGTCCCTGGAGAAATTTAGAGAGCATCAGATAAAAAAGTATCATACAGACGCTTCTGTAGATGCACAAAATTTCCAACTGATATATAAACAAAACAAAACAGACATCGAGAGTGACATTGACGAGAGCAGGAAATGTTTGCAATTGGAAAATCGTCAAAAGCTAGGTGCAATCATCCGCGCTGTCTTATTTTGCTGTAGACAAGCGCTTGCCCTCCGGGGACGTAGAGATGATGGTCCTTTATCTATGGACATGCCTGAAGAAAACGATGGGAATTTTGGAGCTCTTCTTCGTTTTGCCGTAGAAAGCGGAGATCTGACTCTAAAAAAGCATTTGGAGACTGCTGGAGCTAATGCGACGTATTTAAGTTATAAAACGCAAAATGAGATTATAGCGGCTGGCGGTGAAATTATAACGCAGGAGATAGTGAGACGGGTCAATGAATCAAAGTGCTTCTCAGTCACTGCTGATGAAACGACTGATGTTAGTGAAACCGAGCAATTCACAATTGGAGTTCGATACGTCCAATCCACCATGAAAAAACGAGTCCTTCGCGAAGACTTTTTGTGTTTTGTCCCTGTTCCTGACGTAACCGGTGCTGGTCTCGCAAATACTTTGCTGACAACATTAAAGAAGCTGGGAGTGAAAATTGAGTGCATGAAAGGACAAGGTAAGTGTCGGTTCAAATCATAATTTCAAAGCTCTTTCGATTCACATACTCGCTTTATCAAGAGAAAAAAGTAGATCTTCATAGATCTCGAGTAATTTGAACCGTCGAGATCAATTTAGACCTGCATTTTTCACGATTTTTAATAGATCTCTGAAGATGTGCATGGATCAAGATCTAGATAGATTTTCCCAAGATTAATGTAGATCTAATTCTGAAAGTTTTTTGGATCTTTCGGTCGCATGTAGAACTAAATATGTACATCTTTTCGAAATCTAAGTAAATTTTTGGAGATCTATGTAGATCTACTCGAGATCTATAAAGATATTTGTTTTACATGGGTTACTTGACGGTTTCGGTCTTTGAGTGGAAACTTGGCACCGGACCATGTATTCGCTTATTATGGACGCAATTATCATAATTAGGAGTTTTTAGGGTATGATGGAGCTCGAGCGATGAGTGGAGATTTCAAAGGTTGCGCGGCTATTGTGAGAAAGCAGGTTTGAATGCCCCCTACCTGCATTGCGCGAATCATAATCTAAATCTGGCCATCTGCCACGTGTGTGACATTCCGCCGATCCGAAACTGTTTAGGAACAGTAAAAAAGATCGTGAATTTTTTTCATAAATCTAACAGGGCTGGAAATCTACTTAAAGAACACATTCTTGCTTCAAAACCTGATGCTAAACAGACCCGACTACTGAAGTTCTGTGAAACGCGTTGGGTTGAACACCTGGCATCACTCAACTTGTTCCATGATTGCTTGACATTTATCGATTCAGCGCTTGAAGAAATGGACATGCTTAAAGTCAGATCAGAGGATGTGCAGTCGAATGAATTGCTCGCTTCCATCCGAACGCCACAATTCATTATTTCGCTAACAGTGCAAAAAGAAGAGTGTGATCTGCTCCGATGTGTTCAATACGCGAATGATATTCATGAAGAAATCAAGATCATGCGTTCCAAAGCTGACGAAGTTTTCGGAGAGATGTTCAAATCAGCCACTCATATTGCAAATTTGATCGGTACTGCGTTTGCTGTTCCCAGAAGAGCGGTTCGTCAGACGAATCGTGATAATTAGGACGGAAATACTGAGGACTACTATTGGCGTTCTATTTTTATCTAATTCCTGGATAAGTACTCAGCAGAGCTTGAGTCAAGATTTTTGGACCACCGAGAACTGCTTTCTAAAATACAGAACATTATACCAGCAAGGTGTGCAGGAATGAAGGATGAGGAATTGGATAAGACCATTCAGATCCTCGAAAAAGAGTGGCCAAATGAAGTCACTGAGTCGACCGAAGAGTTTAAGTCAGAGTTGAAGATGTGGAGAAGGTAATATCCATTAATACATTCGAACATGAGAAATTGTGACCTGTTACCTATTATAGGTTCTGTTCGAACGTACCTGCAGAAAACCGGCCGAAAACCTTCATTGAAGCTCTGAACGTTTGTGATATACCGTTTTACAGACAAATACATAGTTTTCTCAGTATAGGTGCTACACTGTCATTCTCTACTTTAAGGAGAGTAAAAACCTATTTGCGTAATAAAATTGGAGAAGAACGTTTGAATGGATTGGCAATGTTGAATATTCACAGAGATATCGAAGGTACTCATGACCAGATACTGGATATTCTGGCAAGAAATAATGTATTATTATATGTTATTAACTTAAACCAAATAAATTTCTAGCTATGTCGAATTGATATTTTAAATAGCCTGGAGGCTTTGCGAAAAATTAAATTTGGCCTGTGTCGTTTCACAGAGATCGACAATAAATTTTGGACATTAATGAAGCACAAAGAAAAAAAATATTTCAACATGGCAGATCCCACTTTTCCAAAATTATATATAGTCTATGCCTTGAAAGTTTCATAGAGATCGACTATAAACTTTGGACATTAATGAAGAACAAACAAAACACAAAAAATTTGGGCGTAGCACCGCCCATTTTTTGAAAATTATTTAAATTTTGACCAAAGGACACATATATCCAAATATCATTGATTTAGACCAAATAAGTTCAGGGTTATGACGAATTGAAGTTTGATATAATCTGGGGACGTGGCACGACCCACTTTTCCAAAACTAACAAACAAAACCTTGACTAAGGACACATATATCTAAATATCATTGTTTTAGACAAAATAAGTTCAGAGTTATGGCGAATTGAAATTTATATAACCGCCCATTTTTACAAAACTATATATAGTCTATGCCGCTCCCACCGAACTTCTAAACCTATCGTGAAAGTTTCATAGAGATCGACTATAAACTTTGGACATTAATGAAAAACAAACAAAACACGACAAATTCGGGCGTAGCACCGCCCATTTTTCCAAAATTATGTAAATTTTGACTTAAGGACACATATATCCAAATATCATTGTTTTATACCAAATAAGTTCAGAGTTATGACGAATTGAAATTTATATAACCACCCATTTTTCCAAAACTATATATAGTCTATGCCGCTCTCACCGAACTTCTAAACCTATCGTGAAAGTTTCGTAGAGATCGACTATAAACTTCGGACAACAAACAAAACACAACAAATGTGGGCGTACCACCGCAATAAAATTATGTAAACTTTGACTAAAGGACACATATCTCCAAATATCATTGATTTAGACCAAATAAGTTCAGAGGTATAAGGAATTGAAATTTTATATAGCCTGGGGACGTGTCACCGCCCTTTTTCCCGAGACTATATATAGCCTATGTTTTATTTTGTTTTGTTGTTTTTCCGACAGGGTGAATGATTGATGTATATTGGAACGATTTTTCGTCATCCCTTGTCAAATTTGGTTTTGAGACAAACCGGTTTCGGCGTTGTGCCATCATCAGTGTCGATTTCGTTTTGTTTGCTGTTTTTGATCTTTTGCTGTTTTGTGCTTATTTGTTGGTGCGTGTGTGTTTGTTGTACCTGAGTGGTTGCTTTGTTTGTTGTAAACCAATTTTAAAGGTTCGAATATTGTGTCGGAAACAGTGTTTGTCTGTTCGTTTATTATTCTACCGTCGAATGTTTTTTGTTTGTAGATTTCCATGTTTTCGAGTACGTTCAGACGTCTGCCTTTTGCTTGTACATGTAGTACCTTGACTGTTTTTTTGATGTTTCCGGGGGAGGCATTTATTCTCCGCCATGTGATTCGCAAAGTTGGACTCCGGTATGATGATTGGATTCCAAATCTTTTTGTTGTAATCTCTAATGTGTTCTCTGAACCTCGTTCTTACTTGTCGTCCGGTTTGTCCTATGTAACTGTGCTGGCATTCACAAGTGAGCTTGTATACACCATGGCTGCTAAATGGATCTTCTGAGTTAGTTTTGGTTCTTAGCTTCCGCCCTAAATTGTTCGATGTTTTGAACGCTGTGTTGATGTTGTATTTTCTAAGGAAATTTGCTAATTTATAGGTTGCCCTTCCAGTATATGTCATTGTCGTCCAGGTTTGTGTACTTTCTTCTCCATTGTTTCTTTTTTGTTCTCTAAAATAATACAAGACAAACGACCACAACAGATCAGAACGAAAATCGACACTGATGATGGCACAACGGCGAAACCGGTTTGTCTCAAAACCAAATTTGACAATGCGTGTTAGGCTTTCAGCTTAAACGAAAACGGTCTACTAATCGTTTACAAACGACGTTTACTGAAATTGCATACAACGAAGGCAAACATTTGGTTTAACAAACAATGCATAGAATTGAATGTGACAACAAAATTTGCAAAAATAACAATGAAAACAAACACCAATACAAGCATGAGGACAATTAGGAAGGCGGAAAGAGACTTCCTAAGGTATTAGTTGAAAAACCAGTACGCCAAGAAAGATGGAATAAATGCCGAAATTCTATCCATCCATTTAAGGTTGGGGGAGCAATTACCTACCGATACGTTAATGGAATGCTTCGAGCGCATAAGGACTGAGGTCGAACATGAACTACAACAGAAATACAGGACGCTGAACCGGAAACTAGATAAGCTGACAGGACGTCGCGAACGGAACAACAACCAACAACCGCAGCATTTCCATGCCAGGCTCGTAACCCTAACGAAAGTGGCCATCACCGCGGCGGAAGAACAACTTCTTAAAAAGGGACTGAAACACAATTTAGGACGGAAGCTAAGAACCAAAACTAACTCAGAAGATCCATTTAGCAGCCACGGTGTATACAAGCTCACTTGTGAATGCCAGCACAGTTACATAGGACAAACCGGACGACAAGTAAGAACGAGGTTCAGAGAACACATTAGAGATTACAACAAAAAGATACGGAATCCAACCATCATACCAGAGTCCAACTTTGCGAATCACATGGCGGAGAATAAATGCCCCCCCCGGAAACATCAAAAAAACAGTCAAGGTCCTACATGTACAAGCAAAAGGCATACGTCTGATCGTACTCAAAAGCATGGAAATCTACAAACAAAAAACATTCGACGGTAGAATAATAAACGAACAGACAAACACTGTTTCCGACACAATATTCGAACCTTTAAAATTGGTTTACAAAAAACAAAACAACCACTCAGGTACAACAAACACACACGCACCGACAAATAAGCACAAAACAGCAAAAGATCAAAAACAACAAACAAGAAAAAAAGGTCAAACAACAAAAATCACCAACTTTTACCTGCCTCAGTCAACCACACAAAAAACCGATCGATGCAAACCACCCCCGTTTCTGAATGTACACACACAACACATGCACACACGTACACAAACAGACACCCATGCTGACGTTACCTGCTACCTACTATAAATACAAGACAAACGACCACAACAGATCAGAACGAAAATCGACACTGATGATGGCACAACGCCGAAACCGGTTTGTCTCAAAACCAAATTTGACAAGGGATGACGAAAAATCGTTACAATATACATCATATAGCCTATGCTTTAACCTGTGATCCCGAAAATATATTGTGCCTATAACACATTCATTTTTATTTATAAGAGGGCCCGGCAGACTTTGTCCTGCCCAGAAATTTACCTGCATGAATCCGTATACAACTTTTTATATTTACTCACCTTTTAAACCTTCTCAGGACTTCCACGAATAATGCAATGGGTTTCGCACATACTCTGTGCTGGGACACCTTGTGATAATAGACTGGTATCAGCTGGTGAGAATTGTCACTTGCGCAGTTATCAACAGAGTTTTAAAATTATTAAATTTTTAATAATTACTAAACAATAGCAATTGAAGTATAATAAAAAGAAGATAAAAACCTATTTTCAGACGTACTGAATGTATATGCGAAATTTCATTAAAATCGGTTAAGCCGTTTCGGAGGAGTATGGCAAAATACATAGATATAAAATAATTTTCTTACTGTACTCGAAAATATATATAAAACCTTATATTGTATATTGTAAAATTTCATACAAACGAAAATTAGTGATCGAAACGCTCCGAGCGATGAGAGTGAGTGGCAGTTTTCAATAGAAACACTCCAGGTAGTAGGACAGTCATTTGAATTTTTAGCCGCATATTCATAGTTAGGTATGACTTAAATTTAGATGAAACTTTTTCAACAGATAGCCCATATAAAATTGCGTCAACTAGCTTCAAATTAATTTAAGTCAAACTTAAATTTGACTATCATTGTGCCCCTAATGTTTATTAGTTTAATTTAATTATTTACTATTTATTTAATTTAATTAAAAGGAAGACTAGGTTTAGTTTGCAGTTATATATCTTTATATTATTTATTGAATAGTATTGTAAGATTAAATAGGTACTTATACGGCCCAAGACAATAATAGCGAATAAATACCCAAGCCAAAATCAAGCTAACTTTTCCAGCGGGTCAATATCGGCGTCTTTATTAATACAACTTTTTAAAAATCGCCTTATAAGAGCGCAACCATATAAGATAACGCGGCTTTAGTTGTAAAAAAAGCGTTTTTTGTCGGTCTTATGACCGTTTTATTGAATCTTTATTTTCAGACTAAACATTTTAAAGTTACAAGCTTAAACCTAAACCTAGCTTAGCGGCTACTTTCGCTGGCGTTGCTATGTGTTTTGCTGCGCGTGTTGAGCTTCCGCTTAAGTGCATTGCTGACTGCGCTTTTTGGTAGTTGGTGTGAATTTTGGGCTTCCGCTCTAATTAATTTTTGAGCTTAAGTTGCTGACTTTGCGTTTGCAATTTTGTGGGAATAATTGTGCAACAAGAGTTGCGTAACCGCTTTGCTTGCACCGCTATGGTTTCAATTGTTTATTGCAAAAACTGTTAACATGTTCCATGTTAACATATATAAACGCACGGGTTGTATTTTCCGTCAAAAATTTCTGATGTTCATATAACTTGTATGACAGCAACCAAATTGAGTCCCATGCGTTAAAAGCTACAATCCGAAATTTGTTTTGCGTGCCATTTTTTGATTGATGTTATCATGTGATGATTATTTTTTTGTTATCTTAGTTATTGGAATAAATTCTTTTATAAAAATAAACTAATAACAACTAACTAAAAAAACCATTGATTATTATACTCCGAAAGTGCTGCTTTTCGCTAGACTTTAATTTCAGATGTTCATATATTTGCATGTATGCTTCTGTGCATCAGCAAATGCTTTGCGTTTATATATGGGTGAGCTTTACGTTTTTGAGTACATATTAGACAGGAATAAGTATACAAGCGAAATACTAAATGTGATTCTGGTTTCGGCGAAAACCTCTTTTTAGCTAAAATTACAAAGAAATTAGCAATAGTTCTGTGTAAAATGTTCAAATGTGACAAACCCTCATGAAAAATCGCAATAGAGACCTAGTCGAAACAGGTTAATTCTGTTTTTAACAACCTTTTCGTACAAGTGGGAAACTGTTATTAACATTCAACGTACGTACAAATATTTTTGGAACACCTTTGACATAGGTTAGGTTAGATTGAACTGGCTGCCATGAGGGCACACTTAGGCCAGTGTCAGAAGACCGGTTGTGATACCACGTAGAGACACCGTTACACCTCCTCTTCGAACCAGTTTGAAGACTTGATGAATGCCATCAAGTCCTTGATGTCATACTCCGCAATCTGGCGAATGTTGTCCAGGAGGGAGCTCCCAGGCAGCGCCGCCTGACGCCGCTAAGTGCACGGCAGTTGCAGACGAGGTGCTCCACCGTTTCCTTTTCTTGACATAAAAATAACGCGTTATTATTTTGAACCAATTATTATAAGCATACTTTTAGTTTAAAGGAAAAATGTCTAAATGTATTTTTAACACTTTCTCCTTTCCTAAAATAATTTATTCACCTAATTAAATTTGCAACACAACTTTTTAAATTTTCCACAACATGTTTCAAGAGAACTTAAAGATTTATGCCTGTAAAATCAGTTACAATATTCATTTAAAAAGGACTATTATAAAAAAAGAAGAAAATTGCCTGCAGTTAAACATCCTAGTTCATTAACTAGCATTTTGGGGGCTTATGCATACCAGTCTGAGCGACCGCAACGATTTCAATATCATAAGCAGAAATAACAGTAGATAGATACATATTATGTACATGCACGAGCGAAAAAGAAAAACAATTCAGTATTCGGGACGCAATCGTTTGGTTAACAACGCCGTCCCACATTTTAATTTTCTGTTCAACTAATACTCTGAGTTTTTAAATATTCATTTAATTAAATTATGTATAAAACTTTCTTGTAAATAATAGTTTTTATATTAGATCATGTACCTAAGTGCATGTCAACAAAATCACCCTTATTTATTGCGATGTCGCTACTGCAATAGCGGCGCAGCAGCGAAGCAACAACAAGTAAGCAGTGCTCAAATGAAACCATGAAGAAAAGTGAAAACAAATCGATCATTATCTTGTTCACCTTCTGTTGCCTTAAGTACCGAAGAATACGCCTCTCAACATCTTCGGTCGATATTTTTTTGCGGCCACTTGGACGAGAGCTTTTGCCTTGTAGCAAAAGCTGGTGAATACACACAAATCCCGATCGCGCATGCAGTAGATACGAAGGAAACCTACGAGATAATGCAAAAATTACTTAAACTTATCAAATATGAAGAGCATGATTGTAAAATATGTGCCGATCTTACTGTCGTTGGAATGCTATGCGGTCTACAAAGTGGGTACACAAAATACTGTTGCTTTCTCTGCAAATATGATAGCCGGGCTCGTCAAGACCACTAAATAATAAAGAACATAACATAAAATACTCGCCTGTTATAAAGAAAGAAAAAATTATTTTACCCCCGCCCCACATCAAATTCGGCCTTATCAGAAACTTTGTTAAGGCTTTGGACAAAGAAGGCGAAGTCTTCTGTCATTTAAAAACCATCTTTCCAGAGATTTCAGAAGCCCAGATAAAGGAAGGAATTTTTGCTGGGCAGCAAATAAGAAAGATGCTTAACAATAACCAGTTCAAAGAACTATTGTCACCAGGGGAGGCAGCAGCGTGGGATTCTTTTGAAAAGGTCGTCGCTTCTTTTTTATCCAAACGCAAAAGTCCTAACTACGAGATGATAGTGAGCGACTTAACCAAGAACTATGCGAAAATGGGTAAATAAAATAACATTTTTACATTCTGCCCGATAAACAAAAAAATTGTATGAAAGTTAAATTCGTCGTTCAGTTCCGAGCAAATTTTTTGTATACATTTTACTCGTTCTTTTTCCACTTCTCTGATACAGAATCCAGCCTAAGAAAATTACACACAAATGTGTCACTTATTTATCTAATTTACTTATTCATTTTCTATTCAGGAGTAAATATATCTTTAAAAACTTATTTTCTGCACTCCCATTTAAATTTTTTTCCGCAAAATCTTGGTGACGAAAGTGACGAGCATGGCGAACGGTTTCATCAGCAAATGAAGTTAATTGAAAGTATCAAGGATTCTGGGAGGTCGCAATGATGGGTGACTACTGTTGGTTTCTTATAAGAGAAACCGATTCTAATCAAAACAGAACAAATAACTTTTTCAAGTATAAAATAAGATCATAGAATTAAGACTAAACTTACATACATTGTTATCGTCTCATATGTATATATGCTAATATTTGTAGGGTACTTAAGTATTATATGGCCATATTTATTTGAATGCTTATAACTTTTGTATTAGTCCATCGATTTTTTTAGATGAAAGCTTATTTTTTTTGTAATCAAACAGAGCTTTGAGTTTGCATTTAATATTATTTTTAACATAGATGGCAACACCGCCGGCTTTTTTGTCCTTTCTACCATTTTTTTGCTTTCTATCAGCCGTGAAGAGTTTGTATTCTTGCAATTTATAGCATACATCATCGACTTTGTCATTAAACCATGTTTCAGAGACACACACTATCTCCACATTGGAGCACTCGAAAATATAGCGAAACTCATCTATTTTAATTTTTAAACTTTGAGCATTAATATGAACAACGCTTAAGCCAATTTTAAGTTTATTAAAAACGCGAACCATGCTATATATATTGAATTTGGAATATACCCTCGAATTATTTAAATTGCTCAACATGAGATACAGAACGGATTGCGACGCAAGCAAATGTGTTTTGTACATTAAATTTGGTTTCATGTTTAGTATTGCGACAATTGGTTGCATTACAAAGTAATTTTAATAGAAATATTAGATGTGACAAAATTAGTTTTGATAATAATTTTAGATATGGAGGTCGAGTGGCCAAATACAAGTATAAGGAGAATAAAAATAGAATATTGAAACTGTAAAATAAAAGTAACTTAATATATAGCCTAAATATTACCATCTTGCGGACGAAATAAGTTATAAACATCACCGATCGTGTTAAGACGGTAAGGCTTATCGGACTGGTTGAATTTGGCATACACAACACCACGTGTTGTGAAAACTGAGGCCAGCTTTCTTTCCTTCCAGAGCTTGACAGCTTCAATATATAGGCCAAAATTCCGAGATGTTAAGTTCTCCTTTACTCTAAAAGGGATAGCCGATGCAATTCCGATGTCATTCAATCGTAACGGACCTTTGCGTGTTCGTGTTAGGCTTGAAATTGATTTTAACAAGCCGTTTTTTTCAAATGGGGTTCCGAGTCTAACGATTATTTCAGGATCAGTATTATTCATCCCAGATTTATTTTTCTTAAGACGAAATATTGACTTTACTACTGGACGTTTAAAATTAATTGTTTCACAAAGCTTATTAAAAATTAGATTTACATCGTCATTTTCATGTACAGGTACACCATATATTCGTATATCACAGGCAACTGCAGCATTTTCTTGCTTGTCGAATACATCCTTTAGATCAATTTGTTCTTTCTGTATATATGAGACATTTGCCGCGACTGACTCCAATTGAAGGACTCTTTCTTTAACATCGTTTAGCTCATTCTTATAGCCTTCAAGCTTTTGTTCAACCGCACTGAGTGCCACGCTTATTCTTTGCTCAAGTCTATCTTCATGTTCGCGAAACATACGTTGAATGAGTGTTTGCAAATTTTCTGTTAGATCTACGCTCAGCTTATCAAAACGTTTATCCATTGTTGTTATTATTTTAAATGGAGATTCAACGTTAGTTAAACGAGGTGATTTTGCTATACTTTCACTTATGGAATTTTGCAATACGTCTCTTACTCGTTTGATTGTAAGATTATTAGCATTATTATCGTTATTTATTGTGCTACCGTTGTCTATTTTAGATGTAGCATTGACCATTGCTGAAGCATCCACTTGCTGATTTTTTGTTGCGGCTTTTCTATTGTTTCTCATGATTTTGGTATTTATCCAATGAGGTGGCAGCACAATATGCAAGTTTCCGGCAGATATCTCCAGGACACAAACCAAGATCAGGTGTTAACTGGCAAACAGATGGCGCAGGACACCAGAACTCAGATAACAGATTCTCGTAGTTGTTGTTGCTATATCGAGACAGCTGATGTGCCAACACAAGAAAAAAAAGCAGGAGCACTGTTGAAAACCCACTTCTTTTTATATAAATACGTCCGCCGGAGAAAATATTTGATGCTGAGGGTAATTTAATGAACGTTAATTTTGTGAAATTAGCTTTATTTTGTTTAATTGGCTTTTAAGGCTTTTGGTTATCATTTTCAGCATGGAACGATTGTACTTGGGAACTGTTGGGCGTAGAGGGTTCTCCTTCCTGGGGTGCCGCCTGGCTGACGTCCTGAAGCCTGGGATTGCTGGCTTCTATGGTGGCTACCTGGGATCGTGTCCTTTGGATTCCGGAACTGGTGCGGGGGGTTGCTGTGTCGTGAAGGGTGGTGTTATGCCGGCTTTGGCAGTGCATGCACGTTCTCGTGCTTTGGCAGTCTTTTAGCACATGCGTTTGAGCTAAAAAATTCTCGCAAATATTGTTTTCTTTAATGCATTTTTTACGCTTTAAGATTGGCAACCTTTTATACCGCAAATAGCTTTGTAGAGTGTGGGTAGACTGTTTGCATAATTTGCAGGTATAAAATTTTTGGTGTTCTGTGACATGAGATTTTGTTTGTGTTAGGGAGTTGTTGCTGTGGTTTTGGGGTAGAGCCTGCCTGAACTGGGGATTGTTCTGACTGGGGTGAGGGCTTGAGAAGTTTGTGGAGGGTGGATTATACCGGGGTTTGGCTGGTCGCCATTGATCCACCCTTTCCACTATCTCGTAGCGAGTGGACAGAAACTGGTTCATTTGAGACCAGTTCGGGAGGTCTCTTCTGAAGCTTAATGATTGCTCCCACAGGGCAACTGTACCTATTCTCTGGAAGTTTCGAGGTTACCAAATATATTAGTATGGGATTCCAAATGGAGGTTTCGACTTGTTGTGTCGCTAGAATTTGGAGACAGTTGTTTACTGAGGATTGTAACATCTGGATCTCATCGCTATTTTCCGATTGAATCGCTTTTAGACAAAACAAAAGAGGACTGCGTCTTGTTCACGTGGGCATGAATTCTGATGCGCCGATATTTATTAATGCATCATTAACAAAAGCTAATTATGATACATTCAAGGCAGCTACACTTCTTAAAAAAAGAAAAAGACTGGCTTCGGTATTTTCGATAAAGGGCGTGGTTCGTGTTAAGCGCAAAGAAGGCGACAGCCCTGAGGCTATTATGAGCCTAAACTGTCTCGAGAGCTTCGAGAATTCCGATCCCGAACACCAGGATAGCTTTCGAAACGGTGACGCAGAGGCAACGACTGTTCTCCCGGAGCAGCTGGAAGAATAATCTGTTTACTATGTTTAATATATTTAGTTTACCCCTTCATAGTCTCTTTATAATATCTAACTATACTCTAAATATCAGTATCCTGTCATTTATGTTTATATCATTTAATTGCAGTGCAAAGCCTTCATCTCTTTCCCTTTTTAATGATTGTCTCAGATCATAGTCTGTCTAGTTCCAAAGAAGGCCTACGTACTATGCTGCGCATTGTCAGTAAACGAGCTAAAGAACTGAACATTATTCATCTCAATGCGCAAAGTCTCTACAATAAGCTTGACGAATTGAGATTTATATGCGAAGGTTCCGATATCGATGTCATTTGCATTTCCGAAACCTGGTTTTCTTCACGCCATAATAATGACCTGGTAAAATTAAGCGGATATCAACTTTTTAGGGCGGACAGAAGTGGTCATGGCGGTGGTGTTGCAATTTATGTTAGGAGTACTTTGTCTTGTAAACTAACTTGTCGATCCAGTCCAGGCGATAGTGTTGAATATGTATTCGTTAATATATTTTCCGACAACAACAATAAGCTCTTGATAGGATGTGTATATAGACCTAATCGGCAAATTAACTTTTTGAGCTTCATTGAGTTTCTTGCACCGCTACTTATAAACTACGAAAATATCATCATCGCTGGCGGCTTCAACAGCAACCTGCAGGTGGATTCCACCCTTAAGTTAAGCATGGCATCCCTTGGACTGCTTCCCACCAATTCTTCGGTACCAACACACTTCACTAAATCTAGCTCTTCTCTGCTCGATATATTCTTCGTAAACTCTCTTCAAAAATCGTTGCACTATACTCAATTATCTGCATCCTGCTTCTCAAAGCATGACCTTATATTTTTCTGTTACGACTTTCAAACTTCAAGCCGTCCTTGTTCTTATACATATCGTGATTTTAGAAGCATAGACTACTGTTCTCTTACCGCAGCCGTGGAGTCGGTAGAATGGAGTGTGATTCGAAAATCAACATCGGTGACGATCAGGCGCTATTTTTACAGAATAATATAAACTGGTTATTTGACAACTATGTTCCAGTTAAATCTAAGGTAATCCGACATTCTAACCATGCTTGGTTTAATGCTAGATTGGAGAACTTAATTCGCCTGCGGAACCTTGCTTATGCAAGGTGGAAAAGATACCGTACAACGGACACGCATAACAGTTTCAAAACGGCACGGATTGCCGTTAACAAAGCTATTAGGACAGCCAAAGTTAATTATTATAAAGATAAGTTTAGTTCTGCTCTTAACTCTAGGGATACTTGGAACTCCATCAAAAGTATTGGGATTGGTAAATCTAAAGGAGACCTCTCTGTTTTGTCCGATATTGAGATCAATGATATAAACAATAAGTTCGTAAGCCTGCCTATCCCAGTGGATAATATTTGTGTTGACAACTACTGTGATCGTGTTGATGTTGACGCCCGTCCTCTCGAGTTTGTCTGTGTCGATGACTGTGATGTAGTGCAAGCCATACTTTCTGTGAAGTCCAATGCTACCGGGTTTGATGGCATATGTGCCAAGTTCTTAAAAATCATTCTTCCCAAAGTTCTTCCATACATAACTTATTTGGCCAACTCGATTCTGACAACCTGTGTCTTCCCGAAATGCTGGAAAGCTGCAAAGGTAGTACCGGTTATAAACCAAAATAAGGAGTATAGGCCCATAGCTATACTGCCTTTCTTATCGAAGGTAGTTGAACGAATCTTGCATGATCAGATATCATCCTATGTGCACGAACACAACTTTCTGTCGGATCATCAGTCTGGTTTTAGGTCAAAAAGAAGTTGTACAACTGCTCTCCTATCTGTGATAGAGGATATTCGTGAACGAATTGATAATAACCAAACTGCCTTTCTTACCTTTTTAGACCATTCTAAAGCCTTTGACTCTGTCGACCATACTTTACTTTGCAAAAAGCTGGAAAACTTGTTCAATTTCTCCTACCATGCCACGGCCCTCATCAGGTCTTATCTTGGCGACAGATCCCAGGCAGTAAGCGTAGGTTGCAGAAAGTCTGATTTCTTAAATGTTGTTAGGGGTGTCCCTCAAGGCTCAATCCTAGGACCACTATTATTTGTTCTGTATATAAATGACTTACCCGGTGTCCTTAGGTATTGTAATGTGCATATTTATGCAGATGATGTACAATTGTATGTGTGCTGCCCAAGCGATCGTACAAGCTCCTGCATTAATAATTTGAATCACGACTTAGACCAAATAGGTGCGTGGGCTCCTAGAAACGGATTGTGTTTAAACCCCAACAAATCGAAATGCCCAGTCATTCATAGAAAGGCGCTTGCAACCAATGGCATGGATCAAATAATATTTAACAACTCCATTATAGAATACGTAGACACTGCTAAAAATCTAGGTATTGTTTTTAACAAAACATTAACATGGAAGGATCACATCCTTAGCACGGTTGGAAAGGTGTATGGTATGCTACGTACACTGTGGTTAACTCAGTACTATACTCCATTAAATATCCGGCTACTAATAGCCAAAGCTTACTTAATACCAATGCTTCTCCTCGGCTGTGAGATCTACTCCAATTGTGACTACGTATGCAAAAAGAAGCTAAATGTTGTGTATAACAACATTGCTAGAAACGTATTTGGGCTGTCGAGACTCGATCACGTTTCCTATCAAGCAAAGAAGCTGCTAAACATCTCCTTCGACAATCTGTTAAAAGTCAGAACGCTCATTACATTACACAAATTGATATACACGAAGGAGCCTGATTATCTATACCGAAGGCTTATTTTCCTACACTCATCAAGGTCTGTCCTGCTTGCGCATGTCCGACATCGTATGCTGATTTCTGATCGTCAATTCTTCATTACTTCGATACGTCTTTGGAACTCCCTCCCTCCCAGACTAAGGCTGATATGCAATGCTCTGCACTTCAAAAATGAGTTAACTAGTTTCTATAACGATTAAATTAAAATCAAAATTATGATTACCTACTGATAATTATGCTATTCAAAACTCTATTCCTTTCCTATGTTTCTGTTTTCCTACGCTTTACATTCTTCTGCCTATAAAAACTCCCTGCTAGACAGTATTATGACGTTCGGTTGGCTTAGTGGTGTTGCCTTAGAGGGCGTGATGGAGGATCCTGAAGTAAATATCAGCTGTTTTATATTTACTTCAGGATTTTCTATCACGTTTTCGGGGGCAGCATTGCAGAGCTGACTGAGTGTCATGATACTGTCTAGCAGGGCTATTTCTATTTCTATTTCTATTTCCATTTCTATTTCCATTTCCATTTCTATTTCCATTTCTATTTCTGTTTTGTTATTATTACTATCATAGTCCACGTTAAGTTATCTTGTTCACTCTCGTTATTTATCACTAACATTAATAATAATAATAATAATAATAATTAATAACTATCATTTAATTTAATTTATCAATTTATTTATTAATTTAGTACTTTATTACCTTATTTAAGTCATCTTGTAAATTTACGATGTACCGACTAGCACTATAAAATAATTTTTCTAAATTGTTGTGCTAGGAAAAATTCAAATAAATACATACATACATACATACATACATGAGAATTCGGATTTGATTATCGACCAGGACTCTTTTTTTTCGTAACGCCACTTGAGAGCTTTCCCATGCTAGGAAAAAATTGTCGTCGCTAAACGGGAATTGTTCCACTATTTGACCTGCCCTTCCTTTAGTGTTATGTCTGAGGTGATACAGTTTCTGGGCACTGGAGAGTTTCGAGTGGTTGATATAGACCGCCGTGAACATTTCCCGGAAGGACGGCCATTGATCATACCCTCCATAAAAAATTTCTGTATCACATGGGGGGACTTTCAGGTTCATATGGGGCGCGGGGTTACTCAATGCTTTGAGTTGGAGTTGGTCGCCTATTTGAGCTTTGGTGTCCTCATATGCAACTAGGCAGGCTCGGTATTTACCGAAAGCGGCGGTCTTAAAGTCCTTGGGGAGGTCCTGGTCGTCAGTCTCTACTACCACGTCGTACGCGCTCTGTACTCTTGACCAAAAAACATCTATGTTCTTTAATTTTAGGGCTGCCTCGGTATTATCTTGGATTGGGGTTGAGCGGAACCGAGTGCAGTAATCCGTAAAAGTATCCGTTTCGGAAATAAATTTATTTTCGGCTACGGTAGTCATTCTGAAAAGGGATTTACTTATTTTTACGGTGGCAATTTTTGGGAATTTTTCGGAGACTGCTGCTTATATTTAGGAAAAAATGTATTTGATGGGGGAGCTAGCAATCTTGTACCACTGTTCAGGGGATATTCGCAGTGTAAATATTGTATATGCTTGTATAATTTATATGTGTAAACGTGTGTCGGTATAAACACAGCGCGGTATTTTGGGTATTATTTATTATTTTAATAATTAATTTAATGGGATTTATAACACTATTTGTAGTGCTTCTCAAATTGGATATGAACCGACTTTGATTTGTTAACGTTGGGACTTTATATTTGAGAAAGTAATTAAATTTTTTTTGTTGGGTGAAATTGGCGATGAGGCCCACTGTGTTTTGGTTGTATATAATTTCTACCGCAAGGGATTTTAGTGTACAATATAACTTTGTGTGTGTGCGAAATTTCGCCTTAAGGGATTTGGGTATATCAAAGTATTAAATTTGGCGGGAAAAAGTTGTTTTTAGCGGGAGCCAACAAATTAAAATTATGGGGATTATAATATTATGTATTATAATAATGTATGGGCAGGGGCTGGTTTCTTCAATGGCGAGGAAGGACCATTAGTTAATTTGAGCTACTTACTGTGCGGGAGTCCGGGCTGGCAGGTTGTTGCTGATACCTGGACGGAGTTTTCCTTGTAGATATATTACGACTGCTTCTCGGTATTTTTCCAAACCGTCCTTCCAACTACGACAGCTTCTCTAATAGTTTGCAACTGGTTTATTCGATGTTTTCGCATAAAACTTCCCCACTCTGTACTACCACTTATTGCTTGTAACAAACCAAGTAGAAAAAGTTAGCACGTTAAATCCCTTTCTTTCGAGGAAATGTATCAAATAAGTTGTGGAGTCGTTAGGTTAGATTGAGTATAATTGTTATATTTCACTATTTCTCACAATGAAAGTTATGTATTTATTTAATTCAAAAAGCAGATATATAAGAAATATAAGAAAAAACTTCACGTTCGCGAGAAGAATAATAAAAAAGCGCCGGGGTAAAAAAACTAAAAACCCAATAATAACAATATAAAAGGCCGGTGCCAACTTTACCAAAAACAACGATAATGATATGCAAAAGTAAAAATGATGGCCGACCAGCTATCAGCTGTGCGGCGAATTGATGTGGGGTGATTTACGCGTGGTTGCCACACGTCCCAAATCGTTCCAATTTTAACACTTAAATCTAAAGGTGAGTTCATAAGTTGTGATGAGTAAATATAATGTAATAATAATAAAATATAATGTAATCCATGCGTTATAATGAGATTATATACAATTCATGGCAAATATTTATATGACGAGTATTATTCTATGTAGAATTCATGCAATATGGGTATAATGAATATTATGGTTTTGGGATTGGGACGTGTGGCTACCGATGTCGCGTAAACACCTCGGAACCACGCTTAAACGTGTTGGGATGATGGCAAAATAGGCCAGTAAAAATATAAGCCTTCAAGATTTATATTCAATTTGGCTGAATCTTAATTAATATTAATATTAAATTAGTCTGATAGTTCTTAAGATATTGGTATTTCACATTGTAAAAAAAAGGTACTAAACGCAGAACGGTCGCGAACGCACGCGACTTTGAAATCTCAAAAAACGCTTCTGGTAAAGTTTTTTTTTTCGCTTCTTGAATAAGGGCTTGCAACTTGATTTAGTCGAGTTGTTTTAATAATTCCTTTCGCTAGATTTGGAATAATAACAAAAAGGATATGTTTTCGGTCGCGAACGTACGATTAGAACATGGGAAAAAAGCACAATCAAAATTGAATGTTTATCGATCTGGATTCCGTCTTCTCATATTTTGTTTATCTTATTTAATATTTATAAGGATACTTAGTTGCAAAACAGGTACTCTGATATAAGCTGTTCATATATAACAACAAAAATAAAAAGTCCTTTAAGCTGGCCAAAAATAAATAAAACTTGATTTTTAGGGTTCAAGCCAACCTTTTCATGATAATAACTCAAATAAATTGTAAAACCTTAATTATTATAAAAATATGGTAAATTTTGTAAGCCGCTGCTAAAAAAAACTTATTGTTATTAACAAATCTTCCTTCTGGTAGACCTTTCTGTGGAAATGTCCATATATGAAGGTAAATCCTTTTTGCAAAAATGAACGAAATCGGTCAACGACCACGCCCAGCTTTTAACATAGTTCTAAAAATTTGTTTGTAAAATGTAAAACGCGATAGTTTTATAACCATGCAAGCTATATCACATAATAAGCTTCTCAACCCAAACTCAACCGCAAACAAAATTTTTATTAATTTTGGAGAAGTAGGAGTGGCGTCGCCCACTTTTCAGCATAAAAATTCTGCTATTTTCAAAGGCGATTGCATGTAGTTTGAAATAGATATTTCAATCAAAATTGGTCAGCTGCTTCTCAATAGTATTTAGTATACTCCTACAAGTTTTTTAACCCTTTTTTCTTTTTTTTTTATCCAAAGTCTTTCACACAGGCGCACAGACGGACACTAAGACCTTTATACTTTATACATAAAAAAAAAAAATTCTGACGTGTACATGAAAATCGCCGATACACGTGTATTTTTTTATTTTTTCTCCCCTTTCCGAAAAAGTATATTTGGTTCATAGGGCAGAACTAAAGCTCGTTTTTGTAACGCAGTGTAATGTTCGATTCCACCCGAACTTAGACTTCCTTCGTTGTTTAATATTTAGTCCAATATGATATCGAATCTTGTCATGAACCCTTCATGAACCGAAATTAGACATTTATTATAAGGTTATCTAACAGAACATCGTAATCGTCGGAAATCTATTTCATTAAGCCACGATTCTAGCTTACATGGAAACAATGGGCAATAGAGAATAAATAGGAATGCTTGGTTTAAAAATTTCTCATATTGTTTATTAATTCTTTATCCTATTTTGGTGGTTACGAAACTAGACTGCAACATAAGCCGGCAGAATACTAAAAGGGCCTAAAAGTTGTCAAATTATTTGTTCGGATAGAAAAAAAGGAATGGAGGTTGGGGACGGATGTAGAAGTTCACGCAAATTTGGAAATTATGTGAACGTCATACACCTGGGAATGGCCAGAGCGATTCTTTTGCATGCAGTTCAAGCCCCTCACTACGTCCGCACGATTGCGTGTCTGTTCACTATGCCGCAAGGACCGTCTGTCTTGGATTAAGCGGCTACTATATAAACGTGTAACATACCTTCAACCCCCCCAGCAAAACGGGTTATGGGTTGGGTTTGGGATCCACCACATAAAAGACAGCTCCAATAAAAGCTGAACAAGCCTGGGAACCGTTTCTTAGATGGCGACCTTCCGGCACGTTTTAAGGATTGCGGGTAAGCACCTGTCTGGTCCCTTATTGGGGTAGGTGCCTCTGCCCAGCTGGTTGATGTCCTCGTGAAGACAAGGGCTGACAGCACCGACATACAAGAAATGCTATGGACCGGCCAAAAAAATACCACCATTGCACCTTGCGACGTCAATTGGAGTGGGCATGCAGATAAGCGTGGATTCGGCATCGGATTTGTAGGATTCTTCAATATACCTTTCATCTTCAACACATCTTTTATATAATGCATTCTATTGGAACGCAGATAGGGTGCTGCCCAAATCACGATTACAACATCATGCTTGGCGACTTCAACGCTAGGGTGTGTTAAGTGTTTTCGGCCCAACAGTCGTAGGAATAGGATACCGGTGAACTCGCTGCCTACAGGGGCACGTTGAGAGGGAATGAAACGAGGAGTGTGTGTGAGCGCTAAAAGAGGGGAGAAAAGCGTGAGTGCGATGAGGTTGAGATGGTAGCCAACAGGGGGAGCTGGTAACCCGCATGCATCACCTTCTATGCAGAATATGGTCGGATGAATGCATGCCTGAAGGTGAAGATTCGAATCTAGGTGTTCTCTGCCCAATCCTCAAGAAGGCAGATCCTGCGACCTGCGCCAACTATGGCAGGGTCAGCTTTTCAAATATCGTGGAGAACGAGGGCAAAACGAAGTACATGTTGTCATCAAGCAAAGAGTCGGCGCATTTGCATCTTGGTAATAACACTCTACAAATTACTTATTGTACTCCTCCTGGTTTATGGTACAGAAGCTTGGACACTGACAAGATCTTATGAGGCGGCTCTTGGAGTATTCGAGAGAAAGGTTCTTCGAAAGATTTAAGGACCCTTACTACTTGTCAACGGTGAGTACCGAAGAAGATTTAATGACTATCTGCATGAGCTATATGCAGACACCGACATAGTAAAACGAATTTAAACCCAGCTTTCGCGTTGTCTAGGCCGGTGGTAGCAGAGGAAGGGGAGGACCACTCCGACGAAAGGATCAAGTGGAGACCGATTTGCGGTCCCGTGGTGTTTCCAGTTGGCGAGCTATGCTGGACGCAAAAATCGTTTAGACGGTTAAATGCAATCTAAGAAGAAGAAGAAGAAGAAGAAAAAGAAGAAGAAAAATAATGTTTTAAAATTCGGGAGTCAAGTTCAATATTTCATAAAAGGCTAACCTAGACAAATTAATAAAATTCCCTTGTTCAGCGTACCCGAATTATCTTAACTACCCAGTTGGAAAAGGTAATGTATGGTAATGCATAAAGCTGAAGTTATTGGTGCGTTTGTCGTATCGCTGTAGTCGTATCCTTAACGTAAGAGAAAAACCAACATGCAATTGGTCGGAAAGGTTACTTTACGGATAAGGAATTACGATACAGCACCAATAATCGGTTGCATTGTTTCTCATAAGGTTGGTCTAATCAGCTGTTTTATAAGGTTACCTATAACGCACCAATAACTTGAGCTTAAGCTCATGCATATGCCCCGTATACTAAACCTTACTTCTACGAGGTATCGTAACACGGTCCATGTCATAGGAAAGTAATGTGTCGCTAGATTCATGACCCCTTGTATTCCCTTTCATACAAGAAAAGATGTGTTGTAGAAGTTAAACGAAATGATGCATTCCAAGTAATGTTTTATTTCTAGCATGAAAACGCATCAATTAAAAGATATATGGCCTTTTGCATTACCTTTCATGTAAGAAAAGATGTGTTGTAAAGGTTAAAGGAAATGAAATATTCCACGAAATGTTTTATTTCTAGCATGAAAACGATTCAATTAAAAGATGCATGGCCTCTTGCATTACGTTTCATGCAAGAATAGATGTGTTGTAAGTTCAACGAAATGATGCATTAAAATAGTTTTTTAGAGGTATATTTTTAAATTATGAATTTTTGGCGACCTTTTTTCCTTAAATTTGTATTTCTTTGCTGGCTTGAGGTCCGTGTTCAATAATTGTAAAAATTAAAAACACATTTAGATTTTTTCGTTAAAATCGATATATTTCGACTGCCAAACGGCAATCATCTTCAGGATTGTAGCAACTAACAAAAATAAACATTAACAATAAACAAATTTTGCATTTTAAATATCACATAAATAAATACTTTTATTAACACGTCTGCTCTCTGTGACGTGGAGTATGGTACTGTTTTTTAGTGAGCAGGTGTTTGTAGATATGTGCTGTGTGATCAACATCGCTCTTATAGTTGAGTCTTGTGTTAATCGGAGTATTAATAATGTGTAACATTTCTAGTGTGAAGCGTTTGTTATAGTGTTGTTCTTGTTGCAGTATTTTAGTCTCATCAAAGTTTGGTGTGTGGCCGCTATCTGCACAGTAGGCCATGAGTGCCGTTTTTTGATTATTTACTTGATGGCAAAATTTAAAATCAGACTTATGCTGGGAAATTCTCGCTTTGAGCTTGGACTTTGTAGTACCTACAAGGTGGCGCAAAAGTAATCCTCCTATCAGAAAATGCTATAAATTTTGCGATTGGCCCCTAAAGTCAGTTCTGTTTTGACATTTGTGTAATAAACACATGCGAAATACACGTTAATAAACAATGTTACGCTACACTGCTCCAGAACGCGGAATATTGCTGACTATTTATTTGACCAACAATCGGTCGGGGCCAAACGGTTACTGTGAATGGTGAGCGCTACAGAGCAATGATCAACGAGTTCTTTTTGCCGCAACTTGATGAATTGGGATTGGAAAACATGTGGTTCCAACAAGACGGTGCAACAGCACACACTGCACGTGCCACAACCGATATGCTGAACATCGGAAGCTTACTTTTGCGCCACCTTGTATACATATATTATTGCACGTTTCATCTCTATTGCCTTTACATGGTATCTTGTAAACTACGTTATTTTTTTCCATGATTGGTATTTTCGATTTTGTTTTGTTAAATATGTTTTTTTAAGTGTTCGTAGGTTTATGCGCAATTTTTGTGGTTTCTTTATCATAGCAGTCAGATTTTGCTAGACGCTCTGATAGCTGCGGTACATAAGCCACCGACTTGAAAATAATTGGTTTATCGGGGGTTTTTGGACTATTTGGATTTTTAGTTTTTCGTAATAAAGCTTTTATGGTTTTTTTCGGAAAATCATTGTTTCTTAGTAATGTAAAAATTTCTTTTTTAACTTCTTTGTGGTATACTTCATCTGAGGTCTGCAACATTTTCCGTATACAGCCCTTTGCTGTATTCATAATCATGGTTTTCGGATGTTTTGAATTAAAGTTTATAATTCGTCCTGATACTGTAGGCTTTTGATACCACTTTAGCTTTAATTGTTCTCCTCGTCTGTTTATTATGGAGTCGAGGTATGGTAATTCCTCATCGTTCTCTAGTTCTATAGTAAATTTTATATTTTTGTCAAAGGCGTTTAGTGTGTTAAGGGTGTTTTGTATTTCCTTTTCTTTTATTATCGCGAATAAATCGTCGACGTATTTTGTAAGTATTCTTGGTTTATGTCGCAACTTCAGCACGGTATCATCTAATAGTTTTTCCATAACTATATCCGCTATTATTGGGGATGTGGGTGCTCCCATCGGCATTCCTTTTAGTTGCGTATTGATAGTATCATTAAATTTGAAATATCTGCTTTCTTGAATGCAGAATTTAATTATTTCCATGAACAGCTGTTTTGGTATTCTTGTGTATTCTTTAATTGTTATCCATTTTTCTTGTATGATTTCAAGTGCCAGCTGTAGGGAAACGGGAAACTACATCAAAGGAAATAAGCTTTTCATCATCAAATATATATGTGTTGTTTACTCTTTCTTTAAACTCAATTGTGTTTTTAATATTGTACGTAGAACTCGCCGTTACGTTTTTTAAAATTTCTGCCATATATTTGGACAGTGTGTAAGAAGGTGACCCAATTGCTGAGCATATTGGTCTTAATGGAGTTCCTTCCTTATGAATCTTCGGGAGGCCGTAGATTCTGGGTGGTTGTGCGGTGGTTGTTATCATTCTCTTTCTCGCCATCTTTGTGATTAATTCCATGTTGAACAGTTTGTCTACTAGTGCATTATTCTTGCTTTGTAAACGTGATGTTGGATCCTGTCTCTGTACTCGATATGTTGCTAGATCCATTAATATATCCTCCATTTTCTTGTTGTAATCATCGATTTCCATTGCCACCGTTTTATTCCCTTTGTCGGATGTTAAAATTCTAACGTTTTTATTTTCTTTCAAGAATTTCTTAGTTTGCTCCACTGTATCTATAATTGCATTGTCTATTACACTATGTTCGTTTGTTGTTGTATGGTTTGATATTAACAAAGAGAGTTTTGTGCGAGTTTCCTCTTGTTGATCTTTGTTTTTTATGCTTTGTACCAAATCTTCACCGTCTGCTACGTATTTAAAGAGACGGAAATTCTTGTTATCTACAGGTAGTGCGAACTTCGGCCCCTTTGCTAGCAATGCTTGAATATCTGGCGGGAATTCCAATTTGGTTTTGTTTACAAACCACTCTTCATGCTTGGTGTTGTTGGTGAATACTTCATTTCGTTTCGCTCTAATTTTCTTATATTCCAGTTCTTGACGCTTTTTTAGTGTTGTTGTGGTTTTTTTCGCGACATTACTCTCGCTATCCAATAATTCTTCGAAATCTTTTTCACTCAATTGTTTTTTTAATTTGTTGGTTAATTGCTCTCTTTGTTGGTTTAATCGTTGTAATATATTGTGTTTTTGTTTTATAAGTAAGCTTAAGATTTTTGTAAGGAAAAAGTGTGTATGTCTGTGTATCATTTTATCTATGTCCGAGTGCTTGTCCGAGTCAGATACAAATAAATTCTTACATCTAGTGGAGTTTTTTATAATATAAAAAATCCACTTTTTTCTTTCTTCAAGTATACATACATAAATCATATATCTGCACCGATTTGGATGATTTACACTAATTAAGATTGTTCACTGGCCAGAATAAAAGAACACCCAATAAAATTTCCGAAAAATTCCTGAAAAAAAAATTTTATTTTCCCATACATTTTGTGAAGTGCGAATTTTTATAATTTTGTTTTGTTAGAAAAGCTCAATAATGGATCTATCGATGGTAAAGTGGAATTGTGTGTGTGTGAAATAGTTACATCTATAGGGATAGGGATAGTGATAGGGATAGGAAAAGCCAATATTTCTAGATCCATTCAGGTAAATATCTGGGCAGGACAAAGTCTGCCGGCCCCTCTAGTTATTAATATACATATATAAATCATATACAATTAAAGAAGTAGATAAATTATTCTGCTGCATTGTTGTTATTTTCAGATGACATATCTGCATTGTTGTAATTTTTAGTTGATTTTTCTGCGTTGTTGTCATTTCCAGTCAGGGTTTTTAATTTTCTTATTATCGATTGCTTCTTGAAATGCCGCCCCTTGAACACTTTGATGGTTTTTCTTATATCTGCTGCATAACTTTTGCCGTCGTATCCCTCCGTTTTTAAACATTCTATGAAAAGGGAGCTTCAAATAATTTCAATTATTATTAAAAGAAAATTACTTCTTTCGTGTTTATTGGCCTTTGAATTGACAATTATTTAAATTATTGAGCTCTAGGCCACCCAAATATGTATGTATGATTTCAATTAAAACAATTGGTTTATATCATAATAATATTTGTTTAATTTATATTTATCGATATTTCGACTTCAATTTGAAATCATCATCAGGATCTAAAAAAATATACACATTTAGACAAACAAAAATCTACAAAACATTTTCATACACTTACGCTATTGACTGCACCTTATCGACTAATTTAACATTTGTACTAGAAAACAATGCAAAGGCATAACTTGAAAAAAAAAATAAACAATTTAAAAACAGTAATCATAAACAAAACTTCTTCTTTACTAACAACCATACATGAGAATATGCAAGAGCTTAAATAATGTTGTTGTTGTTAACACTCTCTCCATGCTAGGTGTTCTCCTTTTTTTCTCCTATCAATTTTCGGTATTACTTACCGAATAATGAATTGCTTAAATTTTCAAAATCTTTAAATGCAGTCATGTTTTTGACTCCGTCATAATTTATTTTTACAAGAAAATATTTTTGCTGGCCTATTAGGATTTTCAAAATAGCCACCATTTGTTTAAGAGCATCTATAAAATGTAACAGTTTAATAATGATAGGGTAAGGTAAACTAGTATAAGCATGTGAATGTGTGAATATTAAATTTGTAGGTAAAAATCACGTACATATCTGTTCGGATTTTCGCCAATGTCCTCATCGATTTTTTTTAGTTTTGCCAAGGGTTTTATGGGAAAAGTTATGCTCATATCTTTTTGCGTTGTCATTTCTTTTAACAGAATGTTCGATTTTGGCGGGTTGTTGATTATTTGCTGGAGCATTGACTTACATTCCGCAGCATTTTCTGCCTGCAATAATGTACAAGTAAGGAAGTCTAAGTTCGGGTGGAACCGAACATTATATACCTAGTAGCGATCTATTATGGCATACCAATTTACGCAGGTCTATTTTAATACTTTTCAGTTCGTATTATAAAGCCAGGTGATTGTTTTCAATAAAAACACTTCTGGTATGAGATTTGAGGGGCAAAATAATTATATAAAACAATATAAATGTATGCCGCGATATACAACAGGTATGTTATCATAAACCTCCTAAGAGATTTTTGCGCCGATCTTCCCTTCCAATTTTTGGTGTGCCGTTTTGAATTTTTTCCTGAATTTGGCGGGACCTACAGATTTTTTCTTAACTTCGAACGGTATCTACGAACGAAATAAATTTTTGCTGATAATCCTTCCATAGCCGAAAGACACTCGCAGAGTTTGCCAAACCACTGCCGAGGGGCGACCCCGTTTAGAAAAACTTTTGCAAACCACTTTTGATGTTGCCTGTCCCAGGAAACGAACCTTGGACCTTCGGTGTGGTAGGCCGGCACCACTACACACTATTAGTTTACTTGTATATACCCTACCAAAATTTTTTCAAAATACCAATACTTGCAAATTTTATATTTGAAAAATGTTGGGTTCAAATAGACAGACGGACGGAGAGACGGACATGGCTAAATCGACTCAGCTTACCGACCTTATTATTTCAGTTTACTTATTGATGGGCCCATCTCTTCTTCTTCTCATACTTACAAACATTTCAGGTTCATGAAAGTCATGAAAATCAGACAAGATATATAACTTATCTTTTGCAGTGGGGTTTTAATTATAAGCCCAGCTATTTTGCTTGTGTGTTATCCGAATACCCTAATTTTTGGCAGGAGTATACTACATCTTATGGAAAAGCAGCTGACCAATTTCCTTGATTTATCTAGTTAAAACTACAAGCAGTAGCCTTTGAAAATAGCAGAATTTATATTTTACAACTTTCTTCGTTCACGCACATTTTGATGAAAATGATATATAGCTTTTGTACGCAAAGTTATTGCCTATTAAATATATCTATGATCCTTTTCAAAGGCCTTCGTATAAAAGTGGGCGCGTACCTTAATCGAATTCACCCATTTTTTCCGGAACATTCCCTCTATCAATATAAATATGTGTGATAAACTAATTTATTGCCGATTACGCCATTTTAAATAGTGCTCGGAGATGAGTGCCAAGGAACTTGCATATCAAATTTCATTAAGGTACCTCATAATTTACTAAGTTATCGTGTTAAAAGACGGACGGACGGACATGACTAAATCAATTTCTTTTTCCTCCTGAGCGTTTTGATACACACAAGTCAATATCTATCTCGATCCGTTTATGCCGTTACATACCACCGTTAGGCGATTAAAGTTAATATACCTTGGGTGCGTAGCACTACTAGGTATAAAAATTAATGTGTGTGTCTGTGTGTCTGCCGTCCAAAGTACTTAACTTATCTTTATGAAATTTTCACTGTAGATTCTCAAGTTCACTGTTTACAGAATAGGCTATATATAATTTTGAAAAAGTGGGCGTTGCCACGCCCCCATTCTATATAAAATTTTAACTTTCATAGGCGTCCAAGATATTCAACCGATGATTTATTTTGTTGTGTTGATCTTCCGACAGGGTAGTAAGCTGATTTTTGTTGGAACGAAACTAGGCATTGAAAATGGCAGAACGCCGAAACCGGTTTGTCACAAAACCAAACTTGACAAGGGATGACGGAAAATCGTCCCAACAAAAATCATATTCAACCGATCTTTATGAAATTTTCACAGTAGATTCTAGGATTCACTGGTTACAGCATAGGCTGTATATAATTTTGGAAAAGGTAGAAAGTATACTTCGTAGCGTGGGTTTCGGAATTTTATCTAACACGGCTGCGATGTTAATGATACCTTAAATTTGGCATTTTGTTAATGCATACGAGGTGTGTTCAAAACGTATCGCGAATTTTGAATTTTCGCTGGTTACGTATATTCGAATTTCGAATTTTTTGTGGCGTTATGTTGGTACTCATGTCTCTCACTTATGCCGAAAAGCTCGGCCATTTTGAATGTTCAGTTAATTGTTGACAGCTGCTTTGCTTGCACGTGTTTTGGATCGTCTTCGATTTTTACCTATTCAAAAAAATGGATCAAAGAACCTGTATCAAATTTTGTGTGAAAAACGAAATTAAGTGCGCGGATGCATTCCGAATGTTGACTGTGGCATACGGAGAAGCTACCTTGGACCGAAGCAACGTTTAGCGGTGGTACAAAATGTTCTCAGAAGGCCGAGAAGATGTGCAAAGAAGAACAAAAATTGGCTTTTGCACCACGATAACGCCCCTGCTCACGCATCGTTGCTTGTGCGCGACTTTTTGGCCAAAAACAACACATTAATGATGCCGCAGCCACCGTATTCCCCAGATCTGGCCCCCTGTGACTTTTTCTTGTTCCCTAAACTGAAGAGGCCCATGAAAGGACGACGTTACGCTTCTCTTGACGAGATAAAGACGGCATCGAAGGAGGAGCTGAACAAGATACCAAAAAATTATTTTTTGAAGTGCTTCGAAGATTGGAAAAACCGTTGGTACAAGTGTATAATATCTCATGGGGATTACTTTGAAGGGGACAAAATAGATATTCGTGAATAAATAAATAATTTTTGAAAAAACACAAAATTCGCGAAATTTTTTGAACACACCTCGTATGTGGGCGGTTCCACGCCCCTTTTATTAAAATTTGGGAAAATTGTCAATGGAACCAACTTTATGAATCTATCAATTGTCATTATTGGAGCTGCTCATTTTAAACGTTTTTCGGAATTTTTTATTGGTCGATATCTCCCATTTTAAATACCAACCTATCTTGGAAAGAAAGCAACCTCTGTGCGAAATTTCATTCAAATATCTCAATTTTTACTCAAGTTATTGTGGCCAGGGACGGATGGAAGAACATGTCTTAATGTATTTCTCTGTTCATTCTAAGAACTTTGATATACTGAACTATATATCTATCTTCATTATTTTGTATCGTTATATGACCAAACTATAATACCCTGTGTACTAGGACACGCTGGTTATAATAATAAGTCTTATTCAAATACATACCTTTAAGGATTCTGACATCATTTTTTAATATTGCTTTAGCAGATATTTCCGGTTCTGATTGATATTTTCATTATTAGAAGCTTCTCGCTGCGGGGCGCAAGTAAATTTCTCTGTTTTCTTAAATTTTTGACTTTCAAACTTTCTTGGTGTGGATAATGGGGGAAAAAAGTATGTTTATTTTTATACCGTAGGTGGTAAAGTTTATATAAGACCAAAACTAAATTGAAAATTTCCTCTTCAGGGTTTTCTGAGCCTGATAGAAAAATATGTTATCTCTCCAGCGAATTAAAAGTTTCTGAAAAAACAAAATTTCGCGGTTTAATAATCATTTTCCCTATACTACTTGTCCATTGCCAAATTAACTTTAGTTAAACATTCAATTCAACTTTGGTTGTTAAACTAACTTCAGTTTGTATGCCAGGTTAGGTTCTATTAGGTAAAATATTATTAAATTGAGGTTAAGAAAAAATTATTGAAATCGGTTAAACGGTTTTTGGGTATTAGCTAAAATATTATTCAATAAAGGTTTTGTAACAAAATTTGTTTGTCATAAATGAGCCTTGAATCAGATCGAATATTCTAAAGAAAAAATTATTAAAATCGGTAAAGCCTTTTTTGAGATTTGAACGTATTCAAACACACAAATTAATTTATATATATATAGATTATTATTTTTAATAACTTTTTCACAATTTCACTTTGCACGGTCATTTAATAAGTTCGCCGATTGCTTCAGATTTCGTTGACCCCAGAACAAAAATTATTTATTTCATCGAAAAAGCATATACCATTTGAACCGTTGTAATTTGTGCCATCTGAAAATAGGTGTAGCATAATTTGTAACCCTTCGGAAAATGGAAAAAATTACGAAAAACCTAAATATTGAAAAACATATACTCCTGGCACAAAAATGTTTTATTTTCTAAAAAAAAATAGATTCTTCTCAATTTGTACCATCAAAAAATATAAAAATTATAATTTGTACCCCTTCGAAAAATAAAAAACTTCGAAAACCCAATATGTTGCAAAACATATACTCCTGGCACGAAATTGTTTTGTTTTATAAAAAAAATGATGGAAATAGATTCCTCTCAATTTGTACCATCGAAAAATATAAAAATTATAATTTGTATCCCTTCGCAGATTTTATTTGCTAACACACTCACACTCTAAATTGACATTACATTGACCAAAATACTGATACTCACTTAAAAGTAAGTTATTTTTTTCACACACCCGTGGCGGCTGATACCCAACACACTTATAAAGATAGGGGAGAACACAAGCTGGGCAGCCCGAAGCTCCATGTGCCATAACAACAGAACAAACTGTAGACGTCGTTATGCATGTGAGACCGATATACTTGATGGTTATCATGCTCACCATGACTCTATGTATGCGAGAAGGGCCTATTCGATTTATTCATATTGTCAGTACTGAGTGTCATATGAAACATAATAATAATAATAATAATTCCCAACGGATTACCCACCATATCCCGCCCGACCGGCGCGAGGGGCGCATCCGCATAACGCGCGGATTATTCGTTCGTGCCGAGTCGTTGAAAGGCTTTGGTTTGTTAATCGTCGAGATCTAAAACTGCTCAGCTACAGAGAAAACCTCATCAGCTAAGTAAAGTAGATATAGGATAGATTATACATTAAGAAATAACTAGTTAACAGAATAAAATTATTGTTAAAAGTTAAAATAGATGTCAAAGAATAAAAAACAATTAGTAGCTATGAATTTAGGATAGAAAGAATTGATTTTTTTATGCTGAAAAGTGAGTCTGAAATATCAAATCTACCAGAAAGAGAGTTATAATCTTGACACAAACAGCGAAAAGGCTCATTTAACTGAAAATTGGTTCGGCACTGTTTTAAGACTAGAGGTTTAAAATGCCTTGAAGGACGAGACGGTACATTGAAGTTCACTTCACTTAGAAGAAATGGGCTGGATAGTGAACCATTTAGCAATTTAATCATAAAAATAATTCCAAGCATTTCCCTCCGACTAGAAAGTGTGTGTAGATTAATGAGTTTTAAACGATTCGTATAGGGTGGCAGATTGTACGAGGGATCCCAATGAAAATCTCTTAAGGCAAATAGTAAAAATTGTTTTTGAACTGATTCAAGGCGATCTACATGAACCTGGTAACGCGGGTTCCAAATTATAGAACCATATTCAAGTATCGGTCTGACTAATGTAGTGAAGAGGGCTTTAGTTACATAAGGGTCGCTAAATTCTTTAGACCATCGTTTAACGAATGCTAGGACACCTCTAGCCTTATTGACTGTTGTATTAATATGGCGGTTGAAACTGAGTTTATAGTCCATAGTAACCCCCAGGTCAACAAAATCATACACTTGCTCAAGACTATAATTTTTAATTGTATAGGAAGCCGGCTGAGAAATTCCACGCGAAAAACCCATGTGTTTACATTTTTTAAGGTTAAGTGGCATATAATTTAAATCGCACCAAGTAACTAGTGCATCTAGATCTGATTGTAGCTTATTTCTATCTTCAAATGACGCGAATGACATGAAAAGCTTTACGTCGTCGGCATACATTAACATTTTTGAAAATTTTATTATTGAAGAAATATCATTTATAAACAACAAGAACAGAATCGGGCCAAGATGGCTTCCTTGAGGAACCCCCGAAGAGACATAAATGACATCGGATACTAAATTTTTAAACATTACTCTTTGTGTCCTGTCACTAAGGTAAGAAGAGATCCAGCGATTGAGACCCGGCTGGAAGCCCAACTGATCGAGTTTATGAATAAGTAATGAGTGACACACTTTGTCAAAAGCTTTGCTGAAATCCGTATAAATAACGTCGGTTTGCAGATTTTTTCTAAAGCCATTTGAGACATGACTGGTAAACTCAAGTAAATTCGTAACTGTGGACTTTCCCTTACTGAACCCGTGTTGGCAGTCAGCTATCAAAGTAGAGATCGGACCCGTAAGTTGATTTGTAACAATAGCTTCAAACAATTTTGGGATGGCAGAAAGCTTTGCGATGCCACGATAGTTCTCTATAGAAGACCTACTCCCGCTTTTATGCAGCGGTAGAAGAAACGATTCTTTCCACGCAGTTGGAAAAACACCACACTTTAGTGATAGATTGAACAAATTGGTAAGGGGTTGGTATATATGGTTAAACATGTTTGTATATGATTTAAAAAAAATATGCTAAGTGCAATAAAAAAAGACTAGCACAGCTAAAAAATTCATTTTAACGCCATTGAATGATATTTTCATTTACGGTTTTTCTTAAAAGATAAAAAACTAGCTGGACCCGTGCGCTCCTTGCGCAACAAAAAAAAAACCAAAATGGTTTGAAACCTTTTGTTAGTCCAAGTCCAGGATTTTTCAAACCTTTTTCTCAAATTATAAAAAAAGATTTTCAGCTACACTTGTTGTGAGACCACAAAAAATGGGAATTCTATACGACAGCACGTAACTGCTAATATAGGTCCAAAAATCTCGGGAAGTGTATCAAACGACGCGTTTTGATCTCTGTATCAATAATCCGAAAGCGGAAATTAAATAATTTGTTTCAGTGAAAAGTTATTAGTAAAAAACCCAAAAATTGCCTAGGTCCGATCCCAAATAGGGGACTTGATCCAAGGTATTTATGTGCACAACACCTTTCTGCGTAGGCTTCAAAAAAATAACCTTAGCCGGTCCAACACCGGCTACGCGGTCCACAATATTTCTGCACAGAACACATTTCTGCACTTTTCGGTACACCCTAATCTGTGATTACAACAACCACATGAAAATGACAGAAAAATTTCAACTTTAATTGCAAATATCTCTGAACAGACATAAAATATCGAATTTCCGCTTTCGGATTATTGATACGAAGGTTAAAACCCGTCGTTTGATACCTTTCCCGATATTTTTGGACCTATATTAGCAGTTACGTGCTGTCCTATAGAATTACCCAAAAAATTATACAAATATGCGCAAACAGCTATTTGAAATTCCACCACTTATATTACATTCACATTGAGCCATAAACTTGAGTTGATTGCCAACATCAATATGAATTAACTCAAAAAATGTCCCTTTAACTCGAGTTTATGAGCCAGTGTGAACGCAGTCTTATTCACTTATTTTAGCAATGTTCAAGTGTAGATGGCGCGCTCGCCTTTAATTATTCTAGCACTGTTCAGTCTTACTATTCAATTGTAGATGTCGCGAGGCATATGGATGTCACAGTCACAATAGCGTTGTACTGCAAATTGATTTTTTGTGCATTCACAATTGTTTATTTTAAAGAATTTATTTTTATAAAATACGCTTAAACAAAAGCACTCCGCTAATTAAAACATGGTTTCGCATGTAGAGCTAACCCCCACCTTTAAAACGATACCTTATTTATTAATATTGGTTTCAAATGAGAGCAGAAAATTAGGAAATAACACAAAAAGACCTTACAGAAATAATATATATGATTAGCCATTGAAACCCATATTGCATTTATACGATGTGACTACAATTAAATACAAATTCGTGAATATAAAAGTGAAACGACTGCATTTGCAGATATTTTATTGCTCAACTATGGTATCTTGAGGTCAATACCTATTGGAAGTCATTAATATTAAAATCGACTTTAGGTCTTTGAATTTTAGGACCACTTAGCGAATATATATATAAAATGCGTTGTTTTTGAATAAAAAGTTAAACGAAAATACTGGATAAGTTACATTTTGTTTGGCAGACTAAAAAGCAACACGACCTTAAATGGAGGGTCTGGTACGAGAAACGAATAATAAGTGACTGATTTCAGAAAGAAGAAGTTTAACCATATATACCTTCAAGACTTCAAACGCTTATTGAGATATTTGATGCGCATGGGCACTCTACATCGTGGCTGAGGCTCATGAGCTTCTCCGAAAAGTTATTGCTTGCGAACACGGAATCTCCATTTAACCTTTGGAACAAATGTTCTAATAAATTAATTTTCGTTTTGAACCACATTGAAGGTTTTTAAGGCCTCCGTGGGATAACTTGTCTATCCACGTAAACGACTCATCGCTTGACTCATTTGCAGTCAAGTTCAGCCTCCGTATAATATATCCAGCCAGATACTCTAACCCGTCCTCTGGCAACTCATCCAGCACATCATCCTCGCACGGTAGTAGAAAACCTTTTTGATATAGGTGCCTGTACGCACGGGGCCCTGCCGCATGGAGTGTGAGTGCATTAGATATATCAAACCAGCTCCAGTGAACAAGCTGTTCGGGATGAGGCAGCTTTCTCAGTTGCCCTTTAGTAAACACTTGTTTTATATTGTTTCTGCCTTTTTAATTTTTAAAATTACATTCTCAAGCTCCATATTTCGAAGTTGCGACTTCAATGTTGCGATTTGGATATGCAAATCGTTTTCACTTTCACAACTGAAAAATTGCATATATATACTATATAACGCGCAATTAGTTTACCATTAAATATTCGTTATTATGCAATTGTTGTATTGTTTGTGTTGTTGTTGAGCTATCTGTCTGCCGACTCGGTGTACGGGTAACCCTGTCGAATTGTTTGTGTGGACAAATCTACCTACACACCGACAGTCCAAACAACACGAATACATGTACAATAACTTTGGTCCGATTTTTGTAAGTATGAGAAGAAGATCAGAACAATCGACCTAAGTCGATTTAGCTATGTCCGCCTATTTGTCTATCTGTTTGTACGCAAACAAGTCCCTCAGTCTCAGATATATCACTCAGTGAAAATCATGAGACGTATTCAATTATAAAGTAAGCGAGACAACTGCACACAACACGTGCAATACTAAGCACTACCTATTAGATCGTATAAACATATAAAATCTAAGATAGTTAAGACTTTATGCCATTTAGCCCCGAGACTGGACCACAAGAGAACTGGATGCATGTGTCGTTAATACATATATACATACTTTTAGAACTAGTTTTTATTAAGGGTAATAAGTGAATGCATTTTGCAAAGATAAGCATTATAAAACATAAGTAAAAAACCATAAATTAAAGAAAACTGCACTTTGCAAACATATGCACCATTATACAAATATGTACTGTCATTCTACCGAGTCGCACGTGTCTATTACTCTATAGTGAACACAGTTATGTATAGATATTTAAATCACCATACTTAGCTTGTGTTGCCTTGTCCACTATTTGCAGTACTTCCTCAGCTGAATCCCAGGACGTCAGCAGTTCCACAGCCATTGGCACCGCTTCCTTACATAACAAACGTCGGTTTTTCGTTTGCTGAAAATCATTTTTCGAAAAGAGCAATTCGCATACTCTGGAGCTGTGTGTGAGTGCTAACCCGCTGCTTTTACACCACCTTTTCAGGCTCTTCTCATCCACAGGAGCACTAAATAGGCTGAAACCCTCCGCCGTCCAAGTTTTTTTGCACAATGCGCAGCTCGGTCTTGGCATTATTAATAATTTTACTGGAAATTTTTAATTTTAACGATTATTTTCTTTGAGAAATAGCAGCGGAATGTCAAATTATATTGAAATGTTGCAATACAAATTTTGTTGCTCAAATTTACCAGAAAGGGGACTTCACACGTAAAAATCTGAAAAAAGCAACACCTTGATAGAACAACAACACTGTTTTCGGAGACAACATTGCCTCAAAATTTTCAGATAGCCGAATGACAGAACAAAGAAGAAATTAGAGCAAGACAACTGACAGCTTACTTCACCTTGTTTATTACACTATGCTTACAGCCATAGAATTGGAGCCGATTTACACGCTTCAAGTCTTGAATTCAAGTCAAGTCGTTTCAAGTTCTTCTTCCTATTTCTTTCACTCCTCCTTGTATGCAGGTTTTTGTTTCACAATCGCTTTCAAGAAAAATTGACACATGTAAATAAAAGCGAATAGAAAACACAAAAGAAAACGCAGTTGGAATTCAAAAATTTCCTTGTATAAAAGGGCTTTTAATGATCTCTCAACTTGCCCAACAAGAACAGTGACGCTCACTTGATATATCATATGAAAGTGTCAACATTTTGTTTCAACATATTAAGAGCAGCTTGAAAATTTTGATGCAAGCGATCAATCAATTCTTGCAGGGTTGTTAATCCTTGGTTAATTCTCTTAATAATTCTATTGTTTGTTTTGTTTTGCAAGGGGTACGAATTATAATTTTTGTATTTTGAGATGGTACCATGATCCAACTACAACAGGTCGTAGCAGCTCGACAAACATACAAACACACAAAAATTTTCCAGGTATTTTGTTTTTGTAATTTGTGAGTTTAACGTCAAAATCGTACTGAGAAATGAGTGTAATGTCAAAATTCGAACCAAATGTAAAAATCAGCTGGTCTATTAACACGACCTTGATCATGGATCCATAATTTTTTTTTAGAAAATAAAACATTTTTGTGCAAGGAGTATATGTTTTTCAACATTTGGGGTTTTCGTAATTTTTTCCATTTTCCGAAGGGTTAAAAATTATGCTATACTTACTTCCAGATGGTACAAATTAAAACGGTTCTAACGGTATGGGATTTTTCGATGAAATAAATAATTTTTATGCTGTGGTCAAGGCAATTTGCTTCAGCTAATTCAAAGAAAAAGATAACAAAGAGAGATAAAATCAGAAGCTGGCAGGTGATTGATGGAGAGAGAAACAAAAAATATAATGAGCGCCACGAGCGTAATTTAATGCAAGTAGATCTTCGCCTACATTGTAATGTATGTTTTCGTACATTGGCATTCGGCAATGTTTTCATATTTGAGAAATAGAGCGACACATTACTCCTTTGCTTGCTTTAGGTATGTTCTTTTGTCACAACAAATTTCGTACATCTTTATATACAATGCAAAAGGTAATGCATTCCCCATTTGCGAACTGGGTACACTCTAAAAACAGCAGGTTAAGGTTCAAGCTTAATGCTAAAATTTTTTTGTGTGATATTACAATTTTGTTGCATAGTTCCGGATTGAAAGTGTATTTTCTTGATTTACACAGCAATGTCACAAGGTTACTAACAAAAACGTGTGTGAATTTACCAAAAAACCTGACACGACGTGTCATGCTTATTCGTTTTCTAAAATCAGCAAATAACGTTCTTATAAATAACTATAATTTAATAACAAACATATTTAAAGTTAAACATTGTAAATTTAATATTTTAAAATGTTAAAAAGTTTTTGAAGTGGCAGCTTAATGTCGAATATAAATGTTGTGTTTGTGGCTGGTGTTTTGAGAGTGCTGAATATATTTTCCCTAATTTGAACGCTCATTTCCGAACTATTACGGAGAAAATCTAAATTTTCTGTTCATGGCCTTGAGGCAAGTTTTGGAAGATGTTTCCATACATACATAATTAAAATATAATTCTTTTCTTGAATACTAAACAACAAGCAAAAAAAAACAAGTAAGAAGGTCTAGGTTCGGGTGGAACCGAACATTAATACCTAGCTGTGTAAAAGCGGTCTTGGTAAATTGTTGTGGAGTTATGGCCTGTAGAGGTTTTCAACTTTTTCTACTACCATGTGGGCCATCTTATAAATAACAAGTAAGGAAGTCTAAGTTCGGGTGGAACTGAACATTAAATACACAGATGTGTAAAAGCGGTCGTGTTAAATTGTTGTGGAGTTATGACCTGTAGAGGTTTTAAACTTCTTCTACTACCATGTGGTAGTCTTATAAATAACAAGTAAGGAAGTCTAAGTTCGGGTGGAACTGAACATTAAATACACAGATGTGTAAAAGCGGTCGTGTTAAATTGTTGTGGAGTTATGACCTGTAGAGGTTTTAAACTTTTTTTACTACCATGTGACAATCTTATAAATAAAAAGAAAGGAAGTCTAAGCTCGGGTGGAACCGAACATTAAATACCCAGCTGTCCAAAAGCGGTCGTGGTAAATTGGTGAATTGTTGTGGAGTTATGACCTGTAGAGGTTTTAAACTTTTTCTACTACCATGTGGCAATCTTATAAATAACAAGTAAGGAAGTCTAAGTTTGGGTGGAACCGAACATTAAATATCCAGCTGAGTAAAAAAAAATCGTGGTAAATTGGTAAATTGTTGTCGAGTTATGACCCAGGGGCGGATACAGGTCTCTAACTGAGGGGGGCGATCATGGCCGATCCAAATTGCCAATGCAAGTTAGTAATAGGTGTAAATGAATGAATAATTTCAGAACACCATTTTGGCATAATTACGAATAAACGTAACGAATTTATCTTTAATCACTCAAATTAGCTCAACTAATTGAAAGGATTCGAACAAAAAGCAATAAAAAAATGATATTATATAACTCAAAGGTAAAAACTAGAACTTTCCGATAAGCGAGTTTCACTTGTATCTTTTAGCTAAGTGGAGTTATCTTGAATCTATATTTACTGGTGCAATGAAAAAAGGGGAAAAGAGATGGACAATAATGTCTATTGAAATTAAGTACATTTCAATCTAGATGGGCCACTTTAGTAATTTATAGCAATTTCGCGCCAACCACATAGATTACTACAGAATTCTATAGTGGTTTGCGCGAAATCACTATAGATTACTATATTGGTCTATAGTGTTTTTTTACAAGTGGGTGGCCGAAGATCTCCACATGCTGTTTCAAATACAATTTATTGTCTAAAAATATGAATCATAAAAATTAATACACTGGTAAAAAACGTATACATTGCTCGAAGTACACTTGAATTGAGATTTAAATGTTTTGATAGCCCTGTGTGTGTCTGGCGCCCAAAGTACTCAACCGATCTTTATGAAATTTTTACATAGATTCTCGAGTTCACTCTTTACAGAAAAGGCTGTATATACTTTTGGAAAAGTGGGCGGGTCCACGCTACTATGATATATACAATTTTAACCTTTTGTAGGCGTCCAAGGTACTCAACCGATCTTTACGAAATTTTCACAGTAGATTCTTGAATTTACTGGTTACAACATAGGCTGTATATAATTTGGAAAACGTAGATTATCTAACACGGCTCTGAAGTTAATAATACCTTAAATTTGAAATTTTGTTGATGCATATGTGGGCGGGCCCGTTTTCCAAATATTATTATATTTTCCATTTCATTATTAAGATAATCAGGGTATTGTAACTACGAAATTCTAGCCTTCTATCTGCATCAGTGATGGAATATGGCATGTAAGTTATGGCATGTTAGTAAACCTCTTACCAAGTTTTGTTATTCTACATATCTTACTCGGTTATGAAGTTATTAACAGTCGAATTTGAAAATTGCTTGACTCATAAGTGGGCAGTGCCAAAAAAATTTGCAAATTTTTATGGACATTTGTGTAAACTTGAAATTTCTTTTTAAGTGTATTCTGTTACAAAATTCGTTATATTTTAAATTAAAATTATTAGAAACGGAGCGTCTTATTTCGTCGAACGATATCCAGTTCAACTTCATTCATATCTTAGAGTAAGGGCGGGTATTATGGTATAGGCGGCTAATATGGTACACCAACTTTTCTCACAAACTATTAACAATATGGCAACGCGGACCATACGAACAGCTGTTAAATGTGGAAAGATAAAAAGAAAAAAAGTTTGAAACGCAACAGCTGACTACTTCAATTTCAATTGCTGAAAAAACGTGTTTTCACATGGTCGACCTTAAAACACATCACAGCAAGAACGGAGTTTTTCGCCAGAAAATAAATATTTTTGGACAAAATTCTGTTTGAAGTTGTTTCTTTGTGTTTATATTTTATATAAAAAAAGGTAAATTTATAATAACAAAGTTGTTTAAGTGCAAAAATTAACAAACATCAGAAAATGGGAAAAGCGTCTTATATGGTACACTTGTAATAAGCCAATATGGTATAGTGTACCATATAATCCGCACATACTTGCAGAGGTTATTATAATTATTTTCGACGTGCAATCTAATAGGAATCATGTCAAACAGAGGTGTGCGAAGACAGTGGGATGTCGAGAACATGCGTAAAGCCATTGCAGCAGTAAAAAACGAAACAATAGGAATTTTACTGGCGTCAAAAACATTCCAAGTCCCACACACCACATTGCAACGTATGGCTAGGAGCGAAAAACCGGTAGAGCAGCTCCTTTCCACAAATCTTGGCAGAACCCCAGTTTTTGGTCAAGAAGTCGAGAGGGAGATAGTTGAATATTGCTTAGCGATGGAGTCTCGCTTTTGGGGGCTAACGCAACAAGATTTACGGTCGTTGGCATTCCAAATTGCGGAGAAAAATAATATACCCAATAAATTTAATGCTTTGGAGAAATGTGCTGGTAAAGACTGGTTTTACGGTTTCTGTAACCGACATAACCAACTACTGCGTTTACGTAGACCAACCGGAACTTCATTCGATCGTGCAAAAGGATTTACTCGTGAAAATGTATCTTTGTTCTACAGCTTGCTGGAGAATGAGTATACTAAACATACTTTTTCTGCAACGCGCATATGGAATGTAGACGAAACGGGTTTGTCAGTGGTACAAACTCGGCAACCGAAAGTTATTGCAAAAAAGGGAAAAAGACAAATCGGCTCGATGACATCCGCAGAACGCGGAGCCCTCATAACTGTGATAACATGTATGAGTGCTGGTGGATCATTTGTGCCTCCATATTTTATCTTTCCAAGAAAGAAAAGTAATCCACTTCTTATGAAGGATGCACCGCCTGGAGCGAAATCATCGTCTGGATGGGTACAAATACCGATTTTCACAAATTGGTTTAAGCATTTTTCAAATTTCATAAAACCAAGTAAGGACGAACCGGTTTTACTTATACTAGATGGGCATTACAGCCACACCCGAAATATTGATCTTCTCGATTTAGCACGTGAACATGGTGTTGTGATATTGTCTTTGCCGCCGCACTCTACGCATAAAATGCAGCCGTTGGATAGAACATTTATGGGTCCACTTAAAGTATACTATAGTGATGAAGTACGTCGCTTTACTCGAGATCAAGCACGCAAAGTAAAGCTGTATGATTTGGTTGGACTTTTTGCAAAAGCATATTTACGAGTTCAAACCGGCCAAATAGCCACCAGTGGATTTAGATGTACCGGGATCTTTCCGTTCGATAAACATATCTTTTCAGAATCAGATTTTATAGCAGGGGAAATGGAAAGCGAAGAAACATCGGTTGCATGTCAGGCTGTCGTACAAGAAAATGCTACGCCTGACCCACAAGTTTCACCATCACTACTCGAAGACTCCGTGGCCAGTACAAGCACTGGTCTATCGCCATGCATTTTTCCATCCACTAACAATATCGTACATTCCGGTAAGAATTTAAACTTTTTTATTTTAACAAATTTTTTGTTCAACTTTTATTATGCCCACAGACGACTTATCGGCAAAACATATTACACCATGGGAAATCTCTCCTCCACAAAAAATACGGAAAACTGTAAGTAACAGAGGAAGAAAGTCGAAGTCAACTATTTTGACCGCGTCACCCTATAAAGAAGAGCTGCAAAGTAGCTTAGCGCAAATAGCCATACGAAATTCCACCAAAAAAACAAGACCAGTAGCTCCTAAGCCCGTCGCTCCTAAGAAGCTACAAAAAATCACGGCGTAAGTCTTCTACCGACTCCGATGGAAGCATTGTCTTTCAAGAGTCTGATGGGAATGAAAAATTCCATGATATACCTCCCGCACAAGATAGCATTTGCAATTTTTGTAACAAAAGCTTGCAGGACGACACTCAAATTCAAACTTGGACCTCTTGCCTACAATGTGAAGTAGTCTGGGCTCACGACTTATGCATCCCAAAGAGAAGTGCCATATTCCTTTGCAGTTCCTGCATTTAATAGATACCTTTTAATATTTTAATATTTAAAAACTTTCCTTTATGGTAGATAAAAACTTACATACATATCTACATATGTATTTGAAATACGCGTTTTGAAATATTCACCAGGCCATGGAGGCTGTTTATGTTACCTTATGTGCTTAATAAAAGTATTTACGTATTTAACCCTCAAACAGGCAAACGGGTAATAACGGTCTGAAAAAGTTGGGAATTTTTTTCTAGCTTAGTTAGGACATGACAAACTCAAATCTGTCAGAAAAAATTCAATATCTCTTTTCATTTGGCAGCTAAGGGAAAAATAAGAAAGAGTGCCTACAGGCACTCTTGCCGGTTGGGGAGTAAAAATTCTAAGACCTAAACATTTTATTAAGGAACGATGTTTTATTGCAAAAAGTATGATAGTACAATGAATAAAATAGGAAATAGATTATGTTTTTGTATGATATTCCGAAAAGTAATTTTTTGTGGCAGAACAGCATAAATGTAAGTTACATATTTCACAAACACATTGAGTTTGGGACTTTTTACAAAGTTTGCACCATTTTTTACCACCTTTCTTGTCAAGCCATTTCGGAAGATGAGTGTTGTTGCTGAAACGGACATCATCTACAGGATGCACAGCTTTTCTGCCTATACTTAGAGTATTCGGCAAAGATTCCACTTGTGTAATAGGTGGTTGGCTTGATGTAGATGGGCGACCAACCAGACGTATTTGAGTGCAGTTTACCAGACCAGCAGCGATTTGTTCTCTGAACTCAGGCAGCTGTAACATCTTTTCTCCTTTTTCAGGTATGTTGTTGGAATCATTCATCTTCTCCGCACTTATTCGCTTATAGAGAATGTAAGCATTAGTTGAAGCCATATCAATAAAATGATAAAAAAGGCGCGTCATTGCATCACGTGTCTTGGCTCTCACATGGTATCGGCCCATCAAACCATCCATTAAGTCGACACCTCCCATATGGCTGTTGTACTCACGAATGATTTGAGGACAATTGACTTGAATATGTTGCTTTTTCTTTCTGTCATATCGCTTTGCCTTGGGTAAGTCCTTATTTGGATTGCTTCGAACGAATGGCTCAACACCTACATAAGTCGAAGCCAGCCTAACTGATTTGTTGTCCTTCCAAACTACTGTGCTTATGTCGATGCCATATGCAGAGCCCACGTACTCTGTTGAGAACCCGCGTTCCTTCTTCACTATGACATTATCCCCGAGCTCGCAAATAGACCAATAGAGGTAAAGATGTATAAAAGTTGTCAAAGTAAATGATGTGGTTCATGAGGTTGTTCACAGTTTGGGACAAACGAACAACAACATTTGCTGAGCTGCCTAGATCCGGACAATTTGGTAGAATAACATTGTCCCCCGCGCCATTGTAAATTTCGAACCTATATGCGTAACCATACGAATCGCATAATACGAACAACTTTATGCCCCACTTGTGCGGCTTGTTTGGCATATATTGCCTCAAATGATGTTTCATTTTCGTGGAGCACATTTGCTCATCGACACTGTCAAACGAAAAATATAAACCTGTTTTAATTATATGAGATTATAAACAAGAAGTTGAAACTTACCAAAGTCGGGCATGTTTTGGGATGGAATCAAAGCGTTCGTTGAGAAGATTCGAAAAATTACGAATCCGAAAAAGCGGATTATAGCCCGGCTGGCCTTTTCTTACTCTTTCTTCCTCATCTCGGAACGATATGAATCTTTTTATGGCTAAAAACCGTTTCACCGGCATTGTTTTGCGAATAGGTTCAAAGGTGTTCTTGCCCCAATAGGCCTCTATATTTGGGTATCTATATATCGACATATATAAGTGAATACCTATGTATTTGCGGATATCATCGGCAGTGACACTGAAGCTTGTGTTGATGTCCTCACTTCGAGCACACCGGTTAGTCTCTTGCACAATCATGTCAATGATTTCCTCGGAAAAAAAATAGAGGAATAATTGCAAAGGGGATGAAAGCGCTTTTACGTTTTCAGGTAAAAGTGTGGCCCCACGAAATGCGACCTCATTGACATGAAGTCTAAGGTTTGTATTGCGCCAAACTACTTTTTCGAATTCAGCAGAATCCTTGCTTATTGATTCAATGTCTACAACAAAAACGTCTAAAATAAAATCGAGGATGGGGGAGATATAGAAAGATGGGAGAGATATACTTACTTCCAATGAAACCACCATTGGTAGACACAGCTGCTGAACCGGTATCTTCGAATGTTGGTAATGGCGACCGAGCTCTCTTCTTTTGTATTGGAGTTGAAGTCAATGCCGTGTAAGTCGCACCTGTTGATGATACTTTTTCTTGATCGGCGGTTACACTGTCTCTAGCAGCAGACGTGGTTATTGAGAAATTGGGGTCCTCGGTGAAAACGTTTTCACTCGTATCCATATCTTGAAGGCATTGCGATATCAAGTGTTCGTCCTCTGGACTTATTTCCTCTGGCTCGTAGCCATTGTCACATTCACTGTCTGAATCTTCTTCATCACTCGTCATTACCGATTCCATGAGTTTTACGATTTCTTCGTCCGATAGCTTAGACAATTTCACTCGCGACATTGCACAGGTGTTTAATAATAATTTATATGTATTCACCTTAAGAAAATAAACTTAGAAGTATGTAAAAGCCGACTATATACACCACGCTCTACAAACTTCACAATGAAAAAAAGTTCACTCCACACGGCAAGAGAGCCCTGAGGCACACTTAGTTTTTCTGCTCATCTACACAAAGTTAAACTAATTTTAACACTTTATATATAAAATTGCAAGTATATGAATATATCTTTACGGAAAAAAATTATGAAGCACAGACAACGATTTAAACATTAAAAAATTTTGTGTTGAAAGTTAGGAATTTTTTTAAGGAAAAACGCGTCCGTTTCCTCCACTTGTTCGCACAATAGTAATAATAGAGACCAAACACTCCATCGGACTGAATTTTAGTTTGAGAAAAAAATGTCACCTGAAATACCGTCGAGGAAGATAAAATCATTAAAAAAAAAAAACTTACCCTTTCTTATAGAAAACTAGATTTTAAAAATGCATGCCCTGAGGCACTCTTACCTGTTAGAGGGTTAAATGTGTTTTATATTAACGTCAATATATGTATATATTTTTTGTAGGAATACTGTGCTGCTAATATGGTATATATATACCATTTTAAACGACAGTGTGTACCAAATTACCCGGAAGTTTTTTAAGATGTCACTTTTGACTTTTTTTAGTTTTTTGTTTCTACCTTTCTTGCCATATAATTTAGAGGAATTATTGTCAGGTACAAGTATAGCTAATATTTTAGAGGTATCGTGTTCAAAATTTTAAAGGCTTCCCGTGCTTACTTTTTCATTTATGGTGCAAAAACGATAAGGTATTCCATAATACCCGACTTTACTCTATCTTATAACTTTAAACGAGCTATTCTTGTATATTTGGAAGTTTTGTTGAGTTTACCTCACCAAACTCGGTAAAAATGAAAAGTTTAAGCAATTAAAGTTTTTACTAACTTTATTTAACTATACAAACTTAAAATTTAGTAAAATCAATTGCTTTATTGAAATGTTCTAATTTGTATCAGCAAGCACGTTCGATCAGCTTCGTTGTTCGCAAGAAAAGAGAAAGATGAAAATTTACAGGGATGCCAGATCAGAATTTTTTATTTTCCACTGATACATTTTTGCAGGGTTGCACTTAACTCGTTGGTAATCGAAGTGCTGCCACAATACTCCTCGCCTAGACGAAACGACCGGTATCGTAAAGAGATATTTACATGCCTGCCACAACGCGTAGATTTCGTCGATACAGGAGGCGGTGTCTCCATGCGCTCATGTTCGGGAGGAACGTGCCTTGTCGTTGAGATGGGGTCGGGTATATCCGAAGGCTCTTCTGGCTGTGTACTACCTCTTGCTGTAGGAATTGGCTCGGGTGTATTCGTCGATGTTTCCGTCTCATGAGTATGGCTTGAATCTTCATAGTCGTCGCTGGCTAGGATTGCGGGCTTCAGGCGATCTATGCTTATGTTGCTGTGTCGTCCTCTTATGAGGAGTTTGTAAAATTTTGGCGATCTCTTAATGACTGGCAATGGCCCCTCGTATGGATGTGTTAGTGATGGACGGTCGAGTCATTTCGAACAAAGAATGTAATGCGGGAGACACAAACACTTTTGGCGACGAATGATGTGTTGTTGTTGTCGGACGGATTTTTTGCATTGAAGACCGAAATTGAGATACCATATCCTGAGTTACTTAATTCGAATTAGTAGTTTGGAAAAATTCGCCTGGAAGTCGTAACGATGAATCATAAACAAGCATAGCTGGGCTTGCGTGTATGTCGGGCTTGTAGGCTGTACGAAGGCCGAGTAGAATCGATGGCAAGTGATGCACCCACTTGTTCGCGTCGTGCCATAATATGGCACCTTTAAAACTACGGTGCCATCTTTCAATAATGCCGTTTGACTGCGGGTGGTACGGTGTTGTGCGAAGGTGAACGGCAGCAATCGTACTCATCAACTCGGTAAAAGCAGCAGAATCGAACTGCCGACCACGATCTGAAGTGATTCTTGCTGGAACGCCAAATCGCGAAATCCAATTCAAAATGAGTGCTTTGGATACTGACTCAGCGGACATGTCGGGAATCGGCGCTGCTTCTGGCCAACGAGTGAAGCGGTCAATCATTGTTAGGCAATAGCACTGTCCTTCGCATAGAGGGAACGGACCAACAATGTCGATGTTTACATGCGCAAAACGCTCTTGTGGCGGTACGTAGCTCGCTGGTGCAGATGTCGTGTGTCGATGGATTTTCGATCTTTGTATGTAAGGGCGAATGTTCGATGTTGAGGTATGACATACAAGTTTCATCGTACTGTTAGGAATATCAAAATGTTTTAATTTAAGTGAATTACTATTCGTACCTGGTTCGCTAAGAAGTAAATGTAAATCCGCTTGCTGCGCTGCTGCAACCTTTACGTAGTCAATTTCCTGGCCTATTGATGCATGCGTGAGAGCAGGTCTGCTGTCGAGTTTTCAGAGCCGGATATCGGTCGTGAATTGGCCGATGAAGTCCAATTACCTTACTCGACGAGGTGAAGCTTTTTCTAGCTTTTGATGGAAGGCGTACTCTAGCGGGCGATGATTGGTGACGATATGGCATTTGCGACCTTCCATCATGTGCCGGAAATGACACATACCTTGATATGCTGCTGTGAGGTCGCGGTCGTATGTACTATATTTGCGTTGTGCGTTCGTCAGTTTTTTTGAATAAAACCCGAGAGGTTGAAGTTCTCCGTCTACTACTTGACGTAATGCAGCTCCCACGGCTGTATCCGATGCATCAACATGGAGCGCTAATTCTGAGCTGGATGACGGATGAACTAAAAGTGTCGCGTTTGCCAACTCGGATTTGCAACGATGAAATGCAGCTTCGGCCTCCTTGTTCCATTTGATAATTGTACGATCGTTTTTCTTATTGCCGGTAATAAGTTGTTGCAGATGTGACTGATACTCGATTGCGTTGGGTAAAAACTTGCGATAGAAGTTTACCATTGCGATGAAACTTTTTAGCTCTTTTGCTACTGTCGGCTTGGGATAATCGCGAATCACTACTATGCGCTCGGTAAGAGGACGGATGCCTTTGGCGTCGACGAGATGTCCAAAAAACTTGAGTTTTGTTTTTACCAAATTCGCACTTTGAAACATTTATTGCCAGATTATTATCCCGAAGACGTTTGAAAACTTCACGTAAATCTTTTTTATGCTGTTCGAGCGACAAAGAACCGATACAGATGTCATCAATGTAAGGAAATACGTAGTCGAGGCCACGCAAGACTTCGTTTATTAACCTTTGGAAGGTCTGCGTGGCATTGAAGAGTCCGAAGGTCATAAACTTAAATTCGAACATCCCGAATGGCGTAGTGATAGCGGTCTTCGGTATATCATCGTCGTGAATCGGAACTTGATGGCACGCACGTTGTAGGTCGATCTTCGAGAAAACTGTCTTGCCTCGTAAATTGCACGTAAAATCAGTTAGGAACGGTAATGGGTACCTATCGGGTAACGTTTGAGCGTTGAGCGCGCGATAGTCCCCGCAAGGCCTCCAGGTGCCATCATTTTTTCGCACCATATGCAGCGGGCTCGACCAGTTTCTACTGGACGGCTGACAAATGCCTGCCTTTAGCAGGAAGTTGAATTCGTTACGTGCGGCTGTGAGCTTATCGGCAGCAAGGCGTCGTGGTCTAGAAAAGACTGGCTGACCTGTAGTTAAAATGCGATAGACGACTGTTGATTTTGTTAAAGAACCGTGAGGTGCCAGCTTCGTCATTTGAGAAAATTCGGAGAGAAGATCGGCGAATGGGTCTGTTGTGTCGAATGTCTTGATCTCAGTAGCCTTACACAACGTTGGTGCAGTTAAAGATGATTTTAATTTGGTGACATTGTCGATGAGCCTGTTACGACGCATGTCGATTAGCAAGGCATAAAATCGAATAAGGTCAGCGCCGATTATCGGTGTTGTTATGTCAGCGATAATAAAAGACCACGAAAAATCTCGACATAGCCCAAGATCCAGGCTAATTCGCTTTTCTCCATAAACCTTGATGGCAGAACCATTTGCTGTGGCTGTTGGTGGGATATCGTATGATTTTTAGGTTATGGGAAGCACGGATACATCGGCACCAGTGTCAACGAGAAACTTTCTGCCGTAGGCGAAGTACGTGGCGCTCGATGACAGGACCTTCGTTGCAACCTGCCACGCACTTTGATAGTCAAGAAGATTCTGACGTTATTCATTGAGTGTGCTTGCCATGACGACAACGACTACGGCATTTCTTGGCATTGCTTCCATATTTTTGGTGGTACCAACAATCTTGAGTCGATGATATTCGTGAGGTATCAGTATGGTCGCGAGCCTTTGAATTGTGTTGAGAGTTTGTTCGCTTGCGGCTACGGGATCGTGAACGCATTGTGAATTTGTCGAATTTCTTGCCAAGCTCCATGATGACAGCACGCAATTCATCAATTTCGCTGGATGGTGCTGATTTGATACGATTTAGCTGATGCGGAGCGATCGCATCTACGATGGTGTCTGCTATTTTTGTGAATTCGGAGGCTGAGCCGGAAGAAGCTGCGATTACTGGCTGTGCAAACACAGGTAATCGCTTGATCCATAGACTTTTCAGAGCGGCAACGCCAAGAGTGTTGCCTGCGGCGCGCCTCATCTCGAAGAAAAGCTCGGAAGGCTTTTTATCGCCGAGTGGTAGTTCAGATAAGACACAATTAAGCCGCCGCTGTTCACTGTCCGCAAAATGTTCGATGATTTTTTCTTAACAAATTCGAATCTGTCGTTTTGTGGTAGCGCTGTGATGACGTCACCCAATTGACTTAAAACATTTGGATCCAGAGCTGCTAATACTGTTGCAGTTGTCTGCTTATCAGCAGTGATGCCCGAAGCGGTGAACCAAAATTCCATAGAGGTAAACAATGCCTTTATGTTTGAGCTTGTCATTGGTGGAATTGGCAGACGCACGTATACTGATTCAACGGAATTCACCGGAGCTTTTGTTTCTAACGCATTTTGTGCTGGAGCTGGTGCATTCGCCGCTGGTAAGCCATTTCCCACCATTTTGTATTATTTACGATAGTAGAGGTTAAAGATGTCTTCTTGTGCTGCACGCGCTTGCCGATCACGTCGGGGTCACCAGTATGGAGGTTTTGTTGAGTTTACCTCACCAAACTCGGTAAAAATGAAAAGTTTAAGCAATTAAAGTTTTTACTAACTTTATTTAACTATACAAACTTAAAATTTAGTGAAATCAATTGCTTTATTGAAATGTTCTAATTTGTATCAGCAAGCACGTTCGATCAGCTTCGTTGTTCGCAAGAAAAGAGAAAGATGAAAACTGATAGGGATGCCAGATCAGAATTTTTTATTTTCCACTGATACATTTGTATAAATGTATATCTAGACTATCTTGAAAACGGCTCAACCGATTTGGATGAAATTTGGTATGTAACAGTGTACCACATTCTAAGAATTTTTACCTAGGTGTTTCCACATATAATGTTTTATGGAGCTGCCACCTGTCTGCATTTTTTTTTAAGAAATGAAAAATTCTGATATGGGTATCAAACGAAATGTATTTTCTTGTGCATTAAAAAGGCAGCATTTCTAAGTAGGTTTGCCACTTATTGTTGCCACCTGAGCAAGACTTTAGCTTAACACGAGTTATTTTATAGGTATACTAGCAGACCCGGGAGACGTTGTCCTGCCGAAAATTTTACTTGCCTACATTTAACAAATTGTACTCTCTACCCTCCCCACCTGGTACTTTCTCGTCATTTATTCCTATATCTTAATTTTTCTTTCTACTTTTGCGTTCCCCCAATTACAAGTTTTTTTTTTGATATATAGAGCACATATCTATATATGAAATATCATCTACTGGAACCAAATAAATTTCTAGCTATACCGAATTGCAACTTTATATAACTTTAGGACTTTTCCAAAAACTATATATGGCCTGTGTCGTGCGTAGCGAACTTCTGAGCCTATCGTGAAAGTTTCAGAGACATCGACAATAAACTGTGGACATTAATGAAGCGCAAACAAAAGAAAAAATATGTGGGTATCGCTCACTTTTCCAAAATTATGTAAATCTTGACTAAGTGACACATACATCCAAATATCATTAATTTAGACCTTATACTTTCAGAGTTATGACGAATCGAAATTTTATATAGCCTGGGGGAGTGGCACCGCCCACTTTTCTAAGACTATATGTACCGTGGGTACATGCATGCACTTGAGTCACCCTCCCATAAACAAAGTTTTCCCTTATTTTTTTTTTTAAATTTCTCAACTTTCGCTTTCTTTCAAATTTTCATACAGAACACCCTGTAGTTCCCAACACTGTTTTAAGCTTAACATCCTTCAATCATCAATTCGAACATATGATTTTCGATACCAAAATTTTCAATTAAAGTTTTTATAAGTGCTGCAAGTGTTTAAAGTGCAATCCCCTTCTTAGGCTATACCGCAAATACCAGCTAGTGCAGCCTGAAAACGCGCGGAAAGTGTTGTTGCGGCCGGAACCAATCGCCAGCTGAATGCCCCTAATGTATGCCGGCAAATAGTGGCCGAATATGACCTGCTATCCACCCAATACAAAGCCTTGTTCCAGTAACATAAACTTAACCTAAGAAACCCTGAAATTTAAGAAAATTTCTTATCCTTAATTTTTTTCTTGTATAAATTTTCAAATCTTCAATTTATCAATTCCTATATAAAAAGCTAGAATACAAGTAAGCCAGTGGAAAAGGCGGTTTTCCACTCTATCGTTAAGCCCTAGCGATTCGGGATCGCTAGAAGCTGAAATAGAAAAAAACACGAATTCAACCCAAAAAAAAAAAATTTTTTATCATAACCTAAAAAGAAAAAAAAAAAGAAGTCCAATGTAAAATTTATAAAGTAAAAGTAAATTAAGTTGCTTTTATGTATGTACATTTTGCTATCTGCATACATATATGTAGATATACATACATACATATACTGACTTAGGCTTAACTAAAAAGAAAGAAAAAAAATGAAATCTTAACTTAGCACTTACCTTTAGATACATTTTAGCCCCCTGTAAATATGAATTTAAGTTTACCTTAATACCTACCTTTGTCATACTTACCTAAAAGATTTAAATTTTGAATACATACTTGTAATTTGCATGGATTCATAGTTTTGCATAATACATACATACATATCGACATAGGTAGATTACCATGTGATAAGTGTCCAAAGCTGACCTAGTTCCACAAAATGTTATCAGTTAACATTTTTGTGTCATTTTCTTTCATCTTTTCTCACTCTCAACCCAAACCACCACCAAAGTCAAAAGTTGATCTTTGCAAAGTTTGGTGATCCTCTTAATTTCATTTCATAATCTCTTAGTTTTTCTTTGCTTTTACCAAAGAGCCTAGATCTTTGCTATTTTCTTATTTACGCCCACGTCGATGGTGACCAATCCATAATCCCTTTTTTTGCGACCTTCGCTTTTCATATGTACAGTGGCGGACAGCAAAATAGCCCCACTGGTCCACAAACTAAGTTCATAATATAATTTTTTTTGGATAAAATGTCTTAAATGCTACTTATACTAATAATACATACGAGCAACCTATGATTAGCAAAGACAGCAGCTACGTACCAGAGCAAGGAAGGCCTTTTTCGCTTCGTGGGACAGCGTTGGACTAAGTAAATGGTAACTTAACAACAAAACATGTAAGTGAACTTAATTCATTTTATCCAACCACTATTTTAATTCAACTAGAGAAGGTGCCTAGTCCCACATGTACTTACATACATATTACTTATGTATGTACGTAGATGCAGCCGATTCGTTTTATTATGTTTGCGTGCAGTAATTTTGCACATAAGTTCATACATATATATGTATATAGGTATAGGCATCTCCTCTTTGGTTTTTTTTTGGTATCCATAATTTTTTTTTGCTATTGGATTTTTGAGAGCTCTAATTTGCAAAGACAAGAGAGCTAAAGTTGCATTTTTTTTTAATTCTTTTCTTCTATTTCTTTACTTTTGGATGCTCCAATTCTTCGAAAGCGGCAAGGTCGTTGACCATATAAGTAAAGATTTGAATATATAGTTGTTGAGATAGGTTAGTTTTGGTCCGCTGATCACAATACCCCAAAGAAACTTTGTAACGAATATTCTAAGTAGCTTAGAGATAGTTAAATTGTTGTTGATAAGTTCGAATATAAGTATAATTAGTAATGAGTTGAATTATAAATAAAATTTGTACATGGATCTATAATTTAATATCTTTGGTCTGATTCCGTAGTTAGTGTGGACGGTCAGATTGGGGCTCTATAACAGCTTAGAGCCATGGTAGGGTGGGTTAAGGGCAGCCGTTCACTTTCTATGCGCGCTGCCAGGTATGGGGTTTTCCAGGTGCAGGTTGTAGGTCTCATGCTTCGGGTAAGTTCATACGTGTGCAAAGTATTGTTCTCGTTAGGCCCCCTAAGCTGACAGATGATGGCTTGGTTTGGTATGAGTGCTTAGAACCCTCCCTAGGCTGAAGCTCCCGAAGGAATGCCAGTGCACACACCGCTCGTACCAAACATGCATTGCAAGCCCATCTTAGGTGCAGAGGCTGAAGGGGCGTGTAACAGAAAATGGCGCCCGAGCAGGGACCCCACAATCACCCAACGAGGCGAACTCGTTAGTAACTTTAATTTGTGTGGTCTCCTTATAACATTCCCTCTTGGAATATCCTTTGTCCTTCCGCTTTTTGCAAATACATTTTTTAATAGATTTTTCTTTCTTTTGATTCGAAGTCGATTGATTATTGGAATCGCAAAATTTATAAGTAAATGTTGTAGTTTTGACCAAATCAGTTGGTGGTAGTTTTTGTAGTTTTTAGGTTTTGAGAATATGCCAGTGCTGACGCTGGAATTTGCAGAGTCCTAAAGGCTTTATGTCCAGGGATCTGACCGCTGACGCTGTAGTACATAGTCGATGCCTAACTAAAACATTTAAAATTTCCAGATTTTGTTTTCGACGGATAAGATACTATCTGGAACTGTGGTTTCAGTTTGACTTTATGCCAGCTAACCAACCGATAGCGTCTTATCCTACAATTCAATAATTCCTTGCAAATACCAATTTTCGAGTTTTTTTTCTCTATATTTTTTTTATATTTAGATTTGCCTCTATAAATTTTTTTTTTGAACCGAAAGCTTCGAGCACCTACTACCATTTGACCTGGAATGCCCCTACCAAACTGACTGCCACACATCTCGGAAGTCAGACCAAAATTTTGATTATACTTTTTTTCGGCCTCATTTTGTTTTTGCGATTTTTTTGGTTTTGTCGCTGATTTGAGTTTTTTCTTTTGAAAAAAAAAAATAAGTTAATAATACATATACAATATATACATATACATATATCGGACTTAGAAAAAATCACCGCCGTAGATCTATTTCTAAAATATTATATTTTTAGGATTATATTTTTATACATATCTATGCACATAGATCGAATACATATGTATGTGCTTAGATACCTTCATATACACAAATTTTTTTTAAACTTAGATTTCTAGATTCTTTTTCCTTTTTTATTGAAGTTCTTGAGAATGGATTTAAGTATCTTTTAAAGATTTTTTTTTTGCCTCAGTATTGTCTGCAAATACTAGAATCGGTTTATTTTTACACTAAAATACCCTATTATACACTTTTAATAAAAATTTGAATTTACACTATTTTTGGAATTTCAATTGCCAACACTGGAATTGGTTTGCTTTTGGGTTAGAGATTCGATTTAGTGTTAGGATTCCTTGGATGTAATTGCTGCTCCGAGATATTTTTTTTCCTTTTTTAATTTTGAGTTTTTGTTTGACCATGGCACATAATCAGGGTCCAGCCTGGACGCCAACGCAGGGCAATGACTGCGTAATCTGCCAGGAAACCCTCGAGGAAAATGATGATGTGTTAACCACGGCTTGCTCCCATTATTTCCATCGAGCATGCCTATTGAACTGGGTGAAAAAGAACTCTACTTGGTGCTAGGTGCAGTAGTAAGGATTTTAGGCAAAACACCTATGAGCTTCGATCCAATAAGAATTTCGGACCACCGAATAATGAGGCGGAACTGACTAGTGACGGCGCTATGGGTTTGCCCAATTCTGCACCGGTTGCTAGTAATAGGGATGAAGAAGATCGAGTTAGAAACATTGTGTCGGCTGTGATTGCAGCTAGGCAGGCCACATTAGTAGACGATCTCGAGACTAGAGTAGCACGCATGATCGAGCAAAGACTCGAAAGTACCCTTGCCAGTGTCTTAGCTAGATTCAACTAGAATGGGGAAAATCCAAATGCACAGACAGTTCCACCAGTGGGTAGTCATAGCCCAGCGGCTAACAATGTCCCAATAGGTCCACCCAACAACAATTCGACTGGATTCTGGCCTAGGGACATACCTAATTTGCCCAACCACTCCAACCAAACTTTCCATCGTGCAATTGACCAATTTCGCTTTAGTGATATGTCGAGTGCACCTAATTCCGGCAGGATCGCACAACTTATTTCGAGTTGGGGCGTCACGATTGTCTGTCGATAGTTTTATTTATCGTATCGAATGCCAGGTAATAGATACACTCGGCGGTAATTTCAATCTCCTTTGCGAGCACGTTCAAAGTTTATTCACGCACGATGCGAAGGATTGGTACTGGAGACCGACGTTCAGTGGAACGCGTGACCTGGATTTCCCTATGTCAAGCCCTCAGGACTAATTTCCAACAACACAAAAGCGATTTTGAGTTGAAGGAGCAGATTAGGGCAGATTAGGGCTCAAATTAGCTAAACCCCTACAAGTACCCTTAACTGAGGCGGAGCTCATAGAGATCCTGCAGCACAACTTACGACCCCGAATCCGTCAGCAGTTATTATATGTACCTATTAACTCGCTCGCCGAACTTTTAGGCTTTGCTTGAAGGGCGAGAGCCTCGCGAATGAAATTAGCAAGCCGAACAATTTGCCATCAAACGGAAATACACGTCATACAGGAAATACAATCCCGCGTCGATATGCCAATGAACTGCAGTACGAAGAGGATACATCGGAACACATAGAGTGCGAAGTGGACGAGGTAACGAAGCGATCTTTTGATGCGTCGAAGTTAGTATGCTGGAATTGCCGATCCGAAGCAAAAATTTTACTTGGAATGACGAGGCACAAAAGTCGTTTGATGCCTTGAAACAGGTTTTATGTTCCGCCCCTGTCCTGGCTAGTCCTAACTATGAGAAGCCGTTTATCATCCAATGTTACGCATCTAAACTCGGAGTTGGTGCGGTTTTGGCGCAAAAGAATGAAGACGGTATCGAGGTCCCAACTGCATATTTCTCCCAGAAACTCAACAAAGCCCAAAGCAATTATAGCGTTACGGAGCTAGAATGCCTCGCAGCTATGCTTAGTCTAAAGAAGTTCCGAGCTTATGTTGAAGGGCAAGATTTTACAATTGTGACCGATCATGCCAGTCTTCAGTGGCTGATGCGCCAAAGCGACCTATCCACTAGATTAGCCCGCTGGTCATTGAAGCTTCAAGGTTATAGGTTCAACATAGAGCATAGGAAAGGTACCTTGAATGTAGTACCTGATACCTTATCCCGCCAAAACTTCAAAGAAATCAATGAGTTAGAGTTCCGTCCGTTAGTTGATATACAAGGTGGCGCAAAAGTAAGCTTCCGATGTTCAGCATATCGGTTGTGGCACGTGCAGTGTGTGCTGTTGCACCGTCTTGTTGGAACCACATCTTTTCCAATCCCAATTCATCAAGTTGCGGCAAAAAGAACTCGTTGATCATTGCTCTGTACCGCTCACCATTCACAGTAACCGTTTGGCCCCGACCGATTATTGGTCAAATAAATAGTCAGCAATATTCCGCGTTCTGGAGCAGTGTAGCGTAACATTGTTTATTAACGTGTATTTCGCATGTGTTTACTACACAAATGTCAAAACAGAACTGACTTTAGGGGCCAATCGCAAAATTTATAGCATTTTCTGATAGGAGGATTACTTTTGCGCAGTAACCGTTTTTCACCGACCGATTATTGGTCAAATAAATAGTCAGCAATATTCCGCGTTCTGGAGCAGTGTAGCGTAGCATTGTTTATTAACGTGTATTTCGCATGTGTTTACTACACAAATGTCAAAACAGAACTGACTTTAGGGGCCAATCGCAAAATTTATAGAATTTTCTGATAGGAGGATTACTTTTGCGCCACCCTGTAGAATCGTCCGAATTTAAGTCCGAAGAATGCATGAAATTGATAGATAGCGTCAAAAAGAATCAACATCGTTTGCCTGATTTACGAACAGTTGAGGATTTCGTGTATAAAGGGACCGAACATCCCAACGGTAACCCTGAGCGAGAGGTATACAACTGGAAGCTATGGATTCCTCAAACCTTGGTTAACGACGTGATCCAGAACGCCCACTGCCAACCTAACAAATGCCACGGAGGAGCAGTTACGTATCAATTTTTATTGGCCCAATATGACGGTTGACGTCAAGGATTATATCCGCAGTTGCGAAACTTGCCAACAAACCAAACCTTCCAACAGTACGCTTCGAGCCTCTATGTCCGCGCAATACACCGTTCAGCGTCCCTTCCAAAAACTCTATGTCGATTTCCTAGGTCCTTATCCCCGTTTGAAGCAAGGGAACATAGGAATTTTTATTGTTCTAGACCACTACACTAAGTTTCCTTTAGTTAAAACGGTGAAAAATTTCAATGCCACAGGCATTTGTGATTTCCTAAAAGAAAACGTTTTTAGCATTTTTGGAACACCCGAAATCATTTTAAGTGACAACGGGAAACAATTTAAATCCTCCCAATTCAACAATTTACTTTCTGAACGGGGCATCAAACATGTTTATACCGCGTTGTACAGCCCTCAAGCAAATGCAAGCAAGCGAGTTAATCGATCCATAATTGCTGGTACAAGAGCCTACTTGAAGGATGACCAAGCTCGGTGGGACAAACACTTGCCCAGCATTGCAGAGGCACTAAGAAGTTCTTTCCACCAGTCAATAGGTTGCACCCCGTATTATGCCCTCTTCGGTCAGCAAATGCCGTCGCATGGTGACGAGTATGCGCTGCTACGGAAACTACGGTCCCTAGATGATAATGTTCTAGACAGAACAGACAATCTTGCATTAATACGTAAATCAATCGGTGAACATATGGAAAAAGCTTTCGAAAGTTCTGCGAAAAGATATAATTTGCGAAGTTCCGGGGAAAATTTTAAAGTAGGCGATAGCGTGTATCGTAGAAATTTCGTTCTAAGCGATGCCACAAAAAAAATTCTGTGCCAAGTTTGCGCCAAAGTTCATAAAAGCTAAAGTTGTTGCACGAAAAGGCAATTGCCTATATGAGTTAGAAGACGTTAATACAGGGAAGCGTGCGATTTACAACCAAAAGGATATCCAAAAAGATAGGGGCAAGTTACCGACCGCACCAACACTCTAGGTGGGGGGTATATGTACCGTGGGGCATGCACTTGAGTCACCATCACATAAACAAAGTTTTCCCTTATTTTTTTTTAAATTTCTCAACTTTCGCTTTCTTTCAAATTTTCATACAGAACACCCTGTAGTTCCCAACACTGTTTTAAGCTTAACATCCTTCAATCATCAATTCGAACATATGATTTTCGATACCAAAATTATCGATAATCTATATGTCAATTACTACCTCATGGGTCTCGGCCTTATATCCGGCCCGAAAATCGTTCTTTTCCTGAAGAACCATCGTACTTAGCTGATCGTAAGTGTGGAAGTGTAGGTAATAAATCAATTTTTCAGGCTAACTCGAAAGGTTAAAATCGCGAGTGTTAATTACACAAACCCAATTCCCACCATCGCTACATTCAATACAACCAAATTAAAAGGACATTACAGAAAATCGGTAAGAAAAGCTCTAAATTTTCAATTAAAGTTTTTATAAGTGCTGGAAGTGTTTAAAGTGCAATCCCCTTCTTAGGCTATACCGCAAATACCAGCTAGTGCAGCCTGAAAACGCGCGGAAAGTGTTGTTGCGGCCGGAACCAATCGCCAGCTGAATGCCCCTAATGTATGCCGGCAAATAGTGGCCGAATATGACCTGCTATCCACCCAATACAAAGCCTTGTTCCAGTAACATAAACTTAACCTAAGAAACCCTGAAATTCAAGAAAATTTATTATCCTTAATTTTTTTCTTGTATAAATTTTCAAATCTTCAATTTATTAATTCCTATATAAAAAGCTAGAATACAAGTAAGCCAGTGGAAAAGGCGGTTTTCCACTTTATCGTTAAGCCCTAGCGATTCGGGATCGCTAGAAGCTGAAATAGAAAAAAACACGAATTCAACCCAAAAAAAAAAAAAAATTTTTATCATAACCTAAAAAGAAAAAAAAAAGAAGTCCAATGTAAAATTTATAAGGTAAAAGTAAATTAAGTTGCTTTTATGTATGTACATTTTGCTATCTGCATACATATATGTAGATATACATACATACATACTGACTTAGGCTTAACTAAAAAGAAAGAAAAAAAAATGAAATCTTAACTTAGCACTTACCTTTAGATACATTTTAGCCCCCTGTAAATATGAATTTAAGTTTACCTACCTTTGTCATACTTACCTAAAAGATTTAAATTTTGAATACATACTTGTAATTTGCATGGATTCATAGTTTTGCATAATACATACATACATATCGACATAAGTAGATTACCATGTGATAAGTGTCCAAAACTGACCTAGTTCCACAAAATGTTATCAGTTAACATTTTTGTGTCATTTTCTTTCATCTTTTCTCACTCTCAACCCAAACCACCACCAAAGTCAAAAGTTGATCTTTGCAAAGTTTGGTGATCCTCTTAATTTCATTTCATAATCTCTTAGTTTTTCTTTGCTTTTACCAAAGAGCCTAGATCTTTGCTATTTTCTTATTTACGCCCACGTCGATGGTGACCAATCCATAATCCCTTTTTATGCGACCTTCGCTTTTCATATGTACAGTGGCGGACAGCAAAATAGCCCCACTGGTCCACAAACTAAGTTCATAATATAATTTTTTTTGGATAAAATGTCTTAAATGCTACTTATACTAATAATACATACGAGCAACCTATGATTAGCAAAGACAGCAGCTACGTACCAGAGCAAGGAAGGCCTTTTTCGCTTCGTGGGACAGCGTTGGACTAAGTAAATGGTAACTTAACAACAAAACATGTAAGTGAACTTAATTCATTTTATTCAACCACTATTTTAATTCAACTAGAGAAGGTGCCTAGTCCCACATGTACTTACATACATATTACTTATGTATGTACGTAGATGCAGCCGATTCGTTTTATTATGTTTGCGTGCAGTAATTTTGCACATAAGTTCATACATATATATGTATATAGGTATAGGCATCTCCTCTTTGGTTTTTTTTTGGTATCCATAATTTTTTTTTGCTATTGGATTTTTGAGAGCTCTAATTTGCAAAGACAAGAGAGCTAAAGTTGTCATTTTATTTTAATTCTGTTTTTCTATTTCTTTACTTTTGGATGCTCCAATTCTTCGAAAGCGGCAAGGTCGTTGACCATATAAGTAAAGATTTGAATATATAGTTGTTGAGATAGGTTAGTTTTGGTCCGCTGATCACAATACCCCAAGGAAACTTTGTAACGAATATTCTAAGTAGCTTAGAGATAGTTAAATTGTTGTTGATAAGTTCGAATATAAGTATAATTAATAATGAGTTGAATTATAAATAAAATTTGTACATGGATCTATAATTTAATATCTTTGGTCTGATTCCGTAGTTAGTGTGGACGGTCAGATTGGGGCTCTATAACATCTTAGAGCCATGGTAGGGTGGGTTAAGGGCAGCCGTTCACTTTCTATGCGCGCTGCCAGGTATGGGGTTTTCCAGGTGCAGGTTGTAGGTCTCATGCTTCGGGTAAGTTCATACGTGTGCAAAGTATTGTTCTCGTTAGGCCCCCTAAGCTGACAGATGATGGCTTGGTTTGGTATGAGTGCTTAGAACCCTCCCCAGGCTGAAGCTCCCGAAGGAATGCCAGTGCACACACCGCTCGTACCAAACATGCATTGCAAGCCCATCTTAGGTGCAGAGGCTGAAGGGGCGTGTAACAGAAAATGGCGCCCGAGCAGGGACCCCACAATCACCCAACGAGGCGAACTCGCTAGTAACTTTAATTTGTGTGGTCTCCTTATAAGATTCCCTCTTGGAATATCCTTTGTCCTTCCGCTTTTTGCAAATACATTTTTTAATAGATTTTTCTTTCTTTTGATTCGAAGTCGATTGATTATTGGAACCGCAAAATTTATAACTAAATGTTGTAGTTTTGACCAAATTAGTTGGTGGTAGTTTTTGTAGTTTTTAGGTTTTGAGAATATGCCAGTGCTGACGCTGGAATTTGCAGAGTCCTAAAGGCTTTATGTCCAGGGATCTGACCGCTGACGCTGTAGTACATAGTCGATGCCTAACTAAAACATTTAAAATTTTCAGATTTTGTTTTGGACGGATAAGATACTATCTGGAACTGTGGTTTCAGTTTGACTTTATGCCAGCTAACCAACCGATAGCGTCTTATCCTACAATTCAATAATTCCTTGCAAATACCAATTTTCGAGTTTTTTTTTCTCTATTTTTTTTATATTTAGATTTGCCTCTATAAATTTTTTTTTGAACCGAAAGCTTCGAGCACCTACTACCATTTGACCTGGAATGCCCCTACCAAACTGACTGCCACACATTTCGGAAGTCAGATCAAAATTGTGATGATACTTTTTTTCGGCCTCATTTTGTTTTTGCGATTTTTTTGGTTTTGTCGCTGATTTGAGTTTTTTCTTTTGAAAAAAAAAAAAAAGTTAATAATACATATACAATATATACATATACATATATCGGACCTAGAAAAAATCACCACCGTAGATCTATTTCTAAAATATTATATTTTTAGGATTATATTTTTATACATATCTATGCACATAGATCGAATACATATGTATGTGCTTAGATACCTTCATATACACTAATTTTTTTTTAAACTTAGATTTCTAGATTCTTTTTCCTTTTTTATTGAAGTTCTTGAGAATGGATTTAAGTATCTTTTAAAGATTTTTTTTTTGCCTCAGTATTGTCTGCAAATACTAGAATCGGTTTATTTTTACACTAAAATACCCTATTATACACTTTTAATCAAAATTTGAATTTACCCTATTTTTGGAATTTCAATTGCCAACACTGGAATTGGTTTGCTTTTGGGTTATAGATTCGATTTAGTGTTAGGATTCCTTGGTTGTAATTGCCGCTCCGAGATATTTTTTTTCCTTTTTTAATTTTGAGTGTTTGTTTGACCATGGCACATAATCAGGGTCCAGCCTGGACGCCAACGCAGGGCAATGACTGCGTAATCTGCCAGGAAACCCTCGAGGAGAATGATGATGTGTTAACCACGGCTTGCTCCCATTATTTCCATCGAGCATGCCTATTGAACTGGGTGAAAAAGAACTCTACTTGTCCCCAATGCAGAGCTAGGTGCAGTAGTAAGGATTTTAGGCAAAACACTGTTATGGTTTACTTTCAATTGATAGTAATTGTTATTTGGTTCAATGCGGTTGGTTGGGTGACAGTTTTGATTCACCTTCCGGTTTGACGTTTAGCTACGGGAAAGTGCGTGATTTTTGCTGAACTGGCAGCACCAAATGGTTCAATCCGTTCGTAGCAAGCATTTGAAGGTAACGACCAATCAGAATGTTCCACCTGGCAACAATCACGCCACGTCAACGGCATGATTTGAACGGGAGCGGTCGTGCGCGCAAAACAAAATAAAAAATTCGCGAATGTGTCAATGCTGAAACGAAACGTAGCGGCTTTTGTTTCTGCATAAAATAATCAACTTGCGTTGAAAAGAAAATATTTAAGACTTATCCTGAAAATACAGTGACGATTACTATCGCTACCGAAATACGTGTACAATTGAATTGTTAAAAATTCTCGAGGAAACTCTAAAATCGCTTGCGTACGTGTGTGTCTCGTCGTTGAGATTGTGTGTCGTGTAGCAAAAATAAAGGAGAAAAGCAAAATTCATAAAGAACAAGTGGTTTCAACATATTTGTTCAGCCAAATCTTTGTAAAGGCGTTGCATTTTTTTTAACAATCAAAGCAACCTATTTAGGAGGCAAAAATACCCCATAAGAGTGATATCTGCTTAATCTTTTTAGCAAAAAAGCGAACTACAAAAAGCTTACCACCTTTATCAAATTTATAATTAAAAGTGCATAGCGTGCGGTGCTGTAAAAGACTTGCTAGTAAAGCATAAACATAGATAACAAAATAAATAAACAAAAAAAAAAAAAAGCAGCAAGCTACAACGATTACAAATACAAAGCTTTTATTTTCGTTTTCGAGCACTCGAGAAACTTGACGTTACTTGCTTAACGCCTAAAAATTAAGTTAAAGCAACACACCTACGCGGCAACAACTATCCGGCCACAAGCAAACCTGTAACAAAACCGGCAACAACAACCGAACACAACAAACCCGGTAACAACACAACCAGCAGTGACCTTAGCGGGGGCCGCCCTTACATAGGCCCGCCGCACCAGCATAGACAACACCAGGGGCCGATTCTTTTAGACCCACTGCATTAACAGCAACGACAACAGTAACCACCGGTAACAACAAAACCGGAAGACAACCAGCATTGACATCAGCAGGGGCCGCCCTCTTCTAGGCCCACTGCAAAACCACCCGGATTGACCACCACGACACCAGCAGTGACAACAGCGAGGGCCGCCGTAATATAGGCCCGCCGCACTAACCCATCGACAACAACACCAGCAGTGACAACAGCAGGGGCCGCCGTAATGTAGGCCCGCTGCACTATTACCAACAACAACAACAGTAGCGCGACCAACAGCCTACTGCAACAACCGGGTGAGACCTATCTAATATAGACGTAGTTTTTTTTTATAAATTAAGATTTAAAAATAGGGAAAATTAAATGTAAAGTTTATTTTCAAAGCTAGAAGAAGAGAAAACACTTAAGAGAAGAAAGTAATATAAATTTAAATGAAATATGATTAGAACTTAAATACGAAAATAAACTTAAATTAGAGAACTTATTAGATAAGGCTTAGGTTAGCTATAGCTAAACGAGGTAGAACTTAGAAAAAGAACCAAAGTAAAATTTATTTATTAAAATAAATAAACATAATAATAACATATAAATTAAAGCTAAAATATGAATAAAATTCTAGTAACCTTACTTAATAAACCTAATAATACCAAATAAAATGGCCAAATAATAACATATATATAAGCAAATAAAGAAATCCATAATTATCTGAACCACAACATAAAATTTTTTTTTTTGCAAGCAAAGATTATAATAAAATCAATAAATTTTTTTTTGTAATTTGCAATAAATTAAGTAAATTTGAACCTTGCATAAATGTCCCATATGTTCTAAAACTCTGGTTGTTTGTAATATCTTCATTGAAATATTTTTGAAAACCCATACAGATGTCAATCGTTTTTTTTTGCTTAAGAATTTTTTTTCATGTTAACTTTTTCTTTGTTCTAATGAAATTACTCTTCAGCTCATAGTAACACTCTTTCATAAAGTATTTACTGGAAGAGTAAATGTACAAACCGAATATGTAATATTAGACATTGTTCTTTGCTTTTTTCCCACTTAGTTAATTAAGAAAATGAGTTGTAAATAAATTTTGTATAAAATGGGAATGCTTAATCTCATTATTTAGAAGGCATATAGGATTTTAGGTAAGGGGCCATCGGGATTCGGTTTGGTGCACCGGTGGCCATGGATGAGGGTGGGTCAGCACCAGGGCGTCGCAACAACACCCGCGGCGCCCCCTTATATGTTCGGCCCTTTTCGCTTATTAAATTTTATTTTCAGCTTTTTTTTTCCAGATGTGGTAACCGGTCGGTTCCGGTTCGGTTCCTTTTTGTTTAAAATTTTCGGGTTTTATTTTTGATTTCCGTTACTAGTTCGTTCTCCTTTTCAGTTATTTTAGAATTTTAAGTTTCCTTTCTGAACATTTTTTCGCCCGTTTCATTTTGAATTTTAACTTGATTTTCCGTTTTTCTTTCCATTAGAGTTTTGAATATTTAAATGTCAACGGTCTGTCCGTGGCATCCGGTGTTTTAACCGGATGTTGTTTTAAAAAGTTGTTTTGCGCGGCTTTTTTGCGTTTTCCCCGCGTTTTCTGATTATGGCGCAGGACGGTAAGGTTGGCAAGAGCCCACCCCAGCCGACAATGACTAGCCACAGTGCGACCCTAGATCATGCCGACCGCCTTCCTTACTGCTGCATTTTGTTGCAATACCATAACAGATGGCGCCCAACGTGGAAGCCGAGGCGCTGACCGCGGTGACTTTCTGGTCAGCTTGTGAGGTTTCACTATCCCGTAAGTCCCAGGTAGGCAGGCCCAGGAGCCGCCACCTGCGTTGCGACGGGATGGGGGGGACCGATCAAGTTGTCCGGATGGGTCTTCGTGTTCGGTAGCCAAGGGCTCCACGAGACTGAACGTCATGTCCACCGGAAGTTTTCATTTCACCCGGTGAGGCAGTGCTAAACGCACTTAGTTTTTTTGTAATATACATTTTTTTTTTTTGTCCCGGGTCTGTTGTCCGATGTCGGCTTCGGGAAAAATAATATGTCCGCTAAGTGGGGTTTAGTTTTCTTTTGGGATTATTAATATTTATGTTTTTGCCGAACGTGATGTTTTGTTTTGTCTTCGTTTTTTTTGTATGCATTTTTTTTTGTAGTGATCCTTACTTCTCCAACCAGTCTCAGGAAGGCAGCCCTTAGCAGCCCCTGCATTGCGGGAGGGGGAGTAGGGACCCCATATCCACCCCTTTCCAACTGCGCAAGTCTGGGGAAACGCGGTACCAAACCGCATCCTCTCATTGCGGCGTGGTTGAGGAGGGGTGTTTCAAAAAAAAAATAAATAAAGTTTTGACGTTTTGATCGCTGGGGTCCAGTGCTCCGACCAGTCTCAGGGAGGCAGCCATTAGCAGCCCCTGCATTGCGGTCCGGAGTACTGGAGTCCAAATAAGTTTAAAAATTTTGCCAATTTTCGCCACGGTACACCAACATGTCTCAGGGCGAGGTGTCTTATAACCACCCCTGCATTGCGGTAGGTGTACCTGGAAGAATGTCCTTGTCTAGTGTTATTTCGTGTTTTTGTTATACCTATGCCTTCTGGTGATGGGATGTCAGCATTCCCATTAAATATATAAATACACAACTAGCTTTTGCAAACTTCATACCGTTTTTTCTTTTTATATATTACATTTAAACACGTATATATACTAATAATCAATTTCTTTCAGCATATGTATATTTATATGTATATATTTATATTTTTTTTTTGTTGACATATTCGCGGTAATCAGTTGATGCAAATATCGGTTAGGAAAATTTGCATTAATTAAATTTTTAAATTAAATTTTCAAAACCTTGCAATCGTCGGCACTATAGGGTGGGGGAGTTAATCTTGAGTTTTTATACCCTCCAACCGCCCCTTGTAACCGAACACCTTTTTTTTTCCTTGGTTATCTAACGTGGTCAAAGGTTCATAGGCCGTTTCCATGCTTCGGATATTCGTCCACAATAACCAGACTTTTGTAATTTTTTTTTACCCGAACTTACAATTTCATTTGGGCGTTTTGGCGGGCGGGGACAACTCGCCCAGTATCCTCCCCGAGCATTGACTTAATAGGGTATTTACATAAGCTTCCCTCGGAAGTAGTGGATAACCTGGCAATCCTCGGTTATGCGGATTGTCTTTCGGAGTTTTGACGAGTTCTCCTTAATTAAAATGTCTACCGGGTGAAAAGTTTTTTTACCATGGAACAAGCTTCTCCGGTTATTTTTTTGCTAAACCTTTTTGTGGGGGTGAAACCACTAGAACCAAAAATTTTCGGAGTTTTGACGAGTTCTCCTTTATTAAAATGTCTACAGCCGCGAAGCATTGTAACTAGGAAACCAAAATAAATTCTCCGTTTGCCTCGGAGTTTTGACACGTTCTCCGATATCAAAATGTCTAACTAAATTACACGTTTTTCTTATAAGCCTATTTCGGTGGGGGTAAAGCCACTTAACAAATTTCCATTTGCCGCAAAGCCTACTAAACTATGAAACAAAATATTTCAAAAAAAAATTTCCTTTACTGGCGGATCTTCTTGCCCGGCTAGCTCGTGGTAGAACTAGAGACTCTTATCTAGGGGTGAGTCGTGCCCCACGTTTTTACCCAGAAATGGCTTCCTTGCAAGTAAACCTTTTTCCTGTTCGCTTCATCGACCGGTCTTCGAAGCGAAGCAGGCCTGTTATGGTTTACTTTCAATTGATAGTAATTGTTATTTGGTTCAATGCGGTTGGTTGGGTGACAGTTTTGATTCACCTTCCGGTTTGACGTTTAGCTACGGGAAAGTGCGTGATTTTTGCTGAACTGGCAGCACCAAATGGTTCAATCCGTTCATAGCAAGCATTTGAAGGTAACGACCAATCAGAATGTTCCACCTGGCAATAATCACGCCACGTCAACGGGCAACGGAACTTTTCCATTGCGCAGTCGCGTTAAGTGAATAATTTTGGGCATAGCAGCGTCACCGGCATTCGACCAATTCAAAAGTATACCTGATTTGAACGGGAGCGGTCCTGCGCGCAAAACAAAATAAAAAATTCGCGAATGTGTCAATGCTGAAACGAAACGTAGCGGCTTTTGTTTCTGCATAAAATAATCAACTTGCGTTGAAAAGAAAATATTTAAGACTTATCCTGAAAATACAGTGACGATTACTATCGCTACCGAAATACGTGTACAATTGAATTGTTAAAAATTCTCGAGGAAACTCTAAAATCGCTTGCGTACGTGTGTGTATCGTCGTTGAGATTGTGTGTCGTGTAGCAAAAATAAAGGAGAAAAGCAAAATTCATAAAGAACAAGTGGTTTCAACATATTTGTTCAGCCAAATCTTTGTAAAGGCGTTGCATTTTTTTTAACAATCAAAGCAACCTATTTAGGAGGCAAAAATACCCCATAAGAGTGATATCTGCTTAATCTTTTTAGCAAAAAAGCGAACTACAAAAAGCTTACCACCTTAATCAAATTTATAATTAAAAGTGCATAGCGTGCGGTGCTGTAAAAGACTTGCTAGTAAAGCATAAACATAGATAACAAAATAAATAAACAAAAAAAAAAAAAAAGCAGCAAGCTACAACGATTACAAATACAAAGCTTTTATTTTCGTTTTCGAGCACTCGAGAAACTTGACGTTACTTGCTTAACGCCTAAAAATTAAGTTAAAGCAACACACCTACGCGGCAACAACTATCCGGCCACAAGCAAACCTGTAACAAAACCGGCAACAACAACCGAACACAACAAACCCGGTAACAACACAACCAGCAGTGACCTTAGTGGGGGCCGCCCTTACATAGGCCCGCCGCACCAGCATAGACAACACCAGGGGCCGATTCTTTTAGACCCACTGCATTAACAGCAACGACAACAGTAACCACCGGTAACAACAAAACCGGAAGACAACCAGCATTGACATCAGTAGGGGCCGCCCTCTTCTAGGCCCACTGCAAAACCACCCGGATTGACCACCACGACACCAGCAGTGACAACAGCAGGGGCCGCCGTAATGTAGGCCCGCTGCACTATTACCAACAACAACAACAGTAGCGCGACCAACAGCCTACTGCAACAACCGGGTGAGACCTATCTAATATAGACGTAGTTTTTTTTTATAAATTAAGATTTAAAAATAGGGAAAATTAAATGTAAAGTTTATTTTCAAAGCTAGAAGAAGAGAAAACACTTAAGAGAATAAAGTAATATAAATTTAAATGAAATATGATTAGAACTTAGGTACGAAAATAAACTTAAATTAGAGAACTTATTAGATAAGGCTTAGGTTAGCTATAGCTAAACGAGGTAGAACTTAGAAAAAGAACCAAAGTAAAATTTATTTATTAAAATAAATAAACATAATAATAACATATAAATTAAAACTAAAATATGAATAAAATTCTAGTAACCTTACTTAATAAACCTAATAATACCAAATAAAATGGCCAAATAATAACATATATATAAGCAAATAAAGAAATCCATAATTATCTGAACCATAACATAAATTTTTTTTTTTTGCAAGCAAAGATTATAATAAAATCAATACATTTTTTTTTGTAATTTGCAATAAATTAAGTAAATTTGAACCTTGCATAAATGTCCCATATGTTCTAAAACTCTGGTTGTTTGTAATATCTTCATTGAAATATTTTTGAAAACCCATACAGATGTCAATCGTTTTTTTTTGCTTAAGAATTTTTTTTCATGTTAACTTTTTCTTTGTTCTAATGAAATTACTCTTCAGCTCATAGTAACAATCTTTCATAAAGTATTTACTGGAAAAGTAAATGTACAAACCGAATATGTAATATTAGACATTGTTCTTTGCTTTTTTCCCACTTAGTTAATTAAGAAAATGAGTTGTAAATAAATTTTGTATAAAATGAGAATGCTTAATCTCATTATTTAGAAGGCATATAGGATTTTAGGTAAGGGGCCATCGGGATTCGGTTTGGTGCACCGGTGGCCATGGATGAGGGTGGGTCAGCACCAGGGCGTCGCAACAACACCCGCGGCGCCCCCTTATATGTTCGGCCCTTTTCGCTTATTAAATTTTATTTTCAGCTTTTTTTTTCCAGATGTGGTAACCGGTCGGTTCCGGTTCGGTTCCTTTTTGTTTAAAATTTTCGGGTTTTATTTTTGATTTCCGTTACTAGTTCGTTCTCCTTTTCAGTTATTTTTGAATTTTAAGTTTCCTTTCTGAACATTTTTTCGCCCGTTTCATTTTGAATTTTAACTTGATTTTCCGTTTTTCTTTCCATTAGAGTTATGAATATTTAACTGTCAACGGTCTGTCCGTGGCATCCGGTGTTTTAACCGGATGTTGTTTTAAAAAGTTGTTTTGCGAGGCTTTTTTGCGTTTTCCCCGCGTTTTCAAAAGGCATGATATGACCTTTTCTCTGATTATGGCGCAGGACGGTAAGGTTGGCAAGAGCCCACCCCAGCCGACAATGACTAGCCACAGTGCGACCCTAGATCATGCCGACCGCCTTCCTTACTGCTCCATTTTGTTGCGTTACCATAACAACACCTATGAGCTTCGGTCCAATAAGAATTTCGGACCACCGAATAATGAGGCGGAACTGACTAGTGACGGCGCTATGGGTTTGCCCAATTCTGCACCGGTTGCTAGTAATAGGGATGAAGAAGATCGAGTTAGAAACATTGTATCGGCTGTGATTGCAGCTAGGCAGGCCACCTTAGTAGACGATCTCGAGACTAGAGTAGCACGCATGATCGAGCAAAGACTCGAAAGTACCCTTGCCAGTGTCTTAGCTAGATTCAACTTGAATGGGGAAAATCCAAATGCACAGACAGTTCCACCAGTGGGTAGTCATAGCCCAGCGGCTAACAATGTCCCAATAGGTCCACCCAACAACAATTCGACTGGATTCTGGCCTAGGGACATACCCAATTTGCCCAACCACTCCAACCAAACTTTCCATCGTGCAATTGACCAATTTCGCTTTAGTGATATGTCGAGTGTACCTAATTCCGGCAGGATCGCACAACTTATTTCGAGTTGGGGCGTCACGATTGTCTGTCGATAGTTTTATTTATCGTATCGAATGCCAGGTAATAGATACACTCGGCGGTAATTTCAATCTCCTTTGCGAGCATGTCCAAAGTTTATTCACGCACGATGCGAAGGATTGGTACTGGAGATACCGACGTTCAGTGGAACGCTTGACCTGGATTTCCCTATGTCAAGCCCTCAGGACTAATTTCCAACAACACAAAAGCGATTTTGAGTTGAAGGAGCAGATTACGGGCAGAAAGCAGGGTATGACCGAGAGCTTTGATGAGTTCGGGAACTCAGTGCTCAAATTAGCTAAACCCCTACAAGTACCCTTAACTGAGGCGGAGCTCATAGAGATCCTGCAGCACAACTTACGACCCCGAATCCGTCAGCAGTTATTATATGTACTTATTAACTCGCTCGCCGAACTGCTTAGGCTTTGCTTGAAGGGCGAGAGCCTCGCGAATGAAATTAGCAAGCCGATATTTTACCGGCGCTGTCGAAAGTATTTGAGAAATGCATTTCCATCCAAATAATGAAATATTTTAATATAAAAAGTCTTTTAAGTGAGTCCCAGTCTGGCTGTAGGTCTGGTCACAGTTGCTCAACCGCTATAATGAAGGTATTGGATGACATTCGGATAGCATTTGATAATAGACTACTCTCGATACTGGTACTCCTCGACTTTTCAAAGGCATTCGATTCAGTAAACCATGATATCCTACTCTTGAAGTTAAAATACTATTTTGGGTTCAACACAACAGCAGTTAAACTGATGAAAAGCTACCTATCTAATAGATATCAGCAAGTTCTATGTGGTGATATAATTTCAAATCAAAGTGCAGTACCCTCTGGCGTCCCCCAAGGATCAATACTGGGTCCGATACTATTTGCTGCATTTGTAAATGACATTGTGCACTGTTGTCAAAATTCATCTATACACCTCTATGCTGATGATACTCAAATATACTGCTCAAGGCCTATTGACCTTGGCGAAGACCTGGTGTTTAGAATGAATGATGACCTAAAAAGAATATCATCCTGGGCTCAAACAAACGGTATTTGTCTAATCGCAGCTAAAACACAAGCATTACCAATTTCGCATGGTTCATTTAATCTTGCTAACCTCTCTCCAATTATTTTAGACGAAACGGCAATCAAATTCCAATCTGTAGTAACCAGCCTAGGTTTTAAAATAAACTCACACCTAACTTGTACTGACCACATTAATTATAGCATATCAAAGATATATTACAAACTCAGAAATCTATGGCAGTCTTGTTACCTTTTACCTATCAATACAAAACTAAAGCTTGTGCAGGCCCTCATCGTCCCTCATATATCCTACTTCGAGACGGTATATGGTAATCTTGACAGCATATCTAAAAACAAACTTAATTTGGCTCTAAATAATTCTGCTAGATTTATATATTTCAAGCGAAAGTTTGATCATATTTCACCATACAGTAAAAATATTCTGGGTCTAAGCATGGAAAGCTACCTCAATGTACGCAATATCATATTTCTGTTCAAAATCATAAAATTTCGGCAGCCCGTCTATCTTTTTCAAAAACTGAAGTTCGCTCAGTCATCGCGCACCCATAATATGATTGTGCCAAAATACGATACATTAGCGTCATCTAGATTGTTTTTTGTTAGCGCAGTAAAATTCTGGAACTCATTACCTTTGTCAATAAAAAGTATAAACTCGGCGAGGTGCTTCAAAGCGGCAGTTACAAATTTCTTTACACAATAAGGCTTTTCTCTACTCAAACTATACAAACTCTCATTACTGATTTCTTCTAAACCATCTACGAGTATTACTTCTGAATTAAAATTAATACAGGGTGGCGCAAAAGTAATCCTCCTATCAGAAAATGCTATAAATTTTGCGATTGGCCCCTAAAGTCAGTTCTGTTTTGACATTTGTGTAGTAAACACATGCGAAATACACGTTAATAAACAATGTTACGCTACACTGCTCCAGAACGCGGAATATTGCTGACTATTTATTTCGGTCGGTGAAAAACGTTTACTGCGCAAAAGTAATCCTCCTATCAGAAAATGCTATAAATTTTGCGATTGGCCCCTAAAGTCAGTTCTGTTTTGACATTTGTGTAGTAAACACATGCGAAATACACGTTAATAAACAATGTTACGCTACACTGCTCCAGAACGCGGAATATTGCTGACTATTTATTTGACCAATAATCGGTCGGGGCCAAACGGTTACTGTGAATGGTGAGCGCTACAGAGCAATGATCAACGAGTTCTTTTTGCCGCAACTTGATGAATTGGGATTGGAAAACATGTGGTTCCAACAAGACGGTGCAACAGCACACACTGCACGTGCCACAACCGATATGCTGAACATCGGAAGCTTACTTTTGCGCCACCTTGTATAAGGAAAACCTCTGTAATTGAATTTTGTAATATGTACATTGAAAAGACCTAGTGTGTTACAGTACTTTTGAAATAAATAATAATTATAATAATAATAATAATAATTTGCCATCAACAGGAAATACACGTCATACAGGAAATACAATCCCGCGTCGATATGCCAATGAACTGCAGTACGAAGAGGATACATCGGAACACATAGAGTGCGAAGTGGACGAGGTAACGAAGCGATCTTTTGATGCGTCGAAGTTAGTATGCTGGAATTGCCGATCCGAAGGTCATAGATACATGGATTGTTTGGAAGATCGTACGGTATTTTGTTACGGCTGTGGCAAGGCAAACGTTTATAGGCCAAAATGCGAAACGTGTTCGGGAAACTCGAAAACGAGCGAGGCTTCCCGGTTGAACCCTCGACAGACCCCAAAAACAAATAATGAAACCCTCGATTCTAATAGTCCAAATGTCCATAAGATTGTTCCGTACGATGTCCGTCTGAGAAAGTATAATGAAGCCCGTAAAGGAATATTTTCCAAAGTAAATTCTATTTCATCCTGTCTAAGTCGTTCGTCTGTCCGTATTAAGGAGTTTTGGCGAGGTATTAAGGAAAAACGCAAGTCCCTTAAAACTTTTGTTTGCTCTCTAACCAAGAAGTCATCTGACCTAAGGCCATATGCGAAGATAATGATTGATGGTGTAGAATACTTGGGACTGCTAGACAGTGGAGCTCAAGTCTCATGCATCGGATCCTCACTTACTGACGAGATTCGCAAGCAGAATAAGTTGCGTGAACACAAAACAGCTGTTTGTACAGCTGATGGGAAAACGCAAGTGGTTTTCGGTGTCATAGACTTGGAAGTTACATTTGAAGATGGGAATCAATCGATTACGTTTTTCGTTATTCCAAGTATGTCGCAAAAAGTTATTTTAGGGGTAGATTTTTGGATTAAATTCCGAATAGCGCCACATATAATTTCTGAAGTTACCCTTGATGTGAAGCCTGATGATAATGCCCTTTTCTTAACTGACGAGCAAAAAGTCAAGTTAAAATTTATTAAAAATAGATTTCCGAACTACGAAAAAGAAGGTTTAGGAAAAACGTCTCTTATGGAGTACGTGATAGAATTACAGCCCAATGTCCGTCCGATTAAACAAAGGTATTTTCCCATTTCTCCTGCGGTAGAAAAATTAGTTCACGCGGAGATTGACGAAATGCTTCAATTAGGTGTGATCGAAGAGTCACCTAATAGTCCTTGGTCCAGTCCGGTTGTATTAGTGAAGAAGCCGAAGAAGGTCCGTCTGTGTCTTGATTCCAGAAAGATAAATAGCGTAACCGTTAAGGACGCTTATCCCCTCCCCCATATTGATGGTATGTTAAGCAGAATACTAAAGGCAAAATATATAACTTCACTAGATTTGCGCCGTGCCTTTTGGCAAATTCCCCTGTCCGAAAACTCTCGAGATTATACTTGTTTTACCGTCCCCAATCGTCCGTTGTACCGTTACTGTGTAATGCCTTTTGGCTTATGCAACGCTCCTCAAGCTCTTTGCCGCTTGATGGATCGCGTCATTCCTCAGCAACTGAAAAACCACGTTTTCGTCTATTTAGACGATCTGCTCATATTGTCCGAAGACTTTGATAGTCACATGTCCGTTCTCTCTGAAGTTGCTCATCACTTAAGAAAGGCCGGGTTAACCATCAACGTTCAGAAAAGCAAGTTTTGCATCGCTGAGGTGAAGTATTTGGGATATATTGTGGGAAACGGAACTCTGCGAACCGACCCGGAGAAGATTTCGGCCGTTACAAACTACCCAGTACCGACTAATGTCAAACAAGTCCGGCGTTTCCTCGGAATGACCGGTTGGTACCGTCGGTTCGTAGATAACTTCGCGTCCATTACTACCCCATTGACCAATTTGTTAAAGAAAAACAAAAATTTTACTTGGAATGACGAGGCACAAAAGTCGTTTGATGCCTGGAAACAGGTTTTATGTTCCGCCCCTGTCCTGGCTAGTCCTAACTATGAGAAGCCGTTTATCATCCAATGTGACGCATCTAAACTCGGAGTTGGTGCGGTTTTGGCGCAGAAGAATGAAGACGGTATCGAGGTCTCAATTGCATATTTCTCCCAGAAACTCAACAAAGCCCAAAGCAATTATAGCGTTACGGAGCTAGAATGCCTCGCAGCTATGCTTAGTCTAAATAAGTTCCGAGCTTATGTTGAAGGGCAAGATTTTACAATTGTGACCGATCATGCCAGTCTTCAGTGGCTGATGCGCCAAAGCGACCTATCCACCCGATTAGCCCGCTGGTCATTGAAGCTTCAAGGTTATAGGTTTAACATAGAGCATAGGAAAGGTACCTTGAATGTAGTACCTGATACCTTATCCCGCCAAAACTTTAAAGAAATCAATGAGTTAGAGTTCCGTCCGTTAGTTGATATAGAATCGTCCGAATTTAAATCCGAAGAATACATGAAATTGATAGATAGCGTCAAAAAGAATCAACATCGTTTGCCTGATTTACGAACAGTTGAGGATTTCGTGTATAAAGGGACCGAACATCCCAACGGTAACCCTGAGCGAGAGGTATACAACTGGAAGCTATGGATTCCTCAAACCTTGGTTAACGACGTGATCCAGAACGCCCACTGCCAACCTAACAAATGCCACGGAGAAATCGCGAAGACCTTGGAGCGGTTATGTATCAATTTTTATTGGCCCAATATGACGGTTGACGTCAAGGATTATATCCGCAGTTGCGAAACTTGCCAACAAACCAAACCTTCCAACAGTACGCTTCGAGCCCCTTTGTCCGCGCAATACACCGTTCAGCGTCCCTTCCAAAAACTCTATGTCGATTTCCTAGGTCCTTATCCCCGTTTGAAGCAAGGGAACATAGGAATTTTTATTGTTCTAGACCACTACACTAAGTTTCCTTTAGTTAAAACGGTGAAAAATTTCAATGCCACAGGCATTTGTGATTTCCTAAAAGAAAACGTTTTTAGCATTTTTGGAACACCCGAAATCATTTTAAGTGACAACGGGAAACAATTTAAATCCTCCCAATTCAACAATTTACTTTCTGAACGGGGCATCAAACATGTTTATACCGCGTTGTACAGCCCTCAAGCAAATGCAAGCAAGCGAGTTAATCGATCCATAATTGCTGGTACAAGAGCCTACTTGAAGGATGACCAAGCTCGGTGGGACAAACACTTGCCCAGCATTGCAGGGGCACTAAGAAGTTCTTTCCACCAGTCAATAGGTTGCACCCCGTATTATGCCCTCTTCGGTCAGCAAATGCCGTCGCATGGTGACGAGTATGCGCTGCTACGGAAACTACGGTCCCTAGATGATAATGTTCTAGACAGAACAGACAATCTTGCATTAATACGTAAATCAATCGGTGAACATATGGAAAAAGCTTTCAAAAGTTCTGCGAAAAGATATAATTTGCGAAGTTCCGGGGAAAATTTTAAAGTAGGCGATAGCGTGTATCGTAGAAATTTTGTTCTAAGCGATGCCACAAAAAAAATTCTGTGCCAAGTTTGCGCCAAAGTTCATAAAAGCTAAAGTTGTTGCACGAAAAGGCAATTGCCTATATGAGTTAGAAGACGTTAATACAGGGAAGCGTGCGATTTACAACCAAAAGGATATCCAAAAAGATAGGGGCAAGTTACCGACCGCACCAACACTCTAGGTGGGGGGTATATGTACCGTGGGGCATGCACTTGAGTCACCATCACATAAACAAAGTTTTCCCTTATTTTTTTTTAAATTTCTCAACTTTCGCTTTCTTTCAAATTTTCATACAGAACACCCTGTAGTTCCCAACACTGTTTTAAGCTTAACATCCTTCAATCATCAATTCGAACATATGATTTTCGATACCAAAATTATCGATAATCTATATGTCAATTACTACCTCATGGGTCTCGGCCTTATATCCGGCCCGAAAATCGTTCTTTTCCTGAAGAACCATCGTACTTAGCTGATCGTAAGTGTGGAAGTGTAGGTAATAAATCAATTTTTCAGGCTAACTCGAAAGGTTAAAATCGCGAGTGTTAATTACACAAACCCACTTCCCACCATCGCTACATTCAATACAACCAAATTAAAAGGAAATTACAGAAAATCGGTAAGAAAAGCTCTAAATTTTCAATTAAAGTTTTTATAAGTGCTGGAAGTGTTTAAAGTGCAATCCCCTTCTTAGGCTATACCGCAAATACCAGCTAGTGCAGCCTGAAAACGCGCGGAAAGTGTTGTTGCGGCCGGAACCAATCGCCAGCTGAATGTCCCTAATGTATGCCGGCAAATAGTGGCCGAATATGACCTGCTATCCACCCAATACAAAGCCTTGTTCCAGTAACATAAACTTAACCTAAGAAACCCTGAAATTCAAGAAAATTTCTTATCCTTAATTTTTTTCTTGTATAAATTTTCAAATCTTCAATTTATCAATTCCTATATAAAAAGCTAGAATACAAGTAAGCCAGTGGAAAAGGCGGTTTTCCACTTTATCGTTAAGCTCTAGCGATTCGGGATCGCTAGAAGCTGAAATAGAAAAAAACACGAATTCAACCCAAAAAAAAAAAAATATTTTTATCATAACCTAAAAAGAAAAAAAAAAGAAGTCCAATGTAAAATTTATAAAGTAAAAGTAAATTAAGTTGCTTTTATGTATGTACATTTTGCTATCTGCATACATATATGTAGATATACATACATACATACTGACTTAAGCTTAACTGAAAAGAAAGAAAAAAAAGTGAAATCTTAACTTAGCACTTACCTTTAGATATATTTTAGCCCCCTGTAAATATGAATTTAAGTTTACCTTAATACCTACCTTTGTCATACTTACCTAAAAGATTTAAATTTTGAATACATACTTGTAATTTGCATGGATTCATAGTTTTGCATAATACATACATACATATCGACATAGGTAGATTACCATGTGATAAGTGTCCAAAGCTGACCTAGTTCCACAAAATGTTATCAGTTAACATTTTTGTGTCATTTTCTTTCATCTTTTCTCACTCTCAACCCAAACCACCACCAAAGTCAAAAGTTGATCTTTGCAAAGTTTGGTGATCCTCTTAATTTCATTTCATAATCTCTTAGTTTTTCTTTGCTTTTACCAAAGAGCCTAGATCTTTGCTATTTTCTTATTTACGCCCACGTCGATGGTGACCAATCCATAATCCCTTTTTATGCGACCTTCGCTTTTCATATGTACAGTGGCGGACAGCAAAATAGCCCCACTGGTCCACAAACTAAGTTCATAATATAATTTTTTTTGGATAAAATGTCTTAAATGCTACTTATACTAATAATACATACGAGCAACCTATGATTAGCAAAGACAGCAGCTACGTACCAGAGCAAGGAAGGCCTTTTTCGCTTCGTGGGACAGCGTTGGACTAAGTAAATGGTAACTTAACAACAAAACATGTAAGTGAACTTAATTCATTTTATCCAACCACTATTTTAATTCAACTAGAGAAGGTGCCTAGTCCCGCATGTACTTACATACATATTACTTATGTATGTACGTAGATGCAGCCGATTCGTTTTATTATGTTTGCGTGCAGTAATTTTGCACATAAGTTCATACATATATATGTATATAGGTATAGGCATCTCCTCTTTGGTTTTTTTTTTGGTATCCACAATTTTTTTTTGCTATTGGATTTTTGAGAGCTCTTATTTGCAAAGACAAGAGAGCTAAAGTTGTCATTTTTTTTAATTCTTTTTTTCTATTTCTTTACTTTTGGATGCTCCAATTCTTCGAAAGCGGCAAGGTCGTTGACCATATAAGTATAGATTTGAATATATAGTTGTTGAGATAGGTTAGTTTTGGTCCGGTGATCACAATACCCCCAAAGAAACTTTGTAACGAATATTCTAAGTAGCTTAGAGATAGTTAAATTGTTGTTGATAAGTTCGAATATAAGTATAATTAATAATGAGTTGAATTATAAATAAAATTTGTACATGGATCTATAATTTAATATCTTTGGTCTGATTCCGTAGTTAGTGTGGACGGTCAGATTGGGGCTCTATAACATCTTAGAGCCATGGTAGGGTGGGTTAAGGGCAGCCGTTCACTTTCTATGCGCGCTGCCAGGTATGGGGTTTTCCAGGTGCAGGTTGTAGGTCTCATGCTTCGGGTAAGTTCATACGTGTGCAAAGTATTGTTCTCGTTAGGCCCCCTAAGCTGACAGATGATGGCTTGGTTTGGTATGAGTGCTTAGAACCCTCCCCAGGCTGAAGCTCCCGAAGGAATGCCAGTGCACACACCGCTCGTACCAAACATGCATTGCAAGCCCATCTTAGGTGCAGAGGCTGAAGGGGCGTGTAACATATATATATGCATTATATAGGTTGGGCTAAAATCGCTTAGTACCAATTTCATGGCAAGACATAAACTAAATGCTAAATAAATTTAAAAAATAAATCTATAGTATGACTAGCGCTATAACATAGTTTTACCAAGTTGTTGTGTCAGGAAGGATTTGCAAGTAATTGGAACTGAAAGTTTTCTGTCATCAGACATTTGTATGAAAATTTTTTTATTTGGCTGAAAATCGGAGTAAATACTTTTATATAATCTACAAAAACACTATAAATGAAGTTTATAACACCAACAAACTTTATGCTGTCACATACTATGTCTATACGCAAGCATACATTCAGGGAAAAAACGGTCTTAAATCACGAAAAACGGTCTAAATGTAAGCCCATACGTTGTTAATAAGTTGTTAAGTCTGAAAATTGTTAAACCAATACCCAAAATCTTGCCAACATTCTGTTCATGTGTATGCATACGGATGAGCTTTAAAACTGCAGCATTATATCGTCTACCTGCCAAATGGTACAAATTGCGACATAGGACCTCGTTGCACAATATGCTTGCTATATCTCTTATTTTCTGTCCTTTTTTGTATAATGCACTGCAATGCTGCAACAAAACTGCTTGTTGGTTTGGAAAACAATTAAAAGAATCGATCTTGATTGGAACTTTTTCCATAAAGGCAATATTCGTCTAAAAAATAAGTAATTTGTAGTGGCAAAACAGCCAACCAAAGATATCACTTAAGCGGTTTTGCATTTATGCGTTACGCGGGTTTGCAGTGTCACCGACGATATACAATATGCATGTATTGATTCGGAATTATTTAGCGAGGTAACTTTTTTCTGGCTTAATTTGTGTAAATTTACAAGAGTTTTTCTTAGAGTTTAGGTATGTCGCTTATCTGTTAAAAAAATGTTAATTTTTCGTGCACAGTGCTATGATTATTTCTTATTCAACGCATCGTATGCTTTACTTTTGTAGATGCTTTCACTTTTCTAAGTTTAGTAAACACCATCCTATTTTCCTACCCTCAAAACATGGCTCTGGGCTTGTATGTATATACATAGTACATATGCACAGGAGTGCTGATTCGTAGCATACTGATAAGTTTATCAATTGTATTGGCAAATTGTAGTAACATAATGTTCTGCTGGAAGGAAGCTCATTGGAATGCAGTGGTTAAATCGAGTCATGTCTACAGCATTCATAAGAGACTTCCACTCAGATGAACCACAACCAATTTGGATGGCAATAAGTAGATTACTAAAACTCATAAGAATGGAATGGTCACATACAAAACGAAGACTAAGGTTATGACGGCTCTGTACTGCATACATACTTAGGTACAGTGGCTCACAAGAGTATTTTGTATAATACCTTTCACACACGAATTTCGAGTTCCTTTTATACTAAGCAGACTTATTTCATTATTGAGATAAATATTATCCCTCTTTTTTTACACGCATACGCGTTTGCGCTTAATAATTGTATCGACTGCTAAGCGCACAACTTTATCTGCTACTATGAAATAGTGGCGGATAAAATCAGTAATTCCAAGTTGTATGATGTAGGTTATTATGAGCAATTACCCACGACCGTTTTTTTAGTTGCAAACGGAGATGTATATGCGTGTAAAAAAAAACACGCAGATGATGTTTTATTTGTCATAAGTGGCCCGGGAACTTCACGATGTCCATGCCTGATCGAAAAATACGGATCTGGAATCAATCGCTGGGAGGTATAAGATTCTGAATTGAACTAGGCCTAAGCTAGGGAAAGAAACAATGTGTAAAAGGTCTGGGAATAATTTTGAACAGCCTCCACGGCATTTAATCCATGAAAAAGAGAGATGAGGTGCACGTCAGGCCTCTTTGCTTTTATAATTGGGTGTTCACGGCGATTGTTGAACCATAAATCTATTATTGAGTTATCGTTTTGTAGACATCCACATAAAAAAACATTTGTTTATAAAGTATGCACATAATCAATAATTAGTATAACGGGAGGTTTCAAAGCCACCCTGACAATATTGTTAAAGTAATTCTGTACATACTACCTGTAGACTTAATCGGCAAGGGTTAACAACTAAAACTAGGCTCAATGCCTCAGCTTGCACGTAGGCTGTACGGCGATAGTAATGTAGCGTCGTTTATTATGGGGCCGACAGACTGTATGGTTCCGCTCCTGCTCTTCAGAATGGGTCTTGAAGTTATAAAAGATGTGAAGGGTTGGCACAGAGGTACGGTTGGTACACATCGATAGTTCCAAATTAGCTTTATTCTGTGCATATCCGAAGTTAAAAAGATCCTACAAGCTGTCAAACTACTGTTGCGTTGTGTGTAGAAAAACTGGAGAAAACCTATGTAATGTGCAGCCGATTAAATTTTTACAGTAACAACCAGCATATAATCTCGCACTCCCTAACAACTAAAAGTGTCTTTGAATGCAAGCAGGCTCTAGGAAGGATTTACATGAAGGGAGCTTACATCTATACTGGATCACCGGTTATATGGGCATAAATGGAAGCGACAGGAAGTGGCGTCTCTGGAAATGTGTACTTTAGAACTCCCAATCAGATTTGGAGTAATGAAAAGCAGTCAAGAGCTGAAAACGATCGACTAAGCAAACACGGCGTGGAATGAATCGTGGACTGGCAAAGTCTCCGAGAACATGTGCAAGTCGTATGATACGGGGTTAACAAAATTGCTCTTATCTCTAGAACGGGACACTGCAAGATAATGTTTGTTAATGCTGCACTAGAAACTGTTAGGCATATTTCGTGGTCTTGCCGCTTGCCAGATCGAGGCTCTGGTCATTAGGAGTATCACAGCTATCTTAACCTGCCGCTTGTCTGATGCTCGCTTACAACCTCGAAGGACTGAGCTAAGATGTCTATATTCATTCTTTAAATAGTAATATCGATAAAAACTACACAGTTATGATTCAATCACAAGAAGGTTAGCTCTCTAGCTGACGTTTATTTTTATCACTTCCATTTTCTAAATTTGTACGGGTTTCTTTTGCGAACGAAAAAACGTAGGAGTGTTTTTTTCATTTGTAGAGGAAATCGTAGTAGAAAAATCAAGAAAGTAGAAAATTAGTAGTATAATACTAAATACAACATTAAAACATATCATCCCACACCATCACTGTATAAATCCTTGTAAATTTTCTCTGATATCAATTAAAAAACAATAAAAAAACGGTCACTGCTGCAACAAAAATTTAAAAAAATGTATACACGTATCTACAGTCCAAATATTTACGTATTTTCGCCCTCTTGCCAGAAGCATAATTATGCTAAAATGAGAATGTTGGTAAAACAAGATTAAAAGTTTGATTTTCGGCTCATTCGGTTAACATGGACTGCAAAATATTTTGGTTTCGGTGTAAGCATGACACGCCGAATTTTTGTAAACCATACACGGCTAAAAATTTGAGCCTGAATTTAAAATTTTTTTGGGCTACATATACGAGGTGTGTTCAAAAAGTATCGCGAATTTTTAATTTTCGCTGGTTACGTATATTCGAATTTCGAATTTTTTGTGGCGTTATGTTGGTACCCATGTCTCTCACTTATGCCGACAAGGTCGGCGATTTTGAATGTTCAGTTAATTGTTGACAGCTGCTTTGCTTGCACGTGTTTTGGATCGTCTTCGATTTTTACGCGAGATTCGTACCAAAATTGCTCAATTGTGACCAAAAACAGCATCGCATGAACATTGCTAATGAGATGTTAAACTCTGTCCGCGACGACCCAAATTTACTCCAGAGGGTCATAACTGGTGACGAATTGTGGGTTTATGGTTATGACGTGGAAACCAAAGCTCAATCATCTCAATGGAAGCTGCCGCACGAACTAAGACCGAAAAAAGCGCGCCAAGTTCGGTCGAATGTGAAAGTTTTGCTGACAGTTTTCTTCGATTGCAGGGGCGTGGTGCATCATGAGTTCTTGCCACAGGGAAGAACGGTCAATAAGGAATATTACCTGCAAGTTATGCGCAATTTGCGCTAAGCAATCCTCCAGAAACGCCCGGATTTGTGGAAGAACAAAAATTGGCTTTTGCACCACGATAACGCCCCTGCTCACGCATCGTTACTTGTGCGCGACTTTTTGGCCAAAAACAACACACTAATGATGCCGCAGCCACCGTATTCCCCAGATCTGGCCCCCTGTGACTTTTTCTTGTTCCCTAAACTGAAGAGGCCCATGAAAGGACGACGTTACGCTTCTCTTGACGAGAGAAAGACGGCATCGAAGGAGGAGCTGAACAAGATACAAAAAAATGATTTTTTGAAGTGCTTCGAAGATTGGAAAAACCGTTGGCACAAGTATATAATATCTCATGGGGATTACTTTGAAGGGGACAAAATAGATATTCATGAATAAATAAATAATTTTTGAAAAAACACAAAATTCGCGATACTTTTTGAACACACCTCCAAACCAAATTTGGTTTAGAATTTAAATTGTGTCAGTTTTCGAGAAAATGAGCATGAAGAAAGGAGACATGTTTAACAGTTAAAAAAAAAATAAAAAACATTTGTATCAGTTGGCAGGATTCGCTCTAATTTTTAACCGTGTATTTATTCATGCACACTTAGAACAGAAGTTGACCTAAAACTGTTACTTTATACACCAGTTAAGCCAGAACTGATTATCAAACCCAGAGAATAGTATTCAAGTTTTGTCAAAAATAACAGACTTCGACATAAGGAACAGCTTTGAAGTTACGATAGACCTTAGTAAGGATGTAAGTATGCAGGGCCAAAACTTAAAGATAACCGTGGCTACATACCGGAATGCCTACTATACTCCCAAAAGTAAATCTAAATAATAATGTAAATTAATAAATTTTCTGGAACCAACCAATTTAAAATTTTTGTATAATACTACATTTTAACTTTTTTTTAACATAATTTCGATAAAAGGCAACCTAGAATGTACCTGACAATTTTTCAGACAGCAAGATGGCTGCAATTGTCAAACGATGTCACTAGAGAGCTGACATTCTAGTGATTTAATCATGCTACACAATTTGTACAAAATGCCACATATCCGGACATTGAAACTTTTCTTCTTAGTATCCGGGCAAAAATGTTTGTACTTGGAAAAACCTGTCCGAATACAGAAATTATATTAGAAAAAGATGTGTTCCCATTTGAAAATCATGAATAGTATAATAAACTTACATTTAGGGGCATTGAAAGGGTAATTCGTCTCTTCCGCTTTATTTCTGGTATCCGGACAGTTTTCTATCGTTTTGAAACCCGGCAGTCCCCTCAACTTTCTTTCTTTTTTAGTTTCCGATAATATGTAATATCAGTAAGTCCCGTTGTTTTAGTATCTCGTTTTTTATTGTGTTATTTTGAATATCAAAAATGACAAAAGACAAAAAATGGAAAAAAACTATTTAACAACTGTTGAGTACTTTTGTGGAATTTTAAGTAGGTGTCGAAAAACGATTACAAATGTAAAAAAGGGTGTGCGTAGCTCCAAAATTAGTGCTAGGCTTTAGAAAACACTACAAAACCAAGTTTTGGATGAGACAGTGAGTAGAAGCAACTATGTTTACGGCCGAATAGCGTGCAATATGTAATTATTGGAAAACAGTCTTTCATGAGGCGGAGTTGTACTTTAGCTCAGTTTGTTGGGAAATAGGTTTCTATTGATCTCGATGAATAAGGATATTCATTTATCCATTCCCAAAGAAAATTCACTTTCCAGTGCAGGCAAGTTTTCACGACAGTCCAGAAAAACATGTTATGTTTAATAAAGAGTTTTTAATTCAACAACACAATGACCCAAAACAAGCGACACATGAAGTGAAAATGTGGCTATCTTTGGTAACACCTCCCCAAAACCCTGATAACAGGTCAGGTACGGAAATATAAATTTTCGTCGGAAAGTTATTTTAAAGCTACCATTTGTGGTATTGAAAACAGTTTTTATACAAATAACAGGCAGAAGAATAAAAAAATTTTGTGAGATAAAAATTATACTTTATTTTTTTAAGTTACGTTTTTTATTTGCATATTTTTAGGTATTCTAGTTCTAGGTTATATCCCTTCAAAAAAAAAATAATTAATTATAAAAGGTTTTCGAAATCAGGAATGCCAAATATTTTGTGAGCCACTGTACATACATATCGCATACCGTCACCCAAAGATAACTAACTCAAAATTCTTCAATTTCTAGTTGTAATTGCATCCAATTCGTCAACTCAATAGCTTTTCTGCCTTTATACTAAATTTTAAAATCTTACCTTTACTAAAATAATAAATTCTAGATAAAAACTGAAGCCATATAGATGTACATACAGCTTTTTTTATTTTTGACAAATATGTGTTGTTCAGCTGACGCGTTTTACATATAGATGTGTGCAACGTATATAGTGACCCACCTAACCTCAGATATGCCATTCAACGTGTTTGGCAATTGTCTACTTCTTCTTCTTTACCCATGATATGTATTAACTTCTATCAGCATTTTATGTGTCGCACTTTTTATTGATGGGCCGCGTTCTGTTTTTTACGGCTTCATGCACATTACTATAAACCCCGTACCTGACAAACACATTGTACTTTACATCAATGATATCACTGCTTGTCGTCATTGTCCATCCCAAGGCGATTTCCTACTTCCGATTGCAATGTATCTTAGTATCACATATTGATACCCAGAATTTTATTATATTTCCTTCTTTCCGCACTGTGTTATGCGTTTAGTTTAGTCCGGTTCGGCCACCACACAAAACATGTACACGTACATATACATATTAATATGTATATAGATTTATAGGAAGGACATACTAGTATGAAAAGAAACTGCTTTTGTAAATTGCCCCATTGACTACTTTTACTTCAGTACTAACAAGTTAAATCACATACATATTGGGTGTTTGCTTTGTTGTACTTTGTAATTTATTCTTTCCTTTATTATGTATATAAGGGTGACTTGAAAAAATTGCATTTCTCTGTCGGTAGTTAATGTAAACTGTTTTAAGAGAAATATTAAGATTTGGTAATTCCAGTGTGAGGATCAACTTTTTTGTTGGAAGATTACGGCATTGTATACACATATCGAACATGAAGGTGCAAAGTTTCCAATCTTCAGTTAATGCATTGTATTCCTGCCTATAAGGAAACCACACTACTTTTCAATCTAAGTTACCTCAATCAGCCTAAATATACTGTTTTTTAAAAAATAATCTTATAACCTTAAACCAGCTATTTTTGTATATCTGTCCACTTGTGCTCATACATTCGTCCACTTGTACTACCAATCGAACATGGCAAGTAAATTCATTAAAGTTATGCAAAATAAAACAAAAATTGTCATTCTAAGAAAGGAAAATAGTTTTATCTAAGGTTTTTTAACTTATAAATATACAACAAAATACGCAATTTAAAAAAGATTAACCATATCCTCGTAACAATTTAGTTTCGGTGCTTATAAAATGCTTGTATAATGAAGCCATCTGTAGGAAAGGTATAGTGGTTAAAAGAAATTCAATATTAAGGTGGCAAAAAACTTACTCTACGTAGGTTAGTATTTTGTTGGGCAACCCTTTTTCGAAAGACTTTCCCTACAGCGATTGCTTATTGTTCGAACCAATGCCTTGCATTGATCAGACGTAATTTTTCGCCATTCCTCCTGAATGATTTCCTACAATGTTGCTTTATTGGATGGTTTGCTGGCAGCAACTGCCCTCTTAATAATGCCAAGTCATGGCATTGAGCAGGCCACTCCAAACAGTTTATTTTATCTGCAAATCCAATCCAACGGTAAACCATCTGCATAATCCCCATCTAAATGTTCCGCGGGAATTTCTTTGTACATAATGCTTATCATTTTGCCCTCTATTCTAACAACTGCCCCTACTCGAGATGTAGTGAAGCAGCCCCACACCATTACAGAAGACCCTCCATGTTTGAGTTTTTTTTCGTATGTCATCATTGCCGAATACGTTGAACTTGGATACATCGCTCCAAACCACTAGGTCCCAGACAAAGCTGAGCCTTCTCTATATGTTTCTTTCAGAAACATTGGGTTTCCTTTGTGCAACTCGCCCATGTTTGAGCTGAAATTTTTACGCCATGGTACTGCTCCATTTGAAACCCTATTTCAGTAAAAGTCAAAAAAGGGTCCACCTTACTTTTGTTATATTTTTATGCGTTTGGGAGCATTCCCATATAATTTTTCTCTCCTGGGGATTTGCACTCTAATATTTCCCCATGTTCACTAAAAACATATTAAAACGGCCTAGTAAATTATAAAAAAATCAGTAACTTGTGCGAGCTCTACTGGCTTAATTCTGTGAGCAGACGCTTCTGGGCGTATTTTGATACTATTAAAAATTTCCCCCAAACTGGATTGATAACTTTTCTTGTTTTTTGTCTACTTATTTTTGACATACCAGCTCTTAAGAGCACAAGTGTATACATCCAGGCTATTTCGAAAACGGCGCAACTGATTTCAGTGAAATTTAGTATGTACATAGTGTTCCACATTCTCAGAATTTTTACCTGGGTGTTGCCACATAGGATATTTTACGAGGTTGCCACCTACCTGATTTTTTTTAATGAAATTATATATGCCAATATGGGTATCAACCGAAAGGAATTTTCCTGGGTATTAAAACAAAAATATTTCTAAGTAGGGTTGTCACTTTTTGTTGCCACTTGAGCTTTTCGCGTAAGTACCCTTCAGTCAACTGCAAAACTGGTTAAACACTCTAATTATTAACTAGAATTTCGTGTTCCTATTCATACGAGTTTGAGCGACTGCGATGTTTCGGCTATCATAAGCAGCAACAACGCTCTAAAATTGTCGATACATGCATTCGCGAATTGGAATACTTTATCATAAAAAGAAAAGTTCATCGATCAAGATGTTTAAAGGTGATAAAACTGTCCTTGAGAGGAAAGCTGCAGGTAATTCGTCGTTTCCTTTTCATGGAAATTTTGTTGGCGACATGTAAGCAAAAATTTGGCGCGTTTGGCGACTTTTAAGGGAAAATCTGGCGACAGTATCTTTTAAAATAAATACTGGTAACCCTGATTCAGTATTCGGGCAGCAATCGTTCAGTTAACAACGCCGTCCTACATTTTAATTTTCTCTTCAACTAACATTCTAAAATCATGTAATGTACGTGCATGTCAACAAAATCACCCTTATTTTTTTCGACTTCGCTACGGCATAACGGTATACCAACGACGCAAAAACGAGTAAGGAGTGCTTAAATTAAACCACGAAAAAAGTAAAAACAAAACGACCATTTGTCAAAGCAATTGTCTAATTTATTTTTGTAACATTTATCTTTGGAGTAATCAAATGAACTTTTTTCTGAAGAAAATGTTTTCAACAAATGCATAAAAGGAATATTGAGTTGTTATTTTCAGGGTTGACTTATCGACACTTTTTAAAAAATTTATTTACTAAGAACTTGCACATTATGTACTAGAATTCCATACCCGAGTTACCTGCATGGTTATTTGCAAAGAACTTCGAAACTTTTATTTTTCTCCATAAAAAGTTAATCTTTCCTTGAATTTCCTATATAAAGATATTTTTACAAGTATGCATTAGATTCTACCTGAGATTAATATTTAATCTGAGAAGCGGACAGTTGCCATCTCGCAGGACATCGCCGTACTAAAAATACCAGTTGCTAATATGGAAAAATTACAGAACTCGAACTAGTTGAACAGCTTTGGCAAACTAGTATTTGACTCGTATAAAACTAGTAGAATTGACTGCAGGGTACTAAACAATAGATGTCGCCGGAATGGGTTTGTCGGAATGGAGCTAAATTCATCGGTGTTCATGCATGGTATGTTATTGTGTGGCCTTTTCAAGGGTTAAGCTACCAAATACGATGCGTCAGAAAAAAAAAATCAGAGACTTAACACTCGGAACATGGTATGGAAGGAAGTGGTGGATTAAAATTCATATGTGTTGAATATAAAATGTAATGGATAATTCTATCTTCAAAACTAATTAAGAATATAAAAAAATGTTGACCGATATATCTGTGTCAATAAGCGGAAATAGCCAACTCAAGTTTGGTCGAAAAAGGGGAAGTTACGTAATCAATGAAAAAATATAAGAAATTTATTTTCGGAGTACGGAAATCTTATTGTCAAAAGTCATGATTAGTTACAATTCTTTAATAAATCAACTCTTCGAGGTACTGAAAAAAACTCTTTCAAAATTATTTGCGGATAGATTTTGACATCGCGATGTACATTGAGTAAGGCTAAGCCCTTCAGACGATCTTCAGACATTGTTGATATCAAATACGTTTTTAGTCATCGCAAAGTTGAGAAGGATCGTTCATTCGTAGCTGTTGTCAAAGGTAAAACTGCCATAACTCGAAGCATTTGGTTAACATTCGGAAACGCATCTTCATCACAAATATCGAGTGCTTCAAGTAACTTTTTTACTTCTTTTCCGGCAATGAGCTTACGCCAAAGTTGTACTTCGGTCACCCAGATGTCACCGGAATCGTCGTGCAAAACTGAACAGCATGATTGGAATAATTGGGCGCAGGACTGATCTTCGAAAATTTTCATTTTGTTGGGAAAAGGCAAGCAAAATTTGATAAAATATTGCCGTGATTTAAGAATCGATCTTTCAATTGTGTCAATGTACGGTATTTAGATTGTTATACGGAAATAATATTCAGCTGAATCAGTTTGTACGTTGGAACGTTGGGTCTGTTTCGACGCAATCCTTGGCTTTCGCAATTCAATTTCGTATTGCTCGGTAATTTCGCTTATGGTTTTGAAAATTTGTCCTAGCGTTTTCTCTTCTTTCCATCAAAATTTTTTTCGCAGCATCAGCCAATTTGATAGCCTCTCCTAGATCTTGATTTTCTCCTTGAAGTACTTGACTCAGAGACAATGTGAGGGAATGCACCGAGCTCAAAATAGGCATGGATATCTGGAAATTTTCTGTTTTTATACCTGAAAGCAGTTGGAGAGCTCCAGACGAAGTCGTTGGATCTTTTCAGTTGTTGGAAATCACTTCAAGAGTGCGAATTACTGCTGTTGTGACAGACTCATGCTGTTCTATTCATCTGGTTTACAAAATTTTTCAATTTCTTCACTCGAGTTTCCGATAGATGTTCATATGCATGGATATCTGGAAATTTGCTGTTTTTATAGCTGAAAGCAGTTGGAAAGCTCCAGACGAAGTCGTTGGATCTTTTCAGTTGTTGGAAATCACTTCAAGAGCGCAAATTACTGCGGTTGTGACGGACTCATGCTGTTCTATCCATCTGGTTTTACAAAATTTTTCAATTTCTTCACTCGAGTTTCCGATAGATGTTCATTTTCATTTATCGCATCCTGAAGGGCATTTTGGCGTTTCGGATAAATGAAGAAGGAATGGATATTCTCTAGAACTCCAAGACAATTTTTGATTCCCGTTATATTGCACGCAGAGCTTGAAGCTATGAGCAGCACAATGGGAGTAGAGCGCGAGTGGACAACAGCTTGAGCCCCTTGGAACTCTCCTCTAACCGCTCTCGCACCGTCATATCCTTGCCCGAAGAAATACGTGCAATCCAGTCCGGAAGATTTTAGTAAATCAAGGTAAGCAGTTCCTATTGCCTTTCCAGTGAAATCGGTGATAGGAATAAAACACAAAAAATCTTCCTGAATGATGAACTTTTCGCCGCATTTATCCAAGTATCGAATGCAAATTGAACTTTGTTCTACTCCTGGAATGCCTGGCGTGTCATCTCCGATAACAGAAAAGCCCTTCGATTTGTTCACTCGATCGATGTTGTAACTCATGATGAGGTGGTGACAAATGTTGATTATTTCATTCTGGACACGGTTGCTTATGCACACAGCATTCTTTGGTGAATCACTCAGGTGTTTTTTCAACTGCTTATCAGTTTTGGCTCGATATCTTAAGAGAGTTCTAAAGTTTCCATCATTCGTCAACGGTTCGTCTTCAGAAATTCTTCCTGTATCATTGGAACCTCTGAGAGCATGTCCTTGTCGGCCGCACACGATAACTCTTTCAATAATTGGAATCATGCGTAGTTTGCTTTCATTCAGAAAGTCTCATTTTTGGTTCGACAGTTGCAAATCAATGGGTAAAGCATTTTCTTCTTCGATTCCCATTCTCAAAGCCCATTGCAACAGACATTTTTTGTGGTATTCTAATGAACTGTGCTTTTCGAAAGTTTCACGTGCTTTTTTCCAGTTTTTTAATGGGTTGGTAACTAATTGGCCCAAAGTTTGATTACAGACTCCTCTCAATGTAGCACAAAATAAGACACAGTATTTGCAATATGCACCGTCTTCTATTGCCGAATACGCTAGCCATAGATGTTTTTGGAGCCAAGAGCGTTGAAGCTTCAAACTTCTAGGGTCCGATGCAGGAAAACTGTAGCCGTCAGGGGGACTCCAAATCTTCTTTTGCAATCCAGGAATTTAGTTTATTCCATCAGCTACTGATTTTTAAACAAACAATCGAATATCATAAGAACTGAGATAATTTTACGAGCTTTTCGGTACCTCCAAAGTTAATTTCACTTCTGTAGTCAGTGCTAATCCCGTTTGTGGCTTACATGCGTCATTTTTAGCAATATATGTCTGAGTTTGAAGCTCAGTACGACTACATTCGCCAACGTCCTAGCATGAACCAAATTATATTATGCACTTAGTGCAAATTTGAATTTATGCTGTATTTAATAGTATGTTAAACTTACATCTTCGTTTTCGATTCGACTTTTCTTTACACAGAAAACGACGAATATCCATGGTAAAAAATATTAGGATACTACTTATACAAACTATTTAATAATAAAGCAAATTATTTAATAATAATATAAATAATTTAATAATATTCAGCTAACCGTAGTGTGTGCCTGACCAATTTTCTCTGGCCAACGAATGAGAATGAAGTGTGCGGCAAAGTATTGTCAAACATTGTAATAACATGATAGAATACGCGCAACAACGGTTAAGTACGCACTGCGGGAACAACAACAAACAGAAAGGAGTATTTACATATGTATTAAATAAGTATAGCTATTATGTGGTAATTACAAGCTTTTAATTATCTTTTTATGTGTGCGAAAGGGAGAGAAAACGCCACTTTGCGGTTCAGTTATAAGTAATAAGGCAAATTCAAACCGCTGTACACATACAAGTGAATGCACGAACGTAAATGACAATTGTCCGTGTCCAAACAGAGAAACTCGGAGTTGCTTTTATCGGCAATTCTATTTTGGTGTTGCTCATGTGTTTCCCATGTTGTTCAAACACGGAAAGGAATTGCTTTGCTAAGAAATTTTTTACTGCGTTGTACGAATATTTTGAATGAAAAAATGTGTTTTAGCACAAGTTAATATAATTGTATTATTTTCTTGGAAATAAACTTTGAAAATCTGTTGATACAATTACTTTTATGTCGTTTTTTAATATGTGTGCATGTGAATGTAAAAAAAGGTATGACGGAAAATGTCAAAATTAATCTGCGGCCAACATAACATAATTGAGACGAACGGCAACACAAAGCGTGTTTCGGTATCCGTCCCCTTCCATCGTTGCCTTCTCTCCTACAAAAAGCAAAAAAGCAACTCCTTGACGTCAATTTGTATCTGTGGTTGAACACGGATATTTGAATACAAATGCCCACCAAAAAATTTGAACCTTATCTAAGGCTGTAAGGAGTATCAGTTGAAATGAAAGTTGGCCATTTGGAATATAGTAAATGTATGCTGAAATATCCCCAATAGGCAAAGGAGTATTTACATATGTATTAAATATGTATAGCTATTAAGTAGTAATTACATTATTTTTTGTTTTGTTACTTCCCAGCCAGCATTTCTTGAAAATGTTGAACAAAAAGTATTCAAATATCATTTTTCAGATGATTAAAAACGATCAAATCTAAAAACATTTTCCAATCGAATATCAATATACCGTCGCACAGTGGGGCCACTTATATATATAGGGGTGCTCAAAATTCTGAAACCAATCGGAATGGCTTTATCAACACTAACACAGTTAATCTGTGGTATCTTAACCCATAAACGATCACGGATTAGCCCATTGGCGACCAATTTTTTTTTCAGTTTTTAAACCATTTTTTTTCCATCGGAATGGCTTTATCAACACTACCAAAGTTAATCTGTAGTATCTTAACCCATAAACGGTCACGGATTAACCCATTGGCGACCTGTGTCCTTTTTTTTAGTTGTGAAACAAATGTTTTTATATTAGAATGGCTTTATCCACACTAACCCAGTCAATCTGTAGTATTTGAACCCATAGCCTGTGTTTTTTAAGGTGTGAAATCACGATTGCTAACCCTTTGCTAAAGTAGTACATGTGTTGCATCTTAATTTATCTTTAATGGCGATGTACGAGGTGTGCTCAAAAAGTATCGCAAATTTTGTGTTTTTTCAAAAATTATTTATTTATTCATGAATATCTATTTTGTCCCCTTCAAAGTAATCCCCATGAGATATTATACACTTGTGCCAACGGTTTTTCCAATCTTCGGAGCACTTCAAAAAATCATTTTTTTGTATCTTGTTCAGCTCCTCCTTCGACGCCGTCTTTATCTCGTCAAGAGAAGCGTAACGTCGTCCTTTCATGGGCCTCTTCAGTTTAGGGAACAAGAAAAAGTCACAGGGGGCCAGATCTGGGGAATACGGTGGCTGCGGCATCATTAGTGTGTTGTTTTTGGCCAAAAAGTCGCGCACAAGCAACGATGCGTGAGCAGGGGCGTTATCGTGGTGCAAAAGCCAATTTTTGTTCTTCCACAAATCCGGGCGTTTCTGGCGGATTGCTTCGCGCAAATTGCGCATAACTTGCAGGTAATATTCCTTATTGACCGTTCTTCCCTGTGGCAAGAACTCATGATGCACCACGCCCCTGCAATCGAAGAAAACTGTCAGCAAAACTTTCACATTCGACCGAACTTGGCGCGGTTTTTTCGGTCTTGGTTCGTGCGGCAGCTTCCATTGGGATGATTGAGCTTTGGTTTCCACGTCATAACCATAAACCCACGATTCGTCACCAGTTATGACCCTCTGGAGCAAATTTGGGTCGTCGCGGACAGAGTTTAACATCTCATTAGCAATGTTCATGCAGTTCATTGAGCAATTTTGGTAAAAAAATAGGTAAAAATCGAAGACGATCCAAAACACGTGCAAGCAAAGCAGCTGTCAACAATTAACTGAAAATTCAAAATGGCCGAGCTTGTCGGCATAAGTGAGAGACATGAGTACCAACATAACGCCACAAAAAATTCGAAATTCGAATATACGTAACCAGCGAAAATTCAAAATTCGCGATACTTTTTGAACACACCTCGTATAAACCCTTTTGCGACCAATTTCATCGTCAAACATATACTAGAGTGGTACATATATATTAAGCATTTAATCCTTTAATAGCCATGTATTAACCCAATTTTGGTCTGCTTTTTTAAACTCTGAAATCAAAACTTTTTTTCACTAAAACGTGAATACCCATAACGCAAGTAAAACATTTCTTTTGAAAATTATAGGCTAAACAGAGAGAATCAAATTATGATGCAACATGTTAAGTTAAAAATGTAAGCCTTACTCATCGCCGTCAGACCCGATGTCGCATTGATGTTCAGGCTCCATTAACTCCAATGCTTCAGGCAAAAAAATGTTCTGATTTGTAACCATTGGCAAGGAGCGAGAGCAAGTAATTAGGGGATCTGACGGAACTAGTAACCTATGTATCAAAAACGTCATGTAAATTGTCAGCGCGACTTTTTTTTCTGCCATAGTTCTCCCTAAAATTTTTAAAGTCCTTGTTGAAACATTCTAACGCTTCTTCACTCAACTGTCCAATGGAAAGTAAGGCTTCTTTAATTATTTTACCACCATGTATCAAAATTTTATGTAATGTAGGAATAGGATACCATGCGTACAATTTTGTATATATCTGTGCTGTTTCTAAACAAAAGGAATTAAATTTGTTCACGTTAATTTTGAATCCAGAAGTTATGGTTTGTAGTAATATATAAAGTATTTTTATTAAATTTTGGTCAACGCAAAGTATTTCGGAGTTTTTCTCATAATTTTGGGAAAAAAAGTCGTGCTACATTACCATTATTTGTATTTCCAAAGCCGGGCTTAGGTTTATCAATAATTAATGGCAATTTTTTAAAGAAATCAGCTTGAATCCTGTGCTTATTTTCATCTATCTATCTTCTTGTTTTCTTGGTTTACTCCGACGACTTTACTGCAAGCTTATATCCAATGTGCAATAAGCACTCAAAAAGTCTTATCCATGAATGGAGAACAGATATGCCAAAATAAATGTATTCATGGTTAACAGGTCGCGAAATAACCTTTTCGATGTCATTAAATTCCTTGCTACTCGCTCCGCATAAATAGCATACTAGGGCTGATTTGGTATCAAACAGGGAATTGCAAATTTTTCCATCTATCATTGTAAACATAAGCTTATGTTCTATAGAATAAATGCGTTCATCAACAACAATACTGTTTGCCTGTAAATTTCTTTTTTCTAAATCAATACTTTTTTTAAATTTTTTACAAGTTCATCCGATTCTTTTTTATACTGAAGATTAATAGGCCTACAAAACCTCGCGAACGAAGTCCTCGGATTTTGCCAAAGAACATTTGGGTTATTTTTATCAACCAATCGTAATGGAACTAATGCAGTTAAAAATATACATATATTTATCATCAGCTTTATCATCCAAAAATTTTTGCATATACTGAGTGTGACCACTACTACCATCAAAACCCCATTTTGAGTACAACACTACCGTAGATGTCGAAACATTAGTTAGCACATCTTTTTGAGCTTCAATTAAACGCGAGGAAGTGTGATCTAATAATTCCTGAACAGGTACTCTAGCTTCTCTGTCCGAAACTTTTACATTTTGAGGGTAACATTTTTTTCCCCCTTTTGAATTAATTTGTACGAAGGAAACGCTTTTGTAGCAAGTTTTCTAATATTATTGTAATGCTTTCTGGAAAGCTTTGACTCTATAAGTAGAGATAAAGCATCAGATGGCGCCATTTACAATTACGGAATTGATTCAATCTTCATTATTTTTGTCCTCAAATATCTATTTTATCTTCTCAGCAAGTGGTGCACTTCCAGAAGCTTTCAGTTTCATTTGGGCAGTGAGTTTATCTCATGAATACTTTGATCGCATGCTTATAGGCATATAACAAGTTAGAGAAAGTAACCTACATCAGATGTCTTCCGACGTTTTGATTGATGGCTACTCTCATTGAAGTTTATATTTGGTCTTCCCACATTTGAACTACTATTTGATCTAATGGAAAGTTGGATATTGCCATTTAACCACTTGGTCTCTTGTTCACAAAATCTGGCCACATGCCTGTTGCATGAAACCCACTTTTTGGTGAATTTGTTTTTGAAATTCCTGAGTGCCAAGTCCTGCTTAATCTTGCTAGCCGATGTTTTAGCAGCTAAAAACTGGTTCAAGTCATCAAACCTATCGGAAAGTTTTGTTTTCTTACTTTCAAATATTACTTCACACATAACTGTTCTTTTTAAAGCAAGTTTTTGTTCTGTTTTTTGCCGAAAAATGATTGCAAAAAATTTTAAATAACTAGGGTAGGCTAAATATATTGCATTCTTTTATACCCACCATTAACAACCGCCTTAATGGTGCTTGAAGACTTAGAAGCTGCCATCACCTTTGTACCACTTAAAACACAATTAGTTGAATTGATTTACGTAAAAACAATCACTTTTGCAACCCAATGTAGTATAAATAACGTTATAAAATCATTTCTTTTTCTTCTATAAGGCATATATGTAGCAGGTGGCTTAGTTAAAATAAATTTATATAAACATACAGTACATTTCTGTATATTACAGTACAATCTACAAGCGAAAACTATAAAAAAATAACTTTACAACAACCTGGTCCACTTTTTTAAATATAATCAAGCATAAATTAATGGATAATTTTAGTTTAAGACAAAACAGAAATAAATTCATCCACATATAATTGTTTTTTTTTTTACTAAACTCGTAATAAAATTTTTATACTAAATTTTTTTAAAAATGCGCACGTTGTTTTCACTTCTGAACTCGGATTCATTATAAGGAAGGACCATATTTCAGTGCAGCATTTTTAGATTTGAAAACATTTTGCGCGAATTTGAAAAAGCTATTTGTAAATAAAACTGTGCGGACGTGTTTATAAGAGCTCTTTGAGCTTATGTCTAAAAATGGTTTAAAGTGGAAAACAAAATTCATAAAATTTATAAATATCTCATATTCAAAAACCTTTTAAGAAGTTATAGTGTAAAAATTGGCTGAACAACACATAAATTTATTAATATCATTTGTGATTAAAATATTTGTGAAAAAGCAACGAATATAAACGCATACACTTGTATATGTCGAAAAAAAAAATAATAATAACAAAGCGGCGAATAGAGCCACAATGTCGGAAAATAAAAAATGTGATAAATGCAAATTGCAATTCGGGGTGAGACGGGAATTAGGTGTGCGGGGGTGCGTGGTAAAACATATCACTCTGCAGTAAGATGTTCAGTCTTGATACCAGCAAATTTAATTTAATAGGATCACATCCAATGATTAAATTTATTTGTGATGAGTGTATTACATACATACATAACATTGATCTAGTAATGCGAGACATGCAAGAAAGTGTTAACAAGAACAGTGTATATTTAAAAGAATACAAAAATTAATTTGAAAGTGCGGTAAAAGCCAATCAGAGAGAATTAAGAGAGGTAATGAGGGAGATGGAGGAGAAATACAATGAAAGATTATCTACATTAAAAATGAATCAAGATATGTACATAAAAAATGCAGCAGAAATTAAGAAAGTGCGGGAAGTTGCCGAGCAAATGAAAAATGAAGCAGAAGCAACTGGTAAAGAAAATGAGAAGCTCTGCAGTGAAATAAAAACAATATTTCAGGAGAAAAACAATGAAATGCCACAACAAAAGTCATATGCGAGTGCATTAAAAATGAGTGTAAACAAAAGCGTAGCTAGAGACGTACCGGTAATGAAGAAACGCACTCCGGCTATCGTAATACCGAAGAATAAGCAAACGAGTGAAAAAACCAAGCAGGATTTGAATAATAAAATTAACCCTAAAGATCTGAAAATAACAGATATTAAGACTGGTCAAAATGGTGTAATGGTAATTGAAAGTGGCAATGAAAATGAAAGAGAGAAAATTAAAAAAGTTATGGACACCAAAATAAGTGATGATTATGTGATTAAGATTCCACGTGACTATAAACCAAAATTATTCATAACAGGTATGCGCTTTGAGAAAAATAAAGAGGAGCTTATTGAATGCATAAGAAAGCAAAATGAATGCCTACAAAATGGTGAAATTAAAAGTGTAAGGCAATACAATGTGAAAACTAACAGTATTAATTATTATAACGCTATCCTAGAGGTGGACGAAGAAATTTTTACGAATGCGCTAAAGTGTAAAGTGTATGATGGTGTCGATGTTACGAAGTGCTTCAAATGTAAAGGATATAACCATTAAGCCACTGAATGCAAAAGTGATGAAGTTTGTAGCAAGTGTTTGGGCAAACATAAATCCATCGAATGTAGTGAGCCACCTTTAAACAAGTGTATAAACTGTGTAAGGACAAATGAAAAATTGAAGTTAGGGTTAGATGTTAACCACCTTCACAATAGTAGGCAATGTCCCGTCTACCTAAAGCACTTAGACGATAAGAAGCAAAGGCTAGGATACTAGCAACGAATAAGCAACTCGCTTGCACAGCCGTTGGAAGTTTATGGCAGGATAGTCCGGGGAAATAATCCATTAAGAATGAATTAAAGTGCATATACTTAAATATAAATAGTATAGTACAGGGTGGCTAATGAAAGCCGCTACTAAAAAAAAATTAAATAACTTTTTTTCTATTTAATGAATCTGGTTAATTTTTTTTTTATTTTGCAGATTGACTTTTACATTTAACAAAAATGGATAACTGGGACACTGAAACAAGAATTTGGATTGTCCGCCGCTATCACGCACTGGAGTCCGTAGTTTCGGTTCAAAGAGAGTATAGGCGCACGTTTGGCGGCAATCCTCCGAGCAGATGGACCATAATAAGACTTGTAAACAATTTTGCCGAGCATGGGACAGTCAACAGAAGACCTTACCATCGAAACCCTTCAGTTCGAACGGAGGAAACAATCGCTGCTGTAGCTGCTGCCATACAAAACAATCCGCGTGTTTCGACAAGAAGCTTATCTGCTCAAATGGGTGTAAGCAGACAGTCATTACAGTCAATTATGCACAAAGATTTGGACTTATTCCCATATAAAATTCAAATGGCCAACAAACTGAACGCTGCAGACTTGCCGATTCGCTTGGAATTTTGCCAGAAGATGCTTCAAATGGTGGAAGAGGATGGAAACATGTTGAACTGTCTTTTCATGTCTGACGAGGCCCACTTCGATTTAAACGGCAACATAAACAAACAAAATTGTCGAATATGGAGTGCTTCCAACCCACAGATACTCCATGAGACGGAATTGCATCCACTTCGTGTCACAGTGTGGTGTGCAGTTTCATCACGCTGCATTGTCGGGCAATACTTCTTCGAAGAAAACGGTCACACCGTTACGGTTACTGGAGACCGTTACTTGAGCATGTTGAGAGAGTTTTTCTATCCAAAATTACGCCGAATGAGAATTTCTTTCAACTCTGTGTAGTTTCAGCAAGATGGTGCAGCTCCTCATATAGCCCAACCTGTTATGACAGAATTGCGACGAAAATTTCCCAATAAGCTGATATCCAGAAACTCCACATTCCGTTGGCCACCCAGGTCGCCTGACCTTACTACACCCGACTTTTTCTTGTGGGGTTATTGCAAACGGGAAGTCTTCAAAGCAAAACCAACAAATTAGAATGAACTAAGGCAATCCATTCGAGAAACAATTGCGGCTATTCCTGTCTCAACTCTCCAAGCAGTAATGAACAACTTTTTGGTAAGATGCCGCACATGCATCGACGAGCAGGGGGGGCATTTAAATTCCATTATTTTTAAAACTAATTGAGCTATATTTAATAAAATTTAATGAGCTTTAACATGAATAAAAGAAAAATGAATTCCATACACTGGAAAAAAAATTATTTGAGTTTCTTAATGTAGCAAAATTCATCACCCACCCTGTATGTAATAAATGTGAAGTGTGGAAGAATGGAAGTGGTTGCAGAAGCACATAAACCTGGTATTATTTTATGTGCAGAGACCTGTGCAACAAAAGATGTTGAAGACAGCGAATTACAAATAGCAACATATAAATTGATTAGATGCGATTCACACAGCAGGCACACAGGAGGAGTATTAATGTATGTACATACATAGTGCTATGCTAATGACAGTGTAAATATGAATATGTGGTGCATTGTAATAAAATTGAAAAAGGTGGACAAAAAATGGCAAATTGGTGTACTATACTCGTATCACTCGCCCAGCTCTAGTGATGCAGATTTTATAGACTATTTATCCGACATCTTAATTGATAAATTTGAAAAGTGTAACCATAGCATAGTAGTTGGTGACTTTAACATAAATATGAACTGCACAACAACATATAGTACAAAACTGACCCAGATATTCTCTGTTCTGGGTATGACCCAAAAAGTAGAGTTCAACACAAGAATTACGGATACTTCAGAATCCAAGATTATTTAATTTATTCAAATTCAGAGGAAATTGAATGCCAAAACTTGGTTGCTTCTAGATTCGGGCCATTAATTTTAATATCAAAACGTTGAAAACATATAAAATGAGAATGTCAAAGAAAATTATTGCCTGGGACAAATATAATAGTGAAGCTTTAGTCAACATACTGAGATCCTATAATTTCAACTTATATGATAACCTACTGATTGGTGATAAAGTGTGTGTAGTTAATAACATCATTACGCAAACAATGGAAAATCTAACGTATGAAAAAGAGGTCCATATAAAACTATTGAATAGATGGTACGATCGCGAACTAGCGTTGCTGAATAAATGCAAATTTAATAATTATAAGCAAGCAGTGTAGCGCTTGACACGCGACAACGAAGGCATTAAAAAAGTGATGATTGATGGGGTACTGGTTGCGAACGAAATGGAGGTGGCTAATGGGCTGAACCAGTTTTTTATAAACAGTGTTATTGAAATAAATAGTTACATTGAAATGTTTTTATTTTTATTTCTCAGCCCGTTATTAAAATTATGATTGTATTATCCCACTTTATGTTATTAAGGTTTTATATGTTATACCACCAATTGATGTATATAAAAGACATTGAAGTCTTAAAGATACAACCAGATATTCTTGAATAAATTGGTGCTAAGTGATACGCAAGTTAATTGTACATTTAAGTTTCAAGCTATAACAACCGATCAAGTGGAGAAAATTGTGAGCGAATTCAAATATAAGATAGGCGAAAGAAAGCTTCTATCGGATGGAGTACTCAAAGACTGTATAGGGTACTTAGGTTACTTTTATGCAGTAATAATAAATAATAGTTTTCAAAATGGAATTGTACCAGTAAAGTGGAAAACATCAACGGTGATTCCCGTTGAAAAAGTTAAAAAGACAATTAAACCAGAGGAGTAAAGACCCATTAACACTGTCCCAGTGATGCTAAAATACTCGAAATTCATGTAAAGAACTTACTGATTCATTACTTGGAAGAAAACAAAGTACTTGCTCAACAACAATCAGGCTTCAGGAAAAAACATTCCTGTGAAACAGCCCTGAACTTGGTGATATCTGATTGGAAAGAAGAACTTAATAGTAAAAATATTGCTGTGTCAGTTTTTCGAGACCTTAAAAGGGCGTTTGAAACAGTGGACAGGGAGATTTTGATTAAAAAAATGCAACAAATTGGTATAACAGACGTTGAACTAGCATGGTTCAGCAGATACTTGAAGCAGAGAAGGCAGGGAACAGTTATAAATACATCGATATCAGATGAATTAGAAGTGCCTATAGGGTTGCCACAAGGCTCAGTTTTGGCGCCAATATTGTTTTTATATATTTAAATGCTATAGTAAATTCTATAGCCGGGTGTGAAATCAAATTATTTGCGGACGATGCATTAATTATGATTAGTGATAATAATATCAATGTTGCTTTATCAAAAATGCAACATGAACTAAAGAACCTCTATAAATGGCTCTGCGCTAATAGATTAAAACTTAACATTACAAAAACAAAATATATGATCATAACAAGACGAAACTTTAGTGAAGATATAAGTGAGCTAAAAATAAATAATGAAAGTATACAAAGAGTTGAACATATAAAATATTTAGGAGTTGTAATTGATAGCAAACTAAAATTCGAAGAATATATAAAATATACTGTTGAGAAAGTTGTTAAAAAAATTGGAATTATGCAGAGAACATCGAAATATATACAAAAAAATACAAAATAATTATATATAAATCAATCATCGAACCACACTTTGTGTACTGTCTATCTATATTGTTCATAATAGCAGATAAAGAAATTGATAATCTTCAAATACTCCAAAATAGGTGTATGAGATTTATTCTTAAAAAGCGTCGAGATGCCCGAACGGCCGATATGTTGCAAAGTTTGGACTGATTACGTATAAAGCAAAAGATTTTCTTTCACTCAATGAAGTTGATATTTAATATTAAACATGGTAATGTACCTGAATATTTGAGTAGAAATGTAGTTTATGTCGAGCAAACACAATTTCAAATTGCCATTATTTAGAACTGAAATAGATAAACAAAACATTTTTTACAAAGGCCTTAAAAGTTTCAACGAACTACCAGAGGATATAAAGAATTGTAATAAAATAGTAAAGTACAAAGCAAAACTATATGAATTTTGTAAAACCTTAGATATAAGATAGAAAATTGTTAATTATTTTTATGAATTAGGCTCTCTGGCCGTAACCGTAAGAGCAAAATAATGTATTTTGAAATCCTTCTCTTGCACCATTAATTTGAAATACACACTAAAATTTCTCAGTTTAAAAAAAAAATTTTTTTTGGGAAAATTTCTCAAATTTTCGCATGTATATCTCGCAGAAAAAAACAGTTAGGAATCTGAAAATATGGTGGAAGGTGCAGAATTTTATGGAGAACATGACTGCGTTTTTTATTTTTTTCACAACTCAATTTTTCAAAAATCGAATTTTGAGCACGCTCGGCCCCACTGTGCGTCGGGAGAAAAGTGTACCCTAAACATGACTATCCTTAATAATCATTAATGATTCATATTTTTGAACACTTTTTAAACATTTTTTTCTCATATTTAATACCACTGTAATACCACCAATAATTTTGTGATCACTTTTAATTTGACCTCAGAAACAAAATTGATTATTTTTTATGAATACTTTTTATAACTAAAAGGAGTGTACTTTTATAATAAGATTTTAAATTGCTTTCGACTCCTTTTTGTAACATTTTTTAAACTTATTTGATATTATTTTATGGTAAATTTTTAGATTTTCGCTTACTTCTTATTGTAATATTCTTTTAGTCATTTTTGATATCATTTTATTATCACAATAAATACCATATTTGGTATTATTAATTATCATATTTGGTATTATTTTATGATCACAATAAATATCTTTTTATTACCAATTTTTAAATTATTTTCTACTACATTTTAAAAGTTTTTTTAAAATCTTTTTTGTTATCAATTCCTAATCGTTATATATACATTTCCATAATCCTTTTTCTAAATAAAAACTCTGAATTATTTTTTTTATAATATGAAATTTATAATTGAATTTAGTATTTTAATACTATAATACATAATACATAATTATATAAATGTATTAATTTAAGCATTATTTCATACTGTATAATTAAACTATAACACAAAGTATAATAACAACACCGCTTTGCACACATTCTGTCCTATGAACCAAATATACTTTTTCGGAAAGGGGAGAAAAAATAAAAATACACGTGTACTTTTAATAACGGATGTTAGAAATAGTTTTTCAGCACTAGGCTTTTCAATTGACCCCTTCCAACTAATAAGGAGGATACTTCGTCAGTGAAAACTTTTCGGATTCCTGCTCTAAGTAATTGAGACTGTCCGTCGCCACAAACTTTATTTATGTAGTGTGTCTAAAGAAATTATGTAAAACAGCATAACATTCTTGCTTTCAATAACGGATGTTGGAAATAATTTTTCAGCACTAGGCTTTTCCATTGTCCTCTTCCAACTGAATAAGGAGGCTACTTCGTCAGTGAAAACTTTTCTGATTGCTGCCCTAAGAAATTGAGACTGTTATCAACTGGTCTTGAGCTCGTTATACTTTCAAAAAATATGTAAAATGAACAGACCGTAAAACCAACAACAAAATAAATTTATACCGGAGCACGCGGTTATGTACAATAACTATGTTCTAAAAAAAAATAGAAAAATAAGAATGTCCAAAAACAAAGTCCAGCATGCATGATTTACATATAGACAGAATGTCTTAAATATTGTGTACTAGCTGACCCGCCGAACTTTGTTCCGCCTTAAAAGCACAAATCATACAGTCACCCTGGGTCCACATTTAGGTCAATAAATTGGGACCCGGGTAAAATATCGAGGTGAAAGATATCTTAAATTTTAGGAGAGACGTCTAGAGAATGATTATTGAAAGTTTCATTCATTTCTATGCAGTCGTTGTTGTGTGACGCGGGCGTTATGGTAAAAGAACCACATTTTTGGTCACATTTTTCCCACATTTTGGTCAATAGCTCGGGAACTGGATGAGATATCCAAATGAAAGTTGTCCTAAATTTTAAGTTAGACGTTAAGTGATAGAATGGTGAAAGTTTCATGCAATTCTATTCAGTAGTTTTTGCGTGATACGCGCACAATCATACAGACGGACAGACAGACAGACAGACAGAGAAAAATTCTAAAAATTGGTGATTTGGGTTCCCCTGGTCCAATAACGACCTCTCCTATCAGTTTTTCTTGAATATCTTCAATGTACAGACATCGACCTGTTACAATTTTATTATACAGGGTGGCTGATGAATTTTGCTACATTAAGAAACTCAAATAATTTTTTTTTCAGTGTATGGAATTCATTTTTCTTTTATTCATGTTAAAGCTCATTAAATTTTATTAAATATAGCTTAATTAGTTTTAAAAATAATGGAATTTAAATGCCCCCCCTGCTCGTCGATGCATGTGCGGCATCTTACCAAAAAGTTGTTCATTACTGCTTGGAGAGTTGAGACAGGAATAGCCGCAATTGTTTCTCGAATGGATTGCCTTAGTTCATTCAAATTTGTTGGTTTTGCTTTGAAGACTTCCTGTTTGCAATAACCCCACAAGAAAAAGTCAGGTGCAGTAAGGTCAGGCGACCTGGGTGTCCAACGGAATGTGGAGTTTCTGGATATCAGCTTATTGGGAAATTTTTGTCGCAATTCTGTCATAACAGGTTGGGCTATATGAGGAGCTGCACCATCTTGCTGAAACCACACAGAGTTGAAAGAAATTCTCATTCGGCGTAATTCTGGATAGAAAAACTCTCTCAACATGCTCAAGTAACGGTCTCCAGTAACCGTAACGGTGTGACCGTTTTCTTCGAAGAAGTATTGCCCGACAATGCAGCGTGATGAAACTGCACACCACACTGTGACACGAAGTGGATGCAATTCCGTCTCATGGAGTATCTGTGGGTTGGAAGCACTCCATATTCGACAATTTTGTTTGTTTATGTTGCCGTTTAAATCGAAATGGGCCTCGTCAGACATGAAAAGACAGTTCAACATGTTTCCATCCTCTTCCACCATTTGAAGCATCTTCTGGCAAAATTCCAAGCGAATCGGCAAGTCTGCAGCGTTCAGTTTGTTGGCCATTTGAATTTTATATGGGAATAAGTCCAAATCTTTGTGCATAATTGACTGTAATGACTGTCTGCTTACACCCATTTGAGCAGATAAGCTTCTTGTCGAAACACGTGGATTGTTTTGTATGGCAGCAGCTACAGCAGCGATTGTTTCCTCCGTTCGAACTGAAGGGTTTCGATGGTAAGGTCTTCTTTTGACTGTCCCATGCTCGGCAAAATTGTTTACAAGTCTTATTATGGTCCATCTGCTCGGAGGATTGCCGCCAAACGTGCGCCTATACTCTCTTTGAACCGAAACTACGGACTCCAGTGCGTGATAGCGGCGGACAATCCAAATTCTTGTTTCAGTGTCCCAGTTATCCATTTTTGTTAAACGTAAAAGTCAATCTGCAAAATAAAAAAAAAATTAACCAGATTCATTAAATAGAAAAAAAGTTATTTAATTTTTTTTTAGTAGCGGCTTTCATTAGCCACCCTGTACTATACTATTTATATGTATACTATTTGTATGTATGTAGAGATGAGTGATACTACCAATCATACAGTCACCCCGGGTTCACATTTAGGTCAATAAATTGGGACCCGGGTAAAATATCGAGGTGAAAGATATCTTAAATTTTAAGAGAGACGTCTAGAGAATGATTATTGAAAAATTCATTCATTTCTATGCAGTCGTTTTTGTGTGACGCGGGCGTTATGGTAAAAAAACCACATTTTTGGTCACATTTTTCCCACATTTTGGTCAATAACTCGGGAACTGGATGAGATATCCAAATGAAAGTTGTTCTAAATTTTAAGTTAGACGTTAAGTGATAGAATGGTGAAAGTTTCATGCAATTCTATTCAGTAGTTTTTGCGTGATACGCGCACAATCATACAGACGGACAGACAGACAGAGAAAAATTCTAAAAATTGGTGATTTGGGTTCCGCTGGTCTAATAACGACCTCTCCTCTCAGTTTTTCTTGAATATCTTCAATGTACAGACATCGACCTGTTACAATTTTATTATAGTATGTAGAGATACCGTTGGCAAGATAACAAACAACAATTAGAGGAAAACTTGAATTAAGCAGCTTGCAAAACTACACGCAGCATAGCCTATGGGTTAGGCAGCTGCGCTGGCAATCAGAGTGAGTGGGTTCGATTCTCCACAAGATCCTCTGAAATAGCAAAACTATACGAATTAGTCTGACGAGAAATCGTGGCTGTTTTCGAAATAGTACTATAACTATAGCCTGTATTGTATATGTTTGTTGCTTTCAATTTTTCCTCTAATAAAAAATAATAATAATTAACTAAGAATTATTATCAACTGGTCTTGAGGTCGTTATACTTACAAAAAAAAAAACTTTTTTTTTTAAATATCGAGGGTTGGGCTAACTTAAATTTAGGGATATTTAGTACGTTTTCGGTATATTTCGATAGCAATTTAGTCCGATTTCGTTTTCTGATTGGGCTATAAAGGTTGGACTATCTTAAGGGACCTAAAAAGAGTACAACTTAACTATACAATGAAATAAAAAAAATGTGTTTTTTATAGTGACGTAAAAAAATTTTTAACACATATTATAAAAACTGTTCAGTTTTAAATGGTTATCACGCTTGTTAAATAGATTTTCACCCACTTAAGAGCTGCACTTTCCCAATCTTAAATTGAAGGGCTGCAAAATTATAATTTTGAATTTTGTATTCGAAATACTTTAAAACAGTTTAAAATTCTTACATTTTTTTTAACTTTTAGAAAATATACACAACGTTTAGACCGTTGACTTCATGGCCCTTAACTTAAAACTAATTTAGTAAAATATGATAATTTATAGCTCAAAAAACTCAAATTTCACAGCAGTGGAATTATATTACATTTCTTTTTTATGATGGGAATGTGCTTATCCGGTATAGAGCAGGTTGCCAGCAGACGTCTAATATATATTTATGTTTAAGAGTTCTTTCGAGCACCACGACGTACAAGTAACTAAGGGTTTTATTCACAGTTATTAAACGCGTTAACTCTTATCGTAAACTTATTCAATTGTATTACCTTTTTGTGGTGATAAAGATGTGCTTAAGTGATAAAAAAATGATGTTCAGTTTTTAATTTTAAGAGTGAATGCATTTGATTATTCAACCTGTCAAATACGCAAAAGTAATCCTCCTATCAGAAAATGCTATAAATTTTGCGATTGGCCCCTAAAGTCAGTTCTGTTTTGACATTTGTGTAGTAAACACATGCGAAATACACGTTAATAAACAATGTTACGCTACACTGCTCCAGAACGCGGAATATTGCTGACTATTTATTTGACCAATAATCGGTCGGGGCCAAACGGTTACTGTGAATGGTGAGCGCTACAGAGCAATGATCAACGAGTTCTTTTTGCCGCAACTTGATGAATTGGGATTGGAAAACATGTGGTTCCAACAAGACGGTGCAACAGGACACACTGCACGTGCCACAACCGATATGCTGAACATCGGAAGCTTACTTTTGCGCCACCTTGTATTATGGTAACTCCGAATTTTATCAACCGAATTGTTCAAAATTGATTGGAAAAAGTGATTTCAAGATGATGATAAGTTTTTATCATCAGAAGGAGTCATATTTGATTATACCACGGGTTCAATTTTTTTAAAACTCAGTATTTAGTCCTTAAAACTAATCAAAATGCAATCAAGTGCAGATATTTTCAAAATTTATTCATCCAAATGCTGTGTGGGATTTTATCTATAAATTAACATATGTATCTTTTTTACTTTTTATACCTTTCATGAACATGAAACGGTATTATAGGTTTGGTCCGATGTTTGTAAGTATGAGAAGAAGAAGAGGTAGACCCACCAATATGATCAGGACGTTGAGCTGAGTCGATTTAGCCATGCCCGTCTGTCTGTTTGTACGCAAACTAGTCCCTCAGTTTTTGAGATATCTTGATGAAATTTGGTATGGCGCCGCCATTTTATATGAAATTAATTATTTGCCGGAATCAGCAAGATCGGAGGAATACAACGCAAAGCTCCCATACAACCGATAGTTCCGATAAATGGATTTTGGGCTATAAATATTGCAATTAAAAAGCTAGGAAAGTAAAATTTTGCAGGTTTGGTGCTTTTTATGTACGTAATGTGTGTAGGGAAAATCAGCCAGATCGGACTTACATAACCTGTAGCTCCCATACAATCGATTGTTTACTAAATGGGGTTTGGGCTATGTATCTTTAAATTATTAGTTTTACAGAGTTTTTACTAATTGTGAGCAAGGATCGGACACTTAAAACCGTGATGCATATTCATGAAAGGTATAAAGTCTTCGGCACAGTCGAATACAGCCCTTTCCTTATTTTCTTTTAGTTTTAAGAATTTGAACTGAAATAAAATAGAAACATTTTTTAAAGCTAATTGAAGGTGCCAATTCATTAAATTTAAGAGCAATTTTCAAATTAAATGTGTGGTAGCCCTATTAACTAGTAACGAGTGGCATGAGGTTAGGGAGAGCGAGAACGGCTTCCAGAAAAAGCCGGTGCCGCGATGGCGGCAATTAAAGACAAACGCTCGGCAGTGAAAGTTATCAAACATATAATTTGCGAAAATACAATTAAATTTTTTTTGTGAAACGATATACTCGTATATGTATGTATATAAAACCAAAAGTTTAAATAAAGGGAACTGAAAACTAGATAATCTTAAATAAATTGGAAAGTGTCTTTTCGTTTTTAATAGAAGAAAGCACAAACATTTTTTTGTTTTTATATGGCGACCTTGACAGGATGCCACCCTGCAAGACCAATGCAGGACAAAAAGCCAATTTGGCATAAGAGGCCACTGTCGCAAACATTTTGAAGGAAATTGACTTAATTTACGTTTAAAAAGTATTCATAAAATTATCAAAAAATTACAAAGCAAGAAATACCCATTACCAATTACAAAACAAGAAAAATCTTAAAAAAAAATATATAAAACTAACAACAAAATTATAGGAAAACCATTTTACCAAATGATGGCAACGCCATCCAACAGCAAAAAATGCCGTTACATATGTTTGATGAGAACGACCAGCATGTAGAACGGTGCGACGCGTTAAATATTAATGACTTTTCTTCATAAAACATATATATCAGTAGTTAACAATATACTACTTTGCCATTTTATATTTCAAATTTACTTTTTGATATTTCGTCAAATTTTTTCAAACTAAATCGCGGCCGCCGTGGTGTGGAGGTAGTGTTGCCGGCCTACCACACCGAAGGTCCATGGTTCGAGCCCTGGTACAGGTAACATCAAAAGTGATTTGAAAAAAAGTTTTTCAAAACGGGGTCGCCCCTCGGCAGTGGTTTGGCAAACTCTCCGAGTGTATTTCTGCCATGACAGGCTTCTCAGCAAAAATTCGTCTCCTTTGTAAATGCCGTTCGGAGTCGGCAAAAAACTGTAGGTCCCACCAATTTGTAGGGAAAATTCAAATCGGCACACCACAAATTGGAAGAGAAGCTTGGCGCAAAAATCTCTTAGGAGGTTTATGATGATATACCTGTTGTATATCGCGCCATAAAGAGAAAAGAGAAATCGTGTATAAGTAAATGTGGTTTCACCTTCGGTGGTCGAATCTAAAACGACTGCCTTTATTTCAGCATTTCTCACTCTTATACTATTTTACAAATGCATTTTATTTAGTTTATTAAAATTCGTACAGCTACATCCTCTGTAATGCTGTTCGTATGCAAATTAGTTTATCCGAATTTAGTTTGCAGCTGCATAAGCGTGTGGCAGGCAAATGAGAATTGTTTTCAATTGAAAACGTATCTTAAAGAATGCATTGTTTATTTAGGTGTCGGTATAATTGTCAGGAATTTGGTTGTGGGAATGTAGCAATAATAACTGCTTTTGTTGAAGCAAAACTCAAGCGCAAAAAGATGTTGTAGATTTTAGGGAAGTAGGCGTGGCGCCGCCCACTTTTCAGCATAAAAATTCTGCTATTTTCAAAGGCGATTGCTTGTAGTTTGAACTAGATATTTCAATTAAAATTGGTCAGCTGATTCCCAATAGTATGTAGTATACTCCTGCCAAATCTTAAGCAAATCGGGTAACACACAAGTAAAATATCCGGCCAAATTTTTAATACCCCACTGCAATAGGGAAGTTATATACCTTTTTTGATTTTCGAACCTTTAATGAACATGAAATGTTTGTAAGTATGAGAAGAAGAAGCGATGGGCCCATCAATAAGTAAACTGAAATAATAAGGACGATGAGCTGAGTCGATTTAGCAATGTCCGTCTCTTCGTCCGTCTGTCTGTCTTTTATTGGTATTTTGAAAAGAAGTGCTAAGCAGTTATTGGTAGGGAAGCTATTGAAATACAAATAAATTAATGGCGGCCGCCGAAGGTCCAAGGTTCGATTCCTGGAACAGGAACATCAAAAGTGATTTGAAAAAGTTTTTAAAACGGGGCGCCCTTCGGCAGTGGTTTGCCAAACTCTCCGAGTGTCTTTCTGCTATGGAAGGCTTCTCTGCAAAAATGAATATCCTTTGCAGATGCCGTTCGAAGTCGCCAACAATCTATGGGTCCCGCCAATTTGTAGGGAAAAATCAAAACGGCAGATCACAAATTGGAAGCGAAGCTTGGCGCAAAAATCTCTTAGGAGGTTTAGTTATTTATTTATTTATTATCACGCCTTTTCAGGCCTAAAACTTAGTATAATACATTAGTTAACAATTACAATAAATATTGGAAATATTTAAGCTGTCGGAATGCATGGAATTCCGATCAGCGTTGTAACTTTCAGTTCAAAGGACCAGGTCTAGTCAGTTCAAAGGACCAGGTCTAGCAACTCTTGTCAGGAGGTTGGAAAGAATGCGTTTCCAATCCTCCAGTGCTTTGGCGCTAAGCTTGTTTGGTTTTATCAATATTTATGCTGTCGGAATGGACAACATCCCGATCAACAAAATATAATAGAATGTAAGATAAATGAATGACAGTTTAAATGACGAGAGTGGTTGGAAAGGACGTGTTTCCAATCCACCCATACTCCAGCTCCTAAAAGAAAGTTGTCTTTTGATGGCTCCACTGATTGGGAAATTGGAAATCCATGGTCTCCACTCCTCCATTAATTTTCCGACCAAGAAAGAAAAAAAAAAGAAAAACTTGTAAGATTTTTATCTTATTGGGAGGGTTTTACAATATAACATCAAACTTTTTTTGAATGTGTTTACATCTTTACTCTCTTTTATATGACTTGGAAGCTCATTGTAAGATTGTAATCCTTTATAAAATATATTTTGCTTGTCCAGTTCCGTTTTCAAGAGAGGTAATCTAAAATTATTATTTTCTCTAACTGCGTATGAGTGGGTTTCATTGACATACGTAAGTTTATCGCTCAAATACACAGGCAATATACCACGCTTTATATTAGATACAAATTTCATGCTATGATAAAATTTTAACTGTTTTACACTGGCCCAATTTAGGCTTTCGAGCATGCTTTGTATTGGAGCGTCATATCGCCGGTTTAAGATAAATCTCATAAATTTGTTTGGCCTAACCTGTAATTTATCGACTTGTGCGTCACTGGCAATAAAAAATATTTATGGTAATTGTTGTTGGAGCAGTGCTCGAATTTTTATGTTTGTTCATTAATTGATATTAAGGAAAAATTACAACGATATGCACAGCGATGGTATGGGATGACATGTTTCGAAGTGCCCAACTTCTCAGCAGACCCCTTCTCGGACACTGGGATACGAACCCAAGTGTCTGCACCAAAGCCGCTGTTAGAGTACTCTAACAACTAAGCTATGATGCCCTGTAGCGTCACGATGCACTTTTTCCTCTAATGTGCCATTTGCTTTATTCCTTTCATACATTCTTTGGTATATATATTTTGTTAAAAAGCTCCCAAACCACTTCAGCTCAATATCCCTTATGCCCGTTTCTGTAGTTTGGCGAGCATTAGATCTCTGTCTATTGTTTCAAATGCTCTCTTCAGATCTATGAAAACAGCAACTATATTTTTCTTTGCATTAAGTTCTTCTTTCCAACTCGAGATAACGTAATTCAAAGCCGTTCGCAAGAATGCCCTTCTCTGAAACCTGATTGTTATTTTATGCATATTAATTTCGATATAATTAACAAGTTGGTTTTTTAGTACTATCTCAAGAATTTTCTGGATGTTTGGCAAATTATTAATCGGTCTAAACTCCTCAGCTAAAACTGAATTTCTTATTGGTACTATTGTTGATATTTTCCATGGGGTAGGCACTATTCCAGTTTTAATGGACTTATTTATAATTTCAGCAGTGTTTACTACTCCTTCCGCAAGTAGGGTTTTGCCTTCAATTTTATTTTTAAATCTGTTGGCAATCTTAATGATATCATCAACAATTTATGTCTTGTTACTGCACGTAATGTTGTTGCTACTAGCCACTTCTTCAACTTCCCTATTTATATCAACAATGCCATCAATAAAAAATATGTTTAGAGCTTCAGCGATGTCTTTGGGTGTCTCATATGTCACCTCTTTAACAATAACCGTCAAGATGCTGTCTTTCTCCTCAGTTAAGTTGACTGCCTGTTTCAGGTGCTTCCACATTAATTTACTGCCAGCACTATTTAGATCAATTTTATTTTCCATGTACTTAACTTTCTTTCTTTTTATGAGTTTTGTATAGTGCTTTTCAATGACGTTGTATTCCGTATAGTCACCCGTTAACCTGGCTTGAAACTGCAAGAAATATTTATGTTTATTAATTTCCGTCAATTCATGGTCGTACCATTTATTTCTAATTTTTAACGTTCGAGTTTTCTCGCAGGTTAATGAGCCCATACAACTCTTTAAATAAGCATTAATGTATTCGACCATATCATCGATATTCATGGTATTCAATGTCCTCAAGTTACATTGTCGTAACAAATGTATCAGGTTCTCCGCAGAGTAATTTTCCCAAGACGTTCATGTAATCACTTTTCGCAAAGGAATTGAATTATTAACTTTAACTGAGAATGAAACGGTTTCATAATTTGGAATTCTGTTGTTAACGAGATTTCCACAAGACTCTATGTCTGCATTGGCATATAACAGGTCAATCTTAGTTTGGGACGTCTCAGCAATCCTTGTATTAAATTTAATCGTTTGTTTCATTGCACTTCGTGCTAAAATTTCGTTTAATTTACTGGTACACGTTGAGTTAACCCTCTAATGCATACATTTTTTATTTTTAAACAAAAATTATTTCTCATTTTATTTGATGTCAGAGAACACGAAATTGATGTTCTTTTTATTTTACGGCCCTTCGTTCTGCCAGAGTAAAAAAAAAAAATAAAAATTGCCTAAAGGCACTGGCATGCAGTTGTCGTTATAAAATAGGATATTCAAATGCGTAAAAGTTTTAACCAAAACGTTTTATTTATCTCAACTTTCTTTAAATTTAAATTCATTAATTTGTTTGCGTAAGTTCATACTGCAGTATATAAACATATGAGTGTATATACAGTGGCCGACATAACTATGCATGCCCTACCTAGGGGAAAATTCAAACACAAATATTTTTTTCTATTATATCATCCAAATTTCGATTAACTTATTAATTTATTTGTAATATAGTAACATTATAAAAACACAAGTCAAAATATTTCAATTCCAAAAACAAAATATTTTCATGTTTTTTTTATAAAAGCCCAGAAACTTGTAGAAACAAAATTTGCGTACCCTTGTACCCTAGTAAAAGTAATAGTAATACCGTTATGCAAATGACTCAATACTTAGTGTTGCCGCCTTTTGCGTTAATTACAGCCAAAAGGCGGTGTGGTATACTGTGAACTAATCTCTTAAGAAGCTGTTGGGGTATTTTATTCCAGGTCTATTGCAGTTTTTGAAAAAATTCGGTTTTCTTTGTGGGGCAACTCGATCGATCGATTCTTTCGTCCAAATATTGCCATAGGTGCTCGATAGGATTTAAGTCGGGGCATTAAGCGGGCCATTCTAAAAGCTTTATTGACTTTTGACTAAAATATTCCTTTGCTACGCGACTGGTATGTTTGGGGTCGTTGTCTTGTTGATAGATGAAATTTTCTCCAAGACCCATTCTTCGTGCCGAGGGCTCTAGGTATGTGCTTAGCATGTTGACGTAGGACTCCCCAGTCATTTTGCCTTCGATATGTACCAGATCTGATATACGACTGTAGAAAAAACAGCCCCAGATAAGCACACTTCCCCCGCCAAACTTAATTGTGCTTTGCACGCACTTTGATTGCAGCCTCTCATTACTTTTTCGCCACACTTTTTCTCTTCTTTTGGTATTTTTAAATTCAAACTTCTCTCGTCGCTCCATATAACCCTCTCCCAAAAACTCAGCGGCATATTGAAGTACTTTTTGGCAAATGCTAGCCGCGCTTTCATGTTTTTATTACTTATCAAAGGTTTCCTGATCTTGTAGTGACTAGCAAAACCCTCTTCTCGAATTCTCCGCTGAATTGTTCGCTCGCTTACATTAATCCGAAGATTTTCTTTAATAAACCTTGCCGAAGTTGTCGGGTCTTTTTTGATTTCTCTTACTATTTTCATGTCATCGCAAGAATTCGTTGCCCTTGGCCGACCTGTTCTTGGAGCACTGTCAAAGCCGCCATTTTTTTTGAAACTTTTTATAGCTCTCTGAATTGGTGACTTGCATCTGCTATATTTTTTAGCAATTTTGCCATACCCCATTCAATTTTTGTGATCCTGAACAATTAATTTTCTTAAATCAACGCTTATTTCCGTCGACTTAGGCATTATCATACTCTAAAATTATATTTATTGAATAAAACAAGGTAGAATAAACACCAAAAGAATATTTCCATTACCTTTTCACTAAAAATTTGGGAAATATTTAATACGAAGCACAACACACGCGAATATTTTAGTGGTATGCACACTTTCGTCGAATCCGAAAATCAACTGAGATGAAATTAGTGAAAATTGTTTTGCCATGGGAAAAGATAATGCCACATTTCTAGTGACGCTAGTTTGCTAGCTCACACTTAGAAAAATAATGTGTACAATCTTAAATTTGAAGAGCAGCATACGGACTTATTTCCATATTAAAATATTTCTTCAAGGGGTATTCATAGTTATGTCGGCCACTGTATGTATGTAAATACATATGTTAATGAGCAAAAACACATACATATGTTATAACTTTTATTTAATTTTTGGTATGGAACTCTTTGAAACATTTTTTAGTGGTTGAATTACATAAGGGAACATTACATTACAGTAAGACTGCGTTTGTGAAGTACATGGCTTATTTTTACAATGCAGTTTCGCTGATCGGTCCCGAAATTAACAATAATGTCCAACGTTATCGAAACATACATAACGAAACGCAAGTGACTTCTTTTCTTACTCGGATTTAGATTTTCAATTTGGTTTGATGGTCTGTCTCTAGCTCTTGCTAAATCCTGGCCTACATTGGTAATAGCTTCGGCAACTTCGCATCGAAATTCAGCCAACGTAAATTTTTCGTGCGGTAATGTGTTAATACGGTTGTAAAGGATATACGCATTAAATAGGGTCATATCCAACAAATGATAAAAAAAACTGGTTGTCCATTTCTTAGTTTTTACTCGGATCTTATATCGGCCAATTAAACTATCCATCAGATCGACACCACCCATGTGCTTATTGTAGTCATGTACAATTTGCGGACAATCAATGTATTCGTATGATTTTTGAAGTCGATTCCATCTCCGAGACTTTTTTAAACTTGTAGCTGTGTTGGATTCATGTGGTTGTGTTCCTACGTAAGTTGAAGCGAAACGGACGCATCTGTTATCATTCCAAAATACGGTCGATATATCGATTCCATAAGCTGACCAAACAAACTCTTCCGAATAGCCACGGTCGCGTTTATTTTGTCTCAAATCATTGTCGCTGGCCAGTTTACAATTTGTTATTCGATTAGCTCGAATGGTACCTAAGCTATAAATACCTCTACTTTCTAAATATACCAATTATCAAAATACAATATGTGATTTGAAAAATCTGGTATTTTATTTGATAATCTTACAACAACATTTGACGAAGCGCCTAAATCTGGGACTCCATCTTCAATTTTGTTATCGCCAGCACGGCTATATAATTCGAACCGATAAGAAAACCCAGATGTATCGCATAAAACAAATAATTTGAATCCCCATTTATGGGGCTTGTTTGGCATGTATTGTCTAATGCTCGTTTTCGTCATTTTATTTGCGCACATTTGTTCGTCGAGGCATAGCCTTTGAGGCATTGGGATGGAGGCAAATTTGTTGTTAAAATGTACAATAAGTCCTCTAACGTTGTAAAGAGCGTCATAAGCTTCGACAGTTTTTTCAGGGCGTTGAGCGTTATCTGCGAAATGAATATATCTCAAATCAATTTATAGGTATTGGTTTGCGTATAGCTTCAAAGCTATGACGGCCCCAAAAAGATCGAACGCTGGGGTATTTATAAACTGACATAAAAGTTAATATACCAATATATCGTCGAATATCATTAGCCGTGCACACGTAGGATATGTCAATCTGCTTTTGCCTTGCGTATAAATTTGTTTCGTTTACAACGGTAGAAAAAAAACTTTCATCGGCACAATAGCAAAAACACTTATATGGTGTAGCAAGACCCCTATAGTTGGACATATCTGGGCGTTTAAATTTAATTGCATCCTCGTGAACCTTAATGTTTTTCTTCTTCCACATTATTTTACCTAGCTGTGCATCGTTGTTTTCACCTGAGCAATATTTCCATTGAATTTACAAATATAACCCTCACCGCATATCTTACGTCTTTTGGGAGACGATGGAGTGCTGCCGCTTCATACGAGTTCGCATGTGTCACTCCTGGTTGCAGTAGTAATAGGCGAGGCCAGAGTTAAGTCCAAATCTGTAACGCGTATACCCAATTCGCCTATATTTTGCTCCTCCTCAGTTGATTCCATCCTCTTCTAGCTCTTCGTCTGTTGAGATATGCTCACTACTTCCATCGTGATCGTGAACATCGATAGCGTTCAGAAACTCCTCTATTTCTTCATCTGTCAAGCTGGAAAGGTTATTTGTTCTTTTTTCTCTCGCGCCATTCATACTTTTTACTCTACAAATTTTCAAACTGCAAAAATACGTTAGAGAATCGTCTTTACCAGGTTACTGCATTATGGTGCCTTTAGGCACTAACACTTTGAAAGCTCGCTTCAATCAAATATTAATAAAAGTCAAACTGTAAACACTGATGTGATGATATTTTGATATCAATATGCTTGCTGCGCGCATGATACGTTGGATTCTTGACTAGGCATTGTGAACTTAAATTATCATTGTTGAGAACCATTGGACCGTCCTCGCTAAAACCCATTTCCGCCAAAAGTTTGCTAATATACGCAGATTCTTTTGCTGCTGATGACAACGCTATATACTCAGCTTCCGTATTACTGAGCGCTACAACGCTTTGCTTTTTGCATTCCCAAGAAAACACACCACCGGCTGCTACAAAAGCATAGCCTGAATATGATTTTCGATCTGATGCATCGCTACTCCGATCAGCATCTGCGAAGCCCTCTATAGCTCTGCCAGTTCTTCTATAGTGAAGTTTGTTGTTAACTGTCTTTCGCAAATAGCGTAGTAAGTGTCTTACTCCCCCTTCGTGTTCTGTATGTGGATCGGTATTCCTCTGTGATAGCTTACACACCGAATGTAAAATATCGGGACGTGTCCATATCGCCAAATACATTAATGCACCTACGATTGACTGATACATTACTTTGTCAACCTTCCTACATTCTTTGTTATTGCAGTGAACTTTAAAACCGGGATCTAATGGCGTTGCAACGTCTCGATATTCTTCCATGTTGTAATTTTTTAGCAGATTTAGTATGTACTGCTTTTGACATAGTGTGACGTCGCCAAGATCACCGTCACCCTGTATTTCTATGCCCAAGAAATGTGTTAGTTCACCGCCATCTACAACTTTAAATTTGCTTGCTATCCCGGCCTTGACCTGATATAATTCGGACTTACTCGAACTTGCAATAATCAGATCATCAACGTAAACTGCTACTACGTTCTTTATATGTGCTGTATTCTTTATATATATGCCAGGTTCACTGGGACATGGTTTAAACCCCATTTCTTTAAGAACAGAATCTAATTTCGTATTTCTTCTTCTATTTGCTTCAAACCATATAAAGATTTTTTTAGTTTCAGCACACGCTGTGGATACTTGTTGTTGACGAAACATTCTGGTTGCTGCATATAAACTTCATCATGCAATTCGCTATTTAAATATGCTGACGAAACGTCCATTTGATGCATCTACAGCTTGTACTCTACTGCCATTCGAATATTGGCATACCTGACAACTGGTGAAAATGTTTCTAAGTAATTAACGCCATAACGTTGCCTGCAATCCTTAGCTACTAAACGTGCTTTAAATTGTTTGATGCTACCTGCCTTATCGCGTTTAATTGTATAAACCCATTTGCATGCTACAACTTTCTGATCTTGTGGCAATTCCACAAGTGATCACGTATCATTTTCTATTAATGCTGCATACTCATTCTCCATCGCAGCTTTCCATTCGTCAGAATAAACGCTATCGAATTCGCCTTCTAATGAATACAACATCACGACTAACAATGACTTTACGACTATCTGGATTATACAAAGGATAACCTTTGCTAGTTTCCGAATAATCGATCATTATGTATTCTTTACCCTTTGCCTGAAATTTTCGTGACCTACTTTTATCAAGGGCTACCGCTACTGAACCAAAAACTTGTAAATGCGATACAGTAGGTTTTCTGCCCACCCATAACTCATATGGTGTTTTGTCAACCAGTATTTTCGTTACTGTACGATTTCGGAGATACGATGAAGTTTGTACTGCTTCCGCCCAAAAATGCGGATAATTTAACATGGCATTGGCCCTTTCTACTAAAGTTCTGTTGGCGCGTTCCGCAACCCCATTTTGCTGCGAAGTATAAAGAATAGTCAGTTGCCGTTTTATACCGTTTTCCTTTAAAAACAAATCAAATGCGTTTGATATGTATTCGCGACCATTGTCACTTCTTAACTGCTTAATTTTGCACCCAGTTTGTTTTTCAGACATCGCTTCAAAATCTTTAAATGCTTCAAAAACTTTATCTTTTGATTTCAGAAAATATACATGCATATACCGCGATTTATCGTCAATAAATGTTGCAAAATAACGTGAACCACCAATAGATGCACAGTTTATTGAACCGCACACATCACTATGCACAACACCAAGTAATTCCTTAGCACGCTTTACACATATTTTCGATTTCACACATGTCTCACATACTATTTTATTTGGTACTTTGCCAAGCTGTAGTCCTAAAACTGCTCTTTTATTTTCCATGTCTTTAAGGCAATTAAAATTACCGTGTCCAGCGTATCGCCAAAAAAAAGTTTAAAATGTTCCCCGCTGGTTCGAATGTTTACTTGTTGGAGATTTCAAGAATGGAAAAAAAAAATTTTCGGCACCCTGTAAAAACAGCGAAATTCGTTTTTTGCTTATAGCTTTTCTATTTGGTCTTTGATTTCAACGAGCAATATATTGTTGTAAAGGTTTTAACCCGTGCCATATTTCGTCCATATAAGCCATTAACCTGCGACACCACCTTTAGCTTTCTATTCCAATTTATTTAAAACCAAGTGAATAAAGTAAATATAGCTTTGAATATAATTTTGACATCATTATATTAGTAAAAAGATCATTACTTATTAATATTATTTCGGCAATATGTCATTTGATAAGAATTACATAAACACGGAAGTAATTGCCTTATAGATTTTATATCTGACCTTTGATTTCAAATAGCAATATATTGTTGTACAGGAGTTAATCCATGTTATATTTCGTCTATAGAAGCCTTTAAGCTAACATGTTAGCTTTAGGTTTTATTTAAATTTATATAAAACCAATACCCTGTATGTATTAAAAAAAATGTGAAGTGCTGAAGCAAGTGTCGACTTAAATGTCATTCACGTGTCATTATTTATTTAATAAAAGTCTCTTATTAACATTATATTTAAAAATGCCGTTTGATAAGAGTGACCTAAGCACAGACAAGCTACGAACTAATCGGGAAGTAATTCGTTATTTGATATATTCGAAGCAAAAAGGAACTTCGAAAGTTCCTAAAAAATGTAAGCTGTTAGATTATGCTGAATATGCTATTAAGAAAATCAGCAAGTTGTGGGAAGGCGCGAGTTATATGTACATACGTGTACATATATTTATATAGATATAGTCATAAGCACCTACAAACATACCTACTTACATTCTTACTTACTTCTTATTATTATCATATCTTAATAACCGAGCCTTGCTCGAATTTGTCGCATAATCTTACTTACCAAGAGCATAAATTTCCAAAATATCGAACACTAACCACAAAAAGTAAACGCGAATCATTGGTAGGATTCGGTTAAGCCGTTCATGAGATAGTGGTCGATATAAGAAGACATAATTAAAATGCATTCAGGTGGCAACCCTAGGTGGCAATCCTACTTAAAAATATTCTGGTTGGTATACGACCTTCCGTTTGATACCCATATTGCCATATATTGCTTAATATTAAAAAAAAAATCGGAAAGGTGGCAACCCTCAAGCTTCCTTTAGTGGCAACATCCAAGTAGAAAATCTTAGAAGGAAGCATACTATCCATCTACCAAATTTCATCGAAATCGGTTTAGCCGTTCCCGCGATAGTGGTTGATATCTGAAGGAATAAATAAAATGCGGTCAGGTGGCAACCCTACTCGAAAATACCTTGGTTGGTATACGGCCTAAAATACCTTTCATTTGATACCCATATTCCCATATATTGCTTAATATTTAAAAAATATTTATATAGGTGGCAACCCTGTGAACCACCCCAAGTGCAACACCAAAGTAGAAAATCTTAATCTCAAACGATACTACCCATATAACAAATTTCATCCAAATCGGTTAAGTCGTTCCTGAGATAGTAGTGGATATACAAATATACAACTATACAAATATACAAGAATAACTCGTTTAAAGTTATAAGATATACATAGCCTTAGGCTCGGTTTTTCAGTACAAGTTTAACTCAATTTGTCAGTTAAACTAAGCTTAAACTTGTTACGCAGTTTTGCAGTCAACTTTAAACGAAGTTTAAACGGAGTTTAAGCGGTCAATTCGGCAGGGTTAAACTCTAGTTAACCTGTCAGCTGTTTTGCATATTTGATCGTTTTGGTTGTGAAACAATAAGCTGAACGCAATTAAGAAAGGACGATATTTTTATATTTAATTAAATACTGGATATATCATCTGCCGAAAGTGATTATAGTGATGCAGAAATTGGCGAAATGCTAACTATTACAATACTGAGGAGAGGCAATGGCGTTGAATATGTATACAAATATTATCTGTTGCCGTATCTAGATAAAGAAAAAACCAATGTTGCCGTATAAAAAGCAAATATTAAAAGCGGCCTTAAACTCACACTGATAAACCGCTCTGCAGTTTAACTGGAGTTTAAATTTATGCCGAGTTTAAGCAAACTTAGTTTAAACTGAGCTCAACCAAGGACTGAAAAACCGGGCCTTAGTCGTACATACTTACATACAATGATATAAGTATTCATAAGCAATTAAATGTAAACAAGTAATGCATAATAGTTGTACAACAAAAACAACGCACTTGTTTACAAATAGGACATAAACAAAATGTCCAGCAACAACGCTATGCGAAATGTCAAATCAACAAACATCAGGTGATTAGGAGAACAGCCAAATCACCTGATCTCACTAGCTGTAGTATTGTTGTAGGAACAACACTTTATTGTAATAGCGACCCGTAAAGTGGTCCGACTAGGATAACAACAACTCATTAGAATAGCGGACATTAATATTTGTTTACTCCTGAGTATAAATAAGCACACCGTTTAGAATAAGTTTAAGTTTAAGTTTGGATGTCACCGATTAAAGACGTTTTCTCTAACTCACATCGTAGTGCATTTTTATTTCTTTAACTGGCGCAGTCAGTTACTGCTATAGCCTAAAAGTGTTGCAAACAAAAGTGTATTTAAATTTATGCTGAAGAAACAGCACAGGCAGTGGACAAAAAATTGTATTAAAACAATATTTTGGAAAAGTGTTGAAAACGAAGGCATAACTTTGTGTTTGCCGCAGAAACACCACAATAAACATTTAAAACAAAAAAAGAAAACTGTGAGAGTGAGAAAAACGTAAAGAAGTGACAAAATATATGTATACATATCTTGGTTAATAAAGTTAAATACTTTTAACCACAGTGAACTCTAAAACCAGTGAACTCAAAAATAATCGAACAAAAACAGTACAGTGAAGCCTTAGAGCTAGTGACTTGTTGGTTAAAAAATACGTAAAAAAAAAAAATTTATTGCAAAAATTAAAAAAAAAAAGAAAAAGTACAATTGTTATACAGTGAACTCAAAAAGTAAACAACCTACTGGTTTGTACAAGAAAAAAAAAACAACAAGTGAACATTTTTCGAAACTTTAAAACTTGCGAAAGTAGTTACGTACGGCCGCCGTGGTGTGAAGGTGGTGTTGCCGGCCTACCACACCGAAGGTCCATGGTTCGAGCCCTGGTACAGGTAACATCAAAAGTGATTTGAAAAAAGTTTTTCAAAACGGGGTCGCCCCTCGGCAGTGGTTTGGCAAACTCTCCGAGTGTATTTCTGCCATGACAGGCTTCTCAGCAAAAATTCGTCTCCTTTGTAGATGCCGTTCGGAGTCGGCAAAAAACTGTAGGTCCCACCAATTTGTAGGGAAAATTGAAATCGGCACACCACAAATTGGAAGCGAAGCTTGGCGCAAAAATCTCTTAGGAGGTTTATGATGATATACCTGTTGTATATCGCGCCACAGAGAGAGTACGTGTTTAAAGTTAAACCAAAGCAAGCAATTTAATTATGGCTGACGGAAGTTTACCAGCTAACGCCACTGTGGCTGAATGTCTTGGTGCAATTAATCGGCTTTTGGGCCAATCATCAGCTCAGCAATCAACGTGCTTAAGAAATAAGATCGAAAGAGATCTTAAATACTTACCGCCTTTTAACGGCTACCCGCTTTTATAAATTCTGTTGATCGAGTAATGTTAGATTACGATACACAACCGGATGTAACGTATGAAATAGTTTTCGACTTGAAAATACAAGGGGATGCTAAGAACTTCTTACAATTAGATAGACCCAAAAACTGGGATATTTGCAAACAAAGGTTGAAGCAGCACTTAAAGTCATCGAAGGACCAGATGCAGTTAACCAGAGATATTTCATCACTTAGAGTAAGTTCTATTTTAGATTTAAGCATTAAGTTAAAAAATATCATTAATGATGTAACGGAATTTTGTGCATTTTATGATAATTGTGTAGTGATGAGGGATATTTTTTCCGGAATGCTAATTCAAAGGGTTAAACAGTTAGTCTCTGGAACATTAGCATACGCCATTAGAAATAAAATTTCTTTAGTAGATACATAGGCTACCATTCACGAATTTATAGGAATGGATGAAGGCAACTTAAATAATTTTCTTTTAATAAAAAATAATTCCAAAAATTATGCAGAAACTGATTTTAATAAATTTCAAACTCAATTTCAAAATGACTCAAATAATAGCCATATGATGCCAATAAATCATCGCCATCAAGCCACGCTTTAGTTTTAAGCAATAATCCTTCAATCGGTAATAGTGCAAATTTTATCAATCAAGCTTATTTTTCCAACCAAATAAATAGTAATAGGCAAAATCCTAGTAGTGGTAATATGCGACGTAATAACAATTACACTAACAAAACACAGCAAACCAGGCAACCAAATGTTCCAATGGATGTGGATACAGTGAGTCATACTGAAGAAGATTATTTTAACAATATAGAGGACACTTTTTTTTAAACTAGTCTCGGATCATGCAAACATATATTTAAAAATAACATTATTTAATAAACAATTTATAGCATTAGTAGACACAGGTTCGACATTAAGTATACTTAAAGAAAGTAGTTTTAGGAGATTTAATTTACCCACAATAAAACGTTCGCCTAGAATGGCTCAAGCTAATATAGATCCACAAATTTTACATGTTAATATAAATAAAGTAAAAAAAAGGTAATAGATAAAAGAAATAAAGCTAGAGAACCTTATAAAGAAAGTAGAGAAATAGGTCCTATAAAAAATTATAAACGAGTTCGGCATAAAGATGAATCCTATTTTAGAATAAATCCCTTAAATAATGTTCATTTATCTAATATAAAAAGGCCTTTAAAAAATCAAGCAGATAATAATTCTACTTTCGATGATAATTTAAGCGTAGTAGCAATGGCTGGTGATACGGATATAGAAACCTAAAAAATATAATAATACATAAAAAAAAATAATAAATAAAAACAAATACGTATATATAAATTAAAATTACAAACAAATTTAAATATGAATAATATGTTCTGTACGAGCTTTATAATTTATACATAAAAAAAAAAAATTCTGATATGTACATGAAAATCGCCGATACACGTGTTTTTTTATTTTTTCTCCCCTTTCCGAAAAAGTATATTTGGTTCATAGGACAGAATGTGTCTAACGCGGTGTAATTTGTAGTAGTTAATCAACTCTAAATTAATCGATTATTATATGTATTCAGTACATACATTTTCCATCAGGTTCTAACTTCATGAACTTATATGCAATTTAAAACGTAGCTACCACATGTGAAACTTTAAGGTTAATTATTACGATTTGTACGGCGGCCCTGCTAACATAACTTAGTAAAGTCAAGTTAAAAGTGTCTGCCTTTCTCTTCACTTAAAAAGTACGTATATTTAGACCAAACCATTGTACTCTATTAATAATTAAACCTACAATTACTTTAGGAATTTTAACTCCTCATTGTCTGTCTCTTGCTGTAATACTGTTCTACGTAATATTTCACTAAAATAAAGTGTAATTGGACATCAACAAGTGCTTCTTTGAGAGTTCAAATTCGAGGAAGATCTGCCGACTTAGCGGTGAGTAAATTTCTCTCTTTACATCAATTAAAATTCTTTTTTAATTTCACACAAAATACGTCGAACTAATTGACGGACTAACCTGGTGACGGAAATCAACTTTAGCAACTGGTCGAACGCAAAATAGTAATCGCTACGCTCTACCTCGCAGTAAGTAAAAATGAGCCATTCTAGTTTACAGGGTCAGTCATCCAACCACACAATCTCAAATCAATCCTCCCGAAGAACAGCAACCACAGTTAATGGTTCGAACGCCGTCAAAAGTGGCTTAAGCCGCACTTACTAATAACAAGTAAGGAAGTCTAAGTTCGGGTGGGACCGAACATTATATACCTAGTAGTGATTTTTTATGGCATCCCAATTTACGTAAGTCTATTTTAATTTTTTCAGTTCGTATTTGCATTCAAATAGACATACGGACAGACAGATAGACGTATCGATCCTCCTGATCATTTCAGGATACGTACAAACATTTAATATTTATGAAAGGTATGAAAATCAAAGAAGATGTATAACTTCGCTATTGCAGTGGGCTATTAACTACGTGCCCGAATATTTTGCTTGTGTGTTTCCCGATTTGGCTAATTTTTGGCAGGAGTATAATACATACTACTGAGAAGCAGCTGACGAATTTTCATTGAAATATCAAGATTGAATTATAAGCGATTGCCGGCGGTGCCACGCCTACTTCTTCAAAATTGACAAACATTTTTTGCGGCCGAGTTTTTCTTAAAAAGCTTATTATGTGTGCAAAATCTGATTAATATAACTTGCTTAGTTGTAGAAATATCGCTTTTTAAATTTTACAAAAAAAATTTTCAGAACTATGTTAAAAAACTGGGCGTGGACATTAAGCGATGTCGCCCATTTTTACAGCAAACAGTTACCTTTATATATAGAACATTATCACCAAATTTCGTTTCGTTATGGCATAAATAGTCTTGTGGAATAGTCCACTATAAAAGGGGCGGGGCCACGCCCATTAAAAACTTAAAGAAACTTAAAAAGTGAAAAGGAAATGATGTAAAGCTATTTTACGCAAAGTTATTACCTATTTAATATATTTACGATCCTCTTCAAAATATTTCCTATGAAAGTGGGCGTGTCCCTTGACCGATCCCGCCCATTTTTTCCTGTAACATTCCTTGCATACCTGGAAACCTGCGTGCTGAATTTCGTTTCGATATATTGAACGGTTTTTGATTTATGATTAATATTATTTCTAAATTTGACTTAATCAAAAGTGGGCGGTGCCACTCCCATTTTAAAAAATTCCTTGAAAAATATATTCTATGCCTCAATCTCAATGTAGTCACCAAATTTTATTCTTATAGGTGCATTATGTACTGAGTAATCACTTTTTTTGTGTTTTCGATAATATTATATATATAAAAAGTGTGCTATGGTCCGATTTCGCCCATTTCATTAAGATATCTCACAATTCACTCAAGTTATCGTGTTAACAGACGGACGGGCGTTTATACCGTTAGGCGAATGAAGTCAATAGACCTTGTGTGCGTAGCACTACAAGGTATAATAATTCCCAAACCGATTACCCACCAAATCCCGCCCGACCGGCGCGAGGGGCGCATCCGCATAACGCGCGGATTATTCGTTCGTATCGAGTCGTTAAAAGGCTTTGGTTTGTTAATCGTCGAGATCTAAAACTGCTCAGCTACAGAGAGAACCTCATCAGCTAAGTAAAGTAGATTTAAGATAGATTATACATTAAGAAACAACTAGTCAAAGAATAAGAAACAATTAGTAGCTATGTACTTAGGATAAAAAAAATAATTTTTTTATGCTGAAAAGCGAGTCTGAAATATCAAATCTACCGGAAAGAGGGTTATAATCTTGACACAAACAGCGAAAAGGCTCATTAAACTAAAAATTGGTTCGGCACTGTTTTAAGACTAGAGGTTTAAAATGCCTTGAAGGACGAGACGGTACATTGAAGTTCAGTTCACTTAGAATAAATGGGCTGGAGAGTGAATCATTTAGCAATTTAATCATAAAAACAATTCCAAGCATTTCCCTCCGACTAGAAAGTGTGTGCAGATTAATGAGTTTTAAACGATTCGTATAGGGTGGCAGGTTATACAAGGGATCACAATCAAAATCTCTTAAGGCAAATAGTAAAAATTGTTTTTGAACTGATTCTAGGCGATCTACATGAACCTGGTAACGCGGGTTCCAAATTATAGAACCGTATTCAAGTATCGGTCTGACTAATGTAGTGAAGAGGGCTTTAGTTACTTAAGGGTCGCTTAATTCTTTAGACCATCGTTTAACGAATGCTAGGACACCTCTACCCTTATTGACTGTTGTGTTAATATGGCGGTTGAAACTGAGTTTATAGTCCATAGTAACCCCCAAGTCAACAAAATCATACACTTGCTCAAGACTATAATTTTTAATTGTATAGGAAGCCGACTGAGAAATTCCACGCGAAAAACCTATGTGTTTAAATTTTTTAAGGTTAAGTGGCATATAATTTAAATCGCACCAAGTAACTAGTGTCTCTAGATCTGATTGTAGCTTATTTCTATCTTCAAATGAGGCGAATGACATGAAAAGCTTTGCGTCATCGGCATACACTAACATTTTTGAAAATTTTATTATTGTAGAAATATCATTTATAAACAACAGGAACAGAATCGGGCCAAGATGGCTTCCTTGAGGAACCCCCGAAGAGACATAAATGACATCGGATTCTAAATTTTTAAACACTACTCTTTGTGTCCTGTCACTAAGGTAAGAAGAGATCCAGCGATTGATCCTCGGCTGGAAGCCCAACTGATCGAGTTTATGAATAAGTAATGAGTGACACACTTTGCCAAAAGCTTTGCTGAAATCCGTATAAATAACGTCGGTGTGCAGATTTTTTCTAAAGCCATTTGAGACATGACTGGTAAACTCAAGTAAATTCGTAACTGTGGTAACTGAACCCGTGTTGGCAGTCAGCTATCAAAGTAGAGATCGGACCCGTAAGTTGATTTGTAACAATAGCTTCAAACAATTTTGGGATGGCAGAAAGCTTTGCTATGCCACGATAGTTCTCTATAGAAGACCTACTCCCGCTTTTATGCAGCGGTAGAAGAAACGATTCTTTCCACGCAGTTGGAAAAACACCACACTTTAGTGATAGATTGAAAAAATTGGTAAGGGGTTGGTAAATATGGTTAGCACACTTTTTCAAGAAACATGTAGGAATCCTATCAGGACCATATTTAAAAGATTCTTTTAAGATTTTAAGGTAAATTAGAACATCTTTGGCGCATATAATTGGTGATTGAATTAAATTTATCCTGTGTAGCATATAGGGATAGTTTTGAAAGTTTGAATTGGTGACGGCAGAATAGTTAGAAGTGAAAAATTGAGCAAAGAAATTTTGCGATAGCTTGATTATCGCTAGATATAATGTCTTGATAGTTCATGGCTGAGGGAAACCCTGATACTTTACGTTTAGAACTTACGAAACCATAAAATGACTTTGGATTGAGAATAATTTCTCTTCTTGTTTTAGAGATATAAGCTTTATAGCACATTTTATTTAAATCTATGTACTTCTGACGTAGAATGGAATACAGTAAGTAATGTTTGTTTAATCCGGATTTCTTACATAAATTAAATGATCGCGTTTTTCTATTTTTCAGAGCCTTAAGCTCGTTAGTAAACCAAGCTTGCGTAGGATGATCATAAGTTAATTTACGTTTAGGAATACGCTTCTCAAATAGGCAGTAAATAGTTTGATTGAAATGTGAGACGTTTAGATCGATATCACTACCAAATTCAGGCTAAGTTAATTTACACAGTTCTTTATTTAATTTCTTGTAGTTTGCTTTGGAAAAGTTAAAATCAAAACTACTACATGAGTAGCATTGGCCATTACTTATGGTTTCGTAGACTATTTCCATAGAAGGGTGGTAAATGTCTTCTGGTAAAACCAACGGATCACAACGATTTACAGAAAATTGGTATATATCATCAAAATACAGTAAATCTAAGACTTTCCCAAACTTGTTAGCGGTAACATTTTTTTGATTAAGGCAAAGATCGGAAATTCCATCTAAAAAGTCATTGTACCCCAGTTTGGACAGATTTGAAATAATGTTTTCATCAGATATGTTCCACGGTATATGAGATAAGTTAAAATCACCCAAAACAATAATTGAATCTGAAGCTTTAGTCAAAAAGTTAACAGTTTTGAGCAGAGAGGCAGGTTGCATGTAGACTGAAAAATCTGATGCTGGAGGGATGTAGCAAACATATAAATACATAGCGACGTTCTCTAGGTGAATGCGGATACATTTGAACTCAATGAAATCGATGTTAGGAATATTAACCTCTTCTTAAGGGATGGAGGAATGAACGGCAAGTAGAACACCACCTCCGACTCTGTTCAAGCGATCATTTCTATATACTTGATATTCATTACATAAAAACTCAAGTTTCTTTAAAAGCAATTACGTTATATTTACAATGAAAATATTTCAAAAAGAGAACGTTATTTTGAACATTCCTGTTCGGTCTGTATTCAAACTCCCGCACAAGAGCCCCGGGAGCCAAAAAGAGCTGTCCAAAAGAGTATCGAAATCTTTCCCAGATACATCAATCTTAAACGAAGACATACTTCTTTGATATGTGAAATAAAATTTTCTAACAGTTACGCTTTGATCTTTAACTTTAGAAGAAATATGGTACATCAAATCATCCTCGGTAGTGTCTGGATGGAACCTAGACACAAAAATAGATTTTTTGCGAGGGACCACAACCAGCTTACTAACGATTGGTTCAGACTCCATTGCAATAGTTGGAGGTTTCGGGTTTTTCCTAGTGGATATTTTTGAAGGGGCGTTCTTGGGCGTTGCTCGGACAACCATACTAGGAATTGGAGAAGCCAAATCCGTAAGTTCAAGGGCTTGAGGCAAGTTCGGCACTGTAGTTGGTAGGTAGTTCGCCGATCATCCGTACGTCTGCGCTTGTTTTCACGATTATCAGGGCATTCCAAATAAGGCGAATTATCTAAAGTTTCCCAGGTTTTGAAAAAATGTTCAAATTTTTTGAATTTTTCAGTCAGCAATGCAAAATCTTTGCTGATTTAAGAAAACCCGTTTCTGATATGCCTAAAGATTTTACAGAGATCAAATTCCGTCGATCGGCATTTGGAACAAGACCAGCGCAGGCCTTTTCCGTTCCAGTGCACTTGGCGTGGACAAGTCCATCACACAGCCAACATGCTACAAAGCGTTCGGACTCGCTTTTTACTTGGCAGTTTGCTATCATACACGACATTTTTGTATAAATAAATACTTATATAAATTTAGAAAAAAAATAATAAGTTTAAGAATTTAGCTGATGGAAGAAAAACAACCCTGGTAGTTTAAATGGCACTGTGCTGAGGGAGCAGTTTTAAACACACTGTGTGTGACGTTCAACAAACCACGCAAACAGCTGTAATGAAAAAGAAGTCAAAAAACCAAGTCAGCACACAACAACAATTGCAATACAAAATATAAGCCTTTCAAAAGCAACAAATAAAACATTTGAAATATACAAATAACTCGGCACACACAAATTCAAAAGTATGAATTTATAATGATTAATCACTATTCAAAAATTTTAACAATTTTCACACCAAGTAGTGAACCACATTAACTATTTAAACTCTTTTAACTTTAATTATAACTTAGAATATTTATATTATCAAGATATGATTTAATTATTAAAGCAAACACAGAGAAAAATAAAAACACAACTTCAAATCAGCGTTGACAAAAAAAAAAAAAAAAAAAATTACCAAGCACGGCAAAACGCATTGGAGCTTCAAAGACTCGCAGAGGAACAACAAATTATACTAGACTTTGAAGCCAAGAAATATAACTTATGGGAAGACAATTTAGGAGACTCCGGTAGTGAATCGGACTCCGAGCAATTAGGCGAAGTCCAAGAATGGGTGAATTCACCAAGGAAATCCGTAGAACCTGGTGATGCAAATGCAAACAACCAAACTGATACTGAATGTGGTAACCGCAAAGCCTACCGGTTGTCGAAACGTACACTCGAGAAACGATACTGTGCAAGCTGAGCCACACAAAGATACTACACAGGCAACTCACCTGCCAAACTCTATCGCTACGAATTATAAGCGGCGCACAGAACCAATTATAAATAATCAGCCATATTGTAACACAAATCCGTGGTGGAGGGGCATTCACATTGATTGGGCAAAGCAAAGTGCAGGATAATGGAGCGACAATTAACGGCCGTGTAAATCCTGCTTTCAACATATCCAAATTGAACCCCACGATGCCCAATATTACCGCATCATTAATAGGACCCAGACATTTGTACCGCCGCCACACGTGTCAAACGTTGGGTTTACACAATCAATCCAAACATCACCTATTAGTAGTAGTACGCATAACAATCTATCTGTGCAGCAGATAAATGCGAGAAACTCAGCTCGACACGAACTGCCTATGTTTTCGGGGAGACCAGAAGAATTTCCTATTTTCAGTGGCTTAAACGGAGCGGATAACTTAATTCGTCTTCAAAAATCACTAAAAGGAGATTCGTACAATGCAGTGCAGCACATTTTAATACATCCAGCATTCTATTTGGCCAACCAGAGAAAATTTTCAATTCTATAAAAACAAAATAAAAGTAATGTCACCAGTTAATCATATTGGACACTTTCACCTCCTTCGCAGTCAACGTAAAAGGGCTACGAGCTACAATAGAAGCATATGGCTTATATAATGAGTTAGAAAACTCTTCTCTGCTGCAAGAACTTATAGAAAAACTTCCGCCAACCCTCCAATTAAATTGGGGTACCTTCAAATTAGGTTTATTAAAAGAAAACAAATACCCAAACCTCGCTACATTTTCTGATTGGATATTTGACGTAGGAATTTCTGCAAGCAGTGTCAATATACAGCAAAATACACAAATATCAGAAAGCAAAAATAAAAAGTCTTATGTTTACTCTCGCGCTACTCAGCAACAAAGTTGTTGCGTATACAAACAGAATTGCAACAATGTTGCGAAATGTAAAAAATTTCTCAGTATGGATCGAGCCATGCGTTAGAACATTGTGCGACAGCATAACCTTTTCAAACAATGCCTTGGGCAACATGTTGATAGAACAAAATGTCAAAAAGGTTGCGAAGTAAATGGTTGTGTGTATAAACATCACACTCTTTTGCATCGTTTTCTCACCACGTCAAACGAAGGCCAACAACAACAACAACTACAAATGACTGCATTGACAGAGCCAATAGCAAATGTCAAAAATTATGCAAATAGCTTTAATGGACCAAGTCATTGCTGAGGAGCTCAAGATAGGTGGAATAAGCGACCCACTATACTTGAAATGGCTAGGGGATATGCGACGGAGCGAAAACGACTCAAAGATAGTAAATATACAAATTGCTGGACCAAATCAGCGAAATTTTTATATTAATGCACATACGGTGAATAAATTATCTCTCTCAATCCAGAACTTAAACTATGGGAAAATAAGAGAGAAATATAAACAAATAAGAAGTTTACCTATAGCAAGCTATACGAATGATATTCCCACACTTTTAATTGGTATCGATCATTGGAAACTGGGACTTGCGCAAGATATAAGGGAAGGTCAACCAAACGAGCATCAGTAAAAACAGTACTTGGTTGACACATCTATAAAACAGCTGGTGGCATGTCACTAAGGTGCGAAAAGTGGAATTTCTGCATATGCGAATGCTCAAAATAGAACTATGACAAACTGCACGCTGCGGTTAAGAAATTCTACGCATTTGAAAGTTTAGGTGTTGCGGCTACACAGAAGTCGTTATCAGGTAAAGAAGATGAGCGTGATTTAGATATGTTGCATAAATATACTCGGCAAACTTCTAACGGTCACTACGAAATTTGTCTTCTATGGCGCTTTGATAAAGTCGAATTGCAGGAAAGCTCCGGTATGGCAAAAAATCGACTTAATTGTTTAGAAACCAAACTACAACGCGAGCCAAATCTTAAAGTGGCTTTTGATAATACTGTCGCAGAATACTTAAGAAAGGGATATATTAAAAAACTGGAAAATAACGAGATCGGTCAAAACGATCGAAATCCCGTCTGGTATTTACAAATATTTGCGGTATTCAACAAAAATAAACCAGGAAAATCACGAGTAGTATGAGATGCTGCTGCAAAATCACACGGCGTCTCGCTTAACACTTTTCTGTTGAAAGGGTCTGATCTTCTAATATCTCTGCCAGCAGTTTTGTATCGCTTCTGTTGAGCCAAATATTTACATTATGAAAGTAAAGCTTTTTGGAGCAGCCTGCTCTCCGTCCACATCCCGGTTTGTTAAAAACTTAAATGGTGAGGGATTCGCAACAAGTCATGCTAGAGCGGTGGACACTATACAAAACAACCACTATGTTGACGAAGCCATCACACTGGCGCACAACGTGCAATATATGCATAAAGTTGGTGGGATCAATATTCGGAACTGGTGCTCCAATTGTCCGGAGGTTTTGCAAATATTGAGCGAATCAGCGGCAGAGCTTAAGATTAATATGTGGTGACAACGGCGCGGAAAAGTCTTAGGCGTTTTTTGGATTTCTAGTGAAGACGTTATTACGTTTAAACTTTCACTTCTACAATGGCAAAAAGACATTTTTAGTGGAATGGAGATTCCAACGAAAAGGGACATGTTAAGCATGGTGATCACCATTTAATAAACAATATAAAAATATATGGAAAAATATTATTACAAGCCGTTTGGCGCAGTTCCCTAAAATGGGATGAAGAAATTACTTCCGGTCTAGCAGAAGAATGGTTTTAATGGTTAAAATATCTACCTATATTAGAGACCATCAAAATTCCCGATGTTACATAAAATATCACGCTAATTATTATGGAGCTGAAGTTCAACTGCACACCTTTGTAGACGCCAGCGACAGCGCCTGTGCTGCAGTATGTAACTTACGTATATCAAACTATAAAGTCGTCGTATGCTCTCTGCTAGGTTCAATGGTTAGAGGAGCGCCCTGAAAACAAATTTCGATTTACCGACTTGAATTGATGGCGGCTCTAATTGGTGTTCGGTTCTCAAAATTTATATCGGAATCACTAATCATAAAGATCGGTCGCAAGGTATTTTGGGCCGATGCCAAAACCGTTCTTAGCTGGCTCCACTCAGATAGTAGACGCTACAATCAGTTCGTAGGACTGCGTATAAGTGAGATTTTGGAATCAAGCGATCTTTGTGAATGGAAATGGATCCCGTCAACACATAACGTAGCAGACGTCATAAAATAAATGAAGCGACCGTTGGTTTAATGGCCCAGAATTTCTTCGTTGGCCTGAAGATCAGTGACCACAAGAACAGCGCAATATTGAAGAAACGAGTTGCAGAAACATGTTTTGCAAATATCAGAAATTACAAAAGCTGTGGATGTAAATCGCTTCTAAAAATGCTGGCGACAGACTAGGACAATGGCTTACGTTATGCGCTTCAAGTCAGTCGATTCAAGAAAACCCGTTCGGAGAGTTACAGCAAGCAAAACTCCGTAAAGCCGAATTAATGCTTTACCAACAAGCGCAGGCCGAAGAATTCTCAGAAGACATCAAGCACCTTAAAAATAAATAACGGTTAAGAAAACAGTCTTCTTTATATGAACTGACATGTTGATAATGATGCGTTAGCTAGTTATTTCACAACCGCGACGACATAATGGAAATTTATCACACCAGTAGCCCCCTCATATGGGTGGAGCATGGGAGCGCCTCGTTCGCCCATTCAGTACCATATTTTTACAAAGTTATTCCGATTCGAGTACCTACTGGTGTGTTTGCTACATAGTATGACTGCGGAAGTAGAAAATATTATAAACTCTCGACCATTAACGTATATCCCAATAGATACTGCACAGGAGAAGGCCTTAACCCCCAATCACTTCCTGCTTGGAAGTTCAAACTGGATGAAACCCCTTGCCATCCTTAATGACAACCACACTATTTTACTTCACACCTGGCTCACATCCCAACAGTATGCTCAACATTTCTGGCAGGTGGGTCAAGGAATACCTGTCGGAATTAACTTGCCGCACGAAATGGAATGACAGGAAGAAGCCGATTGCGGTAGGAGATTTGGTTGTGGTTGTTGACCCTGGTTCCGTAAGTCATGTTTGGCAGAGAGGTAGGGTGCTGGCTACAAAAGCTGCATCGGATGCACAGGTTCGGAGTGCCACCGTACAGACTTCGCAAGGAGTGTTTGAAAGACCAGCTGTAAAATTAGCCGTTCTGGAAGTGGCTCAAGAAGAGGAGTAAGCCCACGAATCCCTCTTGCCTTATTGGAAGGGGGTGTTACCGGCACCTATTCCATCTATAATTTATAGTAGTTAATCAACTCTAAATTAATCGATTATTATATGTATTCAGTACATACATTTTCCATCAGGTTCTTACTTCATGAACTTAGATGCAATTTAAAACGTAGCTACCATATGTGAAACTTTAAGGTTAATTATTACGATTTGTACAGCGCCCCCGCTAACATAACTTAGTAAAGTCAAGTTAAAAGTGTCTGCCTTTCTTCACTAAAAAAGTACGTATATTTAGACCAAACCATTGTACTCTATCAATAATCAAACCTACAATTACTTTAGGAATTTTAATTCCTCATTGTCTGTCTCTAGCGACATCGACGAAGATTAGCGGCTCAGGTGGCAACAATAAATGGCAACCCTACTTAGAAATGTTTTCTTTCATATTTTATTTCATTTACAAAAAATTAATATAGGTCGAAACCCCGTAAAAATATCCTATGTGGCAACACCTAGGAAAAAATTCTTAAAATGTGGTACACAATTTACATACCAAATTTCATTCAAATCGATCCAGCCGTTATCGAGATATTCCGAAAATTCGTATATTTGTACATACTTATAGAATAGATCGTTTTAAGTCACAATGTTGCTCAGATGGCAACAATAAGTGGCAACCTAACTTAGAAATATTTTCTTTTTATACCTTTCATGAACATGAAATGGTATATTAACTTTGGTCCGATGTTTGTAACGTTTAGAAATATAAGAGATAGATCCACCATTAAGTATACCAAATTGATCAGGACGATGAACTGAGTTGATACAGCCATGTCCGTCTGTCCGTCTGTCCGTCCGTCCGTCCGTCTGTTTGAACGCAAGCTAGTGCCTCAATTTTTGAGATAAGTATCTCGATGAAATTTGGCACACGGATGTATTTTTGTATTATATTAGACATTTGTCGGATCCGGTATAATCGGGTCACTATAGCATATATCTCCCATACAACCGATCGTTCAAATAAGAGGATTATGACCATTTCTCCCTCATTTTTAAAGATTAAAACTTGAAACTTGGTGAGATATTTTCTTATGGATAGTAAAAGATTTCGTAAAAAAGTCAGCAAGATCGGAGCTATATATGTATAGTATATATCCCATACAACCGATCGTTCAGATAAGAGGATTATGGCCATTTCTCCCTCATTTTAAAAGATTGAAACTTGAAACTTGGTGAGATATTTTCTTATGAATAGTAAAAGATTTCGTGAAAAAGTCAGCAAGATCGGAACTATATATGTATAGTATATATCCCATACAACCGATCGTTCAGATAAGAGGATTATGGCCATTTCTCCCTCATTTTAAAAGATTGAAACTTGAAACTTGGTGAGATATTTTCTTATGAATAGTAAAAGATTTCGTGAAAAAGTCAGCAAGATCGGAACTATATATGTATAGTATATATCCCATACAACTGATCGTTCAGATAAGAGGATTATGGCCATTTATCCCTCATTTTGAAATATTAAAACTTGAAACTTGGTGAGATATTTGCTTATAGATAATAAAAAATTTGGTAAAAAAATCGGTAAGATCGGAGATATATATTTGGTGAGATATTTTCTTATGAATAGCAAAAGATTTCGTGAAAAAGTCAGCAAGATCGGAACTATATATGTATAGTATATATCCCATACAACCGATCGTTCAGATAAAAGGATTATGGCCATTTATCCCTCATTTTGAAATATTAAAACTTGAAACTTGGTGAGATATTTGCTTATAGATAATAAAAAATTTTTAAAAAAAATCGGTAAGATCGGAGATATATATAGTATATATCCCATACAACCGATCGTTCAGATAAGAAGATTATGGCCATTTCTCCCTCATTTTAAAAGATTGAAACTTGAAACTTGGTGAGATATTTTCTTATGAATAGTAAAAGATTTCGTAAAAAAGTCAGCAAGATCGGAACTATATATGTATAGTATATATCCCATACAACCGATCGTTCAGATAAGAGGATTATGGCCATTTATCCCTCATTTTGAAATATTAAAACTTGAAACTTGGTGAGATATTTGCTTATAGATGGTAAAAGATTTGGTAAAAAAATCACCAAGATCGGAGCTATACATATGTAATAAAGCTTATCATAAAAGAAAATTAAATGTAGTATTGCTGACAAAGCTTTAGTATTCATGAAAGGTATAAAGCCTTCGGCACAGCGGAAGACAGAGCCGTCCTTACTTGTTAATACTTAGGAAAATGCCTTTTATTTGAAACACATATTGTCATATTTCCTTTCATTTAAGAAAAATTGAGATATGTTGCAACCCCCGTAACCCTCTAACCAACAGGACCGCCTTTAGGCGGGGTTAAGTTACACAGATATAACCCGCACACCTCTACTTTTCTTCTATAATTATTAACACATAATCTTCGCAAAAAACTTTATCTATGTCGTGGCCTTGATTTTATTATTATAATCATTCTTGTTGAAAAATTGAGTGCAATTTGTAAAAAAAAAGTTTTGACAGAAGTGTTTTTGGTAACTACAAAAAAGTGATAAAAAGGATTTCTTTAGTAAAAAACAAAATTTTTGCTAAATGAAGTAATTGTTAAGGATTAGAAATTATGAGATAATTCAATAATAAAAGCAGCTATAATAATTAAATTTAGTAGATTTATTAAATTGATTGTCCTCTTGACGAATTTACCAAGTTTTTGGAAAAGGGACGTGGCACCGCCCACATCTGAGTGAACAAATTTTCAAACTTCGACTGTTAATAACTACAGAACCGTTTATGCTAGAATAACAAAATTTGTTATTAGGTTTACTATTGTTGTGGTTCATACACCCATAGAAGGAAAGATTAGTCATTTTTCGACCACGCGCCCATATCTCATTGACTGATACAGGTAGAATGATATAATTTGGCAGTTACATCAATTTTCTTATTTTTATACCGTTTTTCCAAAAATTTGGAAAGTGGGTGTGGCAATGCCGACTTCTGAGTCAAGCAATTTTCAAATTCCACTGCTATTAACTTCATAACCGTGTAAGAAAGAACTACGAAACTTGATGCGAGGTTTAATATGGACATGTAGAGTACGCCTACTTTGGTACTAAAGCTTTCCAAAAAAAAGGTATGAAACCGGAACATGCCACATCTCCACCACTGGTGTAATAGAATGCTATTAATGATTTTTTTTTTTTAATTTTGGAAAATGGGTGTGGCACCTCCGACTTATGAATAAACAAAATGTCAAATTTCAGCTATTATTTACTTGATACGAGGTATGATATCTACGTGTAGAGTACGTTCACGTAAAATAGGTTTTTTAAGAGGGAGGTATCAAAAGAGAACATTCCATGTCTCCTTCATTGACGCAGATATAGTGCTAGAGATTGATAGTTACAATGACCTGATAATCTTATTAAGAATTTTTTTAATTTTGGGAAATAGGCATGAACATTTAGTACAGCTCACTTTTTCCAAAGTTTTTTCTTGATATATAGGACAAGTTTATGTAAAATATCATTACCTGGTATCAAATAAATTCGTAGTTATGCTGAATTTCAGCTTTATATAGCATCGCACGCAGAGGCCCCCTGAATCCACTGTGAAAGTGTCATAGATATTCACCGTCCACTTTTTTAAAATTGTGTAAATAGTGATGAAAGGACACATATATCCAAATATCATCAATCATCACGATTTGTAATTTTATGCAGCATGGGCGAGTGGCACCGCCCACTTTTTCAAAATTATATATAGCCTATACTCTAACCAATGCACCCAAAAATCTACTGTGAAAATTTCATAAAGACATTAATTTTTATACCTTTCATGAACATGAAATGGTATTATAACTTTGCTCCGCTGTTTGTAAGTATGAGAAGAAGAAGAGATAGACCCACCAATAAGTATATCGAAATGATCAGGGCGATAAGCTGAGTCGATTTAGCTATGTCCGTCTGTCCGTCTGTCTGTTTGTACGCAAACTAGTCCCTCAGTTTTTGAAATATCTTAATGAAATTTGGTACGGAGCCGCCATTTTGCATGAGATTAATCATTTGCCGGAATCAGCAAGATCGGAGGAATACAACGCATAGCTCCCATACAATCTATTGTTCCGATAAATGGGGTTTGGGCTATAACTATTCCAATTTAAGCGAGGAACACAAAATTTGACAGCTACAGTACCCAATACATATGTTAAGTGTTTAGCGAAAATCATCAAGATTGGTTCCACCCAAACATAGACTTCCTTACTTGTTATTTATAAGATAGTAAATTTTGAGAAATCTTAATGAAATATACAGGTTTTGGGCACTTATATCCGAGGGCCATTTAAAAATATTATTCAGTACATAATATACTTATAAGATAAAATTTAGTGTGTAAATTAACGTTGAGGCAGAAAATAAATTTTTCACAAAGTTTTTAAAAATGGGCTTGGCATAGCCTACTTTTTATTAAGTCCAATTTAGAAATAATAATCATCAGTGTGACCAGGTGATATAATCTGTTGCAGTGGGGTACTAGATATTTTCCCGGATATTTTGCTTGTGTGTTATCCGATTTGCCTAATTTTTGGCAGTAGTATAATACGTACTATTGAGAAGCAGCTGACATATTTTTATTGAAATATCTAAGTCAAACTACAAGCAATCGGCTTTCAAAATAGCAGAATTTTTGATGAGAAGTGGGCGGCGCCTTGCCTACTTCCCCAAAATCCACAAAATTTTTTCCCGGTCGAGTTTTGGTTAAAAAAGCTTACTATGTGTGCAAGATCTTATTGATATAGCTTGCATGGTTATACAAATATCGCGTTCTACACTTTACAAAGAAATTTTTTAGAACTATGTTAAAAAACTGGGCGTGGCTGTTTACCGATTTCGCCCATTTTAACAACAAACATTTACCTTTATATATTCAATATTGTCGCCAAATATCGTTTCACCAAATCCATTTTTGGCGGAGTTATGGCATAAAAAGGTTTCCTGAATAATCCACTATAAAAGGGCGGGCCCACGCCCATTTTCAAACATTTTTATTTTTCGGCTTTCCTCGTTGACGGACACTATGAAGGTGAAATAGAAATGATATTAAGCTTTTGTACGCAAAGTTATTGTCTATTGAATATATCTATGATAATTTTCAAAATCTTTCGTATCATCATTTTCTCCTGAACATTTCTCCTGTTAATGTTAATATGTGTGCCAAATTTCGTTTCGATATCTTGAACGGTTTTGGATTTATTATTAATATTATTTCTTAATATTACTTATTCAAAACTGGGCGGTGCTACTCCCATTTTCAAAAATTTCTTAAACAATGTACTTTCTGCCTCCTTATCCTTATAGGTGTATCATGTACTGAAAAAACCCTTTTTTTCTATTTTCGAAATTATTCTATACATAAAAAGTAGGCGTGGCTATCATCCGATTTTGCCCATTTTAAATAGCACTCGGAGATGAGTGCCAAAGAACCTGCATACCAAACTTCATTAAGATATCTCAAAATTTACTCAAGTTATCGTGCTAGCAGCCGGACCGACGGACGGACAGACATGGCTCAATCAATTTTTTTTTTCCTCCTTTTTGATATAACCTTGTGTGCCTAGTACTACTAGGTATAAAAAAAGCAGAAAAACACAGAATGGTCTTAAGGCAGTCCTGAGTCGTAAAACGTGTAGGCACCGCCAATTTGTAGGAGAAACTAAAACCAGGGAGTCAATTCTGGTTTTGCGTTATCGTAAATTTAAAAAAATCTTTTCACTTTATTTATCACTTGACGTTTTCCTTTTTATTCACTTCACTGAGCTCTAAAATACGATTCCGATATGTGCGGTGAAAACTCTTTGTTGAAGAAGATTTTTAATTGCGTTGATACAAGTTGTGCTAGGCTATATATAATTTTGGAAAAGTGGGCGGTGCCACGCCCCATGCTGTATAAAATTTTAATGTTGTATAGGCGTCCAAGGTTATTAACCGATCTTTATGAATTTTTCACAGTAGATTCTTGGATTCACTGGTTTCAACATAGGCTATAATTTTGAAAAGCGTAGATAGTATACCTCGTACCATGTTTCGTAATTTTATATAGCACGGTTTTGAAGTTAATAATAACTGAAATTTGACATTTGGTCATTAATATGTGGGCAGTGCCACGCCCATTTTCCCAAAAATTAACAAAAATTATGAACAAGTAAGGAAAGGGCTGTCTTCGACTATGCCGAAAACTTTATACTTTTCATGAACACGCATCACGGTTTTAAGTGTCCGATCCTTACTCACAATTAGTAAAAACTCTGTAAAACTGATAATTTAAGGAAACATAGCCCAAACCCCATTTATCGGAACAATCGATTGTATGGGAGTATGTGTTGTATTCCTCCGATCTTGCTGATTCCGGCAAATGATTAATCTCATGCAAAATGGCGGCTCCTTACCAAATTTCATCAAGATATCTCAAAAACTGAGGGACTAGTTTGCGTACAAACAGACAGACCGACAGACGGGCATGGCTAAATCGACTCCGCTCATCGCCCTGATCATTTCGGTATACTTATTTGTGGGTCTATCTCTTCTTCTTCTCATACTCACAAACAGCGGAGCAAAGTTATAATACCATTTCATGTTCATGAAAGGTATAAAAATATTATCAGGTCATTGTATTTACGAAATTCTAGCATTCTATCTGCATCAGTGAAGGGGATATGGCATGTTCTGGTTTCCTATCTCTTTTTTAGAAAACTTCGGTTCAAAAGTGGGCGTGGTCGTCCACCGATTTTGCTCATTTTCCGTGGGCGTACTCTACATGTCTATAGTATACCTCGTATCAAGATTCATAATTCTTCCTTACACCGTTCTGAATTTATTAAGAGTGGAATTTGAAATTTTTCTTTACTTATATGTGGGCGGTGCCACACCCACTTTCCAAAAAAATTGAGGTAACTGCCAATTATATTATTATGCCTGTATCAATTAATTAGAGATGGGCAGTTCAATATTCCTACCACCTTTCCACATAACTTTTATGAAAAAGTACGCGTGGTCAAAAAGCGATTTCGCATATTTTCTACGGGTGCATTTATCACAATAATGGCATGCCTCGTACGAAATTCCATTATACTATCGTAAACGATTCTGAAGCTATTAACAGTCAAAGTTTGAAAATTTCTTCAGTCACATGTGGACGGTGCCACGCCCCTTTCCCAAAAATTTTATAAAATCTTCAATGGGACAACCAAATTAATAAAGCTAGCAAACTTCATCATTCTATCTGCTTTTATTATTGAATTAACCCATTTTATACGCTTTTTGAAATTTTCGATATCGAAAAAAGGGGGTGGTTATGGTTCGATTTCGCCCATTTCAATAGCAACCTACCTTGGCCAGAAAGCAACCTGCGTGCCAAATTTCATTCAAATACCTAAATTTTTAATCAAGTTATCGTGTTTACGGACGGATGAACGGACATGTCTTGATGGATTCCTCTGTTCATTTTAAGAACTTTAATATATGGAACTCTATACCTATCTCCATTATTTTGTACCGTTACAAACCACCGTTACATGACCAAAACTATAATACAATGTGTTCTAATGCATGCTGTGTATAAAAATTTGTATGTTAATTTGTTCAAAATTTGACGTTAACACCAAATTTATATTGACGTTAACTTTTTTGACTTCACTGCAAGTCGAAAATTTAACGTAGAATTAGAACCAGAAATCGTGGTGAAATGGCGTATCTACTTTTCACTTCACAATAACGCAAAATCAGAATTGAGCCCCAGCACAACATGCACACAACACACTTTTTTTTAAACACACGGGAAACCGAACACAGTCGACGATTTCGGAATAGATTCAGAGTAACTATTGTGTTATCGACCTTATGGATTTCATAGCGATACCGACACTTCACTCGACCTGCCTGTAAAATCCAAAAAAGAACTAGTAAGGAAGTCTAAGTTCGGGTGGAACCGAACATTATATACCTAGTAGTGATCTATTATGGCATCCCAATTTACGCAGGTCTATTTTAATACATACAGATTGACGTATCGAGAGACGAACATGGCTACATCGACTCGGCTCATCCTCCTTATCATTTGATGGGACTATCACTTCGCTTCTATACAAACATTTCATGTTCATGAAAGGTATGAAAATCAAAAAGTTATACAGCTTCGCTTTTGCAGTGGTATTAACTACTTGCTCGTATACGAGGTGTGTTCAAAAAGTATCGCGAATTTTGTGTTTTTTCAAAAATTATTTATTTATTCATGAATATCTATTTTGTCCCCTTCAACGTAATCCCCATGAGATATTATACACTTGTGCCAACGGGTTTTCCAATCTTCGAAGCACTTCAAAAAATCATTTTTTTGTATCTTGTTCAGCTCCTCCTTCGATGCCGTCTTTATCTCGTCAAGAGAAGCGTAACGTCGTCCTTTCATGGGCCTCTTCAGTTTAGGGAACAAGAAAAAGTCACAGGGGGCCAGATCTGGGGAATACGGTGGCTGCGGCATCATTAGTGTGTTGTTTTTGGCCAAAAAGTCGCGCACAAGCAACGATGCGTGAGCAGGGGCGTTATCGTGGTGCAAAAGCCAATTTTTGTTCTTCTTTGCACATCTTCTCGGCCTTCTGAGAACATTTTGTATCACCGATAAACGTTGCTTCGGTCCAAGGTAGCTTCTCCGTATGCCACAGTCAACATTCGGAATGCATCCGCGCACTTAATTTCGTTTTTCACACAAAATTTGATACAGGTTCTTTGATCCATTTTTTTGAATAGGTAAAAATCGAAGACGATCCAAAACACGTGCAAGCAAAGCAGCTGTCAACAATTAACTGAACATTCAAAATGGCCGAGCTTGTCGGCATAAGTGAGAGACATGAGTACCAATATAACGCCACAAAAAATTCGAAATTCGAATATACGTAACCAGCGAAAATTCAAAATTCGCGATACGTTTTGAACACACCTCGTATTTTACTTTTCATCCTGAACGTTTTGATATACATTAATAAATATATATCTCGATTCGTTGATGCCGAATGAAGTAATATACCTTGTGTGCGTAACAAAATCAGATATAAACAAGTAAGGAAGTCTAAGTTCGGGTGGAACCGAACATTACACAGGTCAACAAAATAAGAGTTTTGGTTTGGTGCAGCTCTACTTGTAACCAAATTTGGTAGTACTCGGTACCCTGATAAGAACTGTATACTTACCTTTTTAATGCTACGTACAGTTTTCTAGATAGGGTCAAGAACCCCTTTTTAAGAGGTTAAGTCATGTATGGCCCCATAACTTTGTTTCTGTTTATTCTATCAACACAGTTTTGATGTCGTTGAAAAGAGTACATTTCGTCGCTTCTATCGGTATACTAGTTGTTAATATGTCTTCATAAACGTCAGAGAAATTGCCAAAATAATGTGAAAAATTCATGTTCTTGAAAGGTATGAATATCAAAAAAGATATACAACTTCGCTTTGCAGTGGGTTATTAGCTACTTGCCCGGATATTTTACTTTTCATCATGAACGTTTTGATATACATTAATAAATATATGTATCGATTCGTTTATGCCGAATAAAGTAATATACCTTGTGTGCGTAACAGAAATAGATATAAAAAATGGTGTCTTTCATAGGCGACAAAGAACTCAACCGATCGTTATGAAATTTTCACAATGTATAGTTGGGTTCACTGGGTACAGCATAGATAATATATAGTTTTGGAAATGTAGGCGGAGCCACGCCCCCGGGCTGTTTAAAGTTTCAATTCGTTATAACTCCGAACTTTTTTGGTCCAAATTAATGAAATTTGGATATATGTGTCACTTAGTCAATATCTACATAATTTTTCCAAAGTGGGCGGTGCCACGCCCCCATATTTTGTGTTTTGTTTTGCTCTTGAACTTTCACGATAGGTTCAGGAGTTCGCTAGGCACGACACAGTCTGTATATAGCTTTTGGAAAATCCCCCAGGTCATATAAAGCTGCAGTTCGGTATAGTTAGGAGTTTATTTGGTTCAAGTTAATGACATTTTATATATAGATGTGTTCAATATATCAAAACGTCAAAACAACGCCTACCGGGTTTGCTACTATATTAATAAATGGCGAAAGCAAACAACGAATTTCAGCAGTCTTTTGTAAAACTGAGAGACTAGTTTGCGGTCAAATAGACAGACTCACAGACAGACAGACGGACGGAGAGACGGGCATATTAAATCGACTCCGCTCATCGTGCTGATCATTTAAATGAACTTTTCTCTTCTTGTTCTCATACTTACATACATTTAATGTTTATGAAAGGTATGAAAATCAAAAAAGATATTTAACTTCGCTATTGCAGTGGGCTATTAACTACGTGCCCGAATATTTCGCTTGTGTGTTTCCCGATTTGGCTAGGAGTATAATTCATACTACTGAGAAGCTGCTGACAAATTTTCATTGAAATATCAATATTGAATTATAAGCGATTGCCTTTGAAAATAACAGAAATTTTATGTTGGAAAGTGGGCGGCGCCACGCCTACTTCTTCAAAATTGACAAACATTTTTTGCAGCCGAGTTTTTCTTAAAAATCTTATTATGTGTGCAAAATCTGATTAATATAACTTGCTTAGTTGTAGAAATATCGCTTTTTAAATTTTCAAAAAAAATTTTTTAGAACTATGTTAAAAAACTGGGCGTGGACATTAACCGATTTCAGTAATTTTTACACCAAACAGGTACCTTTATATATAGAACATTATCACCAAATTTCGTTTCGACAAATCAGTTTTTGGCGGAGTTATGGCATAAAAAGTTTTGTAGAATAGTCCATTATAAAAGAGGCGGGACCACGCCCATTTTCCAAAATGTTAAGGTTTTGGATTTCTTCGTTTACGGAAACTTTAAACGTAAAATATAAATGATGTAAAGCTAATTTACGCAAAGTTATTGCCTATTTAATATATCTACGATCCTCTTCAAAATCTTTCATATAAAAGTGGGCTTGGACCTTAACCGATCCCGCCCAGTTTTTGATGGAACATTCCTTGCATACCTCAGCACCTGCATGTGTCAACAGCAGCATCTGATTACGCGGCATCAAGTTGTACTGAACTTCACACGGGAAACGAAAGAAACGCTTTGTAATAAGCACAACTCAATGATTGGATAAGAGATTTGGAATTGTCCAAGTTAAGGCCGAGCTACACGCCTCTCGTATGCAACAACTTAAATTCCTGTCATCCGATATTAAGGTAACATATTGTAGAACTCGTCACGAACCATTTTCCAAGTTCTATACGAAGGAGGACAGTTTGGTGAACCATATTATTCCAAAGAGTGGCGATTGTTCATAAACGGCAATAAACTAAGTTTAAAGGCCGTATTATTACATATTGGCAACCAAATCCCGATCGCGCATGCAGTAGATACGAAGGAAACCTACGAGATAATGCAAAAGTTACTTAAACTTATCAAATATGAAGAGCATGATTGTAAAATATGTGCCGACCTTACTGTCGTTGGAATGCTATGCGGTCTACAAAGTGGGTACACATAACATAAAATACTCGCCTCTTATAAAGAAAGAAAAAATTATTTTACCCCCGCCCCACATCAAATTCGGCCTTATCAAAAACTTTGTTAAGGCTTTGGACAAAGAAGGCGAAGTCTTCTGTCATTTAAAAACCATCTTTCCAGAGATTTCAGAAGCCCAGATAAAGGAAGGAATTTTTGTTGGGCAGCAAATAAGAAAGATGCTTAACAATAACCAGTTCAAAGAACTATTATCACCAGGGGAGGCAGCAGCGTGGGATTCTTTTGAAAAGGTCGTCGCTTCTTTTTTATCCAAACGCAAAAGTCCTAACTACGAGATGATAGTGAGCGACTTAACCAAGAACTATGCGAAAATGGGTAAATAAAATAACATTTTTACATTCTGCCCGATAAACAAAAAAATTGTATGAACATTTTAAAGTTTACATGAAAAAACAGCCCTAAAGTTAAATTCGTCGTTCAGTTTCGAGCAAATTTTTTGTTTACATTTTACTCGTTCTTTTTCCACTTCTCTGATACAGAATCCAGCCTAAGAAAATTACACACAAATGTGTCACTTATTTATCTAATTTACTTATTCATTTTCTATTCAGGAGTAAATATATCTTTAAAAACTTATTTTCTGCACTCCCATTTAAATTTTTTTCCGCAAAATCTTGGTGACGAAAGTGACGAGCATGGCGAACGGTTTCATCAGCAAATGAAGTTAATTGAAAGTCAGTATCAAGGATTCTGGGATGTCGCAATGATGGGTGACTACTGTTGGTTTCTTATAAGAGAAACCGATTCTAATCAAAACAGAACAAATAACTTTTTCAAGTATAAAATAAGATCATAGAGTTAAGACTAAACTTACATACATTGTTATCGTCTCATATGTATATATGCTAATATTTGTAGGGTACTTAAGTATTATATGGCCATATTTATTTGAATGCTTATAACTTTTGTATTAGTCCATCGATTTTTTTAGATGAAAGCTTATTTTTTTTGTAATCAAACAGAGCTTAGAGAGGAAAATATCTGGAAAAAGATAAATAGTTTTCGATATCCTTCCTCGCAAATTAGAAATTTTTTTATATTTTTACAAAATAAAAAGGTAAAAATCCGTTGTTCATTATCTTCGAACCTACAGGGCCTAGGGGAAAGTTTTGTACACAATTTATATAGGAAATTTTATTAGCTTTTACATTTTTTAAACCGTTTTGGAATTGCTCGATTTATTCTTAAGGTAGCGGCCGCCGTGGTGTGAAGGTAGTGTTCCCGGCCTACCACACCGAAGGTCCATGGTTCGAGCCCTGGTACAGGTAACATCAAAAGTGATTTGAAAAAAAAGTTTTCCAAAAACGGGGTCGCCCCTCGGCAGTGGTTTGGCAAACTCTCCGAGTGTATATCTGCCATGACAGGCTTCTCAGCAAAAATTCGTCTCCTTTGTAGATGCCGTTCGGAGTCGGCAAAAAACTGTAGGTCCCACCAATTTGTAGGGAAAATTCAAATCGGCACACCACAAATTGGAAGAGAAGCTTGGCGCAAAAATCTCTTAGGAGGTTTATGATATACCTGTTGTATATCGCGCCATAGAGAGAGATACATGATCAAGTGGAGCAATTTTTTCTTTTTTTTGAAATAACGGTAAATTGTAAATATCTCAAAAACGGTACCATAGAATCAAAAATAACCTCGATTTTCGGAATTAGGGGGTGGTTTTACACACGTCGCGTCGTTGGTGGAGAAAAAAAGTTCGAATTTGTAGACTAGTGTTATTAGCCCTGTTTTGTTTTCCATGCATATGCGTTTGCGCTTAATAGTTTTTTGGACAGCTAAGCGCACAACAAATCAGTACTTCTAATTTGTGTGATGTAGTTTTCACTACATTTTGCAAACTCTTTTACCGACTTTCAGGAAACTGTTTTATCATCCCCTGTTAATAAGCGAAATGGCAACTGAGGAAATATGTGTATGTAAATATGTATGTATGCGCATTGCTCTACTTCATTAACAAATATCTTCTTGTCTGGCATACAGGGTGGCTAATGAAAGGGCAGTGCTGAAAAATAGTTTTATGGATTGCCAATGACCGGTTTTTTAATCGCAAACGCAGACGTGTATGCGTGTAAAAAGAAACTGGGCGACGAGCAATATTTCTGTTTAACTGCAATCAGGACACTACCTCCTCTACTTTGACCAGTTTTCATATAATCACGGTCTATGCGAAAGACATTAAATAGATTAGGGTCAAAATATTCATTCTCGTAGAAACTGTAATGAAGCCACGTCTCTATGAGCACAAAGAAGTCGAAACTCAAGTGTAAGCTCAACGAAAACAGCTGTTTGGATATAGTTCTCAGTCCGGAAGCATTTTGAGAATTTACTCCCAACTTTTTAAGAGGACTGCTTATATCCGAGTTAGCTATTGCTGATGCGGCGATTTACGTTCTCGGTGAAAAAACTGAAAGGGAGAATTTTTATATATTCTGACCACATCGCTGGATTTAGTACCTTTTCATAGGAGCATTCAGAAACACCTAGGGCCGGTTTCACCAGCTCGACTTAACTAAGTTTTCACTTTTTCAGTTTCACCATCTAACTTTACTAAGTCACAACTTAGTCAGCCTGCCAGCTGACTTATTCTCGACTACGTCAGTGTTGCTGTCGTTCAAAACCTAAATGTCAGTAATGCTCCTAATTTGTTTTGTACAATGTCCCAGCCGGAAAAGTCCTCAAGCATGACTTTGTTGTATAAATATACCTTTGGGTATTTATATGTACTATCTACGATATTCTATACTCACCATACACTATTATTCTTACCATACTTATGATATCTTACTTTATACTCGTTATAACTTCACTTATGAATTCAGTAATAAAAGACTATGAGAACAGTACACAACATGGTGTCAAGTACTACCTTAAACGGGCAGGGTGCAATAGCGCCTTGTGAAATAAAGCCTTATTGAACTATAGAAAGTGAAATAAAGCCTTTATTCCAAAAAAGGCTTTATTACACTTCGAAAGAGAAATAAAGCCTTAAATGCCTTATTGCCCTTTCGTTTTTTTTAATGAAACAATAATATTCTAATTCTTTTTGTATTTTATTGAATAGTTACACACAAATTTCAGTGTGAACGACTGTCTTAGCCAGTTAAGTTATAACTTATATAAGTGAAAATACTTTGACATGCATTATTTGTTATGAAAAACAAAGAAATATATTGTTATTGCCATGTAGTCATTTTAAGATTTGCAGTGATTGTTATGAAAAATTGGACGCGGAAAAAAAAAGGAATTCTGTGTCAACTTTCCAGTGTGGCGGACCATTGGTCAAGAAGCCAAAAACATTTTTGGCTAATTTTCTTTCGTTTATTTTGAGTGGGAACGTGGTACGCGGAAGGACATCACCGTGGCGGTAGCCACGGCTATGGCACACACCCGGAGTTGGAATGGCGTAGCCCAGGGTTATTTTTTGAAGCGCGGCCGAAGGCCGCCTACGCGGAAAGGTGTTCTGCACATAAAAAACGTGGATCGGGCCCCGAATTGGGGATCTGACCAGGGTCAATTTTCGGTTTTTCACTAATAACTTTTCACACAAACAAAATATTGCTTTTCCCCCTTCGGATTATTGTTACGGAGGCCCGATCCACGTTTTTTATGTGCAGAACACCTTTCCGCGTAGGCGGCCTTCGGCCGCGCTTCAAAAAATAACCCTGGGCTACGCCATTCCAACTCCGGGTGTGTGCCATAGCCGTGGCTACCGCCACGGTGATGTCCTTCCGCGTGCCACGTTTCCCACTCTTTTCTCACAGGGTAATTTGTGATTCCAACAACCACATGAAAATGACAGAAAAATTGTGAACTTTAACTGCAAATATCTCGCAAAATTCTAGAAATATCGGATTTCCCCCTCCAGATTATTGTTACGGAGGTGAAGACGCGTCTATTGATACCTCTACCTAGATTTTTGGACTTGTATTAACACTTGACGTTGGATGGAAAGTATTACCCAAGGAAGAAATAATTATATGTTGTTTAGTTTTTAAGAAAAATGTGTTCTATTTAATGTAAAATAGTACAATTTTGATCACAATAAATAAAATAAAAATTCTTCAATTATTTACTTAAAATCGTGAAAATGGTCCGGGGATGGCCGTGGGCGCGGGCCGCAGGCGCGGGCGTCGGCGCCGATGTGCGCGGACGCACGAACCGGCGGACGCGGATGGGAGCGGGGGCGGACGCACAGCCGGAAATCAAATCTTCGTGATAACCCCAATCATATCAGTAGTTGGTTGTCACTTATGTTTAATACAAAAAAAAATAAGGCTTTATTGCACAATTGGGTAAATTTTTATAAAGGCTTTATTTCTCTTTCGAAGTGTAATAAAGCCTTTTTTGAAATAAAGGCCTTATTTCACTTTCAATAGTGTAATAAGGCCTTAAAGGGCTTATTTCACAAGGCGCTATTGCACCCCGCCCCTTAAACGTGATAGTATAAGTGTACATAAATAAACATTTTACTGTGCTTATAATTATGGGGAATGGCAAAGAAGCCGAAGAAGTCAAAAAGAATATAGTCATGCAGTCATCTCAATTTCTACCTATGACGGCTACAATAGCACCATTAAATGTAAAAGCGACCAATTTAGCAATGGCGTGGCAAAATTGGAAATTGCATTTCGAAATATTTTTGCGAGCCTCCGGGTTAGAAGACCAAAATGATAAAAGAAAAGTGGCTTTAATGCTGCATCATTTGGGTGCAGAGTGTTTGGAAATATTTTATTCATTTGACCTTGATATCAACGCGGTGACTTTGAGCACTTTACTCAACTGGTTTAATGGGTATTTCCAGCCAAAAGAAAATATTGCGATGGAAAGGCATAAGTTTTTTACACGTAAACAACAAAGTGAGGAATCAATCGATGAATATATGACATGCCTAAAAAATTTAAGCAAAGCAATGGAATTTAAGACAAAGCAATGGAAATAGCAAAAAACATTGAAGCAGCAAAAAGCAATGCAGCCGAGCTTCACAAGGTCAGCGAAAGTCAAACGAACATTGAACTAGTGGGAGCTATTCGAAAATCCCATAATAAATAACAAGCAAATACACAAAAAACTAATTGTCAAAAGTGTGGCCAAATTCACAAAACGAGGTGTCCAGCGTTTGGAGTAACGTGCTATATTTGCAACAATAAAAATCATTTTGCGGCTATGTGCATGCAAAGAAATCAAAAACAACAAAAACACGCCCCACTCACGCAGCAACAGAAAAAACCAAATAAAATATTTGTGAAATCAGTGGACAAATAGAAGAAGCAGCCGAGGAAGAAAACGAATATGCAAGTAATGACGAAAGTGATTTGTTTATTGGAGTAGTCAAAAATGATTGTGCAGAAAACCAAGAAGGCGAAGGCGAGGATAAACACAGTGTAGCAGTTATGAGGAAGGCGAATTCAAAGCGAGAGTGGATGATTGAAATCAAAATAAACAACACAAGAATACATTGTCACGTGGATACAGGCGCACAGGCAAATTTTCTTTCGTATAAAACTCTTTGCTTGTTACGATTAAATGAATATATTACGATGTCAAAGGTAAAACTTTTCACGTTTAGTGGTGAACCACTGCCCCTTTTGGGTGTATTACATACAAATTGTCTTTTTGAGAACAAATCATTTAAAAATGTAAAATTTCATATTGTAAATCTTGATTGCAAAAATGTAATTGGGTTGAATACCGCTATTGAGATGCATTTAATTAACAAAATTAATGAAATACATTGCGAATTTTTGAAAGATTACATGGAAGTGTTTAAGGGGTTTAGGTGAACTTAAAACAAAATGTAATTTGAAGCTTAAAGAAAATTATATTCCTGTAGTATACCCACCACGAAAAACTCGTTTGAACGTAATTACACCAGTCACTGAGCCAACCCAATGGGTTAATTCTATTGTGTTAGTCAAAAAAGCGAATGGTAAATTGAGATTATGTTAAGATCCCCGTAATCTAAATAAACCTACTCTAACGCCACACTACCCCTTTCCGAATATCGATGAATTGCAAATCAAAATTTAGCAACTCTAAATTTTTTAGCTCTTTAGATGCTAGTTCTGGCTTTTAGATGATTCCCCTTGATGACAAATCATCAAAATTATACACCTTTAATACTCCTTTAGGTCGATTTATTATTATTATTGATGCCTTTCTAATACACGGCTCAACTGCCGAAGAGCATGATGGAACTTTAAAGATGGTATTGGAACGCGCCAAAAATGTTGGTATTAAATTTAAGAAAGAAAAGTCAAAAATTATACAAAAGGAGATTCAATTCATAGGACACTATTTCGACAAAAATGGATTATACATATAATACTATATATAAAATGTCATTAATTTGAACCAAATAAACTCCTAACTATACCGAACTGCAGCTTTTATAACCTGGGGGCTTTTCCAAAAGTTTCAATTCGTCATAACTCCGAACTTTTTTGGTCCAAATTAATGAAATTTGGATATATGTGTCACTTAGTCAATATCTACATACTTTTTCAAAAGTGGGCGGTGCCACGCCCACATATTTTGTGTTTTGTTTTGCTCTTGAACTTTCACGATAGGTTTAGGTGTTCGCTGGGCACGACACAGTCTGTATATAGCTTTTGGAAAAGCCCCCAGGTTATATAAAGCTGCAGTTTGGTATAGTTAGGAGTTTATTTGGTTCAAATTAATGACATTTTATATATAGATGTGTTCTATGTATCAAAACGTCAAAACAACGTTTACCGGGTTTGCTAGTATATTATAAAATGGCGAAAGCAAACAACGAATTTCAGCATTCCTTTGTAAAACTGAGAAACTAGTTTGCGTTCAAACAGACAGACGGACATACAGACAGACGGACATACAGACAGACGGACATGGCTAAATCGACTCCGCTCATCGTGCTGATAATTTAAGTGAACTTTTCTCTTCTTCTTCTCATACTTAATGTCTATGGAAGGAATGAAAATCCAAAATGATATATAACTTCGCTATTGCAGTGGGCTATTAACTACGTGCCCGAATATTTTGCTTGTGTGTTTTACGATTTGGCAGGAGTATAATTCATACTACTGAGAAGCAGCTGACCAATTTTAATTGAAATATCAAGTTTGAATTATAAGCGATTGCCTTTGAAATTAGCAGAAATTGTATGCTGAAAAGTGGGAGGCGCCACGCTAAAATTATTTTGCGGTCGAGTTTTTCTTAAAAAGCTTATGATATATGCAAAATCTGATTGATGTAACTTGCTTAGCTTAATGTAGAAATATCGCTTTTTACATTTTACAAAAAAATTTTGCAGAACTATGTAAAGAAACTGAGCGTGGACATGGACCGATTTCGCCCATTTTTACAACAAATTGAACAATATCACCAAATTTCGACAAATCAATTTTTATGGGAGTTATGGCATAAAAAGTTTTGTGGAGTATTCTACTATAAAAGGGGCGGGGTCACGCCCATTTTCGAAAATTTTTATTTTTTGGATTTCTTAGTTTACGGAAACTTTAAAAGTGAAATATAAATAATGTAAAGGTAATTTACTCAAAGCTATTGCCTATTTAATATATCTACGACCCTCTTCAAAATCTTTCATATAAAAGTGGGCTTGGACCTTAACCGATTTCACCCATTTTTTCCTCGAACATTCCTTGCACACCTGGAAACCTACGTGCTGAAGTTCGTTTCGATATCTTGAACGGTGTTTGATTTAAGACTAATAATATTTCTAAATTTTATTTAATGTCGCCGGTGCCTCTCCCATTTTGAAAAATTTCTTAAAAATTTTATTTTATGCCTCAATCTTAATGTATACACCAAATTTTATCCTTATAGGTGTATTATGTACTGAGTAATCACTTTTTTTGTGTTTTCGAAAATATTCTATATATAAAAACTGGGCGTGGCTATCATCCGATTGCGCCCATTTTAAATAGAGCTCGGAGATTAGTGCCAAGGAACCCGCATACCAAATTTCATCAAGATATCTCAAAATTTACTCAAGTTATTGTTCACAGACGGACGGACGGACGGACATGGCTTAATCAATTTCTCTTTTCGTCCTGAACATTTTGATATATATAAGTCAATATCTATCTCGATCCGTTTATGCCGTTACATACTGCCGTTAGGGGACTAAAGTTAATATACCTTGTGTGAGTAGCACTGCTAGGTATAAAAAGTTTGAAATATATTGTTTAAGCGACATAAGCTATAACGATTTACTTCGTCTATTTTATTTGCGCTGCACTCTCTTGTAATTCGCAAGCAGCTTATAAAATATCCCAAATATATAGTTTATGTTTTCTAATCCAAAGCCGGGGTTTTTCAGAACGAAAATGAGGAAGCCAATCCCATGCAATGCCTCAGAGCCAACAGTGCTCGCCCCCAATTAATAAATACAAGGTGTAACAGGTGCACTGCACCCCGTTCTATATAGAACAAATAATTTAATAAATAAAATAATAATTATATACATATTAGAAAAGGGCTACCTATAGTAAACATGTGCACCGCACACCCCCTTTTCCTCTCTAAACCAATAATATAATATAAATAATAAAATAAAATTAAAAAAATAACTCAAAAAAACTACTCGCCCTCCATAAAGCTTAAACAATATATTTTGGTTAAATCGTTGTAAAGCATACCCCACAGTTTCATTAAAATACATTACCTTCGAAAAATTAATTGATTAATTAATTAAAAAAAGCCAAAAACATCGGTAAACGTTTGTAACTCCTCGAATCCTTTCTTTAAAGAAGTTATTGTCTGATTCTAAAAAAGCTCTACTTTATATTTAACTTTTGGCTTTACGAAAACTTTATTATTGTATTCATACTAAGTTGGTTTTTTTCTTGGACGAATGGTATTTTTTGGTGGGAAATCTGTTTCAACATTGAGTTCGGGAGCCACTTTGGATCTTCTGCTATAACATTTTCAAAGTGTTCATCGGTGCGATATTCTGTGAACTTATCAATCAATTTATTTACTAAAGTTGTGCAGATTTGAGTATTCATTGTGTTGCTTTGCATCATTTTGCTCAAAACGTTAATTTCGTTTAAAATATCGAAGCAAATTACTACCGAGCAAATAAATCTATAATTTTGGATATTCAAAGCAAGCGAATGAGCTTTGCGAGATGTAATAATTTTCCATTCCGACAAATTATTCAGCAGATCCTCAAATATTTTTTTCAAGGTGATACCGTAAGGGCGAGAGGTATACCCAAAGACGCGGTTCGGTGCCAGACATCACAAGCCGAGTGCGGAAAATAAAGATTTGAAACCATATAAAAGTAATTAACCAAAAAAGGTGGAATAATTCGCTTTTTGTCGATTACTTTTAAACGGGTATAAAAGTAAGACCAACCTAGACTCCGACTTCCAATTCTTTATCCTGGCATGGATACGCGGTTGTCGATACCCCATCCGACCATTTTCTTTCAGTGCTGTACGGTGCCTCCTAAACTACTTTGTTACCGGGGCAAAGTATACATGTCTTTAGATACCCCACCCGGCCGCCAATACCCAGCCTTAGAAAATTCTGACAGAATTTTTCGATTACAATATTCACTGAACATGCATCATGGCATATCTAGAAATTTCGAAACCCATCAATATGGATCGCAATACTGTAAATATATATTGAATGTGTAGCAACCTCCGCGACCCATCAGTATTTGGTGGAATAACAAATAAAAAGGATTTACTCAGCCCAATTCTAAATGAAAGTTCCGCACGGATTTTTTCACCTCTCCCATTCGTTGTATTCTGAATAAAAAATCAAAGCTTTTTCACTTCTCCCTTTCCTTTATTTTGTATACCAACAATTCAATTGAATTGAATGGTTGTTCTTAGGGCCGGTAAATTTGCAAAGTACCATGACTATAAACGAGCTCAAGGCCAATAATAATAATTTTTCCTTTTATTTATGAAAATTATTATTGTTTTAATTTTTTTAATAATTATTTTTAATTAATTATTAAAAGTTTTTATTAGGTCAACTGAAAGGAGCGCGCAAAAAAATGTATAGTTTCTTGTATTTTTATAGGAAAACTATTAATTTGTGTAAGTATATACTACTCTAAAAATATGTTGTATTACAATGCGATGTGTTTTAGATCGAAAAGTGCAGATGAACAACAGATATGACTGTTAGTAAACTTGATGCAAGGCCACCATAAAATTGTATTCTTGAGTTGCCGAGTGTGCGATGTAAGGAGTTTCCGGCTTATTTACTCCACAATACTTTTTAAATCTGGAAATGCCAGAAAGTAAATGAAATATACAAACAAAAAATGTAGATATCGTTTCAGCAACTCAAGCGTATTTGTACTATCGCGCAACGTTCTCCTCATAATCCTGTGTTTATTTTCCTGTGGGTCTTATTCGCTTTAATTTCTGCCACACGTTTCACGTTTGAAAAGCAACACTAAACTTTATTTTACATTTTCTCTCTTAATTTAAAACGAATTCTTCACAATATTTAGACTTTTAAATTTCTTTAACAAATTCAGAAATCCGTTTATACCCATTGCCAAAACAGCTGTTTTCGAAAATTCGAAACTCCTCTTCCCCAATTATTCTTCTCCTTAGGAGAGCATAATTGGAGGAATTTTTCCGAGGGAACAAAAAAATCCGAGAGAAAATCATTCCGCGAGAATATTTAGAATTGGGCCGAATACATTTTTCGATTAATATAAGGGAAGATAATAATGAAATATAGTACCCAATACAGGAGAGATCGGAATTTATGACAGAAAAAGATAATTTAAAAGAATTTTTTGTTTGTATTTGTTATCGTAAATACTCTCGCGATCCATCAGTATCTTAAAATCCATCAGTATGGATCGCAAACCAAGTTTCACAATATTTATTGAAAATGGAACACTCGTACGACTATAGCCTAATTTTTCTGTGTGAGTTTAAACTACAGTTAAAGTTGACTAGAGTTTATCGCCAGGCGACGTTTGGTATTGGATCTTAGTATTAACGGATGCCAATAGATAGCGATGTTTACGCACAGATTGCGCCCCGAGCCAATCGTGTGTTTGGTAGTTTTTTTGTATGCTGTAGGTTGGGTGGCTGTTTATTATGACAATGGCTTCAAATAGTACGTGATGAGTTACTCGATTTGCCGCCCTTCTGGATGGTGCACGCCTTGGTAGGGAAGCTTTTTATATACAAATTGTCACCAACTTACTTTACACAAGGTATATTCAAAACACACGGATACCGAACCCTAACCCCTAGACAACACAGAATGACAACACTAACTAGGTGACAATAAATCAGCAAACAAAAGCAACCGGCTAACCCAGTGAGAAGGTGGCGTTGCCAACTACTCCACTAAAAAAGGTTTTGGGGATGGGTCTCTTTCTAACCGCAAGTGGACTATGTTACCTAAGTATTTCACCAAGACGACCACAAAAGAACGATCAATGCAAACGAACAAATGTTTTTGGGGTACACCCGAGGTGAGGTCCAACCAAAAGGTTACGAACCCGCTAGCACAGTCCTTGAGCTGACAGGGACAACTTTAACCCGCCGAAAGACTGGATAGGACGCCACGGAGAGCGAAACAAGGAGAGTGACACAACTACCACAAACAAACACGATATTTAACCAGCCGAAGTGTGTTCCGGCTTTATGGTCCTTCCCTACTGGGGAACTACAGATAAATTCCCTTTCGGAACACTACTATCACAGTCTCCCAAAAGCGATTACACCACTAACACTAAACTACACTTTGCAAAACACTATACACTTTAGTAATTTTCTTATTTATTTTATTTTTGATTTTTGTGCTAAACGCTTCACAGGTAAGATGTTATCGCTTCTGCAATTAGAATAACTCTGACGCGCCACGCCGAAGGCTGCGCGACAGCACTTTACAAAACAGGCGTGTGTGACCGCCCGGTCGCGCCGAACCGCCATCCACGGTACTCTCGGTTGCCCCGTCCGATGATACACAACCACACACACATATTGCCAACATTTAGCTGGCGCTTGATGCACCGCAAACAGGGGAGAGCGATAACACTCCTATCTGTGTATTTTCGAGGTCAATTTTGAATGTACTTTCTTACTGGTGGTGGGGTGGGAAACAACGCTGGCGGAGAAAACACACAAACACACTTACGTCAATGCTGCCCATTTCTGGCGCTAAAAGCCCGATTCGCGGCCTTAATGTTCGATCTCATAGGAAATTAGGGTATTAAACAAAACAAAAGATAATTTGCTCTACCAGTGCGTGGACCTTTCAACCAATAGCTACCTCAGACCGCGACAAAATAAATTCATTTACCACTGCAAACTCATAACAGAATTGTGTTTATTGAAAACAATCAGCTGGCTTTATAATACTAAAAAGTATTAAAAGTAGTAGTGATCTATTATGGCATACCAATTTACGCAAGTCTATTTTAACACTTTTCAGTTCGTATTATAAAGCCAACTGATTGTTTCCGATAAAAACACTTCTCTTATGAGATTTGAAGGGTAAATTAATTAACAAATGTTTAAATGTATGACGCGATATACAACAGGTATAACATCATAAACCTCACAAAAGAGATTTTTGAGCCGAGCTTCCCTTCCAATTTGTGGTGTGCCGTTTAGAATTTTTTCCTACAAATTGGCGGGGCCTACAGATTTTTGCCGGCTTCGAACGGCATCTACAAAGCAGATGCATGAGAAGCCTTCCATAGGAGAAAGATACTCAGAGAGTTTGCAAAATCACTGCCGAGGGGCGAAAAAACTTTTTCAAACCACTTTTTATGTTACCAGTCCCAGGACTCGAACCTTGGACCTTCGGTGTGGAAGGCCGGCAACACTACCGCCACATCACGGCAGCCGTCATTTATATTATATACTAGCGGACCCGGCAGACGTTGTCCTGCCAAAAATTAATCTGCATTCTTATCCCTATCATTATGCCTATAAATACAATATCCACATATATACGGCTTGTATGACTTATTTAATTTATACAGGGTGGCTGATGAATTTTGCTACATTAAGAAACTCAAATAATTTTTTTTTCAGTGTATGGAATTCATTTTTCTTTTATTCGTGTTAAAGCTCATTAAATTTTATTAAATATAGCTTAATTAGTTTTAAAAATAATGGAATTTAAATGCCCCCCCTGCTCGTCGATGCATGTGCGGCATCTTACCAAAAAGTTGTTCATTACTGCTTGGAGAGTTGAGACAGGAATAGCCGCAATTGTTTCTCGAATGGATTGCCTTAGTTCATTCAAATTTGTTGGTTTTGCTTTGAAGACTTCCCGTTTGCAATAACCCCACAAGAAAAAGTCGGGTGTAGTAAGGTCAGGCGACCTGGGTGGCCAACGGAATGTGGAGTTTCTGGATATCAGCTTATTGGGAAATTTTCGTCGCAATTCTGTCATAACAGGTTGGGCTATATGAGGAGCTGCACCATCTTGCTGAAACTACACAGAGTTGAAAGAAATTCTCATTCGGCGTAATTTTGGATAGAAAAACTCTCTCAACATGCTCAAGTAACGGTCTCCAGTAACCGTAACGGTGTGACCGTTTTCTTCGAAGAGGTAGGGCCCGACAATGCAGCGTGATGAAACTGCACACCACACTGTGACACGAAGTGGATGCAATTCCGTCTCATGGAGTATCTGTGGGTTGGAAGCACTCCATATTCGACAATTTTGTTTGTTTATGTTGCCGTTTAAATCGAAATGGGCCTCGTCAGACATGAAAAGACAGTTCAACATGTTTCCATCCTCTTCCACCATTTGAAGCATCTTCTGGCAAAATTCCAAGCGAATCGGCAAGTCTGCAGCGTTCAGTTTGTTGGCCATTTGAATTTTATATGGGAATAAGTCCAAATCTTTGTGCATAATTGACTGTAATGACTGTCTGCTTACACCCATTTGAGCAGATAAGCTTCTTGTCGAAACACGTGGATTGTTTTGTATGGCAGCAGCTACAGCAGCGATTGTTTCCTCCGTTCGAACTGAAGGGTTTCGATGGTAAGGTCTTCTGTTGACTGTCCCATGCTCGGCAAAATTGTTTACAAGTCTTATTATGGTCCATCTGCTCGGAGGATTGCCGCCAAACGTGCGCCTATACTCTCTTTGAACCGAAACTACGGACTCCAGTGCGTGATAGCGGCGGACAATCCAAATTCTTGTTTCAGTGTCCCAGTTATCCATTTTTGTTAAATGTAAAAGTCAATCTGCAAAATAAAAAAAAAGTTAACCAGATTCATTAAATAGAAAAAAAGTTATTTAATTTTTTTTTGGTAGCGGCTTTCATTAGCCACCCTGTATGTATCTTAGCTTATTTCGTAGCACAAATCGCTCGAACTTCATACTCAGTCATTGTGTATTTTCAAAATATGAATTTGGTTATTTTAACTTTGGTGAGTGTGGTGAATTTCTTTAGAGTTTTGATTTGATCATAATTTTTTTACCATTTATTAAAATATCAATAATGAATGTTTGAAATTGTCGTCTTTCTTGGATGTTCCCTAAAGCACTAAACCGGTCTCCACGGCAGATCCCATTAAATCGTCGATTATTCTTAGTTTTTTTATTCCACCTCAACTGATTGAGCTGGTTAGAACGACACAATCTATAAATTCTACGAATTCCCAGCGTAAGTGGTTACTTTTACAATTAAGTAACCAGTTTTCGCAAAACGACCGTTTAAACCATTAAACTATAGTCGTTGGCGGAAGTAATCACAATTAGTAAAGCCGGCAAGAACAACAATTAATGATCGAGATGGTGAAGGCGATATCACCTATGGATTTTCCGAATAATCGCCATTGTTGAAATATGTTCAACTTTGATCGCCAATATCTTGCAAACTGATAAATATTCTGCGAATTCTGAATCTGGGGACCGACACGCGTCTTTTATATCCCCCTCCAACATTTCCGGAAGTGTTTTAGGAGTTGATCTAAACGAAACAATTACTGTCAGCTATTATATTCAAACTTACCAAAAGTGCAAACTGAATTATTCGTGATAGGTTTTAACTAACTGCGTACACTAACAATACTCGTATATACCTACATAATCTATAAATGATTGCAGCAGGTACAGCACATGGTGATGGTTACTGTGAATGCACCACAATCGATGAACGCTATGCATTTTCGTCGATGGTGGATGTGGTCAGTGACCTTCGTTGGTGGACGTACTTTCGACTGATGCTTACGGTGAGTGCACCACAATCGATGAACGCTATGCAGTTTCGTGGATGGGTGATGTGGCCAATTATCTTCGTTGGTGGACGCAATTTCGACTGATGGTTATTGTGAGTGCACCACAATCGATGAACGCTATGCATTTTCGTGGATGGTGGATGTGGCCAATTATCTTCGTTGGTGGACGCAATTTCGACTGATGGTTAGGGTGAGTTCAAAACAATCGATTAACGCTACGCGTTTTCGTGAATGGTTGATGTGGTCAATTATCTTCGTTGGTGGACGTACTTTCAATTGATGCTTACGGTGAGTACACCACAATTGCAGAACGCTATGCTTTTTCGTGGATGGTTGATGTGGTCAATTATCTTCGTTGGTGGACGTACTTTCAATTGATGCTTACGGTGAGTGCATCACAATCGATGAACGCTATGCATTTTCGTCGATGGTGAATTTTGTGAATTATCTTCGTTGGTGGACACGACACAATCGGTGAACGTTATGTTTTCGTTGAATTTTTTTCATTGGTGCAAGTGATCACAATCTATAAAAGCAGTAGGTACAATACAACAATGTTTTTATTATGCAAAAGCTTTATGATATACAATATTTTTAGTTGCTTTTTTTCTGGAGCGTATATAAATAGTTTTATCGGTGTTCCGACACGGGGACAGGCGACATATAACTAGCCATGTGAAAAACATGGATTTTCAAGATTAATTTCACGGGCGGGTTTATATTGCGCAACATATTGACTACCGATCCGATTTTTAATTGCAGATTATGAGGTGGTAATCCGGGCAATTCCAGCGAATTTAAGAACTGCGTTGGATAGTTGACATCATCTTGGTTAGTAACAGAATCAATCGATTTGTATGTCATTATTTCGCCAGCTTTTTTATTTTGAATCTGATAATTTATTTCGTTGACATCAACGTTTTTTGCAGCCAATATAACTCTTTCGCTCAACCATTCATGATTTCTGTAATTTTGAACAATGTTTGGGAAAACCTTTTCGATGAGTTCAGTCTTAGTTTCAGTAAAATGACAAAAATTAGTAGGAAATGTGACGATGGCTCAGCAGGTATTTTACCATTACCGATATTAAGTAATTGTTTACAAAACAATTCTGAAGATTGGTCGTTCTGCAATTCCACACGCATGTTTACATTTAACTTGAGCATTTTTAAGTCCTTCCATAAAATTGATGATTGAAGCATGCGTTAAGTTCGTCGGCTGGTGTTGATCGTGGTATTACTGGTAACGTTTAGCGAAAGTCGCCTGCTAATAAAATTAATGCACCCCCAAACCTGTTTTGATTGTTTCGGAGATCCTGCAATGTGCGGTCTAATGCTTCCAAAGATTTTTTGTGTGCCATCGTGCACTCATCCCAAACTATTCATTTGCTCTGCTGAAGTACTTTAGCCATCGCCGAATTTCTCGAAATATTGCAGGTTGATGTTTCATTGACTTACATGTTCAAAGGCAACTTGACTGCGGAATGAGCTGCTCTGCCACCTTCCAGCAACGTAGCTGCAATACCTGATGAAGCCAGTGCAAGTGCGATACCATTTTGCGATCGAATCGTTGCCAAAATCAATGATATCAGAAACGTTTTTCCAGTCCCACCAGGAGCATCCAAGAAAAACAATCCGCCAGTTCCATCGTTCACCACTTTCATTATCGTATCGTAGACATATTTTTGTTGTTCATAACAATGGTGTCATTTAATACCTCGTAATCATATTCCGTTTCGCGTCTCAGCTCTTGATTGAAAAGGTTGCGTATTGGCCGATTGGGCGAAGTCATTCCTAATTGTGATAATTCTTTGTTGGTAAGCATCAAGCCCATATCTTCAATTAGTATTAATGCTTCATTGTAAATTTCATCGTCAATTTGAAAATTTGAGTTTGATGCTCTAGCACGCTTCTGATGTAATATATCTTCAGCCATGTGATATTTATATTTGTTCCATAGATCAATCGGCGTTGATGGAAAGCATGTAGACAAAAGTATGGAAAACAGTGTCCGTATTTGTTTAGCGTTTGACGAAATCACAGCCTCCTCGAGAGTATGGTCCCAATGAGCGTTATTCTCAAGCAATCCCAAACGTTGACATGCTTCTCTGTATGTACCGCACAATACTCGTACACCATCAACAGTTCGCAGATGTTGAAATGATGTTGGACCACGAACGTTAATTAACAGTAAACGCAAATAAAAACATTCTTGTTGGTTGGAATGGACTGTATAAATGCGTGCTAGTGCATCGGTATGAAATACTTGTGGGTAGTTTGGAACTGGCCGACCTTGTTTTCGTCGTTGAAACTTTTTAACGATTGATTCCGGGTATAATATTGTGGCATTTCGGAATAAAGCAGTGTTCTGTCAAATTAATCATTCCGGCACATTTCAAAGAAGCTGGTCAATGTTGTCGATGGCGGCCTCTCAACTCGTTCTAAAACGTTTTCCGTTGTAAAACATACCCTTTGTTCGTTTTCCAAATGCACGGCCAAGTGAACTACAGTGGGGTATCTTTCATGTATTGCAAATGAAAAAATACGCCACATCGCCTCATTACTAGGTACTAACATAGCGTCCCATTTGAAAATTAGTGATCTCGTCCCGTAGAAACTCCGAACACAGCCATGTTACTACCTTTGTTAACGTACTTGCATATATATTCAATCGACTTAACCGAATGGCAATATCTTATAACTTTAAACGAGTTATTCTTGTATATTTGTATACTTGTATATTTGTATATCCACTACTATCTCAGGAACGACTTAACCGATTTGGATGAAATTTGGTATTTGGGTAGTATCCTTTGTTCTAAGATTTTCTACTTTGGTGTTGCCACTTGGGGTGGTTCACAGGGTTGCCACCTATATCAATTTTTTTTAAATATTAAGCAATATATGGGAGTATGGGTATAAAATGAAAGGTATTTTAGGCCGTATACCAACCAAAGTATTTTCGAGTAGGGTTGCCACCTAGGGTTGCCACCTGACCGCATTTTATTTATTCCTTCAGATATCGACCACTATCTCGGGAACGGCTAAACTGCTTTCGATGAAATTTGGTAGATGGATAGTATGCTTCCTTCTAAGATTTTCTACTTGGATGTTGCCAATAAAGGAAGATTAGAGGGTTGCCACCTTTCCGATTTTTTTTTAAATATTAAGCAATATATGGCAATATGGGTATCAAACGGAAGGTATTTGAGGCCGTATACCAACCAGAATATTTTTGAGTAGGATTGCCACCTGACTGCATTTTAATTATTCCTTCTTATATCGACCACTATCTCGGTGCTCTATCTATCTGAGTGCTCTTGGTAAGTAAGGTTATGCGACAAATTCGAAAAATACCGAGCAAGGCTCGGTCACCCAGGTACTTCAACATTTATATGCGCATTGAATGTTTTTGAAAGTAAAGGCGAAAATGGAAAAACCCAACGATTATTAATTACAATGTCTTGCCGATTAACCTTCATTATTATTGACTTTCCGTTATTATCAGTCGCCGATAAAGTGGATAACCATCATGTCCACTGATGGTTTCTGCCACCAATTGCCTTGGATAGCGTTTGAAACATTTTCCATCCAACATACATGGAGAATTTGGATTTAAACCTCCACAGGGACGATGAATCATATTTTTAGCAACTATCTCATGGAGCAATGGATCCACATCTTTATCGGGAATTTCCGCAGAAATCACATCGTCGATGTTATTGGGCCTTATTCTCTCTACCAACCATATGAGGATGTGGGCATGTGGCAGTCCACGTTTTTGCCACTCTACCGAATACATCCAACAACGCGTTTCGCCGAATATACGATGCTTAACTATGAAATCCATGAGCGATTTTAACTTTCTCTTGAACACTCTTGCGGTAATGTCTGACGATCAATGGGTGATTGGCCAAGAAATAATTGTTGTCGAATTTCGGTCCACTGCAAGTGAAAGTAATGAACAAATCTGGTGTGCCATAATGACGTACGTACGACATAGCATCCTGAGCATATTCGTGCATATGTCGCGGACTCCCGACATATGTTGCTGGGAGAATTATTGTCCTACCTACGTTATGTGCATTGTCATCAGCGTTGATAGCGTCCCGAAGATATTCTTCAGAACGTTTTTTTGCCTGGTTCAACCTAAAATATGTCAACCGCTCAGTTTCAACCTTTACGTACATATCCACAGCATATTGGGGGAAGAGGCGACGACATTTTAAGATGTGATTGTCCTCATCTTGCCTAACCATCAGTCTGTATGCATAATAGTTCATTGAACTAACTTTTTTATTGGTATCGAACCCTGTCACTGGAATAATCATTTTTATTGAAAAATGATATCCATATTCTCCCTGCCAAAATAATAGAGGATATTGTAACGCATCATATGATCTATGCGTCTCTGATACCCGCTGTTGCCACGCCAATGTAAAAGAATATCTCTACTTTTAAAGTTTTCACCAACGACGACAATAGCGACTTCATCAATTGTTGGTGCATTGAAGCGTCTCGCGTGTTGTCCTGCAGGCGCCTTATCAGCCTTTATGACAATTTTGTGATCATCAGAAGGCATGCGGTCCAATGCGGTAGTAAACAATGCAATCAATTCGTTATGTTGATTCAACATTGTTTGGAGCTCTTCAACAATCGATCTTTTCAATGAATTGTTATATGCACAACGCTGATCGACCTGCCTTGCTGAATCGCCCATAAAATAAATTTGTTAAAATTTATAACCGCTATCCGATGTCGGCAATAAGGAACCTGCTAAGTAATATATTTGACCCTGTATCTTAAAAGTGGGCATAAAGTTGTCTTGCACAACTTTCTTGGCACCAAAGGACGTCATTTGAAAGCATTTATTGTATTGCTGTATGTTATTCAAAAAATGCTCAGAATCAGGCCTATTTCCGGAAACCAATGAATGTAGTGGCTCTGGTGGGAGTACTAATGGCTGTAGTTTGACTTGACCGCTCGCGCAACACAATCCACCAGCTTCGTCTTTAAATTTTAACGCCTCTCAATATCGACACACAACGTTCATTGGTCCGATTGCAACGATCTGCAGTGAACTGTAATCAGTTTGTACGCTATAATTGAACGCAGCTCGATAGGGATTAAACACAAAATTTCTACTACGATGATTCCGATTCCATCGAATCCGTTCAACTTCATTCCGCGTGTCGCGCTGTTCGTTTGTTTGACTTTGGCGCATGTAAAGTATATTGGCAGCATTGCGAGTTCTGCGGTTTCGGTTCACACGTCTAATTGCTGGCATTCTTTAAATTCAAAATTCAACTGTGAACTGAATAAAACTATTTATTATTCTTTTTTATAACGAAAAGTAGTATACATTAGCGGCTTTTCGCGGATACCGAAAAAAAAAATTTGACATTTGTGACGCACACTCCCTTGTTCTTTGACTGATTTTTAAATTTTAAATGTCACCATAAAGGTTTTGCACGGACCTAATAAGGAAGTTAAGCAAAACCCCAAACCTTTTTTTTTGACATAAACTTTTAAATAAAATTAACACACACTAACCTTTTATTCCATATCCCACACAGCATCTTAGTTAAATAATTTTAAAAATATCCCAATTGGAATACATGTTCATTACTTTTAGTGACTGAATACGGAGCTACCATCAAATTTAACAGAATGATTAATAAAATATGCTTCTATTTCATGATTAGAAGCCTACAATCAAGAGCCAAAAAATTTTTAGCTGCTTTCGGAATCAATTTTGATTACTTTTGTTGACCAAAAAATATATTTCATACCTTAAAAAATTATACTTTACAATTATTTGTTTTTTTTTTAATTGTATACAATTTTTTTTTTGTATCATGGAACTCAAAAAAATGTTTTTTTTTTTAATTCGGCACTCAAACTTAGACTGCGCTGGTATTGCCTGTTGGTCCAACTGATGTTTGCTTATGTTGTACAGGTGTTGAAGGGAGTTCCCGATACTCGAAAACTATGAGACGGCTACCCTGAGCAAACATGTATGGACTGAAAGCATACGGTCGTGAGTCGCATGAACCGCAGGTAAAAGGTAGTAACCTGTGGGGACTTCTGGGCACGGATTCACAAAATAATAATAAATTGTTTGAAATAAGCCTTAAAATTAGTTATGTAAAATATGGCCATAAAACTATTTCGGTTATATCCCAAAACGCTGTCCTAAAATCTTCAACTACACTGTACAACAGCCAAAAAATGCCAGAGGGTTTCTCATCTGTTGCTAAAGCTTTTGTATGTGTTGAATATGAATCTGAAGTCAGATTTCTCGAGTCACCCTACGTTTTCTCTCTAGAGGGTAGTTTGTTCAGAGATCGGTAGTTTAAAAAAAAATGCTCTAACTTTTTTTACAATTTTTTTCTGAATAACTTACTATACCCCAATTTTTTGCACTATAGAACATCTTTATGCCGCCAAATATAAAAACGAAAATTAAATTATGGTTTCTTGACCACAGAAAAGTTTTTCAATTACTACTACTCCCGATCTCTTGACAAACTACCTGATGACGCGACTAAGGGTTAATACATGATTGAATGGTTTTCTGGAAGTATACACCAAAGATGGCCATTTATCTCTACAATGAGGCAACATTTTTGGCGGCGATGGCACGACGAACACCTTGTAAGCTTGCAACGGCGCACGAAGTGGTTTCGGTCGTCACCAAACATACGACAAGGGGATATTGTAACTGTGTGCAACGAGTCCACCCCTCCGGCTAAGTGGATACTTGGTAGAGTAACACAGTGTCATCCGGGTGTCGACGGTCAAGTACGAGTAGTGACTCTGAAGACAGCGAATGGAGAAATAGTGCGGCCAATCGCTAAGCTGTGCTTACTACCTGCCAAAGGAGATCTATTTTCCGAAAATTCTGGTGCAACTCCGTAAATAATGAGTACAAATTCTTCAAATATTCTTACATAAAAATACAATAATTTACTTTAATGTTTTCCGCGTTTTTCATGAATCTATATACAGGGTGGCGCAAAAGTAATCCTCCTAACAGAAAATGCTATAAATTTTGCGATTGGCCCCTAAAGTCAGTTCTGTTTTGACATTTGTGTAGTAAACACATGCGAAATACACGTTAATAAACAATGTTACGCTACACTGCTCCAGAACGCGGAATATTGCTGACTATTTATTTGACCAATAATCGGTCGGGGCCAAACGGTTACTGTGAATGGTGAGCGTTACAGAGCAATGATCAACGAGTTCTTTTTGCCGCAACTTGATGAATTGGGATTGGAAAACATGTGGTTCCAACAAGACGGTGCAACAGCACACACTGCACGTGCCACAACCGATATGCTGAACATCGGAAGCTTACTTTTGCGCCACCTTGTATAAAAAATTTAGCCGTTTTTCGCGTTGTGATGAACTTTTCGGAGAATGGCTGAACCGATTTTAACCAAACTTTGCCACATTGAAGAGGCACATGTGCAGAAGGCTTATAACTAAAAAAGGGGTTATCAGAAAAGGGGGCGTGCCACCTCCCATACAAACTTCATTTTTCATGGTAAATATCTTTATAAGTGTTAAAGGTAGGAACATGAAAATTGGTATAGAGCTAGAGGATAACAACACCATTCTCACCCATAAAAATGGAGGTTATCGAAAAAGGGGGAGTGGTACCTCCCATAAAATCTTAATTTTTCAAGGTGAATATCTCTAAAGGGGTTTAAGGTAGCGACCTGAAAATTGGTATAGACCTACATATATGATATCAAAAGCATTCAAACACATAAAAAGGGGGGTTATCAGAAATAGGGGCGTGGCATCTCCCATACAAACTTAAATTTTCAAGCAGAATATTTGTGAAAGGGTCTAAGGAAAGGACCTGGAAATCGCTATAGAGCTATAGGATATCAAAACCCTTTTAGCGCATAAAAGTAGGGGTTATGTGAAAAGGGGGCGTGGCACAAAGAACATCTTTTATTTCTATTTTTCTTTCACCCAGCGAAGCGGGTGAGGGTCCGCTAGTTTATTTATATGAATTTCGCATTTGAATTACTGTTGAAATGTATTTGAACTAATAATAACTTTACTTTTTCAAGGAAGGAATAGGACATTGTATACACACGATGACATTGCCATATAAACTTAGATCATGAATTGTAACGTTAGAAACAAAAATTCCAATTTTTTACCATCTTATATATAAGAAAATCAAAGCGCAGCCTAAATATGTACTTATAACATTTAAAAGAAATAATTGTGATATTTATATGCTAGCAATTGTTGCCTAATGTAAATAATGTATTTTGTAATTTTCGGTCTGTACAAAATCTATATTTAAACACATGTAATTTTTTACTATTCATAAGCTTGTTAAATATCGTTTTGTAAACTAAGCTAAGATTAACTTTGAACTTATCATAATTGCATCGATAGTTCAAGGGCGGCGGTATGATGACGCGACTAAGGGTTAATACATGATTGAATGCAAGTGATCAAACACTTTTTCTATTTTGACATTCTACTTGTTTCTAATTCGTTCGTTGCATTCTTTTCTAGTGCGCTCGCTGACAAATTTTCACACCGCATGTTTATATAATTGTGAAACTAAACTAAATAAAGTTAGAAATTAATGAAATATAAAGTTAACATTACTCGGCTTTTTATTTCGAACCAACAAAGGAAAGCCGCAACAACATTACAGTCCACAACCCGCAATATTCCACACTATAAAGGGAATAAATCGCAGCAACACTACCTTTTAGAGGAAAAACCTAGGGTGACCCGAAAAATCTAACTTCAGATTCGGATTCAACACACCCAAAACCTTTAGAAACCGTTGAGAAAACCGTTGGGATTTTCAAAAACTTAAATTTTTTTGTGTATTATGGAAAAATCAATCCAAAAAGTATTTTAAAATGTTTTCAAAAATGTACAAAATATAATCAGTTGGCAATTCAAACTTGACCGTAAAATAATGACAAAAATGAATTAAATATGATTAAATACACGAATCATAAATGAATATTCATGGATAGTCATATTTAGGGTAAAATTTTCTCCCGACGTTACGTTAACCTTTCATTAGAAAATGTTTTTAAATTTGATCTTTTTTAATCATCTGGAGAATGATATTTGAATATTTTTTGTTCAAAAATTTAAAAAAATGCTGGCTGGGATAGAGCTATACATCTTAATATACATACGTCATGTTTTGTCAACTGGTAAATCACGTCCAAAAATTTCGGGAGAGGTATAAAAAGACGCGTATTGTTTGCTGGCGGTGAATAAATATTTTTAATAGTTTGTTTGCGAGATATATGCAAAAATTACCCGATTCCAAATTAGGGGCGTGATCCATTATATGGCAAACACCTCTATGAACAAAGCGTTTGTTTTATAATTTTTCACTTGCGTTCAGATGAACCTAAAATCCACCCTTAGCGGACACACTCATCAAAACCTTTGATATGATAGGTATATTATATGAACATATTGGTGGGTCAGCCTTGGTCCACCTAATGATCAATATCTTGGATAGGGGTTTAGAGATGAACATGAAAATCGCTCCTTGTGAAAACCTTCATCAACACCTTGCATTTGTCACTCCTGGTCCACATTTTGGTCAATATCTCAGGACTCCATACAGTTATTTAATTTTTTCTTTTATAAAAGAACCTTCTCCTTGCAAAAGCAAATACAATAAAAAAAAATTTGTGAAATTGGTCCATCCGTTCAGGCGTGATGGAATGTCCAAGGTAAATATGCATTCATTTTTATATATGATGAATTTCATTTCAAAGGCTGAAAAAAACGTACATTTTGAACCCGACCCTCTCAGAATTTGATGAAATTTTGCATGGGGTTACATCTTACCCACCCAAACATAACCTCATTTTTAGAAATTGCATTTTCGAAAAATTGTGGGCGTGGCAAGGTATCGAAATATTCGAAAATATTCTAAAAATGACGATAATAGGTACTTTTAAAGTGTGATTACTACGGAATGGCTTTACCGATTTCAAAGATCTTCATACCATTAGAAAGGTATTGAAATAAGCTTTCAAAAAAATACTTAAAAATTTTATTAAAAGAAAAAAAACACCATTCTAGTTTTTAGATATGTTATATATATTAAATAGACATTTATTTACATTTTATTAAAAGAAAAAAAACACCATTCTAGTTTTTAGATATGTTATATATATTAAATAGACATTTCTTCCTTTTTTTTTTTTAAATCGCTTGGTCTTTGAAGTGTTTTCCCAGTTTGAAAAAAAAATTTTCAAAAAATTAAAAAAAAATTTTTTTTCAGTGTAATATAGAATCTTTACAGTATATGTTTTCAAAAGGTGATTTTAATACCTTTCTAACGGTATACAAATTTTTGAAATCGGTTGATTAGTTTACGCGTGATATCAAAATATCAGAAAGTAACCAAGAGATGCATTTACTTAAATAAATTAAAAAAAAAAAAGAAATATGTTATATATATTAAATAGACCTTTCTAAAATAAAATTTTATTTTTCAAAATCGCTTGATCTAGAAGTGTTTTTTCAATTTAAAATTTTATTTTAGAAAACATTTTTTTTTTCAGTGTACTAAAAAGTTTTTACAGCTTATTTCAATACCTTTCTAATGGTATGAAGATTTTTGAAATCGGTTGATGTAACCCCATTCAAAATTTCATCAAATTATGAGGGGGTCGGGTTCAACGCATATTGGATTTGTTATGAAAGTCATCATATCGACGTGCCATACGAAAACTAACACCAAAGTTTTTGTGGCCGACGAAAACTATCAATTACATGTTTTGGCTGACGAAAACTAACAATTACATGTTTTTGCTGACGAAAACTAACAATTACATGTTTTGACAATACAATATAAAATATTGCTACTTTTCGTCAACCACAAAACGATATTGTTAGTTTTCGTCAGCCACAACCTGAAAGTGCTAATATTCGTCTGAAATTTTTAATTGCTAGTTTTCTTTTCAAATTTTATTATTGCTAGTTTTCGTATGGCACGTCGATATATAGAAGATAAAGAAGATAAATAGCTTCCCTACCAACAACTGCTAACCACGTTTTTTCAAAATACAAGTACATGCACATTTTATGTTTGAAAAATTTTGCGTTCAAATAGCCAGACGGACAGACAGACAGATGGACGGAGCGACGGACATTGCTAAATCGACTCAGCTCATCGTCTTTATTAGTTTACTTTATTCAGTTTACTTATTGATGGGCCCAACTAAAATTTTTGAGTTGGTTAGAAAATGTAAAAGAAAACCAAATTGATGCGCAATCAGTTACATTGCACGCAAAAGAAATGATTGATAAATATTTTCAAAGAAGAATATGTTAAGCCGAAGCGACCCGATGAACCATCGACAAAATGTTTTATGAAATTGAATTTAGGGAGTTCTAAGCCATTTGGTTGCCCACCGCGTCGTTTGTCATACGCTGAAAAGAAAGAGCTTCAAAAGCAGTTAGATGAATACCTAGATAAAGGATATATTATGGTAAGTGAATCGGAATTTGTTTCTCCTATTGTTTTGGTTAGGAAAAAGTCAGGGAGCTGCGAATGTGCGTGGACTATAGTATTTTGAACAAGATGACGTGTAAAGATAATTATCCGATCCCTCGCATTGACGACTTACTACATAGGTTAGTAAATTATACATCGTTTGTCACACCAATGGGCCAATACGAGTTTTTACGGATGCCTTTTGGGTTAAAAAATGCGCCGTCCATGTTTCAAAGATTTGTACGAGTATACTGATTTCCAAAAATGCGTGATAAAATAATGAATCACATACAGAACTGCTTACAATGCATTGCTTTTTCAGCTAAAAATCGTAAAAATGGGGGGTTTTGCACAACATTCCTAAAGGTAACAAGTCATTTGAAGTTATTCATACTGACCACTACGGTCCGGTAGAAAAGGCCACATTAAAGAGTTATATATTTGTCGTAATCGATAGTTGCACTAAATTTACCCGGTTATGTGAAACAAAAACAACAAACACAAAAGAGGTGTTAAACGCACTCAGCAATCACTTTAGATCATACAGCAGGCCAAGGACAGGGGAACAAGTTTCACTTCAGCAGTTCATCGAAAGTCATAACATTCAGCACATTAAGACTGCTACTGACTCTCCGGAGGCGAACGGCCAACTGGAACGTGTTAATAGGAGTGTTGGGCCAATGATAGCAAAATTGATCGATCAGAAAGGTGGAATTTTGTCTTAATAATATAGGGTGGTAAGGAGCGTAGGACTCACGAAGAGATAATAAGCAATGCGGCCGAGGCCGAACGAAAAGTACCGGAGTATAACGAGAGTACGTTAATAGCAAACGAAAACCATCAGTAAAAAATGGTATTGGGGACTCTGTTATGGTCACAAATTTCGATTCACATGCCGGTATATCTAGAAAACTAATTCCAAAATTTAGAGGTCCGCACCGTGTTTCTGAGGTTTTGCGAAACGATGGGTATTTGTTGGAAGACGTTGAAAATTTCCAGCAGTCAAGAACTCCATACAAATATAAAGCCTTGGGTCAAGGGTCGTGTAAGCTCTGAGGATAATGAGAACGGTAATCCGGAGATCACGTGATCAGGATGGCCGAATTGTAGTAGATAGATATGGGTAGACATAAATATAGTCACTCGTTAACTTTAATAGTATGTAACTATACGGTTAAGCTTTTGAATGTAAACTTTTATGAATCTAAGAAATGCAACCCTGTTGCTAGACTGGTAACTGCAGGGTAGACATAATAAAAGGGAATGATGATAATTCATTCGTATCCGAGCAATTAAAAGGAAAAGTCGTGTTTTAATACCTGCTACATTATTTAGACAATGAGCCTCCTTTAAGAAAATCAATCAGCGTGGAAGAGCTTACAAGTTATATTGATTCAAATGAAAATTTAACATTTTGTTATGGTACCCCTGTAGTTTAGAGTAGAAAGCTCTCTTTTAGGTTGAAACTTTCCCCATGCCACCCGACCGTGTGCACCTTGCTCGGTTCACAGCCCGGAGTTTCAGCCATTGCCGTGGGATTCAAGAAGAAGGATAACAGTGGTAGTTCTACACCAGCGGGCCATACACGAGATAAAAATGTGCACACTAGCGGACCGACTACTCTAGCCAATGAGTTAGCCTTTCATAACAACAAAAAACAAATCCCGTTAAGTGACACGACACGTTATCATACCTTACCAATTACAATACCGGCAGCTTTAGATGGTGAAACTGCCCCTTTGCCCGCCCTAACCATGGCTTCCATTGTTGTTGGGGAAATTTAAAACATGGCTGAAAGCCCCGCCTTCTTGCAACTTACCTCACCTTTGGGTTCAGACAATTATAGAAACCTTTACACGATCATATTTTTTTTCTGAATTCAATTACACAATCTTTTTATTCAAAATTTTAAGAGGGTATATGTACATCAGTATGTACATGCGTACGTGTTGTTGCTAATTATCATTTGCTTATACATATGTAAGCTAATCCTAATTAATGTGAAAGAAGCGAAAAAAACTATAAATCAAAGCAAACAAAATAGATCAGAGTTTCCGAAAGATGATTAGATAGAGGAAGATAAAGGTAGTTTAGTTTTTTTTTTTTTTTTTTTTTGTGCAAAAGCAAAAAAAAAAACAAGATCAAAAAAAAAAAAAAAAATTTCTCTCCTAATATTAAATTTGCTATGCTGATCGCTTTATCTCTAGCCTTCCAACGTAGCGGGCAAGGCACTTGGATAAATATGTATGTACATATGTAAATATATAGGTATATACATAGCGATTAATGCCAACGAAACAAGGAAAATATGTATGAACAAAAGCCAATAAATATAACTGAATTTACATATGTATATGCATTCTCGTACATATGTGAATATGAGCGTACATATAACTTAAAGGATCACAGATCCTTACACTTAAAAAAATTAAAGGGCCAACTTGCCCTGACAAAAAACACGAAGTTTTTAGGTTACTTTACACTTTATTTAGTTCGTTAACTTATAACTAAGTTTGATCACCGTGACTCCCCAACACCAACTGCCTGATCGTTGGTTTAATCTGCACCTTCAGACCTCAGCGTCGGCGGCGGCAACGCAACCCTTACGTAAGTGTGCCTATGTGCACCGGTGGAAATGACCATGGCCTTGATTTCCCACAGTCGTTGCGTTCTCAAATGTCTTGCATTGCATTGAATGATGAAATACAAAAGTGCTGACGCTGCGGCACGTGTAGTGGCCGATCGTGGTAATGGCTTACCTGGGCAGCGGCTGAATGTGTTAACTCCTCCCCTTTAAAGATCTGCGTCCCGCAGATTAGGTGCCTGGGGGGAGTCCTCGCGTTTATGTCCACGGAAACTCCTGTTGAGCAGTGAAATATTCAAGTTAGGGATATCTAATCTTACCGTCATCCTCCTCCAAATTAACCAAATGACCGAGACTAATAATGCAAAGCCCATGACTTCCGACGTGATGAACCAATTTGTTTTTCCTTTTAGGTAGCGAAGGAGTCTAACATTTCCTGTTGTCATCTCATGGACAAGGTTAAGGTTGACCGCCAGTGTTTTGTTCTTCACACGGGTCAAGATTGGCGGGAGTAGTTGGAGCTCTGACCTGCTCACGCTTTGGTAGGTTTGATTGTCAATCTTCACAGTCTCGTTGTGTATCTGTAGAATAAATGAGCCCAAAAGATAGTTCGTACTATTACCTGACCATGCTGTGCCGTTGAAATTGCTAAGGAATATAGTGTCTTCCTTGATGACCTCAATAGTGGATTCATTGCAGGTCAAATACTGACAGCTGGCTTCACCTCGTTTAAGCATTCGCGGTAGGCAATCTTCTTCCTTTAGCAGATCAATGGAGTCTTCTTCGCAGACCATGGCTGACGTTAGTTGTAAACATCGATCCTTGATACCATATGTCCTATGTTTGCTAACCAGTATAGTTAAATATTTTATGTCTACATGATGCCCATCTTGGATGATAGGTCGAACAACCAGGTGATTATGTTTCGTTTCCATTACTTTCGGCAAGGATAGAACGTAAAGTAAAAGTGACCCGTTTGTGTAAATCGAAGGCTTGCTATACTCGATGGCTTCAACGACGTTGCTGTAAGGAAGGACCTCTATCTCACTGATAAGTCGGTTGATTTCTTTCTTGCTTAGCATATTGGTGTTAACGACGCCTGCTTTGGCCATCTGACAGGCGCGGACCAGTTCATAGACGTCTTCCTTTAGAATCATAACCTTACTTTGGATTTCCTGGGAAATATGCTCCAGCCTTCGGTGGCTTTGAACGTCATTGGTGGTGGCAATGATACCATTGATCGCCTGCAAAAGCTCGTGAGTTGTTTTGAATATTTCAGAGTTTACCTGGTATTGCTGCTCATCTTGGCTCATCAGTGCATTCTGTTTCTGTAGGACTTCATCCCAATCCGTGGCGTCAGGCGTGCCGGCGATCCATTTCCAGGCAGAGCCAATCGAATTAATAGAACGTCTTGGTCTGCTAATCTCTTGTCCCTTTAGGTCATGGAGGTTTCTTGCAATTTAGCCCAGTTGGTAATTAAGTACATCGGCTGTGGAGTCAGTTATGTTGAGATCGATGATTGCATCTTCTAATCTGCTTACAACCCTGTCGTAGCTAATTAGGTCGATAGTATGGATCAGCTTGAAGTGCCCGTTGATAATCCAACCGTATCCATCGCGTATTGTTACAATAGAAGAGTCTATCTTGAACACGTCATAGGTATGCGCGGATGCGCAGAGGCAGATGCTGTGGGGAGTAGATTTATTTAATTTGACTTATATCTACAGATTACCCCCATTTTATTGTATTTTACATATTCAATATACTTTTAAGAGAAAAATTGCAAGGTAAATTTATTTAATGTTGACAAAGATAGTATGGAATACAATAGCAATCAATCAATAGAATCAAAAATTGTATATGTTGAATTTACTCTAATTATCTTAACTTCCTGTGATTCAGATAAAATTTACTCAATTTCCATTATGTTTAAATTAAGGCTTAACATGCTAAAAGTGAGTTGTTGCTGGGGAGTTTCGGAAAAATGCGGGAAATGAAGGAAAGGATTCGTTGGGACCAATAGTGAAAGTCATATTTTATTTTTACTTTTTTTTCTTTAACTTTCTGTTTTATTAGTAGCATTAGTATTTTAGTATTTCCTGTGAGGAATACCATTCCTTCGTTTTTTTTTTTTTTTTTTTTTTTTTTTTTTTTGGTATACGCCATTATGCGTTTCATTTGCTCAGTTCAGTGACTGAGTGTATATAATCATAATATTGCTTTTTCATCAGTGCGCACACTGTAAATCAAAAAAGATTTTACGTTTTGCATTGGAAAATAGGCGTTTTCTCAGCTGACTTTGGAAGGCTCGTGTTGATCCCTTTTAGTCATAAGCGTTGATGGTTGCAAATGACCTACTCATGGCACAAGTGCCTTCACGTCAATTAAAGCAAAGACCTTATGGTGGAGTTGAACCACGTCGATCGACATCATTTGTGATCTTCGTTATCGGATCGTAGCGTGCCTGTAGGGGTTTGTGTATGCTAGCGTTAGCCAGGAGCTCAGCTCGTCGGATGGGGTGGTTCTTTCCCGCTACCTTTATACACGCCCGTGACTACACAACAAAATTCATGCACGTATGTGTGGATTCTAAGGAACGAAAACTCGAAAGTTTGAAAAAAAATTTATTAGATCGGGTCAAAATACCCATCTCTCAAACACCGACCGACAGTAAACGGAGTGGAGTCATCTTGACAAACCCTTGGGAGTTGCTTCTCCCCTCTCCCCTACCCAACCAAAGAGAGATACGTTTTCTGCATCACCAAACCCAACCAATAGAACAGATCTAAGGCCCAATCATCCCACTAAATAAACAAATCTATCTTTTCATATTAACGACTTAACAATATCTCATTTATTAATAGAATTCAAGTTTACGTACATTTTCTTCAGCCAACCTGTACTTGGCTCTAAACCATAAAAAGTATTATATTTTATTAGGATCTACAAAAAAACACTAATCCATTGACCTTATTTTGAATTAAATTATTCCAAATTACTCTACATGTGATTTAACTTCGATGTCCCTTTTTGGACCTCCCTAATGTACTTATCATACAGTTGTTTGTTATTTTTATTATATGTATTTACATATCAAAAAAAATTGTGAAAGAAAAGTTAACAGAGTTAAATTGGTGAACTGTATATATAAGGTTAATGCAATTCTAATTGGAAAATCAAGCAATTAGTCAAGAGAAAAATTATGCTAACAGTGGCAACTATAAAAATGACAAAATAACCTGAATTGAGAATTAAAGCGATAACAGAGTTTGTTGATTAACTCATTTGCTCTAAGCAATAATTTTCACTTCAGACCAAACAGCCTAGATATACATTAATGTATACTCTTTGTTCAGACTACCGTCTCGGTGTCTTTACTCATGCAAATACATATGTATGTATTATGTACATATGCACATAAAAAGAGAAAAAAAAACAGTTTTTTAAGACCAGGTAATTTAAAAGAACTTACTTGTGATAATCTCCAACGTTGTCAGCAGGCGCCCGATGAGATGTGTTGGTTAGCTAAATTTCAAAGTAAAGTTCTCTCTCTCTAATTCTTATTGCAAATTTTTTCTAACTCAAATACACGTACATACATATGTATGTGAATTGCCTGTTGCAATGAGAATGCTATAGCAAATTTTAACCCTTTTACACTTTTAGTTAAATTTTATAACTTTTATATTTTTCCTAACTCTTCTTTAATTCCAATTATTTACAAAATATACTATTTTATTTAGTTAATATTTTTGTTGTTTTTTTTTTTTTCCTGGAACTTCTTTCTTTCAAACTAATCTTGTTAAATTCTTATTATTAATTTTTTTTTTTCTGTATTATAGTCTTTCTCTTCATTTTTAAGTTAGTGCACGCATTTTATCATTTCATAAGAGTATATGCCTATGTATATAATAAATTCTATTTGAATATGGTTGATAGTGACATAATTTAATATGTTATATATTTAATAACTTTATAAATTTTTGCCAATTACAAAAATTCGATTAATGTAGGGTAATTTTTAACCAAGCTAACGCGTTCAGGACCTTTAGCTTCAAACTATTAAAAATATATTGATGTTAGACTTATCTAGTGTGTCTGGTCTCTTGCCAGAGTAAAATAAATCTGATGGACGTTACGGACGCTTGGATCATCTCGAAGCTTCCGTACTTTCCGAGCGGTATCTGCTGCTGCTTTGCCTGCTTGAAAAATGCACCTTTTCTTTCGTTTTTTGCCGAAAATATTCTTCCCGTATTTAACGTCTAGAAGGCGTAACACAGCTTATCGCTAGTGTATCTGGAACCACTTTTCACTTGGTGACCATGCACCGTTCAAAAATACTATCTCGATATCAGCACGACTTATCACCTGTAGATCTCCAACCAAAAGGAAAGAAGCTCCTTAACGGAAGTCGATTTTCTTCTTTTTTTTTCTTTTCTCTTTGCTTACAAAATGGGGGTAAATTACAAAGCCGCGCTCACAAGGCAGGTGTTTTGAGCCCAGTCTTTCATGAATTACTATGGTTGAAAACAGCTGAAAAAGGCGGTCAGTTTAACAAGGCTGCATATCCTTTGCGTGGTATGTGCCTAGCAACTTTCCATGTTGGTCCTCCAAAACATAATAAGCTGAACCCAATCTTTCTCGAACCCTAGCCCTGAGAAAGGTTTTATCTAGTTTAGCATTGTAGGACTTGCTCAAATTGCTTTGGGCAAAATTCCTACGCAATACTTCTTGACCCTGCGCGTATTTTATTTCACGTGACCTCAAATTGTAGTCACTTTTTTTTGCGTTCGTGAGCTTTACGTATATTGGTTTTTACTTCTTCTCTCACGGCTACCAAATTATCAAAACGATTGTTGGACTTCACCGTACCCTCCGAAGTCATGCCTAGATTTCGAAGAAGGGCATAATTGTCACCATGGGTGATCATATGCTGCCCGAAGAATACAAAATAGGGGCTATAACCCGTGGACTTATGTATTGAGTTTCGGAGTGCTGCATTGATGCTGCTGAGATGGCAATCCCAGTCACGTTGGTCCTTTTTGATATATGCTCTCAAAGCAGCATTTATCGACCTGTTGACCCTTTCAGAAGGATTGCTCTGTGGCGAGTGTACGGCTGTAAATATATGCTTAACGCCGCAGTCTGTCAGAAAGGCTTCAAATTCTTTGGCTCGAAACTGACTTCCGTTATCACTTAATAGGTACTCAGGTATCCCATAAACATCAAAGACGTGAACTTTTAGAAAATTTATTATTGGAGGGGCCTGAAGCTTTTTCAGTGGGCAAAGAAAAGTGAACTTGGACATGTGGTCGAGTACGATGAGAATTCCAATGTACCCATTTTTCGAGCTAGGAAAAGGACCTATTATATCCACGTAAATTTTCTGGAAAATCCTTTCTACCGGAGTATATTTTCCCATTGGTGGACGTAGTATCTGGGTCGGATGTTTCGTAGTTTTGCATAATTCGCAATTACCGACGTACTCGCTTACATCTTTAAATATGCCGGGCCAATATAGATATCTGCGTATTCGTTCAAGGGTTTTCGCTACCCCACCATGAGCACTAGTTGGAATGTCATGCGCGTTCTTCATTACGTCAGCTCTTAGGGATTTGGGTACCACTAATTTCCAGGCCGCATCTTCCTTTTCGGGGTCGCCCGTATAGAATTCAGTCCGATGATAAATAAATTTCCCGTCTGCTTCAAAATCTGGAAATTTACCAGCCTGTTCTTCTAACTTGCCTTTCAGCTCCACATACTCTGGGTCAGCGAATGCCTCTGACTCAAGATCTATTATGGGGAAATACTCTATAGCAATTGACGATATCTCTTGGTCTTCCGAGTAAATGCGCGTAAGGGCATCCGGTACTACATTCGCGCTCCCCTTGCGATGTTCTATGTGAAAGTCGAACATTTGAAATTTCAGCGCCCATCGAGCTAATCGCCCGCTTAGGTCGCTTTGGTTCATTAGCCATCGTAAACTAGCATGATCGGTTATTACGGTATTAATGGCTAAGACCGCTGCCAAACACTCACGTTCGGTGACAGAATAATTTTGTTGCGCCTTATTTAGATTTTGCGACATATAAGCGATGGGTATCTCTTCTCCCTGATCACTTCTTTGAGCCAATACCGCCCCTATGCCGTACGCACTGGCGTCACATTGAATTATAAAGGGTCGGCTAAAATCTGGGTTCGCTAAGAAGGGGGCTGATGTTAACAAGGCTTTTAGGGCTTTAAATGACTGCTGTGCAGTGTCTGACCATTCGAATGACTTTGACTTCTTAAGGAGTTCTGTGAGAGGATGTGTGATTTCGGCAAAGTTGGGAACGAACCGGCGATACCACCCTGCCATACCAAGAAACCTGCGGAGCTGCTTCACTGTTTTTGGAACCGGGTAGTTCACTATAGCGGACACTTTATCAGGATCTGTCTTCAAAGTTCCTCGTCCCACTATATATCCTAGATAACGTACTTCGTTCATACAAAACTTACTTTTTGCAATGTTTATAGTAAGTCCTGCTTTTGTGAGGTGGTCAGCCACATCCTTCAAAAGTGCCAATTGGGAATCAAAATTTTCAGAAACTACCAGTAAGTCATCGAGATAGACAAAGACTTTCTCTTTCAAGTTATATGGTATTACGCGGTCCATCAACCTGCACATTGTTTGGGGGGCATTACAGAGCCCAAATGGCATTACGATGTACTGATACAATGACCTGTTTGGCACTGTAAATGCCGTTTTTTCGCGGGAGTTCTTCTCAAGGGGTATTTGCCAGAAGGCATCCTTGAGGTCCAAGCTCGAGATGAACTCCGCTCGCGGAAGTCGGGATAGTATACCCTCAATGTGTGGGAGTGGATATGCGTCTTTGATGGTTACCGCGTTGACTTTTCGGCTATCCAAACATAAGCGCATTTTTCCAGGTTTCCGTACTAATACTACAGGGGATGACCATGGGCTATTAGACTCCTCAATTACACCCAGGTCCAACATTCGATCGATCTCCACAACCATGAGTCTTTCTACCGCAACGGTATCTCTAGCTCGCTTATTATATTAGTGGCGATATTAAATGCCCTCCAAAAGTCGATTCCCAGATATATTTCTTGCACTAAATTTGGAACTATGTAGAACTCAATCATTTTGTTTTCGTTTTTGTAAGTCACTTGCAAAGCCACAACTCCAGCGATTTCTTGCTTTGCCCCGTCAGCTGTGTGTACATTGGTATGCAACCTCTTAACTCCTGTATTGCTTTCCAATACGTGTTTAGCTAACTCGCCTCCTAGGCAGCTTACCGATGCTCCTGAGTCGAGAAGTCCCAGTTTTGTGTTGCCCAAAAGACGTATAGAAGCATATGGCCTAAGGTCGTTGGATTTGTGAAAGATAGAGGATATTGTTTTCAGATTTCTGCGCTTATCATTGATATTGTTCCAGTAGAGTTTTGAACGCTCCGCTGATCGAGATGGTTTAAATATACGCTCTCGTGCAGCTTGGTATGCAATTAAACGTTCATGAAAGGGTATTAAAGGAAAAAGTTTTGGTGGTTGAGAACCCAGAGCGGGTTTCTTTAGAAGAGTGACCTTCGCGTCTAGTTCTGTGGTTCCGACTTTTTGTTGGGATGTCGGACCTTGTTGCTGACATCCCAACCCAGGTTTTCCGGATTATTACAATTTGGACAATTATGTAAGTAAAATGCGACCAATCCACATCCGTAGCAGAACACTCTCCTCGGTTTTAATACACACATTTCTGTTTCGTCAACCTCTACTTCCGACATAATTCTACGGAAGGGTACCTTGGACTTTTGAAACTGTGGTTTACCTTGCATCTCGGCCACTAAATTTTCTCTTCGCCTACAAGCCTTACGAAGATTTGAGATGGTGTCAAGATCGTGATGTAGTAGCTCTAATCGAATTTCAGGTTGTAAATTTCTCAAAATGATTTCAACTAGTTCGCTTTCCGACAGGGGATGCTTTAAACTATCGGCAGCGGACAGAATACGGTCCAAATATATTTCAAAGGACTCGCCCACCTTTTGTGTCAAACTTCTTAAAGATTCCTTGATCTCAAAATCAGTGCGAAAGTCTTTAAAATTCTTCCGCAAGTCCTCGCAAATGTTTCCCCAATCCAGATCTTCGGCAGAGTGATGGTAACGCCAAAACCATCTTTTAGCCTTACCTTCAAACAACATGTGTACGTTTTGACATAATGCGCGATAATCGCCCCTTAGCGTGGTATTGGTAAGAGCGTTAACACGGTATATAAATTCTTCTACACGGACACTAGTCAGGGAGCCGTCAAAAGTTAACTTCCAACCGGAAATTATCTTACTAGCTACAGATTGGGATACCGTACTTGGATCTTCTCGGGAACGTCCAGAGCTAAGCAACAAGCTAGCCTAACGGTTTGAGGTATGAGCGTTATTACCATCAGATTGATTAACTCTATTAGTCTGAGTGGTATCACACGGTTCCGTCACCCTTAGGTTCCGGAAGTATGTATCTAAAGATTCTGTAACTCGTCTACCTACTTCGGCATTTAACTGCCTCGTGAGCTGCTCTTCATAGCTACGGAAACTTTCCTGTACCATGCTCTGTATGTGGATATCGCTTAAGGGATCGTTATTACGCCCAGGGGTACGGTTATGATTGGACCCGCGATTTCTACCTCGATTCGAATTTGTGCTGAATGAATAATTGTGGTAGGTTCTACCAGATCTAGTTCTTCCCAGGGGTCTGTCCTTAGGAATAGCACCCTGGTCCACAAAACTGTCTACTTGTTCTTGCTCGGCAAAGCTTTTCAGAGACTGCGTATCGCAACTTCGTCGGCATATTGGACAAGAGTCATTCTCATTCAGCCAGCTGGAAATACAATCTGTGTGAAAATTGTGCTGGCATGGTGTGACAGACAACTGATTTTCAAGTATATCTTCCTTGCATATACCACATATTGTATCCAGGTTACTAAGCTGTTTTAAATTATCAGTGCTGCGATGAACCGCCATGGTTCCGCATAGAATAAAAAAACAAAAAAAAAGTAAATGAAAATTACCTGCAGGCTATCGTACCGCAGAATGAATAATATTAAATTAATATAAGTATCTAGAATTCGCTTATACTCGTTGTAATTGTATGATTATAAGTACACGTATACCGGTGTAGTGTATCTGGTTATTTATAGGTTATTGACGATATTATGTGGGATAATGATTTTATTGCCTTAGATCTGTTAAGGGAATATTGGGTTTGGTCAAGATTGTCCACACCGCTTAGACTACAAAAAAAAATTGTAAATGCAATTGATCTGATCGTAATGCTTTTAAACAAATTAAAGCACTTGATTTCCACTCGCTTAAATCAGATGTAAACAGAATATCTTAAAGGATTTCAAGGCACTAACAACGATTTACCCCGTTATCTAATTTTCCGAAAGAAAATCCTTTAATACTTAAATGTACGTTTTAAGATTCCTTAGAAATAATGTAAACTTCAAGTCTGGTTAGGATAAGAAATAATTTCGTGACCTAATTCCAAAATTTTTAGTGAAACTGAAGTTAAAACGCAATACGCGTCGGTAAGCCAATACAAGCACTTGCTGTTATTCGGCCTATTCCATACCCGTAAACCGTCTTGAAATTATCTACTTGATTGGAGGTCCCTATGGTAATATACCTTCGGGCCCCACGTTGGGCGCCATTTGTGATCTTCGTCATCGGATCGTAGCGTGCCTGTAGGGGTTTGTGCATGCTAGCGTTAGCCAGGAGCTCAGCTCGTCGGATGGGGTGGTTCTTTCCCGCTACCTTTATACACGCCCGTGACTACACAACAAAATTCATGCACGTATCTGTGGATTCTATGGAACGAAAACTCGAAAGTTTGAAAAAAAAAATTTATTAGATCGGGTCAAAATACCCATCTCTGAAACACCGACCGACAGTAAACGGAGTGGAGTCATCTTGACAAACCCTTGGGAGTTGCTCCTCCCCTCTCCCCTACCCAACCAAAGAGAGATACGTTTTCTGCATCACCAAACCCAACAATAGAACAGATCTAAGGCCCAATCATCCCACTAAATAAACAAATCTATCTTTTCATATTAACGACTTAACAATATCTCATTTATTAATAGAATTCAAGTTTATGTACATTTTCTTTAGCCAACCTGTACTTGGCTCTAAACCATAAAAAGTATTATATTTTATTAGGATCTACAAAAAAACACTAATCCATTGACCTTATTTTGAATTAAATTATTCCAAATTACTCTACATGTGATTTAACTTCGATGTCCCTTTTTGGACCTCCCTAATGTACTTATCATACAGTTGTTTGTTATTTTTATTATATTTACATATAAAAAAAAATTGTGAAAAAAAAGTTAACAGAGTTAAATTGGTGAACTGTATATATAAGGTTAATGCAATTCTAATTGGAAAATCAAGCAATTAGTCAAGAGAAAAATTATGCTAACAGTGGCAACTATAAAAATGACAAAATAACCTGAATTGAGAATTAAAGCGATAAGAGATAAGAGAGTTTGTTGATTAACTCATTTGCTCTAAGCAATAATTTTCACTTCAGACCAAACAGCCTAGATATATATTAATGTATACTCTTTGTTCAGACTACCGTCTCGGTGGCTTTACTCACGCAAATACATATGTATGTATTATGTAGATATGCACATAAAAAGAGAAAAAAACAGTTTTTTAAGAGGAGGTAATTTAAAAGAACTTACTTGTGATAATCTCCAACGTTGTCAGCAGGCGCCTGATGAGATGTGTTGGTTAGCTAAATTTCAAAGTAAAGTTCTCTCTCTCTAATTCTTATTGGAAATTTTCTCTAACTCAAATACACGTACATACATACGTATGTGAATTGCCTGTTGCAATGGGAATGCCATAGCAAATTTTAACCCTTTTACACTTTTAGTTAAATTTTATAACTTTTATATTTTTCCTAATTCTTCTTTAATTCCAATTATTTACAAAATATACTATTTTATTTAGTTAATATTTTTGTTGTTTTTTTTTCCTGGAACTTCTTTCTTTCAAACTAATCTTGTTAAATTCTTATTATTAATTTTTTTTTTTCTGTATTATAGTTTTTCTCTTTCTTTATTTTTAAGTTAGTGCACGCATTTTATCATTTCATAAGAGTATATGCCTATGTATATAATAAATTCTATTTGAATATGGTTGATAGTGACATAATTTAATATGTTATATTTTTAATAACCTTATAAATTTTTGCCAATTACAAAAATTCGATTAATGTAGGGTAATTTTTAACCAAGCTAACGCGTTAAGGACCTTTAGCTTCAAACTATTAAAAATATATTGATGCTAGACTTATCTAGTGTGTCTGGTCTTTTGCCAGAGTAAAATAAATCTGATGGACGTTACGGACGCTTGGATCATCTCGAAGCTTCCGTACTTTCCGAGCGGTATCTGCTGCTGCTTTGCCTGCTTGAAAAATGCACCTTTTCTTTCGTTTTTTGCCGAAAATATTCTTCCCGTACTTAACGTTTAGAAGGCGTAACACAGCTTATCGCTAGTGTATCTGGAACCGCTTTTCACTTGGTGACCATGCACCGTTCAAAAATACTATCTCGATATCAGCACGACTTATCACCTGTAGATCTTCAACCAAAAGGAAAGAAGCTCCTTAACGGAAGTCGATTTTCTTCTTTTTTTTTCTTTTCTCTTTGCTTTACCTTTTCGCAGACCCATCATGCTCTTGCACGTAACTTATGCGCTGAGAAGGGTGGCCGCTATTTAAGTGAGGTGTAACCCAAAAGGTTGAGGAATTTTTGCGCACTGTAGTTAGCATCACTTCTGAGCAAATCCAGCGTCCCTTATGACTTGCGCGTATAATTAATTCGATACAAAAAGGGGGTAAATTACAAAGCCGCGCTCACACATTCGAACCATCGAGTTACCTGGAATTGAACCAATATCGGACTAGATCGACTACAAAAAAAACTTGCACCCAGACCCCTCGGACCTAAGGATCTGTGCATGAGTTATTTACCTTCTTTCCAATGTTATCTTAGACATTTTTCACGTTTACCTTGTGGAATTTTTTTCCAGTTTCAGTGAGTATGGTTGCTGTTCTGTTTTCAGCTACTGTTTCTTCTTTATATAACGGCTTCTGTTTGCCTTTAATTTGTTTATTACGGCACGGCATCACACGTGCGTGGGGTTGTACGTTTAGTGTTCAACCTTGAATTCCTGACCTCCTGCTCCCTATCTAAAAAAGCCTTAATATCTTCATTAGTTTTTTCTCTGAAATCTACCAATTCCTGATAGTTAATCCTCGAGGTTCGGTTGAGGAACACCTCTGCCGGTTTCCTTTTTGTGACAGAGTGGACGGTATTGTTGTATCGGTCCACTGCTATAGAAACGCGCTCTTTTGGAGTGAATCTGCAAAATTCGACAGAGATGCAACGGTATATTTCAATTAATGTTGAATGAAAATGCTCAACCTGACCGTTAGTTTCGCTTCGTTGGGTAGGAGTTTGGTAAATTTCTATGCCTAGAGAACGAACATAATTTAAGACCAGAAGGGTAAGGAATCCTCTTTCATTGTCCATAACTAAAATCTTTGGGACAGAAAAATAATGCATGAGGTCAGTAAGCTTCCTGCGCAGGTGCACGGAAGATTTATTTTTTATTGGGAATAATTTGGCAAACTTTGAAAATTTATCGATTGCACTGAGATATTTTTGTTTCTCTATGTCAAAAAGGTCGATGTGCAAAATTTCACAAGGATAACTCGGAATTGGAGTGGGTTGAAGAAAAGGCTTCGAGGGATGCCTGTCATATTTATTTAATTTACAGGTATCACATTGTCTTACATAGTCTCTGATCTGCCTGGCCATGGCAGGGAAATAGAATTGTTCGAGTATCTGCACCTTGTTCTCAATTCTCAATTATCTCGAAGACCCTGTCAGAAACCGTAACATCTTCCACTATCCTTTGAGTTATTCTTATTCTGTACCTTTGATAGTTACTAACATAAGCATCCTGTAGCGAGGCAAGGAAATTTTCTGGAATTTTTATGCCATTTATTACATTTGGGTTAAGGCACTCCCTCAAAATTGTGACCAGTGTAGCGTTATCCTCAGGGAGTGAGACATAATATCTACTGTAGCCTTGGTGAGGGTGTTCAAGGCAACGAGGGCGGTCTGCCTCCCTGAAAATAACTTGGTTTCTAAACACATTAATTGGAGCCTCCACATGAGGTATAAGATCCGAACTATCCTGATCAGCTGAATGCATTGTGCATTGAGTGACAGTGTCAATATCGGGCCCCGAGTTCGCTCCAGCACTTGTTGAAGGCTCGTCTCCCAGAACAGATGGAGGCTGAACAATGACAGAATCGGTCAGCACATTGACCTCCGTTTTAAGACGAGAAAGGGCCTCCCCGGTTTGTAGATAATTTCGCAGTTATACTCCTCAATCCTGGCCTTCCAGCGTTTTAACTTAGCGTTGTAATTTCTGCAGCTCAAGGAATACGTGAGTGGTTGGTGATCAGTATATATTTTGATCTTATTGGCGCCGTACAGGTAAGAACGCAGATTGTCAAGTGACCAGACGATCGCGAGGAGCTCCTTCTCGTTGGTGGCGTAATTCTCCTCAGCTTTATTCAAAGATCGCGATATATAGGCTATAGGTTTGTCCTCGCCTATAGTTCCTTGCGACAATACTGCCCCAATGGCATAGTTCGATGCATCCGTAGTGAGATTAAATGGCTTTTCAAAATCCGGAAAGGCAAGGACATCGGCAGATACCAAGAGTTGTTTCAAATCGTGGAAGGCCAGTATTGCATTTTCGTCTAGTTCAATTCTTACCTTTCTAGAAGCATTTTCTTTCACTTGTGCATTCTCACCCCGAGTGAGATTGGTCAATGGTTTGGCCACCTTGGCGTAGTCCCTTATGAACCTCCTGCAGTAGGAAGTCATACCTAGAAAACTCTTTAGGTCCTTGAGATTTTCTGGTGGTGAGATCAACTTAATGGCCTCCACCTTTTTTGGGTCAGCGCGCACTCCATCCGGAGTAATCACGTAGCCAAGGAATTCGAGTTCTTTTTCGAAAAAACAGGTTTTCTCGAGATTAACCTTAAGATTTGCTTCACGGAGCCTCGAAAAAACTATCTCTACGTTGGTCAGGTGTTCGTCCGCGTCTTTACCAAAAACAATGATGTCGTCAATATAGACATAGCATATCTTCCCTATGTATTCTTTTAACACATCGTCGATCATTCGCTGAAAAATGGCAGGAGCATTTTTCAAACCATAGGGTAAACGTAGGAACTCGTATTTTCCATTCATCGTAGAAAATGCTGTCTTAGGTATGTCGGAGTTCTTCATTGGTATCTGATGGAAACCGCACGTCAAGTCAATCGTTGTAAAATAGTTAGCTTCTCCCAAGCTGGAAAGTGTTTATGTCTGGAATGGGGTACGTATCGGCGATCGTGACTGTATTCAACCTCTTGTAATCAATCACCATTCTATACTGCTTCTCCCCATTTGGTTTCGGCTTTTTAGGCACCACCCATATTGGGGAGTTGTAAGGACTCTTAGATGGCCTAATTACCCCCTCGTCGAGCAATTCATTTATCTGCCTATCTACTTCCTCTCTCATGCACACAGGGTAAGGGTCACTTTTACTGTAAATAGGTTCAGGTGTGTTAGTCCGTATTTCCGCCCGAACGCTAGTATCGATCAATTCACTGCCATTAAGTGGTGCGAATAGGTCTGAGTATTTTTCCACTAGTTGGTCTACATGCTGTTTCGTTTGGGCAGAAACGTCTTTTCCTATAGAATAGTTAACCTGATTGGAAAATTTGGCTTTCAAGGGCAGTTTGAACTCGTTAATCTTTAAATAATTATTTTTCCTATCTACCACGGCCCCTAACATAATTAGAGTATCATCGCCAATGATACCATCAAAGGATTTTAACCCTGGGAGAAGAAAAAATACAATGTTTGTGTTATAACCAATATTCTTAAAAAATTTTAAGGATGTTTTCTTTTGAATTTGCACCCGCCCCCCCGCTGAGTGCACATTAAATATCTCCTCTACTGGGTCACCTCCAGTTGCGACCGCATCACTTATATAATTTTTGTTAGCCCCAGTGTCGATGAGGAAGTCGAGGGTGCGGCTGTCTGGAAGCGTATGCTCTAGGTATGGTACGCTAGATGGCCCTTCGAGAGAAAATCCCCCTCGTCTCCGCTCTTTGTTTCATGCTCGTTATTCGGTTCATCTTCTGTCCCCGTTGTGCAATGGAATAGTCGCTGTTTCTTTTGCGGCAGATTTTCCGAAGTTGTTTCCCGCTTAAAGGGATTCGGGCGATTGATGTAGTTTGCGGCTCGTGATTGGACGGACCCATCAACTTCCATCTTCTCTACAGGAGGAGTTTTCGGCTGGGTAGGTGGTGAGGTACGATCATAGCCGCCAAATCGCTCCCGTTTATCGAAGTGTGTTCTACGATCCTGCTGGCGCCAGTTGGGCCTTGGTGGAAACACCGGTGGCCTACCTGTGTGAGAGAGCTTAGTTTCTTGTAGGTTGTTAATGGGGACTACAACACGATTACTTCCAGAGTTCGAGTGTATAGCGAAATTCCTGTAATTGACATTCTGCAGTTCCAGACAGGCCGAATAGGCTTCTGGGAGAGTCTTGGGTCGTTGTACGAGGAGCATCCTCGATAGCTCCACATTTAGCCCACGAATAAAAGCGTCAAGTGCCCGATTTCTATAGGTGTCCACAAGGACTCTTATTGTTTCTTCCGTGTAGGACTCGGTCTTGATTTTGTTTATGATCTAGCTAAATTGATGGTTTACTTTAGCGTAAAATTCATCGATGCTTGAACCCTTTTGTTGCAGTTGATGCAACTGGTGTTCAAGCGTGCGGATGTCACGCTTATTTGCATAATGCAGTGACAGGCACTCTTTAATTTTTGGCCAGTTATTGTCAAAAATGTTATAGGACACTAAAACTGAAACCTATCCTATTTTATGGGGTATTGGTCTGGTGGGGCGCACTAGACACGGCTTCCACCACGAAAAAGATGGTCACGGTGCACCGAATGGCCATGGTTGGGATCAGTGGGGCCATGCGCACCACTCCTACCCTGGCATTGAACGTTATGCTCAATCTGCACCCAGTTGACCTTGTAGGAAAAATAAGTGCAGCTCGGGCTGCAATTAGGCTCCGAGACGCTGGTTATAGGCTTGTGCAGTATGGCCATTCCAATATACTATCGGGCTTTGATTTTATTCCCAATAGAACAGATTACTGTGCGCCGACCTCTTCTCCGGCGAAGGGTTTTTCGACTTACATTCCCGCAAGGGACGAGTGGACAGGCGGATAACATATCTGGGGGGAGGCCTTGGCGAATCTGTTTACGGACGGGTCAAAGCTGGATGGATGTGTTGGGGGGGGGTGTATACTGTCAGGAACTCGGGATTAGCACGAAATTTAGGCTACCTGATCATTGTAGCGTTTTCCAAGCGGAGGTTGCCGCCATTAAGGATGCGGTAGATGGGATGCTGTCGAGCGCATTCACTGTCAAGGAGTTCAACATCTACTCCGACAGTCAAGCGGCAATAGGGCGCTGAGTGCAGGCAACGTTCGATCGAGAACAGTGAGCGACTGTCTGGAATCACTTGCGGTTGCGTCCAACTACTTCAAAATAAAAATCATTTGGGTGCCCGGCAATTGCCATGCGGATCTCTTGGCCAGAGCTGGCACGCGTGACACAGATGTGGCTGACTCCAGTACACTGGGTATTCCCCTTACCACCTGTAGTTTGCTTCTGGGCAGGTGGGCTTCGGAACAGTTAAGCAAACGCTGGGCTGACACCACCTCATGTCAGGTGTCGAAGCCCTTCTGGCCAGTAGTTGACTCCGGGCGGTCAGTGGAATTACTTAGGTTCCCCAAGTTACATCTTTCCATGATGATAGGGGTGTTGACGGGGCACTGTCCGATGGGGGTCCAGGCGGTGCGGTTAAATATTCTTGAAGACCCGAGCTGCGTAAGCTGCATGGAGGACGACGAGGTGGAGTCATCAAGTCATTTCATGCTCAGTTGTCCAGCGTTTGCTAGGACTAGGCGCAGGTATCTCGGTTCGGATGTTCTTAGGTCTCCGGAAGACGTGTCGAAAATCGATGTGTCCCAAATCCGGAGTTTTATTGTCGCTACGCAGCGCTTTGCCAAGTAATCCTAAGTTAGTGTCACCGTTTAGAATGTGGTATCACAACGGACCTTCAAAGTGTCCAAGTGAGCGGCCCACCTAGTGGGCTGCTACCACCTAACCTAACCTATAGGACTCTAAGGCTGAATCTGCCGCACCACGTACTTTTTGGCGAATATGTTGCATAATAGCACGGTATAAGCGTTTTCCCTTGGCAATGGCAAAATCCGTTAGAATTGCTTCCACCGAATGCACCCGGGACACATAATGTACCGGGCTGCCATTGAAAACCTGGAGTTCTTTTACGCAGTCTGGTAGGCGACTTATTTCTCTCAAGTCTGCTTCAGTTATAGGAGCTTGCGTCACAACCTCTTCCACGATATCAGCATCTACTGGGCCACCGGATCCTGGCCTTAATCCAGTTGTATCTAAATGGTTAACGCGCCTTTCCAGGCTGTGTATTTTTTCTAACAGGGCATTGACGGCCCCTGTCAGATTAGTAACTGTGGCTTTCAGTTCTTCCATTCTGCTGTCAAGAGAGAAAAAGAAAAAAAATTCAAAGTTGTTAGCGGTTATACTCACAACACTAAAATTCTCATCAAGGAGTCTTTATTCAAATTCACTATTACACCTTTCGGTTGCGTATTTTTTTTTTTTTTTCACTTCTTATCTTTTTCAAAGATTTCTTTCAATACTGTCACTAGTGGTCCCTGCTCGGGCGCCACTTAAAGGATCACAGATCCTTACACTAAAAAAATTAAAGGGCCAACTTGCCCTGACAAAAAACACCAAGTTTTTAGGTGACTTTACACTTTATTTAGTTCGTTAACTTATAACTAAGTTTGATCACCGTGACTCCCCAACAGCAACTGCCCGATCGTTGGTTTAAGCTGCACCTTCAGACCATGGCCTTGATTTCCCACAGTCGTTGCGTTCTCAAATGTCTTGCATTGCATTGAATGGTGAAATACAAAAGTGCTGACGCTGCGGCACGTGTAGTGGCCGATCGTGGGAATGGCTTAACTGGGCAGCGGCTGAATGTGTTAACTTATATATATATATATTTATATATATTTTTTTTTATTTTTTTTTTTTTGGTTATACTATGTATTCAAATTTTTAATTTAATGTAGAAAATTGTATGTAGGAAATTAATTAATTTTATGTAGGAAATAGAAACAACAAAGAAATGGTGTGCTAACAAAATATCAAATACTTACGTTTCATGTACCGGGTTCGAGTTGAAGCGCTTCCCTGGTTGCAGTATCGATGAACGGCATGTAAGGCTTATATACCTTTTGTTTTTAACATTTGCAATTTTGGTTTTTTTTATGTTTCTTAAAGTATGTAATCTCAAAATTCAATATGCGGTATACTTATATCGAGGAAAATAACTTAACCGCGCTGGTTTCATTAAATTCTTGACTATATATTTGTATGTATCCATATATATGTATATATATGTACATATATGAAGATATATGTATATATCTGGCACCTATATTTGTTAATTTTTCTTGTTATGGTTTATTTTTTTTATCTAAATACTTCTTTCACATTTTACACTTAATTTTAATTCTCCTAACTCACCAAGATCTAAATAATTTAGCATTTTTAGACATTATTCATTTCATTCCTTTTTTTTGGCACAAACATTAGTTATATTTATTTTTATTTATTTCACCTAGATTTAAGTGCTCTTTCGCACAGTACTGCCTGGACTAACGTGATATTTTATGCTAGGCTTGCATCGAAGTCTGGCTTGAGCCTAACTGTACCTACATATTCTCTTTAACTACTCTACTTCTTATTTATTCTAGCATCTATTTGTATGGATCAAACAAACATCTTTTCCTTACTAATTCTCTGCAAATTCCATTAATATATATATTTTTTTTTTCTGAGACACTTTGATCTTATCCAAGTTCTCGTAATATGTATGAGGTATACCTATAAACTTTCGTATCGCTTTCCTAAGCACTTGACCTAATAGAGAGAATTAAAGGAAACTAAGTTCCAGATGCGCCTGGAGTCCGATGCCGTTTTCCGAGTAGATTTTGAGCCAGGGTGTCTCGTATGGATACAGCGTATGAATTTTGGTATTTACTCCTGGTCAGCTTCGGCGGTGGATATTTCTCCTAATCGCTCCAATGAATCACAAATGTTGTATGTTTGATAGGACGGTGGATTTTACACGACGGTTAGAAATAACGAAATTTGCTCGATTCTGCGAGTATTTTATATTGTTTTCATATGCGTGTAATTTAACGCGTTTTTACGTGTATATATATAAAAGTTCGCGGTACTTTCAAAAAGCTAATACAATTTTAGGACCGAACTTGTCACATACCGTCTTAATGATGAGCCAGGAACCAAGGAAAAAGAGCCCGTTTTCTACTCGAAACGCCTATTTATAGCCTGATCTGACCGAAAACTGCAATAATTTTTTTCCTTTTTTTTTTCTTTGTGATGCTTTTTGACAGTTCTAATATCTGCAAAGAATACTGGTAGGCAAGCAAAATTAAGTTACTATTCACAATAAACTACCACTTAGCTAAAGTCCATATTTAAGTGATGCAATTTTAAGCAAGCTAAAATTGCATTTTTTTTTCTGTATGCAACCCAGTACAATTTCCCAGTCTGTCGAGAGATGTGTTCGTTTGGTCGAAGCAGCTGCACTCGCAGTGGTTGATCCACAGGGAGAGGGATATATCAAATCGAGATCAAAATCCAGATATTTGAAGCCTCATTTTAAAAAAAAAAATCTGATTATAAACTGAATTAATTGCTTGTTTTTACTTATATTATACCACATCTGAATACTGTTATATCCTTATATAATAAAGGCTTTAATTACTTAATATTTTTTATATTTTCTCTTTTTCATTAGTTCGGTGGCACCTCTGGATATTTAGTTTATACACTTGAATTTGTTTGCGTTAACGTTGATATCAAGTTTACCTATTTTACACCCAAGTTAAAAGAAATAGATATTAGCAATGCAAGAAAAAAATAAAAAATAAACCAATATTTTTCCTAGTTTTTTCCAAATACCGAGGCCTTGTGGCACCTGAAGATATCAATATATTTTAAAATAATTTTAACGGTAAACTAGTGTTATGAAGAACCCAGTTTTGCGCACCCAAGCTTATCGATATCAGTAAAAAAAAATCACTCCACCCTAACGTACATATCAATATTTTAACTACCTGTCCGTTAGAGTTACGTTGACAAGTCTTAAACCTCTTTACAGTTTATTACCTGAGAACCTGCATTTACAACAACAATAATGTCTGCCTAGACATTCAACGAAGAATCACTATTGCAAACAAGTGCTACTTCGGACTGAGCAGGCAATTGAAAAGTAAAGTACGCTCTCGAAGAACGAAAATTACACTTATAGTGTCCGTCCGTGTTTATAGTGCAGAAGCTTGAACAATGACAACATCTGATAAGGCAGCTCTGGGAATATTCGAAAGAAAGGTTCTTCGAAAGATTTACGGACCCTTACAACTGGCGCGTAAGAAGAAACGACTGGGAAGCTATGTTGGACGGACAAAATCGTTAAAAAGGCTAAGCGCTATTTAAAGAAGAAGAAGAGTTGGAAATATATGTAACGCTGTTCAAGTGGAAACGGAGAGAGTTGCAAAAATTTGTAGCAATTTGTATAAGTTATGAAATGACGTTTTGTCGCTGTTCTGAAATGCGTGAGGTGCAGTTTTTGGCGGAAGATTATGTCGCTTTAAGAACCTTCTGAGTGAATAGACTATCTATTTCCATTATTATATGATCAATAAATACATACAAAATTGAAATCTTGAAATAAACATCTAAGTTACATGCTTGCAGATTTTGACTAGATCTGTATTGGCTCTTTTTGATTTGAATATCCATGTCGTTTGCATCTTTTTCCCAAGGTCTGAAAAATTTTTCAAAGTAATGTTGGTCGGAACAAATACGTCGTAACTCCGCACTTAGCCATTTGCGAAATCCACTACAAGCGCTTAAGCTATCTTTATTTGTTGGAGTTTATTACAAAAAGGCAGAACGCACCTTGTTTCAATAAGGGATTTTTAGTTTTGTGTTAACAAAAATGCCAAAAGATTGCGTTTATGATTAAAAAAAAAAAAAGTTTTTAATGTTGACCTAAGAATTTTATAATACGAAGCATTATAGAAAATATGGAAATTTCATGAACTTTGTACCTTCCCATAACAAAACTGACACCATAAATTTACCAATAAATGCCCATAATTGGCACTATTTCTTGACAACTTCACATTGGCACTTGTAATCTCTACATATAATGTACATTGCATATATTTAAGAAAAATCGAAAAGAGGAATCATTATTGAGCCAGTAGAAACTAAATCAACCATTTTTAAAAATTTTGTCTGTCTGTCTGTATGTTTGGTCGCGCATCACTCAAAAACTGCTGAATGGATTTGAATGGAACTTGTACCGTTATATTACTAGACGTTTAGCTTAAGATATTACATGTTTCTATATCTGGACCAGTTTCAGAGATATTGACCCATATGGTGACCAAGGAGACCCAAAATGTGTTTAGTACAATATGGGTATCAAATGAAAAGTGATAATAAGTGCTTCAATAGGCGATGTAATTAAGTTCCATACTCGTATCTTATCTGGTATGTGTGGGAGATATAATGATTAAAATCGGACTCAGCATATTTTAAGTTCTGTGATGCAGCGAAGCGGGGGTTTACTAGTAAATACTAAAATTTCATAGGTCATAAAACTACATATCAAAATTTATATAAAGGTTCGGATTAAAAAGTGTGAAACTTGGTTAAACTTTTCTAGGTTGTGTACAAAGTATGAAAATCGTACTTGCAAGTTTTTTATTAGATAATGGGCTACACTTTTCTAAAAAAACGAGTACAAAACACTCGTCGCTATCTATTTTTCTGCCATTGTGTGCTCTGATTAAATTAATGAACCTGCACACACTAGTATACTAGTATCAGAATGTCGGAATTCGTATTTTTAAAGATGTGAGAGATAAGCGAGTGGAGCCTTAGCGCAGCAATTTCTATTATTGTAAGCATATCTCGAAATCAGTTTTATCATCTTGAAAGCCTAGTGAATTTCGTAGAAGGTCTAGTATATGTGTATAGACTTAATATTCAAACGCATAATCCACTAACCGATCATTTCATATATTCATAAAAATGTACTTTGTCATTAGTCTAAAATAAGAAAATTATAAGTCAGAAGCATAAAATGATTTTGTTTTATTAAATTAAAAGTAAAAAAATAGTAGCTCATTGACGAAGGGGTGGTCTATCCTCCCTCCCACCCACCCCTGACTACACCACTGCTTCCGTGTAATTTGTTATGCACTCGCACTGTACCTATATTAATTAAAATTGAGGTAATTGTTGTTGGAGCAGTGCTCGAATTTTAAGGTTTGTTAATTGATATTAGAGAAAAATCACAACGATTTGCACAGCGATGGTGTGGGATGATCTGTTTCGAAGTCGCTTACTTCTGCATCAAAGCCGCTGTTGGAATATTCTAACAACTAAGCCCAATAGCGTCACGATGCATTTTCCTCTATTGTGCCACTTTTACATTATTCCTTTTTACATCATTTGGTATATAGTTTTTTATATGTTAACTTAAGGAAAGTGGAATATTTTTAGGCGTGTTCATGGAACAGTTTAGATACAGCCGGGCTTTTTTGCATATCAACACTTCCGTGTTATTTGTTATGCAACAGCACTGTACCTGTATCAATTATATTTAAGGTAATTTCTTTGAAGCAGGCACTGTGTTTTGAAACCAATTTAGTATGCAAATAGACAGAGTTGCTAAGGAATGCAAGCCATGCATTTCCGTTCACTGCATAACAATTTTGGATTGTATCCTTTATTTCACTTTTTGTTATAATTTCTTTTTATTCACTGTACTGCATTTCGCATTCCTTTGTATACTAACTATGTGTTAAGGAATGCAAAGGAACTCGGAATGCAACCAGTGAATAAAAAGAAAATAATAAAAAAATTAATAATATAATTAAATCAACAAAAAGAAATAAGAACTGCGCTTTGGATACCTTATGTCAAAAAATGGAATAAAATGTAATCCAAGAATTAATTTTGCAAAAAGGAATGCATTCTTCAACAACTCTGGTATATCTGTATATATATGTTAAAATAAATTAAATAAAAACCCCTGATAAATATTACAACGGATTTGTCGCAAAATTTTCGCGTTATCAAGGAGATGTTTGTGTATCTATTTGAAGAAACAAAAATGGATATGCAAAATACTCATCGTAATACCCACTTGCCAGCATTTATATGCAATGTGCCAGTCGACTGTAGCAAAAGTGATAGACGAATGTTTGAACGTCTTCGAAGCGCATTTTTGTAAAAAATGGATAGTTTAGAAAAAAACCGAAGGGGATGAGCCTACCGCGAAGCAGCATTTTTTTAACGTATATGTCGATGACACCCACTTAAGTATAAAGTCACCTGGCTTAAACATTCGGTGACAGGTAACAAGGTCAATGGAAATAGCGTCAATTGACGTTATTTCGCATCGCAAATGGAAATAACGTCAATTGACGATATTTTTCTTTTCGAAATGGAAATAAAGTCCATTGACACTATTTCTCTTTCAAATATTTAATTATCACATTTTCACGGCGGTGCGATATTTAACGTCGCGTGATTGTTTATCTCCAAATTCTCACTGTATAGTAAAGCATGCATTTTAAATATCTAAAATGATAACTCTCTAAATTTTTCAAATAAATTTGAGAATATGATTTGAATTTAAAATATTCAGTATTGTGATTTTCAACATTGTTTAAGAAAGCGCCGCAGGCGAAAATATCATCAAATATTTTTATTTTATAATATGACTAGAGGACCCGGCAGACTTTGTCCTGCCTAAAGCTGCCTGGCGACACGCAAGCATATGCTGCTGTAGCCATAGCAACGGGTGGTTATCATAGCAATCGGCGCGAGCGACGGGTAGTCGTGCTCACACGTACTTGTTGTCGGCTTTCGTTGATGAAAATCAAAAGTTTTAGATTTTTTCGCTTGGCAGGGTCCAAGGCGAATATATAGATGGTGATGGCAAAGCGAATTCAAGCATATTCGCCTCAGATTTTTGTACCCGAGAATGTCAAAGTGAAGAAGAATAATAAATGACAATCAAACGGACGAGCAATGTCTGTTTACGTGCAGAAAACCGAAAATGCATATAGTTGTGCTTTAAAAGTGTTATATAAGTTTTATTTTAATAGTGATAATGTGAAGTGCTTTCATATTGAAGAAAATGTAGGGCAATATTGTACATCCAACGTCAACTGTAAAACCTGCACTAAAAATGTCGATATTGGTACCCGACTAAGGGTTATTTTTTTGAAGCGGGCAGAAGGCCGCCTACGCAGAAAGGTGTTGTGCACATAAATACCTTGGAGCAAGCCCCCTATTTGGGATCGGACCTGGGTAATTTTTGGGTTTTTCGAGAAAAACTTTTCACTGAAACAAAAAATTGAAAAGCCGCTTTCGGATTATTGTTACCGAAGTCAAAAAGCGTTGTTTGATACCTATCCCGATAGTTTCGGACATTTTTTAGCTGTTGTCTCCTAAAGGAAACAATTACCAATATTTTTAGTATTTTGCTATTAAAATATAAAATTGGATACACATCACCTTTGTAAAGGGTGTTTTTTTTAGGGGTATAGAACTTCGAATTGAAATAAAATACAAGAAAATCGTTTTAAGGTCCATCAATTTGGCTTTATTGGAAGGATAATTTTATGCCATTAATGTTTAAATATGATTTCGGGCATGTGGCCGCCGCGGCTGGCTCGAATAAAGCCAATTCTACAGGTCCAATTTTCAACCACTTTTTCGAGCATATGGGGCCGTATATCGGCAATAACGCCACGAATGTTGGCTTCCAATTCCCCTAACGTTTCTGGTTTGTTGGTGTAGACGAGCGACTTCACATATCCCCAAAGAAAATAATCCAATGGTGTCAAATCACACGACCTTGGTGGCCAATTGACAGGTCCATTCCGCGAAATTATGCGCTCATCGAATGTTTCCTTCAATAAATCGATTGTGACGTGCGCTGTGTGGCATGTAGCGCCGTCTTGTTGGAACCACAACTCATCCACATTCATGCCATCCAATTCGGGAACAAAATAGTCGGTTATCATGGCTCTATACCGGTCTCCATTAACGGTAGCTGCCTCTCCAGCATTATTGCGGAAGAAGTATGGCCCAATGACTCCACCAGCCCATAGAGCACACCAAACAGTCAGTTTTTGTGGATGTAATGGCGTTTCAAGGGTCTCATGTGGATTCTCTTCACTCCAAATGCGGCAATTTTGCTTGTTGACGTAGCCATTCAACCAAAAATGAGCCTCATCACTGAACAAAATTTTGCGATGAAAATCAGCATCGAAATCAATCTCATTTTCGGCCCATACACCAAAATCACGACGCATTGCATGGTCTCGCGGCTTTAATTCTTGCACAAGCTGGATCTTGTAAGGTCGCAAGCCAAGATCTTTGCGCAAAATCTTCCATAAAGTTGATGGACAAAGCTCCAATTGCTGTGCACGGTGGCGAATCGATTCATTCGGGTCCTCTTCAACACTTTGCTCTACAGCGGCAATTGTTTCTTCGGTGCGCACTGTTCGACGTCTCTGCGGATGCGTATTATCACATAGAGTAAACGTAGTGCGAAAACGATCCATGGTTAACCGAATTAATTGCTCTGATGGACGATTATGTCGACCATAAAATGGACGGAGCTCACGGTAAACTTCGCGAACTGAACCATTATTTTCGAAATAAATTTGCACGATTTGCAAGCGTTGTTCTTTTGTCAACCTGTTCATGATGAAATGGCAAACCAAACTGAACATAAATGACATTAGAGTTGCCAGATTTGACCACAAAATGCCAGTTTTATCTCTATTCGAAAAACAAACCTGTAAAAAAAACACCCTATACTAGTAGCCGTTTCATCATCATGGATAGCAGTAATACTCGTATGTACATATACATATTTGTCATTAGTAACATTTTACAAGTTGGTTCAATGCCGACTTTTACTCAAAAATTGTCGATAAGGATATCAGAAGACGTGTCTTGACGCCGGTGTCAATAATCTGTCGTCACTTTCTGTTGAGCAGATAAATAGATGGTTGTAGTTATTCGGAGAGACACCACATGCGGACAAACAATTGGCATGCCAAGATCAGTCTGGAAACGTAAGACTTCAATCTATTACAGTATCCAGAACAAAGTTGACCCAGCATCACTCTTATCTCCCTAGGCAGTTCACGTTCTTCTTCGTCAACAGGTGGAGTTTGTGCCTGAATGAGTGCGACAGTTCAGGACTTTACCAAACCTTTGGAGCAAACGTCCACATTATGTGGTACCGGATGTTTACTTATTTCCTTGGAGGCTGATTACCTTGTAACCCTGTCTAACTAAAATTAAATTGGAATTCAATTCACAAATATAGGGTTGCTGATACGTGTACATTTGGAATTTCAGTTTTACATATTAATGTGCTATTAATCACCATTTTCCTGAACATCAACCTAAGCACGCACCCCGAGCAGTACGACATTCGGTAAGAGCCTAAGAAATATAACATTTTATGAAAAAACAATTAAATCGCATAATCTTTTATCTAGAAAACGTTTTATTAAATGTTTCACAAGTTTTGGAATGAGTAATCTAGGTGATTGTACATAACGACACGTGGACATTAATGCAATAATGCTCACCTGGACCTTCACCGTTGCCAAAAGAGGAAATAGCTGAAATACATAAAATGGGTAGCAGTAGAACCACACAATCTGGCGATACAGAAATATATAGTGACCTGCATAATCTAATCAAATCAAATTGTGTTTATTTGTGATTTGTATCGTAAACCAACCTGAAGATACTTTTTACTTGTGATTTGATTCGTAAGCCAAACCTAAGTAAGATACGTTTCTATATTTGAATTGTTTCGTGCAAATTGTTTAGGTTTATAATATCATATGAGGTTCTTACCTTTGTATTTCAGCACTTTAAAACAGTTTTGAATTAGCTAAAAATAGCACAATTTTTTTAAATTCTTCTTCAGTCATGCAATTGTACTTAGTTAAACAGAACCTTTTATTCAGATAGCATGTCAAATCACAAATAAAAGGTATATTTGATTTGTATAGGGAATCAAATAGATTCCTTATTTGAAAGTTCTTAAATCGAAAAGGGTTTGAAACCCCGGTTATAAAATTATGGCTTATGTATACATATTTATGTCCATATTTAAGTATTTCACTTACTACTTGTGTGCATAAGAAAGATCTTTTCCGAAATTTTATTATCGAAGCAATGTTTTTTTTTTTGGAATTCAACGGCAGCACTGCTGAGCTAAGTAAATGTGTTAAAATCTGTGAACTATATCCTATTAAAATGAAGTAGATACTACAAAAGTTTTATGCAAAGTTTATCTATGATATTTGATAGTTTTTTAACCAATGTCTACAATTAAACAAGATTAGGGTGTTTAGAAATTTCTTATCTCTTTGATGATTTGCATTTTTTAAGCCGAAAGGGATCCGTTTAAATGTGTATGTATTCCACCACTGAAATTGTAAAAATAAAAGTTAGTTATACGAAACAAAGTTGTATAAATCCGTATACATAAATTTTTATGTTTTACTTTACTTACCATGTTCAAAGCTTTATTTTGATGTACTTTTTGTGTCCCATTATCCTTTCTTTTGCTTTTTTTATTTTAAGCCGTCTGTTGAGGTTTTTGATGCGAAAGAAAATTCTACATTTAAAAAACAATCGTTTAGCATTTTCAGGGAGAGCTACCGCTGCGCTTTTGCTCATCAGCTGCTGGTGGATACTTGGACAATGCAATATTTTGGACGCATTCATATTGTTGAAAATGTTTTCCAATAACACCATTCCATCTAAAAATGTTGTAGAAGGTTTTTTCAAATATCCCTTCGACACCAGGTCTACATAGGATGAAGTGTATTCCGTGCTTCTCTGATCTTCCAGTTTGAGCTTTTTTATAATATACCCTGAAATGTACTCCAAGGCGTCACGTTCCAGAACACTACATTCTTCCGGTCGAGAGTCATTTAGAGCATTGACAACCTCCGTATCTATGCCAAGGTAGCCTTCGTCATCTATTTCCATATCTTCGAAGCAATCTAACGTACCTGCTTGGTTTTCTTTGGCAGATTTTTGTTGCGTCGGAGGATGGGTCGAGTTCAACCATTCGGTTGTGTCCTTTTCGACGTTGCCGGTTCCTTGAAGGCACTCTGTGTTACGCGCTATGAACAAACAAAAAAATGGTTTCGTGTTGGCACATGTTAATGTTATACTTACCTAAAATGTACTTTCGGAGCCTATATTTAAACTCTTTTGGTGACGGGTGATCGTTCAAACCACCTTTACTTCGAATTGCTGAATTAGTTTTCACGTACTCATATAGCATTACTAATGCTCTGTTTGTCATCAATATTCCCTTCTGAAAAACTTCAAGGGTTTTTTTTTGGAATTATGGGCGAAATCATATACGCGTTCATTTTATTTAACACCTCTAATTGTTTTGGAAGGGCGGTTCCGAATGGTTCCTTAAGACGCAAAGTTGAATTAAAATAGGCAATCTAGAACTACTTGGCAAAATACCTTTCCCGGATAGCCAAAGGTTTTAATGTTGGAATTAAGTACATCAAACCAGTCGTTAACAAGCTGAATAAGTTCAGCCGTCTCAGTTGGCTTATATACCTCGAACCCCAACGCGGAACATCGCCTAATAGCATTAGCAACACTATTTGAGAAGAGTTGTGCAGCATATTTAACCTTTTGACGTGCTAAAACGAATTTCAATGGCATAAAGTGCAATAAAATCTAAAGTATATTTGATTACCCATGCCTTTGACTGTCAAATGCTCCTCACTTATTTTAAATGTTATTGATACATCCGATTTAGACGTGTGATTTAACACGTCACAAATCGTCCTATTAGTGAGTATCTCGTTACCCCATAACAATCCCTTCTCGTTGTAGTGGTTTCTCACTAGCTTCAACAAATGTGGTGGATCAGCAAAGGCAAAAACTTTTGAATTTGCATCACAAGGATGTAAAAACCACGGCTTGTCTGGAAATATAATTAAGTTATACGAACCATGGAATAGAACCGCACAGCCCTATTATGAATCTTACCATGTGTTACTCCCAATTGCCTCCAGAGTTTACGGGTAGTAGGGCCCATATCGCACACAACGCCTACTACAGGGAAACCAACGTTCTTTAAGGCAGATATGATGTCCATCAATATAGCTGCCGTCATTGGACAATCGAAGTCAAAAAATACCGGCTGTTTCCACGCTTTCCGTAACCCACGTGCCATTACCAACTGTACATAGTTTGAAGGCTTGCGTACGTAGTCTCCTGGCTGGTCATACTCATATGTTTCAACGACCTTCATCTCGTCGAACACAAGTATGCACAGCTTGTCTTCAGAGCTGAGTTCAGACACATATCTCATATGATCGAGACATGGAGTCAGGAGCCCTTCGCGTATATCGCACTTACGATACCATCGCTGCAGAGTGGACACGTGGGGAAGCGGAAATCCATTTTCAATGGTGGTAAGCCCTTGGACCCGAAGCGTGCAAGCATATGGCACTGGACATGTCCTTGTACGACCACTTCAGTTTCCCTTCTATATTGTGAAGTACAAGCATATTTATGTTTTTTAATTTTTCGCATTAAAAAAACCGAACATTTTATAGATACCTGGAAACACCATTTTTTTAATCTGTCCTTCAGTGAATATTTTTCTTAAGTGTCCTAGCACAGCATTAGCTTCATCCAGCTTATAATTTATGCGCTTGTTCTCCGCCTTCAACGACTTATTCTCCTTTCGTAGGTCAGAGTTTTCAATCTGACTTTGAAATTCGAATACTTTAGAGCTAATATTACGAACAAAATTATACACTTAAACTGTCGGTATCATGTTTCAAGTCATACTCACTCGGTTTGCGTTGCACAGTCTTTTAGCTGTACTTCCGTCAGCTGCGTTGATTCCGAAAAACAAAATGTCCAGCTATAAGAAACTCACAGCTAAAAAACATTCAGGACTATAGCTTACAGGCATACTCACTCGGTTTGCGTTTCGCAGTCTTTTACTTGTGGTTCAATAGTTCCGGACAAGCACAACGTTGAGCTATAGTAAACCTGGGCATTAAATGTGTTACCAAAAAATTTTGGTAATTGTTTATGACAGCCACCGAGTACTAATATTTATCCAAAAATGTCGATATGCATATCAAAAGACGCGTTTCGGTCCCAGGAATTAGATCCTGCCTCCGGAAAACAAATATTTTTATTATTTTGAAAAATACCTGCAAAAAACCCCAGGCCGATCCTAAATCGAGGGCGTGATCTATAGTTTTAATCCGCAGAACACCTTTTTGAGTTGGTCGATTTAAAAAAAAATCCCTTAGCGGGTCCACCACCGGCTACGTGGATCCCCAGTATTTCTGATCATACCACACTTTCGCACTTTCCGGAACACCCTTGATCGGTGTCTACAACAACCACATAGAAGTGAGAGAAATTTTGTATCTTTGCTTTCAAATATCTTGCAAGCTAATAAAAATGAGGTAATTCTATACGACAGCACGTAACTGCTAATATACGTCCAAAAATCTCGGGAAATGTATCAAACGACGCGTTTTGATCTCTGTATCAATAATCCGAAAGCGGAAATTAAATAATTTATTTCGGTGAAAAGTTATTAGCAAAAAACACAAAAAAAAGGTCCAAGTCCGATCCCAAATAGGGGGCTGATCCAAGGTATTTATGTGCGCAGCACCTTCTTGCGTAGGCGGCCTTTGGCCGCGCTTCTACAAAATAACCCACACACATTTCTGCACTTTTCGGTAAACTCTAATCTGTGATTACAACAACCACATGAAAAACCTTTTCAACTTTAATTGCAAATATCTCTGAACAGACATAAAATATCGAATTTCCGCTTTCGGATTATTGATACGGAGGTTAAAACCCGTCGTTTGATACTTTTCCCGAGATTTTTGGACGTATATTAGCAGTTACGTGCTGTCGTATAGAATTACCAAAAAGAATTGTTCTCCGGATCCGGGTTATGAACTCTGGGACCGATGCACGTCTATCGACACCCCTCCAGATATTTTTGAACATATTTTCGAACTCGGTGGCGGTCGTAAACAATTACCAACTAGTTTTACCTTTTTTACCTTGCTTGTGTATTGAGTCTAGTCATGGTTTTGCCTGTTGCTTTCTCGTTTGAACACAATTCTTCCGCACTACTTAGAGGAAACCGTCGGTAAAGCTATAAAAAATATAAAACTTTGTTCACTCACCCAAATTTTGTGCCACGTCCACAATTTTCAAAGGACGCCGGGCAGCTCGCTCTAGAAGCACACTACGATGCTGGCAATGGTACCGCTTTTGCCAATAATTTAGACTTTTTTCCTCCGCATACCATGTCCGAACGTAAAAAATGATCAGAGCAAACAAAATCTTTTGCTCTTAGCGGCGTTCGGCATGATGTGGACCAGATCAGCCTTTTTTGTTCATTGGCTGGAAGAATGAAAAAAGACCCTTGTCCCACCACGTATTTTTTTAAACACACAGCGCACTTTTTCATTGTTTTACACTTAACTCACCAACACAAAATTTAATAATTTTAATTGATTTTAGTTTTCACAAAACTTGAAACACTTCGCACTTTCAATGTAAACAAATTGTTTCAGATTTTCTCTTACTGACATTCGCAAATACCACTGCATGGGAAGAACAAGCAATCATCTGTTTCTATGCCATCACCAGGTATATGAATACGCCTTGGCAGGGTCTATTTGATCGTTGCCAACGTGATTGACAAACATTAGTGTGTTAGTTTTGTGAGAACGTGAAATGAGCAAGCTCGCGGAAGAAAAAGATTTTACGTTGCCGTTGATTGAAGCCTACGAGTGCATGATGCTTTTAACTCTTTTAAGAGGTTCTCATGCGTAAACTGTTTACGTTTTGCATACAAACTTTTCATCCACATTTTTTTTTTTTAATTTTTTCCGCCAAAACAACTGCAGTAACAAGCAATAAAAAATCGTCATCCGATGACATGTTTACGTCCGCACGCTACGAATTTTCAATACAAATGGCGCTTGATGCTTGTATGGTGACCGGGCATGCGACAATCACCCGATTACGCAAACAACCACCCGTTGCTATGGTTACAGCAGCATTTGCTTGCGCGTCGCCAGGCAGCTTAAAGGCATGAATTGAAAATACATACATACATACATACGTCCGAAATTTAATTATGCGAGAGATTCTTACATACATGTGTACTTACATACAGTTCTTTCACCATACGATCTAATTCAACATGAATGAGGTGGGGTGAGATTCCCGCATAACTTCTAATGTTTCATTCGGTTGACAGCGAACAAACACACAAACAGTTTTTTTTGGAAAAAGTGCTGCTTTTGTTTAAACAATTTTGGTTAAATAAGATATGAATCAACTATTTTTTTTGATGCAGAACGAAAGTAAATATTTCAAAGTTTAACTTCAAGTAAGTTTCATTTTAATCGGTGGATTATTTTATGATTTATGGCTGTGTAAAAAAAAATTTATGGTTTTTTACCACATTTTGTCCGATTGCCACGCCCCCTTTATATATTTCTTCACATTATAATGACATAAGCCTTTGTCTTCAACCAATCTATCTATTAAAAAAATCCCCTCCAAATTCCGTTGCTTACTTTTCAAGATTTAAGCATTTAAGGGGACATCCTTATGACTTTGTTTTATAATATGTAGTGATGATGTAATTTTTAAAATTATTTAAAAAGCGCCGCAGGGGAAAATTGCTCGATTTTTAATTCCAAATTTTCATTTTATAATATGATGTGATTTTTTAAATTTTGAAAAAAAGCGTCGCAGGCATTTTTTTTCCAAATTTTCATTTAATGCTGTATTACAAAATTCCACCTGTTCTAACACGGACACCCAACAAGTGCCACCTTTCTGATCGATCAATTTTGCTATCATTGTCCCTATACTCCTATTAACACGTTCCACTTGGCCGTTCGCCTCCGGAGAGTCAGTAGCAATCTTAATCTGCTGAATGTTATGACTTTCCATGAACTCCTAAAATTCTCCTGAAGTGAAACTTGTACCCCTGTCCGAAATAATACACCTTGGCCTGCTGTATGATCTAAAGTAATTGCTGAGTGCGTTTAACACCTCTTTTGTGTTTGTTTTTTTTTGTTTCATATAACCGAGTAAATTTAGTGCAACTATCGATTACGACATATATATACTTCTTTAATGTGGATTTGTCTACCGGACCATAGTGGTCAATATGAATAACTTGTTACCTTTAGAAATTGTGTGCAAACCCGCCCATTATTACGATTTTTAGCTAAAAAAGCAATGCGTTGTAAGCAGTTCTGTATGTGATTCATTATTTTATCACGCATTTTTGGAAATTAGTATGTTTATAATATAAGTTCCGTGACATTATAAATTGATATTTATAAATTACATGCTGTTGCATATCCGTCGGGACAAACAACAACAATCCTCCGTCACGTTTCTTTCTATAAAGTCCACCATTCCGCATCTCGTATAAACTATGTTCCGCATTTTGCAATTTTTCTCTGATTTTCTTTAACTCAGCGTCCCTACCTTGGCCAATCACTAAATTTTCTTCGAAAGTATTCGCCTCTATTGCTAAAATATTCGTGCATCGACTCAGCGCATCTACATGTTGCTTGCGCTGTCCTGAACGATGCTCCAACACATAATCGAAATTTTGCAACTCCAAATCCTACCTAGCTATCCTAGGATTGAGTTCCTTTTTACTCAAAGTTAACGCAAGAGAACTACAATCTGTCACTATCTTAAAGTTAATACCCTGCAAGTAGATGCCGAACCGTTGTAACGCGTTTACAATCGCTAATGTTTCGAGTTGTGGTACTTGGACTCGGCTGGGGTTATTCTCTTTGATACGTAAAATAACGGATGTATTTTTTCATCTTTTTTCTTTTGCAAGAGTATTGTATCTTATCCTATAGAACTTGCGCACAATGTTGTTCGGTAGTGCCTCTAGGGTCATACACTGCAAGGATAGGAGACTCAATCAGTTTACGTTTTAAATTTTCGAAACACTCTAACTCGCCTTCTTCTTCTTTAAATGGTCATCTAACCGCCTGGGCGATTTTGACCCTCCAACATAGCTCGCCAGTCGTTTCTTCGTTGCGCCAACTGGCGCCAATTGGAAACACCGCGGGATCGCTAATCGGTCTCCACTTGGTCCTTCCATCGGAGTGGTGGTCTCCCTCTTCCTCCGCTTCCACCGGCGGGTGCCGATAAGAATACCTTCTGGGCTGGAGCATCTTCGCTCATTCGCACTACGTGGCCTAGCCAGCGAAGCCGATGTGTTTTAATTCGCTGAACTATGTTCGTACAGCTCTAGCTAGTTCATACAGCTCATCATTAAATCTTCTTCGGTACTCGCCGTCGCCAACGCGTAGAGGTCCACAAATCTTTCGAAGAACCTTTCTCTCGAATACTCCCAGAGCCGCCTCATCAGATGTTGTTAGTGTCCACGCTTCTGCACCATATAGCAGGACGGGTGCGATGAGTGACTTGTACAGTGTTATTTTCGTTCGTCGAGAGAGGACTTTACTTTTCAATTGCCTACTCAGTCCGAAGTAGCATTTGTTTGCAAGAGTAATTCTTCGTCGGATTTCTAGGCTAACATTATTGTTGGTGTTAATGCTGGTTCCCAGGTAAACGAAGTCCTTTACTATTTCGAAATTATTGCTGCCAACAGTGGCTTGGTTGCCAAGGCGCGAATGCGCTGACTCTTTGCATGATGACAGAAGGTACTTCGTTTTGCCCACGTTCACCACCAATCCCATTTTCTCCGCTTCTTTTTCTAATTTGGACTAAGCAGAAGTTACGGCGCGGTTGTTAAGGCCAATGATATCAATATCGTCAGCATATGCCAACAGTTGCACGCTTTTATACAATATTGTTCCAGCGCGGATAAGTTCTGCAGCTTGTATTATTTTCTCCAGCATTAAATTAAAGAAATCGCACGATAGGGGGTCACCCTGTCTGAAACCTCGTTTAGTTTCGAACGGCTCGGAGAGGTGCTTCCCAATTCTGACCGAGCTGGCGGTGTTGCTCAAGGTCATTTTGCATAGCCGTATAAGTTTTGCGGGGAAACCAAATTCAGACATAGCGGCATATAGGCAGCTCCTTTTCGTGCTATCGAAAGCGGCTTTAAAATCAACAAAGAGATGATGTGTGTCGATTCTTTTCTCACGGGTTTTTTCCAAGATTTGGCGTATTGTAAAAATCTGGTCGATGGTAGATTTACCAGGTCTGAAGCCACACTGATAAGCCCCAATCAGTCTGTTCACATCAGGCTTCAGTCTTTCGCACGATACGCTTGATAGGACCTTATAAGCGATATTCAAAAGGCTGATTCCGCGATAGTTGGCGCAGTTTGCAGGATCGCCCTTCTTGTGGATTGGGCAGAGAACACTTAGATTCCAACCGTTCAAGACATCGAAACAAAATTTAGCACACATATTTATAATAATATAAGGTATGTTCTGGGGAATTCGGTTAAGAACCACGCCCACTTTTATGCGAAAGATTTTGAAAAGGATCATAGATATATTTAATAGGTTATAATTTTGCGTACAAAAGCTTTATATCATTTCTATTTCACTTTCAAAGTATCCGCGAAGGAAGAAATTCGAAAAATATAAATTTTTGAAAATGAGAGTGGCCTTTTATAGTGGAAATTTATTTATCGGAACGATATTTGGTGAAAATTTCTAATATACTCGTATATAGGGAAATCTTTGTTGCAAAAATGGGTGAAATCGTTCAACGACCACGCCCATTTTTTATCTCTCTCTATGGCGCGATATACAACAGGTATATCATCATAAACCTCCTAAGAGATTTTTGCGCCAAGCTTCTCTTCCAATTTGTGGTGTGCCGATTTGAATTTTTCCCTACAAATTGGTGGGACCTACAGTTTTTTGCCGACTCCGAACGGCATCTACAAAGGAGACGGATTTTTGCTGAGAAGCCTGTCATGGCAGAAATACACTCGGAGAGTTTGCCAAACCACCGCCGAGGGGCGACCCCGTTTTGAAAAACTTTTTTCAAATCACTTTTGATGTTACCTGTACCAGGGCTCTAACCATGGACCTTCGGTGTGGTAGGCCGGCAACACTACCTTCACACCACGGCGGCCGCATATACTCCTGCCAAAAATTAAGTAAATCGGATAACACACAAGTAAAATATCCGGGAAGAAGGAGAGATGGGCCCATCCATAATTAAACTGAAATAATGAAGACGATGAACTGAGTCGATTTAGCAATGTCCGTCTCTCCGTCCGTCTGTATATTTGAACGCAAATTTTTCAAACATAAAATGTTCATGTATTGGTATTTTGAAAAAATGTGGTTGTTAGCTGTTGGTAGGGAAGCTATTTATATACAAATAAATAAATGACGGCCGTCGTGATGGGGCGATAGTGTTGCCGGCCTGCCACACCGAAGGTCCAAGGTTTCAGTCCTGGGACTGGTAACATCAAAAGTGGTTTCAAAAAGTTTTTTCGGTCCTCGGCAGTGGTTTTGCAAGCTCTCCGAGTATCTTTCTGCTATGGAAGGCTTCTCAGCAAAATACATCTGCTTTGTAGATGCCTTTCGAAGTCGAAGAAAATTCTAAACGGCACACCACAAATTGGAAGGGAAGTTTAGCACAAAAATCGCTTAGTAGGTTTATGATGATATACCTGTTGTATATCGCGTCATACATTTATATTTTTGTTAATTAATTTACCCCTCAAAACTTATAAGAGAAGTGCTTTTATTGGAAACAATCAGTTGGCTTTATAATACGAACTGAAAAGTATTAAAATAGACCTGCCATAATTGATCACTAATAGGTATGTAATGTTCGGTTCTACCAGAACTTAGACTTCCTTACTTGTTATAATAAGGTAACAGTGGTTAAGAGACAGATTCCACCCCCTATCGCTATATCTCTTACATTCAACTTAATATATAATAATTCTTTTGCTTAGTTGCATGCGATGTAGAATTCTATTACTACAGATTGGTGCGTATTGCACTCAAATCACCCACGCAGATCGTCCTAAATAGATATACATACCCACATATACGTATGAGTGATGGAAGGCCTCAGTTTAAATAGAGCGTGGAACACTCTCTATTTCGCACTTCGTAGATCATTGCATATTAGCCATATAAGCTTGCTGGAGGGAGTTTCATTGATGAAGCTTAAATGGTTACGGATATATACGATATGAAAGTTTGATTTTGTGTGGGGGTGTGCCCCATTTCCAATCTCACCCATTTTTTTAGCTGATACCACATTGATGTTGTGTATCCTACATCCAAAGATTATGACTCTGGTTTTAATGCTTTTGAAGATATTACAATTAAAAATTTTTTTCTATATACCGGTTGCCACGCCCCCTATATACGAAAGATACCCCCTTTGCACTGAATAATGGCAGTTTCTTTTAATCGGTGCATATTTTATTCAAATCGGCCAAAAGATGCTAATGATTCTTTAATTTAGGAGTCCTTGGAAATGGACCTTAGTTTGCCACCAACTTCTTTGGAGGCTTCCCCAAAACCTCTTGTTTCTATTATATCTGGACAAATGCGTAAATCGCTGCCAAATTAAGCAAGAGAGTGCGATATATGGGGTTTCTCTGATCGCGAAACGGCTGCGGTGTCCTCAGCATTACTACAGGACCGAGGAGTTGTGACCGAAGATGATGCTACATCTGTTACAGATCGCAGTGAAGTAAGACGCGAAATACAAAAGGGTAGGAAACAAAAGTAATCAAATGATGGAGAAGATCTCATGTTGGAATCGTTATATTTCGATAGCCGAAAGGATTTAACAAGAAAAACTATTCTAAAAGATGGCGTACATCACCCTATAAGCGTAACTGAAGAACATGTGGTTTTGGTGCAAGAGCCGATATCTGAATATTTAGGACATGTAACTCTTTTATCGGGGACTGCATGCAACAAGTTGTGAAAAATGTGGCAATTGAAGGAAATGCATTACCAGCAGTTGATACGGAGGAGCTAAGTAACGATCAGAGATATCTATATAGAATGGTTTTGGCTATGACATCCGGTGACTGTTCCCAGCATTTATCTAATCAGTCGGGCCCAATTTCACATTCGCGGTGGCTAACAACAGCTAGTAAAATACTGCGTTTATATATTTCATGTGAAAATCCTAGCGAAAATCTGATAACGTTAGCCACCTATACTGTAAAAGTTCACGCACCAGTGTGGTTCGCGATCAAACTAAAACAAGATTTTGGGATTTAGCAAGACATTTTTGGAAAATGATTTATTTAAGCAGATATCTGCTCAAGTTTTAAAAAATGTAATTGATCCAGTTATTCCAAGGAACGCATACTTTGCACATCCAGAGAATTTACTACTAACTATGCTAACTGATGAAAGACCAATTTTTAGAATAATAGCTTTACGACGAATTTTGAAAACTAGAGACCAGAGGCAAAACAGCATCAATGTTAGAAAATTTTAAGTTCGAGAAACTAATTTTTAAGCCGACGAGTACTACGAAGGTATTATACTTATTGTAGTAAATAGATATGGTTCGACATAAATATAGTCACTCGTTAACTTTAATAGTGCGTAAGAATAGGGTTAAGCTTTGGAATGTAAACTTTTATGAATCTAAGAAATGCAACCCTTTTGTCAGACTGGTAGCGTCAGGGTAGACATAATAAAAGAGAATGATGATAATTCATTCGTATCCGAGCAATTAAAAGTAGGATAGATATCCCAAATCTTTTTACTATTTATACTTGTTTGTATATTTGTTTATATAAGTTTTTGACCATTTTTGGCGGTTGGTGGGATATACTCATAGTTAGCGCTTTTTCCAGTAAGCAAAAATTATAACGAAATTTGTAAGCCGTGCAACCTAAAAAGAAAAATCAAAATGGAGGTGGAAATGGAAATGGACACTTACAAAACAACGCAGTTAAAAGATTGGTGTAAGTGCTTGGGTTTAACAACAAGCGGCACGAAGGCCGATTTGGAGAAAAGGTTGAACGAAGTGCCTAATTCGTTGCGTGGAAACTGCCCGATGGTAGACGAAGGCAATCGCGCTGGTAAGGCTGCCCTTGACAACGACGACATTCAAACGCTAAAATTTGAGCTAAGCAACATTAAAAAGCAAAGTGAAATTCTTACAAACCAAAACGAGTCGTTACTACGAAAAATCAAACTGGTTAATGATCCTGTTACTGAATGCTGATGTTGCTGTTACTGAATTACCATTTGACGTGTTTAAGGAATTTTTGCCAGAGTTTCCCGACGATGCCGATTTTACCATTTGGGTCAGCAATTTAAAAAATTAACAGCAGTATATTCATTGGATGAAAATTTTCAACGAATGCTGCTCATGAATAAACTAAAAAGAAAGTCACGAAGTTGGTTGCAATCGAAGCCTAACTTGATTTCCGAACGCGTGTCAGATCTACTCGTACAGTTGACAGAATTTTTCAACGTAAAAGAAAACAAGATGATTCTTCGGCGTAAATTTCAATCGCGTAATTGGATGTACGGTGAATCGTTACTGGATTATTTTAAAGCGAAGACATCAATAGCGAAGGGTGTATCAATGGATGAAGATGAATTGGTAGACTGCGTTATCGAAGGCATTCTCGGTGAAAATCTCCGAACGCAAGCCCACATGCAGTGCTATCTTTCTACGGCTAACTTAGTGCAAGCATTTTCAAAAATTTCGCTGAAAAAAGCGGTGAGCTCAAGCGGAGCAGGTTCAACGTCTGCGGTTCAATTTTTGGAAAATAACGAATATGTAATTATAATGAAATTAATTGATGATAGAAATATTTCTTTAAATCTAGAGTGCCTTATAGACTCCAGTAGCCCAGCGAGCTTTATCAAAAGTACCAGTTTATCGAATAACTTTAATTCAATTAAAAATTGTTTGAAGTGTAACAATAAAGGTTTTTTCGGAATTAATAAAAGTTAACTTAATATGTTTGGACAAATTCGTTGTCTTGTTAATGGTTTTAATCAAAACGTTAAGTTGAGCATGCTGGTAGTGGCCGACGAGTCTATGAGCTTTGATGCTATACTCGCAAGAGATTTTTTTTGAGCTTGTAGACTAAAGTTGTGCGATATTGAACATTCGAAAACAAATGTTAATGTAGAAAGATTATCGAATGATGAAATTGAAAGTTGTAGAGTACCGAATGAAAAACTTAAAGATATATGTGAAACTGTTAGTTGTAAAAAAGCGAGTGAGAAATTTATAGATGTTTGTGAAAATGTGAGTAGTAGAGAATTGAGTGAGAAATTGATAGATACCTACAAAACTGAAAGTAATGTGAAGGATGAGTTTCCGATATTTTTGAGTTGGTTAGAAAATGTATAAGAAAGCGAATTTGATACGCGAACAGTTACATTGCAAGCAAAAGAAATGATTGATAAATATTTTCAAAGAAGAATATGTAAAGCCGAAGCGACCCGATGAACCATCGACAAATTGTTTTATGAAATTGAATTTAGGGAGTTCTAAGCCAGCGACTAGAACTGTGCGCTGCTCACCTCGCAGCCAAGTTGGTAAAAGGTGTCTTGAGCAGTTGGAACAACACAACATATCCGTGGTTGCAATCTCATCCGAGTAGATGGGAAACATTTGTTGCCAATCGCGTTGCAGATATCCAGGAGATTCTCCCGCCTAACTGTTGGAATCACGTGCGTTCGGAACGAAATTCCGCAGACTGTGCTTCGAGAGGAATCTACCCCATCGAACTCTTGAGTCATGAACTTTGGTGGTCTGGCCCAGATTTTTAAAGGTGGTGGAACCATTTCAACCGCAAGTCGCTTCGAAGATGCGAAGCGGGTGCAAGCTCACGTTTCAAACTCGAACATTCAGTGGCCGAAAATTACAAAATATTCATCGTTTTCGAAACTCTGTAGAATCATTGCCTATGTTCTGCGTTTTATTAGCAATTCACGTGCAAGCAAACGTCTCGGCATGAAACTGAATGGACCTCTGACTTGCTCTGAAGTATCAGAGGCAGAACATCGCTTAATCAAGTATACGCAACAATTTTATTTTTCAAACGAAATCGCTCTGTGCGGGAACAATGCACCTATCCCGTTACGAAGTAGCCTCTTACGTCTGCAGCAATTTCTCGATCTACGAGGTATTCTTCGGGTAGGAGGTCGACTTAAATCAGCAAACGTCGCTTACGACACGAAACACCCTTGCGTATTGCCTAAAGATTCTCCGTTGGCGAAACTAATCATCTCTGATATTCATCATCTCACTCTGCATGCTGGGCCTCGCATAATGCAGGTAATTTTACAACGTCGCTACTGGGTGATCGGTGCTCGAAGCCTGATACGCAACATATACCACAAGTGCGTCAAATGCACTCGCCTTAATAGAAATCGCGCTACACAATCGATGGCCGATCTTCCTTCGGTGCGCACAACTTACATCCGCTGTTTCACGCATACTGCTGTAGATTTCGCAGATCCTTATATGCTCAAATTTACGCATGGAAGGGGGGCAAAATCCAGCAAGGGATATGTCTCCTCTTTTATCTGAATGGCGACTGGCGCAATGCACCTCGAGCTCGTCGGGGATCTCTCCAGTTCGTCTTTTCTGAACGCGCTAAAGAGATTTGTCAACCACCGAGGACTTTGTGAAGTCATCCTCTCCGACAACGGTACGAATTTTGTCTGTGCCGAAAAGGAATTAACAGTACGACAGGTGCTTGAGAGACGAAAAAGTACAAACATTTTTAAACGCTTTAATCCCCCCAACACTCCACATATGGGTGGCTACTGGGAGACGGGGATCAAACGGATAAAATACCATTTGAAACGCGTGTTGGGTAAAACATTATTAACGTACGAAGAATTCAGCACTCTATTATCAGAAGTCGAGGCATGCGTAAATTCTCGCCCGCTATGTGAAAACTACGCATCCCAGCGACTTGGAAGCCCTTACGCCCGGGCACTGCATTGTGGGAGAACCACTAAAATTACTTCCAGAGCCTGAGGGTCAAGGGTTTTCTGGAAGTATACACCAAAGATGGCCATTTATCTCTGCAATGAGGCAACATTTTTGGCGGCGATGGCACGACGAATACCTTGTAAGCTTGCAACGGCGCACGAAGTGGTTTCGGTCGTCACCAAACATACGACAAGGGGATATTGTAACTGTGTGCAACGAGTCCACCCCTCCGGCTAAGTGGATACTTGGTAGAGTAACACAGTGTCATCCGGGTGTCGACGGTCAAGTACGAGTAGTGACTCTGAAGACAGCGAATGGAGAAATAGTGCGGCCAATCGCTAAGCTGTGCTTACTACCTGCCAAAGGAGATCTATTTTCCGAAAATTCTGGTGCAACAATAATTTACTTTAACGTTTTCCGCATTTTCATGAATTTATTTATATGAATTTCGCATTTGAATTACTGTTGAAATGTATTTTAACTAATAATAACTTTACTTTTTCAAGGAAGGAATAGGACATTGCATACACTAGATGACATTGCCATATAAACCTAGATCATGAATTGTAACGTTAGAAACAAAAATTCCAATTTTTTACCATCTTATATATAAGAAAATCAAAGCGCAGCCTAAATATGTACTTATAACATTTAAAAGAAATAATTGTGATATTTATATGCTTGCAATTGTTGCCTAATGTAAATAATGTATTTTGTAATTTTCGGTCTGTACAAAATCTATATTTAAACACATGTAATTTTTTGCTATTCATAAGCTTGTTAAATATCGTTTTGTAAACTAAGCTAAGATTAACTTTGAACTTATCATAATTGCATCGATAGTTCAAGGGCGGCGGTATGATGACGCGACTAAGGGTTAATACATGATTGAATGCAAGTGATCAAACACTTTTTCTATTTTGACATTCTACTTGTTTCTAATTCGTTCGTTGCATTCTTTGCGCTCGCTGACAAATTTTCACACCGCATGTTTATATAATTGTGAAACTAAACTAAATAAAGTTAGAAATTAATGAAATATAAAGTTAACATTACTCGGCTTTTTATTTCGAACCAACAAAGGAAAGCCGCAACAACATTACAGTCCACAACCCGCAATAATCCACACTATAAAGGGAATAAATCGCAGCAACACTACCTTTTAGAGGAAAAACCTAGGGTGACCCGAAAAATCTAACTTCAGATTCGGTTTCAACACACCCAAAACCTTTAGAAACCGTTGAGAAAACCGGTGGGATTTTCAAAAACTTAAATTTTTTTGTGTATTATGGAAAAATCAATCCAAAAAGTATTTTAAAATGTTTTCAAAAATGTACAAAATATAATCAGTTGGCAATTCAAACTTGACCGTAAAATAATGACAACAATTAATTAAATATGATTAAATACACGAATCATAAATGAATATTCATGGATAGTCATATTTAGGGTAAACTTTTCTCCCGACGTTACGTTAACCTTTCATTAGAAAATGTTTTTAAATTTGATCTTTTTTAATCATCTGGAGAATGATATTTGAATATTTTTTGTTCAAAAATTTAAAAAAATGCTGGCTGGGATAGAGCTATACATCTTAATATACATACGTCATGTTTTGTCAACTGGTAAATCACGTCCAAAAATTTCGGGAGAGGTATAAAAAGACGCGTATTGTTTGCTGGATTTAGAATACGGTGGCGGTGAATAAATATTGTTAATAGTTTGTTTGCGAGATATATGCAAAAATTACCCGATTCCAAATTAGGGGCGTGATCCATTATATGGCAAACACCTCTATGAACAAAGCGTCTGTTTTATAATTTTTCACTTGCGTTCAGATGAACCTAAAATCCACCCTTAGCGGACACACTCATCAAAACCTTTGATTTGATAGGTATATTATATGAACATATTGTTGGGTCAGCCTTGGTCCACCTTATGATCAATATCTTGGAAAGGGGTTTAGAGATGAACATGACCAAGCGATTTAAAAAAAAAAGGAAGAAATGTCTATTTAATATATATAACATATCTAAAAACTAGAATGGTGTTTTTTTACCTTTTAATAAAATTTTTAAGTATTTTTTTGAAATCTTATTTCAATACCTTTCTAATGGTATGAAGATCTTTGAAATCGGTAAAGCCATTCCGTAGTAATCACACTTTAAAAGTACCTATTATCGTCATTTTTCGAACATTCTCGAATATATCGATACCTTGCCACGCCCACAATTTTTCGAAAATGCAATTTCTAAAAATGAGGTTGTATTTGGGTGGGTAAGATGTAACCCCATTCAAAATTTCATCAAATTATGAGGGGGTCGGGTTCAACGCATATTGGATTTGTTATGAAAGTCATCATATCGACGTGCCTTACGAAAACGAACACCAAAGTTTTTGTGGCCGACGAAAACTATCAATTACATGTTTTGGCTGACGAAAACTAACAATTACATGTTTTGGCAATACAATATACAATATACAATATTGCTACTTTTCGTCAACCACAAAACGATATTGTTAGTTTTCCTCAGCCACAACCTGAAAGTGCTAATATTCGTCTGAAATTTTTAATTGCTAGTTTTCTTTTCAAATTTTATTATTGCTAGTTTTCGTATGGCACGTCGATATATAAATAGAAGATAAAGAAGATAAATAGCTTTCCTACCAACAACCCCTAACCACGTTTTTTCAAAATACAAGTACATGCACATTTTATGTTTGAAAAATTTTGCGTTCAAATAGCCAGACGGACAGATGGACGGAGCGACGGACATTGCTAAATCGACTCAGCTCATCGTCTTTATTATTTCAGTTTACTTATTGATGGGCCCAACTAAAATTTTTGAGTTGGTTAGAAAATGTAAAAGAAAGCGAAATTGATGCGCAATCAGTTAAATTGGACGCAAAAGACGCAAAAGAAATGATTGATAAATATTTTCAAAAAAGAATATGTAAAGCCGAAGCGACCCGATGAACCATCGACAAAATGTTTTATGAAATTGAATTTAGGGAGTTCTAAGCCATTTGGTTGCCCACCGCGTCGTTTGTCATACGCTGAAAAGAAAGAGCTTCAAAAGCAGTTAGATGAATACCTAGATAAAGGATATAGTATGGTAAGTGAATCGGAATTTGTTTCTCCTATTGTTTTGGTTAGGAAAAAGTAGGGGAGCTGCTAATGTGCGTGGACTATCGTATTTTGAACAAGATGACGTGTAAAGATAGTTATCCGATCCCTCGCATTGACGACTTACTACATAGGTTAGTAAATTATACATCGTTTGTCACACCAATGGGCCAATACGAGTTTTTACGGATGCCTTTTGGGTTAAAAAATGCGCCGTCCATGTTTCAAAGGTTTGTATATAAGGTGTTTGCTGACATGATAAGAGATGGAAAGGTAATAGTGTACTTAGATGACATAATGATAGCTACAGCAAATGAAGAAGAACATTTCGAAATTTTGAAGGAAGTATTTGCAAAGTTAGTAAACAACAAGGTAGAACTTAGGTTAGACAAATGCGAGTTTTTTGTAACTTGTGTCAAATATTTGGGTTACATGATCACAGGAGATGGTACTAAAGCCGATGATAAGAGCCTCATAGAAATCCAAAACTTTCCGATCCCACAAAAACTTCAAGGAGTTCAAAGCTTTCTAGGGTTGTGTTCGTACTTTCGCAGATTTGTGTAAGATTTTTCTGTGCTAGCTAAACCATTGAATGATTTGATAAGAAAAGATAAAGAATTTAAATTTGGTGAAGTGGAGACGATATTGATATCATTGGCCTTAACAACCGCGCCGTAACTTCTGCTTACTCCAAATTAGAAAAGAAAGCGGAGAAAATGGGATTGGTGGTGAACGTGGGCAAAACGAAGCACCTTCTGTCATCATGCAAAGAGTCAGCGCATTCGCGCCTTGGCAACCAAGCCACTGTTGGCAGCAATAATTTCGAAATAGTAAAGGACTTCGTTTACCTGGGAACCAGCATTAACACCAACAATAATGTTAGCCTAGAAATCCGACGAAGAATTACTCTTGCAAACAAATGCTACTTCGGACTGAGTAGGCAATTGAAAAGTAAAGTCCTCTCTCGACGAACGAAAATAACACTGTACAAGTCACTCATCGCACCCGTCCTGCTATATGGTGCAGAAGCGTGGACACTAACAACATCTGATGAGGCGGCTCTGGGAGTATTCGAGAGAAAGGTTCTTCGAAAGATTTGTGGACCTCTACGCGTTGGCGACGGCGAGTACCGAAGAAGATTTAATGATGAGCTGTATGAACTTTACGCAGACGCCTACACAGCGGCTTCGCTGGCTAGGCCACGTAGTGAGAATGAGCGAAGATGCTCCAGCCCAGAAGGTATTCTTATCGGCACCCGCCGGTGGAAGCGGAGGAAGAGGGAGACCACCACTCCGATGGAAGGACCAAGTGGAGACCGATTTGCGATCCCGCGGTGTTTCTAATTGGCGCCAGTTGGCGCAACGAAGAAACGACTGCCGAGCTATGTTGGACGGTCAAAATCACCCGGGCGGTTAGATGATCATTTAAAGAAAATGTCTTGAGCGGTTTTTGATTTATGATTAATAATATTTCTTAATTTGACTAATTCAAAAATGGGCGGTGCCACGTCCATTTTCAAAAACTCCTTGAAAAATTGTTTTTCTGGCTTAACATTAATGTACACACCAGATTTTATCGTTGTAAGTGTATTATGTACTGAATAATCACTTTTTTTGCATTTTCGAAAATATTCTATATATAAAAAGTGGGCGTGGCTATCATCAGATTTCGACCGTTTTAAATAGCGCTCGGATATGAGTGCCAAGGAACCTGCATACCAAATTTCATTAAGATATCCCAAAAATTACTCAAGACGGACATGGCTTAGTCAATTTCTTTTTTCCTTCTGAACATTTTGATATATGAATCGTCCATTTTCAAAACCGGCCATCTCCAAAATTTTAATTTTTCTAAATTCTAAATCATCACCTGTATTTAATATTAAAACAAATCAAGTTAGTCTTTTTAAATTGCCCTTAGTTTCAAAATCGGCCATCTCCAATGGTGCCTTACGTTCAAAGCCGGCCATCTCCAACCGACCAATGCAATTTTGTTATTCCCGCATATTCTGCACGTCACGAGCAGCGTTGCCGTAAGTGAAGATTTATCTTTAAAATAAAGATTTTTTTAGAATTTTTTTTTTAAGAAATCTTCAAATGAAGATTTTCTAGATTTCCAAAAATTGCACTGAAAAAATCTTCAAAGTGAAGATTTTCATATGTATCAGCCAAATTGGTAATAATTATTTTAACTTCTTTTCAGAAAAAAGTAAAAATAAAAAAATTATAATTTTGTTTTTTTCCCCAGTTCTTTTTGATTATATTTTCAGTTAAATTCAAAAATAATCATGAAAAATTCTCTGACAGCGCTGGTCGCGACGTATTTTGTGTCAGTTAGCTTCGCACTAGTTTCGTTTATGAACGGTTCATTTGCAAACAAATAATTTAAAGTGTTACTCTGATTTAAAATTGTTATTAAATTTCATTTAATTGTGATTTTAATGTAAATACTAAGCACTAGGATGTATGACAGTATAGCAAGCACTATCTCGCCCGTTTCTTCGAAATTTTCTAGAAAGAAAACAAGAAATACCGCTGAATGGAAATGTAATAAACTAAAAATATTGAGGTTATATTATTCAAAATATGTTCAGCTTATAAGTTTAACCTTAGCTTACTCTTGTTGTAGATATACGAGTAAACAACTTCCTGAATATCCCACGTGTAACCATAATGTTAAGGTGATTTTTGTTGGAACGATTTTCCGTCATCCCTTGTCAAGTTTGGTTTTGTGACAAACCGGTTTCGGCGTTCTGCCATTTTCAATGCCTAGTTTCGTTCTGGTCTGTGTCTATCCGCTGCGTTGTTTTTATAGTCCGTGGGTGCTGTGGCAGGTAATGTCAATCTATGTGTTCGTGGTAGGTAACGTTAATATGCGTGTGTGTGTGCGCGGTATTGATACGTCCGAATTGTTATCTGTCCCAAGGGTTGTTTTTGTAGGTATGTAGACATACCGCTTGTTAGCTAAGCGGTGGGTTGATGTAGGTAGAAATCGGTGATTTTTGCAGTTTGGTTCATATTTCGTTTTTGCTTGTTCATTGTTACGTGTTTGGTTGCTGTACCTGCTGGCTTGTGCTGTTTTTTGTAAACTAGTTTTAAGGGTTCAAATATTTCGTCAGAGATAGTGTTGGTTTGTTCGTTTATGATCCTGCCGTCAAATGTTTTTAACTTGTATATCTCCATGTTCTCAAGTACATTAAGCCGCCGGCCTTTTCCTTGTACGTGAAGTATTCGAGCCGTTGTTTTTATGTTAGCTGGGGTGCAGTTGTTCTCAAACATGTGGTTCGCGAAATTAGATTCTGGTATTATGGTGGGTTTTCGTGTTTTTTTGTTGTAGTCCCTGATATGCTCTCGGAATCTTGTGCTTATTTTTCTTCCTGTTTGTCCTATGTAGCTGTATTGACATTCACAAGTAAGCCTATACACTCCGTGTCTGTTGAATGGGTCATCAGAATTAGTGTCGGTTCTTAGTTTTTGTCCGACGTTGTTAGATGTTCTGAATGCTGTGTTGACGTTATATCTTTTAAAGAACTTTGCTAATTTGTACGTCGCTTTTCCAGTGTATGTCATTGCCGTCCAAACCATTGGATTTTCCTCTACGTTTACTCTTTTTTGTGTTCCATGGCTACTTCTGAGTTTATCCACAAGTGCTTTCTTGTATCCATTATTTGCCGCTATGTTATATATTGTTTTAAGCTCTCTCCAGTATGCTTCCTGGGTGAGCGGCGTTCTCTGAAGCCTATCCACTAAGTGCCTCAATGCTGCATTTTTGTGCTGTTGGGGATGGTTTGATGAAGAGTGTATAATGGTGTCCGTGGCAGTCGGTTTTCTATAAATGCCGTAGTTGAACCTATTTGTTATTTTGTCAATCCCTATAGTTAGGTCCAGGTAGTTCATTATTCCATCTTTTTCTACTTCCATTGTGAACTCTATGTTGCTATGTTGCCTGTTGAGGAACTCTAGTATTTGCTCTTCGTTATCGTCATTTAGGATGCAGATGATGTCATCCACGTATCTAGCGTAGAATGCCACGCCTAACTTGGTTTTTAACTCCTGTATATATTTTCCTTCCAAGTTTTGCATGAATGTTTCCATGAGAATGGCCGATGTTGGGTTACCCATTCCTAGTCCGTTTGTCTGTCTATATATTTTGTTGTTGAACCGGAAATAGTTTTGCCGCAGCGTTGTTCTTAGCGCGTGGGTAATTTGCGCAGTTTTTACCTTATCTTCAGTTTTGTCCAGTAGTGTTTTGTTGACTATATCCATTGTATCTGTTAGTGGTATTGACGGGTATAAGTCCTTTATGTCAAAGGATACGAGTTTACTGCTCCTTGTGAGTTTAACGGTCTCAAGTCTTTGTAGTAGTTCTATCGTATTGCTTATTGTGTATTCGTGCCCTAGTTTCAGAGTGTCCTTTAAAATCGTTTTTAGATGTTTCGACAGTTTATAACCCGGCGCGGACTTAAAATTAATTATAGGTCTCATCGGCGTATCCTGCTTGTGGATTTTAGGTAACGCAATGAGTGGAGGAGCAGATGGATTCATTTGTGTTAGGGTATATGCCATTCTCTCGTCTATTATTTTGGTAGCATTTTTTATAACCTCTTTAACTTCGGTCTGGTATTTATCCGTGGGGTTATCCCTAATAATGCGGCATTTCATTTCCTCGATGAGCTTCTCTGTCTTTGCTATATATTCATCCTTACTGATTAGCACCGTTGTGTTTCCTTTGTCTGCCTTCGTTGTGACGATGTTGTTATTTTTTAGCTTTCGTTGTAGCCTTTTCAATATTTTCAGCTCCTTATTTCCTTTTTGTGCTTCCTGGGCTCTTACTTCCTTGCTTATGATTTCTCTGCACATGTGCCTTGCGTGCTGCTGTTCCTCATATGGAAGAAGCGATATTGCAACCTCTGCATCTACTATCGCTTGCTCAGTTCTTTTTGCTTCATTGCTATCCGCGATGTTGTGCTTCAGGCCCTTCCCTAGAAGTTGCGCTTCTTCGTTGCTAATGGCCACTGTTGTTAGGTTTACGAACCTTTTGTTAAATTCGTGTGTTTGTTGACTGTTACTGTGATCGCGTCGGCCCGTTAACTGGTCCAATTTTCGGTTCAGTTTTTCATATTTGCGTTGTAGTTCGCGTTTGATTCCCGTCTTTATGTGGTCGAAGCAGTCCATCAATGCAGTCGTGGGCAAGAGTCCGGACAATTGCAGATGTATCCTCAGTAGTTCGGTGTTTATCTTGTCTTTCTTAGCGTATAGGCTTTGTAATTCGAACTTTAAAAAGTCCTTTTCCGCCTTCCTGGTCGTTCTCCTACTTGCTTGGGTGTTGGTTTTTATTTTTATTCGCGCAAATTTCGGTGTAACATTCAATTCTAAACATTGCTTGTTGAACCAAATATTTGCCTTAGTCGTATGCATTTTTCGCAGTTTCCGTTCGTATTTCGTTAGTAGTCCATCCGTGTTTAAATTAAAAGCCTGACAGGCGGTAAGTGATTTATTTTGTTGTGTTGATCTTCCGACAGGGTAGTAAGTTGATTTTTGTTGGAACGATTTTCCGTCATCCCTTGTCAAGTTTGGTTTTGTGACAAACCGGTTTCGGCGTTCTGCCATTTTCAATGCCTAGTTTCGTTCTGGTCTGTGTCTATCCGCTGCGTTGTTTTTATAGTCCGTGGGTGCTGTGGCAGGTAATGTCAATCTATGTGTTCGTGGTAGGTAACGTTAATATGCGTGTGTGTGTGCGCGGTATTGATACGTCCGAATTGTTATCTGTCCCAAGGGTTGTTTTTGTAGGTATGTAGACATACCGCTTGTTAGCTAAGCGGTGGGTTGATGTAGGTAGAAATCGGTGATTTTTGCAGTTTGGTTCATATTTCGTTTTTGCTTGTTCATTGTTACGTGTTTGGTTGCTGTACCTGCTGGCTTGTGCTGTTTTTTGTAAACTAGTTTTAAGGGTTCAAATATTTCGTCAGAGATAGTGTTGGTTTGTTCGTTTATGATCCTGCCGTCAAATGTTTTTAACTTGTATATCTCCATGTTCTCAAGTACATTAAGCCGCCGGCCTTTTCCTTGTACGTGAAGTATTCGAGCCGTTGTTTTTATGTTAGCTGGGGTGCAGTTGTTCTCAAACATGTGGTTCGCGAAATTAGATTCTGGTATTATGGTGGGTTTTCGTGTTTTTTTGTTGTAGTCCCTGATATGCTCTCGGAATCTTGTGCTTATTTTTCTTCCTGTTTGTCCTATGTAGCTGTATTGACATTCACAAGTAAGCCTATACACTCCGTGTCTGTTGAATGGGTCATCAGAATTAGTGTCGGTTCTTAGTTTTTGTCCGACGTTGTTAGATGTTCTGAATGCTGTGTTGACGTTATATCTTTTAAAGAACTTTGCTAATTTGTACGTCGCTTTTCCAGTGTATGTCATTGCCGTCCAAACCATTGGATTTTCCTCTACGTTTACTCTTTTTTGTGTTCCATGGCTACTTCTGAGTTTATCCACAAGTGCTTTCTTGTATCCATTATTTGCCGCTATTTATTATTTGAAAATGGCAGAACGCCGAAACCGGTTTGTCACAAAACCAAACTTGACAAGGGATGACGGAAAATCGTTCCAACAAAAATCAACTTACTACCCTGTCGGAAGATCAACACAACAAAATAAATCACTTACCGCCTGTCAGGCTTTTAATTTAAACACGGATGGACTACTAACGAAATACGAACGGAAACTGCGAAAAATGCATACGACTAAGGCAAATATTTGGTTCAACAAGCAATGTTTAGAATTGAATGTTACACCGAAATTTGCGCGAATAAAAATAAAAACCAACACCCAAGCAAGTAGGAGAACGACCAGGAAGGCGGAAAAGGACTTTTTAAAGTTCGAATTACAAAGCCTATACGCTAAGAAAGACAAGATAAACACCGAACTACTGAGGATACATCTGCAATTGTCCGGACTCTTGCCCACGACTGCATTGATGGACTGCTTCGACCACATAAAGACGGGAATCAAACGCGAACTACAACGCAAATATGAAAAACTGAACCGAAAATTGGACCAGTTAACGGGCCGACGCGATCACAGTAACAGTCAACAAACACACGAATTTAACAAAAGGTTCGTAAACCTAACAACAGTGGCCATTAGCAACGAAGAAGCGCAACTTCTAGGGAAGGGCCTGAAGCACAACATCGCGGATAGCAATGAAGCAAAAAGAACTGAGCAAGCGATAGTAGATGCAGAGGTTGCAATATCGCTTCTTCCATATGAGGAACAGCAGCACGCAAGGCACATGTGCAGAGAAATCATAAGCAAGGAAGTAAGAGCCCAGGAAGCACAAAAAGGAAATAAGGAGCTGAAAATATTGAAAAGGCTACAACGAAAGCTAAAAAATAACAACATCGTCACAACGAAGGCAGACAAAGGAAACACAACGGTGCTAATCAGTAAGGATGAATATATAGCAAAGACAGAGAAGCTCATCGAGGAAATGAAATGCCGCATTATTAGGGATAACCCCACGGATAAATACCAGACCGAAGTTAAAGAGGTTATAAAAAATGCTACCAAAATAATAGACGAGAGAATGGCATATACCCTAACACAAATGAATCCATCTGCTCCTCCACTCATTGCGTTACCTAAAATCCACAAGCAGGATACGCCGATGAGACCTATAATTAATTTTAAGTCCGCGCCGGGTTATAAACTGTCGAAACATCTAAAAACGATTTTAAAGGACACTCTGAAACTAGGGCACGAATACACAATAAGCAATACGATAGAACTACTACAAAGACTTGAGACCGTTAAACTCACAAGGAGCAGTAAACTCGTATCCTTTGACATAAAGGACTTATACCCGTCAATACCACTAACAGATACAATGGATATAGTCAACAAAACACTACTGGACAAAACTGAAGATAAGGTAAAAACTGCGCAAATTACCCACGCGCTAAGAACAACGCTGCGGCAAAACTATTTCCGGTTCAACAACAAAATATATAGACAGACAAACGGACTAGGAATGGGTAACCCAACATCGGCCATTCTCATGGAAACATTCATGCAAAACTTGGAAGGAAAATATATACAGGAGTTAAAAACCAAGTTAGGCGTGGCATTCTACGCTAGATACGTGGATGACATCATCTGCATCCTAAATGACGATAACGAAGAGCAAATACTAGAGTTCCTCAACAGGCAACATAGCAACATAGAGTTCACAATGGAAGTAGAAAAAGATGGAATAATGAACTACCTGGACCTAACTATAGGGATTGACAAAATAACAAATAGGTTCAACTACGGCATTTATAGAAAACCGACTGCCACGGACACCATTATACACTCTACATCAAACCATCCCCAACAGCACAAAAATGCAGCATTGAGGCACTTAGTGGATAGGCTTCAGAGAACGCCGCTCACCCAGGAAGCATACTGGAGAGAGTTAAAACAATATATAACATAGCGGCAAATAATGGATACAAGAAAGCACTTGTGGATAAACTCAGAAGTAGCCATGGAACACAAAAAAGAGTAAACGTAGAGGAAAATCCAATGGTTTGGACGGCAATGACATACACTGGAAAAGCGACGTACAAATTAGCAAAGTTCTTTAAAAGATATAACGTCAACACAGCATTCAGAACATCTAACAACGTCGGACAAAAACTAAGAACCGACACTAATTCTGATGACCCATTCAACAGACACGGAGTGTATAGGCTTACTTGTGAATGTCAATACAGCTACATAGGACAAACAGGAAGAAAAATAAGCACAAGATTCCGAGAGCATATCAGGGACTACAACAAAAAAACACGAAAACCCACCATAATACCAGAATCTAATTTCGCGAACCACATGTTTGAGAACAACTGCACCCCAGCTAACATAAAAACAACGGCTCGAATACTTCACGTACAAGGAAAAGGCCGGCGGCTTAATGTACTTGAGAACATGGAGATATACAAGTTAAAAACATTTGACGGCAGGATCATAAACGAACAAACCAACACTATCTCTGACGAAATATTTGAACCCTTAAAACTAGTTTACAAAAAACAGCACAAGCCAGCAGGTACAGCAACCAAACACGTAACAATGAACAAGCAAAAACGAAATATGAACCAAACTGCAAAAATCACCGATTTCTACCTACATCAACCCACCGCTTAGCTAACAAGCGGTATGTCTACATACCTACAAAAACAACCCTTGGGACAGATAACAATTCGGACGTATCAATACCGCGCACACACACACGCATATTAACGTTACCTACCACCAACACATAGATTGACATTACCTGCCACAGCACCCACGGACTATAAAAACAACGCAGCGGATAGACACAGACCAGAACGAAACTAGGCATTAAAAATGGCAGAACGCCGAAACCGGTTTGTCACAAAACCAAACTTGACAAGGGATGACGGAAAATCGTTCCAACAAAAATCAACTTACTACCCTGTCGGAAGATCAACACAACAAAATAAATCATAATGTTAAGGCATATCAGTGCTGATCATTAAAAAAGCAAGATATTTTGAAATTCCATGAAAATTTCTATCGTTTTAAAGACAAAATTAAACAAGATAATTTTATATTAAATCATACTAATGTAGAGAAACTTAAACGACATCGTCATGATGATTCTAGCCGTCCAGAAAAGTCGTACACATTTAAATATTTTGTTGGAAGAGTTACAGATGGTACAAAAGTACCAGTGCGTAGAACAACGTTTCTAAACATTCTGCATCTAGGAAAGCATCGGGTTCAAGGGGTTCTAAAGCGTTCTTTTGAATCCGGCGGTAGCCAAGCAAAAGAAACAAGAGGAGGAGATCGAAAAAGTTTTAAAAATATTCCAAAAAAATGGCTGTTATGAAATTTATCGAATCTTTCAAAGCCCAAGAACCACATTACTGTCGCTCAAAAACATCTGTCAGGTTATATTTACCATGTGATCTAAACATAAAGTCCATGTGGAAAATGTATAACAAGAATGTTGAGTTAAATCTTCAAGTTAAGCAATCTTTTTCCGCAATATCTTTAACACAAAATATAACTTGGGATTTGGAACTCCCAGAGTAGACGTGTGTTCCAGATGCCTAGAACTTTGCGAAAAAATTAAAAATGTGAAGGAACCAACTGAAAAACAAAATTTAATTATCCAAAAAAGGGTGCACAAGTTAAGGGCCAAGGCATTTTTTGAACTGCTGCAGGAGAAAAGAGATGGATTCCTGCCGATTAAAGGGTTAAAATATTTACACTTGAAGGAAATATTTAAGCTATAATCAATCACAATTAAAATTTATATTTTGATATTTACTTACTGTATTTCTTCAGTCGTAATTTTGAGATCAATCCCGTTTATGTATGCGCTTCCAGACCTCTTACTTTTTCCAACAGAATATCTAATTTATTTACAAGCTTTGACAATAAAAGATTATTTTTCTCCATGGCATCGGTTTTGCGTTCTTCAATGCAGTTCCTCTGTTCTAATGCATTTATTTTTCGCTCTGTCAATGCAAGCTTTCTCTCCTCTAAAGTTATCATTTTTGCATTAGTTTCTTCTAGTGAGCAGTTTTTCCTCTTCTGCGCTTCTTGTGATGGCATTCGATTTTCTACATTATCCCTTGTTGATACTTGAGACGGCCCAGCACTTTCATCGTGAAACGGAAAAATTATATTTTTGTAAATATGTGCTTGGGTCACCACGTATGGCTTTTATAGGTACCTCTACTTACTAAAACTCCTCGGCAGTGTTAAACAGTTGCACGGAATTATCTGCACCGCAGCTTCTCTATAGTTATAAATTATTTCATTCATGGTAATTTCTAACAACTAATTAAAAAATCTTAATTAAATGTTGAACTCACTAAGGGTTCGCTAACTTGGGTTTGTCCAACGACTGCCACTGTGGTCATCACCCCAATTATGCGCATATCAGTCAGTCGCTTGTCGGCCACTGACGAGGCTTTGGATCTGGTAATAAATTATTTATTATATTATCGTACCCAATACACTTTAATAAACCTACCTCATGTTTATACAGGCCCTTTTCCACCCTTCGCCGTCTTTTAAAGCACCACCACTCATTCAAGTTTTCTGCTAGGAGATTCCACTGCTCTTGCAGACTTTTAGCGGTAGTATCATTCACAAATCTTTTAAGTAAAATATCACAAAATATGTGCAACTAATATTTATTTATAAATTTTCCTTCATACCTTTCGTCCGCAAACTCTGTGTGCTCCTCTAAATACTGCACTAGCATAAATATTTGCTCCTTCGTTATTCTATTATTCTAATAAGGAAATAATTATGTGTAGATGAAAGATAATAAATAGCATTTTTGGCAATTTTTATTAAAGGTTCCAACTAAACACACTCGAATTAAAAAAAAAACACAGAAAGACCTAAGTTTAAAAGCTTTTCGAAAGAAACTCATTATTTAGAAATAAAAATTACAACCAGAAACTTTCCAACAGTACCAAACACGTTGACATCCGCGTCATGACTTTACGATACTTACCTTCCAGTCGCGACTGTGCATTTATCACCTAATTAAGTTAGCTTTTTTATAACACTGGTCTACCAATTCGGACTTTTTTTTGTCCACCAGAGTCGCGAATATGAAATTCGCATGTAAAACCACATCCTGATTCCGGAAAATAGAGGTTATTTTTGATTCTATGGTACCGTTTTTGAGGTATTTACGATTTAGGTTCGAAGATAATGAACAATCAATAAAAAATGTGTACTTTGCGAGGAAGGATATCGAAAACTTTTTATTTTTTTCCAGTTACGTTTTTTTCTATATAAGCTCTGTCTTATTACAAAAAAAGGAAGCTTTCATCCAATAAAATCGATGGACTAATACCAAAGTTATAAACATTCAAATATATAACCATATAATACTTAAGTACCCTCAAAATATTAGCGTATATACATATGAGACGATAACAATGTATGTAAGTTTTGTCTTAACTCTACGATCTTATTTTATACTTGAAAAAGTTATTTGTTTTGTTTTGACGCTTATTTAGATTAGGATCGGTTGGTTATGAGAAACCAACAGTAGTCACCCATCACTGCGACATCCCAGAATCCATGATAACGACTTTCAATTAACTTCATTTGCTGATAAAACCGTTCGCCATGCTCGTCACTTTCGTCACTAAGATTTTGCGGAAAAAAATTTAAATGGGCGTGCAGAAAATAAGTTTTTAAAGACATATTTACTCCTGAAAAGAAAATGAATAAGTAAATTAGATAAATAAGTGACACATTTGAGTGTAATTTTCTTAGGCTGGATTCCTCGTTCAGTTCCGAACAAATTTTTTGTTTACATTTTACTCGTTCTTTTTCCACTTCTCTGATACAGAAGGAAAAGAGAACGAGCAAAATGTAAACAAAAAATTTGTTCGGAACTGAACGATAAATTTAGCTTTAGGGCCGTTTTTTCATGTAAAATGTAAAATGTTCATACAATTTTTTTGTTTATCGGGCAGATAGGTTTTAACGTTTACTTTTGAAAAATGTAGAAATGTTTTTTTATTTACCCATTTTCGCATAGTTCTTGATTAAGTCGTTCACTATCATCTCGTAGTTAGGAATTTTGCGAAGCAACGAACTTTTCAAAAGAATCCCATGCTGCTGCCTCAACTGGTGACAATAGTTCTTTGAATTGGTTATTGTTAAGCATCTTTCTTATTTGCGGCCCAACAAAAATGCCTTCCTTTATCTTGGCTTCTGAAATCTCTGGAAAGATGGTTTTTAAATCACAGAAGACTTCCCCTTCTTTGTCCAAAGCCTTAACAAAGTTTTTGATAAGGCCGAGCTTGATGTGGGGCGGGGGTAAAATAATTGTTCCATTCTTTATAAGAGGCTAGTATTTTATGTTATCCACACTAACTTTAAATTCAATTCGGCGTGGCCAATCCTTTATGATATAGTGGTCTTGAGCTGGGCTATTCCATTTGCAGAGAAAGCAACAGTATTTTGTGTACCCACTTTGTAGACGGCATAGCATTCCAACGACTTTAAGATCGGCACATATTTTACAATCATGCTCTTCATATTTGATAAGTTAAAGTAATTTTTGCATTATCTCGTAGGTTTCCTTCGTATCTACTGCATGCGGGATAGACGGCTTTTGGTTGCCAATATGTAATAATACGGCCTTTAAACTTAGTTTATTGCCGTCTATGAACAATCGCCAATCTTTGGAATCATATGGTTCACCAAACTGCTTGAATAAGCCAGTAAAGTCTTTGCAGTAACAAACACTGTCCTCCTTCGTATTGAACTTGGAAAATGATTCGTGACGAGTTCTATAATGTTACGTTAACATCGGATGAAAGGAATTTAAATTGTTGCATACGAGAGGCGTGTAGCTCGGCCTTTACCTTGTACAATTCCAAATCTCTTATCCAATCATTGAGTTGTGCTTATTACAAAGCGTTTCTTTCGTTTTCCGTGTAAAGTTCAGTACAACTTGATGCCGCGTATTCAGAAGCTGCTGTTGACAATAAAACTGGATCCGGAACTAAAGTTGAATGTGGCAATAGCAATGACGCTGTAGATACGTTGGCATGCGTTACTTTTCTTGACTTTCCAACCCCAAATACATCTGTAGTACAAATATAGCAGTCCGTCGAATGGCAAGTTCGTTCCCTCCACTTCATTGTTGTACTAAATTTTATATGCTGCCTAAGTAGATAGTTTCAGAAATTCGTCTGAGATTCCGAATGAATCAATGGGATTCGACATGTGGTGCACACAGTATTCGGTGTCCATGATTTTCCAGTGTTTCTAGGCTGAATGCCAAAATACTTATAGTATGTAATTTTCAAAGGATTTGGAAACAAACGTCGCATCCTTTTAACAATATATTGACCGCAGATGAAACAGAACATATCTGAATAATTTTTAAACTCAAACTCTCGCTGCCTTTTATTGATAATTTAATTTTTTAAGTAAATGAGGGGTTGTGAAATGCACTTATAGACTAAACAGTATCCGGTGAGCCTTGCAGATATTATAAAGGAACAATTCGCATTTACTCCTATTTATACTCAGATCAAGTAAAAATCGAAACCTACCTAGACAAAAAGGTTCCTTAGTTATACAAAGAAAACACTATCTGATTTAAACAATTTGCTCTTTCTTCAAATGCACCTGGGTTGGAAATTTTAAAGTTTACCTAGTTGGGAAAACTGCATTAACCTTTATGTCAACAGCAGAACTTTTTTACGCACGTCAACAGCAACACACCCGGGTATGTACATACGTTTTGTATGGCAAATGGCATGCCGTTATAACCCGGCAGGTACACATCTCTGAAAAAATCGATAGTACCTGCGTTAATCACTTGCGCTAAAAAGTATAAAATAGGGTTTACCAGTATTACGGATTTTATCATCACGTTTCTGTTTATTTTGTGGAAATAAAAAAATAAAATCAAAGCGAAATGGCAGATGGTAAATGGTTTACTCCACGACAACTAAGTGCACTTTCGTACGAAGAACAGCAAGCATATATGTATTCGTCAAACGCTTGAAGAGAGCCAAGAAGAAATAAGTGACCACGATTCAGTAGTTGGTGACGAGGCTTTAGATGAATGTGTAGGTGATATTGGTGGTGATGACTCAGACTTAGAAGAGCCCACGTTACCAGAATATGACCCAGAGGACGGCAGTGATGCTGATGAAGAACGTGAAGATGCACCAATTGAAACTGGGGAATATTTTACTGCCAGAGATGGTAATGTTTGGTCTTCGATACAACCACAACCTGTAAGATTCCGTACGCACAACATTCTAAGAAGTGCACAATCTGGACCAGTACGGGCAACGCAAGGTTTGACCATTTCAGAAACGTTCAAATTGATAATGTCAGACGAAATATGCGACATAATTATTCGTGAATCAAATCGAAAGGCAAGGCAATTCTTTGCTGATGACAATGCAAAACATCCAACAAGAGAACCGTGATCATGGATTTCCATAACAGAAGGTGAATTTGATGCATATTTGGGCGTACTTTTTCTAAGTGGCGTTACACATTCTGGTTACGTGCATACGAAAGATTTGTGCAATACTAAATCACATCCATTATATCGTGCTGCAATGAGTGTACGACGATTTTGGGAAATTAGCCGCTTTATTCGTTTTGATAATGGAAACACACGCCAGCAACGCAAACAAACTGACAAAGCAGCAGCAATATCGGACGTTTTTTTGATGCTAAACAGCTGTCTTCGTAGATATTACGTGGCAGGAGCCAACGTCACCGTAGATGAACAATTGTATGCTTATCGTGGTGGAACTGGCTTCACGCAATACATACCATCAAAACCTGCCAAATATGGGATAAAAGTGTGGTGGGTGTGCGACTCCATTTCGTTCTATCCATTGCAGGTACTATCAATATTGTTGAAAGTATAAATAACTAAATTGAATTTAATTTTTCAATGCAGGGACAAATCTATACAGGAATGGCACCATCTGGTGAACGTGAAAGAAACGTTGGTGAAAGAATAGTCAAAGATTTATGTATCAACCTTTTTGATGGAAGTGGAAGAAATATTGTATGTGACAACTTTTTCACTAGCTACAACTTGGCAAAATCTTTGATGATAGACAATAATTTATCTATATTGGGTAATTGCAACAAAAGGCGTACATTCGTGCCAGCAGCATTTGCCAACCCCAAGGGACGTGAAGCTGAATCGTCAATGTTTGGGTTCTATAATCACGTTACGATGTGCTCGTACGTGCCCAAGAAAAACAAGGCAGTTGTATTATTGTCCACTTCTCATTATACAACAGAAACGTCCGGTCCTAAGAAGAAGCCATTGCTTATATTGGACTACAACAAAACCAAAGGTGGAGTTGATAGCATGGACATGTGCTTGTCCGAATATAGTACCAAGCGGCGCACAAATAGATGGCCTTTGGCTTTCTTTTATAATATTGTGGACGTTGCTGCGTTTGCTGCATACATAATATACGTTGACAACAAAACTCACCTGAAGTCATATACAAGCCGCCGTAGGATGTTTCTCCATCAGCTAAGTGAGCAACTATGCAAGCCAGAAATAGAGAGAAGGGCGAATAACAGCAGAATATCCAGAGTTTTTTCAACGCGCAACGCCATCGAAGCCATGATTGGTAGGCCCATCCAAATTGTGGATGCTGGAGCACATGAAGCGGAGGAGCCTGATAGTACGGGACGCCTAAAAGTAAAGGGGAATTGCTACATCTGCTGCAAACGACGCCCTACTCGTAAAGCATGCACATTATGCAACAAACCAGTGTGCGCAGAGCATTCCAAAGACATGCCGCAATGCGATAGATGTAATTGAATTTCAATAATTTTAAATTTTTTCGTAGTTTTTTTAATATTTTTTTCATAAGTATTTTATAATTTATAATAATTTTTATGCCATAAGTATTTTTTTCACTCAAAATAAACTATACTTTTCAAATATTATCATATTTGCATGCGATTTACTATACATATGGTATGGTATACCCAGGTATGTATGCTGTTGACGTAAGGGTGCAACTTTGTAAATGGGCTTTATCTACCAAACGGATGATCCAATCCTAAATAAAATTGGGACTATTGCGTAAAACAGTTTTCGCTAGGATATCACGAAATTTCAAGTCGATCCGATTATCCAGTTCAGAGCTACAGCGTTTTGAAAACGCAAAACATACCCAGGTATGTTGCCGTTGACATAAGGGTTAACAGATTTTTGTCTCTAATAACCCTTCGAAAATCTACCTACGTACTAACTAATACACATGTACGTGTAGGATACTTCAGTATTATATGGCTATATTTATTTGAATGCTTATATGTAACTTTTATAATAGTCCATCGATTTTATTGGATGAAAGCTTTTTTTTTTTGTAATAAAACAGAGCTTACAGAGAAAAGAAATACCTGGAAAACATAAAAAGTTTTCGATATCCTTCCCCGCAAAGTACACATTTTTTTATATGTTTACAAAAACAAGGTAAAAATCCGTATTGATTGTTCATTATCATCGAACCTGCAGGGCCTAGCGAAAAGTTTTGCATGCAGTGTTTATAGCAAATTTTTTTTAGATTTAAAATTTTTCGAACCGTTTTGGAATTGCTTGATTTGTTCTTGAGATTTACATGATTAAGGGGAGCTACTTTTTTTTTTTTAATAACGGTAAATCGTAAATATCTCAAAAACGGTACCATAGAATCAAAAATAACCTCGATTTCCTGAATCAGGCTGTGGTTTACGTACGAATTTCATATTCGCGTCTCTGGTGGTTTTTGGCTGTAGACCAGTGTTCGCCCGGGGTGCGTCGGGAACCGGCAGTGGCTGGGCGCACCGAGGTCGATCTCGGACAGGTTTGTTGGAAGAAGAAAATAAAAGGAGAAAACCAGTTATCGTTATAAATATATGCGTTTATTCGGGTGAATTAGTTAACATGGAGTTAAATTACCTGTGATTACGAAAATCCTTGCGGCGGTGATCGATGGCTGATGTTGGCAGGCAGACGGCTGGTTGACAAGAGAGACAGCTCTTTCAAAGTTGACGACCGTTCACCCGGGAAAAGTCCTCCGGTTTTGAGGGGAAAGTGCACCCACACATTGTCACCGACATGTACGTGCATGGCGCTCACAAAATGCACGCATATGCACGTATGCATGTACATGTGGGTGCAATGGTATGGGCGACTGGAATAAATACGGGCCGTCTTATTAGGGTGACCCGAAATTTTGTGGAGTTAGGCCTTGGGCCTAAACATTCCGGCCCCCCTTGCGGTCCGCAACATCTGAACTTACAGCCAAAGGTCACCGACCGAAAGGAGAAATGAACTTAAGCGAAACTTAAACTTATGGCTGCTGATAGCTCGGCTGCATAACCGGAGGATAGGTCGTCGGAGACTTCTCGTTTTGGCTGCCACCTTAGCTAAGAGAGGGAGTAGGATAAAAAAAGGAAACAGAAGTGTTCATATTTCTTGCCATTTATTATTATTGTGTATAAAATGTGGAAAAAACCATTAACTTCAGTAATTCATTGTGTGGGTCGGTTGGTATCGAACGCCTTTTTCTAGGCCCTAGTTGTGCCCGACAGTACCCAACCAAAGATGGTACTTTGAGCCAACAGGGGGCCGAAGGTGCTTGGTAGTATTCCGGGAAATAGAATAGATATCGGTCCCGAGTATGAGGCGAGTAGGAGCCGACGTGCAAAATTTGGGGTCCGTCAAACGGATGTGTGCGTAGGGCACGGCGATAATAGGGTCGACGCTATTGCTGGATGACAATCGACCAAGGGTGGACGCCACGGTGGCATGGGTCGATATGGTTTTAGTTTGTCCATGCTTTCCCCGGATGCGTAGTAGGCATCCCTTTCGTCCGCCGATGTTGGTGAAGGGCAGGTGCAACTCCGTAACGAGGTCCGCTGTGATGATGGTCGTGGGCGAGCAGACGTCAATTAGGGCGCGTACGGGATGAAGGCGCCCTCCGGTTTCGATGATGACCATGGGGGTGGGAGTGATAGCCACCATAAGGCTGAGTGTAGGGACGGTGTGCGAATGGTGGGACAGAAGTCCCGTTCGGAAAATGTGCGACTGTCGCGGCTGCTGAGGCCTAGTCACCAGTCTGCGGTCTGGTGTCGGTGGCAGGCGAAGTGACCTTGTCTCCGCTCTGCGTTCAGCGGGATGGTACCGTGGTTGGCAGGCGAAGAGGCCTTGTCTTCGCTCTGCGCTCGTCCGGTCGTCGCGGTGATCGGTTGCCTTCGGTCCGTTGAAGTCGCTCTCCTTCATGCCGGAGTCGCGGTCGGAACGTGTCATTGTCCGTGTGTCGTATGCTAGCCGGGCGAAGATACCGTGTCTCCGCTCCGGAGTCCTGCCCGGTTTGCTCGTGCCTGGCCGGACGAAGAGACCTAGTCTCCGTTCCAGCGTCGGAGACGTAGAGCGAAATAGCATCGTGGTCGTCTTGTAGTCCCTCTTCCTCCTCCTGGACCTGCTGGCTCTATGGTTTACTGCGCGCTTCACGGAGCAGTTGTTCCTCGTCGTCGACCTCTGTGATATGGGGCGTTGTATGGTGCTTTTCGTTGCAACGTCGGCATCTTCCAGTGTTGGTGCATCTTTCTGTGGGATGGCCCATCGCCGAACAATTACCGCAGAACCGTCTTCGTAGCGCTTCATATCGGCGTTGCTCTGAAGTTTTGGCACGATAAACCGGGCTTAGTCGAATCGGGTGCTTCTTGGAACACAGGTGACATTCAAGTGCGTACCGTTGTCCATTTGTAGTGGCACTCCGTTGCATGGCGACGAAACGACCCATATTTGCCTAAAAAATAGGGGGCATGTGTTTGAATGGGGTGGAGTTTATGTCGTTGTGCAAGTGGGGTGGCGATGTGGAGCTCGTAATTTTTGGGCAGGTGGGTTTCGCATGAGTTGACATTAATTGGGTCGTCTCTTGGAACTTTTGGGATTTGGATGACGTTGCCACTCATGGGAATAAGCAAATTAGTTGATTGCTATGCGCCACTAGAGGGCGCTGAAGTTAAATTTTTCTTAAGGCTGCCTCACGTTTTGGTTGGCGCATATCGGGTAGAGAGTTGAGTGGGTGATTTTGATGTGAGTGGATTTTTTTGTTTTCGCCAACAAATATCCTGCCCCCCAAAAAACATTATGGAAACTACCCAAAAAGGTTTACGACATAAATTTGGTATTGGTTTAAAAATTATTTATCTCATTAATTTTTCTGTGTCAAAATGAAAATGCAAATATTTGACAGTTGTAAATGTTTACATCTGAATAAAGTACGTGCGAAAGCAAATCGCCTGTGACTAACTGTTGACGATACATATTTTTCATAATATTAATATATAATATAATAAATGGTCAGAGTTTTGCTTCGCTCTTTCAAATTTTACAATTTTTTGGCCGATTGGCACGGGATATTTGTTGATTCATTCATTCACATATAGGCCGTGTGCCAATCGGAAACATTTTACCCAGAGGAAAAATGAGGTGAACAAATTTTCTATGGTGTAAAAATATTTTCCTTTTCGCTGTGCCAAATGAAATGGTAAATTTTGACAGTTGCAAATTTTGACATCTGAAAAAATCACGTGCGAAGGCAAATAGTCTGTGAATAAATTTTAAAGGTACGTCTTTTTCTGCCAATCTATTTTGTACCTTTTGCGTTAAATTATATTTTATCGTTTAATAACGTGTTGGCATATATATTCATTTGAAATAATATGATTGGCAATACCGAATGCATATATGTGTACACATTCGAAATTGTAAAAATTTTACCCAGCCCCATGGGCTAGCGTAAATTCTAACGTTGATACTCACCGCGATAAATGTCAGAATTTGCTTTCGCTCTGTCAAAATTTACAAATTTCAACCGATTGGCACAGGGCCATACTGCCACAAGAAATACTGAACGGGTAGCATTCGCTTGATTTTTCATCAATCCATCGCGATCAGCATATCAGGCCACATATGAGTCATGTGACAACCGCCTAATTTTCTTGGCCTAGTAATGCCCATTGATTGCGCGTAGTGGAACAAGTGGGGAAGAAAATAGAACAATTCATCAAGTTGCGGCAAAAAAAACTCGTTGATCATTGCTCTGTAGCGCTCACCATTCACAGTAACCGTTTGGCCCCGACCGATTATTGGTCAAATAAATAGTCAGCAATATTCCGCGTTCTGGAGCAGTGTAGCGTAACATTGTTTATTAACGTGTATTTCGCATGTGTTTACTACACAAATGTCAAAACAGAACTGACTTTAGGGGCCAATCGCAAAATTTATAGCATTTTCTGATAGGAGGATTACTTTTGCGCCACCTTGTATATTTTAATTCTTTCATCTTTTGTTGTTTCATAAATTACTATTTATTTCTTAAATTTTTCAGGTTCGGGCGTGTTTTCATGATAGAAAATTGTTCTTTTCTACCGAGGTTTCTCGAAAACGTCAATTCTCCTAAAAGGGTTAAATTTGCCGGGTGAACGTATATTTTTTTCATGAGATAAATGCGCCAAAGTTAAATATTTGGCATAAACACAGGAAAATAAAAAATCGTATTACGGCAGCGAGTGGCAGACAGTGAACAAAAATCCAACAAAGGGTGCCACGAACCCTTATACAAGGTGGCGCAAAAGTAAGCTTCCGATGTTCAGCATATCGGTTGTGGCACGTGCAGTGTGTGCTGTTGCACCGTCTTGTTGGAACCACATGTTTTCCAATCCCAATTCATCAAATTGCGGCAAAAAGAACTCGTTGATCATTGCTCTGTAGCGCTCACCATTCACAGTAACCATTTGGCCCCGACCGATTATTGGTCAAATAAATAGTCAGCAATATTCCGCGTTCTGGAGCAGTGTAGCGTAACATTGTTTATTAACGTGTATTTCGCATGTGTTTACTACACAAATGTCAAAACAGAACTGACTTTAGGGGCCAATCGCAAAATTTATAGCATTTTCTGATAGGAGGATTACTTTTGCGCAGTAACCGTTTTTCACCGACCGAAATAAATAGTCTGCAATATTCCGCGTTCTGGAGCAGTGTAGCGTAACATTGTTTATTAACGTGTATTTCGCATGTGTTTACTACACAAATGTCGAAACAGAACTGACTTTAGGGGCCAATCGCAAAATTTATAGTATTTTCTGATAGGAGGATGACTTTTGCGCCACCCTGTATATATAAGGGCATGTGTTTTAGGGGACAAATCGTCTGTCCCTAATGGATCATTGGCACTGGAATCCATCCTGGTCTGTTTCGTGCAACTAAAGCTAGCGATGGTGTACATTTTCTACAGTGCCTAACTGTGCTCCCCTGTGGAAGTTGACTGGTGAGTCGGTACGAGCGCCCCTACGATGGTATGGTCGGTAAGTGATTTGCATTATATACCGTGTCATATCAACCATCGTACATTATTTGCAGATCCGGGAGACTACAATTTGATACGGCTTCGGGTACGAACTTCAAATAACCACTCCTTCGCCTACGGCACTGCGTTTACACGAGCTGACTGAAAACATCGAATGGCCTATGGATTGCGTGGATTTAAATCAGAACATATAAGGGCATAATAAGGTAACCAGCCTACAAGACAGCATGAAAGATAGACACATTTCAGTAATAATTTATGATTTTTTTTTTTTCGTTGTACTGTAACTACGATTACTAAACCTCAAAAGTGTAGTTTTAAATTTATGGCTGGCAAAAGGAATGTGGGTTTAATACAGACTTACACATGCTGTCCTATGTTCATCTGTTACACCTGATGCGGCATATGGCGCTATAAAGAAAACATTTTTCATTTGCTACTTTACCTTTACCCAACACTCATTTTTGTAAATGTTCTTAAAAGTAAATTAAAGTAAACTTGCTACAATAAGCGATATGTAAGCTTTTTCAGTTTCAATTTATTTGAGAGTTTAAAGCAAACTTTTTATATACTTCAAGAACAAACTGTTATAAATCATTTCACCTTTAAAGTGAAATACAAATATTTCCAAAAATTTCGGGGAAAACTATTTCAGTTTTTTGTTTTTTATTTCCAATTCTATTCAAACAAGATTTTATATGAGAATGACGGCGAAAAAACAAAAATCATGGCTGCATCTTAACCACTTCCGCAATCTGGTAATAGTTGGTTTAAGTTGCAGCATTCAATGTATGATTAGAACTTATTTCTTTATTTTATTGCAATAGCTAAATAATATACAAAATGTGGTTTGAATAAAGTTTCAAAAAAAAACTTTTAGAAACATTTCTTTAAAATCTTTTTTGTAGGTTTAAATTAATAAGCTTTTTAGCAACGTATCGTTTCAATTACATAACGTTTATTTCCAAACGTTAAGAATTTTGTAAGCTTAATATTTATTTCAGAAAGCTTTTTAAGGATTTATTTTAAGTTTACTTTGCTTGTTGGAATATATATAGTGAAAAAAAAATTCCGGCTCATCTAACTAAAAAGGCATAATTCCTCAGTACGCCTTGCGTAACCCAGGTAGAATACGGTCGTGGATGTTCAAATTGCGGCATTGTCAATCCCTGATTTAAAATTATAGACACGTAAAAGTTGTATCTATCCCCTTATATAACGTATAGTTTGGAATCCACAAATTGGCAGATATGGTTCAGGTAACTTAAGTTGTGTGGTAAATTGGGGACTGCATTACCTGATCAGTGAACAAAACATTACTTGATGCATTTCTAACCAGCATTTTTCCCACTGGGAACTTAGTTGTGTTTCACACATTGGTTTTCCAATCCCTATGGTGCGACTTAGGTCGGTTTCCTATGTGGTTTGATACACTTAGGTTTTTTTTTTTTTGTGTACTGTGAAACACCCAGGATGGTTGTCCAATCTTTGGCACAACTTAAGTTTGTTGAATTCATTAATTTTGTCTGGCGCCGCTTGGTGAGCCAAGCCGCGATCGGATTCTGTGTTGGCCTCGTCGCGTTAACGAGTGATTTTTTTTTCTTCTCTCATAGTCCTCGTTACGAGTGGACGAGTAGATTTTTGCACTGGGTAGTATGTTTTTCTTGGGAGTAGATCCCGACTTGGCCGGGTTTAACCACTGCATTCCTCACGCCCCCACCTCTCCCACTCATGATTTTGTCTCCGAGCTTCAGTTAGGTCACGTCCCCACTGGTAGACCCACTTGGTCAGCCCTGGGAGATGTAGTTTTTAAGAAGTGTTAGTTGTAAGTCAGATCCTCACAGGGAGACTCACGATGAGCCCGAGGACTGGAGATTTGAAAAAGTGTTAGTAGTAAGTCAGATCCTCACAGGGAGACTCACGGTGAGCCCGGTGAGATGCAAAAAGTTAAATGCAAATATGCAGTGTACGCACTCAATGGGAGACTCACGCAGTGAGCCCGAGGGTTTTTTTTTTGTAAGTTTTGAAGCTCGGAGGGAAAACATGCTGTGAGAGATGCGGGTCCCGAGAAGCCAGGGCGGGACTACAGGCTCGGTCGGTGTCTTGCAGATACTTCGGAGTTTGGTTCGGGGTGTTCTTAAAATTTAAAAGGGGGGAGGTAGAAATGATTGGAGAGAGAGGGTTAATACGAGGCTGCTGGGCTCTCACAATCTGTCCCCTCTGCTGGTAGTAGGATCAGTTTGACAGGCGGTCTTCTGACCTGCCCCTTTTCAGTAATGAGGTCAACCACACGTACTCGGTCATTTTCGCCGGGGTGGACGTTGACTACTCTACCCAATCTCCATTCATTCGGGGATAAATTATCTTCTTTGAGGATGACCAGATCTCCCACTTTTATGTTTTGCTTGGAATGCTTCCACTTTTTTGAAGTTCGTAAAGGTATTCCACCTTCCAACGATGGCAGAAGGTATGGTGCAACGCCTTGAGTTTCTGCCACCGGTTGATCATGGAGGCCGGACTCTCACTCACATCCGGTTCTGGTGGAGCCATGAGATGGCCTCCGGTGAGGAAATGACCTGGAGTGAGTGGCTCCAGGCCAGTGGGTTCGTTAGAAGCTGGACTGAGTGGACGCGAATTCAGGCACGCCTCAATCCTGCACAGAAGGGTGCAGAACTCTTCAAAGGTAAATTTGTGGGGTGATGCCACCTTTTGGAAATGGCTCTTGAAGCTTTTCACCCCAGCTTCCCACAGCCCTCCCATGTGTGGGGCGGCGGCGGGAATGAAATGCCACGCTACTGCTTGGTGGCTATACTTAGATACCGTTGTATCTCGGGCTTTCGCGAGAGAGATCCTAAATTCTGACCGTAAAGATCGGGAAGCTCCTACCAAGTTCCTGTCATTGTCGGAGTAGATGTTTTGGGGACATCCTCTTCTAGCGATAAATCGTGAAAAGGCGGCTAAAATGGATGGGGTAGTCAGATCACTCGTCGCTTCTAGATGGATCGCTTTTGTGGTAAAACACACAAAAAGGCAAATGTAGCCTTTTGATAATCGGCAACCCCTACCGCGATAGCTCTTGATATCGAAAGGTCCGGAAAAGTCGACTCCGGTATTCGTGAACGCACGGGTAAACGTAGTGCGTTCACGGGGGAAGTTGCCCATTAGTTGGGTCTGAGCCCGTTTTCGGTAAATGGTGCAAACTTTGCATTGGTGTATGATGGCTCTTATCATGTTTTTTACGTTGGGGATCCAATATTGGGTACGAATCAGGCGTAACAAGAGCTGGTTTTCTCTATGCAGGGTTATCTGATAAATCATCAGGACAGTCAGACGAGATAGCCTACAGTTGTACGGAAGGATAATGGGATGCCGTTCATTATATGCCAAGTCATGGGACGCCCCGAGACGTCCTCCTGCTCTTATAATGTTGTCTTTGTCAACGAATGGGTTAAGTGAAAGTATTCCACTCTTCCCTTCAATGGCTCTCCCAGTTTTCAAATCTCGATATTGTGAGCTGTAATGTCGGTTCTGATTTATCCTGATTAAAATTTGAATTGTTGCTTTAATTTCCTCAGCTGAAATTAAGTGCGATTTGACTTGAAAGAACGCTTTTGTTTTTGGGTGAGCTCTTCGGTAGAATCGCATGACAAAGGATAACACTCTTAAAACCCGAGGTAAATCAGAAAAACGGCCCAGACTATCGGTATTATCAACTTTTATCGTAGCGTATGTTTGCGTTCTTTTTTCTTCAACGGAGGTATTGTAATCAGTTTCTTGTAGTGGCCATTGGGATTTCTCTTCTTGCAGCCAAGAAGGTCCCTGCCACCACAACGAACTGCTGACTAATTCCGAAGCAGTTATTCCTCTTCTACCCAAATCCGCTGGATTCGATTCCGAATTCACGTGAAACCAGTCCTTATCACCGACCATGTCGACGATCTTTGTGATCCGATGTGCCACGAAAGTGGACCAGAAACAGGGCGGCTGCCGTATCCACGCTAGTACGATAGTTGAATTCGTCCACAAATGTACTTTCACCGGTCCCAATATGCTTCTAAAGATTGCTTCCATAATTTCTGCAAGTAGCACCACTCCACACAGTTCTAAGCGTTGAAGCGATAAAGTATTCACCGAGGCTACGCGGGTTTTGACAAGAAGGAGGTTGACGTAGATGTAGTCATCCCTTTTGACGCGAGTTTTGCCATGGCGGATAGAATCTCTCTTTTTGTGATGTTCTCATTATGTTCCAACGCGCCTGCTTTGAAATAAAAAAGGTCGGAATGCTCATTCCACCGTATGCCCAATGCCTTGACCGAACTAGTATCCTCAAAGGCCAGGAAGTCCTCGCTGAGTAGATCCGCTTTAGGGATATCCTTAAGAATTTCCTCCGAGTTTGACGTCCATTTGCGTAGTGGGAACTCGCCGAACGTAACACTTTTCGAATTTCATCTCTGGCTTTAATGGTTGATGTGATTGTATGCCTCCCAGCTAATACGTCACTTACGTACATGCACTGTCGCAGTAGGGTAGATGCTGTTGGGTGGGAATTTTCTACATCATCGGCCATTTGTAGGAGCGTTCGGATAGCGAGATATGGTGCGCAGTTAACTCCGAAAGTTACCGATTTTACCTCATACAGGCTTATAGGTTCGTTCGGGGAAGTTCGATAGACAATTCTCTGAAATTTCGCGTGATTTTCATTTATCCAAATTTGTCGGTACATCTTTTCGATGTCACTGTTGAAGACAAACCTGTATAACCGCCAACGTAAGATAAGAATAGGAAGATCGGATTGAAGTACTGGCAGAAGTACATCGTTCAAGCTAATGCCGTTTGCCGTAGGGCTTGAGGCGTTGAAAACGACACGTACCTTGGTAGTGGCACTTTCAGCCTTAACAACGGCGTGGTGCGGCAGAAAATAGTTATTGGGCTCATCAGACGAGACATTATTTTTTATTTTTCTCATATGTCCCAGTGTTTCGTATTCGGACAGTACCCGAATGTATTCAGTGCCTAGCACAGGGTTCTCACTACTTCCGGGCTTTGCGCCCAAGTATCCTCTGGGTAACCACCGAACACCCGTTTGGTGGTGAGCTAAACGTGAGAAGGCGACAACCTGGTAAGGCCACTCCGACATAATCGGTTTAAGGGCTTGCTGGGGGGTTCAAACAGCAGCGTCTGATCACCATGTGGTGCGGCTGCAAGCGGGCGTCTGGCTTGGATCAAGCGGCTCGCTATACAAACGTGTAATAGAATTCAACTTCCCGTGAAACGGGTTGTGCGTTGGGTTTGGGACCCACCACATAAAACAACGTTCCAATGAAATTCAACAACAAAGCCTCGGATATGAGAACCCCTTTTTTAGATGACAACACCCGCAAACGAAATAAGGATTATGAGATAAGGGCATGTACCTGGAATGTCCGGTCCCTTAATGGGGAAGGTGCCGCTGCCCGGCTGGTTGAGGTCCTGAGGAAAGCAAAAGCTGACATCACCGCCATACAAGAGATGCTATGGACGGGGCGAGGAAATACGATCAGAACACCTTGTAACATCTACTGGAGTGGGCATGAAGACAAGCGCAGATTCGGCGTTGGATTTGTGGTGGGAGAGAGACTCCGTCACCGAGTACTGTCGTTCACACCCGTGAACGAGCGTCGCGCTGCAATCCGCATAAAAGTACGATTTTTCACCATATCGTTTATCTGCGCTCATGCACCGACGGAAGAGAAGGACGACGTGGAAAAGGATGCATTCTACGAGCGCCTGGAAGAAGCATACGAGCGCTGCCCCGGTCATGATATCAAAGTCGTGCTTGGCGACTTTAACGCCAGGGTGGGTAAGGAAGGTGTATTCGGCCCCACTGTCGGGAAGTTCAGTCTCCACGATCAGACCTCGCCAAATGGATTCAGGCTGATCGACTTCGCCGGTGCCCGAAACATGGTCATATCCAGCACTAGGTTTATGCACAAGAAGATCCATCAAGCTACATGGCTGTCCCCCGATCGAAAAACACGCAACCAGATCGACCACGTTGTGATAGACGGACGGCATGCTTCCAGCGTTTTAGATGTTCGCACAATACGAGGACCTAACATCGACTCTGATCTCTACCTAGTAGCAGCCAAGATTCGTACCCGCCTCTGTACGACAAAACAGGTGCAACAAAAAACGCAGGGAAAGCTGGACGTCGAAAAGCTGCAATCGCAATAGACCGCCAATTATTTCGCAGATCGCCTCTCACACCTGCTCTCCGAGAGCACAATTCAACCTAGTGGAATGCATGAGCAGTGGGATCATATCTCAGGAGCACTCCGTACCGCAGCCGAAGAAGTAATTGGATTCCGGCGAACGCGAAGAAACAACTGGTATGATGATGAAGAGTGCCGCGCTGCAACGAAAAGAAAGGACGAAGCCTACAAGGCAACGCTGAGATCGAATGCAACGAGGAGTGTGTGTGAACACTACCGTGAGTTGAAGAGGGAAGCGTAGCAGCTTTTGCGGGCAGAAAAGCGTGAAATAAAGGAGCTTGAGATGCTGGCCAAAGGGAATAATGCCCGAAAATTCTATCAAAAAATTCGGCGAATGACAGAAGGTTTTAAACCCGGGGCAAACTCCTGTAAGAATGAGAACGGCGACCTGGTGGCCGATGTTCAGAGAGCACTCAGAATATGGAGGGCTCACTTCTCTGCCCTTTTAAATGGAGAAACTGAGCAAGAAACGAGAGAAGATGCCGAACCCGAGCCCACAATCGAAGATGATGGAATTGACGTTCCACAACCCGACTATAATAAGGTGCGAATAGCAATATCCCGACTGAAAAACAATAAAGCAGCTGGCGCTGATGGTTTGCCTGGTGAGCTAATCAAACGCGGAGGCGAGGAGCTGGTAAGGCGCATGCATCAGCTTCTATGCAGAATATGGTCGGATGAATGCATGCCTGAAGATTGGAATCTAAGTGTTCTCTGCCCAATCCACAAGAAGGGCGATCCTGCAAACTGCGCCAACTATCGCGGAATCAGCCTTTTGAATATCGCATATAAGGTCCTATCAAGCGTATTGTGCGAAAGACTGAAGCCTGATGTGAACAGACGGTTTGGCCCTTATCAGTGTGGCTTCAGACCTGGTAAATCTACCATCGACCAAATTTTTACAATACACCAAATCTTAGAAAAAACCCGTGAAAAGAGAATCGACATACATCATCTCTTTGTTGATTTTAAAGCCGCTTTCGATAGCACGAAAAGGAGCTGCCTATATGCCGCTATGTCTGAATTTGGTTTCCCCGCAAAACTTATACGGCTATGCAAAATGAAGTACCTCTCCGAGCCGTTCGAAACTAAACGAGGTTTCAGACAGGGTGACCCCCTATCGTGTGATTTCTTTAATTTAATGCTGGAGAAAGTAATACAAGCTGCAGAACTTAACCGCGCTGGAACAATATTTTATAAAAGCGTCCAACTGTTGGCATATGCTGACGATATTGATATCATTGGCCTTAACAACCGCGCCGTAACTTCTGCTTACTCCAAATTAGAAAAAGAAGCGGAGAAAATGGGATTGGTGGTGAACGAGGGTAAAACGAAGTACCTTCTGTCATCATGCAAAGAGTCAGCGCATTCGCGCCTTGGCAACCAAGCCACTGTTGGCAGCAATAATTTTGAAATAGTAAAGGACTTCGTTTACCTGGGAACCAGCATTAACACCAACAATAATGTTAGCCTAGAAATCCGACGAAGAATTACTCTTGCAAACAAATGCTACTTCGGACTGAGTGACAATTGAAAAGTAAAGTCCTCTCTCGACGAACGAAAATAACACTCTACAAGTCACTCATCGCACCCGTCCTGCTATATGGTGCAGAAGCGTGGACACTAACAACATCTGATGAGGCGGCTCTGGGAGTATTCGAGAGAAAGGTTCTTCGAAAGATTTGTGGACCTCTACGCGTTGGCGACGGCGAGTACCGAAGAAGATTTAATGCTGAGCTGCATGAACTTTACGCAGACGCCGACATAGTTCAGCGAATTAAAACACAGCGGCTTCGCTGGCTAGGCCACGTAGTGCGAATGAGCGAAGATGCTCCAGCCCAGAAGGTATTCTTATCGGCACCCGCCGGTGGAAGCAGAGGAAGAGGGAGACCACCACTCCGATGGAAGGACCAAGTGGAGACCGATTTGCGATCCCGCGGTGTTTCCAATTGGCGCCAGTTGGCGCAACGAAGAAACGACTGGCGAGCTATGTTGGACGGTCAAAATCGCCCAGGCGGTTAGATGACCATTTAAAGAAGAAGAAGCACAGGGTTCTTGATTATTCGCCCCTCATTCCTAAAGAATTGAAATCATGCTCGCTTAAGAGACCCTCCTAAATGAATATTCTCTGGGTACTCTTGTCTAAAATGTGACGAAGCTGTGTACCTTCCCTCTTCATTTCTCCTTGTTGTTTCTTTGTATAGCTTCTCACAGTATTTCTCATCTGCATTTTTTAGTTTATTTCTTCGCTATAAAATGAGACAAGGTTGTTGGGTGGACTCGGTGTTTGTGCGCGACCGGTCAGTATCCAGCCGAACATTGTTTCCTGGGCCAGAAGTGTGTTTAGTACATTCTTTCGAAGGGCACTTAGTATGATTTTGGGATATATGTCTCCGCCAAGTATAAGGTCTACGTCTTCGTTGACGTAGAGCATCTTTTCTGCGAGAACTAGAACTGGAAATGCCTGCATAGTCATTGAGCTGATATGACAGGACGGTAAGTTCCCAGTTAGTTTCACTAAAACGAGCACCGTCGTTGTCAGGCGGAAGCAAGGATCGACAGGTGAACGTAGTTCAATGTCTGAAGCCTCCTTGACGTGAGCAGTTACTGCGTCTGCGATGCCCGACACTTGGGCATGCATTTTCCTGGTTGGTATATCGAGTATTCGTTTGAGTCTTTCAGTCATGAAAGAGCATTCCGATCCCGAATCAATTAATGCCCTCGCGGAGAAATTGGTACCATTGTGGTGTATATGTGCGTAAGCTGTTCCAAAAAGCATGGCTGTATCCGTATTGACGTGTCAGTCTTTTTGTGGGGGACTATATCGTCTGTTGCGCAGAATTCGGTTTTTGCCCTCTCGAATTAGTATTGCTTATAAACCCTGATACTGTTTCAAGTGTCTGAAACCGATTTGAAGGGAACTTGTCCATATCTTCCCATTTGGATATGCCCATTTTATGGTCTATGCTCTGTTCCCATAGAGCCAGCGTGCTCTCGGGCAGCTTAGTCGAGCATAAATATGTGATGATTGCATCCCAATTCGACACGTCAATCTTATGACTTTTCAGGGATTATAGACAATTATTGATCTCACGCTGTAAGGTTTTAATCGTATTTCCGCACTCACTCTCTACCTTTTTTAAATTAAATAATATTTGCAACTGTGAGTTGACAAGGATACGTTTATTCTCGTATCTTTCACAAAGGGTTTTCCAGGCTGTTTCGAAGCCTTCGTTTGTGAGGGGACATTTCTTAACTATGTCCTTCGCCTCCCCCTGGGTTTTTTGGTTGAGATGGAAAAGTTTCTCAACCTGACTTAAACGGGTGTTGTGTATATATGGCCGTGAACATGTCACGAAACGTTGGCCAAGACAAGTAATCGGCCTTGGATATTTCCGTATCGCAGGGAGGAAGGCGAATATTATGCTCTAGAGGCTGGTTTGTGGTGGTGTTCGTTTCCACTTTCCTATATTTTTCTGCCTCAGCTATATAGCGTAATAGGGCAACAAGGACCGTTATTTTTCCTGATCAATCGCAAGAGTATGCTTTGTACGGTCCTCCTCACGACTAAGGCTGAAATTTGATTCAAACTCTTCTATTGATTCTGCGGCTCTGATGTACGAATTCATTTTTGGTAATTTACTAATTTTATTACCGAGAGAAATTGGGGAAAAATGAGGCTAAGGTTCTTAATATGGTGGGTACAACTATTACGGAACTCTGATTCTCGACCCACAAAAATAACCAAACAAAATATTAAAGTAATAAAAATGTTTATTTAATGTGTTGATTGCTGCTTTTGCTAATGTTTGAAAAACAACAATAATAACGACTACTCGCCACCCGCACGTATAAATTTGTGTTTTATTTTTGTTGGATTTGCTTAAGCCATGTGCGCGAGTTACATAAATATACAGGGTGGCTGATGAAAGCCGCTACCAAAAACAAATTAAATAACTTTTTTTCTATTTAATGAATCTGGTTAATTTTTTTTTTATTTTGCAGATTGACTTTTACATTTAACAAAAATGGATAACTGGGACACTGAAACAAGAATTTGGATTGTCCGCCGCTATCACGAACTGGAATCCGTAGTTTCGGTTCAAAGAGAGTATAGGCGCACGTTTGGCGGCAATCTTCCGAGCAGATGGACCATAATAAGACTTGTAAACAATTTTGCCGAGCATGGGACAGTCAACAGAAGACCTTACCATCGAAACCCTTCAGTTCGAACGGAGGAAACAATCGCTGCTGTAGCTGCTGTCATACAAAACAATCCACGTGTTTCGACAAGAAGCTTATCTGCTCAAATGGGTGTAAGCAGACAGTCATTACAGTCAATTATGCACAAAGATTTGGACTTATTCCCATATAAAATTCAAATGGCCAACAAACTGAACGCTGCAGACTTGCCGATTCGCTTGGAATTTTGCCAGAAGATGCTTCAAATGGTGGAAGAGGATGGAAACATGTTGAACTGTCTTTTCATGTCTGACGAGGCCCATTTCGATTTAAACGGCAACATAAACAAACAAAATTGTCGAATATGGAGTGCTTCCAACCCACAGATACTCCATGAGACGGAATTGCATCCACTTCGTGTCACAGTGTGGTGTGCAGTTTCATCACGCTGCATTGTCGGGCCCTACTTCTTCGAAGAAAACGGTCACACCGTTACGGTTACTGGAGACCGTTACTTGAGCATGTTGAGAGAGTTTTTCTATCCAGAATTACGCCGAATGAGAATTTCTTTCAACTCTGTGTGGTTTCAGCAAGATGGTGCAGCTCTTCATATAGCCCAACCTGTTATGACAGAATTGCGACGAAAATTTTCCAATAAGCTGATATCCAGAAACTCCACATTCCGTTGGCCACCCAGGTCGCCTGACCTTACTGCACCTGACTTTTTCTTGTGGGGTTATTGCAAACAGGAAGTCTTCAAAGCAAAACCAACAAATTTGAATGAACTAAGGCAATCCATTCGAGAAACAATTGCGGCTATTCCTGTCTCAACTCTCCAAGCAGTAATGAACAACTTTTTGGTAAGATGCCGCACATGCATCGACGAGCAGGGGGGGCATTTACATTCCATTATTTTTAAAACTAATTAAGCTATATTTAATAAAATTTAATGAGCTTTAACATGAATAAAAGAAAAATGAATTCCATACACTGAAAAAAAAATTATTTGAGTTTCTTAATGTAGCAAGATTCATCAGCCACTCTGTATATATATATATATATACATATGTACATACTCATAGTCTATATTTACTTAACTTCCTCCTTTTACCTTTCTTATAACTCTCGCATATTTCTCTTTAACTCTTTATTAATTTAAGCTCTTAGTACAGTATTATTATTTCTTTACCTACTACCATCATTTTAGCTTAAGTACTTCTCTCATTAGAATTAAGTTTTTAGTTTTAGAACTGATCTGCATCAAACCAGTCATATTAATAAATTAAAGCTACTTTGAATATTATTAATCCATGTGTTTTATTACAACAAGAAGTGTAATTATATATCTGGCGCAGTCAACGGCGAACTAAACGCGAAATTAACTAAAGTTAATTATAATAAATAAACCATTAAAAATCGTACATTTGCCATAAAAATAAGAAAAGAACAACAATTTGTGAAACATTAATAAAATGTAAAACATTAATATTAACATTAACCACTTTATAGCATATTATGAACTTTTACATAAATGCAAAAATAAAAGTGGTGAAAGTGAAACCAAAACTCTGAAAAGTCGTCTAAAAAAGTTATTGAAAAAAAACTAAATTAATACTTAAAAAGAAAAAAACGGCACGTGATAACGGTTATTGAAAATTTTCAATGAACTGTTACGAATTTATGAAGAGAAAAAATATTTAAAACGAGAAAAAACATTAAAACGAACTAATAATCTAAGCCCACTGGAATATAGAGGAAAAAAAAAAAAAGGTGGTGTACTCATTGCAACAAAATAATAGTTAAGAGCAAAATAAATTTGCGGGTACAACAAAAACAACAAACATTGAGCGTTGTTACTTTGAAAAAATCAACATAAAGAAGAAAATATAACAACAATCGCAATGTCTATTCAACTGTCAACAAGTGAATTAATCAAACACGCCCAGCGAATTAAAGAGTACAGGGGAGACAACAACAACTATGCTCTCACCTCATTCATTAGAGAGGTTGACTCGATGCTTCATCTCATTGGCACTCACGCTGAGCTTAAAGACTACGTATATCACCATGTCATTTTAAACAAAATTCAAGGCGAGGCTCTGCACGTATTGAGAACGTTGGGGCTAAATCCAAAATGGGAGCAGACAAAAGAAGCATTAGTAAAGAATTTTGGAGTGAAAGAAACTTACCATCATCTTTACCAGCAGGTATTCTCTACCAGTAATTTTAATATCGTAGATTATTATAAAACTCTTTGCAATATTCTTTGTAAAATTAATGAGAAATACGAATTTGATGAGGAAAAGCCTCAAGAATTTAGCCCGTTTAATGTAGAAAAAATAGTGCTTAGAACATTTTAAAATAATATTGATTTAAATCTAGCGTCAATAGTTATTAATAACAAAATAGAAAATTTAAGAGAGGCATTTAGCTTACTAGAAAGAGAAGGCTTAATAAGACATAATCAAAATAGAGGAAAAAATTTAAAAGAAAATTATCAACAAAACATTGCAAGAAAAGAAAATAATAACCAGAATTTTGAGTATCCTAATGTAAGTGTAAATTGCAACAATCCATACTCAACGTTTGCTGCATTGCCAAAGCAAAGCTTTTCAAGCAATAGACAAGCTCAAAGTAGGCAGTCTAGTTTAAGAGGAAATTCGCATCAAAGTAGGCAACATTTTCATAATCCCTTATTCGAAATAATAATAGTTTTTCCACACAAAACTCGAATCAATATATGTATAAACAATAACAGAAATTTCAGACATGACTTTCCAATGGAAACTGATCATGTTCAGGTAGAAGAATATCAAAATACAAATGATGAAGTAAATTTTCATTCAATTGCCTCAAGAAATCATTACCAATAATAGATTTGACCATAAATAAAAACAAATTAAAGTCCTTAGTAGACACAGGGTCCACTACCTCTTTATTAAATGAGGACAAATTGCCACAATATAAACGCTTGCTATTGAAAAATAATATTTCCTTTACATCTCTCAATAACACAAGTAATATAAAATATGAAATAATAACTCAGCTACCACTTGAATTTAATGAGGAAGGAACCATGTCGTGGAAACTTACCAATTTCAAAAATAAAAGTTTTGATGCTATTATAGGGCAAAACATATTGCGACCTATGAAAGCCATAATAGATATGAATGCAGAAACTACATATTACTTTAAATGGAAAAGTTATACAGTTTCTTAAGCCATATCCTTATATGTATAATGAAATTTATCAATTAGAAATGTGTGATATTGACAAAGATGTTTTGGAAAGTATTTTGAAAGACTTAAATAATGAGGAAAGGGTGGCGACAAAAATAATCTTAAGCACATTCAAAGATTTAATTTACAGTGAGGGGCAAGCGCTCACTTACACTAACATAATACAACACGAAATTCGAACCACAACGGACAAACCTATCTATACTAAATTGTACCGGTATCCACAAGTACATGAGTGGGAGATATGCAAACAAATCGGCTGGATGCTAGAGCAGGGAATAATAAAGGATAGCAACTCCCCTTATAATAGTCCTTTGTGGATTGTACCCAAAAAAATAGGTAGTACTGGGGAGCAAACGTGGCGTATTGTAATCGATTATAGGGCTCTCAATAGCATAACGATTGACGATAAGTTTCCTATGCCTAACATAGAAAATATCTTGGATAAGTTGGGTAGATCCCAATACTTCACGACGACTGACTTGGCGAAAGGATTTCACCAGATACTTGTTAAACAAGCAGACAGGTCGAAAACAGCCTTCTCTACGCCTTATGGTCATTATGAGTGTGTGCGGATGCCATTTGGGTTAAAAAATGCACCCGCAACATTCCAAAGACTCATAAATTACGTTTTAAAAGACCTTATTAATAAAATTTGCGTCGTATATCTCGACGATATACTGATATTTTCCACAAGCTTTCAAGAGCATATAAATGCCATAAATCTTGTATTTGACAAACTTAAGAAGGCAAACCTTCGAATCCAAATAAACAAGTGTAAGTTTTTTGCAAAAGAAACTCTTTATTTAGGCCATGTCTTAACCACGAGTGGTGTAAAGCCCAATCCCTCAAAGGTGGATCAAATCTTGAAGCTTCATTTGCCCCGGACAGTAAAACAAATAAAATCTTTCTTAAGTTTCACTGGATATTATAGAAAGTTTATAAAAAATGATTCTACTGTTGCTTATCCTATGATAAAGTATTTAAAGAAAGGATCGAAGCTAAACACTAACGACTCTAATTACATTAATTCTTTTGAGAAACTGAAAAGAATTCTCACAGAAGACCCGGTGCTAAAGTATCCGGATTTTAGTAAACAGTTCCAGCTTATTACTGATGCTAGTGTCGATGCAATAGGTGCTGTATTTCAACAGCAAGGACATCCCATCTGTTATGCTAGCAGGACACTAAACGAGCATGAAAAAAACTACTCAGTTACTGAAAAAGAGCTTTTGGCTATTATCTGGGCAACAGGATACTTATATAATACAAAATTCGAAATTTTGTCAGACTATCAACCTCTGCGATGGCTTTTTGTAAAAGCCCAAAGTAAATCAATGAATCCTAGGCTTTATAGATGGCTTATAAAACTCAGTGAGTTCAACATAACAGTTAATTACATAAGGGGAAAAGAAAATCAAGTTGCCGACTTTCTCAGCAGGATAAATTCGGACACAAACGAAATTAATATGCTGTCAACATCTGCGGATTCGTTGTATAACAATGCCAACGATGATATAGCGACAATTCATTCGCAACGGGAAGATTTATTGAATCATATTAATATATTACATACTGTAGTAAACAGATTTAGGACACAAATTATTTTAACTGACAATAAGGAAAAGGATATAGATATTAAACATAATAACAAAAAGTTATATATAAGCTCTGAAGATTTGAAAACTAATTTAGAAAACACATTAATAAGAAATATGGAAAAGGGTAAAGTCGGAATTTACTGTGGGTTGGACGATACAATGTATAATATTTTACAAAAGAAGTTAATAGAATTATTTGAAGGAAGCACAAATATAAAATTTTATCGATGCTCATACCACGCAACAGATATTGGCACAGAAGATGAAGCTTGGAAATATATACACAATTATCATAAAAATGAGACAGGCCATACTGGTATATCTGAGAATTACGAAGGTATAAAAAGATATATATATATCCCAAATTTAAAAAATATTATTCAAAAGTATATTAATAATTGTGCAGTGTGCAGTAGAACAAAGTATGACAGAAATCCAATTAGGGAGAAATTTAAGTTTACAAATACACCTACCGACATTACGCAAATTGTGCATATGGACACCTATACCAATTCTAAATCAAATTTTGTAACCTTCATAGATCGATTTTAAAAATTTGCTACGGCATTTTACTTAGAAGATAAAAACAGTCAAACGATCATTGAAAAATTGCGACTGTACAAATCACTGCGTGGCCATTTTCTTAAACTAATATGTGATAATGAATTCAGAAGTATAAATATCAAAGATTATCTTGCTAGTGAAAATATTGAACTACATTTAGTAAAACCTAATAACCACACCGGGAATGCAGATATTGAGAGGCTGCATAATACTTTGGGCGAAAAAATTAGAATGTTGTCAATTACACATAAAAACTTGAATATAAAAGATAAAGTAAGCAAAGCCATAGAATTTTATAATAATAGTATTCATTCGGCAATAAAAGAAAAACCTATAAACGTTGAATATGGAAATTGTGATAAAAACCAATTTACAATAAAAACTTTGTTAAAAAACAAATGTATATTAAAAAACGAAATAAAACTAGAGAGCCTTACTCAGAAGGCAGACAAGAAGGATATATAAAAAACTATAAGTCACTAAGACACAAAGAAGAACCTAAATATAAGTTACATAATTTAAATAATATTCATTCCTCTAACATTAAGAGAAAGTTTAAACGTGAAGGTGATTTCAATTTAAAAACACTTGAAGCAAACGAAAACTGAAATTTTGAAATATTATTAAAAAAGAAAATTGTATTAGTTTTAAAGATACGGAGTATCTTCATTCTAACGGGGGAGTAGTTACATAAATATATATATTTATATATATATACATATGTACATACTCATACTCTATATTTACTTAACTTCCTCCTTTTACCTTTCTTATAACTCTCGTATATTTCTCTTTAACTCTTTATTAATTTAAGCTCTTAGTACAGTATTATTATTTCTTTACCTACTACCATCATTTTAGCTTAAGTACTTCTCTCATTAGAATTAAGTTTTTAGTTTTAGGACTGATCTGCATCAAACCAGTCATATTAATAAATTAAAGCTACTTTGAATATTATTAATCCATGTGTTTTATTACAACAAGAAGTGTAATTACATTTCTCGCGCGCTATGTAATTCTACGAAAAGTGTAAATTTTCCGAAAACTTAGTGCTTTATGAACAAAATTATGAAAAAAGGTTCGCAGTTTTATGTTAGAAAATCAAAAAACGGAAGGTCTGTACAAAGTGATGAAAAAACATCACCAATAAAAACGAAATCGAAAATAAGTTACAGTGTATTGTATGAAAGTAGGGTTATGTCCACCCTTTCTTGTGTTGTGTATCGCAATCTTAACGCTGATGGAAGCAGATATTCACAAGAGCACCCACTGATATGGACAATTGCACTGTTTTCACTACTTTATAGCACTTCAGGAAAATTAACACTTCTCGCGGTTCTTTCACTAGGCGCGTGGCAAAATATGTGATAGCACAAAAAAATGGCAAGAAATTATGAAACACGGAAGTATTGATTTGCGGCAACTTTGGTGTTTGATTGTTGTGTTGATGTGGTTGCAGCTAGTGCTTTCTGGTCGGTGGCTGATTTGTTCCAGTGGCAATATCACGAATTTTCCTGATGAGTCTAGGAATTTATTTTGTTGCAGAGTGGCAAAGGCTCCCCACGTCAATTTGTTTAATACCACGAATATGATGATGAGTGTCTTGTGGACTGTAATTATAATGCTGATTCAGTTTTGGTGACGAAGGACCATGTTCGGCCGGGGTGCGTCGGGAACCGGCAGTGGGTGGGCGCACCGAGGTCGATCTCAGACAGGTTTGTTGGAAAAGAAAATAAAAGGAGAAAACGAGTTATCGTTATTAATATATGCGTTTATTCGGGTGAATTAGTTAACATGGAGTTAAATTACCTGTGATGAAGAAAATCCTTGCGGCGGTGATCGATGGCTGATGTTGGCAGGCAGACGGCTGGTTGACAAGAGAGACAGCTCTGTCAAATTTGACGACCGTTCACCCGGGAAAAGTACTCCGGTTTTGAGGGGAAAGTGCACCCACACATTGTCACCGACATGTACGTGCATGGCGCTGACAAAATGCACACATCTGCACGTATGCATGTACATGTGGGTGCAATGGTATGGGCGACTGGAATAAAAACGGGCCGTCTTATTAGGGTGACCCGAAATTTCGTGGAGTTAGGCCTTGGGCCTAAACAACCAGTGTTATAAGCCGTGCATAAACTTACCGCAATGGTGTGGCGGTAGTGTTGCTGGACTATCACACCGAAGGTCCAAGGTTCTAGTTCTAGGAAAGGTAACATCAATAGTGGTTTGAAAAAGTTTTTAAAACGGGGTTCCCGACCGTATCCAGTCATTTGGCAAAAAGTCTCCGAGTGTAGTTCTACTATGGGAAGGCTTCTCCAAAATTTTTTTTTTTAAATCTAAACTAACTACATCCCAACTGTCGAATTTTTAACTAGTTCGGAACAGTCGAAAAGGTAATGCAGCGGGGGACAATTTCCACCGCCTAGGACATCGCCATGTTAAATTGATTACATGTGGAAAGGATTGAAGGCGAACTACTTGTGGTTCGAAACGCACTAGATGCGCACCAGTTCAGAACTAGAGATTTTACCCACAGGGGTATTGTGGGCAAACTGCTCAAGCACAGTGTAACAGTGAGCCAAGTAGCTAAAATAAAAAAAGTAAACATGCTTATTTGACAATTCGCTTGAATGTATGAGTTAAAAATTTTCATCAAATGTCGTTTGTTTTAACCCGCATAGATTTTATTTTGCTTTTTTCTCCGTATTTAATTCCAATTTGAAAAAGGGCGAGATATTGACATTGTATTATATTAAAATCCATGGTGCGCAAATCGTTTTTATTTGCACAGTAGTACTAATACGTTTTTATTGCTAATTGTTACAGGGATCAGAATTTTTCGCAATAATAGTTTTATTACTACTAAATATATGGGAATTTAATGATTCAACTTTGAATGCATATCATCTGCAATCATCTAGTCCTTTATACAGTAGAATTCCACCAATTTATTGAGAAAGGGAAGATTAGAGACTATATTACGGTAAATTCAAAAACAAATGCAGTATGTATGTGGCGATCGTTAGGTGTGTTCGGCGAGAAAGCTTGCAAGAGTTTTATGGCCCTGCCGATTAGCACGAGGCCTAAGTAAAGAAAGAATTGAGTCAAGCTCTCTCGAAACCGCAAAAATTGAAAAGGAATTTGTAAACACTTCCAAGCAAAATAGCTGCTGCTAATTTCATGCATTAATAACAAAGTTTGAAGTTTTTATTGCTGTTTTGCTTACTAACGATTGATCAGCTTTTTTCACTTGAAAATCTTACTACTGAAATCTCCCCAACAGGAACTTGCAGCTTCCTCAGCTTTTCCCAATTAAATGTTAAATGCGTTCTGTCCCTACAAGTTTCAATAATTTTATAAAATTTTTAAGCTCCTTTAACAGAGCCATTACCTAATCAATATTTGCGCAGAAATGGGGGAACCACACTATATATAAAAAAAATATATACATACATATATATTCCTTATGCTAGCATACGAGAGGTATGTGAAATAGTAACTGGAGCTTTTGTGAACTTTTCGTTTAGTTGTTTTCAACGGGTTAATGAAAACAAATTACTGGCACATACGAATAATTTCACATACATATTGTCAGATAAGCATGTTGTCAGCGGCTGGCTCACTGTTTCACTGTTTGAATTTTTGAACTACAAAAGATTCCATCCTTAAATAAAATGGGGTTTTTAGATGAAAGTGCAGCGCTTATAATATATTTTTTTCAAAAACATTCGTAGGGGTGGCGAGTATGTACTGATTCTTAAAAGAATTTATTTTATTTTTATTCTTTTGCTTTTATAAAATGAATTATTTCTTTAACGCAGCTGTAAAGTAAATATTGTAACCTTCAAAATAAAACAAAAATGATTGAACGAGTGAAACCAGAGATATAGAATTTTTAATGTGGGCAGGTGTGCTTAATCGTACAATCTAAACACATACAGATCTCTGAAAAAAATGTTTTTCTAACAAAATCCTAGTATACGTATTTGCTAATTTCATGCAAGCAACTTAAACAAAAAGCTCGAGCTGAATCAAAATTAAGAAAACCCAAAAGTTTCTTATATTTTATGAATTATGAATTATATGAAATAATGTTAGCAAGCGATATTTAAGTATAGTTAGGTGAAAAAGTGATTTTGCTGCGCCTAGTCTACGTATAATTGGCCTTGGGGTCAAACAAGAGTTGGTGAATTTGACTTCAGCTACAGCTAATGGCTGTCATTGAGCTTTATTGACGGACATTACAAAAGGCTATCTAATAGCAAAGTGGAGGCGTTTAAAAGTGAAAGGCATATCTATCGGTATCAATTGAATTTTCTGGTGATGAATACTTTCAGAAGTATGCAATATTCCACTCTCACTACAGCGGTTCCTATGAACCGGAATGAAGCAATTTTTTTTTACCAGGTCAAGGGCTGATGTTTCAGTGTCCTAATTTGTCACGTCCCAAACTTCGGAGCAAACCCTTATTTCGGACTGGTATTGAAATTAACCCAAGACCAAGAGATTGAATCTGCTGAGTTTGCTGGAAGAAAATGGTTTTTAAACAGTCACATCCCGTTTAATAAGACGGCGGCACAGATCCTGATGCTTAGAGCTTAACCTGTCATCCACAGATAATGAGCATTCTTTAGTACATTCCTGACACCCTAACCGCTGAATTTCAACGAACTTACTGGAAAGATCGCGGAAAAAACCGAATTAATGAAATGAGAATCCACGTCGACCTGCAAATAATCAAAAGTTATCCACCACTTATCACTGTTTCCGGAGTTATATCCCCTTCGCCAGTAGGCACCATCTTGGCATCAACATACCCAAATATATTTATTAGTTATTTATTTATTTACTGCCTTAGCACATTAAGACGTCGAGTCTTTTTTTGTACGTTTTACATGTAAATTACGGAGTTTACTTGTGTTTTATTCTAAAATAACTTAAACTATAGTATAAAGTAAAAAAAAAAGAAACATAAAGGAAATAATAAAGAGTTTTGATTAGATGCGGGATGTAAGAGGAATTCCTAGGAAAAATGATTTGCAACTGCCGCCTTGAAGCATCTATCCGATTTAATAAATTTAATTGACATTGGCAATGAGTTCCACAAAGAATAATCTAGACCCCGTTAAAGATACAAATCTTGGTACTACGATATTATTTGTAGGAGATGATATTACAAAGCTGAGTTTTTCATAAAGATAGCCGGGTTTCTGGTACTTAATTATTTTAAATAAAGAAGTTATGTTTCTAATCTGAAGATAATTTTCCCAGCTCGTTCCAAGAATGTTTATTGTGTAAATAGAGATGTGATCAAACTTTCTCTTACAGTACATGAATCTGGCGGCATTGTTCAGAGCTAGGTTCAATTTTCTTTTGGATTCTGCATCAAGATCTCCATATACTAGGTCAAAATAAGTAATTTGTGGAACAATGAGAGCTTTTACTAGTTTGATTTTTGTACTAACTGGAAGAAAAGAGCCACAAATTCCAAAGAACATAATATATTTTCGAGACAGCGAAGTTAATGTGATTTATGCAAGTGAGGCGGGAGTTCATCTTAAACCCAAGGTTAGTCACAGCAGAAAGAAACGGCAGTTTGATATCATCTAGTACTATAGATGGAAATTCACTAAGGTCATATGAGTTAAAGGATATTGGCAGAACCTGCGTTTTTGCTGCATTTAGGCTAAGGCCATTCACCTTGGCCCGGGATAATATGGCTTTTAAATCATCGTTTATTCTGCACACTAAGTCTTCGCAGAGACCAATCGGACGCGAGAAATAGATCTGAGTATCGTCGGCATACAAGTGTATAGATGTGTTTTGGCAACAGCTAACAATGTCATTTATAAAAATGGTAAATAAAATGGGGCCTAGGATGGAACCCTGAGGCACACCAGAAGATACAATGCTACGTTGTGAGATGTTGTTGCCACATACAGTCTGCTGTAGCCTATTTGAAAGATAAGACCTAATTAATTTTATTGATGTTGCGTCAAACCCAAAGTAGTGTTGTAGTTTAAGTAACAAAATCTTATGATTGACAGCGTCGAACGCTTTCGAGAAATCTAAGAGAGCTAATATTGTTAGCATTTTACTTTCAAAGGCAGGACGAATATCATCTGTTACTTTAAGTATTGCTGTAGAGCAACTGTGCCCAGACCTAAAGCCAGATTGGTAGGGGAGGGGGCCCAGTTGTGACGCGGGTTTTTAAAAAAATTAAAATTTTTTCCTCAGTTCCACAAAATGAAAAGTTAAGAAGTAGAACATTTAACTATTAACCAAACGCAACTTTCTCCAAAGAAAGTATGTTTATTTGAGTTACTTTAAATTTTGGAACAAATTTTTTCAGGATAACTTTTTTAGGCCGAAAAAAAGTGGCCCACTTGTAACACTCCTCAAGAAATTCACTGGAAATGAGAAAATATGAAAGGAATGTTATACCAATTGTTGTGATTTAATGAAAAATACAAAAGAAAATGGCCTTCAATGGCCATAAATGACCACGATTTTTATTCATCATCGTCATCGAAATATTCCTCGTCGTCGTTCACGTCACTTTCGCAGTGTTTGCAAGTGAAATGACTTGCCTGCATGTTGGCGCACTTCAAATGAACTGGACGCTTGCATACATTGCAATTGATCGAGTTGGCAGCGGTCAATTTCTGCGGCAACAGCTGTAAGCAAATGAAGCAAAAATCTGTTTCTTCATCAGATGGTGGTGATGTTGGTTTGACGCGCTTGGCCGCTCGTGATTGTGTTGCACCCTTCGTTGTTGCCTTCTTCGGTGTTGGCTTCTGCGGTGTTGGCTTCTTCGCCCCTTTGGCTGCTTTTGCTGCTGCCTTTTCCTTCAAAACAGCACGATTTTCAGGAGAGGTCAGTTCAGCGCTTTGCATCGGCTTTCGTCCACGATTCGAAGGCTTTTTTGGAGCAGCGGCCTGAAGACGACCAATCTCATCCAAAATCGATGAACTGCTGGTCACCAAAGACATTAGAGATAGGGATAGTGAGGTAGAGGGTTCGGATGTTAGCACCTCTTCTCCGCGTGCTATATCCATGGTATTGTTCAAAACGATACGTCGCTGGTCATCTTCGGTGATTCCAGCATCAAAAGCAACTTGTTCCTCATTTTGTACAACAGCTTGAACAAAATCGGCTTCTGTGAAGATGTCGGGATTGAATGTAGTAATGCCCGTTGCAGCGAAGCCCGCCTTAATTATTTTTGGCGTTAAAGCCAAATCCAATGTAGCGCACACAAGCCCAGCAATGTGTCGAATTTCCAAAACCTGTTGAAAAAAAAAACACAAAACTAGAACAAAAATCATAACACAAATCATATTTTGTTTTCTTACCTTATTTGCATTGTTCTTTTGCCAAGCGGAACATTGTGACTTATAATAAGTCTTCACTGGGCCAAATACGGACACATCCAGTGGCTGTAGAAGGTGGCTGCAGTGCGGCGGGAAAGACAAGATATGGACACCGTTTGCAGCTGCAATGTCGCGAGCTTCCACCGACATGTGCGAAACGTGGTTGTCCATCAACAGCAGCACCGGATGATCCTTTGAAGGTTTCACGAACATGATGAAATGACGAATGTATCGGACAAACTCTGGCTGGCACATCCAGCCAGATTCATTCGCAAATCCAGCAGTACCAGGAGAAATATTGTCCACAAAAGTTGATAGCATTTTCTTTCTTGGAAATAAAACGAACGGTGGGACTGAATTGCCATTCGCACCAACAGTGAGAGCCATTGTCACCATGGTTCCTCGCTCGGCAGCTTCTAGTTGTCCCACACGCCGCACACCTTTCAAAGCGATGATTTTTCCAATTTTTGTTGGCACAGTCGAGAACCCACTTTCATCCATATTATAGATGGAACAACTGTCAAAGTTGTGTACATCGGTTTGCAGAAAGCTTTGACTCGGTTCATGGATGTTTGCTCCGGTGTTCTGAGCACCAGTTCGCTATGCCGTTGCATGAAGAGTCTGTACCACTTACGATGCGCTTTACAATCGTTATCCCATTCAGATGGGAGTGGAGTTCTTGTACCAACACCACGAATGAGTTCCAACAAATCCTCATTTTTCACTTTCGAAATATCTTCAAAATTATCTTTCGTTTTCTGTACGTATCGCGATAAGGTCCTGTCGTTTATACCATGCTCTCTCGCACTTTTACGGATTGCATTTTCATCGATAATGCAAGATTTGATGGCTTTTAGCACCACATTATTATCGGTTTTCTTAGCCGCGGGAGATTCATTTGGAAGTGACATGGCTGAAAACGCAAAAAAAAAGCAAAACACGAATTAAATGGCAATTAAAATGCGTTTCGACAACTGTTTCATGAAGAAACGCCAGGTGCGTCATAACTGGCTGTGTCACAACCGGGTCACGACGCTATTTTGTGTATGACAAGCAAATTTTTTATAGACACCACATAATCACATAGATCCATATAGAATCACAAAATATACGGCAAATACAATATTTTGATGCACGATTTCGCAATTTTTCGCACGATTTTCAACACGATGTTGATGCGCGTATACACAATTGCGACTACTAACGTTGGTGTCTGTCCAAAAACTGCGGAACGTCAAACGAACATGATCGGCTCAAACTGTCATTCTCATACCGCATGTCAAAAATGTTTAGCTGAGTCACAACTGGGCCCCCTCCCCTACTCAGATAAGAGGTTAAATTTATTTAGGTGCAACACTACTTGACTTGAGATAACTTTTTCAAAGACTTTCGACAATGATGATAAAATACTAATGGGTCTATAGTTTGCTGGAGAGTCGTACGCATTTCCCTTTGCGATTGGAATGATATTTGACACTTTCCACTGGGTGGGAAATGTGGATGATGCTAAAATATAATTAAAAATATGCGTAAGAGGCAATATTGTTTTAAAAAAAGTTAGTTTTAAAAATCGTAGGTTAATGCCATCCACACATACAGCATTGGATTTGATGGCGTAGAGGCACCTAACAACATCATTCTCAGTTGCTGAGTTGAAACTAAACTGTACATACATAGCATACAAGTGTATAGATGTGTTTTGGCAACAGCTAACAATGTCATTTATAAAAATGGTAAATAAAATGGGGCCTAGGATGGAACCCTGAGGCACACCAGAAGATACAATGCTACGTTGTGAGATGTTGTTGCCACATACAGTCTGCTGTAGCCTATTTGAAAGATAAGACCTAATTAATTTTATTGATGTTGCGTCAAACCCAAAGTAGTGTTGTAGTTTAAGTAACAAAATCTTATGATTGACAGCGTCGAACGCTTTCGAGAAATCTAAGAGAGCTAATATTGTTAGCATTTTACTTTCAAAGGCAGGACGAATATCATCTGTTACTTTAAGTATTGCTGTAGAGCAACTGTGCCCAGACCTAAAGCCAGATTGGTAGGGGAGGGGGCCCAGTTGTGACGCGGGTTTTTAAAAAAATTAAAATTTTTTCCTCAGTTCCACAAAATGAAAAGTTAAGAAGTAGAACATTTAACTATTAACCAAACGCAACTTTCTCCAAAGAAAGTATGTTTATTTGAGTTACTTTAAATTTTGGAACAAATTTTTTCAGGATAACTTTTTTAGGCCGAAAAAAAGTGGCCCACTTGTAACACTCCTCAAGAAATTCACTGGAAATGAGAAAATATGAAAGGAATGTTATACCAATTGTTGTGATTTAATGAAAAATACAAAAGAAAATGGCCTTCAATGGCCATAAATGACCACGATTTTTATTCATCATCGTCATCGAAATATTCCTCGTCGTCGTTCACGTCACTTTCGCAGTGTTTGCAAGTGAAATGACTTGCCTGCATGTTGGCGCACTTCAAATGAACTGGACGCTTGCATACATTGCAATTGATCGAGTTGGCAGCGGTCAATTTCTGCGGCAACAGCTGTAAGCAAATGAAGCAAAAATCTGTTTCTTCATCAGATGGTGGTGATGTTGGTTTGACGCGCTTGGCCGCTCGTGATTGTGTTGCACCCTTCGTTGTTGCCTTCTTCGGTGTTGGCTTCTGCGGTGTTGGCTTCTTCGCCCCTTTGGCTGCTTTTGCTGCTGCCTTTTCCTTCAAAACAGCACGATTTTCAGGAGAGGTCAGTTCAGCGCTTTGCATCGGCTTTCGTCCACGATTCGAAGGCTTTTTTGGAGCAGCGGCCTGAAGACGACCAATCTCATCCAAAATCGATGAACTGCTGGTCACCAAAGACATTAGAGATAGGGATAGTGAGGTAGAGGGTTCGGATGTTAGCACCTCTTCTCCGCGTGCTATATCCATGGTATTGTTCAAAACGATACGTCGCTGGTCATCTTCGGTGATTCCAGCATCAAAAGCAACTTGTTCCTCATTTTGTACAACAGCTTGAACAAAATCGGCTTCTGTGAAGATGTCGGGATTGAATGTAGTAATGCCCGTTGCAGCGAAGCCCGCCTTAATTATTTTTGGCGTTAAAGCCAAATCCAATGTAGCGCACACAAGCCCAGCAATGTGTCGAATTTCCAAAACCTGTTGAAAAAAAAAACACAAAACTAGAACAAAAATCATAACACAAATCATATTTTGTTTTCTTACCTTATTTGCATTGTTCTTTTGCCAAGCGGAACATTGTGACTTATAATAAGTCTTCACTGGGCCAAATACGGACACATCCAGTGGCTGTAGAAGGTGGCTGCAGTGCGGCGGGAAAGACAAGATATGGACACCGTTTGCAGCTGCAATGTCGCGAGCTTCCACCGACATGTGCGAAACGTGGTTGTCCATCAACAGCAGCACCGGATGATCCTTTGAAGGTTTCACGAACATGATGAAATGACGAATGTATCGGACAAACTCTGGCTGGCACATCCAGCCAGATTCATTCGCAAATCCAGCAGTACCAGGAGAAATATTGTCCACAAAAGTTGATTGCATTTTCTTTCTTGGAAATAAAACGAACGGTGGGACTGAATTGCCATTCGCACCAACAGTGAGAGCCATTGTCACCATGGTTCCTCGCTCGGCAGCTTCTAGTTGTCCCACACGCCGCACACCTTTCAAAGCGATGATTTTTCCAATTTTTGTTGGCACAGTCGAGAACCCACTTTCATCCATATTATAGATGGAACAACTGTCAAAGTTGTGTACATCGGTTTGCAGAAAGCTTTGACTCGGTTCATGGATGTTTGCTCCGGTGTTCTGAGCGCCAGTTCGCTATGCCGTTGCATGAAGAGTCTGTACCACTTACGATGCGCTTTACAATCGTTATCCCATTCAGATGGGAGTGGAGTTCTTGTACCAACACCACGAATGAGTTCCAACAAATCCTCATTTTTCACTTTCGAAATATCTTCAAAATTATCTTTCGTTTTCTGTACGTATCGCGATAAGGTCCTGTCGTTTATACCATGCTCTCTCGCACTTTTACGGATTGCATTTTCATCGATAATGCAAGATTTGATGGCTTTTAGCACCACATTATTATCGGTTTTCTTAGCCGCGGGAGATTCATTTGGAAGTGACATGGCTGAAAACGCAAAAAAAAAGCAAAACACGAATTAAATGGCAATTAAAATGCGTTTCGACAACTGTTTCATGAAGAAACGCCAGGTGCGTCATAACTGGCTGTGTCACAACCGGGTCACGACGCTATTTTGTGTATGACAAGCAAATTTTTTATAGACACCACATAATCACATAGATCCATATAGAATCACAAAATATACGGCAAATACAATATTTTGATGCACGATTTCGCAATTTTTCGCACGATTTTCAACACGATGTTGATGCGCGTATACACAATTGCGACTACTAACGTTGGTGTCTGTCCAAAAACTGCGGAACGTCAAACGAACATGATCGGCTCAAACTGTCATTCTCATACCGCATGTCAAAAATGTTTAGCTGAGTCACAACTGGGCCCCCTCCCCTACTCAGATAAGAGGTTAAATTTATTTAGGTGCAACACTACTTGACTTGAGATAACTTTTTCAAAGACTTTCGACAACGATGATAAAATACTAATGGGTCTATAGTTTGCTGGAGAGTCGTACGCATTTCCCTTTGCGATTGGAATGATATTTGACACTTTCCACTGGGTGGGAAATGTGGATGATGCTAAAATATAATTAAAAATATGCGTAAGAGGCAATATTGTTTTAAAAAAAGTTAGTTTTAAAAATCGTAGGTTAATGCCATCCACACATACAGCATTGGATTTGATGGCGTAGAGGCACCTAACAACATCATTCTCAGTTGCTGAGTTGAAACTAAACTGTACGGAGCGATCGCAGACTAGACCTTCATTAATTTTATACGACGACTTGTATACGTGCGGCCTATTCAACCCAATAAAATAAGAGTTCATATCATTTGCGTCGATCGTACATGTTATTTTGTCCTTTACGCCAGCTCCTAATGACTTAAGATTTTTCCATAGCTTTTCAGTCGAAATACCATCATTAAATTTGTTTTTAAAATATAAAGATTTAGCAAGGCGAATTTTCGTCGTTGTTTCATTTCTCAAATTCTTCTATGAGGTCCACCGTTCGAGGGTAGGATTACGCTTCCAGCGTTTTTCAGCGCTTTTTCTCGCTTTAATAAGATTTAAAATGAACTTAGTGAACCACGGCCTTTTGCTATCGGTGATTTTTATACACCGGGTAGGTACATATTTTTCAAATAAGGTCATAATCATTGTTGTGAATTAGCTTAATTTTGCATCCACACTTGAGAGAAACCAGCAGAAGTTCCAATTGATTGAACTAGTTGCACTTTCTAAGGCAGGCATAGTTATATTCTTAAAATCTCGAAATGTCAAGTTGGTAATTTGACGCGCGTTGTTAAACATTATATTGCAACTCAAAAATATCAATTCACGATCTGAAACTCGGTCAAAATCGCCCAGGCGGTTAGATGACCATTTAAAGAAGAAGATCTGAAACTCCTGCTAATGGAAATTGATCAATGTGGCTCACTTTATCATGTATATATATATGTTCATTTTAACCGACTAGCCGAATATTCAAAGCCGTAATAGCCACATTGATTTATGGGCTATGATATAAACATTTAAAGGTAGTTCCACTTTTTCTTCTTGGCCGCCATTACCTCCATTTGACATAAACTGTGTTAGTGGCATTTAATTGAGCTACTCTGTTTCTTTACCAAAAAAAATTTTGAAATTGAATAAAATAATTGATATTTCTCAATTTAGTTTTTATATTTTCGTGAAATACATCGAAAGGAAAGTTAAGTTAGCATATTTAGGTATTGCAAAACACTTGCAAAGGAACCAAAGTGAAGTTCTTTGACTACCGGCGGTACCTTTTAAGGGGGAGAAGTGGCTAAACTGCAGATGCGGTACCAAAGGAATCGTTTGTATGTTCCTACCACTTTTCCCCGCAAGTAACTGATATAGCAGAGTACTCGTATGTATGCAATACTGTTTATGAGCGTTGGGCGTTAATCCATTAAATTTTTAATAAATTTATTAATTGATTAAGTCCCACTTGCATAACGGTAGGTTTTCTCTTTAACTCAAAATTAACTTCAAACGAGTAAGGAAAGCGCTGTCTCCGGCTGTGTTACTTGATTTATCGAGTTTTAACTTTTAATCTATATGTTGTCAATGATCACACAACTCCAGCAATAGATACTGGAACTATCGATTCATATCGGGAAAATCGAGGGCAAACAAACGTCAATTGAAATAAAAGGGAAGGAAAATTTGTCTTAATTGTCTTACTGTGTCAATTATTTTAAAATAAATCTCATTAAACAAAAGTAAGTAAAAGGTTTTTTTGATATATAGAACACTTATCTGTATATAAAATTTTATTAACTTGAACCAAATATACCTAGCTATGCCAAATTCCTACTTTAAACAGCCTGGGGGATTTTCCAAAAACAATATATGGCCTGTTTCTTCCTCAGCGAACTTCTGAACCCACTGTGAAAGTTTCATTGAGGACAAAATAAACTTTGTACATGAATGAAGCACTAACAAAACACAAAAATGTGGGAGAATTGAAATTTGGCACACAGGTTGCTTTCTGGCCAAGGCATAATGATGTTTAGAATGGCCGAAATCGAACCTAGCGCGGCCCTTTTTTCGATATCGAAAATTTCGAAAAACGTTCAAAATTAGATCATTCAATAATAAAAACTACAGCTATAATAATGAAATTTATTTAGTTGATCGTCCTATTGACGATTTTACCAAATTTTGGAAAAGGGGCGTTGCACCGCCCATATATGAGTGAACATTTTTTCATAATTTGACTGTTAACAACTTCAGAACTGGCTATGCTATAATAACGAAACTTGATACGAGGCATACTATGGTTGCGATATATACACCCATAGAAAATAAGCGAAATCGCTTTTCGACCACGCTTACTTTTTCATAAAAGTTATCTGAGAAGGAGGGAAACATACTAAACTGCCCATTTTCTTATTCTTTATATGATTTGTGCAAAATTTTGGATTGTGGGTGTGGCACCAGCCACTTATGAGTGAAGCAATTTTCAAATTCAACTGTTAATAACTTCATGACCGATTAAGATAGAATCACGAAACTTGGTACTAGGTTTACAGAAAATAAGCGAAGTCGGTGAACAACCACGCCCACTTTTGTACTAAAGCTTTATAAAAGCGAGGTAGGAAACCGGAACTTTAACTTGATATGAGATATACTATCTATGTGTAGAGTAGACTCACGGAAAATACGCAAAATCGGTGAGCGACCACGCCAACCTTTGTACTAAAGTTTTTTCAGATGGAGGTATCAAAATAGAACATGCCATATCTCCTTCACTGACGCAGATAGAGTGCTCGAATTTGATAGTTACAATGATCTGATTATCTTGTTAATAATTTTTTTTTGATTTCGGGAAATTGGCGAAGTACCGCCGACAGATAAATGAACATTTAGTACCGCTCAATTTTTCCATAGTTTTTTTTTTTGATATTAGGACACGTTTAAAAAAAAATCAAATACCCTGAACCCACCGTGAAAGTATCATAAATAGCCGCCGCCCACTTTTCTAAAATTGTGTAAATAGTGATTAAAGAACACATATATCCAAATATCATTAATTTATACCAAATACTTCTGAGTTATGACGAATTGTAATTCTATACAGCATGGAGTGACACCACCCACTTTTCCAAAATTATATATTGCCTATGCTGTAGCCAGTGCATCCACGAATCTAGTGTTAGAATTTAATAAAGGTCGGTTGAGTACTTTGGACGCCAGACACACAGACACACACATTCGTTTGTATACCAAGCGTGTACTAGTACACAGGGTATTATAGTTTTGGTCATATAACAGTGGTTTGAAACAGTACAAAATAATGGAGATAGATATAAGGTTTAATATATCACAGTTCTTAGAATGGACAGAGGAATCCATTAAGACATGTCCGCCCGTCCGTCTGTGGACACACTAATTTGAGTACAAATTTGAGACATTTGAATGAAATTTGACACACAGGTTGCTTTATGGCCAAGGTAAGTTGCTATTTATAATGGGCGAAATCAATCAATAACCACGCACCTTTTTTCGATATCGAAAATTTCGAAAAACGTTTAAAATGAGATTATTCAATAACAAAAACAGCTCCAATAATGATATTTGATAGATTCATTAAGTTGGTTGTCCTATTGAAGATTTTCCCCAAATTTTTAGAAAAGAGGCGTGGCACATATATGAGTGAACAAATTTTCTAACTTCGACTTGTAATAACTACAGAACCTTTTATGCTAGAATAACGAAATTTTGTAGGATGTATACTATGGTTATCGTGAAAACACCCATGGAAAATAAGCGACCACGCCTACTTTATCATAAAAGTTACCTGAAAAGGAGGTAGAAATACTGATATTTCATTGACTGATAAAGGTAGAATGATATAATTTTGCAGTTACAACAGTTTCTTTATACGATATTTGTAAAATTTTGGAAAGTGTTCGGTTCCACCATAAGTCAAGCAACTTTCAAATTCATAACCGAGTAAGATAGAATAACGAAATTTGGTACGAGGTTTACTATGGACATGTAGAGTACGCCCACTGAAAATAAGCGAAGTCGGTGGACGACCACGCCCACTTTTGTACTAAAGCTTTACAGAAGAGAGGTAGAAAACCGGAACATGCCATATCTCCTTCACTGATGCAGATTTCGTAGTTACAATAACCTGATGATCTTATTAATGAAATTTTTTAAATTTTGGAAAATGGGCTTGGCAACGCCTACATACGTATGAACAAAACATCAGTATTATTAACTTCAGAGCCCTGTTAGATAAAATTACGAAAACCCACGATACGAGGTATACTATCTACGTTTTCCTATAAAAGGTTAAAATTGTATATAGCATGGGGGCGTGGCACTGCCCACTTTTCCAAAATTATATATAAGCTATTCCATAAACAGTGAACTCGAGCATCTACGGTAAAATTTTCATATAGATCGGTTTAGGACTTTGGATGCCAGACACACACATTAATTTTTATACCAAGTATATTAACTTTAGTCGCCTAACGGCAGCACGTAATGGCATAAACGGATCGAGATATATATTGACTTATGTATATCAAAATGTTCCGTCCGTCCCTCTGTGAACACGATAAATTGAGTAACTTTCGAGGCATCTTAATGAAATTTGGTATGCTATGTTCCATTAATTTTGAAAATTCAGTGAATTCTTTATTTCAGATGCGATGTAGACAGACGGACGGGACGATGACTGGGAGTGGGGAATTATAGGAGGGGGATTCATATTGGGGTCGGCAACAGTCAGTAGCCACAGCCGACCATGGAAGGGAGGGTGTAGAGGCACGGCCATTTACCATCTAGGCCATAGAGGGTATAATAAAGGTTGCGAACTGACCCTGATGGAAAGTGATAGCCAGGTATGATATTTTTTTTTGTATGGTGCGGATGACGTGCCTCTAGGTCAAAGATCCACCCCACAGTCCGGCGAGCTAGTTCGCGCAATACGCAAGCATACCTGCAAAGCTTCCGGGGCATGCAATATGAAGGTGAGGGAGCGCCATAGGAGTTGGCAGTCCCAACCGAAAGAGATGCACGTAACAGAAAATGGCGCCCAACGTGGGGCCCACAACCAAGTGGAGCCTTATTAAGTACATTTTCGGACAACCATTGGGGTAGGTTCGCACCTGGGAGGTTATACATGTTACCAGCTTTGGGGGGAAACTTTGGGGATGTTTTCAATTGTTAAACTTAATTTTCAATTTGACTTTTTTACATCAATAGCTTGATTCGACTGCATATAGTCGGTCAATAGTGTTGATGTGCGGGGGTATAGTGAATGGGGAATCGATGTCTGCTAGCTTGTTTTGGCGGAGGTCAAGCTGGACAATAGAAGCAGTGGTCTGACCTCGTTCACGGTGAATCGGGTCCACGAGTAGCTCGTTTTGCCAAAGTAGAGCGGACGATAGTATTCGTGGAAGGATTTAGATCGGGGGGATTAAGTTGTCTAGATAGCTTAGTTGGCTAGGTAGACGCCAGCTAATAGTATCTACAACTAGTGGCGAATCGAGTTAATTGTGGGGGGACGGAAAACGGACGACGTTAGGGCGGACAGACATCGCATCTGATGAAAGAAGACACTATTCTATTTTCAGTTTATTATCCAAATTCCAATCTTCATCCTAATTTTGGTTTAAACTTTTAGTTTTGATTTATTTACTTTTTCTACGAATTTAGCTACACGTATATAAACCACGTATATTTCATTCACTTAGCTTTTATATAAGTCGAAGTTTCGGGGTAGGACAGGCATTTTGATATTCCATATTTTTTGTTGGTTTTACATTCTTTTGTTTGTGAATCATCATTAGACTTTGCGTTTACATCTACCTTATCAATGGCGTTGACTTTGGGGGGCTCATTCTTCGGCGATCCGAGGATAAGATACCGGTCCGATAAGAAATTTTCAACGCAACAACTTCGGAACGAGATCGCAGTAAATGGCGGATCGAGCAAAAAGACAGGGACTCAGGAACGAAACGAAGGTCACGCACGACGCAGAGGGCATGGATAGTGGGAAATCTAAAGACAACGAGTTACCGGACGCGGCAGAGGGACGCGAGTTCTATGGCCAGGCGGCCTATGGCGACGATGAGCAAGGCCAAGGACACGACGTGGAAGGAGCGAGCTCGTTGGCGACGGAGGGAAGCAAAGATGGGGATGTACCAAACATCGCGGGTAACACCAGGGTGGCTTCAACCAACGCCTTAGGCGAGGAGTTCATGGAAAAATTCGAGCTCATGTTTGTACAACACCAATTAGATGTGAGCCGGTCAACCACGGAGGCGGTGAAGAGTTTGGTGCAGACGCTGAAAAAGGAGGTGAACTCTTTGGCAGGCAGACTTTCGGTATTGGAGGACGCAGAGTCGGGGGAACGCACGGGGCCGGCGCCAGACGATTGGTTATTGGACGCAGAGACGCGGGCAAGAAGCCCAAACACGAGCGCAGTAGAGTTAGACAGGGCAGGCAGCGAGCGCAGGGCAAGCGCAAATCGGCGACTAGCTCTTACAGGTACGGAGCGCAGGGGGGGCATGACAAGTGGGAGACACGAGAGGGTGCGACAAAAGCGATACGCGATTGGCATCTAAAATTCGACGGGGGTGGAAGGCGATTCCTATTGAACGGTTCCTGTTCCGAGTCGATACCTTGCGGAAGAAACACGACATATCGTTACAGGACCTATACGCAAACTTCCACTTACTGCTCGAAGGTCAAGCGCAGGAGTGGTATTGGTTGTATACCGAGGAGAATCCGGAGCATGGCGCCATAGATTACAAGGTATTTCGAGCGGCTACGGTGGAGCACTTTCGTAAGGCAGATTGCGACGAAGAGATCCTTCAAGCCATGAACGAGCGGAAACAAGGATACAACGAAAAGTTCGAGGAGTTCTACGCGGAAGTTCGAGGTCTAGAGCTCACGATGAGGACAAGGCTACCGGAGCTAAGTCTGGTGAACTTGATGCATCGCAATCTAAGACCAAGAATAAAGAATTTGATCTTTGGCTGTCAAATAGCATCACTAGAAGAGTTGCGGAAGGAGTGTCGGCGTGCAGAAAAACACTTAGCAGAATTTGAGACAAAGCCACAACACAGGAAGACGGTAGACGAACTGGAGGATTAGGGAGAGAAACCGGTGGATACATTGGAGACCTTCCATCGACCAACCAGAGACCGATCCGGGCGGCGCGAATCGACAGGCGATATGAGAGCCAAGCGGGACGAAGAGGAAGAACAGTAGCAGTGATGATGGGCGGACCAGATAGCATGATCTGCTATAAATGTAACCAACCCAGTAGGCAGTTATGCGACGAGTGTCAACCGGAAAACGTGGAGGGTGGCGAGAAACCCGGGGGGCCTCGCCAACGCCATGTAACCCCGGAGAAGTAACAAACACTAGCGTGGACATTAACCCAAACAACATTTTAACCAATCAGCGAGCGGAGACAGCGCGCGGGCTGATTCCAAATCTAACCCTTCAGGAAAGGCAAGCTCGATACGAAGCAACACGTCAAAGAATTTTCGGTACATCGGAGGAACTCAGAGCAAGCGTTATAGAAATCAGAAAAGCGATCACGATATGCGAGCCAAGCCGGAAGTGGCAAAGGATCGTAAAATTGCGCAAGCGCGCCCGGGAGAGGCGAAGCGAGGCGCGGACGATCGAAGAAACGATAAACGGCCGTATACGCAGGTAGAGATCGAGGGAGTCCGGGTACAGGGTTTGCTGTATAGGGGGGCATCGATTAGTTGTTTGGGGTCAGGGGCGCGAGCTTGGGAGGAGAAAATGAAGGGGAAGCTGCGGAAACTAAATGAACGATTGAAAACTGCGGATGGGAAAGCCCAAGCCGTGACAGGCAAGTTGGAGGTGACCATGACCTGGAGAGGCAAAACAAAACCCATGACACTGTATCTGGTCCCCAGCCTGAAGCAGGAGCTGTACCTGGGTATCGATTTTTGGGATGCATTTGGAGTGCCACCGATGGTAGTCTCCGAATTGGATACACAGGGACAGCTGGATCTGTCAGCCACACAATGCCGTGACTTAGAACGGGTGAACAAGCTTTTCCCATCGTCAGCCGATCTGGGACTTGGGAGAACCCATCTCATTGAGCACGTCATAGAGGTAGCCGACGAAACAATACCGATCAAGCAGCGTCACTACCCCATGTCACCGGTAAAGCAAAAGTACGCGTATGAAGAAATCGACCGCATGCTGGAACTCGATGTTATCGAAGAAAGCAACAGCGCATGGAGTTCGCCTATCGTATTGGTGGAGAAGCCGGGGAAAAAACGCCTATGCGTAGACATGAGAAAGTTAAATGAGCGAACGAAGACGCCACACATCGAGGGAATCCTGACGCGGTTGCGAGCGACGCACTTTATATCGGGGATCGATCTCAAGGACGCCTTCTGGCAGATCCCACTGGAAAAACTATCGAGAGAAAAGACGGCGTTTGCCGTTCCCGGGCGACCGTTATATCAATTTAAAGTAATGCCATTTGGGTTGTGTAATGCGCCCCAGCGCTTATGCAGACTAATGCATAAGGTCATTCCGTCACGCCTAAGGGAGAATGTGTTTATCTATATTGACGACCTGTTGATCTGTTCTCCAGATTTCCAAACACATTTAGTACATCTCGGAGAAGTGGCGGAATGCCTGGCCAATGCGGGCCTTACAATAAACCTGCAAAAGTCCAAGTTCTGCCAGAAGCAGTTGAAATACCTAGGGTTTATCGTAGGACAGGGAGAGCTCAAGACCGATCCGGAGAAAGTGCAGTCCATCGTCGATTTCCCAGTTCCAACCACGATCAGACAACTGCGCCGATTCCTCGGCATGTGTGGATGGTATAGAAGGTTCATTCCAAACTTTGCCTCGGTGGCAGCCCCCATGACGGAGTGCTTGCGCAAGGCGAAGGCGTTTGCAATGACGGAGGAGGCGGTGAAGGCCTTTAGTGAACTGAAAACGCCGCTCACATCAATCGACGTATTGGTGAACCCAAATTTTACAAAGCCGTTTTACATTCAATGCGACGCGTCGACTCAAGGGATAGGGAGTGTTTTGTTCCAAAAGGATGACGAGGGCAACGAGAGACCAATTGCGTTCATGTCGCAGAAACTCAACTCGGCGCAGCGCAACTATACGATAACGGAGTTAGAGTGTCTAGCCACGGTCATTAGCGTCAAAAAGTTTCGGGCGTACGTGGAAGGCCTCCCCTTCACGGTCATTACTGACCATATGAGTCTCAAATGGCTTATGGGACAGAAGGATCTCTCCGGACGTTTAGCCAGGTGGAGCCTGAAGCTGCAAGGTTTTGATTTCACGGTGCAACATCGGAAGGGATCCCAGAACATAGTCCCGGACGCGTTGAGTAGGATGCATATGGACGACGTAAGCAGGATAGTATACGTAAACGACATTGATTTCGCATCACCGGAGTTTTCAAGCGCGGAATATGTGTCACTCAAGAGCCATGTCGAACAGAACAACGCGCGGTTACCCGACCTTTGCGTACGAGATGGAGTGGTTTACAAGAGGGTGAGCCCTAGGCACGTGGAGGATACAGAAGAGTCAGCGTGGAGAGTATGGGTCCCGGACAGATTACGGCAAGGTCTGCTGGAGCAAGCACACGGGGATCAATCATCTGGCCATGGCGGTACGGCGAAAACGTTGTATAGGTTAAGGACCAAGTTTTTCTGGCCAGGTATTGTAGGAGCGGTACGCGACTTTGTCGCGACGTGTGATACATGCAAGTGCTCAAAAGCCCCGAACGTATCATCGCGACCGCCAATGACAGATCGCTTCCGGACCGAACTACCGTTTCAACGACTCTACGTGGACTTCTGTGGACCGTACCCGCGCTCGCCATCAGGGAATACCGCCATATTTGTTGTACTAGACCACTTAACGAAATTCATTTCTTTTAAGCCGATGAAGCAGGCCACCACTCAAGACGTGACTAAGTATCTCGAAAACGAGATATTCCACGTTTTTGGCGTCCCGGAGACAATACATTCCGACAATGGGAGACAGTTTGGCCCGGACTCATTCGCAGGGTTCGTGAGAACTTACGGGGTGGAGCATATCAAAACCGCACACTACGCGCCGCAGGCGAACGCATCCGAGAGGGTCAATTGGTCGCTGCTGGCCATGCTGCGGACATATATTGATAGCCCCGACCAGAGCTGTTGGGATCAGCATGTGTCGCTGGCGGGATTTGCGTTGCGGAGTGCAGTCCATGAGGCCATTAAGATCGAGCAATACAGAGCGGTGTTCGGGCAGTCGATGGCCCAACACGGGAGTACATATAATCTCTGGAGGCGACTCGAGGTGTTGAGGGAAAGTGACCTAGACGTGGTACATAAGGGAGACCGCGCGTGGCTGATACTACAAAAGCTAATCAAAAATTTGGAAGAAGCATATAAAAAAGGACGACAGACATACAATACCCGAGCTCGCCCCGTAAGGTATCGGGAAGGCGATATCGTGTATCGGCGTAACTTTAAACTGAGCAATGCGGCGGAGGGATTCAATGCCAAGCTCGCTCCGAAATATCTGCGCTCCATGGTGTTGGCCGCCAAAGGAAACGCGCTCTACGAGATCGGGGACTCGGCGGGACGATCGGTAGGGATCTATCACGCCAAGGACCTACGTCGGTAATGGACGACAAGCACCGTGGATGGCCAGCCTTTCGAACGCCTAGCCAATCGGGGCCTGGCTGCAGCGCTCGCCCTGTTGCGGTCACCCGGTAGTGCTCAAATCCGTATGCGATCTGGCAACTCGCTTTCCGAACATCTCCATGCCACGTCAGCTAAACGTCATCCCAACCGCAGCTACCTACGAAAACTTCCACTTCCGGTCTTGCTTTTCATCACCGGCAGCCGAGGCGAGTAGCAGCGTTTGCATCCAGTTATACCAGAACCATTCAGAAGTGGATGAAAGTTGATGCAAGGTGCACTATATATTCGAACGGAAAGAAATAAGGGGAAGGAACCTCCCGAAAGCATTTCGGCACGGGAGTATACGATTCACCCTCCGAAAACAGTACCCTAACAGCATATTGGTAAGTATTGTTAGTTTATGGTGGGAAACCAGTAATTGAATAGGGTATTCTTCCATAGACGCTATTTTAGTCCCTAGCATAAGGGGGCATCGCTGGATTTGCAGCACCAAATACGCACTAGCACAGTTGCGCAATCTAACTCCACTGACATTACCATTAATTGTGCGCTTCGGTCCCCCTATCACAAGGGGAGCATTCCCGAGGTCAACCTACACCACCGTCATCTTTTTGCTACCAAGGAAAGTGTCGGCCTCAATTAGAGGCAACAACATTTCACCACCACCGCCTTTGCCACCGACATCGTCACTGGAGCACGTCATTTTTACACCTCCGGTCTGAGAGGCGCCACTATACGGACCTCTGCCCGGATCAGTATTCAAAACCTAGTCTCTAGTGCCACCAATTACAGGAGACCAACGATCATATTAACAACATCCAACACCACGACCACCTCGACGGCGCCGCTGATAGAAACAACATTACCACCATCACCATCCGGATGTCGAAGGGACCAGAGTGCAGAGCAGGCCAGGTTTTCTAGGATAAAATATGTAGTGTAGCGTAGAAAGTGTGATAGTTATAAGTAGATTTTACATACCGTAGGGTAAACCTTCAGGGAGTGTTGGCATGGCGTACTAATTAAAGTTGACAATTTTGGTTAAAGTGCCACCGACGGAAGTCCTTTTTTGTAGCCACGTAGTGATCAATGCCTCAATGTTCTCTTAGAGTTTACCCTGCGATATATATATATATATATATATATATACGTCGTGGAACGTCCGCAACGACGACGTTAAGAATTGAGTTACACCGATAGGTATACGAGGCCGGCGCGATAAGGCCATGTACATAGGAGCATATACTAGGAGGATATATCCTAAATAGGAAACTTAACCATTTTTATTATTGCAGCCACTCTACCAGCCCTTAACCCAAGACGTTTTGTAGGCCGGGGCGGGAGTAGGAGTTATAAATTTTGTTTGGCGCAGTCCACGTCTAACGCTTACGTACCTGCTCTTATCCCTCTTGTGTACCTGTAAAATTTAATTTGAGATAACTTTTCATTTATGATCTATTCTGGAAATTGACTTGTAAGGAGGGAGTACGTGTGTGTGTAAGTGTGCCGACTCGAACGTTAGGCATGGGGTATCGCTTCAGTCGACCATAAGCGTGGCAGTTGGCGTTTGAATCGGCACTCGCATGCATGTAGGTTCTCCTGGTTAATCAAGGTTGACTTATGGGAGGGGAGATATTTACCTAATACCCTCACAACACCGAAATATAATACATAGAGTTATAACAAATTAACCTAGACAGTGGATTTGAAATACATGTAAAAGATTAAGTCTAGGTTGATGCTTATTTAGTTTGATTCATATAGTCGATAAATTTAAGGAAACTCATGAAGAGTATTAACAAAATTAGTAATTTCGCCCTGTCAACGCATGGGCCTCACTGACCATGCGTATATGTACATTTATCTTTTTCTTAATAATTAGGCAATAAATATGTTCCATTAATTTTGAAAATTCAGTGAATTCTTTATTTCAGATGCGATGTAGACAGACGGACGGGACGATGACTGGGAGTGGGGAATTATAGGAGGGGGATTCATATTGGGGTCGGCAACAGTCAGTAGCCACAGCCGACCATGGAAGGGAGGGTGTACAGGCACGGCCATTTACCATCTAGGCCATAGAGGGTATAATAAAGGTTGCGAACTGACCTGATGGAAAGTGACAGCCAGGTATGATATTTTTTTTTGTATGGTGCGGATGACGTGCCTCGGGGTCAAAGATCCACCCCACAGTCCGGCGAGCTAGTTCGCGCAATACGCAAGCATACCTGCAAAGCTTCCGGGGCATGCAATATGAAGGTGAGGGAGCGCCATAGGAGTTGGCAGTCCCAACCGAAAGAGATGCACGTAACAAGCTGTTCCGAAATTCTCCCCAGCCCAGGATATTTTTTCAGGTATTTCTGCTGCAGCCAAAATTTTTGATACCCTCTTTTTATTTTCAGCTTCAGCTCCTCATTAGTGCTAATTCAAGTAGCTCCTCTTGTAAAATTACATTCTCCACTACCGTTTCATCAAATGGATTTATGAGTCATGGTGGTTTTCCATTGTAAGAATATCTTCAAAGCTGATTTTGAAGTCCTCATGGAGGGCAACAAAATGTTGAACATATCTCATTGTTTCATAAATTTCTTTAATTTAAATTTTCCCATAAAAGCTGAAATTACACTCTTTGTTTTTACTAAATTGAGGCTGTCCCCTTGTAATTGTAAGTTAATGTCATTGAATTTTTTGAATAAATGCGTCAATAACACGATGTCTGCTTTCGAATTATTCAAGTTTTCTTTTAAATCTGAATCTTTGCTTACCAGAAGCTCTAAAACTGATTCAAAGAGTGGGTAAAATCTTGTCAAACATTCACCTTTCGACAACCAACGTTCTTCAGTATGTAAGAGCAATTGTTAGAAGTCCTCATCATTTTGCACAGCTGTGCAAATAAACGCGTATTTAGAGACCGTTGGTCAAGCTGATTCTGCTCCCTATGGAGGGAATGGATGGCGAGAGGCCCGCTGCCTCATCTTAACCATCCACTCCCTCTACTCCCACACCTTTCGACTCCCCGTATCCCAACAAATTCCACCCTTCACTCGCTACCCTTAACGAGGACACCAGAAAAGCCTAACACAGAAGGGCGAACCATTCTGACAAAGAAAACTAAATGCACTCGAGGACGAGGCTGCCACGAAAATCCATCCACCTGCCACGACCAGTTGGCAGCAGATGGTTCCACCCTCGTATACATACCCCCAGATGTTACATCCCAATAAGCATGTCTGTCCACTTGTTTCCGAATAATTTAAAGTAAACCTAAAACGTTTAAATTCTGGATGCAATAGATGACGTATAGTTAAAGCAGCATTTAGATGTTGCTTAGCATCTAAATAATATCACCATCCTGTGTGCGTACCTTGGAATAGCCATAGCAATGGTACCCAAGTTGTTGAGTAAATCAGTTTGGGTTTGGATATCAGTATCAATTGAAAGGTTTGGAATGGCTTGTTGCTTTGTAAATATAACAACAATTTGAATGGTATTTTGGCTGACGCGATGGGTTTGGGATAATTTGGATCGTCACTTATTAAATGGAACGAGAAAAAAAAACCTTGTGACTCCCTATACCTTTAATGTACTACTCACCACCTATGAATATGTCATAAAGGATAACGCCGTGCTAGCTAAAATCCATTGGAAGTACATGATCATCGACGGAGGTCATCGTATAAAGAATCACCATTACAAACTGACACAAGTGCTGAACACACATTATATTGCACCTTAATGCTCATTTCTCTGGAACCCCATTATAAAATCAATTGCCTGAACTATGGGCATTACTTAACTTCTTGTTGCCGTCGATCTTTAAGTCTTGTTCTACATTGGCTTAACGCATCCTTTGCTACAACATGGAAAAAGATCGAATTGAATGAGGAGGAAACAATTTTGATTATGTGTCGCTTACAGCAAGTCTTACCTCCATTCTTGTTGCGTCGTCTTAAGAAGGAAGTGGAACAACAATAACAATACACCATCAAACGTGACAGGTCTGGGGTACGGCGCGTAGCACATGCAACCATCCACTTGTACTTCCTCATTGTTAGGTACAGCATGGAGTCGCTCCCCTTTGGTGGTATGCCTTCTGCACAAAAGGCATTGTCGTCCCATGGTGCGTATTCATTAAAGTTAAGTTTGTTTACCATCCTTCACACAGTCTATAGATGATAGTTGAGGCCTTCATGGGACACCCCGGCGTTGCTTTATTGTGGATACAGTACCACCTGGAAAGAAAGAAGAACAGGTTGTCTTAAATATAAAATATTTGACCAGATTCATAGTTCACACTGTGGCCAGGAGCTACTAGCATTAAGTGAAACCTTCACGAATTTAATACACGAGTATTATTCACTTTTGGTTCGACGGAATCCGAACTCAAAAATGAAAAATTTTGTCGAAAGCAATCAAATCTTTTGGCACTATCACGATCTAATACTTCAAATAACTATAAAACCTAAAGGTGTATCGTCTTATAGATCTGGCATGGCGCACGTCACACTACAGGTTCCACAACTGCTTAATTTGCTTGAAACGTTTGACACGTTTCGATAAGGGGCTTAGTGCCCGACCGCCAGCAGCATGCAAGAAATTCTGACGTGAATGGAAACAAACACCAGGCGCGGTACACTATGTGCCCAAGACTGAATCATTTGAACGTAATGAAGTTGCTGTTGACACCTGCACAAAATATACCAATACCATTGATGGATACACCCGTGGGATGGAGAAGCCATTATCAAAGGTTTCCAAAAGTGTCATCGAGTTAACAGGCGTGCACCTCAGTTGTGGTTTCCCACTTTACGACGCACCATAATGCATATCCGTGTGCTAAATGCATATTTCTCAGCAGTAGTTACCGATCGTACCATTGATGCACCTTCTCAAATTAAAGCAGAAAACTCTACCCATCCTACTGATGGAAGAACAATCCTACAGACAATATTTGAAATGCAGACATCGCGCGCTAACTAAACTATAAGCACCTTCATCACCATCAAGTTGGCTATCGAGAATAAATCCTTTCGGGTAAAACCAGAAACTTAAAACATAGTTTTTCCATCACAAAAAAACAAAAAAATACAAGTTTGTGAGCTGCCGCAATATCCCTATGCATAAACTTCTTTGATTCCAACTAACTTAAAGCTCTTGATAGCTGATAGCAGTACAAGAGAAGTGTTCCACGCTTTAATTGTTTTGCTATTGCTATTTAAAAAAATGCTCTTAGCTCACCATGACGGGTAAGTTCCATTACCAGCCAAATCATATATAAATCAAGCGAACTATATGTGGATGATTGAAGGTTAATGCCCACAAAATGATCACCTGCAACGAAAAGAAAAGGAAACCATTAAGATTTGCATGCAATTAATTGGTACATATATATTGGTACTCGTATATGCATATAAACACAAAATGTGTCTCAAAGCATGCGCCGGCCGCCACAGCGTTTGAGACATATTTTGTGGTTAAGTACACTGCGATGCGACCGAACCGATACAGGATTTCGGCCAGCCCGAATATATACTTACCATGTCCATTAGACTGTCACAAAAATTAAAAGTGGTTTTATCTAAACGCATACCCTTTAATTTTGATCATGAAACATAAAAACCTATCCTCACAAAGTTTTATGCAATTCGGACCACGGCAACCCGTGCCGACTTGCACTTGAAGTTATCAGTGAAATTTCTGTATCCTGACCGTTAAAGGACTTCATAATTAGTAAATCGGTATTTTTTTTTTCTGTACCATATGCTCAGGATATCCTTTAAAGGACGAAACGTTGTAGCGCATCCCGAAAAATTTCAACAAAATGTGGATATGTGGTTACTAATTTAAAGGATAATTGGAACATATGCTAAATATAACTTTTTTTTAATTATCCTTTAAGGACATGGAAGTAATCTTCTTTAAAATTATTATTCTTCAACTTTTTAAGAACTCCTTGTGTTTCAAAAAAATGTATTGCAATAAAAGTTCCGAAAATGTATATAACAATTTTTAAGGATGCAAAATGTGACAGGAGATATCCTTGAAATTGATTTTGCAATATGGGTATCAAATGAAAGATATTCATGACGGCCTGATCATAGTGTAGTTCTTATTCCTATATCTCAATCCGTTTTGGAGATATCAACCAAAACATGGACCAGGAGCAACCAAGAAATATTGCCTGTTAGTATACTGTTTTGTAACTTTTCATCAACATCTAATCCTTAAACGTCAATTGCTGTGTCACAAAATTATTTTAGTTGTTTTGTTTGATTTATTCGGTTCCAAAGAATTTATACTGTGTGTTTTTATATCTGCAACCATGTCGGTTGAGCTTGATGCTACTTTCACTGTGGATGCTTCTATTAACAACATTTTTTTGATAGGCGATGTGCAGCATCAAATTACTGGTGCGAAACTCCCGTCGAATAGAAAAATACTCGCGGTATTTTTTTATAATATTCGGGAAGTGAAGATGTCTATAAAACAAAGTGCCAACTTAGCTGTTAAGGAGTGTGCCATATTTTGGAAAAAGGCACGAATCCCAACTAAATCATTACCGAATTGCGTTAAAAAGCTCGTAAAGCTATACACAGATTAAAGAAATTTGAAAAAAAATGCATACAAAGAACGCAAGACTTTCAAACAACGGCGTAGATGTTTTGTAAACAACCTGGATTATTTATTTGATATCGCACATACCGATGTCTTTTCCAAAATAAAAAACGAAAACGACAAATTATTCTTGAAACTCCAGAGGAAACCTGGTATACCTGGTAAAATTCACAGTACGGATTGCGAAATTGACGTTAAAGATATTCTAGAACAGGAAGAAAGTGATTCCTCTTCATATGAATCTGCGGAGTGCGCGTCCATGGTCAGCCAACTTTCAGAAACAGACGAGTTTTTGCCAAAAAATAACAGCACGGAAACTATCCCCGTACAATCTGAAATTCTTTTTACTCCAAAATTGGTAGCTGTGTTGGATAGATGTCAGCTCAGTATAAGAGATGCAGTTTATATTATTGAAACTACAATCGATGCGCTGGGATTAAACGTGAATGATTATTCTATAAGCAAATCTTCAATTCAGAGGATTCGTATACAAAAACGAAAGGAACGTGCTCAAGCAATTCAAATTGATTTTAAAAATCAGATCCCCGATGTCGTAACAATTCATTGGAATGGCAAGCTGTTGCCTGCCCTAGACTGTCGAAAATCCAGAGAAGAGCGCCTACCTATAGTAGTTTCATACGGCAACAAGGAGCAGCTACTTGCTGTGCAAAAATTAGACAATTCTACTGGCAAGGAACAAGCACGTGCTGTATGGGAAGCCATCTGTGCCTGGAACCTGGAAACAAGCGTACAGATACTTTGCTGCGATATAACAGCTTCAAATAAAGGTATCATTAATGGGGCTTGCGTTCTACTTGAACAAAAACTGGACAGGGAAATACTTTTATTCAGCTGTCGACATCATGTATACGAGCTTGTCCTAAAAAGCGTTTTCGAGGCAAAAATTACGCAAGTGAATAATAGCCCCGATATAAAAGTTTTTAAAAATTTTAGAGATAGCTGGAATCAAATCGCCCCTTTAAAGAGGGAATGCTATAGAGAACAAGTGGAATTGTATATCAGCGTCTAAGAAATTGGAGAATTAATTAAATGCTACCGCTTTATATTTATATCGAGAGGCGACTACACGGAGCTTATGGAGTTAGCCATAATATTTTTAGGTGGAGATCAGGGAAAAACGTTTAAAATAAAACCTCCCGGTGCTATGCATCAAGCACGTTGGATGGCTAAAGCCATTTACTTTCTTAAAATGGCATTGCTTCTTTCACAGACTTCACTGAGGGAACACGAAAAAACAGCATTGATTGACGATTATTGTTCTAATTTACGTGAAGCCATGGGTTTCGTGTATCATATCATACAAGGCACCAGTACAAGACCTTAGCTTTCTGAAGGAACTCAAATCTTATGAAAGGATTGACGAAACCATATCCAATGTGGCTTTGAAAAAATTTACAAAGCATTTGTTGTACATCACAGATGAAGCAGCAGCATTGTCACTATTCGATGACGAATTGGACTTAACTACGAAAACAAAAATAGTAAGAAACTTGGAAAATAAAAATTCCTCCACACTTTCCAAACGCTACATACCTACAAAAAAAGAACTGTGTGGTTCATTGTATCGTAAGTTGAAAATAATTATTGAGACCAAGTATTCAAAAATTTATTTTTTTTGTATTGATTTTCCAGAAAAAAATATAGAGGGCTTCATATTTATTTACATGCAGCCGAACTATTGGTAAATTGAAATTAAGTTCCACATATCAAAACCTTTGATTTTCTTTATTTACGACCAAGTATCTTTTAATGACATGAAAGTCATCTAAACCTATTGAGTATTAATAGGAAGTATGCTACAAGCAGTCAAATTTGGAATCTTCATCTAAGATAAGTAATTCAGATCTTCTAAAAAGGGCTTCCAAAGGATCTTGGTTAGGAGCAGCCTGGAATTTATGCAGAAAGGGATCCACGGTCTCTTTGGTGGCTATGATGAATAAAATTTACTTGAACTTGTCTTACTTGAATAACTATATAAATGTTACTCATACGCCGTGTATGACCTATAAAAAGTCCACCATAATTGCAAAATTTCAAGATATACACAATTATTTTTGCTAGAAAACATATTGTTACGCAATATACTAAGGGACTTTTGAAATTCCAACGTTCTTTTCTGGTGAATACGTTTTTTCAATATCCTTGCAAAGAGTCCTTTTGTCCTTTTAAAAATTCAAAGGTTTTTTGAGATTTGTTACACAGTCCTTTATATATGAGCAACATATTAAAAGTTTGTAGTTTTCGAAGCCTTAATGGACTTTTTTGCGAACTTAGTACAAGCACCTAGCAAAAACTTTAACTAAAAATCGGCACGGGTTTCCGTTATCCAAGAACAATAAAACTTCGCACACATGTTATTTTGCCTAAAAAGCACCGATATAAAGGGTATGCATATCAAATCCCTTCATTTTTTTCCATACATTTTTGGGACGCTCTAATGTCCAAGCGCCGGCAAGGCGATTGATTCTATCATCTGTAACTGCATCCCCATCCAAGAATTTTTATCTGAAAAGGAAAGAAGAAATTATATAAAGTTATAAATTGTATTCAAAAATAAAGATTTACAATTTACTTACTTCTGCTACTGCTGCTGTCCCACACCACCGGAAACCAAAGAAGTAATGAATTGTTTCAATTTTTTTTCTCCTACGCTAGGGCAGAGAAAAATGGAACAATGAATTTTCTTCGTTTCTTTCTCACGATTTTGCAAAATCGTGAGTACGCACATAAATATGCTATATTTTGGTCAACGGGTACCGAAATCCCGATGTGCCAAAATCGGTACCGCCCACTGCGGGGTAAATAGGGTGACGAAATCTACGTTCGTACCCGATCGGCGAAGATGCCGATTATATTAAAATGCAAAACTAATTCGGCTGAATAAGTTTTAAAAAAAATATGAAAAAAAAAACTTTTTTTTTTGTTTCACGCTAAGAAAAAATGTTTGTTTGTTTTTGTTGTTATTCTTTTTCTCGGGTTTTGTTTGTTTTCGGAGAACATACACATACATACACACTCTCTACCCAGCTCGGTACCGAAACCAAGTACCGAAAAAGCGAAAATGTCGCTGTGTGCACGGCACTAAAGCCACTTATGACGGCGACCAGGCAAGTGAGAATAAGAGATAAATTTCTGCATGAGGGCCAGTGGCTAAACGAAATATAAGGTGATCCGCGCAATCAACTGGTGCTACCGTGCCGTGCGGGAAAACAAATAACTAATTCCTGTCGAATAATATAATATTATTAGGCATATATGTTGGCGTTATTGCTATTGCCGTTGAAATTTATAACCTCCGAACGAGGTCGCTCGCCACCCACGTATACGGGCGTCCGTATAAATATTCACAAAGTTTTTTTTTGTTTCTTTTCTTTTTCGATCATCTGCAGCATGACTCGCTACGCATCCTTGCGCAAGAGGGCCGAACGCCTAGCCGCCCGGTACCCCAAGCCATGCCCGCTGTGTGGAGAGAGCCACCCACTGTGTGCGTGCACCAGATACCAGGGGATGGCACCTCTGCAGGGCCTCAAGTAGGTTATCTGGGCGGGCTATTGCGACAATTGTTTGTCGATGGTCCATAGTGCCAGGGACTGCACCGCTCCGACCGGCCGAATGGGTGTCGGACTCACTGCCGTTTCGGCCTCTTCTAGCCCGTGAGCGGCGCAACCGCGAACGGAACATTACGCGATCACTGCACCGCGCCTCCAGCGCTCATCACAAACCATCCAACCGTCCTCCACGACGCGCCCACCAAGATCGCGGCAAACATCGACTGGCCACTCAGCCGCGCCAGCGACGTCTTATCCATGACCACCGCAGCAATCGACGACCGTATGACCAGAACAGTGAGCGTAGACTGGCCTCTCAGCCGCGCCAGCTACGCACCGCCAACACCGCGTATACCACATTTCTCGATGGTAGACTGGCCCCTCGGCCGCGCCAGCTACAGCCCATCAGGGGCTTCCGCGACGGATTCAGCCGAGCTCCCACTGTGGTGGGCCCACCCTTGCGGCCCATGACGACTCTTGCGCCGACTGCGATTGTGAAGCTGGAGGTCGGGGCGGACTGCTTCGCATCCGGGGACTCATAGATGTATGCTCCCCCCGAACAGCCATCGACCGCAGCCTCGCGGAAGAGTTAGGGCTGCATGCCACCCACTATGACGGCGAGCAAGGCTGCTTTATCCGGGTCCGCGAAAAGCACGGAAACAGCACGACGCTGACGGCCCACGCGTTATGCATTGCCAGATTTCAGTGGATCAGCCCAGCCTACAGTATCGACGTGCGAGCTGCTGCCCCGTATGCACATATTAGGCTGGCTGACCCACAATTCCACCAGTCAGGACCCATCCGGCTCGTTCTAGGCGGCGACGTCTATGGGAACATTATCACCCCGGGCACTCTACCGCCGTCCTATGGGCCGTTGCTTGCCCAAAGCACAATTTTTGGTTGGGTGCTTTCGGGTGCTATTAGTATGTAGTTTAGATTTAAAATTTTTAAGTTTCCTCGTAAATAAAGTACAAGAGCGTCTGGCAAGAAATATACACTTTTTTTATGTTTTCATTTCGAATTCTCTTCCTCTTTCTTAGCTTTAGGCCCAAATAATGGTGCTACGCCTGGTCAAAATTGCAAACCTTAGCATTCCAAGGCAGATGGAGCTATGACGGGGCCAACCAGCCCTCACACGTTCTAGGTTAAGACCATAGACCTCGATTGGACAACCGTCTACTTTTTCGGCGACAGTCGAAACAACCACATCACGGCCACCCCAGGATTTATCATCGCATCAAAATATTCAAAGAGGTAAAATAATTTCTAATTGTATTTTTCTACAAAATAAACGGCCATATTTATTATAACGAGAATTGTCGTTTTCTCATTTCATTTGCTTAATCACAATTCGACCGACGTGCTTTCGAGCCACGGCCGCTCCAGTTCGCATTATAAAGCCAGCTGATTGTTTTCAATAAAACATTTGTGTTATGAATTTTGAGGGGTAAATTAATTTTAAAAAAATATAAATGTATGGCGCGATATGCGACAGGTATATCATCATAAACCTCCCAAAAGATTTTCGCGTCGAGCTTCCCTTCCAATTTTGTCCGTTTTGAAAATTTTCCTACAAATTAGATCCATTTTTGCTGAGAAGCCTTCCATAGCAGAAAGACACTCGGAGAGTTTGCCAAACCACTTTTGCTGTTAACTGTCCCAGGACTCGAACCTTGGACTTTCGGTGTGGCAGGCCGCCACATTACGGCGGCCGCCATTAATTTATTTGTATATAAATAGCTTCCCTACCAAAAACTGCTAACCATATTTTTTCAAAATACCAATACTCATACGAGGTGTGTTCAAAAAGTATCGCGAATTTTGAATTTTCGCTGGTTACGTATATTCGAATTTCGAATTTTTTGTGGCGTTATGTTGGTACTCATGTCTCTCACTTATGCCGACAAGCTCGGGCATTTAGAATGTTCAGTTAATTGTTGACAGCTGCTTTGCTTGCACGTGTTTTGGATCGTCTTCGATTTTTACCTATTCAAAAAAATGGATCAAAGAACCTGTATCAAATTTTGTGTGAAAAACGAAATTAAGTGCGCGGATGCATTCCGAATGTTGACTGTGGCATACGGAGAAGCTACCTTGGACCGAAGCAACGTTTATCGGTGGTACAAAATGTTCTCAGAAGGCCGAGAAGATGTGCAAAGAAGAACAAAAATTGTCTTTTGCACCACGATAACGCCCCTGCTCACGCATCGTTGCTTGTGCGCGACTTTTTGGCCAAAAACAACACACTAATGATGCCGCAGCCACCGTATTCCCCAGATCTCGCCCCCTGTGACTTTTTCTTGTTCCCTAAACTGAAGAGGCCCATGAAAGGACGACGTTACGCTTCTCTTGACGAGATAAAGATCGAAGGAGGAGCTGAACAAGATACAAAAAAATGATTTTTTGAAGTGCTTCGAAGATTGGAAAAACCGTTGGCACAAGTGTATAATATCTCATGGGGATTACTTTGAAGGGGACAAAATAGATATTCATGAATAAATAAATAATTTTTGAAAAAACACAAGATTCGCGATACTTTTTGAACACACCTCGTACATGCAAATTTTATGTTTGAAAAATATGCGTTCAAATAGACAGACGGAGAGACAGACAGACGGACGGAGAGATGAACATTGCTAAATCAATTTACCTCATCGTCCTTATTATTTCAGTTTACTTATTGATGGGCCCATATTTTCTTCTTCTCATACTTATAAACATTTCATGTTCACTAAAGGTATGAAAATCAAAAAGGGTAAATAGCTTCCCTATTGCAGTGGGGTATTAAAAACTTGCCCGGATATTTTACCTGTGTGTTATCCGTTTTGCTTAATTTTTGGCAGGAGTATACTACATACTATGGGGACGCAGCCGACCAATTTTTATTGAAATATCTAGTCGCCTTTGAAATTAGCCGAATTTGTATGCTGAAAAGTGGGCGTCGCCGCGCCTACTTCTATAAAATCGACAAAATTTTTTTTTGGGTTGAGTTTTGGTTAAAAAGCTTATTATGTGTGCAATATCTTATTGATATAGCTTGCATGGTTATAAAAAATATCGCGTTTTACAAACAAATTTTTCAGAACTATGTTAAAAAACTGTGCATGGACGTTTACCGATTTCGCCCATGTTTACAACCAACATTTACTTTTATATGTACAATATTTTCGCGAAATATCGTTTCGATAAATCAATTTTTTCCGGAGTTATGGGATAAAAGGTTTTGTGGAATATGGGGGCAGAGACACCCCCATTTTCAAAAATTTATATTTTTCGACTTTCTTCGTTCACCGACACTTTGAAAGTGAAATAGAAATGAAATTAAATATATCTTTGATCCTTTTCAAAATCTTTCGTATAAAAGTGGGCGCGGATCTTAACCTATTTCGCCATTTTTTTCCGGAACATACCTTGTATTAATATGTGTTCTAAATTTCGCTTCGATATCTGGAATGGTTCTTGATTTAAAATTAATATTATTTCTAAATTTGACCTTATGAAATGTAGGCGGTGCCACGCCTACTTTTAAAAACTTCTGGAAAATTTAATTTTTTGCCTTAACATTAATGTGCACACAAAAGTTTATCCTTATAAGTGTATTACGTACTGAATAATCACTTTTTTTGTATTTTCGAAAATATTCTATATATAAAAAGTGGGCGTGGCTATCATCCGATTTCGCCCATTTTAAATAGTGCTCGGAGATGAGTGCCATGAAGATATCTCAAAAGTTACTCAAGTTATCGTGTTAACAGTACGTTTTTGCCGTTACATACCACAATTACGCGACTTAAGTTAATATACCTTGTGCGCGTAGCACTACTAGGTATACAAACTAATAGTATCAGGTTCAGCATGCTCTTGCCGGGACGCTTCGGCAAGTAATTTTTCTGGTTATTTTGCGGTTTGCTTTGGTAATTAACTTGCATGGTCACTGGTGGTTTTGGGGGTAAGTTATTTCTGTTATTGGGGTAATTTATTTGATTATGGTATCCCCTTGGGTTCGGACCGAAGCCTGAGTTATTACAACTATTATTGTGATTTGTCGTTGGTGTGAATGGATTATTTTGGAACCTGTTCGGCTTTCGATTAAACTGTTGTGACCTTGGTGCAAAACTAGGTCTTGGTGCTGAATAATAAGTTAGTTCACGATAAGAGAGAGGGTCTACTGTTGTTGTAATTTGTAGAGTATGCCGTGGGGGCCGTGGTGGTGCGTAGTTAGTTGATCTATTAACAGCGTTTGCATGGTTCATTCGGAAGGACATGTTATCAAGCTTCTGGCATAGATGCAGTGCCTGTGGCAAGGTGGTTGGTTCACGAATACTAAGGAGACGAGGTAGGTCACCATTAAGTCCGCGAATGAACGTGTCGAGGACTTTTTCCCTACAGGCGTTTGTCATAGCCCTGATGGGCAAGAAATTTTGTCAAGAATTAGCGAAACATGTAGATAAACATCCTGGAAGAAGGTACAAATGTCGTCGCGGCGTTGAATCAATGTGGTCGTTTGGTATTTTAGGGATGAGACAAGAAATTTTGTCAAGAATTAACAAAAGATGTTGATAAACCTCCTGATAGAAGGTAGAAATTTCGTTGTTGTTGTTGTTGTTAACAGTGCTTCGCCCTGTCCAATGGGCTGGATCACTCTAAATTGTCATCAGGCTCTTCTGGTGTCATAAGGGGACATACCACATGCAGGGCATGTGTTTGGTATGTTGGGGTTCAGTCTGTATAAGTAAGAGTTTAACCTGTTACAATATCCAGAGCGAAGTTGTGCTAGCATAACTCTAGTCTCCCTCGGAAGTACACGCTACTCTTCAGCCAATTCAGGTGGCTGAGTATTGAAAACGGGATTCACATGCCGAGCTCTGAGGGATCTGTCTACCGACTCGGTGTGGAGGTTATTTAGAGCCCGTCTGTGGTTCCGCAGATCAAACGGCAAAGAGATGTGGTGCCGGATATCGTAGTGCTTACGAAGATGTCTCTTTATGTCTCTGGGGCTACATCCAACAGATTTCGCTTTGGATGACTGGGTTTATGACAGTTTAGAAGGAACTGTATACTCAAGAGTTCCGCGTGCTCTTGAACATTGCTCAATTTTGACTCTTGATGCAGGTGAGACTCAGATGTCATAAGCAGACATCCCGTAGCAGTTCTGATGTCGGTGTTTTGGCAGACTTGCAATTGGTGTCAGCAAGATTGGGCGACCATATGGGCGCAGCGTAGTCAATAACCGGTCGGCCAATAGCCTTATATGTAGCAAGCAATGTTTCTTTGTCTTTTCCCCAAGTACTGCCGGCCAATGACTTGAGGATCTGTATCTTTGAAGCTATTGGGGTGGCATGACCAGCGAAGGTGAGGCCGTTGTCAAATGTCACACTCAAGATTTTCGGGTGGTTGACAGTAGGTAGAGGTACTCCGTCTACGTTAACATTTAACTCTTGCCCCATCTGCGCATTCCATGTCGTAAACAGGGTCGCCGTCGATTTAGTCGGAGATAGGGTCAGATTTCGCTCGGTGAAGAAGCTGGAAAGGTCACGGAGGTAACTGTTGATTCTAGTACAGAGTTCGTCAATGGAGGGACCGTTGGCCGAGGCCATTATCGTGCAGTCGTTAGCGTAGGACGTCTAGTGGGGGGGGGGGGAGTCTTAAAATATAGAAATTAAACAAAAGGGGAGAGAGAACACCACCTTGCGGCACCCCTTGTTTTATTCTTCGTGGCCTAGACTTCTTGTTCCTGAATTTAACTGATGCCTGTCGACCATTGAGGTAATTAGCGGTCCACCTTTTAAGGCCGGCAGGGAGCGGTGTCTCTTCCAGGTCTCGAAGGAGTGTGGCGTGGTTGACCGTATCAAATGCATTTGATAGTCAAGTGCCACGAGAACCGTCCTGTGCTTTGATGGGTGTTGATTCAAACCATAATTTATCTGAGTTGCAATGGCATTCAAAGCGGATGTAGTGCTGTGAGATTTGCGGAAACCATGCTGGTGATCGGCCAATTTCAGATTTGCAATAAAGTAAGGGAGCAGAATGGTCTCTAGTAGTTTCGCAACCGGATCGCCGGCTTCGCTGGTTTTAATACTACAATCGCCTGTTTCCATATCTCAGGTATGACGAAAGTAGTTAGAGGGGGGTTGAAAAGAGCCGCTAAATAACTTTGTCCCTCGTGGCCTAGGTGTTTGATCATCTTCATGGCGATTAGGTCGGGTCCGATAGATTTTGAGGGTTGGCCTTCATTATGGCTTCCTTGACCTCTGCGACTGAGACGGCAATGGGCGCAGTGGAGTGTTTGTGTGTGTGCGTTCGTCGGAAGACTCTCCTCTTAGTCATATCCGCAGGTGGATGCATTATAAGCAGCCAGCAAAAGAAGCTCGCGCATTTCCTGGCGTACGATTTGACGCTGTCGTCGAATACAATGGCGACCTTGTCATTGTATTTGGTCGGATTGGATAGGGCGTCGATCGTCGACCATAACTTTCCGCCTCCGCTGGAGAGGTTGCATGCCTCGAATTGTTGTTGACTATCCTACGAATTTCCGCATTGAGATCTTGGATTCTGGGATCTGCGCGATTGATGAGTCTCACTTGGTCACGTTCTCTTGCCATCGCCGCAGCTTCTGCAGGAAAATTCGGACGAATTTCTGGTATTCTACCAGCAGGAATAAAGCGGCTTGAGGCTGAATTAATGACCTTGCGAAACTCTCTTTCACCTTTGCCTACGTCTGTAGGAGTGGGTAAGGCAGCGAAGGAACGCTCTGTATAGTCCGTAAAGCGGTCCCAGTCCGCTTTCTTGAAGTTGATGTATGTTAGTTTATCAGCCGTTATGAAGTCGGTCGGTCGTTCGACGGAGGGTATGATGGGTAGGTAAGCATCGGTCGCCAGATGACAAAGTTAATTAGGCCCGCGCTTGTTATGGAGATGTCTGGCGAACTGTCGCAGTTACCTGCCACCCTGGTGGGGGCATCTCCATTGACTGTACAGAATGCTGAGTTGTCTATTTGGTCTGCAATTGCGTGTCCTCTGCTGTCTGCTGGCCAGTTAGGGTACCAGAGATCGTGATTGCCGTGGAAGTCGCCTAGGATTAGGCGGTTTTCGCCCCTCGGCACCGCACTAATGTCGGGATGATAATCTCTGGGACAACACGTGGCAGGGGGAATGTAGATGTTTATAATTTGCAGGTCGACGTCGCCTGGCCGGACTACTATGCCTTGGCTATATAAGGTAGAGTCCCTGGGGTCGACGTCAGGGGAAAATAGATTATATTGTATAGAGTGATGTGTAATGAACGCAAGGCCACTCCCATGACCGCTAGGACGGTCTTTTCGATGCACATTATACCCATCACAAGTTCGTAAGTCCGCTCTTGTGTTCAGTTTTGTCTCTTGTATCGCGGCGATTTTGATGTTGTGCAACTTCATAAAGTCAATTATCTCCGCGATCTTTCCAGCTAATCCGTTACAGTTTAGCTGTAAAATTTTGAAGCCTGTAGGAGGCGAGAGGGGGGACATGCTAGGTGTGAGGGACGGATGTGCTTGCCTAGGTGGAGGTAGGCTAAGACCTAAACTATGTCGCAGTCTAGAGTTAACAGCGCCATGGCCGTTTTTGTCTGGCGTGGAAGGCGGCTGAGTACTTCACCGGGGGGCTATGAACGTATCCGTCCAAAGGTTACCGTTTACGAGCCCAGAGCACATAACGGTGTGACACAGGCCAAGGCAATTGTTGCACTTGACCGATGTCGCAGGGGTATATAATCTTTGCCGACAAACGGTGCACGTAGTGAAAGGTGCGAGGAGGTGGTGGTCCTGGCACACGGTGGCTGGAAGCAGGGGGGGGGGGGGGTTGGCATTAGGGGCAGAGAAAGAGTGGACTGATGATCGGCGATGCTCGTATCTGGCCTATTCCGGAGGGGATAGGAGTGTTGAGCGGCCGTGCGAGATGGAGACACTGGTGAGCGTGAGCGACAGTCGGGAGTGGGTGAGGCGGGAATAGCAGCAGTGCTGCCAGTCATGTAGACTGAGCCACTATTGTGGCTATTTGAAGTTGGTAGGGGCGGTAGGGGAGTGCCAGAGCGACGACTACCGCGGGACGCCCTAAGCGTGTACAGCAGGGTGCCAAGAAAGTACGGGGTCTGTGGATGGCAGGGTTAAGCCCTGAGTATCCAGATTTATGTAGCCATCTCTTACACTTGGCGCATTGAACCGAATGCGACCGTTTAGTATAAATTTTCTTCCAGAAAACGCAGCAGATCCAATTTCTTGGTCCAGAGTTGGGTTCGACCTCAGCCCGTAACAAGAGACAATGGAGCAACCCAGCTGCCAGGGTTTGCTCCGAGGATGACAATTTAAGGGTGGGACGGGACAGATTGGACAGGGTTACACTTAAATAACAGCCCTTGGCCGGGTAAAAAAAACCAGGGTCATTCCAGTGCGATAGAACCGGCTGTTGTGGGAATGTAGAAATGTCGTCGTGGCGTTGAACCAATGTGATCATTTGGTATTCTAGGGTACCAATATCCCTCTTGTCTGAATGGTGCATCATAAGACACTTCCAATCTAGTGGAGTACTTTAGGACTCCAATGCAGTGTCGGCATTGCGGACAATTTATATCTGATTGTGTGCAGTATGACGAAACATACAACCTGTGTTTGTTAAACTGATCGACCAGTTCCTCAGCGGTAATCGTTTTTTTTTTAAGTTTTAGTTTATCTTATTAAAAAAGTGCCTGTTATTTCTCAGTATTTTTTCCAAAATTTCTTTAATTACCGAAGAGATATAAGAAAAAAAATTTATTTAATATATTTGCGATTAATTTATCTTCTGCAATAATTTTTTTTAATAACCTTTTCCTTTATTAGCCGCCCATAAGCGCTCCTATCCGTAATAAATTTAAAAACTCTTTTCTTTATTTTTCACAACATATTTTCCTTGTCCGTAATAAACTTTAAAAATCGTTTCTTTATTTTTCACAATATATGTTCTTAAAGAATTTTCATTATTCGAAATTATACTGATTTCAACAAAAGGAAGTTTTTTTCGTGAGCTATGCTCCTTTATTTGTTCACTTCAAACTTAAAACTAGGAACACGATATCGAATGCGAAATATCGATTCTGCACTCATTTGAAGTATCGCTGTAAAAGTATCCGGTATCCGATAGTATCGAAACAAAAATACTCGATAGTCAAAGTATCGATTCTAATCGATACACATAAATAAGCAATTCAATGACGCAAAGTTGTGCCTTAACATAGGTAATGTTATGCCATATTTGGAAGTTGTGGCTTAATCTGGAATTTTAGATATCCTAACGATGAAAATAATTATTTAATTGTAAATACATATTTATTTATATCATGTAATGCTTATTTATCATCAGACAAATTAATCTCCAACACTCTAAGGCGGCCTCCGCCAGCCTCCTACTCTGCCTGGAGCAAGGCGGGGTGGACGTTGTCCTTATCCAAGAGCCGTGGCTAAGCAGTAGCGGCAAAATATGTGGATTGAGGACTGGCAATTTCAACTTATTTGTGCACGGAACGGCAGGTAGGTCAAGATCATGTGTACTGGTCAAGAAAGATATTAAAGCCTTTCTTCTTTCCAATTTCAGTGACGATGACGTAACGGCTGTGTGTTTGGAGGAAGGTAATAAGGGATCGTGGCTGGTCTCGGCCTATATGGCCCATGATGATACTTATGGGCCGCCTCCTGAAATACTATGCAAGATTACCGCTGAGGCAAAGCGAAGAGGCGTAGGGCTCATTGTCGGAGCGGATGCGAACTCGCATCATTCACTGTGGGGAAGTTCGGATACGAATGCAAGAGGTGAGTCACTATTTGCTTTTATTCTAAATGAAGGGCTATGTATTTGTAACAGGGGTAATGACCCCACTTTTGTAACCTCAGTTAGAGAGGAGGTCCTGGACCTCACTCTTGTTTCAGAAGACCTGTTTCCCCTTATATCCGACTGGCGTGTTCTTCCGGAACACTCCTTCTCGGATCATAGGTATATTCAGTTCTCTCTTGTTAAATCTAGACCCAGCAAAACCATGTTTAGAAATCCTAGGCGTACTAACTGGGTCCGGTACTGTAGCAAGCTGGATGAGTTTCTCCCAAGAGCACCCATATCGGACTCAGAACTATCTGAGACCGCTATTGATGCTCTGGTGGAGAGATTCACCCATGCTTGTAATAAAGCGTATAAAATCGCATGCCCACTGAAAACCGTAAGTGGAAAGCGTAAACCACCTTGGTGGACTAAGGAAGTAGACGACCTTAGGGCTTCCAGTAGGCGCCTGTTCAACAGGGCCGGGAAGAGTAAACTACCTTCTGACTGGGAGCTCTACAAAGTTGGGTTGGGTATTTACAAATCTGCGATCAGGAAAGCCAAACGAGACTCCTGGAAGACTTTCTGCGAAAGCGTGGAAGGCTGTCATGAGTCTACGAGATTCCGGAAGATTCTCTCCGGGAATCCTGCTCCCTTGGGTTACTTGAGGAATGTAGATGGCAGCTGGGCTATGAGTAGCGAGGAATCCCTCAAACTTCTCATGGATGCTCACTTCCCTGACGTCCCGGTTTCACAGGACCGCGATGCCCCATCGCCCACTCAAGCCGTACAAGTCACCCGGGCCTGATGGCATAACTCCTGTGCAACTACAGAGATCGCTGGGGATTTCTTGTAGCTGGCTGGCTCCCATCTACGCCAACTGCTTGAGGTTGGGCTATATCCCCGCCTCTTGGAATATGGTCAAGGTTACCTTTATTCCAAAGGCGGGGAGGTGCTCTCACGTATCTCCCAAGGACTTCAGGCCAATCAGTCTCTCCTCGTTCCTTTTAAAAACGTTGGAGCGGCTGATTGACCTGCATATACGCAGCAGGGTCCCTAGGGAGCGTTTTTCGGCTTTTGCAACATGCTTACTGCAAAGGCAGATCAACTGAAACGGCGCTTCACTCCGTTGTAAAACTAATAGAGGGGTATTTCCAGCACAAAGAATTCGTGCTGGGGGCCTTTCTGGATATCGAAGGAGCGTTCAATAATGTTTTGCCTTCTGCCATCGTACGGGGCTTAGCAAGCCTAGGAGTTGAACCAAGCTTGATAGAATTTATCAGCAGATTACTCTGTGGCAGGATTGTCAGGGCGGAGTGGGGAGGTGCTGGGGCTCAGAGAGGGGTGAAAAGGGGCACGCCGCAAGGAGGTGTTCTTTCTCCACTTCTCTGGGTCATTGTAGTCAACGGCTTGCTCCAGGACCTCGAGCGTAGGGGCTGTCAAGTGATAGCCTATGCGGACGACCTAGCAATCCTCGTCAGGGGAAAGTTTCTTAGTACCGTAAGGGATGTTCTGCAAGGGTATTTGGGTATTGTAACAGAGTGGTCCGAATCTTGTGGACTGGCTGTTAACCCAGGTAAAACGGAACTAGTCCTCTTCACGAGAAGGTATAAGATTGATGATTTTGTACTACCCTCTATTGGGAGTGTACCGCTGGTGCTTTCTGAAAAGGTTAAGTACCTAGGTGTTATTCTGGACAGGAAGCTGTCCTGGAAGCTGAATGTAGAGGATAGAGCTAGGACCGAAGGGTCGCTCTGTATTGCTGCAGAGGGGCCATCGGAAAACGATGGGGTCTCTCTCCTGGGGTGGTTTATTGGTTATATGAGATGGTAGTGAAACCTATCCTATTTTATGGGGTATTGGTCTGGTGGGGCGCACTAGACACGGCTTCCACCACGAAAAAGATGGTCACGGTGCAGCGAATAGCCATGGTTGGGATCAGTGGGGCCATGCGCATCACTCCTACCCTGGCATTGAACGTTATGCTCAATCTGCACCCAGTTGACCTTGTAGGAAAAATAGGCGCAGCTCGGGCTGCAATTAGGCTCCGAGACGCTGGTTATAGGCTTGTTCAGTATGGCTATTCCAATATACTATCGGGCTTTGATTTTATTCCCAATAGAACAGATTACTGTGCGCCGACCTCTTCTCCGGCGAAGGGTTTTTCGACTTACATTCCCGCAAGGGATGAGTGGACAGGCGGAGAACCTATCTGGGGGGAGGCCTTGGCGAATCTGTTTACGGACGGGTCAAAGCTGGATGGATGTGTTTGGTGGGGGTGTATACTGTCAGGAACTCGGGATTAGCACGAAATTTAGGCTACCTGATCATTGTAGCGTTTTCCAAGCGGAGGTTGCCGCCATTAAGGATGCGGTAGATGGGATGCTGTCGAGCGCATTCACTGTCAAGGAGTTCAACATCTACTCCGACAGTCAAGCGGCAATTAGGGCGCTGAGTGCAGGCAACGTTCGATCGAGGACAGTGAGCGACTGTCTGGAATCGCTTGCGGTTGCGTCCAACTACTTCAAAATAAAAATCATTTGGGTGCCTGGCCACTGTGATGTTCCCGGCAATTGCCATGCGGATCTCTTGGCCAGAGCTGGCACGCGTGACACAGATGTGGCTGACTCCAGTACACTGGGTATTCCCCTTACCACCTGTAGTTTGCTTCTGGGCAGGTGGGCTTCGGAACAGTTAAGCAAACGCTGGGCTGACACCACCTCATGTCAGGTGTCGAAGTCCTTCTGGCCAGTAGTTGACTCCGGGCGGTCAGTGGAATTACTTAGGTTCCCCAAGTTACATCTTTCCATGATGATAGGGGTGTTGACGGGGCACTGTCCGATGGGGGTCCATGCGGTGCGGTTAAGTATTCTTGAAGACCCGAGCTGCGTAAGCTGCATGGAGGACGACGAGGTGGAATCATCAAGTCATTTCATGCTCAGTTGTATCTCGGTTCGGATGTTCTTAGGTCTCCGGAAGACGTGTCGAAAATCGATGTGTCCCAAATCCGGAGTTTTATTGTCGCTACGCAGCGATTTGCCAAGTAATCCTAAGTTAGGGTCACCGTTCAGAATATGGTATCACAACGGACCTTCAAAGTGTCCAAGTGAGCGGCCCACCTAGTGGGCTGCTACCACCTAACCTAACCTAATGCTTATTTTTAATGAATAAGATTACACATATTGATATGTACCTGAAGTTTCAGTTTACAATGGCTTACATCAAAATACACTAGGCAGAATAAGTCTGCCTTCAGGTAGTTTTTTGCATGCTCACCAATTTAGGCTTTAGTGAAATTATTTAAAATGATTTTTTTTAGGTGAAAATTGTATACGAAAAATTTAAAATATGTTATAAAAATGTTTTCAGAATCCGCGAAATCTCAACGAATTTTCATAGACTTTTTCACATTTTTCTGAGTATTTTAAAATTTTTTGGAGGGTGCAGTTTGTACCCCATTCAATTCATTATAGTAAGAAGTATGTTTTTTCATTACAATTTTCCTTTTTTTCAGTAGAAATTCAAAACGAAATAAGTACATGTTGCGATAAGAATGATAATCGATCAACGGAATTTCTTAGATACTTTCCTTCGAGTTAGAAATGGAAAACCAACAGAGCAGTGTCTTTGGTCTATTAGTTTATTCCTTTGTTAATTGCCACATTTTTCACCAATTTCTATACAATACCGGGAACTAAATACTCGATACCAAGAAATATCGCTGCAAAAGTATCGAGTAGAAAATATCGGTATCGAGAGTAGAAGTATCGATATGGTATCGTATCGTGTCCCTACTTAGAACTAAATTTACAAACTTGTTTGTTCTTAAGCCTAACTTAACTCTGCCGCTTCGCTTTGCCGCCGCACTTGTTGCATTTTGTTGACGGTGTGGTTGCCACCTACATTCCTGGTTGTTTGTCTGGTGTTATGTTACCCTATGGAATTTTGTTTATTTGCATACGCAACAAGGTGTTTTCTTTCACATATGAATTTTTTGGCGACTTAACATCCCAACATAATATAAACGCACTCCGGCAATTTTATGTCAAAAATGTCTCATGCAAATACAAATTGTATGAGAGCAATAGAGCTCTTACAAAAAGTCGACTTAGTCGAATATTCGGTTAATCGACTAGTCGGTTGTAACCGTTTCTACGGTTATTAGTCGGTTTGTGGTATTCGAATAGTCGCTGCTAAGCGACGACTATTCGACTTTTGTTGAAACTCGAATACTATTAACCGACTTTTCAATGAATGTAGCGCCAAAAAAATAAAAATTAGCTTGTCATGTTGATATATGTAAATTATTAAAACTTTCAACATGAGTCGTAGAAGCAGTTTGGTGTGGCAATTTTTCGAAAAATCGGTAGCTAGCCAGTCGTTTCTGTTGTTGTTGTTGTTGTGGTAACGACAAAAGCACTCCCCAAAGGTTTAAGGGATTGTTGTCGAATTAACAGTCCTTGGCCGGATTTGAGCCCGGTACGCTCCGGTACAATTCATGACCAGTGAAACCTTCTAGGTCATGCCACCCCTCCTTCCGTAAGGAAGGATAAGATGGGTAATGAGGGGTGAGAGGCATCATATACGTAGATCAACCATCGAGTTGCATGTCATTACCTTTGTGCATATTAGTCGCCTCTTACGACCGGTATGCCTACCTCGGGCATATTCTAAACCCCTAACCCGCAGGGGCACTTCGTTCATTTCTTCTTTCTGCCAACTGGAGCCAATCGGTCGCCCAAGATTTGTTCATCATTTTCATAGGTTGCCATACAATTTAGTTTTCCTTAGATACTCATCAGTAAAGATATTCTGCGTGTTTGTATGTATAATTTTATAATTATTTTAGCTCTGCGATATTATATGTATAAAGTTGGAATTTAGCATAACTACGAATTCGTTTGATATACGTGTCCTATATATAAAAAAAAACCTGTTGAGAAGTGAGCGGTAATAAACGTGCGGTGCCACGCCCATTTTCCAAAATTAAAAAGGGTATTAATAAGATCATCAGGCCTTTGTAACTATCAAATTCTAGCACTCTATCTGCGTCAGTGAGAGAGATATGGCATATTTTGTTTCGATACCTATCTCTTAGCACAAGAGTGGGCGTGGTCGCCGACCGATTTTGCGTATTTTTCTTGGGCGTACTCTACACGTAGATAGTATACTTGCTATCAAGTTTCGTAATTCTATCTAACCTGATTCTGTAGTTAATAATAGTTAATTTGACATTTTGTTCATTCATATGTTAACGTTACCCTCCTAAATGGAGAAACCGAGCAACTACACAGAGAAGAACCCGATCCAACAATCGAAGATGATGGAATTAGTGTCCCCCACCCGACCATAACGAGATACGAGTAGCAATATCGCGATTAAAAAACAACAAAGCCGCGGGCGCTTACGGATTGCCGGCTGAGCTATTCAAGTACGGCGGCGAGGAGCTGATAAAATGCATGCACCAGCTGCTATGCAGAATATGGTCGGAGGAACGTATGCGTGGCGATTGGAATCTAAGTGTCCTCTGACCAACTGATTGGACCTTATCAGTGCGGCTGCAGACCTGGTAAATCTCGGATTTTCACTATGCGCCAAATCTTGGAAAAAACCCGCGAGAAGACAGCCGACTCGCATCACCTATTTGTTGATTTTAAATCCGTTAGCGATAGCACTAAAAGGAACTGTTTATATGCCGCTATGTCTGAATTTGGTTTCTCAGCAAAACTTATACGGCTGTGTAAAATGACGTTGAGCAACACCACCAGCTCAGTCAGAATTGGGAAGGACCTCTCAGAGCCGTTCGAAACTAACCGAGGTTTCAGACAGGGTGACACACGCCACTGTTGGCAGCCATAAGTTTGAAATAGTAAAGGACTTCGTTTACCTGGGAACCAACATTAACACCAACAATAATGTCAGCTTAGAAATGCAGCAAAGAATTACTCTTGCCAATACATGTTACTTTGGACTGAGTAGGCAATTGAGAGGCAAAATCCTCTCTCGACGAACAAAAACCACGCTCTACAATTCGCTCATAATTCCCTACCTGTATTATGGAGCAGAACCATGGACGATGACTGCCGCAGATGAGGCGGCCCTTGGAGTATTCGAGAGAAAGGTCCTTCGAAGGATTTATGGGCCCCTACGGGATGCCGACGGTGTTTATCGAAGAAGATTTAATGATGAGTTGTACGACATCGACATTGTCCAACGAATTAAAACCCAGCGGCTACGTTGGCTTGGCCATGTAATGCGAATGGAAGAAGATGCTCCTGCCCGGAAGGTGTTCCTGTCGGAACCCACCTATGGAAGCAGAGGAAGAGAGAGGCCCCGACTCCGTTGGAAAGACCGAGTGGAAAACAATCTGCTATTCCTTGGCGTTTCTAATTGGCGTCAACTGGCAAAAGGATAGAGTCAGGTGGGGCGCTTTGTTGGAAGGTCAAAATCGTTTAGACGGTTAAACAAACAGGGCTGTTGTCCTATATATAGATGTATGTAATTCATATGCCTCGCCCATTTGCCAAAATTAAGAAACAAAAATCATTAATAACATCATTAGGTTATTATAACTACCAAATTCTAGCATTCTATCTACATCAGTGAAGGAGATATGACATGTTCCGGTTTCCTATCTCTCTTTAACCGTTTCGGGACGATGGGGATGTTTTTATCCCGAAGAAATTCAAAAAATCGTATCTGTCACAATATGGAAGCGATTTGGTTCAAAACAGTCCCAAATCATTCATTATACTCTTCTCTACAAAAACAAAAATACCAGCTGTTGGTTGGAGTCATCAGTTTTTTATTAAATGTCATTTTCTTAGACACGTTGTTGCGTAGATGGTATTTGTTTGGAAAAAGCTTAGAAAATAAGTGATTTTTAATTGAATTATAGTTACATTTTGTGCAAATAGTGCTAATCTATTGAAATAAAAAGTTTAGAATAAAGAATAACTTATTTTCCTTATAAGAAGTCAAGGTAAGTTCCGTGGGAAGAAATCATCCCAAATCTGTTTATTTGTGGGATATTATTATCCCATACGTACTCATGTACATTATTTTACTTAGAGAATGGAGAGACCACGCAGACTGGGTATTTCACAAATTCAGAACTTTTTGAATGAATCGAGTGATGGGGATGATCTGTTTGCTGATAGTGGTTCCGCATACAGTCCCAGTGAAAAAAGCAACATTGATTCAGAAGATGGAGAAAACACACAGCCCGGCAGAGCATATGATGAAGAAATAGAAATTGATCGTGGAAATGAAAGTGCTTTAGATGAAATTGATGGTGAAAATGAAAGTACTGATGATGAAATATACGAAGTTGAACGTTTGGAAGAAGATAATGTGAATGAATGGCCTGATGATATTATAATATGGACAGACCCACAACCGACATTCAAGCCACGATTCACTATTAGCCAAGAACGAATCATTCATAATCAGGGCATAACTCGTGGACTGAAACCTTTGGAGGTATTTTTCAAGCTATTGCCTAGAAGCTTTATTCATCACATAGTATGTTGTACCAATGAGAGAATTGATATTCACAATATAAGCCATGTAAAAAACAAACGAGCTAGAACCGATTTTGGTGAGATCCTCATAATTCTCGGATGCACATTTGTAATGTCATATAATCGAGTGCCTTCTTTGAAGGACTATTTTTCAAATAGCCCTTCATTGGGGAATCCATACATAAAAAAAGCCATGTCCAGAGATCGGTTCTTACACTTTATGTCCAAACTATATTTTTCCTCGTTATCATACCAGCCTGATCCAAAACCTAAAACATATTTCATTGATGATTTGGTCAATTGCCTCAAAAGCACCTTTCAAAAATGTAGATCCGACTATCCATTCCAAAGCATTGATGAGTCTATGACCAAATTTTTGGGTCGTTCTACCTTGAAGCAGTATATGCCATTGAAGTCAGTGAAGAGAGGAATAAAATTATGGATGAGATGCGACAGTATGACTGGCTATACTTACGATTTTAATATATATTCCGGAAAAGAAGACAATTCGCATACGTCATCCACATTAGGCGAACGCGTTATTATGAAATTGGCATCGACCATCAGATATCCTGACACTACATTGTGTTTTGACCGTTTTTTCACGTCAACAAAATTGATAAATAATATTCCTTTTCCAGCTTTAGGTTCCTGTATATCTAACAGAAAAAATTTACCTTAAGTTACTGAAAAACTAAACAGAGGAGAATATGTTTTCAAGTGTAATTCATCTGGTACTTTGGCAGTGGTTTGGCAAGATACTAAACAGGTAATGCTTCTAAGCAATTGCCATGAGGCTACAGTGGGCACCGTTCAAAGAAAACAAAAAGATGGCACCAGAGTTGATGTGACTTGTCCGGATTTAGTGAAAACATACCGAAACATTATGGGTGGCGTAGATTTGGCCGACAAAATGGTTACCCTGTATGAACTAGACCGAAAGTCTGTTAAATGGTGGCGAAAAGTTTTCTTTCGACTTGTGATGACATGCGCCGTAAATGCTTGGATTATCCATGCGGAAACAAACCATCCACGTCAGAAAAGAGAACCGTTCTTGGGATTCTTGGTAGAGCTATCCGAATGCCTCATCGACGAAGGGAAAAAGAATGCGAAAATTCAGCGCAAAGTTCGAACAGGACCGGTCTCCGCAATGAAGAAAAAAATTAAACAAAATCTGGGAGATCATTTGCCACAAAGAACGAAGAAGAGACAACGATGCGTAAATTGTGCTAAAATGGGGACAAAAAGAGAGCCGTACGAATCAGATTTGCATTGCTTGCAACTTGGCATTTTGTAAAAAATGTTTTACTCCTTGCCATCAGATATAAATATAATGTCTTATAAGATAAAATTGAATATATAAACGACAAAATAAAATGAAATCGAGTGAATTTAAGTCTAGAATTTCTATTAATATTTTTGAATACAGATAGATTTGGGATGTTTTTATCCCAGGACATTTATTAATATTTTTGAATACAGATGGATTTGGGATGTTTTTATCCCAGGACAATATATCCTTTTAGGGATGCGCTAAAAATATATTATCAAATTACTTTTCTTAAAATAGCCATAGGAGACGAAATAAACACTTTTCTTTGAGATTGTACGTCACAAAAGTTCCCGTCCCGAAACGGTTAAGAAAGCTTTAGTACAAAAGTGGGCGAAGGTGTCCACCGATTTTGCTTATTTCCAGTGGGTGTACTCTACATGTCCATGGTAAACCCCGTACCAAGTTTCGTTATTATATATTACACGGTTATGAAGTTATTTACAGTCGAATTTGAAAATTGCTTGACACATAAGTGGGCGGTGCCACGCAAACTTTCCAAAATTTTGCAAAAAACCATATAAAGAACAAGAAAATTGATGTAACTGCCAAATAATATCATTCTAGTTGTATCAGTCAATGAGATATGGGCAGTTTAGTATTTCTACTTCCTTTCCAGATAACTTTTATGAAAAAGTAGGCGTGGTCGAAAAGCGATTTTAGAATTTCGGTATTCTAGCACAAACGGTTCTGTAATGTAATTATTAACAGTCGAAGTTTGAAAATTTGTTCACTCATATGTGGGCGGTGCCACACCCCTTTTCCAAAAATTTGGTTAAGTCGTCGATGGGACGGTCAACTAAATAAATCTTCCAAATTTCATTATCTCATTTTAAACGTTTTTCGAAATTTTCGATATCCAAAAGTTCGATTTCGCTCATTTTTACCAGCAACCTACCTTGGCCAGAGAGCAACCTGTGTGCTAAATATTTTCAAATATCTCAACTTTTACTCAAGTTATCTATCCAGGGACGGACCGACGGACATGTCTTAATGGATACCTTTCTTCATTGTAAGAACTTGAATAAGTGGAGCTCTATATCTATCTCCAATATTTTGTACCGTTATATTGCCAAAACTATAAAACCCTGTGTATTAGTACACGCTGGGTATAAAAATATATATTGTTTTTTGCCCCAGTCTGTTGTACATATCGTAGCAATCTCGCAAGAAACACGAATTTGCTAAAATGTGTGTTTGTATCAACTTTAGTAGTTTAGTACCTGAGCGACCGAGCTTTGCCCGCCATTTTCATAGGCGGCCATTCAATTTATTTTGCTTAAGATAAAAACGTATCGAACACTAACCACAATCAGAGCTTTCGTGATAACAGGACTGTGCTTGATATTTCCTTTATTGGTAACAAAATATGAATATATATAATCACTCCTTGGTGGCAAATCTTTACAAGATTTCTTGCTGAATTATGTGGTTATAGGCTGCAGGTTGCTATAAAATAATCGAGAAAGAATACGGTCACATGTTTGTCGGTTAGTGCTCTATATCTGTGGAAAAACTACCAAAGTTTTTTTTTTTTTAATTTTTCAGTAGAGCGCTTTGAAAGTTGAAATTGTAGTGTAAATGTATGAAATTGAGATACGGTTTTTGTCCATAAAATCCGCAATTTTAGAGCAAAAGCCTTGAAGAAATTTGTGTGATAAGAGATTTGTGTATGGAGAACACAATGCTAGCACTCAGGCCTGTGCGATATGGGGATATTTCAGCATACATTTATATTCCAAATGGCCAAATTAAATTCCAACTGATACTCCTTACAGCCTTAGATAAGGTTCAAATTTTTTGGTGGGCATATGTATTCAAATTGTCATTTACGTTCGTGCATTCACTTGTATGTGTAAAGCGGTTAGAATTTGCCTTATTACTTATAACTGAACCGCAATGCGGCATTTTCTCTCCCTTTCCCACACATAAAAAACGAATTAGAAGCTTGTAATTACTAGATAAAGCTATACTTATTTAATACATATGTAAATACTCCTTTCTGTTTGTTGTTGTTCCCTCAGTGCGTACTTAACCGTTGTTGCGCGTATTCTATCATGTTATTACAATGTTTGACAATGCTTTGCCGCACACTTCATTCTCATTCGTTGGTCAGAGAAAATTGGTGAGGCACACACTACGGTTAGCTGAATATTATTAAATTATTTATATTATTATTAAATAGTTTGTATAAGTCCTATCCTAATATTTTTTACCATGGATATTCGTCGTTTTCTGTGTAAAGAAAAGTCGAATCGAAAACGAAGATGTAAGTTTAACATACTATTAAATACAGCATAAATTCAAATTTGCACTAACTGCATAATATTATTTGGTTCATGCTAGGACGTTGGCGAATGTAGTCGTACTGAGCTTCAAACTCAGACAAATATTGCTAAAAATGACGCATGTAAGCCACAAACGGGATTAGCACTGACTACAGAAATGAAATTAACTTTGGAGGTACCGAAAAGCTCGTAAATGATCTCAGTTCTTATGATATTCGATTGTTTGTTTAAAAATCAGTAGCTGATGGAATAAACTAAATTCCTGGATTGCAAAAGAAGATTTGGAGTCCCCCTGACGGCTACAGTTTTCCTGCATCGGACCCTAGAAGTTTGAAGCTTCAACGCTCTTGGCTCCAAAAACATCTATGGCTAGCGTATTCGGCAATAGAAGACGGTGCATATTGCAAATACTGTGTCTTATTTTGTGCTACATTGAGAGGAGTCTGTAATCAAACTTTGGGCCAATTAGTTACCAACTCATTAAAAAACTGGAAAAAAGCACGTGAAACTTTCGAAAAGCACAGTTCATTAGAATACCACAAAAAATGTCTGTTGCAATGGGCTTTGAGAATGGGAATCGAAGAAGAAAATGCTTTACCCATTGATTTGCAACTGTCGAACCAAAAATGAGACTTTCTGAATGAAAGCAAACTACGCATGATTCCAATTATTGAAAGAGTTATCGTGTGCGGCCGACAAGGACATGCTCTCAGAGGTTCCAATGATACAGGAAGAATTTCTGAAGACGAACCGTTGACGAATGATGAAAACTTTAGAACTCTCTTAAGATATCGAGCCAAAACTGATAAGCAGTTGAAAAAACACCTGAGTGATTCACCAAAGAATGCTGTGTGCATAAGCAACCGTGTCCAGAATGAAATAATCAACATTTGTCACCACCTCATCATGAGTTACAACATCGATCGAGTGAACAAATCGAAGGGCTTTTCTGTTATCGGAGATGACACGCCAGGCATTCCAGGAGTAGAACAAAGTTCAATTTGCATTCGATACTTGGATAAATGCGGCGAAAAGTTCATCATTCAGGAAGATTTTTTGTGTTTTATTCCTATCACCGATTTCACTGGAAAGGCAATAGGAACTGCTTACCTTGATTTACTAAAATCTTCCGGACTGGATTGCACGTATTTCTTCGTGCAAGGATACGACGGTGCGAGAGCGGTTAGCGGAGAGTTGCAAGGGGCTCAAGCTGTTGTCAGAAAAACCTTTCCACTCGCGCTCTACTCCCATTGTGCTGCTCATAGCTTCAAGCTCTGCGTGCAATATAACGGGAATCAAAAATTGTCTTGGAGTTCTAGAGAATATCCATTCCTTCTTCATTTATCCGAAACGCCAAAATGCCCTTCAGGATGCGATAAATGAAAATGAACATCTATCGGAAACTCGAGTGAAGAAATTGAAAAATTTTGTAAAACCAGATGGATAGAACAGCATGAGTCCGTCACAACCGCAGTAATTCGCGCTCTTGAAGTGATTTCCAACAACTGAAAAGATCCAACGACTTCGTCTGGAGCTTTCCAACTGCTTTCAGCTATAAAAACAGCAAATTTCCAGATATCCATGCATATGAACATCTATCGGAAACTCGAGTGAAGAAATTGAAAAATTTTGTAAAACCAGATGAATAGAACAGCATGAGTCTGTCACAACAGCAGTAATTCGCGCTCTTGAAGCGATTTCCACCAACTGAAAAGACCCAACGACTTCGTCTGGAGCTCTCCAACTGCTTTCAGCTATAAAATCCGCAAATTTCCAGATATCCATGCATATTTTGAGCTCGATGCATTCTCTCACATTGTCTCTGAGTCGAGTACTTCAAGGAGAAAATCAAGATTTGGCAGAGGCTATCAAATTGGCTGATGCTGCGAAACAAATTTTGATGGAAAGAAGAGAAAACGCTGAGGGGGACTTCAAACAAATTTTCAAAACCGTGAGCGAAATTAGCGAGCAATACGAAATTGAATGGCGAAAGCCAAGGATTGCGTCGAAACAGACCTAACGTTCCAACGTACAAACTGATTCAGTTGAAGATTATTTCCGTATAACAACATACATACCGTACATAGATTCGTTTCTGACACAATTGCAAGATCGATTCTTAAATCACCGCAATATTTGATCAAATTTCCCAACTAAATGAAAATTTTCGAAGAGGAGTCCTGCGCTCAACTATTCCAATCATACCGCTCATTTTTGCACGACGGTTCCCGTGAAATTTGGGTGAACGAAGTATAACTTTGGCGGAGCTCATTGCCGGAAAGGAAATAAAAAGCAATCGATATTTGAAATGAAGATGCGTTTCCAAATGTTAACCAAAATGCTACGCGTTATGGCAGTTATGCCTGTGATAACCGCGACGAATGAACGATCTTTCTCAACTTTGCGACGACTAAAAACGTAGTTGATATCAACAATGTCTGAACGGCTTAGCATCACTCAATGTACATCGCGATGTCAAAATCGATCCGCAAATAAATTTGAAAGAGTTTTTTTTCAGTACCTCGAAGAGTTGATTTATTAAAGAGTTGTAACTAAATATGACTTTTGACAATAACATTTCCGTACTCTGAAAATAAATTTCTTATCTTTTTTCATTGATTACGTAACTTGCTTTAATTTTATTGAATCGTCAAAAAGCCGTGCTATATTGGAGTGATCTGCTTTCTCTAATAAAGCTGCATTTAACAAAAAACGTTGCTTGGAAATAGTATCATCGGTACTGAGTATGCCCAAAACTACATTGGCTACGTACCGTCCAGAAGAATCAGTGGTTTCATCAATTGATAACCATACTTCCTGATTCTGTACACAATTTCTTGTATTTTCAATTGTTGAGTGGCAGATGGAATTAGCTGCACTGCGTAGAGTGGTTTCTGATGGTACCTGGTTCTCCATATATTTATCCAAAAAATTCTTAAAATGTTTGTTCCGTATTTTGAAAAGCGGTATGTCAGCAGCGACAAGTGCTTTGCATAAATCCATGGTAAATTTCTCATTTTTACAAGTAACACTTTCCGCAAAAAAATTGCTTTATGATAGAAGAATGTTTTTTTTTTCAAGTTTAAAATGACTTTGTTACAAACTTTGCAAATTAGCACCCCACCATCAGTCTTCAATACGTTAAACTACGCACCGTAATTTGCAAGTCTCAAATACTTTTTTTTCCGCGTGGTCATGATCTAATGTACAATTGTGTTAGCAATGTATTTAATATTTTTATAAAAAATATCTTACCTTAAAAAATTTTGCATGAACACCGAAAACCCCTCAAAAATTTAATTGATTTTTTATACCAACAATTTTGTTTAAACTTAAATTTAAAACCAAAGCAGAACTTTTGACAGATGATCAAATGGCACAGAGTGTTGTAAAGAGTAAATGAAATGTGCAAGAAAATTGTGTGGAAATTAAAAATTGTGTATGTACCTACTTATTTACCAATTGAGTGATCGAACTGGGAGAAAGATCGAGAAATAATCGGTAGATCAGAAAATCCTTATTATGAAGGAATATTTAAAAACAGCATAAATTAGCAATTATTTTGAATTTGGCAATTTTTAGCTCAATTAAATTTAGCACAAAATGTAAAATTTTTGACAAAAACTACCCTAAATTAAGCATTGTGTGCTAGCTGCTAGGGTAAAAACTTGAAAACCGCTACAAATTATAACTTCACAACAATTTACCACGACCACTTTCACTCACCTGGGTATTTATTGTTCGGTTGCACCCGAACTTAGACTTCTTTACTTGTTGTTTCTGATGTTTTTCACAAAATAATATGCCAGTTTTAAATGTCGTATGAAAAGGAAAATAAGAAAATGAATATTATTATTAGAAAATAAATTATTTTATGATAAACTGCAGTTTCACTGGGTGCTCAAATACCATCCAGTTGGGTAGGGATACGTGGATAAGGCTTTTCATCTTTTCTATTATCCCTTTTACGCATCAACAATGGATCGAAGCTTGCCTGCTACTGAATTTATGGAAAAGGTAACCCAGCCAACTGGATGACTAATTTCGCCCAACAACTGCACTAGATGTAGCTCTAAATTATTGTCAAAGAAAACTCTTTCCAAACATTTTTCATTTACCAAAAACGTATGCAATATTTCCTGTTGTTACGTGTCACACAAGTTTCAAAATCTTTTTTAACGAGTATGTTTCCGATTAACCCAAGCTATAAAAAGCTGTATCTCTCGAAAAATGGATGGGTAATTGTGGCTGAAACGTCGCCTCCGCCGCCGATTAAGCAATTGACGTAAATCTCAAGACTGCACACTTAATGTAAATAGTTCACGCACGAGCCATTCTTGCTTCTTCTATTGATTTAATCACATAACACGACGTGTTTATGAATCAACGGCGTTACGCCCTGACTAGCATTACCCTTCGAATTGCTGGAGAGCAGAAACACGTCGTTTTACAGTAACGCCCATCATGTCAATTGTTATGTCAACACAGAGTATTGCTAAAAGGGTGTATTTTTGTATGTGAATGCGAAAGCGTAGTGCATAATCCCAGTGGGTAATTGGGGGATGCAATACCTTTTTCATGCATGAGAAGATATACGAAAATTGTTGTAAGAGAAGATCAATCGAAAAGCAATCGAAGGAGTAATGTGTCGCTCTATTTTTATTTGCAGTACTACATTTCTTTTACTGTGTTTTATGTTTTGTTTACACAAGGAGCCTTTGAGAAAAAAATTTAAACTTCATTGTAAAAAATTAAAACTCAAATAAAATATGAAATACAAGCAGAAACCTTATTTTTATACATAGTGGCGCTATGAACCACTCTGTTAACACGATAACTTGAGAAAATTTTGAATTATATATAGAATTTATATATAGAACTTTGGTGTTTACATTAACTTTAAGGCAGAAAATAACTTTTTGGAAATGGGCGTGGAACCGCCCACTTTTGATTAAGTACAATTTTGAAATAATATTAATCATAAACTTACCCTTGATCTTATCGATTTGGCTTCTCCAATTCCTAGTACGGTTGTTCGAGCAACGTCCAAGAACGCCCCTTCAAAAATATCCACTAGGAAAATCCCGGAACCTCCAACTATTGCAATAGAGTCTGAACCAATCGTTAGTAAGCTGGTTGTGGTCCCTCGGAAAAAATATATTTTTGTGTCCAGGTTCTATCCAGACACTACCGAGGATGATTTGATGCATACATATTTCTTCTAAAGTTAAAGATCAAAGCGTAGCTGTTAGAAAATTTAATTTCACATATCAGAAAATAATGTCTTCGTTTAAAATTGATGCATCCGGGAAAGATTTTGATATTTTTTGGACAGCTCTTTCTGGCCCCCCGGGACTCTTGTGCGGTAGTTTGAATACAGACCAAATAGGAATGTTCAAAATGCAGCGAAAAGTTCTCACAATAACGTTGAGGCAAAAAACTGAACATTAAACCCGTGAATATCTTTTATCAAAATGTCAAAGGTTTAAATACCAAATTAACTGGTCTCTTTTTGAAATACTTTCATTGTAAATATAACGTAATTGCTTTTACCGAAACTTGGTTAAAACCTCATGTTTTCAACTCAGAGTTTTTATAAAGAATATCAACTATATAACGAATATCAAGATCGCTTGAACAGAGTCGGAGATGGTGTTCTACTTGCCGTTCATTCCTCCTTACCTTCAGAAGACGTTAATATACCTAACAACGATTCCATTGAGTTCAAATGCATCCGCATTCAGCTAGAGAACGTCTCTATGTACTTGTATGTTTGCTACATCCCTCCAGCATCAGATTTTTCAGTCTACATGCAACATGTCTCTGCACAAAACTGTTAACTTTTTGACTAAAGCTTCAGATTCAATGATTGCTTTGGGTGATTTTAACTTACCTCATATATCGTGGAACATATCTGATGGAACCATTATTCCAAATCCGTCAAAATTGGGGTACAATGACTTTTTAGATGGAATTTCCGATCTTTACCTTAATCAAATAAATGTTACCGCTAACAAGTTTGGGAAAGTCTTAGATCTAGTTATGTTGATGATATAAACAAATTTTCTGTAAATCGTTGTGATCCGTTGGTTTTACCAGAAGACCTTTACCACCCTTCTATGGAAATAGTCTACGAAACCATAAGTAATGGCCAAGGCACTCAATGCTACTCATGTAGTAGCTTTGACTTTAACTTTTCCAAAGTCTACTACAAAAAATTAAATAAAGAACTGTCTAAATTAACTTGGCCTGAATTTAGTAGTGATATCGATCTAAACGTCTCACATTTCAATCAAACTAGTTACTGCCTATTTGAAAAGTTTATTCCTAAACATAACTTAACTTATGATTATAATACGCAAGCTTGGTTTACAAAAGAGCTTAAGACTCTGAAAAATAGGAAAACGCGATCATTTAATTTATATAAGAAATCCGGAATATACAAACATTACTTACTGTATTCCATTCTACGTCAGAAGTACATAGATTTAAATAAAATGTGATATAAAGCTTATATCTCTAAAACAAAAAGAGACATTATTGTCAATCCAAAGTCATTTTATGGTTTCGTAAATTCTAAACGTAAAGTATCAGGGTTTCCCTCAGCCATGAACTATCAAGACATTATATCTAGCGATAATCAAGATATCGCAAGGTGCTTTGCTCAATTTTTCACTTCTAACTATTCTGCCGTCCCCAACTCAAACTTTCAAAATTATCCTTATAAGCTACACGGGAAAATTTAATTAACTCACCAATTATTTGCGCCAAAGATGTTCTAATTTACCTTACATTTTTAAAAGAATCTTTTAAATACGGTCCTGATAGGATTCCTACATGTTTCTTGAAAAAGTGTGCTAACCATATTTACCAACCCCTTACCAATTTGTTCAATTTATCACAAAAGGTGGTCTTTTTCCAAATGCGTGGAAGGAATCGTTTCTTCTACCGCTGCATAAAAGAGGGAGTAGGTCTTCTATAGAGAACTATCGTGGCATAGCCAAGTTTTCTGAAATCCCAAAATTCTTTGAAGCTATTGATACAAATCAACTTACGAGTCGGATGTCTATTTTGATAGCTGACTTCCAACACGGGTTCAGCAAGGGAAAGTCCACAGTTGCTAGTTTACTTGAGTTTACCAGTCATGTATCAAATGGATTTAAAAAAAATCTGCACACCGACGTTATTTATACGGATTTCAGCAAAGCTTTTGACAAAGTGTGTCACTCATTACTTATTCATAAACTCGACCAGTTGGGCTTCCAGGCGGGTCTCAGTCGCTGGATCTCTTCTTACCTTAGTGACAGGACACAAGGAGTTGTGTTTAAAAATTTAGTATAAGATGTCATATATGTCTCTTCAGGAGTTCCTCAAGGTCCGATTCTGTTCTTGTTGTTTATAAATGATATTTCTACAATAAGTTTTCAAAAATGTTAATATATGCTGACGACGTAAACCGTTTAATGTCATAGAAATAAGCTACAATCAGATCTAGACACACTAGGTATTTGGCGCGATTTAAATTATATTCCCCTTAACCTTAAAACATTTAAATACATTTGTTTTTCGGGTGCAACTTCTCAGCCGGCTTCCTATTCAATTAAAAATTATAGTCTTGAGCAAGTGTATGATTTTGTTGACCTGGGGGTTACTATGGACTATAAACTCAGTTTCAACCGACATATTAACACAACAGTCCATAAGGGTAGAGGTGTCCTAGCATTCGTTAAACGATGGTCTAAAGAATTAAGCGACCCTTATGTAACTAAAGCCCTCTTCACTACATTAGTCAGACCGATACTTGAATATGTTTCTATAATTTAGAACCCGCGTTACCAGGTTCATGTAGATCGCCTAGAATCAGTTCAAAAACAATTTTTACTATTTATCTTAGAGTTTTTCATTGGGATCCCTTGTATAATCTGCCACCCTATACGAATCGTTTAAAACTCATTAATCTTCACACACTTTCTAGGCGGAGGGAAATGCTTGGAATCATTTAAGATTAAATTGCTAAATTGTTCACTCTCCAGCCCGTTTCTTCCAAGTGAAGTGAACTTCAATGTACCGTCTCGTCCTTCGAGGCATTTTAAACCTCTAGTCTTAAAACAGTGCCGAACCAATTTTCAGTTAAATGAGCCTTTTCGCTGTTTGTGTCAAGATTATAACTCTCTTTCTGGTAGATTTGATATTTCAAACTCGCTTTTCAGCAATAAAAAATCTATTCTTTCTATCCTAAATACATAGCAACTAATTGTTTCTTATTCTTTGACTTTTAAATTAACTTCCAACAATAATTTATTCTGTTAACTAATTTTGTCTTAATGTGTAATCTATCTTATATCTACTTTATTTAGCTGATGAGGTTTTCTCTGTAGCTGAGCAGATTTAGATCTCGACGATTAACAAACCAAAGCTTTTCAACGACTTGGCACGAAGGAACAATCCGCGCGTTATGCGGATGCGCCCCTCGCGCTGGTGGGGCGGGATATGGTGGGTAATCCGTTTGGGAATTATTATTATTATTGAATCAAAAACCGTTCAAGAAATCGAAACGAAATTTAGCACACATATTTATATTAATACAAGATATATTCCCGAAAATTTGCGGAATCGTTTAAGAACCACGCCCACTTTTACACAAAAGGTTTCGAAAAGGATCATAGATATATTTAATAGGAAATAACTTTGCATACGAAAACTTTATATCATTTATATTTCACTTTCAAATGTCCGTGAGCCAAGAAAGTCGAAAAATATAGTTTCTTATTCCACAAAACTTTTTATGCGGCAAAAATTGATTTCTCGAAACGATAAAGGTTATTGTTTGTTGTCAACGGTCACGCCCAGTTTTTTTACATACAAGGTGGCGCAAAAGTAAGCTTCCGATGTTCAGCATATCGGTTGTGGCACGTGCAGTGTGTGCTGTTGCACCGTCTTGTTGGAACCACATGTTTTCCAATCCCAATTCATCAAGTTGCGGCAAAAAGAACTCGTTGATCATTGCTCTGTAGCGCTCACCATTCACAGTAACCGTTTGGCCCCGACCGATTATTGGTCAAATAAATAGTCAGCAATATTCCGCGTTCTGGAGCAGTGCAGCGTAACATTGTTTATTAACGTGTATTTCGCATGTGTTTACTACACAAATGTCAAAACAGAACTGACTTTAGGGGCCAATCGCAAAATCTATAGCATTTTCTGATAGGAGGATTACTTTTGCGCCACCTTGTAGTTCTAAAAAATTTGGTTGTAAAATGTAAAACGCGATATTTTTATAACCATGAAAGCTATATCAATAAGATCTTGCACACATAATAAGCTTTTTGATTCCGCTATTTTCAAAGGCGATTGGTTGAAGTTTAAACTAGATATTTCAATCCAAATTGATCAGCTGCTTCCCAATAGTATATAGTATATCCGGGCAAGTTGTTAATACCCCACTGCAATAGGGAAGTTATATACCATTTTTGAGTTTCATACCTTTAATGAGCATGGAATGTTTGTAAGTATGAGAAGGAGAAGAGATGCGCCCATCAATAAGTAAACTGAGATAATAAGGACGATGAGCTGAGTCGATTTAGCAATGTCCGTCTCTCCGTCCGTCTGTCTGTCTCTCCGTCTATCTATTTGGACGCAAAATTTTTCAAACATAAAATGTGCATGTATTGGTATTTTGAAAAAAATATACAAATAATTTAATGGCGGCCGTCGTGGTGTGGCGGTAGTGTTGCCGGCCTGCCACACCGAAGGTCCAAGGTTCGAGTCCTGGGACTGGTAACATCAAAAGCAGGAACCCCCGATAATGATTATTTTTATATTTTTAATGAAAAAAATCTAAGGCTTCCGGGTATAGGAGGACAGTTCAAAGTGCATGTCTCGTCATGCTCAACGGAAATCTTAATTCATTGAAGAAATTTTGAGCGAAACCTATATAAATTACTTATAATCAATCTTTTTTGAGTTTTATTTTTTTTCATCGAAAATAAAACTCATATGTGGGTTTATTTTTTTAGTCGCAAATAAAACTTATTCCTTGAGCGATATTTTATTCCTCAAGAATAAAAATTAGATTTTGAGTTTTAATTTTCTTCACTGATCGAAAAACTCAAAAAGCCGCTACGCCTTTTTGGCAAGTAATTGATCATATATTTTGGTTGGTATAATCTCCTCAACATATGTACTTAATAATTCAAACATATTTTTAGACACATACATATGTATATGTACATACGCGCAACTACTTTTTGAGTTTTTCGATCTGTGGAAAAAATTAAAATTTAATTTTTATTCTTGAGGAATAAAATATCACTCAAGGAATAAATTTTATTTGCTACCAAAAAAATAAGACTCGCATATGAGTTTTATTTTCCATGAAAAAAAACAAAACTTAAAAAATAATGATTATTTTTGATCAAAAAAATAAAACTCGAAGATAACTATTATTGTTGATTTATTTTGTTGTGTTGATCTTCCGACAGGGTAGTAAGATGATTTTTGTTGGAACGATTTTCCGTCATCCCTTGTCAAGTTTGGTTTTGTGACAAACCGGTTTCGGCGTTCTGCCATTTTCAATGCTTAGTTTCGTTTTGGTCTGTGTCTATCCGTTGCGTTGTTTTTATAGTCCATGGGTGCTGTGGCAGGTAATGTCAATCTATGTGTCCGTGGTAGGTAACCTTAATATGCGTGTGTGTGTACGCGGTATTGTTACGCCCGAATTGTAACCTGTCCCAAGGGTGGTTTTGTATGTATGTAGACATAAAGCTTGTTAGCTAAGCGGTAGGTTCAGGTAGGTAGAAATCGGTGATTTTTGCCGTTTGGTTCATATTTCGTTTTTGCTTGTTCATTGTTACCTGTTTGGTTGCTGTACCTGCTGGCTTGTGTTGTTTTTTGTAAATTAGTTTTTAGAGATAGTGTTGGTTTGTTCGTTTATGATCCTGCCGTTGCTTTTTATTAAAAAAATTTTAAAGTAATGATTAATTTGCGAGTTTTATAATAAAACTCATATCAGTTACGGTCCCTGATCAAAAGTGGTTTGAAAAAGGTTTTCAAAACGGGGTGCCCCTCGGCAGTGGTTTGGCAAACTCTCCTAGTGTCTTTCTGCTATGGAAGGCTTCTCAGCAAAAATGCATCTCCTTTGTAGATGCCGTTCGAAGTCGGCAAAACTCTGTAGGACTCGCTAATTTGTAGGAAAAATTTCAAAACGGCACACCACAAATTCGAATGGAAGTTCGGCGCAAAAATCTCTTAAGAGGTTTATGATGATATACCTGTTGTATATCGCGCCAAAGATTTATATTTTTTTTAAATTAATTTACCCCTCAAAACTCATAGCAGAAGTATTTTTATCAAAAAGAATTAGCTGGCTTTGTAATATGAACTGAAAAGTATTAAAATAGACCTGTGTAAATTGGTATGCCATAATAGATCACTACTAGGTATATACTGTTCGGTTTCACCCAAACTTAGACTTCCTTACTTGTTATTCTTTTGTTTTAGTTGCTTTTTATCCCAGCTGTCGAAATGGCGAGATGAGTGAACAAATGTTAGCACTTATTTCGTCCCCCGCAGCAGAGCTCAATGACGCGGTAAAGCCCCTGATACTCCTCAAAGTTGCCTGAGGTTAGATGTGTTTTCAAAATATGTATAGACTGTGCTGCCTCGTGGACTAAGAGGCGGCATCTCTTAGTTTGTATTTTGAATATTCCTGTATAAAAAGTAAAGCAGGTCATGTATCCTTTCTCTCATAGAAAGTAATGCATCTTTTCATTTATATAAAGTAATATAAGAAGTAATGTATACTTTGTCGCTTCAGTTTGTTGCGAACTATATATAACTTTTCCTATGACATCGCTGTAGAAAAATTCATGCATGTATAGTCTATAGGGGATATACATTACTTTAAGCATTCCTAATCATTACCTTTTCCCACGGGTTTGTAAAGGAGTTTGTATGTGTGTACTATGAATGCTATTTTTTCGGTTTTAACAATTCGGTTATTTTCGGGATCTGATCCAGGATCCGAAGATTTCAAGGTACAAATTTACACTATGAATACAAAATAAATCTTTCAAAGCACTCCCATATGCCAAACATATAAATATAACTCATATGAAAGTGCCTGCGTCTCTTATGAAAGTGCAAAACAAAAACAATTTGGTATGAAGCTCAGGCACTTTTATATGGAAGAGAAATTTACACTAACAAACTGAAATTTTTTTTTTAAATATTGAGGCACTGACTGCTCAACGGCAATCATCTTCAGGATTGTAGCAACTAACAAAAATAAACAATTAACAATAAACAAATTTTGCATTTTAAATATCACATAAATACATACTTTTATTAACACGTCTGCTCTCTGTGACGTGGAGTATGGTACTGTTTTTTATTGAGCAGGTGTTTATAGATATGTGCTGTGTGATCAACGTCGTTCTTATAGTTGAGTCTTGTGTTAGTCGGAGTATTAATAATGTGTAACATTTCTAGTGTGAAGCGTTTGTTATAGTGTTGTTCTTGTTGCAGTATTTTAGTCTCATCAAAGTTTGGTGTGTGGCCGCTATCTGCACAGTGGGCCATGAGTGCCGTTTTTTGATTATTTACTTGATGGCAAAATTTAAAATCAGACTTATGCTGGGAAATTCTCGTTTTGAGCTTGGACTTTGTAGTACCTATATATATATTATTGCACGTTTCATCTCTATTGCCTTTACATGGTATCTTGCTCAAAACGAGAATTTCCCAGCATAAGTCTGATTTTAAATGTTGCCATCAAGTAAATAATCAAAAAACGGCACTCATGGCCCGCTGTGCAGATAGCGGCCACACACCAAACTTTGATGAGACTAAAATACTGCAACAAGAACAACACTATAACAAACGCTTCACACTAGAAATGTTACACATTATTAATACTCCGACTAACACAAGACTCAACTATAAGAACGACGTTGATCACACAGCACATATCTATAAACACCTGCTCACTAAAAAACAGTACCATACTCCACGTCACAGAGAGCAGACTTGTTAATAAAAGTATGTATTTATGTGATATTTAAAATGCAAAATTTGTTTATTGTTAATTGTTTATTTTTGTTAGTTGCTACAACCCTGAAGATGATTGCCGTTGAGCAGTCGAAATATATCGTTTTTAACAAAAAAATCAAAATGTGTTTTTAATTTTTATAATTATTGAACGCGGACCTCAAGCCAGCAAAGAAATACAAATTTAAGGAAAAAAGGTCGCCAAAAAAAAATTTCATAATTTATTGAGGCACTGAGAAAATTTTTTATTTAGAATTGAATGTACTCCAATTTAGTTGAACAAAAAAGGAAAACATATGGGAGCGGAATTTTAAAGAATTTTGATGCATTTTCCAAATCTTATAAAAAACACAAAAAGGTCTAAATGAACATAAATTTGGTTCAAAAACCCATTAAAATTAAGCTAAGGTTGGTTCAAAACGGTCCGAAACATAGATGATAGCAACCGTACCTAGTGCAGCTGGGTATAAAAATATAATTCTGGTCTCCGAAAAGTCGAAAGATATGAGCAAGGACTAAATATTCGTTGATATACCAAAAAAAAATCAGCTTATTTCAACAGTTAGCTTTTAGATGGAGACAGAATGAAATTTAGTATAATAATTTCAGTTGGCATAGGAAATTTTGTTACCAATAATGTGTGGAATCGAGAAGTAACCATGCCTAACTTTTATATGTGTATGAAATATTTAATCAAAATCTGTTATAGTTCTGAATTTAAATTGCAAATGGTCCTTTTAACAGCTTTAACTGAAACTGATTGTGGAAATTGTGCTGTTTGAGTTAAATAGCTAAAATTAGCAAGTAGAATCTCTGTAATTAAAAACCAAGTAATTTCTTAATTACTGGAATCCGTTAAATTTATGTGACTTAGTACGGCCTGAACTGAACCGGACTCGTTATTTAAAAAAGATTTTTTTTTGCGATATCTCCAAAATATTTTCGAATTTTTTTTTGTGCTTACTCAATTTCAAAAAGAAAATCTTAGTGTACGTATATTTTTTACATGTATTGTGATTTATTCCTGCTCTTGATGAACTTAATTTTGCTAAAAAAATGTGGTTATTATTTTCTATAAGGAGTGGCGTTTTCAAAATTTTTGTTTAGTTCTTCTCTTCTCTTCTCTTCTCTTCTCTTCTCTTCTCTTCTCTTCTCTTCTCTTCTCTTCTCTTCTCTTCTCTTCTCTTCTCTTCTCTTCTCTTCTCTTCTCTTCTCTTCTCTTCTCTTCTCTTCTTTTCTCTTCTCTTCTCTTCTGTTCTCTTCTCTTCTCTTCTCTTCTCTTCTCTTCTCTTCTCTTCTCTTCTCTTCTCTTCTCTTCTCTTCTCTTCTCTTCAAACTCAAAACCAGTTAATAGTAATTTAATTATAATTTTTTATTTTAAAGGAAAATTTGAAAAGCAAATACAAGCTAGTATCTTACATACAAAGCGATATTTCGAAAACGGTGAGATAAGCGATGCTGATTATTGATTTGAATCGAAGCGTGACTATTAAATATTTAAAAAGGCGGTCAGTTGAAGCATAACCAAAACACAAGCAAGTAGTCATTATTTTTAAAATTTGTTGAGGTTAGGGTGAATGCATTAAAAGAGAATAAAAAAATAGAATGTCTAATTTGAAAGGGGAGATGCTGCAGGTTTATTGGTGGTGAGTTAGGGGGAAAAAATAGTAAAACATCGGGTTAGGAACATATTTTTTTAAATTTTAATGCGCATTGTTCATGTTCGTATGAAGGATTGGTTGTAACAATATTCACTGCTAGAAATAGTTAAACGTTATTAGTTATTTTAAACTAGTAAACAGACGGAGTTTAGTTCCAATTATTATATCTCCAAAAGTAGTTGAAATATAGAACTTAATCATATCGATTATTGCAGCACCCATCAACACCTTTCGTTCAAAAACAACTACGATTTCTCAATTCGTATTGTTTTTGCTGTTAATCGAATCCGCGCACATCTGATTTCCAAGCCCCTTTGGCCAAACTGAGGGTTTATTGTATGTTGTTTAAAATTACCTTTTTCTTTAATTGTTGTTGTTATCTGCCCAAAAGTGTTCGAGATTTTTTAGACATTCTGTATATGTAAATCATGTAAGTTGAACTTTTTTTGTGGATTCTTCTGTTAAATTTTTTTTTAAAAGATCGTTATGTACGAGTGAGCCCGTGCTCCGGTTTGCACGTTTGTTCGGAACTAGACCAATGGCAATTTTATACAAACACATCGTAGCAGACGGTCGTGGTTTTATACCGCCCATATTTCAGCATACAAATTCTTCTATTTTCGCAGGCGATTGCTTGGAGCTTGAACTGGATATTTCAATCAAAATTATTCAACTGCTTCTCAATAGCATATAGTACACTCCTGCCAAAAATTAAGCAAATCGGATAACACAGAAGTAAAATATCCAGGCAAGTTGTTATTATCCCACTGCAATAGGGAAGTTATATACCTTTTTTGAGTATCATACCTTTAATGAGCATGGAATGTTTGTAAGTATGAGACGAAGAAGAGAATAAGTAAACTGAAATAATAAGGACAATGAGCTGAGTCGATTTAGCAATGTCCGTCTCTCCGTCCGTCTGTCTATTTGAACGCGGCTTACCACACCGAAGGTCCAAGGTTCGAGTCCTGGGACTGGTAACATAAAAAGTGGTTTGAAAAAGTTTTTCAAAACGGGGTCGCCCGTCGGCAGTGCTTTGGCAAACTCTCCGAGTGTCTTTCTGCTATGGAAGGCTTCTCAGCAAAAAAGCATCTCCTTTGTAGATGCCATTCGAAGTCAGCACAAATCTGTAGGTCCCGCCAATTTGTTTAAAATTAATTTACTCCTCAAAACTCATAACAGAAGTGTTTTTATAGAAAATAATCCGCTTGCTTTATAATATGAACTGAAAAGTTTTAAAATAGACCTGCGTAAATTGGTATGCCATAATATATCACTATATTAATGTTCGATCCACCCGAACTTAAACTTGCTTACTTGTCGTATTTTCGAAAATATTCTATATATAAAAAGTGGGCGTGGCTATCATCCGTTTGCGCCCATTTTAAATAGAGCTCGGAGATTATTGCCAAGGAACCCGCATACAAAATTTCATTCAGATATCTCAAAATTTACTCAAGTTATTGTTCACAGACTGACTGGCAGACGGACATGGCTTAATCAATTTCTTTTTTCCTCCTGAACATTTTGATATGTATACGTCAATATCTATCTTGATCCGTTTAAGCCGTTACATACCACCGGTACGCGACTAAAGTTAATGTACCTTGTTTGCGTAGCACTACTAGGTGTAAAAACTAAAACCAGCTCTCATAGTGCAGGCAGTGCTATTGTAACGCGTTCAAAAGTTAAAGTCAGCGACCCGAGTACGCCGAGAAAAATCAAAGTGAAGGCAATACAATGCCATGCCAAGCAGAATAAATCTGTCTAAAAGTGCAGAATGCAACTCAAGATGATGTGAACCCGCGTCATGCTGGTGCTGGCGAAGCTCCTGTTGTTGTTGTTGGTGTAAACAGCATTAGTTATGCCATCAACATCCAGTGGTGCTCTTATGGTAAAAAAGGGAAGTTTCAGGGGCAAGAAACCAAAAGTAAAGAAGGTTAAACTACTTTGTTACAAATGTGATGGTATTGGTCACTTTGCAAAAGAATGTTCTACAAATAAGAAGGTAAAAGATAACAAGAGTACTCATTTTGCTGATGCATTTCGTGTGCAGTATTATAGCAATTAGTGGTACATCCATAGCGGAGCTACAGATCACATGACTGCAGATGTTAAACTTTTTCAAAAGTTGGGTAAGTTTAGTGGCAAGATTAAAACAGCTAATGATAGCTATCTGGAGATAGAAAGAAAAGGGGGCGTGAACTTAAGGTGCATAATGGCAAGTGGCACAGACGAAATACAAATACATGATGTTCTGTATGTTTCAGGTTTACAAGCAAATTTGCTGTCAGTTAAAAAACTTTTTGAACACAACAACAATGTTATATTTAATAAACAGGGTTACAGAATTATCAGTTCAGAAAATAATGTGGTAGCAACGGCGAGTTTTTCGAACGGAATGTAAAATTGAATATTAGAAACGAAAGATGCGTTTTGTATACAAAGCGTGAGTATTATGAAATATGGCATAAGCGTTTTGCACATTTAGGGTCAGATAATATGAAGTTATTAGCAAAAGGATATGAGGATGGTATTCAATTTGAGCCAGAAGAGAAAACTTTGTGAATGTCCTGTTCAATGGGCAAGCAACTTCGTATTAGCTTTCTATCAGAAGGATCAAGAGCGTCAAAAGTTTTAGATATTGCTCAATCGGATGTATGTGGATCTATAGAGGTAAAATCGTTAAAAGGAAATCGTTATTTATTAACTTTTATATATGATTATAATCGGAAAGTTTACGTTTATTTGTTGAAGACTAAGAATGATGTATTCGAATGCTTCAAAGAATTTAAAGCAGAAGTGGATAATCAACAGAATACGCGTATTAAGATCCTACGAACTGACAATGGAAAAGAGTTCGTGAATCATTTAATTAAGCAGGAGTTGAAAAGAAGTGGTATTGTACACCATACATCAGTTCCCTATTGTCCTGAGAAAAACGGTTTAGCAGAAAGGATGAATCGTACTTTGATGGAGAGGACTAGGTCGATGATGTGGAATGCATATAAGCCAAAATTCTTTTGGGCGGAAGCTGTTAATTGTGCTGCTTATATTATAAACAGATCTCCTCATAAAATGCTTTCTCTCCAGAAGAATTGTGGACGGTGCGCAAACCAAACGTTAGTCATTTTTGCGTTTTTGGTTGTACTGTTATGTCGCACATACCTAAGCAAAAACGACGCAAATCAGATCCAAAGAGTGAAAAAGGTATATTTGTTGGATACTCTACAACTACGAAAGGATACAGGGTCTGCAATATAAAAAATTTAAATGTTGTTATTTGTCGTGATCTTATGTTTAATGAAAACGATTTTTATTATTCTGGCGAGAGATCTGTATCACAGAAGAAAGTACCAATGTATATTGCAAAAGTGGAGGAAAATAATTTTGAAAATTGTGATACTGTAAGTTTGTTTGAATCATGCCCATCTCTATCAGGAAATGTCCATGAAGCGGGGGATAGGAATGTGGTTTACGTTGAGGAAATAAATACAAAAGTAAATCCAGAGAGGATAACACTAGATAGCGAGGAAACTATAAGATCTATATCACCTGTGTCAGAAATAGAAACTTTTATTTATGAACAAATAACATTTCCAACATTACGTAGAAGTGAGAGGATAGCTAAAATGGAAAGTTCTGCATATAACGTTGAAGCATTTCCAAGTTCAGATCCAATTAATTTGGAAGACGCTATGTCATGAGAGGATAAGAAGAAGTAGGTGGAAGCTATGAAAAGCGAAATTAATTCATTAATCGAAAATGACACGTGGGAGTGCATTGATAAAACCGTAGGAATTAATGTTATAAAAAGTAAATGAGTATTTAAGCTTAAGAAAGAGCACTAAGGAAAAGTGCGATGCAAAGCTCGTCTCGTTATGAAAGGATTCACACAAAAAAAAGGGAATCGATTACGATGAAACCTATTCACCTGTAGTCAGGTATTCATCGATAAGATACCTTATAGTGCTAGCAGTTAAATATAATTTAAAGATTCACCAAATGGATGCGGTGACTGTATTTTTACAAGGAGAGCTGCATGAAAACATATGCGCTGAAATTCCAGAAGGAACTGCGATTGGTACAACAGGTCAGGTACTGAAGCTCAAAAAGGCAGTATATGGTCTTAAGCAGTCAAGTCTAGTTTGGAACATAAAACTAGATAAGACATTACAGATACTAGGCTTACATCATTGCATAGTAGATCCTTATATTTACTATCATCGAGATGGAAATAAAATGGCTTTCTTTGCGATTTATGTAGACGATATACTTATGTTTAGTAATGAGGAACAATATCAAGAAAACTTGATTTTAAAATTAATGAAAGAATTTAAAATGAAATTTTTAGGAGAAGCAAAGCATTGTTTAGGAATTCGTATATGCCGCAATGAAGATGAAATTTATTTAGACCAGGAGGAGTATATTGACGAAATGTTAAAAGAGTTCAACGTGGATGAAAGCAATCCTGTACGAACACCAATGAATACAAATATAAAACTATCAAAGGAACTGCCACCGAAAAGCGAGGGTGAGATAACAGAAATGGAAAGTGTTCCATATCAACAAGCTATAGGTAGCTTCATGTACGCAGCACAGTGTACACGCCCAGATATAAGTTTTTGCAGTGAGTAAATTGAGTAAGTTCAATAACTGTGCAGGCAAAGAATATTGGGGAGCTGTTAAAAGATTGTTCCGATATCTTAAAGGAACAAAATCAATGCGACTTAGATATAAAACAACTCTACTAATGTTTTTTGTACTTATTCAGATTCCGACTGGGCAAACGATAGTGATGAAAGGCGATCAGTTACTGGTTATGTGACTATATTTCGAAGCAACAATCGACAGTTGCTCTGTCTACACTGTTGTTGTTGTTGTTAACAGTGCTTCGCCCTGCCCAATGGGCTCTATCTACACTGAAGCTGAGTACATGGCGCTTTCTTCGACAAATTGGAGCTGAAATTGATCCTAGTTCCAACACTAAACCAACAACAATGTTTTGTGACAAAAAAAGCGCGACACATTTAACTGCAACTGTAACAAATAAACAAATACAAATACAAACAAATATTTGGCAATGTCAAAACATGTGGATGTCCGTCATCATTTTATCCGTGAGAAACAAGAATCAAAGACAGTTATATTTACCGGAGTAAGCACAAATGATATGGTTGCGGATAATTTGACAAAACAAGTTCCTTTCGAAAAATATAAATTTTGTTTAACGCAGATGGGACATCAATACAATAAATAGTGTTCGAGTGGGGGTGTTGAAAGTACATACTTCTTGAGTTCTACTTGAGATTTTATACGAACATAACTATTTACAAGGTGGCGCAAAAGTAATCCTTCTATCACAAAATGCTATAAATTTTGCGATTGGCCCCTAAAGTCAGTTCTGTTTTGACATTTGTGTAGTAAACACATGCGAAACACACGTTAATAAACAATGTTACGCTACACTGCTCCAGAACGCGGAATATTGCTGACTATTTATTTGACCAATAATCGGTCGGGGCCAAACGGTTACTGTGAATGGTGAGCGTTACAGAGCAATGATCAACGAGTTCTTTTTGCCGCAACTTGATGAATTGGGATTGGAAAACATGTGGTTCCAACAAGACGGTGCAACAGCACACACTGCACGTGCCATGCTGAACATCGGAAGCTTACTTTGCGCCACCTTGTATGTATGTAGCTTTGAATATTTATTTTGTTCTGTCTTGAGAAGAAAACTTTTATTTTCATTCACATCAATAAATTCATATTGTAAAGAACAGGCTCTGCTAAAAAAAAGGCCGTTGATGCTTACTCCTTACCGAATGTTAATTTTATGCTTGGTGTCGCCTCGACCAAAGAAGAGATGTGATCCAGCAGAAAAAAATATATAAGGTCAGAAGATAATGATCTATGCTCTTTGTGTCCAAAGGGTAATGCTCGATTTTCAATGAATTCGTTAACAATATATTTTGAAAATATATCAGGCATGAGAAGCAAAGCCTCTTCTATTCACGCTGCTACTTCAAGTGATGACTATGACTTGATAGTTCTAGTTGAGACATGGCTAACTCTTGATTTTTTTGACACTGAATTTTTTGATAAAAATGTCTACAATGTCTTCCGCAAAGATAGCGATAGCTTAAGTCGAGGACTCTGCCGAGGAGGAGGAGTTCTAATAGCGGTAAAGAAATAGTTACAATCTTCCATTGTTCCTCTTTTAGTTGATGATAGTCTTCTAGATCAAATAATCATTTGTGTGTTAGAGGTAAATTTGATAGCCTGTATGTCAGTGTATCCTATATACCTCCTAACAGTTCTGATAAACTATATGAAGATCATGTTAACAATATAATGCATGTTTCGAAGCATAACTCGAATCCTCACCTTTGCGTGTGAGGTGACTTTAATTTAAGCAAAATCATTTGTAGTTATTTTCCAAGTGAGGATACTCTTATACCAGCAAATGTCAATTACGCCAATGAAATTTATTTGATTGATAGTTTTTACAGCTAGTTAATCCAAATTAACAATTTTGCACATTCGTTGGGTAAAATCTTAGCTCTTATATTTGTGAGCAGTCATCTTAACTTTAATTTGATTAACTCTTGCTGTCCGTTATCCACACTATTATAAGCATCATGTGCCATTGGTATTGGAACTTGAATTTTATGAGATTGGACATATTTCACGAGATAATGATGCTGGGTTCAATTATAGTGGTTGTGATCTTGCCTAGATAAATTATTTGATATCAAATATTGATTGGAAAGTTCTTTTCTGTAACTGTGGTCTCGCTGACTGCTTTGATTTATTTAAAAATAACTTTCTGGATATTGCAAACAATAATATTTCTCGTTTCCCAACTAGGGTTTACAAGTTGCCTTGGTATACTAAGGGTCTAAAGAGACTTAAGAATTTACGAAATAAATATTTTAAGCTTTCTAAACAATCGGGATGCCCTCAGCTCAAGCAAGAGTGTTTGAAGTATGTGAAAGAGTTTAATTGCCTAGATAAATTCTTGTATAGTCGTTACATTCTTAACCCTCGAGAACACGCGCCTCATAAGATAGCACGGATTCTCGCGCATGAGCATGTTGCTCACTTTATGTAACAGCATAACTTTTTAATGGGTGTCGACTTTTAAAAATTTTTTTTTACGTAGTTATAATACCAAGTAATTTTTTTTTTTGCAATTATATTTATTTAAGAAATTCACATTGCTAAATTATATTAATTCTTTCAAACAATACATAACCAAAACAATTTCACTCATACTTAAGTATATTAACAAAAAAAAATTCCTTATAACAAAATAAATAAATAAAAATCCAAAAAGCAGTCTTCATTAAGATCTCCATTAACGTTGCTTTCGAAGCAAGATGGGCACATACTCGTATACCTAACATGTTCCGTGCAAAGTAATTTCCCACATAAAGTGCACCCTTTTTTCGAACGGCTGTTCTTACTCCTTGAAGGATGGGGCCGTGTGCAGAAGTCCACGCAAGTGGCGAGAGTTTCTGATCGCCATTCACCTGGGAATGGTAAGAGCGATTCTTCTGCATGCGATTCAAGCAGCTCACTACTTCCGGGCTTTGCGCCCAAGTATCCTCTGGGTAACCACCGAACACCCGTTTGGTGGTGAGCTAAACGTGAGAAGGCGACAACCTGGTAAGGCCAGTCCGACATAATCGGTTTAAGGTCTTGCTGGGGGATTCAACTTGCAGCGTCTGATCACCATGTGGTGCGCCTGCAAGCGGGCGTCTGTATTGGATCAAGCGGGTCGCTATACAAATGTGTAATTGAATTCAACCTCCCGTGAAACGGGTTGTGCGTGTGGTTTGGGACCCACCACATAAAACAACGTTCCAATGAAATTCAACAACAAAACCTCGTTTGGTCAAAATCGCCGGGCGGTTAGATGACCATTTAAAGAAGTTCTTACTCCTCGGGCAAAGCTCGCAAAAACCAGGTTGTACATGTTGGTTTCCAGGTTCTATAGCTGGTACGATGCGTTTCAAACTATTCATTAAATCACGAGGTAAAGTTTTAATGGCCTGCCGATTAGAAATATGTGGTTTTATTAGCTCCAGAGCAATTTCCTTCAGAAACGTCCTCCTCTGAGTTAAATTTCCTGTATTTTATTTATAAATAATTTGTGCGTTTATGCCAGCAATGTCAATAAGTGTGAAAAAGAGGCGCATTGGCCACCTGCATGTAATCCTGGAAACTGAATATGTTCCTTTCATCTTATCGACTGTGTCGACACCCCCTTTCGTCTGGTTGTAAAAGGTGATAACTTCGGGTTTGTTATCAGATGTCTCATCATTACCTTGGCCATCGGCAGGAAGAGATGAAAGCATTAGTACAACTTTTTTGGTTTTTTTCACTGAAACGTAAGAGACAAGAACCTTGTTTTCGGCATATGCAGTCATTGTATGTGGTTGCGGCCTTCCTTTTGCTGAAATTAATTGGGGTGGAATTTCCTTTTTATTTTTTCTTATTGTACCCACAATAGTAGTTCTATATTGTTTGTATAGTTCATCTGCTAAAGGTATTGAAGTAAAATAATTATCCATGGTAATGTGTCTCCCACTATACAAAATGGGGGCAGCAACCCTTTTCACTATACTCGCAGCTGAATTATCGAGCTCATAATGACCGCGTGGCCGTTTGCCACAATAAACTTCCATTTTGCAAGTATAAAATGTTCTTGAGTCAACTAACGGGTTAATTTGTAAGCCATATTTGGCCGGTTTGCTAGGGATATATACTCTAAATTTACATCGTCCTCTAAAAGATTCAAGCATTTCATCAATAGTACGATACTCTCTAGGAGTATAGCAGTCGATGCAAGACTTATTAAACGTTTCAAAAACTTCACGGAAAGCTGCTAAGTTATCAGTTTCGCTTCTCTGTAAGCGAGAGTCAATGCCATCAAATCGAACAACACGGAGCAAAAACAAAAAACGAGTTATAGACATTGCGGCTCTGAAAATATCAGGAGCAGTTCAGTGATTCATTTTTTTTTTAGTCCAGCCATGTAAAGGATGCCAATAAACGCATTTAATTCAACCGCATCTGTCGATTTGCAATCTTTATCACATGCATAATTGCCTCTTATTTTTTCAATATAAATATTTGTATATGCCACAATTTTTTCTACCAAAGTATTTAACAAAAACAAGGCCAGACATTCTGATGGGTTCGAGAATTTTTTGGTATACTTTTAACTCCTGGCAAGTGTGTTATTATATTACACTGCCTTGTACGGACATTGCGAACGGGTGGATCAAGTGCCCATTTGGTGCACTTATTTTTTCCCAAATACACATTTCGTCTACCTCTTGGCGTCTACCTTTTGGCGTCTCAGTATACTCACTAAAGCTGGCCTCCTCCTCCTCGTCCTACTCGGCGGATTGTTCAGAGTCAGTGTTGGGGTCACTATGTATTGTTTCAGCATCACTATCTGGAAATAATTCATTTTCGTCATAATCCAAGCTATCTTCATCTAAAACTTATTCCAACCAAGAAGCAAGCTGTGAAGTACCCTTTGCGCAACGAACTCGTTTGCGTTCCATTTCACAAATACTAATATAAATATTGTGAAAGAAATTAATCTTAGAGTTAAAACCGAGGTTTTCAACAAACAAGATAAAACATAAAATACTTACATTGTTTCCCCCGCAATGAGCAAAATGCCGCTCTTAAAATTCAACCACCTACCTAAACGTCCAATCGGCCACTAACCGAAGCAAATGCTCGTCAAAGTGCGAAGCACAACTACTAGTGAAGGTATTCAACACAATAAGTGCCAGAATTCGATGGAAGATAGAAATTTCGCGAAGTGAAAAATTGCTTGAGCAAAATGCTCATAGTGTTCTCGAGGGTTAATTTTGAAAATATTATTAAATCTAACCCTAAATCGTTTTGGAACTTTATTCGTTCCAAGAAATCGACTTCATCAATTCCGTTATCTGTATCTTTTAAAGGCAAGAACTCATCATCAACTAGTGAGTCTGCTAACTTTTTTGCAGAGTTTTTTAGCAAATTTCGCCACGGATGACTCTAGGATCGATCTCGGAGATACGCCCGCTTTACTACATTCTTTTTATTAATGATTTAGGTGCTTGTTTTAAGTATTGTAGTTATCGTCTCTATGCGAATGTCTTAAACATCTTTTTTAAAATTAAGAATGATTTTGATGCTCTCATACTTCAATCCAAATTAAACAACTTTAATGAGTGGTGTTGTAAGAATAAGCTAACACTTAATGCCGATAAATGTTATTATGTTACGTACGCTCAATTGTGTAGTAAATTTATTTCAACTTATTACGTTTCCGGTATGCCTTTATCCAGAGTGATTTAGGTATTGTATTTGATTCTTCACTTACTATCACCGAACATCTTAATAACTTTATAAGTTCTAAGGCATATTCATTACAGTGCGTTACAAAAACGAGCTTTAGTTCTGTCCTATGAATCAAATATACTTTTTCGGAAAGGGGAGAAAAAATAAAAATACACGTGTATCGGCGATTTTCATGTACACGTCAGATTTTTTTTTTATGTATAAAGCTCGTAGTGTCCGTCTGTCCGCCTGTGTGAAAGACTTTGAACCGATTTTTAACCCTTTTTCCGTGATCCAATCGAGCTGAATTTTTGCAGGCAGGCTCGTGGAAATGTCTGTATCACGGCAAATTAAAAAAAAAATAGATTTTTATCAATTCTCCGACTTCCTGATTTTTTTTTTTTTCATTTTTTTCGGCATAACTTGAAGGGCTCCAAATTTTTAAACTAATAAAGCGTTACGAAAAAAAAAATTGTTTTTCGACCCATCCTACTCCATATATTTGTAGTTTATCAATAGTATCTTTCTAACACTAAACTGTTTATGACTTTTACAATACTTACAACTGGTATGACAGATGAAACATTGAATTGCACAATTGAATTGCAAAAGGGTTTAAAATCGATCCAAAGTCTTTCACATAGGCGGATAGTTTATGTTTATTCAGTTTATTCAGTCTATGATTTACATCTTACAGACTAGATACAGAAATTGTAAAACTATAACTTTTAATATTGATAATAGAAAGTATATGCATAAAAATAGAAAACGTTTAACTATATATCTAAATGTATATGTAAAAGAATTTGTGATTTGAAAGCATCCCTCGGCAGAGAGAAATCAATATTTAGCCTTCTCGAAAGATTATTGAATTCCGCTAGAGAGCGAAGTATAGGATCGAAAAGGACATAGTTTGTCCTGAAAGAGGTCAAATAAAAAGGTAGGGAAAAACGAAGGGATCTATTGGGCACATTGAACGTGATTTTCCCGAGGAGGTCAGGGCAATTTACCGAACCAGCAACGAGATCAAACACGAACAAAAGCCCGTGCAAAGTTCTTCTTGAGTGAAGGGGTTGTAGGCTAATCAGCGAACACCGAGACACATAAGAAGGCATCGGATCCTCGAAGTTAAGAGATCCAAGGCCAAACCGAATAAATTTCCTTTGAACCCTTTCAATTCTAGCCGCATGACAGCTGTAAATAGGGTTCCAAATAATAGAAGCATACTCGAGCTTTGAGCGAACCAAATATATATATAAAGTCTTCCTGGTGTAGGGATCTTTAAAGTCCTTTGCATAACGACGTAGGAAAGCAAGATTTCTATAAGCTTTCGGGAGAACATAACAGATATGATCAACAAAAGAAAAATTAGTATCAAATACAACACCAAGATCAAGAAATTCTTTGACTGCAGTCAAGCGACTGCTTGCCAAATAGAAATGTGAAACAAAATTATTACTAGTCTTCGAGAAAGACTTGTGAAAACATTTTTTAACGTTTAGATAGAGCTTGTTAGTATTACACCATTCAACAAGTTTATCCAAGTCGTGTTGCAAAAGGGAAACATCTGATGGACTATCAATCCTACGAAAGATCTTCAGGTCATCAGCATAAAGAAGATTGGAAACCAATGAACTCCAATTTCTTTAGTTATATCTGATGAGACACTTTGTCAAATGCCTTCGAAAAGTCTGTACATATGGTATCCACCTGCGAACCGACTTTAAAGGCTGATATGCAGAATTCCGAAAAAGATGCCAAGTTAGTGACTGTAGAGCGACCCGAAACAAACCCATGTTGGCGCGGATCTATAACACTCTTGACAACAAAGAAAAGTTTTTCCTTAATAATTATTTCGAAAAGCTTAGAACAAACTGAAAGCTTAGCAATGGGTCTGTAGTTAGAGACATTCTTCAATCAATGCGTTCAAATAAGTATGGGCTAGAGTGGAGGGTATCCTGAGTAGTAACTTCATCTTCGAAATTAGATTTGAAAAATTCTGCAAAAAATTCAACGTTGTCATTTAGAGACTGTGAGCAGTTGTCATTGAACTTCATGCAAATAAGTATATTGGAAGAACCACGCTTGGACCGAATAAAATTCCAAAATGCTTTTGGATTTTCTTTCAACTCCGATTCTACCTTACTCATATACTGATTATACAAAAATTTATCAAGAACATTGAACTCCTTCACACTATTTAAATACTGATCTCTAAGAGCAGAATTCGAAGAATCAGCCTTGTACAATTTTTCATATTTATTACGTTTATTTTTCAACTTTTTGAGAGTAGTATTGTACCAGGGTAATTTATGTATTTTGGGGGCCCGGCGAGGCACCTTATCATAAAAAACCTCAGCGAACGTCCTCAAGAAAATCTCGAAACAGACACTAACATCATTAGACTGCAAAATAATTTCCCAGGGTAAATCACAAAATGTATTATTTAGTTCACTAAAGTCAGTTGACCGAAAATTAAAAGAATAGTTATTTAAATCTGAAGATATCGGGATGGAATCAATATTAAAAAGGTTAATAACGAGGGGAACATGATGCCTATCAGGCTCCCACAACGGAAAAATACTTTCGGAGAGGCTAAAAATCAAATTCTCATCAACAAAAACCAGATCTAAAAGCTTAGCAAGTGCATTAAATACATTATTAATTTCAATGAGATTACAACTTAAGATGCTATCTATAAAATTTATATAAAGAGTACGCGTAACATTAGCCGGAAACATAATACCAGTATTTTGAAAATCTAACCAAGCAATATCGGGTAAATTAAAATCCCCGAGAATACAAAAATGATCATCACAGTTAGTTTCGCAAATGTTAACAATGTTTTCGATGTGAAAGTTATATAAGCTTTCCGGCGGAATATAAGATACACAGATGAATGTAGATCCAGCGGAACCAAAAATGCGAACACACAGTTGGTCAATTAACGAATCATTGTGTAAAAGTTGATAGGCCGAATATCGTAGATTTCTTTTATAGCGATAAGAACCCCACCTCCTTTCCGATGTCCCGTATTTACAGAGTCCCTGTCTTTCCGAAAGGTATGAAAAAGACAAGGATCAAAAAACTCTTCGTCGAAAAAATCACTGTTCAGCCAGGTTTCAACTAGGACGAATACATCATAAGTTCATGCGTGACGTTGCTAATAGAATTTCTTTAGATTTTGTGCGCCTACCACCCATATTTTGGAAGTAGATTTTGAGAGAGGAATCTTCCACATTATTACGATTATTAAGATTATTATTAAGATGAGATCCATTTGCACTACATATCGCTGAATTTGCCTTGAAAGAAACGAAATGGCCGAACAATAATATCAGCCGGCCACACATTTGGACTCAAAATTTTGTCATAAAAGGCCGTTGTAACTCCTAGCTTGAAGTTCACGCTCTCTAGACTATCCAGCGAAACACCACTTTTTATCAACTGCAGGAAAGATGGCTACGGTCAACACCTGCATACTTTGAAACATAATCGATGACATTCAATTTAGAGACTGTTGGTTTAAATGAGGAAACATGCAGCCATTTCTTCCTAACAACAACTTCCAGCTCAGCATTTTCATTACGGCCATAAACGCCCCTAATGCTCCTTAAAACATTGCCATTATTTTCCCGCACGGTGTTATTATGATTGTAGGGAGTAAAAGTAAGAGGCGCAGAGGTAACAGCAGCAACACGATTAATAGGAGCATTAATATCAGATGGGGTGGCCAAGCGACTAGCATAAGTTATGTTATTAGACGGCGCGGCTGCGAGCACAGAGGTAACAGCAGTTGCAGAGATGGTCGAGGTAACACCGTTGAATACAGCGGAGTTAGCTATGTTATAGATTGGAGTATTCGTGTTGGAGGCGTTAATACTGTCAACAGTGCAAACAACACTCTTTGCGACCGACACTACCTCAGCTGTCAATTCATCACTCATCCCATTATTATTGCTCAATTCGACAATTAGAACACCATAAGTAAGAGTCAAGCTATTATTCTGCTTGCCGGCATCAGCTGCCTTAGCAGAATTAGGCCTGGTGTTATTTTTGTTTATGTTCTTTGCTCTAACTTTACTCGCACTGTTTGTTTTGTTTTTATTTTTGTTTTTTTTTTTTGCTCGCACTATGACTTCGATCAGTGATTTTCGATGAGAGCGAAGTAAACGCACCAGCAGCCCCTACATCATATAGCTTACATAAATTACTTAGCTCAGAGCGCACAAGTTCCATTTCGCCCAATAACCGGTTTTTATCTGCCTGCAGAGAGTGTATGCACGCAACTGCACTTGCTTGCTCTGCTCGCAGAATTTCCAATTCGGCAAGAATGGATGATAACACTTGATATAGCTCGTTATCATTTGCACTATTCATTTGCGGTTCATGCTGTTGTTGTTCTTGTTGTTGATGTTGTTGTACAGCTACAGCATTACAAGGAGACATAAAATCATCACGATGAGCGACCGCACACTCGCCACAAATATAAATTTCATCAGAGTTTTTGAAGTAATCCAAATCAGCAGCCAAAGTGCCAACAACACATTGCAAATGAAAAACTTCTTTGCATTTCTCACATTGCACACTGCTTTGAGTGCGTTTAACTTTATTTCCACAAAAGCAAGGCATAATAGAGAGTTAGTTAAATTAAAAAATGGAACTATGTATGTATATTAAAAGTAGAAAAATTACAAGAGAAGCTGACTCAAGCAAAAATTTATTATTTATAAATTGTTTATTTATTTATAGATTGTATTATTATTTTTTGTGTTTGTGTTGCGCAAATTGATTGATTGTTTGATTAATTTAGAATTTGTAATTTTTTATGTACTATTAAACAGATAGAGCACAATTGAGAATCAAAGGCACAGAGCTCGAGTAAAACACGTCAGTACGCGGCAAGATTAGCTCCCATAGACGGGCACTATGAGCTTTCTACTTTATACATAAAAAAAAATTCTGACGTGTACATGAAAATCGCCGATACACGTGTATTTTTATTTTTTCTGCCCTTTCCGAAGAAGTATATTTGGTTCATAGGACAGAATGTAAGGCGGTGTTATTAGCCTTTATTAAAAAAAATGGATCTTATACTCATAGGGACCCATATACTAAAAAATTATTGTACAATACATTTGTTCGTCCAAGGCTTGAATATGGCTCAATAATATGGGGTGCACAATAGGAGGGTAGAACGTGTGCAAAGAATATGTATGAAATTTTGCTTATCTGATATGAATTTCGATATGACGCTCCCCTCATATTTTTCTCTGTGTAAATTAATAAATAAAATTTTTTTTTTTATATCGTTAGTGGCAATATTGACTGGCCAGGTCTTCTAGGATCCTTGAATTTTTATGTACCATCAAGGAACTTGCGTCAGCGTAACATGTTTGCCATCAAAAACTTTAAGTCGAATTATGCGTTGAATGGGCCAATCACACGTGGTCTAATTGTAATAAACTTAATTAATACCAACCATTGTATTGACTTTACTGTATCACGACTTTGCTTCAGAGAGTCTTTGTTCTTTATCTTATGCTAAGTAGCTGTAGCTAATTTGTAAAGAAAAATTACACATGTATGTATAAAACACTTTTGTTTAATCTAGTCTGTAAGATTCTTGTGAATCATAGACCGAATCCAGAAATATGAAATATTTAATAGCCAATAACTTTGCGTACTGTTTCACTTTCAAAGTGTCCGTGAACGAAGAAAGTCTTAAAATATAAATTTTCGAAAATGGGAGTGACCCGCCCCTCTTATGGAGGATTATTCCACAAAACCTTTTATGCCATAACTCCGGCAAAAATTTATTTATCAAAACGGTGTTTGACGAAAATGTTGAACTGTTTGTCGTAAAACTGGGCGAAATCGGTCACGGCTAGGCCCAGTTTTTATACCTAGTAGTGCTACGCACACAAGGTATATTAACTTTAGTCGCCTAACGGCAGTACGTAACGGCATAAACGGATCGAGATAGATATTGACTTATATGTATCAAAATGTTCAGGACGAAAAGAGAAATTGATTAAGCCATGTCCGTCCGTCCGTCCGTCCGTCCGTCCGTCTGTGAACACGATAGCTTGAGTAAATTTTGAAATATCTTAATGAAATTTGGTATTCGGGCTAATTGGCACTCATCTCCGAGCGCTATTTAAAATAGGCGAAATCGGATAATACATGCCACGCCCACTTTTTATACATAGAATATTTTCGAAAACACAAAAAAAGTGATTACTCAGTACATAATACACCTATAAGGATAAAATTTGGTGAATACATTGAGATTGAGGCATAAAATAAATTTTTCAAGAAATTTTTGAAAATGGGGTGGCACCGCCCACTTTTGATTAAGTCAAATTTAGAAATAATATTAATCATAAATCAGAAACCGTTCAAGGTATCGAAACGAAATTCAGCACGCAGGTTTGCAGATGTTCCAGGAAAAAATGGGCGGGATCGGTTAAGGTCTACGCCCACTTTTATATGAAAGATTTTGAAAAGGATCGTAGATATATTAAATAGGCAATAACTTTGCGTAAAATAGCTTTACATCATTTATATTTCAGTTTTAAAGTTTCCGTAAACAAAAAAATCCAAAAACTTAAAATTTTCGAAAATGGGCGTGGCCCCGCCCATTTTATAGTGGAATATTCCACAAAACTTGTTATGCCATAGCTCCGACAAAAATTGATTTGTCGAAACGATGTGATAATGTTCTATATATAAAGGTAACTGTTTGCTGTAAAATTGGGCGAAATCGGTTAATGTCCACGCCCAGCTTTTTAACGTAGTTCTGCAAATTTTTTTTGTAAAATTTAAAGAGCGATATTTCTACAACTAAGCAAGTTATATCAATTAGATTTTGCACACATAATAAGCTTTTTAAGAAAAACTCGGCCGCAAAAAAATTTTTTCAATTTCGAAGAAGTAGTCGTGGCGCCGCCCACTTTTCAGCATAAAATGTCTGCTATTTTCAAAGGCAATCGCTTATAATTCGATTTTGATATTTCAATGAAAATTTGTCAGCTGCTTCTAAGTAGTGTGTATTATACTCCTGCCAAAAATTAGCAAAATCGGGAAACACACAAGCGAAATATTCGGGCACGTACTTAATAGCCCACTGCAATAGCGAAGTTATATATCTTTTTAAGATTTTCATACCTTTAATAAACATTGAATGTATGTAAGTATGAGAACAAGAAGATAAAAGTTCACTAAAATGATCAGCACGATGAGCGGAGTCGATTTAGCTATGCCCGTCTCTCCATCCGTCTATCTGTCTGTCCGTCTGTCTATTTGAACGCAATCTAGCCTCTCAGTTTTACAAAAGAATGCTGAAATTCGTGGTTTGCTTTGGCCGTTTTATAATATACTAGCAAACCCGATAGACGTTGTTTTGACGTTTTGATATATAGAACACATCTACATATAAACTTTCATTCACTTGAACCAAATAAACTCCTAGCTATACCGAACTGCAGCTTTATATGACCTGGGGGATTTTCCAAAAGCTATATACAGACTGTGTCGTGCCCAACGAACTCCTGAACTTATCGTGAAAGTTCAAGGGCAAAACAAAACACAAATTATGTGGGCGTGGCACCGCCCACTTTTGAAAAATGGTGTAGATATTGACTAAGTGACACATATATCCAAACTTCATTAATTTAGACCAAAAAACTTCGGAATTATGACGAATTGAAACTTTATATAGCCTGGGGGCGTGGCTCCGCCTGCTTTACATTACTATATGTTGTCTATGCTGTACCCAGTGAACCCAAGTATATATTGTGAAAATTTCATAGAGATCGGTTGAGTTCTTTGGCGCCTATAAAAGACACCCTTTTTTATATCTATTGTTGTTACGCACACAAGGTATATTACTTCATTCGGCATAAACGAATCGAGATATATATTTATGAATGTATATCAAAACCTTCAGAATGAAAAGTGAAATATCCGGGCATGTAGTTAATACCCCACTGCGAAAGCGAAGTTGTATATATTTTTTGATTTTCATACCTTTCATGAACATTAAATGTATGTAAGTATGAGAACAAGAAGAGAAAATTTCACTAAAATGATCAGCACGATGAGCGGAGCCGATTTAGCCATGTCCGTCTCTCCGTCCGTCTGTCTGTCTGCCCGTCTGTCTATTTGAACGCAAATACGAACTGAAAGTATTAAAATAGACCTGCGTAAATTGGGATGACATAATAGATCACTACTAGGTATATAATGTTCGGTTCCACCCGAACTTAAACTTCCTTACTTGTTTGTATCTAATAACCCTTCGAAAATTACGTGAAGTCTAAAAAACTAAGCTCGAGTATCCCTTCATCAGTTTTTTACGATACGAAGCGTGCCTCTTCACCCTTGGATTCGGCTAATCTATTTGCGGACTTCTTCCGCTCCAACTTCGTTACTCAATCCGATCTGCCGCCGGTATTTCCCTGCGGACTGCCCTATCAACTTTGGTGCCCTGACATTAGCAATTGACGATGTTATTAATGGGTTTCGAAATATAAAATTATCTTCCCAGACTGATATGGACGGCTTATCGTCCTAAAAAACTGTCCTGCTTTGGCTATCCCACTTCTTTTAATTTTCAATAAATCTCTTGAAAATGGAGAGTTTATAGCTGCATGGAAGGTAACCTTCATCAGCCCTATTTTCAAAAGCGGAAATAAAAACTATTGTATTTTCCAAAAGATGGGTAATAAAACTATGGATTGTATCTTTAGATTACTTTATTACTATCCATTTACAAGAATATATTAAACATCAAAATCGTGATAAGTAGATACGTCGCTCGAGTCTCAGAAAAAAAACGGAAGTCCCGATCAGCTGACATAAGTGTTGCCACTTGATATTCTGCAAGTAATGTTTCTGTGCTGCCAACACCTTCCCTTTTCAGTATATTTACCAGATATATGTATTTGTTCAAGTTGGTTTGAAACGATCGACGGGTTTACGAGTGCGCTGTGGTCGCCTATGCACAGTTTCGGGCTGAGTAAGGTTTTCAGTCCTCATAGTATGCATTTCGTTTTCGCGTGTCTGCGCCTCGTACGTTTGCTGTGTTACCGGAGGTACCGGTATTTGTGCCGGTGCTGACGTCTCGTTGGTAGTCATCGACATCTATTGAGGTATCATACAATTGAAATGCCTCCACTAGACGTTTGTTATAACTGTCAGCACCGCTTTGTGATACTTCTAAGGTTTCTTGATGACGTTTTCGGATTTGATTTGCATGACATCGAATCAACTTACCATTTTCTAATCGTATGTTGTACATGAGCCATGCTTTGCGTCAAATTGCTTTTTCGTTTTAATTTGCGCGTCGCTATATATATTAGGGCCAGTAGATAAAGTTGGCTGAAGCAAATCGAGTTTTAGACGGATCTGCCTTCCAAGTAAAACTTCTGCAGGCGATTTACGGTCCTCGTTCTGCTTGTTTGGTGTGGAACTTGTAAAAATACTAAAAGATTTTGATCAGTTGCTCCTTCCCCGTTCAACCTTTTCAGTGCCTGTTTGAAGGTATCCACAAATCTCTCAGCTTGGCCGTTCGACATAGGGTAATATGGACTACTCCGGATATGTTCAACGCCGTGCTTAGCTAAAAATTGCTGGAACTGGTGACTTATAAATTGTGTGCCATTGTCTGACACTATTGTTTTCGGCAATCCAAATCTAGCAAAAATTTCAGTCAAAATTAAAATAGTTTGCGTTGTTGTAATAGATTTGGTTTTAATTATTTCTGGCCACTTGGAAAACGCGTCGATAACTACGAGATAATAACAAGAATCAATTGGTCCGGCATAATCAACATGCAGCCGTTCCCAAGGTCCAGAAGGTTTTGGCCAGGGATGCAAAGTCGTTTTTGTTGGCATTTTAGCAGCAGCCGCGCAGTTCGGACAGCCTTTGACTAGAGCTTCAATGTCCGAGTCGATGTTTGACCAGTAAACGTAGTTGCGTGCGATAGCTTTTGTGTACTGTATGCCTGGGTGGCCCCGATGAAGCTCTTTAAGTACACGCTTTTGAAAAATCGTTGGTATTATGATTCGCCGACCAAACATTAAGCAACCTTCGACACTGCTTATGCTATCTTTTCTATTGAAATATGCTTTGTAGTCTCTATTGTCACATTTGGGTGGCCATCCGTCGGTCACATATTTAAAAATTTTCGAAAGTATCGTGTCTTTCGCTGTTTCAAACTGAACCATTTTACCTGTAATAGGCAATTTGTTAATTGACTCTGTTAAAATTTGCTTTATTTCGGTTTCGAATTCAATTGCTGCAATTACGTAATCCTCAGCCGGGTTGAGGGTGTTGCTGATAAGGCGTGACAAAACATCAGCGTAACCGAAACTGGTTGTTGATATAAATTTTATCTCAAAATCATATGCGAGCAATTTGACTGCCCATCTCTGAAGCCTATTAGCCTGATGTGCACTTATTCCCGCTTTATTTCCAAAGATAGCAAGTAGGGGTTTATGGTCAGTTTGCAGTTTAAACTTTCGACCAAAAATCATTCTGTGGAATTTCATTAGTGCGAAAGTAATTGCCAAAGCTTCTTTTTCTATTTGGCTGTACTGTTTTTCTGCCGGTGTTAGTGATCTGGACGCATGACAAATTGCTTTTAGTGAACCGTCTTCGAATTCGTGAAAGATAACAGCTCCGAGGCCGTAATTAGAAGCATCAGCTGCTACAACTATGCCTTTTGTCGGATCATAATGTGTTAATAACAGCTTTGACGATAAAATATCTTTTAGCCTATTAAAAGAATTTTGGTGTACTTTTGTCCAGTGCCAGGATGTATTTTTCTGTAGTAATTCGTCTAATGGACCTCGATGATTTCGCATATGGCTAACAAACTTTGCATAAAAATTTATGGCGCCTAAAAATGATCTTAATTCTGACTGATTTGTTGGCGCAGGCATATTTTTAATTGCATCAATGTGCTCTGGATCTGGGCTTATGCCATCTTTATCGAGGATGTAGCCTAAATAAGCCATCTTTGAGTAGGAAAATTTGCATTTTTCCCGTTTAGTATTGCTGTATTCGAAATAATACTTCGTGCAAATTTGCATCATGATCTTCTTGGGTTTTACCCGAAACAAAAATATCGTCAATGTAGGCTGCCGCATTGTGCAGACCCGCTAACATTTGGTCCATTATCTGCTGAAAAATAGCTGGAAACGTCTTCACACCGAATACCATACGATTATATCTGAATAAACCAATATGTGTGTTTATTGTGAGAAGCTCTTTAGAGGCGTCGTCAACTTCCACTTGCAGGAATGCGTCAGATAAATCGATGTGGCTGAACACTGTGGCATTGTTCAGCTTAGCAAAAATATCCTCAGGTAGAGGCAGTGGATACTGATACGTTTCCAAGGCGCTGTTTAGACCTGTGGAAAAATCAGCACATATGCGAATGCTGCCGCTTGGTTTTTTTATTACAACAAATGGCGCTGCCCAGTTGGAGTAGTTAACAGGCGAGATAACGTTAAGATCTTGCAGTCTTTGTAATTCTGACTCGACCAAATGTTGAATTGCATAAGCGACTGGGCGCTTAGGACGAAAAACGGGTTGACAATTCGTCTTTACAACTAAATGCGCTTTAGTTTTATTGCATAGGCCTAATTGGTTGTCAAACAGTGCTGGAAATAAATCTTTAGGAAGTGATTTGTCGCAAGATTTATGTACTGGAACTATACTTGGCTGCTGTGTTGACGAAATGTTGTTGCACTTCTGGCGGTATGAGTAACTTCTTCAATTTTTGTTAAACCTAATTTGTAAAAATTAGCTTTCGAAATTATGGTAATATCCGATGCTGTATCAAATTGTAATTTCACTTGCACATTGTTGATTTTGACGTTGACATATTTACGCTGTGCAGTTGTTATGCTGTTTGTTTGATATATGCTGTTAGTGACCGGCTGTTTTGCGTTTGATTTGCCTTTGCTGTAGCTTTTGTTGTGATTGTTTTGCTTTGTTGTTGATTTAGATTTTATTTTGCAGTAACCTTCTTTGTGTCCTACTTTGTGAGATTTTTCGCAGGTATGATTTTTGTAAGTGCAATTGCGTACGTAGTGCATTGCTCCACAGAACCAACAAGGTGATTTTGGTGGTTTGACTTTGTTCTGGTTATTGGCGCTAGCAGACAATTTGTTTACCTGAGTGGTTTCGCGACTCTTGGCTTCTACTAATGCTGTGTCCGCTTTTAAGTTGATGAGTCGTTGACATTCTCGAGAGAGCGTGTCCAAATTAAGTGTATTGGCTTCTGTGTCCAATTTAGTTAACATTCGGGTTCTTATATCGAAATCTGATTCGGCTTTAAGTCCCATTACGAATATTAGGCATTTGAACTGATCCAATGTAATGCTATTTAATTTGAAGTTTTCGCATTGTTTGTTGACTTCTGCAGCGTATGTTCTAAAGTCCATGTGTGCCGCTTTTGTCATCTGCAGACAGTTGTAGCGTATGCTGAATTGAGATTTTTGATTCCCAAACAATTGCTTTAATTTGTCTACAGTGCATGCGAAATTGAATTCCCTGGAATGCTTGGGTAAAATATAGTCAATATATTTGCTGTGGACCGTAGTGTTGAGCTTCCTTAATAAGAGTCTGACTTTAGCTGCGTCATCGAGCTTATTTGCATCTATTAAAAACAAGTCTTCATAACGAGCGAACCACGTTTCAAAAGTAAGGTTATGCTCTGGGTCGTATATGAATTCAGTGATACTCGATGCCAATGTGTCCATTGTTCGCTCCGGTTGCAAAATAGGTTTTTGACCCTCACCGGTATCACCAGATTTTGAAAATAGCTGTGCTATAAGAGCTTGCATAGCCGCATTATCTTGCTCCCGTTGCTTTTGCATTTGGTTAAAAAATTCTTGCATTTGTTCTGCGTTCATTTTAGATTTTTTTTTTTTTGCATACGTAAGGAAAAATAAAAATTCACCTCCTCGTCGCCACTATTGTATTTGCCAAAAGATGGGTAATAAAACTATGGATTGTATCTTTAGATTACTTTATTACTATCCATTTACAAGAATATATTAAACATCAAAATCGTGATAAGTAGATACGTCGCTCGAGTCTCAGAAAAAAAACGGAAGTTTTATTTATTTTTTTATTTATTTATTTATTTTTATTTCTTTTTTCTTACAAATCGCATTTTTACAAAAGTACATAAGGGTAGAAGCTTAAAACAAAGAAATATTGACGCTAGGATTAAAATGTAAGAAAAAGTACAGCATTCTTTAAAATAGTAAAATACGTTTTTACATTTAAGTATTGAATGCCGACATAAAATAAAATTTATAGATATTACAATAGTGTGTGGGGTGCAGGAATTTTATAAAGAATTATGAAAATGCTATGAAATAGCTGTATCTACATATTTAGGCTTAAGAAGAATTAATTAAATGAAAACTTTCTAAGTGATTGGGTTCAGCAAATTTTTAATATCATCGTGTGGTATCTCTAAAAGAAATAACTTAACTTTCGACAAGAATTTATGCAAGCTCCTAATAGTACGTATAGGCGCAGGTAAGGCGTTGAAAAGTTTACAAGAGACAATTGTATAATAATGATTAAAGCGCGTAGTACGAGAAGTGGGTACAGCAACCAGTCCTTGCAGGTTTCCTCTTAAGTTATAGTTATCAGAGACTAAACTTTGCATATACCCACAGCGAATGAAAAAAATCTTTAGACATTTGTACGGAAAAACGGAAGTCCCGATCAGCTGACATAAGTGTTGCCACTTGATATTCTGCAAGTAATGTTTCTGTGCTGCCAACAAAAACAATGTTGCCAACTATAGACCCATTGCTAAGCTGTCAACGGTTTCCAAACTATTTGAATATCTTGTCAAACAGAAAATGTATTTTGCTGTTAGGTGTCTAATCATAGAGAACCAACATTGTTTTATGTCTGGCAGATCCACCATAACAAATTTGTCAATTTTTTCGGAATTCTGTTTCTCAGCTTTCAACAACCGTCTTCAAGTTGATACAGTTTACAACGATTTCTCTAAAGCGTTTGACAAAGTCTGTCATTCTACATTAATTTCGAAAATAGCTAGAGTGGGTTTCCATTCAGCATTCTTAGCGTATTTAAAATCATACCCGGCTCAACGGAACTGTGTAGTTGTGATAGACAATACGTACTCAAATTCGTTTATTGCGGTGTGCCACAAGGTAGCATTCTTGGACCGTTGTTGTTTATAATTTTTATAAATGACATTTCGGATTGTTTCCAACACTCAAACTTTCTCCTGTACGCTGATGATTTAAAGGGTTTTTCCACAGTTGAAAATTCCTGTGATTCTAGCAGGATTCAATCTGACCTAAACAATCTCGCCGTGTGGTGTAAAACAAATAATTTGCAGCTTAACGTTGTTAAATGTTCTCATGTGACCTTTTCTAAGTCGCGACTTACCATTCCTACTTTTTATGCCGTTGGCAGTGCCCCCCTCTCGACGCGAAATGAAGTCTCGGACTTAGGGGTCGTATTTGATTCAAAATTTTCATTCACGACTCCCTTAAACTCTATCATTGCTAAGTCGTATTCTGTTTTAGCTTTTATCCGCCGCTTTACTACTGACTTCAGGGATCCGTATACTCTTAAGCTTCTATACACCTCGCTCGTTCGCTCCAAGCTGGAATACGCCTGCTTTATTTGGAGACCTCGAAGCTCGAACGTGTGCAAAAAATATTTGTTCGCTTTGCGCTACGTTCTCTGAATTTTTCTGATCCGATTCCTCCCTACGATGCCAGATGTGCACTCATTAATCTTCAGTCTCTGCAATGCAGAAGAACTATTCTGTCGATGACGTTTGTCTTCGATATTATTAATGGTTCAATCGATGCGCCAGCTCTTCTATCGAGTATCTGGTTTCATGTTCCAAACAGACCACTTATAAATAGTAATACCTTTTATATGGGCTATGCTTGGACCCTCTATGCCTCTAACGCTCCTATTTTCAGAACATTAACTGAATGTAATCTTTTCTCTGATTCTTTGGCAATCGACTTTGCACTCTCTAAACCTAGTTTTAAGTCTGCACTTGTCAATATATTTTTATAATAAATCATTTTGTATCATGTCTATTTCGACGTAGTCTGTATGTAGTTTTTTACTCTAGACTACTTTTGTAATTAATTATATCAAGCAATCAATTAATTACTAAATAAATAAATAAATAAATAAATCTACCTACGTACTAACTAATATATGAATACTAATACATATGTACGTGTGCGGTACTTAAGTATTATATTGCTATATTTATTTGACCCATATAACTTTTGTATTAGTCCATAGATTTTATTGGATGAAAACTTATCTTTTTTGTAATAAAACAGAGCTTAAGGAGAAAAAAAATGCCTTGAAAAAAATGAAAAGTTTTCGATATCCTTCCTTCCAAAGTACAAACTTTTTATATTTTAACGAAAAAAAAGGGTAAAATCCGTATTGGTTGTTCATGATCTTAGAACCTGCAGGGCCTAGCGAAAAGTTTTGTATGCATCGTTTATAGCAAATTGTATTAGCTTTTAAATTGTTCAACCCGTTTTGGAATTGCCCAATTTATTATTGAAATATACATGATTAAGTGGAAATATCTTCTTTTTTTTTGTTTTTTGTAGCAGTTTTTGGAGCTTTACGGCCGTTCTATATTTTTAAGGCAAAACAAAGTTTTCCTCTTCACAACACGTTCAAAAATAAAATAAAAAAAGGAAAAAGTAATTTTAAATTGGCTTAAGAACACCAAAAACTTTCTGAACGAACATAAAGACACCATAGTGATTACCAACGCTGACATAGGAAACAAAACGGTAATGATATACAAGACGGACTGCAAGCCAAAAATGTAAGACCTGGTAAACGATAAAAACACATACAGAACCATGCCTACGGACCCAACGCAACAGCTACAAAGGAAAAACAACAACATCATAAACGAAATCTACAAACAGAAGAACATAGACCTGAAAAAGAAGATACAACTTTCGTGCACTGCAGCAGCGGCACCCAGATTATATGGCCTACCGAAAATACACAAAGAAAATACACCGCTACGTCCCATCTTGTCGTCCGTAAATGTCCCTTGTTATAATCTATCAACATATATGGAGCACATTAAAAGAAATAGTTTCCAGGACCTACAATGTTCAGAACTCCTTTCAAGTCAAAGAAAAACTACAAAAGATAAATATAAATGATCATGAAATCCTTATGTCATTTGATGTGGTATCTCTTTTTACAAATATACCCACACAGTTAGCAATTTGTACCATCATGCAACAATGACAAACATTAGAGGATCATACAATACTCAATAGATCTCAGTTCCGTAAAATTTTAGAATTCTGCTTACGCGACAACAATTACAAGTTTTCGGAATGACCATGGGAAATCCCCTATTACTAACAGTACCGGACATCGTGTTGGATAAAATTATTGACGACAGTATCATTGAACTGAAATCTAAGGACATGCATACGAGGTGTGTTCAAAATCGCGAATTTTGTGTTTTTTCAAAAATTATTTATTTATTCATGAATATCTATTTTGTCCCCTTCAAAGTAATCCCCATGAGATATTATACACTTGTGCCAACGGTTTTTCCAATCTTCGAAGCACTTCAAAAAATCATTTTTTTGTATCTTGTTCAGCTCCTCCTTCGATGCCGTCTTTATCTCGTCAAGAGAAGCGTAACGTCGTCCTTTCATGGGCCTCTTCAGTTTAGGGAACAAGGAAAAGTCACAGGGGGACAGATCTGGGGAATACGGTGGCTGCGGCATCATTAGTGTGTTGTTTTTGGCCAAAAAGTAGCGCACAAGCAACGATGCGTGAGCAGGGGCGTTATCGTGGTGCAATTTTTGTTCTTCTTTGCACATCTTCTCGGCTTTCTGAGAACATTTTGTACCACCGATAAACGTTGCTTCGGTCCAAGGTAGCTTCTCCGTATGCCACAGTCAACATTCGGAATGCATCCGCGCACTTAATTTCGTTTTTCACACAAAATTTGATACAGGTTCTTTGATCCATTTTTTTGAAAAGGTAAAAATCGAAGACGATCCAAAACACGTGCAAGCAAAGCAGCTGTCAACAATTAACTGAACCTTCAAAATGGCCGAGCTTGTCGGCATAAGTGAGAGACATGAGTACCAACATAACGCCACAAAAAATTCGAAATTCGAATATACGTAACCAACGAAAATTCAAAATTCGCGATACGTTTTGAACACACCTCGTACAACGCACCCTTTGTCGTTTGTGTGTATGTGCAGATTAGGAGTAAGTTGCGCTACTAGTAGACATATACTATGCTAAAGACAGAATAGACAAAGAACAACCACACAACGTCGTATATGAAATTAAGTGCAATGGAAAATTTGGCGAAAAATTCAACAAAATATACATTGGTACAACCAAGAGAGCTTTGGGAGTAAGAATCAATAAGCACAAAGCAGATGCTAGAAAAGAAAAAACAACTACAGCATTGGCCCAGCACTTAGCGAACAACAAACATACAGCTGATTTTACAAATGTACGAATACTTGACATAGAGAGACGAACAAAAACTCAACTGACACTGGAAGGGTTGAGGATAGAACAAAGAATAAAAGATGCTGTCAACTTTAACGAAGACGTGGACAACATAAATTGCGCTTATTCGACAGCGATGTCCGAGAGAAAGATGTGCGCATAGAAATATCGCAAATAATGTAAATGAATGTTTTGTAACTTTGTTTTGTTTTGCATTGTACTGAATTTTGTGTTTATGTAATATTTTACTAAAGCAAGGTGTGAGTGAAAAATTCTATGTTTTCAAAAAAAGAATGTGATATTTAAAGTTTTTTATAATAATAAAACGAGACTCCCTGAAAAAGGTGCAAACCAGCACCGAAACGCGTAGGAGGAAGAGGAAAACTTTGTTTTGCCTTAAAAATATAGAACGGCCGTAAGACTCAAAAAACTACTACAAATAGGAAATTTGGCCCAATATGAAAAATCAAACTTTTTTTTTTTTAAATAACGGCAAATCGTAAATATCTCAAAAACATACCATAGAATCAAAAAAAACCTCGATTTTCGGAATCAGGGGGTGGTTTTACATACGAATTTCATATTCGCGTCTCTGGTGGTTTTTGTCTGTAGACCAGTGTAATAGATTAATTTGTGCATCCTACATTCCTCCGACGAGCACACGTGGATAACATCGTAGCTGTATCATCTTTTAGTGAAAATATCTGTGTATTGGGTGATTTCAACTTGGGTAATATTGAGAGGTCCAATGTTGATGGTAGTAACGCGCTATTTCCCTTACTGTCAAAAGTATATCTGAAACTTATTTGATTGACAACTTATTAGGTTGTGGCCTTTTACAGATAAATGTTTTTTTAAAAAGTCTGTCTCTTATTTTGAATCTGATCTTTGGTAAGGACAACTTACGTTTTACCCTTTTGGAATGCCTTGACCCTTTGTCTATTCCTGGTATCCACCATATATCATTAATTCTAAAGTTCGAATTTTATAGTTTTAACCAAATATGTACACATGATAAACCTATACATTTCCGGTTCAAAACCATGCATGTTGACATAGTCCATTATGAAATAAACTTAATAGATCGGAACCCTGTATTTTCCAAGGTTGAAGTTGAAAACTGTTATGATATTTTTAGGCAAAGAATAAGCGAAATTTGTAAAACACATATTCCTGTTATGAAGAAAACAAATTATAAAATACCGTGGCATAGCAAGGAGCTATCAAAGCTTAAAAATTTAAGAAACACTCAACATCCTCTGCGAAAAATATTCTGAAAATTCAGGAAAATTTTTGAACAAGTTCTAACTTGCAAATTATTGTACTAAAATTGTATGCGTAATCAAAAGTTTTCTAGAAACTCATTCAAAAAGTTGCAGATTTTGATACGCATTTTTAAAATTTCCTGAACTTGGTGTAAAAGTTGAAATTTCAATACTATTATTATGAACTTAGGTGTACATAAATATGCAATTTTAATAATATAATCTTTTTGGTTCTGGGCTTTACAATCAGAACTGCAGTTCGCATCCACAGCAGGAAGGACCTGGATTGTCAACGGCACGTAACTTTTCGAACACCAAATATTGTACCAAGCTTCTCCTGAGATTCTGCACACTCCTTTTGTATTTTTAAGGCATTTTTTAAAAAACTCACTCACTAAATTCGATTATATTGTGGCGATTATTCTCAAGCATGTACCATCCCTAACTCAATAACACACCTACCACTAGTTAAACACAACTGAGATAACGATGGCTATGTTTATGCATGCAAGCGTGTAACTAGGAAGAGGAAGAGAGATGGCGCGAGTGTTTGCGAATACGATGCAAAGAGGAGATGCCAATAAATAACACCGACCCTTCCAGAACACGAAAAGCGAACAACCAAGAAAGTTCTCGGTGCGGAGGCAAGCACCCTGTTGGACTATATAAGGCGGTGATCAAGCAAGGCAGGTTGATCAGTTTATTTTCAAGCGTTGAACAGTGAACTACTGTGAAGTTACCAAACTCTTAAATTTGTATTGCGTTTATTACTAGTAAATAAAACTAGCTATTAGTTACAATATCTGAGCGTGTGTTTATTTGACTTTATAGTGATCGAACCCAGGATTAACAATCAAGGAATCATCGAATTCGTCACAATTGGTGTCAGAAGTGATATTGTTAAATAAATACCGAGAGTTTTCAAGGATAACAAAGGCATGGCAAAGTTGAATGAGCTGAAGATCCAAAACCTTAAAAATGAGCTGCAACAGCGTGGATTGAATACAACAGGCAATAAATCAGAGCTACAGTCACGATTGCTAGAGGCTATGGAAGCTGAAGGAATTAACGTTGACGATCATGTGAATCAGCTTGTGGAAGAACCATCGACAAAAATGGAAGAGAAGGAGTCTACAATTCCAGCCGCAAGTGTGGATACTAACGCGTTGTTGACTGTATTGACTCAGATGTCATCTAGCATTTCAACACAGCTGGAAGAACAAAAGACACACATGGCATCCCAACTAGACGAACAGAAGGCATACATTAGATCTCAGTTGGAACAACAGGAGACACGTATAACATCAAAATTGGAGGCACAAGAGGAGCGTATATCCATGCACGAATGTCTTCGCAGCTAGAAGTGCAGGATGCGAAAATTGCCCAGCTACAGAATAAAATAGATGCTGAAGTAAATGCACTGAGAGGTCGTATCCAGGAGTTACAACTGAATCGTCCAACTGCTTCAACTAGTGTCCCGAAGGTAAAAACCCCATCTTTTGATGGTTCTGTTCCTTTTCAGGTATTTAAGCTACATTTTGAGAAGACGGCAGCTGTGAATAATTGGGGCATGGAAGACAAAGTTGCTGCATTATTCGTGGCATTGGAGGGTCCTGCAGCTGAAATCTTACAGACGATTCCTGACGGTGAACGCAATAATTATGAAGCATTGATGGGTGCAGTTGAGAGGCGCTATGGTAGCGAACATCGAAAACAGATATACCAAATAGAGCTACAGAATCGCTTTCAGAAGGCTAATGAGACATTGCAGGAATTTGCATCGGATATCGAGAGGTTGGCCCATCTAGCAAACGCAGACGGACCCGTAGAATACACAGAAAGGGTAAAAATCCAAAGCGTTATAAATGGAATACGTAACGTGGAGACGAACCGAGCCACATATGCAAATCCCAAGAGATCATTTGCTGAGACGGTATCACATGCTCGATCTCAGAAAACAGCTGCGCTATTAAATAAGCCGGCGTACAAAGCTCACCGCGTGGAGGTAGAACGGCCAGACTGGGTAGACACAATTCTGGAAGCGTTTAACGGAGTACAGAAAAACAGTAATGGTGCCATTAAATGCTTTAAGTGCGGAAAACCAGGTCACATAGCACGTTATTGCGGCACTGGCTCCAGTAACCCCAGCAATTCAAGTGGACGAAAACGCAAAGCTGAAGGAGATGAGCAAATCTCCCAACCAAATCAGTCGTTAAACTCAATCGAGCCAGCCGAAAGGGGCGTGGACTGGCTCGCGCAACTGAATGCCCCATAATCTCTGTCTCACAGATCGGAAGGAAAGCTAGTAATGTTACTGTTGTTGCATATGTGGATGGAAAAGAGCACTTACTAACTGTGGATATAGGCGCATCGCATTCCATAATTCGATCTGATTAATCAACAAGGAGCTGAGACCATTGCATGGAGCAAAGTTACGTACGGCCACTGGTGAGGACACCTATGTCCTAGGGGAAGTAACATGTGAAATCGCAATTGGGAACGTGGCCGTTCTACACAGTTTTATAGTAGCAGATATTGTTGACGAAATCATAGTTGGTGTGGACTTCTTAAGCGACCAAGGCATCAAGATTGACATGCAAAACAGGATTATGAATTACCAGAACATGGATGTGCCATTAAATTTTAGTTACGAAAACAAATACGTTAGTAAGCGAGTGCTTGTGGAGGAGAGCCAACAAATTCCACCGAAGTCGGACCAATCATATGGGCAAAGATTGATGGAGATTATGGGACAAACAAATTGTGGGTTGTCGAGGCAGCAAACAAATCAAGGACGAACATATTGGTAGGAAAAACCCCGGTCATGACAAAACAACTTAATGAGTTCAAATCGCCGATTAAACTTTCCAAAGGAGCAATATTGGGACAATGCCAAGAGGTCGAGGTAGTTATCAATTGTGAACAGCTTCAGGAAAATGATTCTACCATCAAGATTAATCTTTCAGATGATATCACGTCGTGGACGGCAGGCCTCGAAAAAGATCATCAGAAAAAGGCAAAGGAACTTCTATCAAAGTACTCGAGCATATTTGACAAGGATGGTTCTAAACCAGGTCGGGCCAAAGTTGTGAAGCATCAAATTGATACTGGTGATGCAAGGCCCATCCGCCAAGCTCCTCGTAGTATTCCATTGGCCAAACGCCTAGTAGTAAGAGAAATTATACAGGAAATGAGTGACAGCGGCGTGATCGAACCATCAGCTAGTCCATGGAGCTCACCGGTAGTACTAGTGAAAAAGAAAGATGGAAAAATGAGGTTCTGTGTGGATTATCGAAAATTGAACGACGTAACGAAGAAGGACAGTTATCCATTGCCAAGAATCGACGATACTCTGGACTCGAAATGGTTTTCCACAGTGGACTTGAAAAGCGGCTACTGGCAAGTGGAGGTAAAGGATGAAGATAAAGAGAAGACGGCTTTCAGCGTTGGAGAAGGGCTTTGGCAATTTACGGTAATGCCCTTCTATGCAATGCTCCAGCTACTTTTGAGAGACTCATGGACCACTGCACTGGCAAACATGTTTGGTGTACCTCGACGACATCATCGTGCTGGGAAAAAGCTTTGAGGAACACCTAAAGAACTTGGAGGAAGTTTTCCAAAGAATTGCTGGTGCTGGTCTGAAACTATGTCCCAAGAAGGAAGTAAGTTATTTGGGTCACAAGGTAACTACGGAGGGAATCTGCACTGCTAAGGAAAAGATCGAAGCCGTAAAGGATTGGCCAAGACCGACAAATTTGCATGAGTTACGGAGCTTCCTTCGGCTGTGCACGTATTATCACCGATTTGTACCAAACTTTGCCATTGTAGCTAGTAGTCTCCATGACCTTACAAGGAAGAATATGAGTTTTGAATGGAAGAAGGAACAGGACGTGGCTTTTCAAACATTGAAGGAACGACTATGCACTGCCCCGATGTTAGCATATCCAATTCCAGGTTCAAAGTTTATTCTGGATACAGATGCGAGTGGTTATGCTATAGGAGGTGTTTTGTCCCAGATTGTTGATGGACAGGAAAAGGTAGTTGCACACTATTGCCGAACAATTGTCAAGCCTGAAAGGAACTATTGCGTAACCCGGAGAGAACTGTTGGCATTGGTAGAGTGCGTTAAGCATTCCCACAAGTATCTCTATGGGCAGCGATTCCACGTCAGGACAGACCACTCAGCGTTGAAATGGCTCTTACAGTTCCGTAATCCGGAAGGTCAATTGGCACGGTGGATAGAGCGACTGCAAAGTTATGACTTTTCCATAGAGCATCGCAAAGGCAGCACTCACGGAAATGCTGATGCAATGTCACGAAGACCATGTAATTTGAAATGCGAACATTGTTCCAAAGCTGAGGCCAAGGAAGACATTATAGATGTGCGGCTCATGACTATAACATCTACGTACGAATGGGACATGGATCAATTAAGGAGGTTTCAGCACGAAGATCCAGATCTTTCACGTGTGATGCAAGGAATCGAATGAAACGAGCGACCATCAAGAGAGGAGATGTCAGCAGAAAGTCCTGTTGCCAAGTCATATTGGGCACAGTGGAATAGTTTGCAATCAGAATCCGGTTGTTTGAATCGAATATGGGAGAGTGAGGATGGTCAATGCGTTCGAAAGCTGATAGTCGTCCCAAGGAAGACAATCCCTGATGTACTCAATGAATTACATAACGGTCCAAGCGGTCGCGGAGTGGATTGCCAACTGTGAAGTATGCATCAAAGCTAAAGGACCGAAATCAAGGAGCCATGGCCAAATGAAACAGTATAACTCAGGTGCGCCATTTGAGAGGATAGCCATGGATGTAGCTGGTCCATTTCCTACTAGCAAACTCTGAAACAAATATGTACTGGTGGTTATGGACTATTTCAGCAAATGGTCAGAAGTGTACCCTATTCCAAATCAAGAGGCAGAAACAATAGCAGAGGTGTTTACTAACAATTGGGTAGCTCGGTTTGGTGCACCGATGGAGATACATTTTGACCAAGGCAGAAATTTCGAATGAGCTGTGCTCCAGGAAATGTGCAAGACATTGGGCATTCGGAAAACTCGAACAACTGCACTACCTCCTCAGTCAGATGGCATGGTGGAACGATTCAATAGAACCTTGGAAGAGCACCTGAGGAAAGTAGTGGATAGGTTCCAGAAGGATTGGGATACTCACATCTCCTTATTCCTAATGGCATATCGCTCTGCAGTACATGAAACAACTGGTCAGACTCCTGCAAAGGTAATTTTCGGGAATTATCTTCGATTGCCAGCTGACTTGAAGTTTTGGATAAACGCTGATGCAGGAGTAAATGCTCGGAAATCTACTAGCGTATTGGAAGAAGAAATGAGGGAAATTCACGACCTTGTGAGACAACGGACTAAGATCATGAGCAATAAGATGAAGGCCAGGTACGGCAAAGCAATAAATTCGGAAGGTTTTATTGAAGGAGATTTAGTGCTGCTGTACAACCCACAGCGTAAGAAAGGTTTGTCCCCAAAACTACAATGTAACTGGCAATGCCCATACAAAGTCATAAAACGGATCAACGATGTGGTATATCGCATACAAACTATGGGAAGGCCAAGGAATAAGATGAGGGTGGTCCATTTGGAAAGGCTAGCTCCGTTTGGTTGTGGCAATATGTCTGATCGGGACGATCAGACTTAGGTGGAGGGCAGTGGGGCGATTATTCTCAAGCATGTACCATCCGTAACTCAATAACACTCCCATCACTAGTTAAACACAACTGAGATAACGATGGCTACGTTTGTGCATGCAAGCGTGTAACTAAGAAGAGAGATGGCGCGAGTGTTTGCGAATACGATGCAAAGAGGAGATGACAATAAATAACACCGACCCTTCCAGAACACGAAAAGCGAACAACCAAGAAAGTTCTCGGTGCGGAGGCAAGCACCCTGTTGGACTATATAAGGCGGTGACCAAGCAAGGCAGGTTGATTAGTTTATTTTCAAGCGTTGAACAGTGAACTACTACTATTGCGTTTATTACTAGTAAATAAAACTAGCTATTAGTTACATTATCTGTGCGTGTGTTTATTTGACTTTATAGTGATCAAACCCAGGATTAACAATCAAGGAATCATCAAATTCGTCGCAATATCTTCAATTTTTCCGAAACTTTAAGGAAATCACGAAAGTTTTAAAAAAATTATTTATGAAAACTGCCAAACTCTTCACCTTACAGAAACTTCATCCTAAGTTAAATGCCCAAATCTACCATACAATTGTGAAAACATACCCTACAATAACACTGACAATCATTTGATTGTCATTGTTGTCAATTTAACCACATCGCTTCAATCACATTCTTAACGCGATTAGAAAAAGCTGATATCAACAAATGCGTCCGCGTGGGTTTTCGTCTCTATCTAGTACATTAATAAAGACTCTGAGTTAAGCAAATGTCTGCACTTATCATTGTCACGCTATTTATATCAATGATACTATATAACTATCATCACAGTGACATCACAACTGACAATTGTCATAACCTGCCAAAGCTGATATGAAAATTATGTTTACTGTTTATTTTTAGTTGGAAAAGTTATACATTTTTTGTTGTCAAATAACATTGAATTTTTAATTATAAGTTTAACTGAAACTTAAGGTTATTCGACTTCAGTATCTATAAAATTATATTATATATAAATAATAGTAATGCAATAAAACAAAGAAAGATAGTCAATAATATTGTATTAATATTAATTTCAGCTGTTTGTTTCTTTTTGAGATATTTTTGATGTGTTGTCCGCTGGTGACTTTTTGCTATGGCCCGCATTTCTTCTTCAAACCGAAGGTCTAAATGTTCTATTCAAAAGTGAACTTCAGGTTAGTGAAATAGTGAACTTCATAAAGCGGCAAAATATAAATATTGCTGCGATTCAGGAGACAAAGTTCAATGCCCGATTAGATCTTCGGACCTGTGACGGCTACAACATCCATTGGCGTGACCGTGCGAGAGGACTTGGGGGCGGACTTGGTTTTGTCACCCTTCAATCTGTGCAATTGCGTATATTTTAGATTGATGTCGATATTTTAGGTATGGTTGTCCGGTCAGGCGATGTCGATCTCGAAATAATTAACATTTATATACCTCCTTTCACCTGTGTCCGAGTGAATACCGCCCTGACATTCGCGTGTTACTCAGAGGCGATAATCGGGTTATCCTCGGAGTAAGGACACGATATCGAATGTAAAGTATCGATACTGTACTCATTTAAAGTATCGCTGTACAAGTATCGGGTACCCGATAGTATCGAAACAAAAAGACTCGTACTCAAAGTATCGATACTAAATTTACGAGATAAATAAGCAGTTCGATACAGGGTTCCAAATGATTAAGTAATATTAACAAAAGCAACAAAAATATGCTAATGCCATGCCTTTGAATTTGCCTTGCTTAAAAGCCTTTTACATTATATGTTTTTTTCACATGACCTGCCACTTTTTCTTCAATCACGTAATGTTGTATGACTATCAATACTTCCAACAGTTCAATTTATCTGCTTCTTTTTACGCAATAAATAATGTAAAATACATATTAGAAAGCAAGATGTTTGCTTTTGCTTGGAAAAAAATGAGCAGCCACAGCAGCAGCATGAAAAATGCTTATTGAAAATTAAAAAATTAGAAGCAATCATGATACAATAATGAAGGTAGTTTCAGTTAAACAAATTTTAAATTTTACAGGAAATTTTGAAATTTTCAAACATAACCAGCCTTGCCATATTAATATGATTGGAAATTTAAAAAAAATTTCTTTGGAATTTTTGTAGTTTTTTTCGGGATTGTTGTCAAATGTGGATGCTAAAGGACCCGTTAAGTTAATGTTTACTGCTGCTAAGCAGTTCGCTTTTCAGACTTGTCAGCAGTAGCAAGAATTAGCAAAAAGCAAGCAACAGCAAACTCATAGGCTGCGAAGCATTGAACATTTGCCTAACAGCAATCGATCTTTTGCTCATCAGAATTTTTCGTGCTGCTGCTGTGGCTGCTCGTTTGTTTTTTACAAGCAAAAAAAGTATTGACTTCTTCCTAAGAAAAATTTAATCAATTAAAAATGCAAACGTGGAAAAATATGGATTTGGTTAAAATTCGATTCGATACCGGATACCAAAAAGTATCGTTATAAAATTATCGGGAACGAAATATCGTTATCGAAGGGCAAAAGTATCGATATGGTATCGTATCGTATCGAAATTTGTGTCCCTACTTAGGTCTATCGTGATTTCAAAGCTGTTCCTTATGTGATTCGAAGTCTTGTTTTTAACAAAAATTTACTACTATTTTCTGGGGTTGATAACGAGTTCTGGCTTAACTTATGTACAGGGTGTCGCAAAAGTAATCCTCCTATCAGAAAATGCTATAAATTTTGCGATTGGCCCCTAAAGTCAGTTCTGTTTTGACATTTGTGTAGTAAACACATGCGAAATACACGTTAATAAACAATGTTACGCTACACTGCTCCAGAACGCGGAATATTGCTGACTATTTATTTGACCAATAATCGATCAGGGCCAAACGGTTACTGTGAATGGTGAGCGCTACAGAGCAATGATCAACGAGTTCTTTTTGCCGCAACTTGATGAATTGGGATTGGAAAACATGTGGTTCCAACAAGACGGTGCAACAGCACACAATGCACGTGCCACAACCGATATGCTGAACATCGGAAGCTTACTTTTGCGCCACCTTGTATAAAGCAACACGTTTAAGTCAACTTCGGTTTTAAGTTTGCATTAATAATAGGAGACAATAATATCTCATTGAAACTTATCACTCTAATATACACTTGGTAGACTATTTGTGTTTGTCTTTATGCCCTGAAAAGTTTCCAAAAAATATGCATCTTCATTATTATTAAAAAACATAGTCCTATAGTCAGAAGCACGAATGTGCAATTAGTCAGAGTTTGAGTTGATAAGTTTACTGTATTAGCCATTGAAAGTTCTAGGTTTGACAAAAATCCCTGATATCATGCTTACACCGAAACCACAATATTTTGCGGTCCATGTAAACCGTATAAGCCGAAATCAAACTTTAATCTTGTTTTAACAACATTTTCATTTTAGCATATTCATGATTCTGGCAAGAGGGCGAAGTGTGTACGTATTTTGATTGCAGATACGTATGCACATACTCGTATATATTTATTTAAATTTTTTTTTTTAGCATGACCGCTTTTTATTGTGTTTTAATTGATTATAGAAAAAATTTACAACGATTTATACAGTGATAGTATGGGGTGACATGTTTTGATGTTGTATTTAGTTGGCCTTACAAAATTTATTACTAATAGTTTCCTACTATTTTGATTTTTCTTCTACCATTTCCTCGACAAATGAAAAATACTCCTACTTTTTTTTCGTTCGCAAAAGAAACCCAGAAAATGGAAGTATCAAAAGTAAACGTCAGCTAGGGAGCTAACCTTCTTGTAATTAAATCATGGCCATATCCTGCCAAATCTGATATGAAATTGATGTTTACTGTTTTTTTTTTTTCAGTTGGAAAAATAATTGCTTTTTTCCAACAATTTGTTGGTTTTTACGGCCTATACATTTTCAAGTGTCATGACTATGAATGAGTCCACTTAAAATTGGTTGGAAAAACTATTAATTTTTTTGGTTTCAAATAACATTGAAATATTATTTATAAGAACAACTAAAACTTAAGGCTATTCGACTTCAGTGTCCATAAAATTATATTATACATAAATAATAGTAATGCAGTAAAACAGAGAAAGATAGTCAATAATATTGTATTAATACTTATATTAACCCATCTTCGGCCGCTACATGATCCCGTTATAATTTTTTGTTCCCCTTTAAAGGAAAGGCTTTTAGGACCATAATCAAGAAAAATTTCAAATATAAAAAGATTCTGACCAGCCGTTTGCTTTTTGTGGACTGGTCGAAAAATCGACCACTGGCCAAAATCCGTCAAGTATGTAAAAAAAATAAATTGCTTCAGGACAAAAAATGTTGCTCTTAAACTTGAGTTATTTGTTTTTATTTCAAAGAAAACTGCTTAGTATTGAAATGTTATACATTCTTATACATATACATACATATTTTATAAACATTGATAGAGACGTCAATTTACAAATTTTTATGATATTCATCAAAGCATTTAGTATGTAAGTAAATATTGAATTTTTTGCAAGTAAAAATAGTATGTTTCTTGCATAATTTACAGGGCCGATATTTTTTCTAAGACTTTTTATTACAGAATGTATCCTTTCGTTGCTCCGAGGAAGGTTCGACGGCTGGTTTAAGTCTCCGCCTTCATGTCCACGTCTGCCTTCTTCCTCATTGTCATAAACCAACAATTTTGTTGTGACTTCAGAACGAAAATTAATTTGCGAAAGTGGGGATGCCTTTTGGATTTTTGCAATCATACAATGCAGCTTCCACGTATTGACCATGGCGTTACCAAGAAGGTTTGTCCTAGTGGACACCACCACTTCTTTCCTCGAATACAAATACGATAATTTGCTATAGCATTATCATGCAGATCTACACCACCCATACCCTTATTATACTCTTGAATAACTTATGGTTGCGATATAGCAATAGTTTTTTTTTGTTTACGGCAATATCTTTTAGCAGAAACAATTGGCTCCACACTCGAGTTATTGGTCATAACATTGACAAGAGCATTGTCTTTCCACCGGACAGTCAATATTTCTTGATTACTATCGAGTAGCTGGTCAAATGCTCTGCGCTTTTATCTTCTTCTTAGCGGTGGTTTTCCCATTCTATTTTCGCGTATGGTCATCTAACCGACTGGGCGATTTTGACCGTCCAACATAGCTCGCCAGTCGTTTCTTCGTTGCGCCAATTGGAAACACCGCGGCATCGCAAATCGGGCTGCACTTGGTCCTTCCGTCGGAGTGGTGGTCTCCCTCTTCCTCTGCTTCCACCGGCGGGTACCAATAAGAATACCTTCTAGGCTGGAGCATCTTCGCTCATTCGCACTACGTGGCCTAGCCAGCGAAGCCGCTGTGTTTTAATTCGCTGAACTATGTCGGCTCATCATTATATCTTCTTCAGTACCAACGCGTAGAGGTCCACAAATCTTTCGAAGAACCTTTCTCTCGAATACTCCCAGAGTCGCCTCATCAGATGTTAGTGTCCACGCTTCTGCACCATATAGCAGGACGGGTGCGATGAGTGACTTGTAGAGTGTTATTTTCGTTCATCGAGAGAGGACGGTCAAAATCGTCCAGGCGGTTAGATGACCATTTAAAGAAGAAGAGAGAGGACTTTACTTTTCAATTGCCTACTCAGTCCGAACTAGCATTTGTTTGCAAGAGTAATTCTTCGTCGGATTTCTAGGCTAACATTATTGTTGGTGTTAATGCTGGTTCCCAGGTAAACGAAATTATTGCTGCCAACAGTGGCTTGGTTGCCAAGGCGCGAATGCGCTGACTCTTTGCATGATGACAGAAGGTACTTCGTTTTGCCCTCGTTCACCACCAATCCCATTTTTTCCGATTCTTTTTCTAATTTGGAGTTAGGAGTAAGTAAGATTTTTTCTTAAATCCGCCACATGGATTGGATGTTGATGCATTTTCTGCGTCACCCAGATCGTTACCTGCATTTGGAATATTCTCTGCTTCTGAGTATTGTAGCTCAACTGTGCTTGCTATTTTGAGGTAATCATTATTGTCGTCGTTAATATTTATCAGGTCATCATCCAAGTCTTCTTCGTCCGTCATGCACTTCAGGCGGTGGAATGTATACAATGTCGACCTCCTTTGCGTTCGATACAGCTTGATCCTCCTCATCGTCTGAAAATGGCTCATTTAAAATGGCCATAATTTCACAAATTTTTATTGATTTACGAACCGGCATTGTATTCGCCTATTGCTCGCATAATTTTAAAAAATGAACTGACCAAAATCAAAGCAAAACAATCTGGGGAATACCCTTTTCAAACTTTAAGTAACGATGGATAGAAGGAGACAAATATATGATACAAAAGTATTGCAAAGCCACGGGAGTTGCCAGACTTTTACTAAAAAAGGAGAACTTTAAATAGAGCTAAACCAAAACCTTATACATTTTCAGAATTCAGATGATACTAGTTTGCATTTATACAATGAATAAAACGAATACTGCTTTGAATTTTTTTTAACCTACTTGACGATTTCTGGCCAGCGGTCGATTTTTCGACCACTGAAATTAACGTTCTTGGAAAAGTTAGAAAATTGGCAAAATTAAAGTGGAAATTTTTTTATTCTTACAGGCTGATATTTTATCTTCCCAAGATGTTGGTGTTAATTACTTTTAACATTTGTCTTCTAATAATTTTTATTTAAACAAAAAACTGTTAAAAATATGTATATTTTCTTCCTATCACTAAAATTTTAATTCAAGCATTTTTTCAAAAATATCTATACTTACGGCGCCGCCGATATTCCAAATTTACTAACCCTGTAAACGGATCAGAAAATCAACATTTAGTTTGAGAGATATGGACCTCTAAAAATGGTGGTCGAAAAATCGACCATTGGCCGAAAATGGGTTAAAACTTAAAAACTAACAAGCTGTTTGTTTTTTCTTGAGATATTTTTGTTGTGTTGTCCGGTGTTAACTTTTTGCTACGGCTGCCCACATGTCTTGTTCAAACCGAAGGTCTTCATGTTTAAAAACGCCTAGCAAATAAAGATTTCAAAAATGCTTAGTTGCTACTTACAATATATTTACCTCGCATCACTGGATCAACCATCCTTAGTTTCCCTAGTGCTTTTTCCCCCCTCCCTTCCCAATTGAAGGTCTCCACCAAGGCGTAAGTAAAAACGTGCCGTAGGACGCTATCATTGGAAGCTCCCTTAATACTGTACATACACATTGTCTGCGAAATGAGAAAATTTGGAAAAATGAGTACTACATTCGTAAGTATTATAGTAAGAAAAGAGCGTTCTGGCTAACAATAACTCTTACCATGGCTAGTAGAGACTTGCGATTATTTAATTTGACAAAACTCCTTAGATAGACTGTAGGGGAAGAAAGCTCGCAGTTTCATTCAGCACACTATCTGTGGTTACCCCGTTGTTGTTGTTGTTGTTATTAAGAGTGCTTCGCCCTGCCTAATGAGCACGATCACTCTGAGGATCGTAATCAAGCTCTTCTAACGGAAGTCTAAGGAAACGCGCGGTTTCAACAGCCTTGGACCTGAGCGATATTGGTGTTAGAAGAGTAGGTTCGACTGAACAGGAGAAGAGATGTTTGTTATCATGAGAGGCCATACCACATGCAGGACATGTGTTTGGTATGTTGAGGTTCAGTCTGGATAAGTAAGGGTTTAACCTATTACAACATCCAGAACGAAGTTGTGCTAGGATGAGTCTAGTCTCTCTCGGAAGAATACGCTCCTCATCAGCTATTTCAGGTGATTCGATGTCAATTATGAGGTTCACAGGCCGAGATCTGAGGGATCTGTCTACCGACTTAGTATGGAGGTCGTTTAGAGCCCGCCTATGGTTACGCAGATCAAACGGCAAGGTAATGTGGTACCGGATCTCATCATTGTGCTTACGGAGATGTCTTATGTCTCTAGGGGACGGAGCTTCATCCAATAGATGACGGTTTGGATGATTAGGTTTGTGGCAGTTCAGTAAAAACTGTTTGCTCCACAGTTCCGCATTCTCGCGTACATTGAGCATTTTGGCCACGGGATGAAGGTGAGACTCGGATGACATAAGCAGACATCCCGTGGCAGTTCTGATGGCGGTCTTTTGGCAGACGTGCAACTTCCTCAGGTTGGTGTCAGCAAGGTTGGGCGAGTATATGGGCCTCGCGTAATCATTAACCGGTCGGCCAATAGCTTTGTATGCGGCTATCAACGCTTCTTTATCTTTCCCCAAGTACTGCTGACCAGCGTCTTGGTAGAAGTCCTCCATCTACGTGGGCGTTTAACTCTTGTCCCATCTGCGAATTCCACGTCGTAAAATAGGGTCGCCGTCGATTTAGTCGGAGACAGCGTCAGATTTTACTCTGTCAAGAAGCTGGAAAGATCTCGGAGGTAACAGTTAATCCTCGTACATAGCTCGTCAATTAAGGGGCCCTTACACGAAGCCATAATCGTGCAGTCGTCAGCGTAGGAACAATGGAGACTCCGCCTGCCGACCGTTGAGGTAGTTAGCGGTTCACCTTTTAAGGCCGGCAGGTGTCTCTTCCAGGTATCTTAGGAGTGTGGCTTTGGAAAGGTCAAGTGCCACGAGCACCGCCCTGTGGCTTGGAGACTGTTGATTCAAATCATAGTTTATCTGCGTCGTTATGATGTTAAAAGCGGATGTTGTACTATGTCACTTCCTGGTTGCCCCCGTCATGAGAGTCACCGATCTCTGTGTGCTCTGCAAAATTACTTTGCACTCATACAGCAGAGCATTCTGTTCCAAACAATCAGCTTTGTCTACTGTCTATCATAAAGATAGTTGTTACGGCGGGATCGTGGCAATGACGGTGGCGCGCTCGCACGTAATAAAGGGAGACAAACAATAAAAAGCACCGAATTAGTAAATAAACAAACAAGGATTGCTTTCGCTAAGTAAAGAATACACAGGTGTTTATTTGGGATATGTTTGAACACTATTATAATTAATAGGATAACAAATGGCGTGAAATTTTGAATATCGTATGGAATTAATAAGGAAAAACTATATTTACCTCTGGATTGGCTGCTCGTAACTCGCGTACTCTCGAAAAACAAGTGGCCGAGCATAGGCCGGTGGCCTAAACATGCCGGCCCCCTTGCGGCGAGCAACCTTCAAAAAGAACAAATAGTGTAGCAGCCAAACCCAGATAAATGCACAATTCAAGTTTCCGGTTGAACTAGTCTTAAACTATTAAAATTATGGTGGGCCACCCATGGGCCCTTGCTCTGCCAGTCGCCGCTTGACACCTGTTGTGGGTGAGAAAATAAAGGTTAATATACATGTACGTGGTTTTGCTTAGCTCATTGCACCTTATTTTTTTTTGTATTTTTATTGCTGGTGGGCCCCCGAAATTACAAGGCCGAAAATTGTGGCTTGTGCCAGCAACCCATTGATGGTTGACGGTGGAGTGCCGCTCAGCATCAGGCTGGCATAAACGTCGGCGCCTAGCGTCAGGCGCACAGGAGAGGCACGGAAAAATTCGGGATCCGCCAGCCTCATAAGCTGGAAAGGTGCAGCAACCGTCGCATCAATATTAGAGACCGGGCTCATACGATGATGGTGCGCAAGGACCGTAGCTTGGGTGGTGACCCTTCTGGTTACTCCGTACTTTCCCCGAAGTACAAGTGTACACCTGATCGGCCGGGTCCCACCAACACGTTCTAGGTGAAGATTGGTAGCGAACTCACCGTCAATGACCGTAGTTGGTGAGCACGGGTCGACCAGGGCACGGACGAAGTGCAGTGCGCCACCGGACTCGATGCACACCAAAGCCGTTGGTGCGATGGCGACAAACGATCGCATAATGATGGCTGTAGCAGGGGCGTTGGCCGCTCTACCGGTGCGGAAAGTTGTGGCGGACAACGGTGGTAGTGTTGGTAAGTCCGCGGGCCTGGTAAGGTGCCGTCCGACCCGCTGTGCGTCGTGATGAGCGGAAAGGACGTGTTTCCGCGTCACCCCGACGGACATCAGTGGGACTGTGAGATGGTCGGAAAGGACGTGTTGCCGAGCCACCACGATTCACCTTGACAGACCGCGGGGATGGGCGGAAAGGACGTGTTTCCGCGCCACCCTTGCGTAGTTTAGATGTTGGGACTGGACATTGAGGTGTGTCCGACGCGCGCTTCTTCCGTTGCTCGTGTCGTAGTAGCGGTCGGAAAGGACGTGTTTCCGAGCCGCCGAGCTGTGGAGTTGGTGTTGCAGCAGCCCTCATTTCTTCTTCTTCTTCTTCTACCTGCTCTGCCCAAGACTTTGTATTTTCTGTGATGGCTATGGATAGCGCATCATCAGATATTTCGCCTTCGTCTTCGATGATGTCGGTAGACTGTCGAGTAACTAATATACATGTACCGATGACGTCTGCCGTATTTGGCAATGTAAAAATGGAGACAGATGCGTCGCGACAGATGTGGTATTACATCCTTCAACATATTTAACTTAAAGCCCTGGGGCCATCGGCGGAAAACTGAAAATCGGATAGATGAGGTGAACATATCTCTCGTGTTACCATTTTGCCATGCCAAGTGGAATACCAAATTTTGCAGTTTTATGAATGAAGGGTATCGAGGAAAAGTGAATCGTGAACTGATAACTTTCCTCACAGCATATTTCATATTTTGTGTTAACTTATAATTTTTTCATTCTGTAAATTACTGGCGACCAGCATTATTGCCAATACCTATATGGGTACACATTCGTAGCTGAACCGATTTCACCTAGCTCCAGGTGAATAAATTCACTCGTTCCCTTAGGTGCGTAAACCCAAAAAAAAAAAAAACTGGTGGATTTTTGTAACGAGTACATACCCGTCGCGTTTGTGTGTGGCAACTCGTGTTGTCACGAAGAAACGTTTGATGTGGCTACGCTCATTCATTCAGCACTGGATACATTTCTGAATGAAATGTTATTGACGAAAATTTTCACGAGGGTAAGTAGTAAATTTGTAATTTGTTGCTAATTTTCTTTTTAACTAATATTTGTGTTATTTACAGGTGATGAATGGATACACAGGACCGATGGGGGACTCCTGGAGGTAAGTATGAATGGACGCTGGCCGAAATCCTGTATCGTTTCGGCCAGAGTCAGAAAACCACTTACATATATATGTACATATGTCATTCGCGGTGATGGCCGGCACACAGCGATTGATAGATATGTATGTAAATATACAAACTTTTTCCAAGTAGTAATCGTTTTCTTTCTTTTGCAGGGTTCTTCCATGGGTAAGTGGTACACCCCACCGTAAACCTCATGCCACGTTAAGCATGGGCGCATGGGCGGGTGGTAAAATTAAATAATGCGCCGGGGGTATTGTATTTTGGTTCTCGTGGCGGTCGTGGTGGTGGAGGCAAGGAAGACTCTAAAGAATGGATTCCCGTAACCAAATTAGGGCGCTTAGTGCGTGATGGAAAAATTCATTCATTAGAAGAGATTTACCTATATTCTTTGCCAATCAAAGAATTCGAAATTATTGATTTCTTTGTGGGTACAGCACTACGTGATGAGGTTTTAAAAAATCATGCCTGTTCAGAAGCAGACCCGTGCTGGTCAGCGCACGCGTTTCAAGGCATTTGTTGCTATAGGAGACAACAATGGACATATTGATCTTGGTGTTAAATGCAGCAAAGAAGTGGCTACCGCTATTCGTGGCGCTATCATCCTGGCTAAATTGTCAGTCGTACCTGTTCGTCGTGGTTACTGGGGTAATAAGATTGGTAAACCCCATACTGTACCATGCAAAGTTACTGGTAAATGTGGTTCCGTATCAGTGCGTTTGATTCCAGCTCCTCGTGGTACTGGTATTGTATCAGCTCCTGTACCTAAGAAGTTACTAACAATGGCTGGCATTGAGGATTGTTATACTTCGGCTCGTGGTTCTACAGGTACCCTTGGTAACTTTTCCAAAGCAACATACGCTGCTATTGCTAAGACCTATGCTTATTTGACACCTGATTTATGGAAGGAGATGCCTTTAGGGGCCAGTCCATATCAAGAATTCGCCGTTTTCTTGGCTGAAAAGCCCACCACTGCTGCTCGTCACCAAGTGGATGCTTAAATAGATTCCTCGTCAAATTTTAATAATTTGATAACGACTTAATAAATAATAGCAAACAGTAATTAAAGAAGGCAGTCCAAATCAAGGAAAACCTTAACCGAGCAAGAAGTTTATACACAGGTGGCAAAGTGGTTTGGGCAAGATGAAGATGTACTACGAGAGTTTGGTCAATTTCTACCAGATGCCATCATCAAAGCGGGCAATATATGTCAAAGTCGGTCCTGTTCGAAGCACCAGGACCATGAACAATTGCGGCAGTGGAATTGGTATCCAGTAATTTGCTTTTGATAACCAAAATATCGGATATGGACGGAAGCGACGTGTTGCGGGTGAGTACGTGAGATTATTAGCAACGACTGACTTACCTAACGATACTATTCCTAATCCCGCTAGTGGTGGCGTCGATAAGAGTAAAGCCCAAGCTGATGGGACAGCATTAATTGTACAATCATTGCGGACGACTGGAATCTCTAGACCTTTAACTTGAGTAACGTACCTGCATGCTGTGGTGATTTCACCAGCGACTAAAGTGGAAAAACGTTTTCAGTTGAAGTATGGCAAGTAAATTACCACTATATAATTAGATTTTTATATTTTAAAGAGAATATTGTCGAAGTTAGTACATAAGTAACTCTCAACTAACTGTAGTTAAGATTAAGTTGTAAATTAATGTGAAAATAACATATATAGCACGTATCTGCCCCGAACCCCACAGCGCCACTGCCTGGTCTTAATAGGCTGGTGAGTTTATTCATTGTCCCACTCATGGGATAATACTCTTGTAACTGTAGGTAGGTTTTTAATTGTAATTCCACCTAAGATTTGGTAACTGTGTCCTTCAGGAGACACCTGCTAAACCAAGTCCAAAACGTCGGGAGAGGTATCAAAATACGCGTTTTGACCTCTGTATCACTAATCAGAAAGCGAATTTTTAATTTTGGAAATCTATTTTCCAAGCAATTTCTGTCATCAATCCGATGCCTGCAGCCATGTCGGCTTATTTTGAGTTTTCCTTTTCTATTCCCCATCTTCACCCGGTTTTCTTTGATGTCATCAAACTTTATTAAGGAAATCCTCCATTTCGAAGCCAACATGGCGTAGCTTAAGAGCCAACATTTTTCATTTTGTTGAATTTTGTAAGACTCTTAACTGTCTACTTCGGTAATTTAAGAGCCAAAATTTTTCATTTTGTTGAATTTTGTAAGACTCTTAAGTGTCTACGTCTGTAATTTTAGAGCCAAAATTTCTCAATTTGAATTTTCTAGACCTCAGAGGTATGTGGCGAATACTGTTTAGGAGGATCCTATATAGGATCGTGAGAATGTCTGGAGGGGAATATCTTGTTGGTCCCTGTGCCACATATCTGTTGTATAAGTGGGTACAAAATTATATGTTGTTTGTATACGAATGAAACTTCGGTTGCAGATCGGGTCACCCGTCTGCGGTAGGTTTTCTGTTGGCCTCGTTACATTTGAACGAGTGCGCCTATTGTCTTGTGGGTAGGCTCCTTTGTTTGGTGAGCAATAAGGTGGTAAGGGGTTTGTTCTAGTTGGGAGGGGAATACGGTTCGGTGGGAGAAGTCTTGAAGCTCTCTAATCCTAATAGTAATTAGAAGTGGAATTAGAGATACTTAGAAGTGGAATATCATTACCTTCCGCCATCCTCGTTACCGGGTGGCAGTAAGACCAATTTCGTGATTGGTCTGGTAGTCTGGCCCCTCGCGGTATCAAGTACTACGACACGAACTCGGTGATCTGGTCCACGATGTAGTTGTGCGATTCGTCCGAGTCTCCATTCGTTTGGAGGCAGGTTGTCTTCCTTTAGAACGACGAGGTCCCCTTGTTTCGTGTTTGATTGTGGGTGTTTCCACTTTACGCGTTTTTGTAATTCGGTGAGGTACTCTGTTTTCCATCGTTTGCAAAACGTCTGGTGTAGAGCCTTGAGTTTTTCCCATCGGTTGACGAGTGAGGCACGATTCTCGCTAACGTCGATCTCAGGTGGGGCTAATAGGTGTCCCCCAACGAGGAAATGTCCCGGAGTCAATGGCTCCAAGCTGGACGGCTCGTTGGACGAGGGACTAAGTGGCCGAGAGTTGAGGCAGGACTCGACTCGACAAAGTAGGGTACTGAACTCTTCGAGGGTGAATTTCTGATCGGACGCGATCTTCTTGAAGTGGTTCTTGAAACCTTTTACCCCTGCCTCCCAGAGTTCACCCATGTGGGGGGCGCCCGCTGGGATGAAATGCCAGGTCAGGCGTTGATGGTAGTATTTCGATAGGGTTTGGTTGCGGGCATCCGAGAGAAAAGCTTTGAGCTCGGAGCGGAGGGCTCGAGAGGCTCCGACAAAGTTAGTTCCATTGTCGGAGTAGATGTTCTTTGGACATCCTCGTCTCGCAACGAAGGCTGCCAAGAACGCTGCGGTACTAAGGTCACTAGTGGCCTCTAAGTGAATAGCCTTGGTCGTGAAGCAGACAAATAGGCAAACATAGCCCTTTGACAGCCGACATCCTCTTCCACTGTAGGACTTGATGTCGAACGGTCCGGCGAAATCTACACCGGCGTTTGTGAACGCGCGTGAGAAGGTGGTACGTTCTGGCGGGAGGTTTCCCATCAGCTGGGTTTGTGATCGCCTGCGGAAGATCGTACAAACCTTGCAGTTATGGATGACGAATCGGATCATATTTTTAACTCGTGGGATCCAATATTGCGTACGTAGGAGGCGTAACATGAGTTGGTTTTCGCCGTGAAGGGAAATGTTATGGATAAATTGGACGAGAAGACGCGTAAACTGACAGGCGTAAGGGAGGATAATTGGATGGCGTTCATTATAGGCGAGATCAAGGGACGCAGACAGACGACCGCCTACTCGCAATATATCATGGCTGTCGACGAAGGGGTTGAGAGGAAGGACTTCACTTTTTGTCTCAATGGGTTTCCCGGTTTTTAATTCCTTTAATTCTTCAGAATAATGCTTCTGTTGATATATTTTAATAAGTCGTTGAGTCGTAGCCTTAATTTCGTCGGGCGAAATGAGGTGTGACTCCGCTTTGAAAGAAGATTTCGTTTTGGGATTAGTTCTTTGAGAGAACCTCATAATGTATGATATAACCCTCAAAGCCCTTGAAAAATCAGAAAACCTTTCGAGAATGTCCTCGTTATCGTGTATTTGCTTAGTTGTGTGAACTTGTACTCTCTTTTCTTCGATGTTTGTACCATAATATCTTTCTTGAGTTGGCCATTTTGTCTTGTCTTCTTGTAGCCAAGAAGGTCCCTGCCACCACAAAGTATTGTTGACTATATCCTTTGCTGATAGTCCTCTGCTGGCCATGTCTGCTGGGTTTGATGCGGAATCTACGTGCCGCCAGATTTTATTTCCCACCTTTTCCACTATTTTTGTTACTCTATGAGCCACGAATGTTGACCAAGAGCATGGTGGTTTCTTAATCCAAGCTAGAACAATCGTAGAATCGGTCCAGAGATGAGTATTGAAATTTCCTAAATTTAAGTTTTCGCGGACAGATTCTATCGTTTCGGCCAGTAAGACTGCCCCGCATAACTCTAAACGGGGTAATGATATCGTTTTTACGGGAGCTACTCTCGTTTTGGCCATTAATAGATTGACGTAGATCTGATCCCTCACTTTGGCTCGTAAAAAGATTGTAGCGGCATAGGCCTTTTCTGATGCATCGCAGAACCCGTGTATTTCCACCTCGTTGGATGGCGTGAAATGCACCCATCGCGGTATTTGAATGCTATTGATTTCGTGATAATCCTGCATGAAGCTTTCCCACCGATCTAGGGTTAGTGTAGATACCCTTTCGTCCCAGTCAGTCCCCTCTAGCCATATGTTCTGCATAAGAATTTTGGCTACTATGACGACTGGTGCCAACCAACCTAACGGATCGAACAGCTTGGCGATGGCTGACAGTATTGCCCTTTTTGTAATAATATCCCTATTCTCGATAGGTTTTGCCGTAAAATAAAACGAGTCGGAATGCGCGTTCCAACGGATCCCGAGGGTTTTAACCGTGCTCGAATCCTCGAACTCCAGGAAGCCCTCGTTTAGACGATGAGGTTTGGGTATTCCTTGCAATATTTTGCTGCAGTTCGATGTCCATTTTCGGAGGGAAAATCCCGCGGATTGCAATGCGTGCGAGATTTCATCGCGAGCTTGGATTGCTGACTCGATGCTATGTCCCCCAGCAAGCACAACGTCGACGTACATGCTTGTTCGAAGTATATTTTCTGCTGTTGGTGATGACGTCTCAACGTCGTCAGCTAGTTGATGTAGGGTTCTTATCGCCAAATAAAGGGCGCAGTTTACTCCAAAGGTAACTGTCCGTAATTCAAAGACGCGTATGGGTTCCCCTGGATTGGGTCGGAAAACTATTCGTTGGAACTGTGTCTGATTGGGTTTAATCCATATCTGTCGATACATCTTCTCGATGTCACTGTTGAAGACATATTTAAAGAATCTCCATCGAAGGAGTAGAATGGTTAAATCTGCCTGAAGAACTGGTCCTGCATGAAGGACGTCATTCAAGCTTGTGCCATTAGAAGTGGGACACGAAGCGTTGAATACCACCCGAACCTTTGTGGTCGTGCTCTCTTCTTTTATAACCGCATGGTGTGGTAAGAAGTAGCAATCTGTAGAATGGGGTGGTATGACTGTGGGAACTTTCGACATATGCCCCAATGTCTCGTATTCTCCAAGTACCCTGTTGTACTCTGTCTGTAGGGCCGGTGTCTTAGCTAGGCGCGTCTCATTCCGGTAGAATTGAGAGCAGACGCCCTTTATAGAGCGCCCTAAGCAGATGTTGTTAGGGAAATCCTCTTTAAATGGAAGGGCGACGGTGTATTTCCCATCAGAGTTCCTTTCCGTTGTGGCTTTGAAAAGTGCCTCGCAATAGGCATTATCTTCATTCAGTGCCTTTTTCTTCGGGACATCCTCCAACTCCCAGAAAGCGGTTAACTGCTTGTCCAGGTTTATTTCATTGAAAAATGACACCCGAGTATTAGTTGGTTGAGGTGCATCTGCACGACCGGTTATAATCCAACCGAATACGGTTTCTTGGGCGAGAAGCGTGTTTAATACGTTCTTCCGTATACCGTTTAATATAATTTGTGAATAAACGTCGCCTCCTAGGATGAGATCGACTGGTTCGTTAATGAAGAACCTCTTATCCGCCAAGATGAGATCAGGGAATGCCTGCCGAGTCATTGCGCTCACTTGGCAAGTAGGAAGATCCCCAGTTAATTGTGGTAGGACTAATACCACTGTATCGATGCTAACTAAGGGGTCGGTGAAGGATCCTAGCTGAATGGAGCATGACTCCTTCACCTGCGCTGATAAAGTATTGTTTATCCCGGAAACTTGGACGTGCAAGCGTTTTGAAGGGAGGTTTATTCTACGCTTCAATCTTTCTGTTATGAATGAACATTCTGAACCTGAGTCAATCAATGCTCTAGCAGAAAAATCTACTCCATTGTAGTGAATGTTTACACGCGCTGTTCCTAATAATACCCCCTTAGTAGTATTCGCATGACATGAAGAGACGTTATTAATATCTTTCCTCTTTTCAGATTCCAGATTGTCTCTTGCCTGCTGTGATGTCGAGGGCCTATCATCTGAGGTATTTTGACGCCACCTCTGGTTAGTTGCTTTTGGCTGAGCTGTTGCCAAGTGGAGCAAGGTGTTGTGCCTTGCGTGACACGAGCTGCAGTTAAAGGAACTTGTGCATCGTGTCACTGTGTGTCCAGCCGACAGGCAGTTCAAGCAACAATTGTTGTTTTTTATGTAGGCTATTCGGTCTGCAGTGGTTAGTCCACGGAATTTATGACAATTTCGTAATTTGTGCTCCTTACTGTTGCACATTTTACACGAAGTTTTAGGGACGCTGGCTTGGTATACTCCAAGTTTCGCAGGCGTTTCCCGTGCTGTGATTTGACTCCTGGGTGCCTTGGATGCTTTGTTACCCCTGAGGTCAGAAACGGTTTCCAAAGTTTGGAACCGGTTGGATAGAAATTTATCCATGTCTTCCCATTTTGGAATCTCTGTTTTGTTCTCTATGGTTTGTTCCCATAGAGCCAGAGTGCATTCCGGGAGTTTGGTGGAGCATAGGTATGTTATTATCGCATCCCAGTTGGAAATGTCAATTTGATGACATTGGAGCGATGAAATGCAATTATTAATGTCGCGTTGCAACTTTTTAATTGCTGTACCGCATTCACTTTCTACAGCGGTTAAACTAAACAAAGTTTTTAGTTGAGTATTGACCAGGATACGTTTGTTTTCGTACCTGTCACTCAGATTTTTCCAGGCTGTTGAAAAGCCTTCATTTGTTAGTGGACACCTGCGCACAATTTCTTTTGCCTCCCCTTCAGCCTTTTGGTTTAGGTGATATAACTTTTCAACCGGGGTAAGGCGTTTGTTCAATATATATATAGCTGTGAACAAGTCCCTAAAGGTTGGCCAAGAAAGGTAGTCGCCTTTGAACACCTCGGTGTCGCAGGGAGGGAGGCGAATATTATTTTCTCTGATGGAAGATTCAGAGGCTTTAGGGGCAGGTGTGGCAGGTGCGGACAATTTTTCGACCTCAGCATTGATTGTAGCCATGCATTTTGCATAGCATGCGAAACAAGTCTTGTTTTTTTGCCTCAACGACTGCAGGTCTTCTTTGGATATATCTGTGGAGCTAAGAAGACTCTCATACGTCGCTTTTGTCTTCTTCCACAATGACTTCAACTCCTCTTGCTGTATTGCAAGGGTGTGTTTATCTAGTTCTTGTATCTGTGTAGAGCTGAAGTCTTGCTCAAACTCTACTATACAATCGGACAGTCGGATGTAGGTCTCCATTTTTTTAATTAATTTAAATATCTTGTCTCTTTAAAGGAAACAGAGACCGGAAGGACTGACTCAGGATTTGATTGCTTGCAACTAAGCGAAATTATGTGAAAGTGACACAGATAGAAATCTGGATGCAGATTTAATGTGTCTAAAAAAATTGTGATTAATAAAACAATAGTAATTAATAAAGTTTTGGGATCATAATTTCTTAGGGGTGTATTCATAGACAAAATTTGTGGGTACTTTAATCTATTTATAAGCCAATTGAACAGCTGCAACAGGTTTTAAGTGCCTCTGAATATAAATACTCCCCTAAATCACTGCTTAAATTCTCGTCACGTGACTCTAAATTATTAACTATAAGCGCCTGATTTGAGGTGACCACGCTTATTACCTCCAAAACACTCTCAACTTTTCCCATTAGCTCCGTTTCATATTAAAAAAGTATTAAAACAAAGTTTCAATAATTATATAAAAGCAGTGCAATATTTATCTTAAAAAATTATCTACTACTCAGTGAATTTAAAATACTAGCGAATATAAAGTGCTCAGTATACTTGAAAACGAAATGACCCGGAAATTGTCCCAAAATGACTGAACAATTCCCACAATGATCTCTAAAACAACTCCAAAATGGCCCCAAAAAAGTCCTAATATAATCCCTAAAACCATTCCGAAAAGGTTCTGTGAAAATCCCAAAATAATCCCTATAACTATCCGAAAACTACCACGAAAAGAACCAAGTAGTCCAACCTAAAGCCTTATTTTATCCAGCAATGATCCCGAACTTGAATCAAATCAACTCAGTGAATTGCCAAAAAAATCTTTATAAATACACATTATGTATATTATGTCTAACTATATGCACATATGGATATAATTTTGTTGTATCTCGATGTGCTTATTTCTTATTTTCAAAAGCTTATCAAAATTGAAATTTTACTCTCTATTCAAAATTTTTTGAATAACTGATAACATTTCACTCATCACTTAAAGTTGTTTGAATGATAAATAAAATTTTATTTGTTACTAGCTGACCCGCCGAACTTTGTTCCGCCTTAAAAGCACAAATCATACAGTCACCCTGGGTCCACATTTAGGTCAATAAATTGGGACCTGGGTAAAATATCGAGGTGAAAGATATCTTAAATTTTAGGAGCGAAGTCTAGAGAATGATTATTGAAAGTTTCATTCATTTCTATGCAGTCGTTTTTGTGTGACGCGGACGTTATGGTAAAAAAACCACATTTTTGGTCACATTGTTCCCACATTTTGGTCAATAACTCGGGAACTGGATCAGATATCCAAATGAAAGTTGTCCTAAATTTTAAGTTAGACGTTAAGTGATAGAATGGTGAAAGTTTCATACAATTCTAATTAGTAGTTTTTGCGTGATACACGCACAATCATACAGACGGACAGACAGACAGAGAAAAATTCTAAAAATTGGTGATTTGGGTTCCGCTGGTCCAATAACGACCTCTCCTATCAGTTTTTCTTGAATATCTTCAATGTACAGACATCGACCTGTTACAATTTTATTATATGTAGAGATTTTTTCGTCACTCGTCACTCAAATTTTTTAAAACGCCCATACCTACTTGAAAATGTGGATTTAAAAAAGGGATAATGCTCATACGTCCAACCAAGTGTTAACAAACATGAAAGCATGACTGCAATGATTGACAAACCCATTGCCTTTTGACATCTCTCTCAGCGTGTACTACTGCACATAGTTTTGGTCATATAATAATAATAATAATAATAATTCCCAACGGATTACCCACCATATCCCGCCCGACCGGCGCGAGGGGCGCATCCGCATAACGCGCGGATTATTCGTTCGTGCCGAGTCGTTGAAAGGCTTTGGTTTGTTAATCGTCGAGATCTAAAACTGCTCAGCTACAGAGAAAACCTCATCAGCTAAGTAAAGTAGATATAGGACAGATTATACATTAAGAAATAATTAGTTAACAGAATAAAATTATTGTTAAAAGTTAAAATAGAAGTAAAAGAATAAAAAACAATTATTAGCTATGAATTTAGGATAGAAAGAATTGATTTTTTATGCTTAAAAGCGAGTCTGAAATATCAAATCTACCAGAAAGAGAGTTATAATCTTGACACAAACAGCGAAAAGGCTCATTTAACTGAAAATTGGTTCGGCACTGTTTTAAGACTAGAGGTTTAAAATGCCTTGAAGGACGAGACGGTACATTGAAGTTCACTTCACTTAGAATAAATGGGCTGGAGAGTGAACCATTTAGCAATTTAATCATAAAAACAATTCCAAGCATTTCCCTCCGACTAGAAAATGTGTGTAGATTAATGAGTTTTAAACGATTCGTATAGGGTGGCAGATTGTACGAGGGATCCCAATGAAAATCTCTTAAGGCAAATAGTAAAAATTGTTTTTGAACTGATTCAAGGCGATCTACATGAACCTGGTAACGCGGGTTCCAAATTATAGAACCATATTCAAGTATCGGTCTGACTAATGTAGTGAAGATGGCTTTAGTTATATAAGGGTCGCTAAATTCTTTAGACCATCGTTTAACGAATGCTAGGACACCTCTAGCCTTATTGACTGTTGTGTTAATATGGCAGTTGAAACTGAGTTTATAGTCCATAGTAACCCCCAGGTCAACAAAATCATACACTTGCTAAAGACTATAATTTTTAATTGTATAGGAAGCCGGCTGAGAAATTCCACGCGAAAAACCCATGTGTTTACATTTTTTAAGGTTAAGTGGCATATAATTTAAATCGCACCAAGTAACTAGTGCATCTAGATACTCCATTGTAGTGAATGTTTACACGCGCTGTTCCTAATAATACCCCCTTAGTAGTATTCGCATGACATGAAGAGACGTTATTAATATCTTTCCTCTTTTCAGATTCCAGATTGTCTCTTGCCTCCTGTGATGTCGAGGGCCTATCATCTGAGGTATTTTGACGCCACCTCTGGTTAGTTGCTTTTGGCTGAGCTGTTGCCAAGTGGAGCAAGGTGTTGTGCCTTGCGTGACACGAGCTGCAGTTAAAGGAACTTGTGCATCGTGTCACTGTGTGTCCAGCCGACAGGCAGTTCAAGCAACAATTGTTGTTTTTTATGTAGGCTATTCGGTCTGCAGTGGTTAGTCCACGGAATTTATGACAATTTCGTAATTTGTGCTCCTTACTGTTGCACATTTTACACGAAGTTTTAGGGACGCTGGCTTGGTATACTCCAAGTTTCGCAGGCGTTTCCCGTGCTGTGATTTGACTCCAGGGTGCCTTGGATGCTTTGTTACCCCTGAGGTCAGAAACGGTTTCCAAAGTTTGGAACCGGTTGGATAGAAATTTATCCATGTCTTCCCATTTTGGAATCTCTGTTTTGTTCTCTATGGTTTGTTCCCATAGAGCCAGAGTGCATTCCGGGAGTTTGGTGGAGCATAGGTATGTTATTATCGCATCCCAGTTGGAAATGTCAATTTGATGACATTGGAGCGATGAAATGCAATTATTAATGTCGCGTTGCAACTTTTTAATTGCTGTACCGCATTCACTTTCTACAGCGGTTAAACTAAACAAAGTTTTTAGTTGAGTATTGACCAGGATACGTTTGTTTTCGTACCTGTCACTCAGATTTTTCCAGGCTGTTGAAAAGCCTTCATTTGTTAGTGGACACCTGCGCACAATTTCTTTTGCCTCCCCTTCAGTCTTTTGGTTGAGGTGATATAACTTTTCAACCGGGGTAAGGCGTTTGTTCAATATATATATAGCTGTGAACAAGTCCCTAAAGGTTGGCCAAGAAAGGTAGTCGCCTTTGAACACCTCGGTGTCGCAGGGAGGGAGGCGAATATTATTTTCTCTGATGGAAGATTCAGAGGCTTTAGGGGCAGGTGTGGCAGGTACGGACAATTTTTCGACCTCAGCATTGATTGTAGCCATGCATTTTGCATAGCATGCGAAACAAGTCTTGTTTTTTTGCCTCAACGACTGCAGGTCTTCTTTGGATATATCTGTGGAGCTAAGAAGGCTCTCATACGTCGCTTTTGTCTTCTTCCACAATGACTTCAACTCCTCTTGCTGTATTGCAAGGGTGTGTTTATCTAGTTCTTGTATCTGTGTAGAGCTGAAGTCTTGCTCAAACTCTACTATACAATCGGACAGTCGGATGTAGGTCTCCATTTTTTTAATTAATTTAAATATCTTGTCTCTTTAAAGGAAACAGAGACCGGAAGGACTGACTCAGGATTTGATTGCTTGCAACTAAGCGAAATTATGTGAAAGTGACACAGATAGAAATCTGGATGCAGATTTAATGTGTCTAAAAAAATTGTGATTAATAAAACAATAGTAATTAATAAAGTTTTGGGTTCATAATTTCTTAGGGGTGTATTCATAGACAAAATTTGTAGGTACTTTAATCTATTTATAAGCCAATTGAACAGCTGCAACAGGTTTTAAGTGCCTCTGAATATAAATACTCCCCTAAATCACTACTTAAATTCTCGTCACGTGACTCTAAATTATTAACTATAAGCGCCTGATTTGAGGTGACCACGCTTATTACCTCCAAAACACTCTCAATTTTTCCCATTAGCTCCGTTTCATATTAAAAAAGTATTAAAACAATGTAGTGAAGATGGCTTTAGTTATATAAGGGTCGCTAAATTCTTTAGACCATCGTTTAACGAATGCTAGGACACCTCTAGCCTTATTGACTGTTGTGTTAATATGGCGGTTGAAACTGAGTTTATAGTCCATAGTAACCCCCAGGTCAACAAAATCATACACTTGCTAAAGACTATAATTTTTAATTGTATAGGAAGCCGGCTGAGAAATTCCACGCGAAAAACCCATGTGTTTACATTTTTTAAGGTTAAGTGGCATATAATTTAAATCGCACCAAGTAACTAGTGCATCTAGATCTGATTGTAGCTTATTTCTGTCTTCAAATGACGCGAATGACATGAAAAGCTTTACGTCGTCGGCATATATTAACATTTTTGAAAATTGTATTATTGTAGAAATATCATTTATAAGCAACAAGAACAGAATCGGGGCAAGATGGCTTCCTTGAGGAACCCCCGAAGAGGCATAAATGACATCGGATACTAAATTTTTAAACATTACTCTTTGTGTCCTGACATTAAGGTAAGAGGAGATCCAGCGATTGAGCCTCGGCTGGAAGCCCAACTGATCGAGTTTATGAATAAGTAATGAGTGACACACTTTGTCAAAAGCTTTGCTGAAATCCGTATAAATAACGTCGGTGTGCAGATTTTTTCTAAAGGTATTTGAGACATGACTGGTAAACTCAAGTAAATTCGTAACTGTGGACTTTCCCTTACTGAACCCGTGGTGGCAGTCAGCTATCAAAGTAGAGATCGGACCCGTAAGTTGATTTGTAACAATAGCTTCAAACAATTTTGGGATGGCAGAAAGCTTCGCGATGCCACGATAGTTCTCTATAGAAGACCTACTCCCGCTTTTATGCAGCGGTAGAAGAAACGTCCTTATATCAAAGTTCGTAGAATGAACACTCCGTCGGTGGACACGATAACTTGAGTAAAAATTTAGATATTTGAATGAAAATTGGCTTCTGGCCAAGGTAGGCCGATATTTAAAATGGGCGACATCGAACTATAACCACGCCCCTTTTATCGATATCGAAAATTTCGAAAACCTTTAATATGAGATAATTCAATAATAAAAGCAGCTATAATAATTATATTTAGTAGATTTATTAAATTGATTGTCCTCTTGACGAATTTACCAAGTTTTTGGAAAAGGGATGTGGCACCGACCACATCTGAGTGAACAAATTTTCAAACTTCGACTGTTAATAACTACAGAACCGCTTATGCTATAATAACGAAACTGGTTACTAGGTTTACTATTGTTGTGGTTCATACACCCATAGAAGGAAAACGAAATCACTTTTCGACCTCGCGCCAATATCTCATTGACTGATACAAGTAGAATGATATAATTTGGCAGTTGCACCAGTTTTCTTATTCTTTATACGATTTTTGTAAAATTTTGGAAAGTGGGTGTGGAACCGCCCACTTTTGTACGAAAGCTTTATAAAAGAGAGGTTGGAAACCGGAACATGCCATTTCTCCTTCACTGATGCAGATAGAATAGTAGAATTTCGTAGATACAATAACCTGATAACCTTATTAATGAAATTTTTCAAATTTTGGAAAATGGGCTTGACACCACATATGCATGAACAAAATGTCAAATTGAAGGTATTATTAACTTCAGAGCCGTGTTAGATAAAATTACGAACCCCACGATGCGAGGCATACTTATATTTATTTACTTATTGAATAGCCTACAAAGTGAATAATTCTTACAGAGTAAACTTAAAAGTGCATATTCCTAATATCAAAAACTTGTTAAACATAGCATAAACAACAAAAATAATACAACAAAACAAACACAAAAATACGAATTCAATGTGACAACATCGTCTATTAGTGCATCTCAAACGGTCAAGCGTCGCCTAAGCAGAGATTCGCCAACCGTTAAGGCAGTGAAATTGGACAGTGAAGTTACTCTTTCTGCTGTTTTCGTGCAAATAAAAGGATTGGATGAGAAGTTGCAGAGACAGTTGGACCAAATTTTGCCGCTAGTTCAGAGTGTCTTTAAGAGACTGACTGAGTTGGAGGCCAAGCTGTGTAAAATAATAGACGATGACTTGAGCACGATGGCATCTAGAGCGGCTGAGATGTCAACTCGCATTGCTACCCTGGAGGGGAATATGCGTAAGGCAAAATGTGACATTGTTAGCCTACAACAACAGCTGGCCAATCCTACCTCACAAAAAAATCATGCCCGACTTCAGTGCTGATGCTGTTGCTTTTGGTGTGCTGTATGCTGAGGGTGAGAACCTCAAGTTTATATACAATCAAATATGTTTGTCGATAGATTTTTTATCCCCTCAAGTGCGTGATATATTCCGTACACGGCCCTCTCCTACAAGTCTCAACAGTGCAATCATAATCAAATTTCACTCGCCGATTGATCGCAACCGCACACTCCGTGCTTTTACTGAGTATCGTAGAAGAACCAAATCTAGCATCTCACTCTAGGCACTCGGGATTGAAGGTAACTGGCACATTTTTGAAAGCCTCTCGAAAGAGAATCGACAAGTGCTTCAAGACGCCATCAAGTTGCGAAGAGATGGAAAGCTTGCATCCGTATATAGGTTTCGTGGGTTTGTGCATGTCAAAAAAGAGAAGGGGAAATACAGCGTATCCACGAAAATTACAAACCAAGATGAGTTGGCGCAGTTTTTATAAATGTTAGTGTAGTATAAATTTGTTAGTGTTCTGTTTATTCTTCGTTTTTATTTTTGTTTTTATTTTTATTGTTATTTTTGTAAAGTTAGCACATCTTAGTTTCTTCTCGTCTCTTTTTCCCTTAAATTTTTACTTTGTTGTCTTGAGGTTGCTTTTGTTCAATTTTATAGCACTGTGTAATGCTTATTAACAACAACAACAGCACAAAATCTAGCGTTGATGAGTGTAGCCCGGCGATGATAAATATTTTGTGCAACCAGCAGGAAGGTCTAAAAATTGTTCACTTCAATGCGCGGAGTCTTAATAATTAAAAAATGGACATGGTGAGAAGGGTGTTTGAGTTTTCAGCTGTCGACGTTATATGTGTATCTGAGACATGGTTTAGGCATGATGTCAGTGATGCGCACTTCGACATAAACAACTTTAAATTATTTAGATCTGATAAGATAGGCAGAAAAGGTTGTGGGGTTGCCATATATGTTAAAAATCACTTAAAAACAAAATTTATTGCCCAGTTAACAGTGGATACCGTAGAATATTTGTTTATTGAGTTGTCCGCCTGTTCGTCCAGAACCCTGTTTTGCTGTGTATGTAATCCCAATAAATGTAGTAGTTTGTGTGACTTTTTCGGTTACTTGTCCTCTGTTTCTACTGACTATGACAATATTATCGTTTGTGGTGACTTTAATATTAATTTGCTACGCTCAGATAGTTACAGTTCTCGGTTAGTAGAAGACGTGTCTGGTGTTGGTTTGTCTTTTGTGAATTTATCTGTACCCACAAGGTACGGAAATAACTGTTGTCCAAGCGTACTTGATTATTTCATCGTATCCGGCATTTCCATTGTCTTAAAATTTGACCAAATATCGTTTTTATCGGATCATGACTTGATTTTCTGCACACTTGACATTCAACTTGACAATGGAAATGAGCCTGTCAAAGCCTACAGTTTTTTAGACTTACGATCCTTAAATGTAAATATCCTCTTCAGGGACCTTGCAGACATAAATTGGTCCACCTGCTGGAGCCTCAGTTGGTAAATGAAAAACTTTTGTTTCTTAATAGCACTATTCTCCAGCTGCTGAGTGTACATGTTCCAATGAAAACTGTTGTGAACAGATCGTCCTCCTGCCCCTGGTTCAACAATAGAGTTCGAATGGCTATTAAGAAACGAAGCAAAGCTTATTCGAAATGGAAAAGGGTCCGAAATGAAACGAACTGGAGTATTTTTAAATTGATACGAAATGAAACCACGCAAATTATAAGGCATGAAAAGCAGAAATATTTTGGTAAAAGGCTTTGTCCGTCCCTACCTAATAATGTCTTGTGACGTAACCTGAGAACCTGAGATACTTTAAATGACGCCTTTGTTAACTGTTCCCCCTCCCCAACTCCCTGTCCACGAGCTCCTGCGCCCACAGTCCATTGTGAAACCACCAAATCGCCTGCTAGCCCTACTGACTTTCGACCGATCAGCATTCTGCCTGCTGAGTCTATTATGTCTGAGCAAATTTACTGCCATGTCAATGAATACAATCTCTTATCGCGTTTCCAGTCAGGGTTTGGAGCCAAACACAGCTGCTCCACAGCCATGGTTGAAATACTTGATGACGTTAGACATGCTTTTGATAAAAAGTACTTCACATTGGTTTGTCTGCTGGATTTCTCGAAGGCCTTTGATTCTGCTGACCATGACCTGCTTTGCTTTAAATTGGCAACGTTATTTGGCTTTGGTGCATCTGCGGTGCAACTGATGAGGAGTTACCTGACCGGGAGGTCCCAGCGTGTGAAGGTTGAAAATGAACTATCTGCGATTCGTCCACTGTTATGTGGTGCACCCCAGGGCTCTATTCTGGGACCACTACTATTTAGTGTTTTTGTTAATGATGTACTCTCTAAATGTAAATATGCTTGCATTCATGCTTATGCGGATGACATCCAGATTTATTTACCCAGTCCTCTTGATCAAACAATTAATATGGCAGCCAACTTTAACGAGGATTTATCCTCTATCAATTGCTGGGCGTCACAAAATGGCCTACGTCTCAACGTCGATAAGTGTTATGTGTTACCTATTTGTAAGAAGCGACTTGATGCCGCAGCTGTCCTCCCTTTGTATATTGGAGATCGCGCTATTAAATTTGTCTCGAAGATAACCAATTTAGGTTTTGTTATAAATAGTGATCTTACGTGTGCAGACCATATAAGTTCCACTGTTGGAAAGTTATACTATAGTTTACGGAGTTTGCGAATGTCTTCCCAATTTACTCCGGTTGGCATAAGACGAAAGCTTGCCATACAGTTAATCGTGCCCATCATTCTCTATGCAGAGCTGGTGTATAGCAAGCTGGACTCTCAGTCTGGGCATAAACTGGATGTGGCTTTCAACCACGTCACGCGCTATGTGTTCGGGTTAAATAGATTTGAACAAATCTCAGCGTGGAGGACTAGGTTACTAGGCTGTGCACTTTCTGAGTATCTCAAAGCTGCACCTTTCTCTGCCACCTCATAAAGGATAAACAACCAAGTTACCTCTATGAAAAACTAATATTTCCTAGGTCAGTTCGCTTATCTGACTTGATAGGGCCGCAATACAACTTCCTCTCTTCTACTAGGCTATTCTTTATCAATGCTATACGTTTATGGAACTCGATTCCTGCCACAGTTTGTAAGAACCTGAACAAAAGCAACACTAAGACAATTCTAATAGATTATTTTGGTAACACTTACTCTTAAGCTAACTACTTTTAAGCCTGTATGTGTACTGGGTTTTTGGCATTTTTGCTATTATTTCCTTCTGTTGTACTAAAAAAGAATCCATATTTCTTAGTGTACTAATGCTTTATAGTAATAAATGAAATGAAATGAAAAATGAAATAAAAACAGCATGAGGATACTGTTAAGAAGAATATAAAGTAAAGTATATGTCCGAAGTTTACAACCAATTAGGTACAGGTTACGAATTAAAATGAAGAAATAAATATTACCAGTATACAAAGTAAAAATAATCCAAATTTAACTTTCTAAACATAGTAGTTTACAAACAGGTATAAGTATACTATACGTATGTTTATAATATGCAAGCTTAGTAAGAAGCTGATGCATAGTGCCCAGAAGGGGACGCATGAGCCAGGAAGGACTCTGTAGAATAAGCTTAGTAGGGAGCTGATACTTAGTGCCCAGAAGGAGGCACGTGAGCCAGGGAGAGCTCATCAAAATCAGCGAGCATGGAGGTTGAGAACAAGAGTTTGAGTCTTATTACAGGTTCGTATAAATATAGATGTTGTGTTATTGATGTTGTCGGAATGGACGCGATACCGAGCAACACGCGTTTCCAATCCTCCCATTCTTGCTTGCCAGCTCAAGACTATGGTAGAGCCTTATGATTTATTGGTATACTTATTTAAACTTGGTCTTGTTGTTGAGGTGTTTATTATATTGGTGATATTATGTTGTCGGAATGGACGCGATTTCGAGCAGCACAGTACATATGTTACACAATTTACTACCTAAAAATGTTAACAGTTCCTCTGAGATATACCTCATTGACAATATCTTAAGTGTTAATCTCTTCCAGATAAATAGTTTCAGCAATCAGTTATCTAGAACACTTGATCTTATCTTTATATATCTAATATAAATTATTCCTTAACTCAATGTCTTGATCCATTTTCGCGTTCTGGTATGCACCATATCCCGCTTAATATCAATGTCGAATTCTATAACGTCGAAAGTAATGTTTCTCATAATGACGCGCCTAGTTTCTCTTTTAGGCGTGGCAATTTCAAGAAGTGTCCCTAACAGATTGGTAGACTCTTTTTTCCGGAAGAGATCCTACAAATTGTTTCAATGTTTTCAAATGTCTTATAAATGAGTTTTGTTTAAGCAATATACCGCTGAAAAAAAAGAACTGTTACAAAGTTGCTTGGTATACAATAGGCCTTAAGTGGCTGAAGAATTTGGGGAATAGATTTTCAAAAAATTCAAGACTACAAAACCCTTAGTATATAAAGTTAAGTTCCTACGTTAATCCAAGAAATTTAAGTTGCTGAGTAAGAAGCTTTGTAGAAATTTTGTTCGAAACTTTGCATCTGATTTCAAAGATATCCAAAGGCCTTTTTGGAATTATGTCCAATTTTGATACTCAATCGGTAAGCTCTCCTGAGTCCTCCTCAATGGTGGGATCACATATCAACTTCGGAGAATTTACTATATCTCTGGGTGATGTTGTTGATGGAATTCGGAACATCAAATCATCTTCTCAGACAGATATTGACGGTTTATCGTCTTATCTTCTGAAAAATTGTTCTCTTTTTAATTTTTTAATCTTCAACAAATCTCTCGAGTGTGATTAGTTTATTGATTCCGGGAAGTTAACCTTTATTTCGCCTTTTTCTAAAGTGGCAATAAAAATAATGTTGCCAATTACAGCCCAAATGCAAAATTGTCATCTATCTCTAAGCTTTTTGAGTACGTTGTAAAACAGGAAATTAATTTTGTTGTCAAGCTATTAATTAGTGATAATCAGCATGGTTTCATCTCCACGGTGACAAATTTAGCAATTTTTCTCTGAATTTTGCCTATCAGCCTTCAGTAATCGTTCTCAAGTCGATACGGTATATACTGATTTCTCCAAAGCGTTTGACAAAGTTTGCATTCAATCTTGATTTCTAAACTGGCTAGCTTGGGATTCCACTCTATATTTTTATCTTGGATAAAGTCCTAACTTAATCAACGAAAATGTGTAGTCGTTGTTGACAATACACAATCTAAGTCTTTTATTGCCTCCTCTGGAGTACCACAAGGTAGCATTTTGGGGCCTTTGCTTTTTGTAATTTTTATTAATGATATATAGGCCTGTATTCAGCTATACGCAGGTGATCTTAAGATTTTTACAACTATTTGTACTTTTTCTGACTCAGATAAAATTGAGTCTGATGATGACAATATTGCTGACCGTTGCCGTACCAATAATCTGCCGTTAAATATTGGAAAATGTGTTCATGTAACTTTCTCCAAGTCTCGATGCACCATTCCCACTACCTATTTCATTGCCAGTTCTCGTCTATCCACTCGTAATGAGATTGCTGACTTAGGTGTAGTTTTTGACTCCCAGTTTTCGTTTTCTACTCACATAACCTCTACTATCGCTAAGTCCTATTCGGTACCGTCTTTTATTCGGCGGTTTGGCTCTGACTTTACAGATCCTTATACTCTGAAACTACTATTTACATCTCTTGTAGGCTCTAAGCTGGAATATACTTGTTTTATTTGAAGGCCTTATTAAGACTGTCATATTAAAAGACTTGAACGAGTACAGAAAATCTTTTTACGCTTTGGCCTGAGGTCATTGAACTTTTCTGAACGGGTTCCCTCATATAAACCCCCATGTGGGTCTTCGACATTATTAACGGTGGGATTGATTCACCATGCCTCCTTGAAAGCATCTGTTTCCCTATCCCTCCAAGATAACTTCGAAACAGAGATAGTTTTTATACCGATTGTGCACGGACCCTCTATGTATCTAACGCTCTTATCTTTCGAGCAATGAAGGAGTTCAATATCATTTCAACTTCTTTAGACATTGATTTTTCTTCGCCTAAGACCGTCTTTAAATATTCACTGAGTGATGTAAGTTTTTTATAAGTTATGTTCTAGGTCTTTATTTTTAAGCACATATCTACGTAGTCTGTAAGTACGTTGTAATCTAGATTATTTTCGACATAAATAAATTACATAAGATGCTTATAGCTAACATTTGGTACTGCGCTAAGGTGTGGTTGGAAAGGACGTGTTTTCAAGCCAATACTAATTTAAAAAGTAAGAAGATGTCTTTTAATAGAAAAAAGCAAACCAGAGGTAACAAAATTCTTGACGACTTTGCAACGTAGGCAGATGAATAAGTTTAAGACGACTGCAGTAGGGAGAAAGATTCCTTACCGGATCCCAGGGCAAGTTACGTACAGCGAAAAGCAAGAACTGCCTTTGAACTGATTCCAATTTATCACAGTGAATCTGATTACGCGGGTTGCATACTATTGACTCATATTCCAAAATTGGCAATGGGTCATTTAATTCTTTTGACCATTGCCTAATGAAAGCTAACACACCTTTAGCCTTATTAACACTATTCTCAATATGAGACTTGAAATCAATTTTAGGGTCCATTGTAGCACCTAAGTCAATGCAGCTAGATACCTGCTCAATTGGGTATCCATCAATAATGTAACTATGCACCGGTATTGAGTTTCTGGTTAAACACATATATTTGAGTGCCATGTAGTTCATATCACACCATCTCACTTAGTAATTATGATCTGCTTGAATACATGCCCTGTCTTCAGCGGTTTTGATGGGCATAAAAAGTTTAACATCATCAGCATACTCGTACATTAACGACTTGAAGTGCCTAAGAAAAGTGGGAAGGTCGTTAAACAACAACAAAACCAAAATAGGTCCAAGATGGCTGCCTTTAAGCACACCAGAAGTAACATCGATTAGGCCAGATAAACTATTTCTAAAGATCACCTTGTGATCTGTCCTTTAAATAACATGATATCTAAAGCAAGAAAACAGGCGGAAATCCCATACGATCAAGTTCAAGTAATAGAATCGAGTGAGAAACTTTATCAAAAGCTTTGCTAAAGTCTGTGTAAATGACATATGTCTCCAAGTTGTTTTGAAGCCGCTAGAAACATCAGTGGGGAATTCTAACAAATTAGATATGGTGGATTTACCCATGCAGAAACCATGCTGAGATGGATCGATAGCAGATGATACTGGAGAGTTACTCTGTATCGCGATGCGAAAGCAAATGCTACTCGAAAGATGTCAAATTACATACATTTTTTTTTTTCAAATGCGAAAGAAATTTCTAGCAATGCCTCTATAGTTCACGACGCACGTTTTACTTTCACTTTTGCATAGAGGTACAAAGTATGACTCCTTCCAAATTCTAGGACATATACCTTGACTCAAAGACGCGTTGAATATGTTTGTTAGAGGTATGTAGAGAAATTCAGCACAACTTTTCAGGACAATTGTAGGAATCCCATCAGGACCACCATTGTAAGATGTTTTAAGATGTGAAAGATCATCACTAGCTGAAATAGTTAAAGATCGGTTGAGTACCTTGGACGCCAGACACACATATTCATTTTTAATTATACCACTTTTACACAGCTGGGTATTTAATGTTCGGTTCCACCAGAACTTATTTACCAATTTACCACGACCGCTTTTACACAGCTGGGTATTTAATGTTCGGTTCTACCCGAACTTAGACATCCTTACTTGTTTTTTTTTTTCTTAAACAAGTGACCCGGTTAACTGACTATTTATTACTATACAAATGTATTGGAAATGAAATTTAGAAAGACCCCAATAGACTATTTCTTTAAACCCAAGCTATTGCAATAATCCATGCTGATGTTCGGCTAATCGCAAGTTAGCGGTATAATAAGGGAGCAAGACCGTGTCGAGGGTCTTCACTACTGGCGAGAGGAGTGATATCGGTCGGTAAGACTCCCCCTCGTTAGCCGGCTTGCCGGGATTTAGTAGGGCACCACATTTGCCTGTTTCCTTCTTTCTGGAATGACAAAGGTGGTCATAGACAGATTGAAGACAGTTATTAAGTACCTTACTCCCTCTTCTCCGAGATGTTTTAGCATCAGCATGGATATACCGTCTGGGCCAATAGATTTGGAGTTTTTGGACCCCCGTATGGCCTTCCGAACCTCCGTGGTGGTGACGGCAATGGGCGCTTGGCTGTTTTTACGTTTGTGCGCTTCCCTAATGGCGCGCCTGATTTCCTTGTCAACCGGAGGATGCAGTACAAATTGCCGGCAGAAAGCGCTCGCGCATCTCTTTGGTTTCGACTGTACCTTATCACCGAAGGTGATGGATATTTTGTCGTCAGGTTTGGTCGGATTTGGCAAGGATTTAACAGTGGACCATATTTTGCCAACACCAGCAGAGAGGTTACAGGACCTTAGGTGCTCCTCCCATTTGGCGCGTTTGTGTTGATCAACCAGCCGTCTGATTTCCGCATTGAGATCTTGAATTTGAGGATCTGTAGGGTCCAAGCGTCGCACTTGGTCACGTTCATTAGCCCGGGCCGCTGCCTCTGCGGGGAAATACGGACGTATCTCCTTAATTCTACCTGACGGAATGTATTGATGGGAGGCTGAAGCTATGACCATGCGCAACGCTTTTTCCCCTTCTCGAGCAGCGAAGGTGCTCTCAGTGAAGTTGAGAAAACCAACCCAATCAGCTTTACTGAAATTAGTGAAAGTGCGATTCTCAGAAGTAACAAAGTCAGTGGGGCGATCGATTGAGAGGACTATCGGTAAATGATCCGATGCAAGAGTGAGCACTGGTCGCCATTCAAGGCAGTTTATGAGACCTGCGCTGACAATTGTGAGATCTGGCGAACTAGAACAATTTACGGCAACTCTCGTGGGGGCATCCCCGTTTACAGTGCAAAACGTCGAATCGTCTATTTGTTCAGCCAATTCCTGTCCCCTACCATCAACCTGTAGGTTCGAGTGCCACAGATCGTGGTGTGCGTTGAAGTCTCCGAGGATTACACGATTATCGCCTCTGAGTAACGCACTGATGTCAGGGTGGTAATCCCTCGAACAGCAGGTGGCAGGAGATATATAAATGTTAATGATTTCTAGGTCGACATCGCCTGTCCGGACAACAATACCTTGACGTTCCAGGAGGTTGTCCCTCGGGTCGACGTCAGGCTCAAATAGACGATATTCCACAGATTGGTGAGTGATGAAGGCGAGTCCCCCCCAAGTCCTCTCTCTCGGTCACGCCGGTGGATGTTGTAGCCGTCACAGGTCAGAAGATCTGATCGGGCGTTTAACTTTGTTTCCTGAATGGCAGCGATCTTGATGTTCTGCCGCTTCATAAAACTCACTATTTCACTAACCTTGCAGGTTAGACCGTTGCGGTTCAACTGTAGGACACAAAAGTGCGAAGGGGGAGAAGTATTCACGCTGGGAGTCAAGGACTGGTGCGTATTCCTCGGTGGAAGCAGGCTGGGTCGCGCACTGCGTCGCACTCTAGAAGACGAGGGATCCGAAGCACCGGAAGGTGAAGAATCGGTCGACGTTGTAGGTTGCCTAGCTCGACAACATGGCGCAACGTACGTATCAGTCCATAAGTTCCTGTTACCAAGTTGAAAACATATAAGCAGGTGACAAAGGCCAAGGCAGGAGTTGCATTTGACTGATGTCGCAGGTGTATAGTCTCAACCGACAAACAGAGCACATGGTGTAAGGGACCAGGAGCTGATGGCTTTGTCTTACATTAGTGCTAGTGCTGGAAGGTGGGAGGGGGTCGGCTGTCGCTCAGCATTGCTCACATCTGAAAAAGAGGTGCTACGTAGAAAGTAGCTGTGAGCGGATGTGTGAGGTGTTGGCGCCTGTGGGCGTGAGCGGCAGCGGGAGTTACACACTACTTGCTGGGCATTATTAGTGCTGTTAGCCGTTGAGACTGTTTATGAAGTTTGTGGCGGTACGACACTGGATCGTGGTTGGCCACGAGACGCCCTAGGGCATGAACAGTAAAGGCCTTAAAAGTTTTGAAGAAACTAGGGGGCCTGTGTGTGGAGGGATTTAGCCCGGAGCACCTAGTTTTGTGCAACCATCTTTCACAAGAATTACATTGGATGGAGTGTGAACGTTTATCGTAAATCTTCTTCCAGCAGACGCAGCAGATCCATTCTTCTGGACCCGGGTTGGATTCGACCCCAGCCCGGAGCAGGAGAGTTTTGAGCAGCCCTGCTGCAAGGAGCTGCTCGGAGGATGACAGTGTTAGGGGAAAAGGTGACAGGTTAGACAGGGTAGTGTCGAAATAACCGCCCTTGGTCGGATATAAAAATCCGAGTCATTCCGAGTCGAACCGGCTGTTGTGGGAATAGTTACAGAGGTTACATGATGGTGGCGGAGAACGTGTAAATAAATGGGAATGGGTCAGTCGTGCATGGCCCATGCGTATCCGGCTGTATTTTTGAAGGTCTCTTGTTGGTATGTTGAGTGGGTAGTCTTCCGTCAGGATTAACATTTTTATACAGATGTTGGTATTTTTCCCAAATTTCCGGTTCGCATAGTATCCGTTTTGTGCTGTGTAAATTTTCGTATTATCGGAGCGAAAGTGCTAAATTTTGCAGCTTTGTCTGCTATAATATTGCCGTGAATTCCAGCATGTCCAGGGATCCACATGATCTTTATTTTTTCCGGGAAGCCGAGCATATTACGTGCTTTTCTTTTTGATTTTTGAACTACTTTAAAGCGTCAAGTAGAGCTTCGGCTTTGGCAGTGAAAACGGAACAGTCTGGACTGAGTTGAAAAAGTTGTATCGTGTCATAAGTATGGTTGGCAATGGTGTACCTTGTGGCTGTTGCTGTCTTAGACCCGTCTGTATAGTTGAACTGCCAACCGACTGCTTCGTAGTGTTCTCTTGCCTTTTGAAAATGGATAGTGTACGCGTTGTTACCAGTAGTTTGCTTTGGGAGCTGCATAAGATTAGTTATCACACTGGTGTTTTGAAAAAGCCAGGGTGGCCGGTATGGAACGAATTTTTGTCGAGGTGTTTCATTAAGACCCGTCTCCGGAATTTTAGGAACTATTCTCTCAAGTGCTGATGAGATTTTCTTATTTGCGTATATTTTGTGCCCATGTGGGTAACTGCTTTTGTAAGTGAGCAGGGTTTTTCCGGTGGGGAGCAAGAACTTTGTCGCCGGCGTGGCTGTTTTATTATTTATCCTGTCATGAATACTACATACCTAGTCCGCTCTCAGTGTGTAAATTAATAAGTGGTGTAGTTCTGAATGCCCCAAGTGCATATCGGGTGGCAGAATTGTTGATACTTTCTATAGGCCTTAGCTTTGATTTAGCAATGTGTCCGTAGATTGCAACCCCATATTCGACTTTCGAAAATAAGATAGCCTTTATAATATTTGTTACAGTGTTTGGGTGTGTGTTACTGTGAAAGCTGGTAATACATTTAATCAAATTTAATCGTATGATTAGTGCTCCTTTAAGATAGTTTATATGTGTAATAAATTTATATTTGTTGTTGAAAACTATGCCTAAGATTCTTAGATCTGTCAGATATCCAATTCTATCTGAGTTAATGTTAATTTTTACGGGATTGCAATTGTGTTTTTTGCAGATGTGTATTGCCTTTTTTTTGATAGATTTAGCTTGGCTCCTGTATTACTAGCCCAGTCAATGATATCGGTAAATAAGTTAGTAACATTATTTTGTATAACATTTTCGTTTTTGTGGTTTACTATAATATAGAGATCGTCACCATATATACAATGGTTAAAGATTGGGTGTTTTACGATAATCCTGTTTACTTTTTCGTAGGCTACTAGGAACAATGTGACGGGTAAAGGGGAACCCTGTGGGATACCATTTATCAATGACACTGTATTGTAATAGTAGTTATTTATTTTTACCTTGAACTTTCTATTACTTAAGAGAATGAAATGACAAAGTTAATTATTTTTGGGCCTAATTTCCAATCTTTCATTTGGTCAACGACAGCATGAGTCCCGATGCGATCGAAGGCCTTTTTAAAACCTATGGAAAGAATGGAGATGTGGTTTTTGGCCCGAATGTTTTTTTTAATTTGGTGGTCCAAATATAGTAAAGCCCTGTATAGTGAGCCCTGTTTGAAAGCCGACTTGTTTTGGATGTATCAGGCTATTCCTTTGTAAAAACCAGTTGATAAGTTTGGATATAATTTTCTCAAGAACCTTGCTGGTACAAGATATGAGTCAGATAGACCTGCAGCCATCGATTTTATTCTTAGGTTTGTTAGGCTTATTGATCGGGACTATAATGCTGGTCTTCCATTACTGCGGGATGATGCCCGCATTAAAGACGTTGTTGAACAAGTTAAGGGTGAAGGCCTTGGCTTGTATGGGAAGATGTTTAAGCATTGAGGAACATATTCTATCGGTACCTGGAGTCTACCCTTGTGATATAGCGAGAGGATTGTTAAGTTCTATCATCGTGATTTCTGTCTCGATGAATTTGGCAGTTGGGTGTGGGATTTGTGTTATGTTTCCCTTAAAAGAATTTTTGCTATTAGCAAATGTATTAGAAAAGTTAGAGTCGGAAGAACGTTTTGACCATGTTTGGGCGAATATCTCAGATATATCTGATTTATTTGAAAATGTTTTGCAATTTTGGTCTTCAATACTATCGATTGTGAAATGGGAATTGTTACCGTAGAGTTTGTTGACATGATTCCATAAATATTTCATGGATGTGTTTGGGTTAATCGAAGATGTAAATTTGTAAAAGGAATCCCGTTTGGCTTTTTTTGCTTCTCTTTTGAATATACCGTTTGCCCTTTTGTAGGCTAAAAGATTTTCTGCACACATGCTATTTTTAAAAGTGTACCATAGCTTTTGTTTTTCTTTCTTAAGCACGTTGAGATTATCATTCCACCAAAAAATTTATTTTTGGGGAGCAAAGGTCATGGTGAGACTTTCATGGACTCGTTAGCAACAGAGATAATACATTTTTTGAGTATTGCATCGTCTTTTTTGATATTGTTTGTGGAATTACAGTTTTCAAACTTGTTTTTCATTAGTATGGAGTATTTTTCTCAGTTAGCGGAGTCTGTATTGAATCTGGGAGCAACATACTATGTTTCCGTTGATTGATTGCGATGTCTCTCAAGAGATATACATATTGGGAAGTGATCACTGCCGTGTAAAGTAGAGTCAACATTCCAGGAGATAAACGGAAATAAACTGGATGAGGCTAGTGAAATATCAACATGAGTAAATTTGGAATGTGTTGAGAAGTGGGTGGGCGACTTGTCATTGCATACAATGAGATTAGACTGCTGATAAAAAGTTTCGACTGTTTTTCCACGTTTGTCTGTTCTTCTAGATCCCCATGTCGTGCTATGAGCGTTAAAGTCGCCAAGAAGAATAATAGGGTGATTTGTGCTGTCACAAATTGTATTCAGGTAGTTAGGTGTAAAATTTGGTTTTGGAGGGATATACGAGTATATTGATATTATTGTTATTTTTATTTCGGCACAAAGTGTAACACCGACAGCGCAAAGGTTGGTGGGGGAGTGAAAAAAGTGTGTTCTATTGAGTTTTTAATAAATATTGCTGTACCACCTTTTGCAAAGGTAAATTGTGTGTTATTGGTAAAGTGTACGTAATTTTTAAGTTTATAGGGATCAAACTTTAAGTGGGTTTCTTGCAAAGCTATTAATCTGGGCATTTCTGATGTATTAATTGTTGAAGCTCATGAATGTTGTTGTGGTAGCCGTTTATATTCCACTGTAGAATATTTAGCACCATAACAATTAAAACAAAAAAAAAAAAAACGGCGAAAAAACCAGGTAAAATACTATCTCTCAGAGCGATAAAAATTAATCTAAAGAGAGACAATAAATTAAAGGTTTTCATCAAAGTCAGAAATTACTTCCATTTGAAAGAAAGTTGAGTTAGTGAGGTTATTACTGTTTAGGAGTGAGATATGGTTGGTGTGAATTTTGGATGTTGGGAAAGTGAAGGTAAATTGGGATGAGTTGGTTATATGAGGTATTGGGTTTTCTTGGGGATAATTTGTCGAGTTTATTTTTTGTAGTTGACTGAATGAGTCATTTTTTTGGTTTGCTTCTGTGATAGACATTTGAGTGCTATGTTTTTCTTTTGCATTCTGACTTTTATATTTGCTTTTTAGTTCAATTCTACGTTTATGCTTTTCTATTGCTTCTTTTAGTTCTTCTTTGGGGATGTTTTCAATGGTCGATGGCAAATTTTTTGTGATATTTGCTGCTTCGCTGAATGTGCATTTATTTATTATTTTGGTTTTTAAGAATACCCGCTTTTTTTTGAAGGCGGACAGTCTTTGTGCAGTGTATTGTGCTCGTGATGACAATTCATGCATTGCACTTTTTGCCATAGAGTGGGGTCGTGACTCTTGTCTGCACATACTTCGCATTTTTCCTCATGCAATGGTGACGGAATGTATGGTTCGACCTTGAAGTTGCGAAATCCTATTTTGATTTCTTTAGGGAGATCGTACAAATCGAAGGAGATAATGTGAAGTGATGTATTGGTTAGAGTGCCTTCCACATTTTTCTTTATTTTTTGGACATCTGTTGCTGCTTGGTCACGTAGGCCTTCAACTATATCTTCTGAAGTAAAATTCTCCAGCGGAGGTGCAAAAAGTACGCCTTTTATAGTGTTCAATGTAGGATGTAGGGTAGATGTGCCCGGGAATACGTTACGAAGATTTGTTACTTTTAGAAAACGGGTTGTTTGAGCAGTATTTTTTGTCAAGATTAGTAGGTTGCCATCTCTTGTCAACAAAATGTTAGTAGGTTTTTCACTGCTTATATTTTCAATAGCTTTCGAAATTAAAAATATGTTGTAGCTTTGAATTGGTTTGTTTTCAATTTTGCTTTTAATGATTATATATTTAGGACATTGTTTTGTTTTGGTTTGGTTCACGTGACTATAGTTCGGAAAGTAGTATTTGTTGTTAATGTTGTAGCTCAGTTTTTTCTTTCTTTTCACTGTGCCCGGGTCGGGGTCCGGTTCGAGCGATGCAAAGTAGTTCCTTGCCGAGTTGGAGGCCATGGCACACGATTATAGAAAAATGTGGTTATTAGATATGAGAACACGTTTAGAATGTTTTACGAATACCGAGAGTAGTTAAACACGACTGTTTTCTACGAATTCAGGGTCTCGACTGCAGGGCGTTAAAATTCGACACCTTCAATCCTTTTTAATTGACTAAGGAGTTAAAATGGGAAAGTGATCAGTTAACTAGTAATGTTTACAGAAAATGTTTGGCTGCATTTATTTTCACTTACCATTTTCAGGCTGGCTGTCTTCCACAATCCAGTCTTCGGAATTGAAGCAATCGTTCACACTCATTTATAGTTGAGAAAAAGTTATTGATAATTTGTGTAATATTACACAGAATGTGCGGATTGATGTGAAAATTGATGAAATTGGTTTGTGCCCCTTCAGCCTGATACTTAAGATGGATTTGCTTAGTATGTTGGTAAAAATGGTGTGTGCACTGACGTTAGTACGGGAGCTTCAGCCTGGGGAGGGTACGAGACACTTTTACCGAACCAAGCCATCATCCTTCAGCTTTGGGACTAGCAAGAAATCTCACTCAGGAAAAACTACCTGAAAGCCCTAGTATCACCACTTGGGCCTGGAAAACCCCATACCTTTCAGCGCGTAAATAATATTAGCGGCTGCTCATATCCCACCCTACCATGGCTTTAAAGGTGTTTATAAAGCCCTATTAAAAAAATCCAAACACACTAACTAAAGAATCAGACCAACATCATTCAGTTCCATATTTACAAATATTTATTATAATTCAACTCATTTCTCCTATATTATAATGGCAACTGAAAAGTAGGAGTAATCTTATGTAGGTATAAATCTAACATAGAAGTCACAGTTATTTAATTATATCCTAAACTACCAACATTCATTTTTTTTGGTATAGATCAGCTGACAAAACTAACCTACCCCAACAATACATACATAATGTACTTCATAGGTCAACGACCTTGGTAGTAACTTATTACAAAACAAAATATATTTCATTTCGGTCCCACGAAGCGAAGAAGGCCTTCCTAGCTTTGTATGTACGCGTTCATATGTTTATCCTTATGTAAAATCGTTAGGGTTATGGAAAATTTCATCCAACCAACAAAAAAACATCCTATGGTATATTTAGTTATAGGAACCGAATTGGGCTATTTTTATGACATGCATTGTAAATATGCTATGCGAAGGTCGTTTAAAATCGCCGCCGGTATGAGCGCAAACAAAAGAAAAAGTAAGAGATTCTAAGGGGATATCCAAACTTTGTCAAAGTAAGAGTTTGGCATTTGAGTTTTTTTTTTTCTTTTTTTTTTTTTTGTTCTTTTTTTTCGGGTTTCTCTCGAAATAGAAGACAGAAAATAGATAAACGGGATGGCAATTTAAGATATTTTGTGGAACTAAGTCAGCTTTGGCAGCGATCATATGGTATAGAAGAACTCTGTTAACAACATTTTTAACATATTTGCATAAATAAAAATGTTCTTAGCCAAATTAACTATCCCACGGTAAGTATGAGTTGTAGGTTGAAGGTAAGTATCCTGAACGGGTTAATGGAAAGTATTATAATACTGTGCACATCTTAAAGAATACGTATTAAGCTAAATTATTAAAAGTATATTCGATTTCAGATTCATTTCAGCTTAAGTAAAATTATCATTATTTATATATGAGCATTTCCGTAGAATTGTCAACCAGAGCAAAAATTTCAAATGTTAATAAAAATAAATTCTTTTTTAACCCTGTTATACAAAATTACCTAAATTTTTATAAAAATAAAGGTTTAGAAGTTAATTTGAATATTTTTAGAAAAAATTTGGCTTAAAACCCGAACAAATTTTTTTTTCCATTTCCAGGCAGTTTTAACCTCTTCGGGTATAATGTCCACATATGTGGGCAAAAGTTTTCTTTGTAAAATAACTGTCAATATTTCATTATTTTTCTCAAACAATATAACAATTTATTGGGAACATATTCGCTCGCTTTTCCACATTTTTAGTTTCGCTCTTTACTTCTTCTGTCGCGTTCATTTCATACGATATTTTCAAATGGACTGAAATATGCAAGATTGGATCATATTTTGTCACAAGTGAGTCAATATTTTTTTTGTGTACACATAAAAACTTTTACCTGTTTTAATATATATTTATTTATTTTTAATAGAAAAACATTAAAATAGCTTTTTCTTTTTATTACATAAGAATATTTTGTTTTATTTTGCAGTTATATTAAAAATTAAAAATTTCGAAAAAAAAAAATTATAAAAAAAATTTTGTTTGAAATAAACTCTTCAGTTATTAAAAATAAGTCATAAACAATTATTTTTTGGAGCGTATTTTCGGTGCGGGATTGAAGAGGTTAAAGGCCTGTTTCTTTTCAATTTTTTCACATGTACGATTTATACTAGCGATCCCTTTTGCAACGAAATACCCCCATGAATATCAATGAAGACTATCAAAATGAAAGAAGAGTGAACGACGATGTATTAACGGTAAATTTTTATTGAAACTTTTACCTCTGCCTGGATCGTACTTTCGCGAGCAAAAAAATACATTAAGCCAGTTGAGTGCACTTAATTGAAAACCAAAACTACTTCTCGTGAAGGGTTTACCAAACCTGTTTTTTAATTTTCAAAGTACGTTAGCGACCGTTTTGCATTTTGATATATTTTTTGCCTGTTTACTTTGAAATTATGTACTTTGTGCTTTATTTTTCTATCCATCGTGTTAGCAGTTGTTGTGAGTCATCTTGCGTATTGAAATTTAATAACGAAAAAATTTAGTTTGAATTAAAAACAATGTTGTAGAAAACAAATTTGCTTAGAATTCTTGAATGGTGTTATCCATAATTCACCCGTTAATCACTAGTTTTTCACGTCAAAACTTTTTTATTGTGCATGGTTAATAATGGATCATAGGGTTTTGAATAATTTTAATGAAGTTATTCATAAATTTTACAACCATACATTATAGTGAGTATACTTTATGTTATCCAAGCCACTTTCGAGCCTTTCGGTGTGAGCCGCGGGATTTCGGGAGAGCCTAATAATTTATGCTATTTTTCTTTCTTTATAAATACAACATATAAGATTGAAACTTGTAAATTAAGTGTTCCAATTCATATAATTTTTAAAACAATATGCAGAAAATAGTAAAAAAAATGTATGGAAAAATCGTACGTTCGCGACCCGTACGTTCGCGACCGGTATTTAAACGTATATATAAAAATGTACTGAAGATATTTTAACGCGAAATAAACGTAAAGAAATTCACTTTATGCCACTTTAATATGTTATCAACCGTTTTGTAAAAATCCATTCCATTTCGCTGAATTTTGAATTTTTCCAGTTGCACAAAAAAGTCACTACCTTCGCGACCACATGTTTATTGCCACAGTCAAAACTAAAAATCGAACAAACCTGCCTCTTGCACCTAAAATTTACCTACCAAAATGCTATCGAAGTAGCAAACAAAAAAAGAAAAGCCTATGTTTACTTTGTTTTTTGTCCCATAAAAGCGTACGAACGTACTGTTCGCGACCGTGGAAACACCCATATGTATGTATGTACCTATCTAGCTATGTAATTAACATGCAGTAACATAGTTACAAAATAGTAAGTCGTTTTAAACAGCTTTCCACAAGGGAACTCAGACTTTAGGTTCAACTGTAGGTATTACTAAATTACTAGAGCTTAGAATAATTGTAGATCATCAGGCTAACCATTATTCTAGATGCATAGGTACTTTTCAATGAATCTATTTTCTACCTATCCTCCTCTGTAGCAGCCACGAATCGCTAGTGTTTTGGGTGATGGGAACTGAATTCAATTTAATTATAACATATGTATTGAATAATTTGTATATAAGTAGTAGGTATATTTTCACAGCGCCTAGTTGAATGGGGTTTGGAAGTTGATTTTTGTTGGAACGATTTTCCGTCATCCCTTGTCAAGTTTGGTTTTGTGACAAACCGGTTTCGGCGTTCTGCCATTTTCAATGCCTAGTTTCGTTCTGGTCTGTGTCTATCCGCTGCGTTGTTTTTATAGTCCGTGAGTGCTGTGGCAGGTAATGTCAATCTATGTGGTCGTGGTAGGTAACGTTAATATGCGTGTGTGTGTGCGCGGTATTGATACATCCGAATTGTTATCTGTCCCAAGGGTTGTTTTTGTAGGTATGTAGACATACCGCTTGTTATCTAAGCGGTAGGTTGAGGTAGGTAGAAATCGGTGATTTTTGCAGTTTGGTTCATATTTCGTTTTTGCTTGTTCATTGTTACGTGTTTGGTTGCTGTACCTGCTGGCTTGTGCTGTTTTTTGTAAACTAGTTTTAAGGGTTCAAATATTTCGTCAGAGATAGTGTTGGTTTGTTCGTTTATGATCCTGCCGTCAAATGTTTTTAACTTGTATATCTCCATGTTCTCAAGTACATTAAGCCGCCGGCCTTTTCCTTGTACGTGAAGTATTCGAGCCGTTGTTTTTATGTTAGCTGGGGTGCAGTTGTTCTCAAACATGTGGTTCGCGAAATTAGATTCTGGTATTATGGTGGGTTTTCGTGTTTTTTTGTTGTAGTCCCTGATATGCTCTCGGAATCTTGTGCTTATTTTTCTTCCTGTTTGTCCTATGTAGCTGTATTGACATTCACAAGTAAGCCTATACACTCCGTGTCTGTTGAATGGGTCATCAGAATTAGTGTCGGTTCTTAGTTTTTGTCCGACGTTGTTAGATGTTCTGAATGCTGTGTTGATGTTATATCTTTTAAAGAACTTTGCTAATTTGTACGTCGCTTTTCCAGTGTATGTCATTGCCGTCGGGGGTTGGAAGTGCTAGCCGCACGCAATTCGGTGGGGGTTCCTGCACCTGCACAGTTTTTAGCTACTTCAATAATATATTTACTAAGTGGTTAGAAATCGGGTTAAATTTCCTGAAGATATAAACTATTTCGCGGTTCATATATTTTAATTTGTAAAATGGCAGACATATAACCCTAAAACTAACAGATGTAGACTAAATGTGACCAATTCAGATGACAAAACTGCCTTAAAGCTCAATATGAAATGTCTTTTTATGTGTCTAAATTATGGTTAAGGAAAAAAAACATGAAAACCATCATATGCAGAAGTTGTAATTTTCCTCCGCTAAATGGGTTTCAAAAAATCCAGATCTAAAGGTAAAGCTACTAAATTGACAGCACTGTCTGTATATCAACAAAAAAAAAAACCAAAACCAAAATGAAAACCGGCGTCATGCTCATCTTGAAAAATTTGAGGAACTTCAAAACAGGGTTTGAATTGCTGGCTGAAAAATAGCAAAAGTTTGAAATTTTTAGCTTAACTAGAAGTCAGTTTTTTGTCAGCTTCGAAAATTTGCTTGTAGCCTACATTTATAGTTCAAAAACATTTCAGCAACTAAAAATAAGCAAAGTAAAAAAAATTTTTTTTTTCATTCTACTTCAGCAGTAAGTTGAACGGAAACGAGCTTCAGCAATCAGCAGAAAAAAAACTTGAGAATTTTGCTGAGGCTTTAAGCTATTAGCTTTTTATATTTAAGTTTTTTCAGTTTTCATATTTTTCAGTTTTTTCACAGCCGAATTTATGTTTCGAATTGCTGACTGAAAACTAATTTTTTTTTGCTTTTTTTTAGCAGCTATTTCAAAATTTCATAGGGAAATTCAAACAATTATACGATGTTCTGACCGTATTGGTGCAATTCCTTCGATTGTTATATGCCTTTTTGCTATACTTACATCCGAAAGACATATGTACGGATGTGTATATGGAAAAACAAAAGTAAGACGAGTAACAAACGAAGTATTATTCCCTGCATAACAGATATTACGCTAGGCTTGGGATTCGAAACATAAAAACTTCTTCCAACTGAGCCTCGCATAATAAAACCACACTATGACGGCGACCGCGCCAGGGCTTTAAGCTATTGGGGGCCCTGGGCGCATTAGGATAATGGGGCCCCTATGACTTTGAAAGAACACTATTTTGTTAGAATAGACAAAAAAAGTAGATAAACAAGGTTAAATATTTATTTTTATTAACAATCACATGAAACGAATAGATACATATATGTTATATAGTCACCAAAATGAACTCTTAGCATTTATAGGTTAGCGCTTAAATATCTATGTCATTTGAAGAAGAACCCTTCTAGATTTCAGATGGGCAAAATCGTTAGTCACTTCTTCAAAATCATTACTTTTTAGCACATCAGATTCTATGGACATCAGCGACAAGCTGGTTAATCTCTCTTGAAGGACTGTACTTAAGAAATGTTGCCTTTTCCAGGATTTCCAAATTTTTTTAAGTGAATAATTTCCTTTATCAAGAGATCTTAGGTTTTCATTGTCACCGCGAAATGAAAGCAATCTCGATGTCAAAAATTTTACAATAGGTACAATCCGTTTAAGTTCATTTTTATAATAATCCTTTGCTCTTCAATTTGCGAATAATCAATGCTTTGTTGAAATACCTACATAGTTACAGATTTATTACCATCTTTGTAGGTTCTGGATGTATCGGAAAAGTCAATTTATTTATATTTAAAATATGCTGGTCCTTGCAAATCAATTTTTCGCATTTTTTAAGTAAAATTTTCGGCAAGATCGTGTGATATTTATTCCGGGTTGGAAAACTATTGTTGTTCTACTGACACAGTTGTCGCAACTTGTGAAATCCCCGAATTTGTAGCTCTTCCGTCGGTTTCTACTTCAATGTACTTTCCAAGGTTTATGCAAATTGTTGAAGAACATGAGGATTCAGAAATTCCCGCAATTTGTGAACAACACGACTAATCATTTGGAAGATTTTTGGTATGGTTGCTACTTACAGAAGTTTCTCCAGTAGTAGTAGTAAAATATGATGTTCATTTTTGTAACTTCTCAATTACTTTCTGCTGATGTACAGCTTGTATCCTTTTTTCAGATCCATTACGATATGACCGTTTCGCTAACACAAAAAGAAACAAGCAAACGATGACTTAATTAAAGAATACCTTAGAACACAATCAGTAGTTGTGATCCCGTACGAGTCAAAAACGATGGAGTACAATGAACTTATCAATTTTGTTTGAGCATGTCTTATGAAGAGATCAATTGTACCCTTTATGGCCAAACGGGTAGTGTCGGACACATCCCCTTTGTTCCTTTACGGGTGCAGTTGGACAAGTTTGCTTTCAACTCCTATAAGTATGCTACACAAATTAAAACTGAATTATCCCAACTATGCCCATATGGGACGAGTTGAGTTCAATTATAGCCCACTGTAGAAGAAAGGGATGAATCGCGGACAAATCTCTTTAGAGATTAGTGCACGATTTTTTGCAGGGGTAGGCCAACACACTACCTCTATACCACGGCGGTTTTATTATGCGAGGCTCAGTTGGAAGAAGTTTTTATGCTTCGAATCCCAAGCCTAGCGTAATATCTGTTATGCAGGGAATAATACTTCGTTTGTTACTCGTCTTACTTTTCCTTTTCCATATACATATCCGTACATAGGTCTTTCGGATGCAAGTATAGCAAAAAGGCATATAACAATCGAAGGAATTGCACCAGCACGATCAGAACATCGTATAATTATTTGAATTTCCTTATGAAATTTTGAAATAGCTGCTGAAAAAAAGCAAAAAAATTTTAGTTTTACTATCTTTCAGTCAGCAATTCGAAACATAAATTCGGCTGTGAAAAAGCTGAAAAATATGAAAACTGAAAAAACTTAAATATAAAAAGCTAATAGCTTAAAGCCTCAGCAAAATTCTCAAGTTTTTTTTTCTACTGATTGCTGAAGCTCGTTCAACTTACTGCTGAAGTAAAATGAAAAAAAAAAATTTTTTTTTACTCTGCTTATTTTTAGTTGCTGAATCATTTTCAAAACTTGAGTAAAAGCAATTTTGAAATACTTGAAAATAGTTAAGCATTTTCAAACCCTGCTTCAAAATAAACGCTAAATTCATTTTCAATAAAAATATGTTTATGTGTACACACTTCTAACGGCGAACAAATTTCATTCTATCGCTCATTGAGTTAAAAAATGGCGTCGGTGCGTCCAACTCATATTTCATTTGCTCTCCAAATGGTAGAAATATTTTCATTCTCCTACTCCTTAACCAAATTGAATGTAAGTACACATGCGATGAGTGACTTATAGAGTGTTATTTTCGTTTCTCGAGAGACGACTTAGCTTCTCAAGAAGAGGATACACTCTTCGAAGAGCATATAAAGTATGGCGAAGACGTACCGTCGTCAAATACCGGCAAATCACGCAAACGGTGAAGGCTGTGGTGATAGAAATTTGGACTAGTACATGCTGTATACGACGGGATGACAGATAATGGAGCAGAGACGACTGTGACAACTCTATCGATTATAAAATAGCTATGTGGCCGGAGAAGCATCCCGTGGACTTCCTGAGACAGAAGGACTTGGCTTCAGGTACCAATTTGGATAAGGTTTTTTAAGTAAAGGCATACTCCTAGCCGACTGTGGTAACGAGATTGCGGCGGACAAAATTAAAAATTTTTTTAAAAACGCAATCGAACTCATACTTTTTTGTAAAATTCTATAATAAAAATGATACTCAAAGGTATTCACGGCCAATATTTTCGGTCGGTTATTTAGGTGCATCGTACAATCCAGAAAAACTTAAGTGTTTATAATAAAATGGAAATTTTCTGCGAAAACGGAGTCAACATTTTATTTGTTCATAAAACTACAATATTAAAATGGGACACAAAAGCATCCATGGCCACCGTATAATCTAAAATTTGAGATCAAAAAGAAAACAAAATCATAGTAGGAAGGTGCGTCGGTGAGACGGAATTGCTGAATTTAACTTGTAATATTCTCCCGCTAAATGGATTACAAAAAAGCACTGCCTGTATACTACACAAAAAAATCCAAAATGGCAACCATACACATGCATACACATACCATTCCAAATGGTTCACATATTTTCACTCATTGACCACTTTGAGTTAAAGTAACTATTATCTACACGAAATTATAAATTACGAAATTATAAAGGTATAATTCTCATACACTGAACATAGAAACTTTTTCCGAGAATCGAAATATGTAAACAAAGGCATTTATTCTAGAAAATTATTTACGTAGACAAGACTATTAAGGTACAGACAGTTCATATGACAATTATGTGACACAAACACAAAATATTTTAATTTGTAAAATGGCAGACATATAACCCTAAAACTAACGGATGTAGACTAAATGTGACCAATTCAGATGACAAAACTGCCTTAACCCATATTCTACCGCCGTTGCGTTCTCGCAACAGCCACTTTGAACCTTAATAGCTACATTTTTTGATTTTACATTATAATTTGGACTTTAGGCATAAGAGGTGTGCACTAAATTTTTTTATGTGAGGTTTTGTTTCAAATCGGCTACAATTAAAAAGAAGATATACAAAATAATAAGTTTTTCCCAAAGCTGTTTGAGAACGAAAGACGTTTTTATTTCTGCGTTTTATACTAGTTTCTTAAAAACAAAATATGAAAAACCAAAGTTATCATACCACCTGTCAGTGTAGCTGGTGGAAACGCTACATATAACATCGAGGTCTCCATGACATAATTTTTGGTGCGAATAAAGGTGTTTATGTCATTTTTATGTGACAGTTTGTATGTGTGCGACTTTAAAGTAAAATAAAAGTATTTCGTGAAAACTACCTATCGTCTTTTGGGTAAAAATAATGTGTTTTTGGTATTTTTTGCTTGAATGTTGTTACTTTACGTAATTTCTTTATTGAAGAATAACGGATCGTCGTCGTTTTTTAACCATTACGGAAATAGAATCCTACATGAATACATCGAGCAGTGAAAATGAAGGAGAAGAGGTAGCGCTTTCTGCTAAGCGATAAAGTGAAATTGATAAAGCTTCATCGAAAAAAATTACTTCTTTCATATACATTCCACCGGCCGATGTTGATGCAGTGAGTGGCGAGGAACTAATTGACGATAATGAGATGACAACTGAAGTACCAGCTGTGACGAATATATGTGGGGAGTTTGAAGTCGAACATGAATCAGATGTGCAAATCATCATGCATCGTGTTTAGTTTGGAACGCTTCATGTTGCACCATCTACTCTTGCAAAAAACTCTGGGTACACTGCAGAAAAAAGCTTCGGTACTACAATCTGGAAGAAAGCCAAACGTATTAATTTTAAATTTGGGCCACCTGATGAATCAGCTGTGGAATCACTAAAAAGCAACATCGTTGAATCTATGAGTGAGTCTTAATACTTACTATTATAATTTGATACTCGGTGGTTATCATAAAGTACCTCAAGTTGAACATTATTGGAGTATGTACACAGCACACATTTGGTGTACCTATAGTAAAGCAAGCATTATCACGTAATAACTTCCAGTTGAACAAACAAATATTTAATTTAATGATTTGCTAAAGTTCATTCACTAATTGATGCTTTGAATCGCAAGTACATGCAGTTTGGAGTTTTCGAAACGTTCTTGTCCATAGATGAACAAATGAAGAAGCCAATTTGATTTGGTTTCAAGTATTGTTCACACAGTAGTTATTTATATGCAGTGGCACCATACGGAGGATCCTCTGTACCATATGACAAGAATACAGGCTTAGGAGCTTCTGTCGTACTATCATTGTTGGAAAACGTTGCATATCCGGAGGATCATGCCATATATTTTGATAATTTTTCTTCTCGTTTTTTTTGGTTTGTTTGTCGAATGAGAAACGTTTCAAAACAACTGGAACTGTAAGAGCAAATCCTCTTAGAGGTGCAGAGAAAATGCTAAGCACGGGCAAAAAACTAAAAAAAACCAATGTGACTATTGTTCCGAGATAAACTATTTATTGCTCTATGGCAATATAATGCAGAAGTACCAGTAATTTCCAACTTCAAATCTATCGAACTTGTAAATGCCTCACAACGCTGGTGCAAAACTGAGAAGAAAAAAGTCTCTGTGGAACAACCTGGACTTAGTCATGACTACAATCAACATACGGAAGGGGTAGACTTACATGGTAATGCTGTAGCTAACTATCGCATTGGTATTCTTGGGGAAAAAAATGGTGGTGCCCATTATGGACCAATTCAGTCAACGGTACTACTGTTAACGAATGGAAAATTCATTGTTTTATCTGTAAATCAGAACTCGTCCTATGTCTCAAATTGCTTTCAAAGCTGAGATTTCATAATCTTTACTTTTATATTGTGAAGACGTTTCTGATGAAATAAGTGATGCACCTGACATCGAAGAAGCAGACCTGGCACAAATGTTCGTGATCATGTGGTATATAAACCTCCAGGTAACAAACGTCAACAATGTGCTATGTGCCACTCACAAACTGTTTATGAATGCAAAAAATGCAATCTCAGATTACATTCAAAATGCTTAGACGACTATATTACAAATTTTATTAATAAGAAAAAGTTATATTCCTAGTAATCATCACAAAACGTTTACGTTGTAAACATAACAATATATAATTTTTGGAATAAAGAGCATTATCAAAAAAAAAAATCCCAACTAAAACTCTGCGTTAGTAGCATTACTTATATGATTCACATTTTACAGCGTTTCAACCACCGTTGCGTTTTCGCAACAGTCTGTCCTGGTGCATCCGGGAGACCTATCAGCCTGAAAATTTGTAAAGGTGATCAGTAGTCCCCTACTATCAACCATATAAAATTACACGCGATGATCTCCACGAAACTAGTAGAAAAGTGGTTAAAAGTCAATATGAAATGTCTTTATATGTGTCTAAATTATGGTTAAGGAAAAAAACTAGAAAATCATCATATGCAGAAGTTGTAATTTTTCTCCGCTAAATGGGTTTAAAAAAAGCCAGATCTAAAGGGAAAGCTGCTAAATTGACAGCACTGTCTGTATACTCGTATCAACAAAAAACAAAAAAAATCCAAAATGGAAACCGGTGTCATGCTCATCTTGAGATATTTCAGGAACTTCAAGGTGGCGTCGATACGTCCAACTCATATTTCATTTGCTCTCCATTAAATATTTTCATTCTTTTACTCCTTAAGCAAATTGAGTTTAAGTATACAATTTTATTTTCAGCGAGAATTGCCCTCCCCTATACTGGGGCCGAATTGTGTATTCCGTGATCGAATCGGCAATCGTATCAAGAATGTTTACGTTACTGATGGTATAAGGGCGATTATTGTTATCGCGATATACGTACAATCGAATCGTAATCTTTGACAAAATGCCAAAAATATTCATTTAATTTTTTCTGTGAAATTCAAACGTTTTGGAAAGTAAATATAACAAATTAAAATTGTATGGCTATTATTTCACCTTCTGTTTTTTAGAGCATAGAACCCTTTATTTTCTCTTCATTAAATGGTCACCCAACAGCCTGGGCGATTTTGATTTTCCAAAATGGTTCGCTAGTCGTTTCTTCGTTGCGCCAACTGACGCCAATTAGAGCCTCTGCTTTCAGCACCGAGTGCCGATTATAATACCTACTTGGCCATAACATCTTCGTTCATTCTTGACCTAGCCAGCGAAGCTCATGCAGCTAATATTTAAATCTTGTTCGGTACTCACCGTCGCCAGCGCATACAGGTCCACAAATATTTCTAATAACCTTTCTCTCGAATACCCCAGAGCCGCCTTATCAGGTGTTGTTAGTGTCCACGCTTCTGCATCATATAGCAGGACGAGTGCGATGAGTGACTTATAGACTGTTATTTTCGTTTCTCGAGAAGACGTACCGTCGTCAAATACCAGCAAATCACGCAAACGGTGAAGGCTGTGGTGATAGAAATTTGAACTAATACATGCTATATACGACGGGATGACAGAAAATGGAGCAGATACGACTGTGACGGGGCGCTCACCCGCTCTGGGTAAGATAGCGCTAATGAGGAATACTGCCCAATATCCCCTAAGATTAGGGTTACCATGTGGTAGGCATTTCACCTGATAGGCAGGCATTTGACAGCTTGGCAGCCAATCAGGCCAACATCGTCCTTTCTCAGGCATTTTAGCACGTGTTTTTTTGTACATTATAACTTTCTACAAATTTTATTTAGTTTTCTTCCTTGCCTTATAAACATTGTACATTGAATTTTGTCTGGTGTAATCACAGCGTAGAGCACTCAGAATATGGAGGGATCACTTCTCTGCCCTTTTAAATGGAGAAACTGAGCAAGAAACCAGAGAAGATGCCGAACCCGAGCCCACAATCGAAGATGATGGAATTGACGTTCCACAACCCGACTATAATGAGGTGCGAATAGCAATATCCCGATTGAAAAACAATAAAGCAGCTGGCGCTGATGGTTTGCCTGCTGAGCTATTCAAACACGGAGGCGAGGAGCTGGTAAAGCGCATGCATCAGCTTCTATGCAGAATATGGTTGGATGAATGCATGCCTGAAGATTGGAATCTAAGTGTTCTTTGCCCAATCCACAAGAAGGGCGATCCTGCAAACTGCGCCAACTATCGCGGGATCAGCCTTTTGAATATCGCATATAAGGTCCTATAAAGCGTATTGTGCGAAAGACTGAAGCCTGATGTGCACAGACTGATTGGACCTTATCAGTGTGGCTTCAGACCTGGTAAATCTACCATCGACTTTTACAATACGCCAAATCTTGGAAAAAACCCGTGAGAAAAGAATCGACACACATCATCTCTTTGTTGATTTTAAAGCCGCTATCGATAGCACGAAAAAGGGCTGCCTATATGCCGCTATGTCTGAATTTAGTTTCCCCGCAAAACTTATACGGCTATGCAAAATGACCTTGAGCAATACCGTCAGCTCGGTCAGAATTGGGAAGCACCTCTCCGAGCCGTTCGAAACTAAACGAGGTTTCAGTCAGGGTGACCCCCTATCGTGCGATTTCTTTAATTTAATGCTGGAGAAAATAATACAAGCTACAGAACTTAACCGCGCTAGAACAATATTTTATAAAAGCGTGCAACTGTTGGCATATGCTGACGATATTGATATCATTGGCCTTAACAACCGCGCCGTAACTTCTGCTTACTCCAAATTAGAAAAAGAAGCGGAGAAAATGGGATTGGTGGTGAACGAGGGCAAAACGAAGTACCTTCTGTCATCATGCAAAGAGTCAGCGCATTCGCGTCTTGGTAACCAAGCCACTGTTGGCTGCAACAATCTCGAAATAGTAAAGGTATAGAGTTAATGATGAGCTGTATGAACTTTACGCAGACGCCGACATAGTTCAGCGAATTAAAACACAGCGGCTTCGCTGGCTAAGCCACGTAGTGCGAATGAGCGAAGATGCTTCAGCCCAGAAGGTATTCTTATCGGCACCCGCCGGTGGAAGCAGAGGAAGAGAGAGACCATCACTCCGATGGAAGGACCAAGTGGAGACCGATTTGCGATCCCGCGGTGTTTCCAAACGACCAAACTAGGACGGTGCATCGTTGGTATTTGGTGTTCAACGCACATCATATATAATACTGTAATACAAGTAGCAGCTGACAGCTTACCAGTGGACCTGGAACTTATTAGTGTGGAAATTTACAAATTTGTATATATCTATACTGTAAGAAATACCTGCTTAAAAAACATATGTGAAGAGGTTGAAATTGAGTATAAAAAGATATTGTCTCATCGGAATACTCGTTTTCTAAGCTTACAACCGGCAATAGGAAGAATACTGGAAATGTTTGACGCGCTCAGATTTTACTTTAATGAAATAAACAACTGCCCGCATGTAATGAAATCATATTTTAGTAACCCCATGAACGAAATATATACTTTATTTTTACATGGGAGCCTCTCACTTTCCCAGAATTCAATTTTGGCTGTAGAAGCTGACCAAATAAGTGCATTTGAAATCACATATCTTTACACAGACTTACTAAAAAAAACTTCAAAACCGAAAAAAAGAAATTTTTATTCCTGGTTGAAGTATAGACTTGAATTCCTTATATAGAAGAAGATGCCTTAAAAAAATATTGTATTGAGCTTATATAAAAAAGCAGTAAGTTATTTGACTACTTGGAAGAACAATTTTGAAGAAGTATAAAAATTTAGGTGGATTAAAATTGATAAAGATATTAAATGGCAAGACGTTGAGATTAGTATTGACATTATTATTAAGCATAGCTTCGTTCAAGAATTTAACAGTGACGAAATTTTTGATGAAATTTCATTAGTGAATGATATTATAAATTCTGAAATAGAAACAGAAAAATGGAAAGCACAAACCTGTGTAAACAGATGGTTACGAATATCTGAGGTAGCAGAGTTAACTCTGATTAAAATAAATCCATTGAAAATAGTGAAGTTTGCTTTGTGCATTCCAGGAACATCTACCGCAGTGGAGCGTTTCTTTTGCGAAATATCTATGGTCTGATGACTGTGGTCGATTGCGTATTTCGGTTCTGGCTGAGTTATTGAACATTCAAATAAATAATGACCAAGACTGTTCATGGTTCTACGATGAAATAAAAACTAAGGCTCAGCTGCTTCATCAGAAAAGTATGAGTGAGATACTAAATATCAATAATTAATTGAGATAAAAAACCAGATTTTATTTCCTTAACACGAAAAAAAATTTTGCCGTGTATTCCTTTTTTTATTTTGCCGTATTTTGAAATCGAGATATAATACCTGTAATACGAGCTTTAAGCTCCGCTTGTGAGAATCAAGAATTGGTTCTTTTTTGTCTTGTTCATTTAGGTAATTGAATTGTTTTTTCTATGTGATAAATTTACATACAAATAAATATGTAACTTGTAATTTTTAAGACTGGTAAATATAGTTGTATCAATTTGAAAATCACATTGATTGAGTTGACAAAATTATGGCAAGCCTACCTAAGATCGTCTTTGGATAACGGAGTAGAGAAATGTCAAGTCCTCGTTATCAATCGACCTGCAACCGCCTTGGAAGCAGGCTTGACATCCACCTGGGGGTGGACATTGAGGAAACTCCTGCACCTGCTGGAATGCGTAGGTCAGATTACACATGAAACGATGCCCAGCTAGAAAAGATAGGAACGCACCTTCTTACCTATTGTTAGGGGTAGAGTCCATAGATAGATACTGTATAAAACAACTCTATCGATTATAAAATAGCTGTGTGGCCGGAGAAGCATCCCGTGGACTTCCTCAGACAGAAGGACTTTCAGTAACCAATTTGGATGAGGTTTTCAAGGAGGTTTTTTTAAGGAAAGGCGTACTCCTATCCGACTGTGGTAACGAGAGTGCGACGGACTGATTGGCGAGGGTGGTACCGATCCTGAGTGGTTGGGTTGGCACAATCTAGTGCACAAGAATAGTGAACGTTATACCGCCACACAAGGAGTTGTCGAAAGAGGTACTTAGATCGCAAAACGAGGGTCTGAGCAGATAGATATGAACGAAGACCCATACAACGGGATACGGGAGCTGGTTTTAGGCTAAGCTATAGGTTTAGTTTCGTTTTGAAGAGGCCCTGCGAACAGAAAGTAGATTAATTGTCGCCCCTGAAGCAGCACATGAGGGGAAAGTAGAGGAAGCAAATGAGGTTGGCACCTCATCAGGGACTGAAGACTCCTGTTTTCCACGAGAAAGTAGCGCCCCTCCCTAAAAAAACGGCAGCCTCTGTTGGCTTTGTAGCATGGCGAATGAGATATCTGAGACCATTATTTTCCAGTGCGGTGCTATCTATCGGAAAATAGGGGAGCATTTTGACCAGAGCATACCAGAATACGACCTCTTATCCCGAAGGAACTTCTTCACTTTCTAAAAGATTTGTGCCTGTGCCTGAGGTCGCAGTGTTATCCTCAAACCTAATTCTCTATCCCCTATACTGTTAAATTTTCATACATAAAAAAATTTCTTCCCAGACAGAAGGAGGCAAGATTGTTTCTTAATAAGTGGACCTCTTTATAGTCCCATCACCTGAAACAAATGGAGGCCCATAACACTGAACAGCTGGCCTGGGTTTCTGATCATAGAGAGATGGAGGAAATGAACATGCGGATAACTTAACGAAAAACGCAGCGACAGCAACACCAATTGGCTCCGAGCCGCTGTTTCCAGTTAGTGCACAACTAATGAGGGAATGCCTGAGGAGGGATGAGAAAGAGGAAAAAGAGGAAAAAGATATACACTGGCACAATACGCCAGGTTTAAGACAGGCAAAGTTGCTCTTGGGGGATTATAACACAACTCTAATTAAAATTTTAACAGGTATTCTTACAGGACACTGTAGGCTCAGTTTGTTTTTGTTCCAAAAATATGATTTGAATTTCTTTTCGAAAGCAATTTTGCTATCGAATGAAATATTTTTACTATGACAACTATTTCAGTACGCTCACGTATAAAACTTTTCCAATTTTACGAAACGAGTATTCAGTTAACGGGAAACGCGATACGCCCCCTGATCTGTACCAAAATCGTAAAAAAAAAATACCAATTTGTTTACAACATATCTCGCGCGTTTTATTTGCAAACAATAGCTCAAAAATAAAATTTTTAGGAAAAACACAATAAAAGTAAAATTTTTTTATGGAACTCCATTGTAATTTAAAATAAAATTTTTTTTTTTAAAAACGCAATCAAACTTATACTTTTTTGCAAAATTCTATAATAAAAACGAGATTCAAAGGTATTCATGGCCACTATTTTCGGTCGGTTATTTAGGTGCATCGTACAATCCATAAAAACTTGAGTGTTTATAATAAAATGGAAATTTTCTGCGAAAACGGAGTCAACATTTTATTTGTTCATAAAACTACAATATTAAAATGGGACACAAAAGCATCCATGTCCACCGTATAATCTAAAATTTGAGATCAAAAAGAAAACCAAATCAAAGTAGGAAGTTGCATCGTTAAGGTGGAGTTGCTGAATTTAATTTGTAGTATTCTCCCGCTTAATGGATTACAAAACTCACTGTTTGTATACTAAACAAAAAAAAATGCAAAATGGTAGCCATAAAGATATAAATACTAGGGTGGGTCGATTTGTATGGACGAAAGCTAACCGATATCGCGCCATCGATTTTTCGATATGTTTTGGGCTCAGGAAAAAAAAGTTCCACTACGCATACCCAAAAAAATAATTTTCGAGCCTGTCGAGAGTGGCACTTGTTGCAGTCGTAAGAACTGGTGCACTTCGACACAGTATGTCCTGGGGATAGGCAGTTCAAACAGCCCTTGGTGGATTTGACAAAATTAATTCTCTCCTCCGGAGTTAATTTAAGAAAACGGGGAAAGTTTCGTAATCTGTGGGCATTCGATTTGCACTCTGTGCACAGTAATTTAGTCACATTTGCTTGGTATGTACCAAGTCTTTTTGCAGGGGTTTCGTTGGCATTCCGCGTACTTTGCTGTTTTTGCGCTTTCGAAGAACTCCCTATGAACCCATACTGTTTCGGGTGTCTGGAAGCGGTTGGACAAAAATCTGTCCATATCCTCCTACTTGGATATTTCCACTTTGTGGTCTATGCTTTGCTCCAAAAGACCAAGCGTACTTCCCGGCAATTTAGTCGAACACAAGTAGGTAATAATTGCATCTCAGTTAGAAGTGTCAATTTCATGACTTCGCAGGGAGGAAAGGCAATTATTTATTTCGCGCTGAAGGGTTTTAATAGTGCTACTACACTCGCTCTCTACCTTTTTCAAATTAAACAAAATTTGGAGTTGCGAGTTCACTAAGATACGTTTGTTTTCATATCTCTCGCATACGTTTCTCCAGGCCGTATCAAACCCCTCATTCGTGAGCGGACATTTTTTAACAATATCTTTTGCCTCACCTTGTGTCTTATTGTTGAGATGGAATAATTTCTCAACCGGTGTTAGGCGCTTATTTAAGATATATATGGCCGTGAACATATCACGAAATGTTGGCCATGACAGATAATCGCCCTTGAAAACTTCAGTATCACATGGAGGCAGGCGGATACTGTGTTCAAATTCGGGCTTTTCTTCAGTTTTCTTTTCTGGCTTAGTATACATAGATTGGCGTGTAGCTATATCTGACATGTAGCGTAAATATACTGCATATGCCTTTTTGTATTTCTGTTTAACAGAAACTATACCAGATGCTTCTAGCTTATCTGAGTTTAACAACTCATCATAGGCCGTTCTGGTTTTCCTCCACATTGATTTCAAGTCCTCTTGTTGGAGTCCAAGAGTATACTTGCTGTGGACTGTTTCCTCTAATTCATTGTAGTCTGATTCGAATTCACCAATCGAATCAGCCAGTCTTATGAAACTTTCCACATTTTGGACTTAGAGGATATACAGAATCAAAACAAAACCGAAAAAAATAGCGGAAGGTACGATGAAATGCTCAACCGTACAAGTAAATGCTTACAGAAAGGGTAAAGGCAGTATTTTACCCAGGAAAATCAAAAAAACACAACTCAATAAAATTTCAAATCAACTCAATTAATGTATTTTTAGTTCAATTATATTTATTTATTGTTAAATTTATTCATATATTGCAGACTTGGCCGATTTGTCTGACTAATATTTTGTTTGCCACACAAGCAAAAATTTAAACACAGGTCTCTGTGTCTTACTCGCCACCCACATATAAGGGGATTTATTTATGGAAATATGTGTACGAGTATATATGTTGCCGCAATAAAGAAGTACATAAAACCACAGATAAACTGCGCGGTGTATCAAACGAGCGAAAGTGAATTAAATGAAAAAATGTGATAACAAATGAAAAGTGCTATAAAATTAGTGAATTTAATAAGAAAATAATAAACTAGCCTTCGATTGAAATGCTGTTGTGTATATTAAAGAAAAAACAAGTGGAAAAAAACAAAAACAAAGTGAAGATCGAAAGGCTAAGTGAGCTTATTGGGAAAGTGAGGTTATGTTACCTCTTGCCTTGCCCTGTGTCCAGAAAACCTTACCACTGGTGGGGGGATAATCCAGATAGTCGCAAGGATTATGAAACGTTTAATTTAATTTAAAAATGAAAGAAAAATAAAGCAGTTAACTGAACTTAAAAAAATCACTATTATTAGATATTCACGGGCGGCACTTTTAAACAAATTGTTTGCAACACGAAAAAATATAAGTGGCAAGAAATATACAACTTACGTGCTTTGATGTGGTGACAGAATTTGTTGATTGCTGATTAATATGTGTGCCAGCTGTTTTGTGGCAGAGTGTGTGGTAATCTTTGTGGCAGCGTATAATATATTAAGCAGCAGCGGGTTGTGGCAAATTCAAATATTGAGTATTTTTCCAAGTTGTGCTTATATGTGGCAGCTTCTAGTATTGACCCAATTAAATTTTAAAGGAAATAAGAGAAGACAACGGGGCTGATGTGACTGCGTCGACTGTCGCTGAAAAAGTAGAACGTTTTCAAGTCGTTGTCCCGAAAACTTATCCTCCGGTTTTAAGGGGAGGTGGACCCACACATGCACACCCCCATGCATGTATATGTGTTGGTCGAATTTCGACCACGGGAGATACTAGTAATCATAAAGCTAGCATTGACGTGTAGAGATTAATCAAGGATAGTATCGATTTTTTTAAGCTAAAAAGTTAGTCAGAAATATCAAATGTGCTGGAATGAGTGTTAAAATTTTCACACAGACATCGGAAAGGCTAATTTATTTCAAAATTAGTCCTACATTGTTTCAAGAAAAGAGGTTTAAAATGTCTTGATGGCCAAAAAGTAATGTTGAATCAAATAAATTCGTAGTTATGCTGATTTCCACCCACACACAAAAATATGTAGGCGTGCTACTGCCCACTTTTCTAAAATTGTGTAAATATTGACTAAAAGACACATACCTCTAAATCTCATTAAATTAAACCAAATACATTAATAGTTATGACGAATTGTAGTTTTATATAGCATGGTGGCGTGGCACCGCCTACTTTTTCAAAATTATCTATAGTCTATGCTTTAACCCGTAAATACGAAAATCTACTGTGGAAATTTCATAAATATCGGTTGAGAACTTTGGACGTCTATAAAAAACCTATTCTCGAAACAGTACATAATACACTTATAAGGATAACATTTTGTGTGTACATTAATGTTAAGGCAGAAAATAAAAATTTCAAGAAATTTTTTAAAATGGGTGTGGCACCGTCCACTTTTGATTAAGTCAAATTTAGAAATAATATTAATCATAAATCAAAAATTGTATTTAAGCTTAGCACACGTATTTATATTAATACAGGGTATGTACCGGAAAAAAATGGGCGAAATCGGTTAATGTCCACGCCCACTTTTATACGAAAGATTTTGAGAAGGATCATAGATATATTTAATAGGCAATAACTTTGCGTACAAAAGCTTTATATCATTTCTATTTCATTTCAAAGTGTCCGTGAATGAAGAAAGTCGAAAAATTTAATTTATGAAAATGTGGATTGTGCCACAAAAATTTGTATGCCATAACTCCGGCAAAAATTGATTTATTGAAACGATATTTGGCGAAAATATTGTACATATAAACGTAAGTGTTGTTGTTGTTGTTGTAACGACAAAAACACTCCCCACCCATTTTGCAGCATAAAAATTCTGCTATTTTCAAAGGCGATTTCTTGTAGTTTGAGCTAGATATTTCCATCAAAATTGAACAGTTGCTTTTTAATAGTATGTAGTATACTCCTGCCAAAAATTAAGCAAATCGGATAACACAGAAGTAAAATATCCGGGTAAGTTTTTAATACCCCACTGCAATAGGGAAGTTATATACCTTTTTTGATTTTCCAATGTTCGTCTCTCCGTCCGTCTGTCTGAAGGTGAAGTGAGAGGGTGTTGCCTTGCAGTACGAGTACCTCGTGCCGTCAACAGCTATTGTGTGGTTTTTGGTAAACCATTCATCTAGTTTGTGGATGATTAATATTTGCGACATCAGAGTGAAACACCACGAAAATTGTAATCTATGTTGATATAGTTGTGGCTAGAATTATTTGCAATCTTTGCAGCAGACGTTGTTAATGAAACATAAGTGGTTGTTGTAATTGTTGGTGCACTTGTTATTGTGGATGTACAAAACACTGTTTTTACTGTTTAGTTTAAATTGTTCAATATTGCAGGATCGCCAATCATAGCGTTTGGATATATATTTATAAATATTTTATTTTTGAAAGAACAAAAATTAAATAATAATTTTCATTTTGATGACTAACATTAAACCACAGTGAACGAAAAACATTTTTAAAAATTAATAAAGTAATATATAACGCAAGTATATAACCCTACAGTCTGTACTACCTATATCAATTAAAAGTTTGATTTTGAAATAATTTTAACTAATCGAATATAGGGTTAATTTCATCCAGTTGCGAGGCTGTTAATTGAAAATCCTTACTATTTTCTTAAATTACTATTTGTTAAATTAGTTTGTGTTATCTTGTCTGAGTGAACATATCACTATCCATGTGTTCTGTATTATTTCGGTCTGTTAGTCTGGGTTGATTAAACATTTGGTTTTGATAAAATTGTGCTTTCTAAAACTATTGTATTGATAGTTGTGACTATACGTTTTACGCTGCCATTATGTTTGCTGGTTACTATTGTTAACATTTTGTGTTTGCCTTGTGATCTGTGTACTGGTTGGCTGATATAATTTCTATAATTTCTATCGTTTTAACACTTTGATAAATCGGTTAATCTACAGACTTAGATTCGTTCCTAAATCCTACTGCTGTTAATTCATGCTACCTTCGTCTGTGGTAGATATTTTTATTGCATACTAGTAAAGCCCGTTAGCTTCGCTGCGTTTCAGAGCTAATAATAGGCTAAGTGTGATTTTAATCATTATATCGCATACCACATGATATAGGGTACTTAAATACATCGCTTATTGCAGCACTCGTTATTACCTTTCGTTTGATACCCGTATTGTATGTACTTAACACATTTTTGGTCACCTTGGTCCACATATCGGGCGATATCTCCTAAGCTGATATAGCTATCGGAACAAATGATATCTTAAATTTTAAGTTAAATGTCTAGTAATACAACGGCAAAAGTTGCATTCAATTCCATTAAGCAGTTTTCGAGTGATGCGCCCAAACATACAGACAGACAAAAAATCTAAAAACAGTTGATTTGGCTTCTATTGGCTTAATAATGATCCCTGCTATTGATTTTTTTTAAATATCTGCAATGTACAGACATCGATCTTTTACAATTTTGTTATATGTAGAGATAATATTGTTCTCATATTCACGAACAATTTTTATTTGAATATTTCATATATTTAATACTTCTATATTGCTAGTACAATATGCTCGCAATGTGTTTTGAAATCGAAAACGAAGGGGACAGCCTACCCCTGTAGGGAACTGAGCTAGCTTTAAGTTAACTAAAAGCTAACTTTTTTTCAACTAGCTGTGACTCGGCCTCGACTACTTTACATAGATTTTAACTGACTACTTTTGTATGGCGATGGCGCAAAAAAAGTCAACTTATTTTGAGCTAACCATAATAATACCTAGTGGTTGACTTGCAGTATGCTGGTAATAGAATGGGTTTGAACAGTCGATTATACACACTTTCCTAAAAGTCAGTATATTTTTAGTTATCATTTAGTTGGACCTCTATAAGTGTGCTATATAGATACATATAGCATTTCATGTTATTTTATTATAACATGTATACTTAGCTGGTAATAATAGATTAAAACACATTTTTTATACCAAAAACCGATGGTTTCGTAAATTGCATTTAAAAACGTTTAAGGTTTGATAACATATATAATAAAGAAAATATTTGAAGGGTAATAACAATGTAAAGAACTGAATGCATTAAAATATTTATATCAGTAATTAAATTTAGACATTTTATTTTAAACTAGTTGGCTTATTGCGAATTCACGCAGCATGAAAATGGCGTTTCTTTATTACTTGTATAGCTTCACGTAAATTTCTTTCAGGCTCGTCTACGTCTAACGAACGTACAGCGTCTGTAAAGAAAATAAATGTAATTATAAGGTGTTCTAATTAATACTGCAGTTTAATAGGCACCTAGTAATAAAAGATAAAATGCGCTGTAATCAGCCTCTTTTTTCCATGAATGCCATCTACATTTATTTCAGTTATCAAATCCGTGGTTAATACTAACGTTAGCGTTTTCGTAAGTCTGCCTTTCAAAATGTTTTTCATTTGTTTCGTCTGTGAAAAGCATGGGTTAGGGTTTTCTATATATGTAAATTGAAGCAAATAACACTTACATAAAGGTCCCGATTGTCATCATCTATTAATTCGTTTAGCTTCGACAAGCTTTTAAGATTTTTTAAAGAAAGGTGGTTTTAATTTTCTCGACAGCTTTTTCCTGATTGAAAAAGCTTTTCGGTTAAAACCTTTTGAGTTTGCAATGCCTCCATGATTACAGTATTTTGAGAATCAATTTTGTCTGAAAATCAAAGCAGATTATGCTGATTCACATGCATTTAGTGGAACTTACCTTCAAGTTTTTGTAAAGCAGATTCAAATTTTTTTTTTAAATCGATAAATTGTTGCAATAAACTGAATTCATCATTTATCAAACTTACACATTTGATTGTATTATTGTTATTATTATTATTCATTATTATTTGCTGTTAAAACGATTACTATCGAAGTGGTACATTATTTTTAATATAAAATACTTTTTATTTTATATGCAATTATGTATCAGAGGTGGGTTGGTGTCGAAATTCTGTATGTACAAAATTCTAAAAACAAAATTCTGCTTTTTAAAATTCTGCTTTTTTAAAATTCTGCTTTTTTAAAATTCTGCTTTCTAAAATTCTGCTTTCAATGTTCTGTATTACAAAATTCTGTATTAAAATATAATGTTAACAATGTTAAAGAGGTAATGTAATTATTTTGAAAAAGTGCGCAGCTACGCGAACTACAGTTATTCTGTACAAAAGACCTTTCTGCATAGGCGGCCTTCGGCCGCGCTTATTTAAATAACCCTGGGCTACGCCATGCCAAGTCCAGGTGGTTGCCCTGATCGGTGGCAACATGCCACCGATCCGACTCTTTTACGCGTTTTTAAGTACAGCCTAATAATTTACAACAACCACATGAAAACTTGCGACAAAACAAATAAAATATATACATATGTACATGTGCGCACTTTTTCAAAATAATTACATTACCTCTTTAATATTGTTAACATTATATTTTAATACAGAATTTTGTAATACAGAACATTGAAAGCAGAATTTTAGAAAGCAGAATTTTAAAAAAGCAGAATTTTGTTCAAGCAGAATTTTTTTGCAATTTACAGAATTTTGTCACACAGAATTTTGTAATACAGAATAATGACACGCTCCCATCAGAGGTAGCAAAAGAAATTTACAATTTACTGGTAGTCCCACAAGTTTGCATTCGACGTCTTCAACCTTAGAATTCTCTTCTTCATTTAGATCATTTAAACCTACTAGACATATGCCCAAAATTGACAATGAATCAAGTGGGTCGGTAAAAAAACTTTCCATTGCTTTTAACCTATGGCCTACTATACCTTCTAAACTAAGCCCCGTTATTTTAATGGGAATAAAAGGCTTATTTGCGCAAAAATTATTTGGACAAGCTGTTGATAAATAAAACGGTTCTGTTACAACACCAACTTTGATTCCAATCCGCATTTTGAGATCAATTTTTGATGGTGTTGTAATCATATTTTTATTTTGTATTCGCATAGATAGTTGTAAAATTTTTGACGGCTTTTTAACATAACTTTTTAAACGTTGAAGGTAGTTTTCAAAAGGATACGAAGAAAAATTTGGAAGAGGTCCGAATTTTTCCACGCATTCACTTAAATGCAACATTCTGTGAACGTTGTACGATATGCTATTCTCACCAAAAATTATAAGAAAATTTTCAACAAACATCTCTAGTATTGTTTGCGTATTACTAATATTTTTTGCAAATGTTCTAGGACAAGAAGGAAACTGTGAGGCACGGTGAAGCAATAAAAATTCGTAATAAAAATCACTTCTTCTTCTGTTTTAAATGGGCGATTTTGACCGTCCAACATAGCTCGCCAGTCGTTCCTTCGTTGCGCCAACTGGCGCCAATTGGAAACACCGTGGGATCGCAAATCGGTCTCCACTTGGTCCTTCCATCGGAGTGGTGGTCTCCCTCTTCCTCTGCTTCAACCGGCGGGTGCCGATAAGAATACCTTCTGGGCTGGAGCATCTTCGCTCACTCGCACTACGTGGCCTAGCTAGCGAAGCCGATGTGTTTTAATGCGCTGAACTATGTCGGTGTCTGCGTAAAGTTCATTCAGCTCATCATTAAATCTTCTTCGGTACTTGCCGTCGCCAACGCGTAGAGGTCCACAAATCTTTCGAAGAACCTTTCTCTCGAATACTCCCAGAGCCGTCTCATCAGATGTTGTTAGTGTCCACGCTTCTGCACCATATAGCAGGACGGGTGCGATGAGTAACTTGTAGAGTGTTATTTTCGTTCGTCGAGAGAGGACTTTACTTTTCAATTGCCTACTCAGTCCGAAATAGCATTTGTTTGCAGGAGTAATTCTTCGTCGGATTTCTAGGCTAACATTATTGTTGGTGTTAATTCTGGTAAAAATCACTGTGAACATATTTCAATACTAAAACCCCTGTATATAGGAGAAATTGTCGGTATTCAGTTGCCTTCCAATTGGATAACTGTTCAAGCTCTCTAGGACGACGAGAAAATTCTTTAGGAATATATTTATGTAAGGATATTAAATGAACTGAAATTTCCAATTTGCTTTTTTTTATTGATATTAAAATTTGATTTGTTGTGCATCAACCGAACAAGTATTTTTCTCATCACTCCTAGGTCAAGAAGATGCATAGGGTCGAGAGGTATCTGAGAAACCATTCCTATTCCAGACTAGTTTCGTCCTTATAAAATTTTACCTGATGATGCGCTATATACCTTCTGCGTGTAAAGTCTTCATCGGTCAATAGTTCGCCTGCTTGCATGGCATAGGTCAATGTATTGTGGCGATTATTCTCAAGCATGTACCATCCCTAACTCAATAACACTCCGCCACTGGTTAAACACAACTGAGTTAACGATGGCTACGCTTATGCATGCAAGCGTGTAACTAGGAAGAGGAAGAGAGATGGCGCGAGTGTTTGCGAATACGATGCAAAGAGGAGATGCCAATAAATAACACCGACCCTTGCAGAACACGAAAAGCGAACAACCAAGAAACTTCTAGGTGCGTGGGGTAGCACCCTGTCGGAATATATAAGGCAGTGACCAAGCAAGGCAGGTTGATCAGTTTATTTTCAAGCGTTGAACAGTGATCTACTGTGAAGTTACCAAACTCTTAAATTTGTATTGAGGTTGTTGCTAATAAATAAGACTAGCTATTAGTTACAATATCCGTGCTTGTGTTCATTTGACTTTATAGTGATCGAACTCAGGATTAATAATCAAGGAATCATCGAATTCGTCACAATTGGTGTCAATACCAGTGGTTGCAAGGATAGCAAGGACATGGCTAATTTGAATGAATTAAAAATTCAGCAAATCAAAACTGAGTTGGAACAACGCGGACTAAACACCACAGGCAATAAATACGAGCTACAATCCCGACTACGGGAGGCAATGGAAGCGGAAGGAATCAACGTTGATGATTATGTTTTTCATCTTGTGGAGGAGGCATCGACGAAAATTTAAGAGAAAAAGGAGCCTCCGAATCCAGTGGCAAGTGTGGATACAAACGCGTTGTTGGCTGTATTGACGCAGATGTCGTCAAGCATTTCAACAAAACTGGAAGAACAGAAGGCACACATGGCATCTCAGCTGGAAGAACAGGATACACGTATTACATCCAAGTTGGAGGCACGTATTTCGGAAATATCATCACAAAGTTCAGAACAGGTGTTATCGAAGATCTCTGCAAAGCTGGAAGAGCAGGAAGCTAGGATGTCATTGAAGCTAGAGGCACGCATGGACGAGAAAATAATGCAGTTTGAGGAGAAAATCGAGGCCGAGGTAGATGCGTTAAAGGGCCGTATCCAGAAGTTGCAACTGAACCGTTAATCTACTTCAGCGAATACTCCCAAAGTAAAATCCCCGTCATTTGATGGTTCGGTTCCTTTCCAGGTATTTAAGCTACAGTTTGAGAAGACGGCAGCGGTGAATAGTTAGGGCACTGAAGACAAAGCTGCTGCACCGTATGTGGCATTGAAGGGTCCTGCAGCTGAAATCTTACAGACGATTCCCGAGCCAATGAGACATTACAGGAATTTGCATAGAATACACAGAAAGGGTAAAAATCCAAAGCTTTATAAATGGAATACGTAACGTGGAGACGAACCGAGCCACATATGCAAATCCCAAGAGATCATTTGCTGAGACGGTATCACATGCTCGATCTCAGAAAACAGCTGCGCTATTAAATAAGCCGGCGTACAAAGCTCACCGCGTGGAGGTAGAACGGCCAGACTGGGTAGACACAATTCTGGAAGCGTTTAACGGAGTACAGAAAAACAGTAATGGTGCCATTAAATGCTTTAAGTGCGGAAAACCAGGTCACATAGCACGTTATTGCGGCACTGGCTCCAGTAACCCCAGCAATTCAAGTGGACGAAAACGCAAAGCTGAAGGAGATGAGCAAATCTCCCAACCAAATCAGTCTTTAAACTCAATCGAGCCAGCCGAAAGGGGCGTGGACTGGCTCCCGCAACTGAATGCCCCATAATCTCTGTCTCACAGATCGGAAGGAAAGCTAGTAATGTTACTGTTGTTGCATATGTGGATGGAAAAGAGCACTTACTAACTATGGATACAGGCGCATCGCATTCCATAATTCGATCTGATTAATCAACAAGGAGGTGAGACCATTGCATGGAGCAAAGTTACGTACGGCCACTGGTGAGGACACCTATGTCCTAGGGGAAGTAACATGTGAAATCGCAATTGGGAACGTGGCCGTTCTACACAGTTTTATAGAAGCAGATATTGTTGACGAAATCATAGTTGGTGTGGACTTCTTAAGCGAGCAAGGCATCAAGATTGACATGCAAAACAGGATTATGAATTACCAGAACATGGATGTGCCTTTAATTTTAGTTACGAAAACAAATACGTTAGTAAGCGAGTGCTTGTGGAGGAGAGCCAACAAATTCCACCGAAGTCGGAGCAATCATATGGGCAAAGATTGATGGAGATTATGGGACAAACAAATTGTGGGTTGTCGAGGCAGCAAACAAATCAAGGACGAACATATTAGTAGGAAAAACCCTGGTCATGACAAAGCAAGATGGACGTGTACCGGTAAGAGTACTTAATGAGTTCAAATCGCCGATTAAACTTTCCAAAGGAGCAATATTGGGACAATGCCAAGAGGTCGAGGTAGTTATCAATTGTGAACAGCTTCAGGAAAATGATTCTACCATCAAGATTAATCTTTCAGATGATATCACGTCGTGGACGGCAGGCCTCGAAAAAGATCATCAGAAAAAGGCAAAGGAACTTCTATCAAAGTACTCGAGCATATTTGACAAGGATGGTTCTAAACCAGGTCGGACCAAAGTTGTGAAGCATCAAATTGATACTGGTGATGCAATGCCCATCCGCCAAGCTCCTCGTAGTATTCCATTGGCCAAACGCCTAGTAGTAAGAGAAATTATACAGGAAATGAGTGACAGCGGCGTGATCGAACCATCAGCTAGTCCATGGAGCTCACCGGTAGTACTAGTGAAAAAGAAAGATGGAAAAATGAGATTCTGTGCGAATTATCAGAAATTCGGGCTATGCAATGCTCCAGCTACTTTTGAGAGACTCATGAACCAGATACTAAAAGGACTGCACTGGCAAACATGTTTGGTGTACCTCGACGGCATCATCGTGCTGGGAAGAAGCTTTGAGGAACACCTAAGGAACTTGGAGGAAGCTTTCCAAAGAATAGCTGGTGCTGGTCTGAAACTAAGTCCCAAGAAGTGTTCCTTATTTAAAAAGGAAGTAAGTTATTTGGGTCACAAGGTAACTACGGAGGGAATCTGCACTGTTAAGGAAGAGATCGAATCCGTAAAGGACTGGCCAATACCGAGAAATTTGCATGAGTTACGGAGCTTCCTTGGGCTGTGCACGTATTATCGCCGATTTGTACCGAATTTTGCCAGCGTAGCTAGTAGTCTCCATGACCTTACCAGGAAGAATATCAGATTTGAATGGAAGAAGGAACAGAAGGTGGCTTTTCACACTTTGAAGGAACAACTATGCACTGCTACGAAGTTAGCATATCCAATTCCATATTCAAAGTTTATTCTGGATACAGATGCGAGTGGCTATGCTATAGGAGGTGTTTTGTCTCAGATTGTTGATGGACAGGAGAAGGTAGTTGCATACTATAGCCGAACAATTGGAAAGCCTGAAAGGAACTATTGTGTAACCCGGAGAGAACTGTTGGCATTGGTAGAGTGCGTTAAGCATTTCCACAAATATATCTATGGGCAGCGATTCAATGGGCAGCGATTCCACAGTTCCGTAATCCGGGAGGTCAATTGGCACGGTGGATAGAGCGACTGCAAAGTTATAACTTTTCCATAGAGCATCGCAAAGGTAGCACCCACGGAAATGCTGATGCAATGTCACGAAGACCATGTAACTTGGAATGCAAACATTGTTCGAAAGCTGAGGCCAAGGAAGACATTATAGATGTGCGGCTCATGGCTATAGCATCTACGGACAAGTGGAACATGGATCAATTAAGGAGGTGTCAGCACGAAGATCCAGATCTTACACGTGTGATGCAAGGAATCGTACGAAACGAGCGACCATCAAGAGAGGAAATGTCAGCAGAAAGTCCTTTTGCCAAGTCATATTGGGCACAGTGGGGAGACTGAGGATAGTCAATGCGTTCGAAAGCTGATAGTCGTTCCAAGGAAGAAAATCCCTGATGTACTCAACGAATTGCATAACGGTCCAAGCGGAGGTCACCAAGACCTTGGAGAAAGTCAAGCAAAGATTATATTGGGTTGGTTGCCGTCAATCGGTCACGGAGTGGATTGCCAACTGTGAAATATGCATCAAAGCTAAAGGACCGAAATCAAGGAGCCATGGCCAAATGAAACAGTATAACTCAGGTGGGCCATTTGAGAGGATAACCATGGATGTAGCTGATCCATTTCCTACTAGCAAACTCGGAAACAAATATGTACTGGTAGTTATGGACTATTTCAGCAAATGGCCAGAAGTGTGCCCTATTCCAAATCAAGAGGCAGAAACCATAGCAGAAGTGTTTACTAACAATTGGGTAGCTAGGTTTGGTGCACCGATGGAGATACATTCTGACCAAGGCAGAAATTTCGAATCAGCTGTGTTCCAGGAAATGTGCAAGACATTGGGCATTCGGAAAACTCGAACAACTGCACTGCATCCTCAGTCAGATGGCATGGTGGAACGATTCAATAGAACCTTGAAAGCGCACCTGAGGAAAGTAGTGGATAAGTTCCAGAAGGATTGGGATACTCACATCTCCTTATTCCTAATGGCATATCGCTCTGCAGTACATGAAACAACTGGTCAGACTCCTGCAAAGGTAATTTTCGGGAATTATCTTCGATTGCCAGCTGACTTGAAGTTTTGGATAAACGCTGATGCAGGAGTAAATGCTCGGAAATCTACTAGTGTATTGGAAGAAGAAATGAGGGAAATTCACGACCTTGTGAGACAACGGACTAAGATCATGAGCAATAAGATGAAGGCCAGGTACGGCAAAGCAATAAATTCGGAAGGTTTTATTGAAGGAGATTTAGTGCTGCTATACAACCCACAGCGTAAGAAAGGTTTGTCCCCAAAACTGCAATGTAACTGGGAATGCCCATACAAAGTCATAAAACGGATCAACGATGTGGTATATCGCATACAAACTATGGGAAGGCCAAGGAATAAGATGAGGGTGGTCCATTTGGAAAGGCTAGCTCCGTTTGGTTGTGGCAATATGTCTGATCGGGACGATCAGACTTAGGTGGAGGGCAGTGGGGCGATTATTCTCAAGCATGTACCATCCCTAACTCAATAACACTCCTACCACTGGTTAAACACAACTGAGTTAACGATGGCTACGCTTATGCATGCAAGCGTGTAACTAGGAAGAGGAAGAAAAAGGGCGCGAGTGTTTGCGAATACGATGCAAAGAGGAGATGCCAATAAATAACACCGACCCTTCCAGAACACGAAAAGCGAACAACCAAGAAACTTCTCAGTGCGTGGGATAGCACCCTGTCGGACTATATAAGGCAGTGACCAAGCAAGGCAGGTTGATCAGTTTATTTTCAAGCGTTGAAGAGTGAACTACTGTGAAGTTACCAAACTCTTAAATTTGTATTGAGCTTCTTACTAGTAAATAAAACTAGCTATTAGTTACAATATCCGTGCTTGTATTTATTTGACTTTATAGTGATCGAACCCAGGATTAATAATCAAGGAATCATCGAATTCGTCACAGTATTACTAATTTTCACGCCTACTTGGTTACATTTAGCACAGCCATGACAGGAGGTGTGGCTAACGATCCCACATACAAACACTTTAGGAGGAGCGTCGCAAATGATACCTCTAATGCGCAATGGAATTATAGAATTTTCGATTCTAACACTGGCTCTTATTAACACATCAAGTTCACTTACTAAGTCACATAAAAAATCGTTCACATTGGAGGGCTTAGTTTTACCCAAATAAATCCCTAGTGGTAAAACTGAAATCCTTGACATGTTTGCTATTTTAACTAAAATGGGCCACAATTGCTGCCTTGAACTCTTATACAACGGCAGCCCATCAATAATTATATCAATTTCGATTACCTTGCAGTCTTTTATTTCACTAGAGACCCTAAGCAACTGTTTCAATACACCAATGTGGTAATAACTTCCAGGCGCAACATTTTTTATTAGTAGATCATCATTTTTTTTATAAAAGGATTTCGCACTTAAAGGTACATCTAAGTTCTCTTCGACTAAAATGGAAAGAAGATGCTCAAACGGTTTCGGAGATATCCTATAAATGTAGTGCCATTCCGCAATTTTGTCTCTTATCGATTTCTTCTTTTCACTTTCAAAACTTACACCCAATGAGTGGTAGGTCTACTTGACGAAGAAGCATACGCGTGAGGAGTACGAGTTTGATTACCGCGTAACCGATTAATGTATCTACTTTTTTCTGCTTTAATAAGCCTCAGCAAATTTCTTTTGCTTCCACCTCTCACATTTTTATTTTATTATTTTAATTTTAATATTTATTATTAAATTAGATTCAATTATTTACCAGTTTTTATTTGCTTTTTATATTTTAGTTCGAGTCGATATTTAAAATTTTGTTTTTTTTTCTGCGCTGTTTTTGTTTATTTAATTTATTGGCAAATGACAATTTTTTGACATTGTTGCGAACAATTTACTATGAAAAATTGCAAAATCATCAACAATTTGATCCGATTCGTACAAGCGAATAGCTCCCTAAATAAAGTAATACTAGTAGGCAAATCTAAAATAAGATATGCATGTTTTGTTCATGTGAAACTTTATCGTATAAAACGGCTATATTCTTACCAGAATCCAAATTAATGCTAGACGGTAGTTCAGTTATCGTACCAATATTCAAATTCCTAACAGCTGCAAATCTAACTTTTGATGAGTTCATTTGTTCATGACCGTTCCAATATCTAAAATAAAAAAGATATAATTTTAATATGTACATATATGAAATATATTGGGTATGTTACCTCATGTGGAACTTATCAGTATTAAGCATTTAAGTATAATATATTTTTACCACAAACAAAGTTTTCAGAGAGTTTCACAATTCATTCCATTTTTACTACATCTAACTTTTGGTAATTGGACTTTTTTATGATGATGAGGCGGATTACTCACAGACGTAATATTTAAAATAAATTATAATATATGTATTAGAGCGGGTCAAATTGTATGGATGGATTTTTTTTCATCAGGAGTATAGCAAAAACGTAATCTAACTACAGATGATTGTAAGAAAAATTGCTGAAGACACCATAGCTCTAAGTCAGATTTCGAGTCCGCCACTTTTGCAAAATAGATATTTTGCCATATGAATGTAGGGTTTGGCGAAAAACCTTCATAGCTTTTGATAGAATTACAGGAAAAATATCATATTGGACTTACCTTTAAGGTATTTTACGTACATTTCAGAATCTGTATTAATATCTATTGTGTTTTTGAATTTTAGTAGAGATATTAGGCTTAAATTATGAGAAATTAGCCTAAAATGAACTTTTAACTACTATATTATCATTTTTAACAAATTTCTTATGGAACACATTTTTTTTCTTTACAGCTAAAATAAGTTCAGAACATTTCCAACAACTTACATTCAGACGGCAAAAATGTTTGTATTTAAAATGGATGAACCAAATCCTTCTTTATTATCTGAATCCACTTTATCACATGTACTTGAACACGACATTATTGCATTTGGTTTATCAAGTGAATTAAATAATCTGAATTTACCGTCTAGTCGTGACATTTTAAGATTTTATTTTTTTTTAAGTGATCATGCTAAAATTCAAAGTAAAATGTTTTCGCATAAAAATTTGACTCCTCATGTAATTGATCAATTGGTTGAAATTTGGACTAAATTGAATATTCAACTAATTGATAGACGTAGTATTCTAAGAAAACTAAATGTTTTAATTAAAAAATATCACTAAAGCATTAAACACAGAAAAAATGTTCAGGAATTTACAGCATTCGTACAATCAACAAATGAATTATTTTACATTAGAAAATGTAAATGTAAGTTAAAAACAACAGAATGCTCATGTGGTTTAATACCAAACCATTTAAAAGAATTTATGATGGACCAACATAATGATAGAAAATTCACAATACCTGAATATATGGATGACATTGTAGAAGAAACATCTACAACAATACCAACAATGCCAACAGTTAGCGATAATCCAACATACGAACCACTTGAAACATATAAGGAAACAGGTGAAGCACAAATTGCAAATGAAGTAGTTGCAGAAGTATCTGTTACAATGAAACGAGAACATTATACTCAACGATACGATGCTATAAATTTTGCTTTGATGTGTGACATATTCGGTGTTTCAGATAGAGTTGCTTCATGTTTAGCAACAGCCCTTTTCGAAGATATACATTTTCGAGATGTTTGTGATGAACTTGTGATAATGGATAAATCTAAAGTTGCAAGAGAAAAAATTAAATCTAGAGATGAAGTGCTTCGTAAACGATACATACATAGATTCCAACATAACTGCATTTTCTTTCGATGGCAGAAAGAATGATTCATTAACCAGAGAGAAAATTAATGAGAAATTTCATACAAATATGGTAAAAGAACCCCATTTAGTTGTTCTAAAAAAGCCTAATGCTGAATTACTTGGATATGTTAATTTGGGTGAAGAAGAAAATGCAAAACACAAATTAAACAAATTAAATGAATCCTTCAATAGCAAAAAACTGTCAATAGATCAATTAATTGGCATATGCAGCGATAAAGAACCAGCTAATACTGGAATAGAAAATGGTGTTATAAGACTTTTTAAAAAGCATTTAAATAGACCACTGCACTGCTTTATATGTTTGCTTCATTTCAATGAATTACCATTTGGTCATTTATTCAGAGCATTAGATAAAACAGTCACGAGTGGACCAAGAGCAGCAAGTGGAAATATATTCAAAGACATTCCAGACTGTGAAAAATTTCAGGTATGCATTTGTTAAGATTATTTTATAACATTTTTTCAATCAAATTAAAATAGGAAAATTATACTAATTTTAATTGATCTAAAAAATTTATTTTCCAGGTTGTAAGTGATTTTGAACTAATAGCATTGGAAAATATGCCTGGTATGATCAGTGATGAACAAGAACGAGAATTATATACAGATGTTAAATATTTATATCAAATGGCCAAAGCAATTTCAAATGGTGCTCTTTCAGTTGATTTAGCTAACATAAAACCAGGACCAGTTGTACATTCTCGATGGCTAACCAAAGCAAGCAGGGTATTACGTCTATATACAACAAATAATACGCCATCGGAAAATTTGAAAACTCTAGCAGTTTGTATTATTAGAATTTATGTGCCAATGTATTTCAATGTAAAATACTATAATTCTGTTGTATACGGCAGTGTACTTTTATCAAAGTTTATTTGTTGGACACGATACCTTCCACGTAATTTACTTAATATTGTAGAGGGTGTAATCCAAAATAATTCATACTACGCTCATCCAGAAAACATTTTATTAACAATGTTGTTTGATGATAAAAAAGCCTTACGGGATAGAGCTATCAAACAAATTTTTTACTATCGAGAAAAAATACTTGATCTAACTAAACTCAGAGTTTACAAAAAATATAATATTAATTTTAATGCTTCAGATTATACTGATAATAGAAAAAATAATACAAACTGCAGAACTTAGCCGCGCTGGAACAATATTTTACAAAAGCGTGCATCTGTTTTCATGTGCTGAGGATATTGATATCATTGCCCTTAACAACCGCTCCGTAACTTCTGCTTACTCCAAATTAGAAAAAGAAGCGGAGAAAATGGGATTGGTGGTGAACGAGGGCAAAACGAAGTACCTTCTCTCATCATGCAAAGAGTCAGCGCATTCGCGCCTTGGCAACCACGCCACTGTTGGCAGCAATAATTTCGAAATATTAAAGGACTTCGTTTACCTGGGAACCAGCATTAACACCAACCATAATGTTAGCCTAGAAATCCGACGAAGAATTACTCTTGCAAACAAATGCTACTTCGGACTGAGTAGGCAATTGGGAAGTAAAGTCCTCTCCGGACGAACGAAAATAACACTGTATAAGTCACTCATCACTCCCGTCCTGCTATATGGTGCAGAAGCGTGGACACTAACAACATCTGATAAGGCGGTTCTAGGAGTATTCGAGAGAGAGGTTCTTCGAAAGATTTGTGGACCTCTACGCGTTGGCGACGGCGAGTACCGAAGAAGATTAAATGATAAGCTGTATGAACTTTACGCAGACGCCGACATAGTTCAGCGAATTAAAACACATCGGCTTAGCTGGCTAGGCCACGTAGTGCGAAGATGCTCCAGCCCAGAAGGTATTCTTATCGGCACCCGCCGGTGGAAGCAGAGGAAGAGGGAGACCACCACTCCGATGGAAGGACCAATTGGCGCAACGGAGAAACGACTGGCGAGCTTTGTTGGACGGTCAAAATCGCCTAGGCGGTTAGACGACTATTTAAAGAAAGAAGATTATACTGCTATGATTGATCTGAATGACGCTAATTTACTATCTGAACCGGCATTCACAAGAAATATTCCATACGATCACTTGATACAATTCTTAGATTATGATGAGCCAACACTAGGGGCCGGTTTCACCAGCTCGACTTAACTAAGTTGAGTCGATTTTTTCACTTTTTCGGTTTCACCATCTAACTTAACTAAGTCACAACTTAGTCAGCCTGCCAGCTGACTTATTCTCGACCAAGTCAGTGTTGCTGTCGTTCAAAACCTAAATGTCAGTAATGCTCCAATTTGTTTTGTACAATGTCCCAGCCGGAAAATTCGTCAAGCATGACTTTAACGGCGTATGCGTAGATGCATGTAAACGCTTGTTTTCTAGCATGCAACCATTACGAAACTATTGTTTTTAATTAAGCGCTAAATTTAGTACCTTCCAACTAAATAGAAATGGGTGTAAAATCAATACATTCCTTCGTGTATGGCCAGACATATCTATTTCGCACGGGGGTATTGGGATGCGCAGAGTTGTCTGGCATGAAAAAATACTACTATGCATAAAACAGCTGATCGGGTTGTTGTGTTCAAAATTATTTAAGTCGCTCAGTTGGTGAAACCCAAAATTAAGTTAGTATCGAATCTGTGCTAACTTAAGTCACGACTTAGTTTTAGTCTTAGTCGCGTTGGTGAAACCGGCCCTAGATGATCCTAATATTCCAATGCATATACAAGGAACAGAAAGATATGAACAGTTGTTAACATCTGTTTCCAAACGTATTATAGAAAAAACCGTGAAGGTGTTATGGCTGTTACAGCAGAAAGTCGTGAAAAACAACCACGAAATGGAGACCAAAAAAGATTTTAAAAAATAATAACATAACATTACTTTTATTTTGAAAAATACGTTGAAATTGTCAATTCTAAGTAAAAAAATAATTTTTTAAATAAATGTCATTAAAATTATAAAAATTGTGTTTTTTTGCTTATTACTTGAAAATATAGGTTTTTTTTTGAAAATCTTTTTCTACTTAAAAGAATTGGAAAAAAGAAAAACTGTCTGAATAAAAGTTGTTGGAAATGTTCTGAACTTATTTTAGCTGTAAAGAAAAAAAAATCATTTTCCATGAGAAATTTGTTAAAAATGATAATATAGTAATTAAAAGTTCATTTTAGGCCAATTTCTCATAATTTAAGCCTGCTATCTCTACTAAAATTCAAAAACACTGTAGATATTAATAGAGATTCTGAAATGTACGTAAAATACCTTTAAAGTAAGCCCAATACGATATTTTTCCTATAATTCTATCAGAAGCTATGAAGAGTTTTTGGCCAAACCCTACAATCATATGGCAAAGTATCTATTTTGCAAAAGTGGGGGACTCGAAATCGGACTTAAGGCTATGGTGTCTTCAGCAATTTTTCTTAGAATCATCTGTAGATTACGTTTTTGCTATACTCCTGATGAAACAAAAAATTTACCCGTTCCAATATGTATATACTCGTATAAATGTGAACATCTTTGTTACGAATAATAAGGCAGCTGCTTAGTTCAGGTGGAACTCTACCGTAACAACCGTATACAAAATGCCCTTGAAAAATACTTACCGGAATCAAACTCCATATTTAGATATTGTGCTTTTTTGGGGAAGATGTAGTGTGTGGACAGCGTCTTCTCTCAAGTATCTTGAGCCTCCAGTACCGTTGCACTGGCTCTTTTCAATGGACGGGCTTATACAAGCACATGTGGATTTTCCACCATCCGCTACCACATCGCAGTTACGCAATCTGCTACCAGGAGAAGTACACAGTGATGGCGCTGATGTTACTACTAATGATGGTACTGCCACTGCCGTTGATGCTGTTCCTACCAATGCTGCTGATGATGCCGTTACCGCTACCGACAATGCTGCCTCCAATACTTCAGGTCAATTTGTTGCTACTACTGATGCTGCCGTCTACGCCAATCCCAATGCCGCCTCTGCTGTTCAGAAGGCCGTCACCAATGATTCAGCTCCGGTTGTTGCCACTACTGATACTGCCGTCTATTTTACTACCAATGCCGCCGCTGCTGTTGAGAATCCCGTCACTCATTCCGTTGCTACTGTCACAGGCGCCGCTTATGAAGCACCCAATGCTAATCACAATGCCGCTCTGACTAATACTAACTCTGCCTCCGGATATGTGGGTAAGTCACTACCCAGGTTATCTTTAATTGACGAAGAGGTGCTAGCCCTTCAAAAACGTCTCGAGATGTTGAAACTGATGCAACAAATCGAGGCGATGGGCAACCCCGCTATTGCAATGGGTCGGAAGCGGCTAGATTTTGGGTATATTGCGCACGCCTTGCCTAAATTTAGAGGCGATGATATTTCCTACCCTGCCGGTAAATTTTTAAGGGATTTCGAAGAAATTTTAAATACAACAACTGCAGACGAGAACTTTAAACTGCTTGCCCTTCGTCGCTGTCTGACTGGAACAGCCCGACTATTTCTCACTTCAACTACGGCTTTGTTCTACAAAACTCTTAAAAGCGCACTCATAAAAGAGTTTAATTTTTCTGTGGTCAGGCAAGAAATTTACAAAATGCTAGCCCAAAGAAGAAACATTGCATTTCTATGTGTTAAATATGCAAGCTATAGCAAAGAGGGCGAACATTGATGAGGGTGAAGTAATCGAATTTAGAATCGATGGTATTGGGAACATGATTCCTAACGCGCACCTGCTACTGACGGCAAGAACGTTGGAAGAATTAAAGGACATAATAAGTCGGTACAAAAACAAATATTTTGCACAAGGTGTGTTGCAGTCAGTGCAGATGCTAAGAAATCAGGCGGTAAACAAAAACTCGACGAAAAATTGCTCTGTTCGCAGCATGGCCACATTAAGCCGAACTGCCCGTTTCCCTTGAGACCAGATGGATCATGCTTCAGATGCTGGAAAATGGGGCAAGACTATCGAAATTGTCCAAACCCCAAGAAGACCCTAAAGCGCAAGGATGATGTGGCCACTGTAGAGATCACTGATGAAGAGATGACCACAGTTGGCGTTTATAGTTACGTAAGAATAGAGTTTAGGCTTAAAAATGATAAAATTACTAACTCTATTTTTTGTCTTTTTGACACCGGTGGTCCGGTTAGCTTTATTAAAAAGGCTGCAGTGCCAAAGGAACTGTTCAGTTCAGGCAAGGAAACTGTTTCCAAGTATAGAGCGGTCGGCGGAAGAAATATTAAATATATTGAACTTTTAAACTGCGAGATTGAGTTTTCTGGAAAAATAAATGTTGTTGAATTGAAAGTATTACCAGATAATGATATGAGCTTACCAGTTATTTCGGGACGTGCCTTTTTGCAATCGTTTAATATTAAATTAGTTAAGATTAAGAAGAATAATTTATATAAAACACCATCGAAGTTGGACCATAGCGGTCAATCGGTAAATACCTCGAAGTTAAAACCCCTAACACTGATATGCCGGACATTTTCTCTATTGACATACAAATAGACAAAGATGTGCTTAACACAAATCCCGAAAGAACATTACGATAACTTGAGACGGATAATTGAAGATAGTTATTTAAAGACTTATGGGATGACAGACCCACTAAAATACGAAATAAAAATACATCCCACGACGGACGTACCCTTTCACTGTGTCCCAAGCAGACTTTCTTATTATGAACGAGCTGAGGTTTAGTCAATAGTAAACGAGTTACAGAAGGAAGGAAAAATAAGGCCTAGTAACTCACCATATGCTTTGCGCCATCGTATTGGTACGAAAAAAGAACGAGAAGGTTCATCTGTGTGTTGATTACCGTGCCCTTAATAAAGTAACTGTTAGGGACAATTACCCGTTGCCATTGATCGACGACTGTATTGAGTTTTTGAAAATTTTTTTTTGTTGTTGGTTTTATGGTCTGTTAATTTTTACATATTTTTGTAAGTTCAACGAGCTCTAGACCAGTTGATAATAATTTTTGATTAATTATTATTATTTTTGATTAGAGGATAAATTGAAAGCAACAATAAAATAAAAAATTCTTCTCCATATTGGACCTAAGGAGTGGTTTCCACCAGGAACAGATGTCACCTGAGTCCATTCCGTATACTGCTTTTGTGATTCCAAATGATCAGTACGAATATTTAAAAATGCCTTTTGGACTAAAGAACGCTCCAGCTTTATTTCAGCGATTTATTAACAATATATTCCGTGATTTGATTGACAATAAGGAAATTATAATATATATGACATTGTTGTTGTCACTCATGATTTTGAGGAAAACAAAACTCTATTGAGAACCATCTTGAAACGATTGTCTTTAAGAAAGCTGAAACTTAATTTAGATAAGACTAAATTCGCGTTTCAAGGAATTGAATATCTCAGATACGAGGTATCACGGACGGGAATCCGGCCGAATGGCTCGCATGTTCGGAGTATTGCCAATTTTCCAGTGCCGAGCAATCAAAAGCAGCTACAATCTTGTATTGGCTTGTTTTCCTATTTTCGCCGTTTTGTTCCGTCATTCTCCCAGATTGCTAAGCCACTACAAAACTTATTGAGACGAAACTCTAAGTTCGATTTTGACGATAAGTGCCTTGATGCTTTCACCGAACTAAAGTCCCGACTAACAAATGGTCCTATTCTTGCAATATATAATCCGGTAAGAGAAACTGAGCTCCATTGTGATGCTGCTCGATCGGATTCGGTGCCGTCTTGCTGCAACTACAGGATGATAAAAAGATGCATCCTATTTCATACTTTTCAAAAACCGCGTTAAGGCGATTTAGAACCTACGTAGAAGGTATACAATTTAGGATTATCACTGATTGCAATTCGTTAACTAGATGGGCCCTCGAGTTTGAGAATTATAACTATAAGATACAGCACAGGAAAGGATCATCTATGGGGCACGTTTACGCCTTGAGTAGGACAAAAATTGCACACATAATTAATGCAGAGGAAATTGAATTTCGGATTCGAGTAGCCCGAGAGCGTGATGAAGTTATCAAAGACCTTCGGAGACGTCTTGAGGATGGATTAGTTAAGGACTAAGGCTTACTGTGACATTTGCCGGCCAAATATCCTAACATAACAGTTTGTCATACGATGACTCTGGAACACCCAACTTAAAATTTATTATGGTCAGAGTAAATAGCGAAACATCTTTTTCACCAATTTGGCACATGACAGTAATCCTGTACCTTACTTTATTCGCCTGGTCACATAATCTTTAATATTTTCCTCAGATCCAGATGTCGCAAAAGAAGCTAAATGTAGCCATTTATAACGAGCCCCAACATCAAGGTCTGTGCAAGCATTAGTTCCTACTATGCGAACCTGTTTGCCATTACTATTATTATTGCGCCCGGTTTTCAACACTTTCGCCCACCGCCCATTATCATTTCACCAAGACGCCCGTGATACGAAGCAAAAAAATAAACAATAGATATCTCCTCCGCTGCCACTGCAGAAGTATTTGTTGAGCAAGAATCGGCTCTTGCTTTAGAAGAAAAAGCACAAGAACTAGAAGTTGTAGTAGTAGCCGTTGAATTAGTAGTAGCAGTATCTGCAGAACGGGGGCAAATGGTGAGAGTTATGCCGCAGGGCACCGCAAGACTTGCAAAAAAAAAATTTTCGTTCAGGATTTTGCAGCAATTCAGCATCAGCAATTCGGATACCAACGTAATGTGTGAAAGAGTTCATGACACTTTGCACACTGCACTTTCGGTTGGTTTCTATCAAACCAATTTCCGCACTCACAAAGCATCGTACATATTAGATATAAGTAATTTTAAATTACTTTATGTTAATTGATCAGAAATCATTATAATTAGATTTGTTGCTCAGTACGGCCTTGTTTTTGTGAGCTCCGTAATTTTTGCTGTTTACTGCTTTTTATACCTAGTAGTGCTACGCACACAAGGTATATTGACTTTACTCGCCTAACGGCAGTACGTAACGTATTATATATATCAAAATGTTCAGGACGAAAAGAGAAATGGATTAAGCCATGTCCGTCCGTCCGTCCGTCCGTCCGGCTGTGAACACGATAACTTGAGTAAATTTTGAGATATCTTAATGAAATTTGGTATGCGGGTTCCTCCGCACTCATCTCCGAGCGCTATTTAAAATGGGCGAAATCGGACAATAGCCACGCCCACTCAGTACATAGTACACCTATAAGGATAAAATTTTGTGAATATATTGAGATTGAGGCATAAAATAAAATTTTGGAGAATTTTTTGAAAATGGGTGTGGCACCGCTCACTTTTGATTAAGTCAAATTTAGAAATGTTATTAATCATAAATCAAAAACCGTCCGAGATATCGAAGCGAAATTTAGCACGCAGGTTTCCAGGTATGCAAGGAATGTTCCAGGAAAAGATGAGCGGGATCGGTTAAGTTCTACGCCCACTTTTATGTAAAATAGCTTTACATCATTTATATTTCACTTTTAAAGTTTCCGTAAACAAAGAAATCCAAAAACACAAAAGTTTTATGCCATAACTCTGCTGAAAATTGATTCGTCGAAACAAAATTTGGCGATAATGTTCTATATATAAAGGCAACTGTTTGCTGTAAAAATGGGGAAATCGGTTAATGTCCACGCCCAGTTTTTTCACATAGTTCTGAAAATTTTTTTTGGAAAATTTAAAAACCGATATTTCTACAACTAAGCAAGTTATATCAATCAGATTTTGCACACATAATAAGCTTTTTAAGAAAAACTCGGCCGCAAAAATTTTTTGTCAATTTTGAAGAAGTCCCGCCCACTTTTTAGCATAAAATTTCTGATATTTTCAAAGGCAATCGCTTATAATTTAATCTTGATATTTCAATGAAAACTGGTCAGCTGCTTCTCAGTACTATGTATTATACTCCTGCCAAAAATTGGCCAAATCGGGAAACACACAAGCAAAATATTCGGGCACGTAGTTAATAGCCCACTGCAATAGCGAAGTTATATATCTTTTTTGATTTTCATACCTTTCATAAACATTAAATGTATGTAAGTATGGGAAGAAAAAGAGAAAAGCTCACTAAAATGATCAGCACGATGAGCGGAGTCGATTTAGCCATGCCCGTCTCTCCGTCTGGTTGTATATTTAAACGCAAACTAGTCTCTCAGTTTTACAAAAGAATGCTGAAATTCGTTGTTTGCTTTCGCCATTTTATAATATACTAGCAAACTCGGTAGACGTTCTTTTGACGTTTTGATACATACTAGAACACATCTATATATAAAATGTCATTAACTTGAACCAAATAAACTCCTAACTATACCGAACTGCAGCTTTATATAACCTGGGGGCTTTTTCAAAAGCTATATACAGACTGTGTCGTGCCCAGCGAACTCCTGAACCTATCGTGAAAGTTCAAGAGCAAAACAAAACATAAAATATGTGGGCTAAGTGACACATATATCCAAATTTCATTAATTTAGACCAAAAAAGTTCGGAGTTATGAAGAATTGAAACTTTATATAGCCTGGGGCGTGGCCTCGCTTACTTTTCCAAAACTATATATTATCTATGCTGTACCCAGTGAACCCAAGTATATATTGTAAAAATTTCATAAATATCGATTAAGTTCTTTGGCGCCTATGAAAGACACACATTTTTTATATCTATTTTTGTTACGCACACAAGGTATATTACTTCATTCGGCATAAACGTATCGATATATATATTTATAAATGTATATCAAAACGTTCAGAATGAAAAGTAAAATATCCGGGCAAGTAGTTAATACCCCACTGCAAAAGCGAAGTTATAAATTTTTTTTTGATATTCATACCTTTCATGAACATGAAATGTTTCTACGTATACTGAAATTATCAGGAGGATGAACTGAGTCCATGTAGCCATGTCCGTCTTGCGATACGTCTATCTGTCTTTCTCTCTGTCTATTTGAACGCAAATACGAACTGAAAGTATTAAAATAGGCCTGCGTAAATTGGGAGGCCATAATAGATCACTACTAGGTATATAATGTTCGGTTGCACCTGAACTTAGACTTCCTTACTTGTTTATATCTATTTTTGTTACGCACACAAGGTATATTACTTCATTCGCCATAAACGAATCGAGATATATATTTAATAATGTATATCAAAACGTTCAGGATGAAAAGTAAAATATCCGGGCAAGTAGGTAATACCCCACTGCAAAAGCGAAGTTGTATATTTTTTTTGATATTCATACCTTTCATGAACATGAAATGCTTGTACGTATACTGAAATTATCAGGAGGATGAACTGAGTCGATGTAGTCATATCCGTCTCCCGATACGTCTATCTGTCTGTCTATTTGAACGCAAATAGGAACTGAGAGTATTAAAATAGACCTGCGTAAATTGGGATGCCGTAATAGATCACTACTAGGTATATAATGTTGGGTTCCACCCGAACTTAGACTTCCTTACTTGTTTTTTATAACTTCGTACATATGTATGTATGTAAGTGCTTTTTCCGTACATATTTGGGAGCAAAAGGAATGCGTGAGGAGTGCATTTCAGTTTTTAATAGAAATTGCAAGTGCGAACAAATGAGCGGTGAACGCACAATCATAGATTAGCATAAGTGTAAAAAGGAAAGCATATCAATCACCTGGGACTATTTCATCCCCGAAGTATTTGTTTACATTTTGTTATTAGAACGACTGTGATCTCGCTCAAAACCTGTTAAAATATTAACAGCGTTGAGTGTTGTGAATAATTCGTCAAAAATGTAAATCGATGAAATATCCCTAGTAGCGTTTTGTTAGCAGTTACCTCACACGAATTTTCGGTTTTGCAACTTCTCTAATTACACTGTGGAACAAATTCAGGTTAGCAAAAGTTAGGTCGATTCTGAGAGTGAGAGGTGAAAATAGAGGCTAAATTAGAAGACCGTATCGCGGCGTTTGTTTATGTTAGTTCGAATTTTTTTTTAATCGACCTTCGAACTTTGCAGTCAAATGCAATAAATTTCTTCCCCTTCTTCCTCTTTTTCCTCGTCTCCTCTTTTTTGTTTCCAACCACCGCACAGGTAGCGATTTTTATTTATTTCGTACAAGCGAACTAATATCAAAAATAAATATTCAGTTAAGACTCCAAACTCAGCCGAAGCTGATGCCTTTTAATTTTCGCTCGGTCGTGATAAAATTCGCTATTAATTTTTTTGGAACTTATTTCATTTTGTTAGTCATTCAAGCGATGAAAAATGTGGCAGTGCGAGTGATTGTTTTTTGGAAGCCTATAAACAATATTTCTCGCAAGAGTTTACCACTGACGTAAACTATGCCCCTAAAAAAGTTTGCTTTAATTGCTATTCAAGTGTTATGCAATGGAAAAGTGAAAAGAAGAAGGCTATGCCTTTTGGTATACCAATGATGTGGTTAGACAACAGCCCGCATCAACAAGAAAATTACAATGGATGTATAAACTACCATCAAACTTTGAATAGAAGGAAAGCAAAGAAAAAAACGTATGTAGCAGTGCTAAGTGTCCAATTACCATTACCGCACTCAGAATTCGTTCCAGTACCAACATACCGATGCATTTCTTGTCAGAATACGACCTTGGTGAAGGTACATCCTATGAAACATCAGAGGACCCAATCCTAGTCACACAAAAGCAATTGAATGCAATTGTTGCAATTTTGTGTTTGACTCAGAAGAAATCAGAAGAACTGGCTTCATTTTTGAAAGGAAATAATTTGCTGGCGAAAGGTACTAAAGTAACAGCATATCGAAAACCCCAAAATGAGTTAGAAAAGTTCTTCAATGTGAATGATGCAAAAAATGTCGCTTATTGCAACGATATCGAAAAATTAATGCAGACGATAGGGTTAACCTATAAAAACGATGATTGGCGTTTATTCATCGATAGTTCACTAATCAGCTTAAAAGTTGTGTTTTTGCATAAGACGAATAGAATACCTTCTGTTCCAATTGCCTATAGCACTGACACTAGTGAAAATTTCGATAATTTGAAACACTTCTGGAAGTAGTCAAATATAACGAACACCAGTGGCGCATTTGCTGCGACCTCAAAATAGTTTCATTGATTATAGGCTTAACAGCATCTGGCCGTCCAAAATATCCGTGTTTTTTGTGCGATTGGGATTCTCGATACGGAGAAGGTATTAGAGGAAGAAACCAGTACAAACAGCATAACTGAAATAGTCGCATTGGACAGAAATGGCCTGAAGAAAATAGGCCACACGAAAGTATTGTTCCTGAAATGAAAATTCTGTGCCGTTGCTTCACATTAAACTTGGCATTGCTACAAAATGTTTGAAATGTATCGAAAAAAGACCAGCAGTATTCAACCGCTTAAAAGACATTTTCCCAAGACTAAGTAACGCCAAAATGCAGGAAAGGGTTGTTAATGGTCCCGACATACGGAAACTGCTGAGTCGTCAAGATTTTGACCAAGTTCTGACAGACCGAGAATTAAATGCATGGCTCGCATTGAAAGCAGTCATTAAAGGACTTTTGGGTCAAGAACGCAAAGACAACTACAGGGAATCTGTTGCAAACATGTTGGCAGCTTTCGATGAAATTGGGGTTAATATGTCGTAAAAAATTCATCTCTTGCATCAGCATCTTGATCAACAGTTGCCAACTGAATCTGATGAGCAAGGCAAATGTTATCACCAAACTACGCTTCCATTTGAAATAAGGTAACTAGATTTTTCTAATATCTTTGTCAGAGTGCACAATTTAACGATTGAAAACTATTTTCGTTTCATCGTTTTATCGACCTTTCTGATGATGATGACGATGACCAAGATATTGGAGAGAGCAGTGATGTTGATCCACAGCCGCCTGCTAAACGGCAACTGGCCAATTAATTTAGTTTATTTAATTTTTTTACTTAAAACTTTTCATAACTAATATTTAAAAATTATATTTTTTTTCGTATTTTTATAATTTCTTTTTCAATTTTTCTTCAAAACCAACACTAAAAAATTGAGAAGCATATTATAGATCAAACAGAAAGAAAAAAGACTTAGTTTTGTGGAAAATATGTTCAAAAAGCATGAAAAAAAAAATTTCCAACATTTGCTTCATAAGCACTACAAAAATTTTATAAAAAAATTTTTTTTTTATTTTAATTATTGCACAGGTCTCTAGCAATAATTTTGCTTTAACAGATTGAAAAAATATCAATTAGTCAACGAGTTATAGCCAAAAAACAATACACCCAATATGCGGAAAATCGGCATTTGACTGCAAATTTCGAAGGTGGATTAAAACAAAATTCGGACTAACATAAACGCCGCGATACGGGTCTTCTAATTTAGCCTCTATTTTCACCCCTCACTCTCAGAATCGACCTAACTTTTGCTAACATGAATTTGTTCCACAGTGTTATTCTAGTTTCTCTGTCAATGGAAGCAGAGGAAAAGGCAGGCCCCCACTTCATTGAAAAGACCAAGTGAAAGACGATCTGCGATCCCCTGGCGTTTCTAATTTTCATCAGCTGGCAAAGGATAAAGTCAGATGGTGCGTTTTGTTTAAAGGTCAAAGTCGGTTAGACCAGCTATTATGGTCTGCTGACGTTTTAAACATTAATGCGTTAATTAACAGCTTTCATTTTACGGAAGTATATTTCCTTTAACTTAAGTATATCGTATACTTAAGAGTAACCCTGTGTACATTGAAGTACCGAATGTTTGAATACTTATATTTTGTCAATATACACCATCTTTCCTTTGTTATTCCAATCTCTCCACTTGTATTTACTCCCTAATAGAAGCCGAGTAAAATCTCCCTTCCCTCCCACGAAATTATCACCCTCGTTGGTACGCAACGAGCCACTTTCGAAAGGAAATTCGAAATGTTAGAGCGGAATTTCACTTCATAATACAAATTTTAACTACTTAATATTTTCGATGTTTCTTTGCGAAATATAATTTATTGATCTCTATAGTATATCTCTTGACTATTGTGAAATTTTTTATAAAAATAGATTAATTTTCATTATAATTAAAAATTTGAATGAAAATTAATTAATAATCATGGAATGTAAATTTAATTATTAACTATTTTTCAAAAATTTTGAAAAATTTTTAAAAATTCAGAAATTTTTTTTTATTAAAAAAAAAAAAACTTGAAAAATAGTTAATAATTTCGAAATTTTTTTATTTTTAAAAAATTGTAAAAATAATTATTTATATGTTAAATTGTTCTATAAAAATTATGTCCTTAATTTTATTATTTATTATAAATTTAATATTATAATTAAATTTTAAGTTTTATTTAAATTAATTTGTTGTGATTAAATAAAAAAATTTCGAAATTATTAACTATTTTTCAAGTTAAATTTTAATTATTTATGAATTTATTTTTTATAAATTTCAATAAGTTATTATTTATATTTTGATTAGGGGTTAAATATAAGAAATGATTTATTTAAATTTTTTTTTAAAATCTTATTAATTACGTGTCACGTTATTAATTAATTATTAAATTTATTGTTTAATAATTAATACTAGTGTTTTTAATATTGCTTAAGAATTATTAAGTAGATAATAAGAAATTCTAATATAGCCATTTCTGAGAGATAAAATCTCAACTTAATATAAATATATATATGTATATCGATTATTTATTTTTAATATCTTAATTTATAAAAATTTCTAATAATCGATTATAATAATAATAATCAAATTTTACAAAACTAATCTCTATTTCGGAATCTTAAGGGTTTTTACGACATAATTAATAGGCATCTATTAATTAATTAAATATTTATATATATATAGATATTTATTGATCTCTATAGTATATCTCTTGATTATCGTGAAATTTTTTATAAAAATAGATTAATTTTCATTATAATTAAAAATTTGAATGAAAATTAATTAATAATCATGGAATGTAAATTTAATTATTAACTATTTTTCAAAAATTTTGAAAAATTTTTAAAAATTCAGAAATTTTTTTTTATTAAAAAAAAAAAAAAAACTTGAAAAATAGTTAATAATTTCGAATTTTTTTTATTTTTAAAAAATTGTAAAAATAATTATTTATATGTTAAATTGTTCTATAAAAATTATGTCCTTAATTTTATTATTTATTATAAATTTAATATTATAATTAAATTTTAAGTTTTATTTAAATTAATTTGTAATAAATAAATAAAAAAATTTCGAAATTATTAACTATTTTTCAAATTAAATTTTAGTTATTTATTAATTTATTATTTATAAATTTCAATAAGTTATTTTTTATATTTTAATTGGGGGTTAAATATAAGAAATAATTTATTTAATTTTTTTTATAGGAGGTATTTTATTTTTAATTAAAAAATGTTATTAATTAATAATTATAATGGTATTTATATTAATAGCTATTAAATTTATGTTTTATATTATGAATAATTTGTAATTTAAGAATTTTGAAATTTTTTTAAATTTATTTTTATAATTATGGTTAATAATTTCGAAATTTTTGTATTTTAAAAAATTGTAAAAATAATTATTTATATGTTAAATTGTTTTATAAAAATTTTATTTTTAATTTCATTATTTATTTAAATTTAATATTATAATTAAATTTTAAGTTTTATTTAAATTAATTTGTAGTAAATAAATAAAAAAATTTCGAAATTATTAACTATTTTTCAAATTAAATTTTAGTTATTTATTAATTTATTATTTATAAATTTCAATAAGTTATTTTTTATATTTTAATTAGGGGTTAAATATAAGAAATAATTTATTTAATTTTTTTTTATAGGAGCCTATATACTTTTTTGACCTTTGACCTACTTTTAATATTGTTATTTATACAGCAGTAGTGCATTTACTTGCCAACTTGTTATAACAATTCAAGTAGAAAGTAAAAATACTCATACCAGTGGCGAACACTTAATTTCCATAAGTCTGATTTCAGTTAATTAATATGAACTTTCTACAGCCATGCAGAACTTTTCAAGACGATATGAAGGATATGCATAAATTATAGAATATGGAAGCTTATGGTAACGGTAAATAATTGGGGTCGTTTATGAGTTTTGATAAAGTCGTCAAAGCCAAGAAAAGCTGCTTAAGATGAATTATTTTCTTGAAAGTTGTAGTGAGGGTGTTATAATGGAAGATAATTTTAGAGAACTAATTCTATAAACGTACAATTATACTGCTAAATTAGCTCTAGTAAGCTATTCGTTTTGTATGTTATTATTGCACGCAATGATTTATGTACACTGATACACAAAATAATAGGTATACTTCATAACTTTACAAGAGATGGAACTAAAACAAAGTTTCTTTTAGAATTATGAATGATTTTTTTATCAAAACTAAGTAAAAGTAAGAAAATTCTTTTAATTCGTTCAATTAAAAGTGTGTAGAACTTGTGTGTGTTTTAAATTATCTAATCCATGACCTTTAACAACTGATATTATCTGATAGCCTATTTTTTAGGCTTAGATGTGATTTCTTTGTCTCAGGTTTCCAATGGAGTATCCACAGTTCTACATACAGTATTTTTGGAATAATTTCCGACCGAAGGTCATATAGTTAACATCGAGATATACTAAAAAAGGCCATAAAGCATGGAGGTGGCAAAATATGCGTGCGGACACTTGGATCCGCTTCACCGGTGTACGAAGTTTTCGGCCGTCGGATACCTGCTTACGAACGGTGCTGGGTCTGCCCCCATATCACCTGGCTCTGTAGTATGCATCGATGTGTGGTTTAACTCTTGACAGAGTTTGCACGTGTTAGGACAATAACAATGCTTAATGCTGTCCTGGGCACGAACAAGGCAATTCGGGCAATATCTAGAAACTCCTTACAAAATCGTAGTGGATGATATTTCAAGCAGACCTTGCATTCGAGATTCGTGGATTTAGGTTAGCATTATTGGAAGGTCTTAAAATTTCTAGTCTAAGCCTAGAGATCGGCCACTCGCACACAATTGTCCGAACTGTGTCTCCTATTCGAGCTTCTGAGCAGCCAAGGAGTGACTCACCTTGCAGAAAATGTCCTGGAGTTAATGTAAGTAAGTCATTTGCATTATCAGACATCAGAGAAGAGGGTCGATAATTCAATACTGCTTCGATACTAGCAAATAAAGTTGTGAGTTATTCAAAGGTGAAAATGTGTTTTTCAATGCATTTGAAATGATGCTTCACAGCTGCTCCGAAAGGCTACCCATATGAGAAGCATTTGGTGACAAGAATTGCGATTCAAATACATGTACGTTATAATTTGAGCGTAGGTCGCCAGAGCTTTCTTTGCTGTGAAATCCTTTCCGGAGATTTTGTAACTGCGGACACAGTTTTTTACTTTCGACTTTAATCTGGGAATTTAGTATTCCTGCCGTGCAATTTGAACTATAAATTGGTGTTCAGCAAAAGTTCACATAATATCGAAGATTCCGATATAATGGCTAGGTTTTGTTCATTGTACGTGAATATTCGTTTTGATAGTGTATTTCTTGGGAAAGTTCAATAGTTGGAATTTTGACCAAGTGAATTTCCATTTGCATATTAGCCACAGAGTTGTAGCAGGTAGGAGAAGTGGACTGTATTAGTTTGAATCGGTGGATGAATCGAAACGTGTGGGCTACTAAGCGGAGGGCTTTAGACCATGAATAGAAACGGTTTAATATATCGGGTTCTTTGGTTCAACTTTGCGTTGTTCTTAAGTTTTGACATTTTGTTTAAATGATAATGGCCAAGGGGCGGGGGCTTTAAGTAACCAATCTGGTACGTGCCGTCAGAGCGATGCAACTACTAAATACTCTGGTCTACAACCTCGTGTTTCGAGATCGGCCGGGTTGTGATAAGTAGCTACATTCCCATAATTTTTGATGATTTCTGACGTACGATTAGCTACCTACATCTTCCACGTACACGTCGAACCACAAGAGACAAATCGGACCAAAGAAAGACGTCTGCACATTTGACAGTTCATTGAGTGGTAGAAATTTTTATACATTTAGATAATAAAAAGCATGGGAGACTCATTGTGTGCAGTGGTGCGACCTTTGTTTTTAAAACCAAAAGACAAAAGGAGACCGTATTGGCGGATTGAAGTCGAATGTAAACGGATGAACAGTATGCCTCCTCTGATGCATCACAAAACCCATGGATTTGAATTGATCCACCAGGAAATACTTGGTGTGTCGTTGATTATAAAATTAATAAGAGAACTCCGTCCTTTTAGTAGGACTGGAATGTTCGATTGTGGGTAAATCGCTTAGAAATTGGTGTGAAAGTGGGTTGAAAAACTCGTGCCATTAGGTACCTTCCAACCAAATTTGTTGAAAAAGTATTTTCCCTTGAAAGAGAATGAGCGATAGCCATTCTGCTGGAAAACTATCGATAGTCTGGACTATCGATATGTGACGATAATATCGATGGACACTATCGATATATCGATACTATCGAGAAATTTTTATTCATGGAAGTACAGAATGAGGAGGACAAACGAATCGTTGATACTTTCCGAATGCCTTGATGAAAAATATCTGGATGTATCATTATTACCTAAAGATCTATTAAAGAAAGCACTGGATAAATTACTTATTGAAAGATTCAACTCAGTAATTGCCGCAATATATAAGGTATTTTTAGGTGGTAGTGAAGGAGCTCTTGGTTGCACTCACTGAAATCTCGAAAGGCTTAGAAGTATTTGGAAAAGAGTTGAGTACTCTTGGCACACCTTATTTTGGTGGTGGCATGTTGGGCGACATGATCTGGTCATCGGCAAAATCCGATTAAAAATAGGCATCGACGTGTTTTAGCAGTCGGTGGTTGTCGTAAACAATTACCAAAATATTAATAATAATAATAATAATTCCCAAACGGATTACCCACCATATCCCGCCCGACCGGCGCGAGGGGCGCATCCGCATAACACGCGGATTATTCGTTCGTGCCGAGTCGTTGAAAGGCTTTGGTTTGTTAATAGTCGAGATCTAAAACTGCTCAGCTACAGAGAAAACCTCATCAGCTAAGTAAAGTAGATATAGGACAGATTATACATTAAGAAATAACTAGTTAACAGAATAAAATTATTGTTAAAAGTTAAAATAGAAGTAAAAGAATAAGAAACAATTAGTAGCTATGAATTTAGGATAGAAAGAATTGATTTTTTATGCTTAAAAGCGAGTCTGAAATATCAAATCTACCAGAAAGAGAGTTATAATCTTGACACAAACAGCGCAAAGGCTCATTTAACTGAAAATTGGTTCGGCACTGTTTTAAGACTAGAGGTTTAAAATGCCTTGAAGGACGAGACGGTACATTGAAGTTCAATTCACTTAGAAGAAATGGGCTGGATAGTGAACCATTTAGCAAATTAATCATAAAAATAATTCCAAGCATTTCCCTCCGACTAGAAAGTGTGTGCAGATTAATGAGTTTTAAACGATTCGTATAGGGTGGCAGATTATACAAGGGATCACAATGAAAATCTCTTGAGGCAAATAGTAAAAATTGTTTTTGAACTGATTCTAGGCGATCTACATGAACCTGGTAACGCGGGTTCCAAATTATAGAACCGTATTCAAGTATCGGTCTGATTAATGCAGTGAAGAGGGCTTTAGTTACATAAGGGTCGCTAAATTCTTTAGACTATCGTTTAACGAATGCTAGGACACCTCTACCCTTATTGACTGTTGTGTTAATATGGCGGTTGAAACTGAGTTTATAGTCCATAGTAACCCCCAGGTCAACAAAATCATACACTTGCCCAAGACTATAATTTTTAATTGTATAGGAAGCCGGCTGAGAATTCCACGCGAAAAACCTATGTGTTTAAATTTTTTAAGGTTAAGTGGCATATAATTTAAATCGCACCAAGTAACTAGTGTACCTAGATTGATTGATTTCTATCTTCAAATGACGCGAATGACATGAAAAGCTTTACGTCGTCAGCATACATTAACATTTTTGAAAATTTTATTATTGTAGAAATATTATTTATAAACAACAAGAACAGAATCGGGCCAAGATGGCTTCCTTGAGGAACCCCCGAAGAGACATAAATGACATCGGATTCTAAATTTTTAAACACTACTCCTTGTGTCCTGTCACTAAGGTAAGAAGAGATCCAGCGATTGAGACTCGGCTGGAAGCCCAACTGATCGAGTTTATGAATAAGTAATAAGTGACACACTTTGCCAAAAGCTTTGCTGAAATCCGTATAAATAACGTGGGTTTGCAGATTTTTTCTAAAGCCATTTGAGACATGACTGGTGCACTCAAGTAAATTCGTAACTGTGGACTTTTTCTTACTGAACCCGTGTTGGCAGTCAGCTATCAAAGTAAAGATCGGACCCGTAAGTTGATCTGTAACCATAGCTTCAAACAATTTTGGGATGGCAGAAATGCACCCATTACCTTTGTCTCGCAGTTATTGACGGGCCGGATGAAGTAGATGTATCACTTGTCATGGGCGGTTTTTTTTTCGCTTCAAGTGGTCCCACAAGTTGCTAGTATTACCACTTCTTGAAAGTTTTTTGCAGTAACAGCACACAGCTGTAGACCTGTTTTCACTACTTTTCGTTTTTTGTTTTCACCCACTTTTGATTTAAATTTTATTTCATTTCGGCCACAAACTTCGCGCTTTTTTGGTGAAAAAAGTGCTGCCATCCGTTTAGTATAGGCTTTCAAAGCTACCAACATAAAGCTTTACCGATATTATCGATAGTCGTAGAACATCGATATAAGTATCGATGGGAAAAACCATCCATATATCGACAGTGTCGTCAATAGTTTTCCACCTCTACTGCGGGGTCAAATAGTTTCGAGACTGAGGATAAAATTTTAAGTTTTGTTGCACTGGGGGGTGTTGTCAACGAAATTTAATATGAAGAGGAATCGTTTAACGTGTTGCATCGTATACCAAGCGTTTTGGTAGACCCATAGAAATCAAGTTTCAGAAAGTCGGAGTCGAGCAGATGTTACTCAGATATATGGTTTCAAAGTTGAGAATGATTTGCCGTTATTTTCCGGGGCTGAAACCTAGCTGACGGCACACTTCCAGCGTTTTAGATGTTCGCGCAATACGAGGACCTAACATCGACTCTGATCACTACCTAGTAGCAGCCAAGATTCGTACCCGCCTCTGTACGACAAAACAGGCGCAACAAAAAACGCAGGGAAAGCTGGACGTCTAAAAGCTGCAATCGCAACAGACCGCCAATTATTTCGCAGATCGCCTTTCACACGTGCTCTCCGAGAGCACAATTCAACCTAGTGGAATGCATGGCAGTGGGATCATATCTCAGGAGCACTCCGTACCGCAGCCGAAGAAGCAATTGGATTCCGGTGAACGCGAAAAAACAACTGGTATGATGATGAAGAGTGCCGCGGTGCAACGAAAAGAAAGGACGAAGCCTACAAGGCAACGATGAGATCGAATGCAACGAGGAATGTGTGTGAACACTACCGCGAGTTGAAGAGGGAAGCGAGACGGCTTTCCGGGCGAAAAAAAGATGGGCAGAAAAGAGTGAAATAAAGGAGCTTGGGGTGCTGGCCAACGGGAATAATGCCCGAAAATTCTATCAAAAAATTCGGCGAATGACAGAAGGTTTAAACCCGGGGCAAACTCCTGTAAGAATGAGAACGGCGACCTGGTGACCGATGCTCAGAGAGCACTCAGAATATGGAGGGATCACTTCTCTGCCATTTTAAATGGAGAAACTGAGCAAGAAACCAGAGAATATGCCGAACCCGAGCCCACAATCGAAGATGCTGGAATTGACGTTCCGCAACCCGTCTATAATGAGGTGCGAATAGCAATATCCCGACTGAAAAACAATAAAGCAGCTGGCGCTGATGGTTTGCCTGGTGAGCTATTCAAACACGGAGGCGAGGAGCTGGTAAGGCGCATGCATCAGCTTCTATGCAGAATATGGTTGGATGAATGCATGCCTGAAGATTGGAATCTAAGTGTTCTTTGCCCAATCCACAAGAAGGGCGATCCTGCAAACTGCGCCAACTATCGCGGAATCAGCCTTTTGAATATCGCATATAAGGTCCTATCAAGCGTATTGTGCGAAAGACTGAAGCCTGATGTGAACAGACTGATTGGATCTTATCAGTGTGGCTTCAGACCTGGTAAATCTACCATCGACCAGATTTTTACAATACGCCAAATCTTGGAAAAAACCCGTGATAAAAGAAGCGACACACATCATCTCTTTGTTGATTTTAAAGCCGCTTTCGATAGCACGAAAAGGAGCTGCCTATATGCCGCTATGTCTGAATTTGGTTTCCCCGCAAAACTTATACGGCTATTAAAAATGACCTTGAGCAACACCGCCAGCTCGGTCAGAATTGCGAAGCACCTCTCCGAGCCGTTCGAAACTAAACGAGGTTTCAGACAGGGTGACCCCCTATCGTGCGATTTCTTTAATTTAATGCTGGAGAAAATAATACAATCTGCAGAACTTATCCGCGCTGGAACAGTATTTTATAAAAGCGTGCAACTGTTTTCATATGCTGACGATATTGATATCACTGGCCTTAACAACCGCGCCGTAACTTCTGCTTACTCCAAATTAGAAAAAGAAGCGGAGAAAATGGGATTGGTGGTGAACGTGGGCAAAACGAAGTACCTTCTGTCATCATGCAAAGAGTCAGCGCATTCGCGCCTTGGCAACCAAGCCACTGTTGGCAGCAATAATTTCGAAATTGTAAAGGACTTCGTTTACCTGGGAACCAGCATTAACACCAACAATAATGTTAGCCTAGAAATCCGACGAAGAATTACTCTTGCAAACAAATACTACTTCGGACTGAGTAGGCAATTGAAAAGTAAAGTCCAATCTTGACGAACGAAAATAACACTCTACAAGTCACTCATGGCACCCGTCCTGCTATATGGTGCAGAAGCGTGGACACTAACAACATCTGATGAGGCGGCTCTGGGAGTATTCGAGAGAAAGGTTCTTCGAAAGATTTGTGGACCTCTACGCGTTGGCGACGGCGAGTACCGAAGAAGATTTAATGATGAGCTGTATGAACTTTACGCAGACGCCTACACAGCGGCTTCGCTGGCTAGGCCACGTAGTGAGAATGAGCGAAGATGCTCCAGCCCAGAAGGTATTCCTATCGGCACCCGCCGGTGGAAGCAGAGGAAGAGGGAGACCACCACTCCGATGGAAGGACCAAGTGGAGACCGATTTGCGATCCCGCGGTGTTTCCAATTGACGCCAGTTGGCGCAACGAAGAAACGACTGGCGAGCTATGTTGGAAGGTCAAAATCGCCCGGGCGGTTAGATGACCATTTAAAGAAGAAGAAGAAACCTAGCTGAAAACCAACATTGGATAAGTTAAGTTTGAGCTATTAACCCGTTGCCGTTTTAATGCCGTTTTTAAGCAGAGATTTCATTATTAACAAAATTTCCTACCAATATTAGGTAACTTCTTGAATAAATTGGCTTATCAGTTAACATGTCTATTGTTGCCATAAGATTTGTGTTACATGGGAAAGCTCTATTGGGATTCGCAAATGCATTAGAATTACGCTGCTTTAATATTTCGATACTACAGGGTGCATAAATAGTGTTAGTTTGGGCCATGTTCAGTCCAACATAGCCCGCCAGTTGTTTGTCGTTGCGCCAACTGGCGCCAATTGGAAACACCGCGGGATCGCCAATCGGTCTCCACTTGGTCCTTCCATTGTAGTGGTGGTCTCCCTCTTCGTCTGCTTCCGCCGGCGGGTGCCGATAAGAATAACTTCTGAGCTGTAGCATGCAGAGCTCATGCAGCTTATCATTAAATCTTCTTCGGTGCTTACCGTCGCCAACGCGTAGAGGTCCACAAATCTTTCGATAAACCTTTCTTTCGAATACTCCCAGAGCTGCCTCATCAGATGCTGTTAGTGTCCACGCTTCTGCACCATATAGCAGGACGGATGCGATGAGTGACACATAGAGTGTTATTTTCGTTCGTCGAGAGAGGACTTTCCTTTTCAATTGCCTACTCAGTTTGCAAGAGTAATTCTTCGTCGGATTTCCTTCGAGGATTTACCTTTAGAAAATCCATGCTCACACGGGCTAATGCGGGAGATAGAGAATATGCTAATTGTTGTTGTTGTTAATGTTGTTAACAGTGCTTCGCCCTGCCCCAGATTGGACAGGGTTACACTGAAATAACAGCGCTTGGCCGGGTGAAAAAACCCGGGTCATTCCGGTGCGATAGAACCGGCTAATTGTTTTGTGACAATAGACTCGAAAAGCTTTTCTAGATCACAAAGTTTTGCAATTCCGCTATAGTTTATGATACAAGATTTACTACCACTTTTATGACGTAGTAGAATAAAAGGAAGACACTAGGAAATATTCATTGCTTTAGAGAAGCATTAAATATATTTTTTAAGGGCAAATTTCCTAAAGCTTAATCCATCAGGCTTAAGTTTAAAGGATATAGGTATAATACTTTATATCATCTATTGTTGTATCCATAGCAAATCCCAAATACAAATTTCCTACCAGTCACGAATACTTTTTAGGTGGAATAATTACAATTGGTCTGATTGTCGCTCTGTCAGTAGGAATAGGGAACACCGAAAATATATAAATAAAAGTAATAGGGAACAATAAGCTCTAATGTAAATTGTTTTGGTTGGTTTTTTAACATCTACTCGTACAGAGGGGAGCCGCTGTTGCAAATAGACTTTTAAAAGTCTTACATTGTAAACTAGAAACCCGGATGGACGTTTCTCTGTCCGACCATTGATTTAGTAATATAAAATTGTTATTTATGTTTGACCTATCACATGAGTTTGACACAGGTAATCATGCGCAGCTGGCTTTGGATATGGGTGTCCCTTTCTCAAATGCTGGTTTACCAACTACCTCAGTAGTCGACTGTCGTCTGTGGTATTCAGAAATGTGGTGTCCTATCCTCTATTCTGAATAATTATTACATTTTGAAGCTTCCTCTTCCACCATAAGGGCTTTTTCCGTCGATGAGCTGTGCTCCAGAATTAATAGTTATTTTTCGACTCTCCGTTATTTTCGGCGCACGGAACCTGACATTGTCACCGACTAAATTTTCGGCCACTGCGTTTGCCACTAAAGTACAAAGCTCAACAAAATCATCAAGTCACTAGCTGGCAGCACAAGGCAATCAGGTAGCCGGTCCTGAAATACGTGTCGCCGATATTGTCGTCGGTGCTTGGAGACATTTACTGGAAGACCTGCCAGAACACCGCATTCAGCACTGCTACGAGATGTATTATTATGTCACCGGAACATCATTTACACAGCGAGGTAAACATTATTAATGTAAAATTGCATAGTGAAATGCTAGGCGGGAAGTTTCAGTTAAATTGTTGCAAATCGCATCAACCTAATGCGCAATTTCTACCAATTAGGAGTTTAGATGACATCAAAACCAGCCTATCGTTAGCTTAATGGTTAGTTATGCTGGCCAAAATTTCTCTGATGAAGAAATGGATCTATAAGAAAAACTATGGCGGTGGTCTCTACAAATTTTCCACTTTATTCAATTAAAAAACTTTTAATAATTAATTAAAAAATTATTATTTAAAAAAAAACAATAATAATTTTCATAAAAATTAAAAAGTGAAAAATTATTATTCTTGGCCTTGAGCTCGTTTCATGAATACTTGAAAATGTACAGGCCGTAAACTCAACAAAAATTGTTGGTACCAAAAAAGCATTACAAAATAATGTAATAAAACCTTTGCATTTGTCACATCATTATAACTTTCATGAACATGAAATGGTATATGAACTTTGGTCCGATGTTTGTAACGTTTAGAAATATAAGAGATAGACCCACCATGAAGTATACCAAACTGATCAGGACGATGAACTGAGTTGATACAGCCATGTCCCTCTGTCCGTCCGTCGTCCGTCTGTTTGAACGCAAACTAGTCCCTCAATTTTTGAGATATCTCGATGAAAATTGGCACACGGATGTATTTTTGTATTATATTAGACATTTGTCGGATCCGGTATAATCGGGTTACTATAGCATATATCTCCCATGCAACCGATCGTTCAAATAAGAGGATTATGACCGTTTCTCCCTCATTTTTAAAGATTAAAACTTGAAACGTGGTGAGATATTTTCTTATGGATAGCAAAAGATTTCGTGAAAAAAATTACCAAGATCGGAGCTATATATACAAGGTGGCGCAAAAGTAAGCTTCCGATGTTCAGCATATCGGTTGTGGCACGTGCAGTGTGTGATGTTGCACCGTCTTGTTGGAACCACATGTTTTCCAATCCCAATTCATCAAGTTGCGGCAAAAAGAACTCGTTGATCATTGCTCTGTAGCGCTCACCATTCACAGTAACCGTTTGGCCCCGACCGATTATTGGTCAAATAAATAGTCAGCAATATTCCGCGTTCTGGAGCAGTGTAGCGTAACATTGTTTATTAACGTGTATTTCGCATGTGTTTACTACACAAATGTCAAAACAGAACTGACTTTAAAAGCCAATCGCAAAATTTATAGCATTTTCTGATAGGAGGATGACTTTTGCGCCACCCTGTAGTATATATCCCATACAACCGATCGTTCAGATAAGAGGATTATGGCCATTTATCCCTCATTTTGGAAGATTAAACCGTGAAACTTGGTGAGATATTTGCTTACAGATAACAAAAAATTTGGTAAAAAAATCGCTAAGATCGGAGATATATATAGTATATATCCCATACAACCGATCGTTCAGATAAGAGGATTATGGCCATTTCTCCCTCAACAACAATGCGTATTTAAGTTTGCACGTATTCATGAAAGGTATAAAGCCTTCGGCACAGCCGAAGACAGCACCGTCCTTACTTGTTTTTTTTATTTTATTCTTTTTTCAAACGAACTCATAAAACATTATCGTAAAGGGCAAATTTCTGATTATTTCGCAAACTGCTAATTTTTTTAAGAAAAAAGATAAGATGTTCAGTATATTAATTAACTATCTAACAGCGTGCTCAATTTTATTTCAATAAATCAAACGAAAAATGATAAAAAAAAACGTGCCGGCTTTAAATAAATTAAATAATAAATACTGTACAAACCAAAGTTTACCTGTAAAAGGTTGTGTTGATAAATACTAGTATCGCCTGTGGTCATCGACTAATAAAATAATTTCTTAGATACACGGAATAGAAACTTAAGCTAGATATCGCCCAGTGTTTGAAGTTCAACCAGAAAACCTTATTTCATTTTAATTAATTTCTACTAATTTCATTCGCCTTCTTCCCCTCTTTTTTTCTGCTGTTCCTTTTTTGTTTTCTTTGATTCCCTCTTTTCTCTGGAGTCTCTTCTTCTATTTTTTTTGTTGTTTTCTATTTTATTGTTTCTTTTTCTTGCTTATCCCTTCGCTTCCTTTCCTTTCCTTTTACTTTCCTTTCCGTTCCTTTCCTTTCCTTTCCTTGCCTTTCCTATACTTTCATTATTGTATTTTATTTTATTTCAATTCACAAAAACCTAATCACAAAAAATACAAAAACAAAACTACGGTGTTGAATACTCTTTATGAATAATCAATTATTTTGTTTCTGTAAATACTGTTTGTATCATCAATGAAGTTTAAATATTTGCTAAGATTTTTGCTTGCGTAATCCCTGAAAACACGGAACTCTTCGCACTCATAGTAAGAGCTGATCACACGAGTAATACAATAATATAGATACCCAACTATACGTATAAGGTATGAAGGGAGTGACACACTCTCTATTTCGCATTTCTTAATATATTAGCAATAAATGCTTCCTCTGCGGAGTTCTATTGATGAAGCTGAAGTGGTTACGGATATATAGGCGTTGTTCCGCCCACATTTAACAAACTGTACTCACCCAAACCCAATACAACTTGCATCACAGTGCAGCTCTGTCTCATCATTTGGATAGTATAAAGCTAAAAGAGGTGACTCCAAAAGCTTTCCCTTCAACTTTTCAAAGCATAATAATTCAATTTCCCTAAATTGAAACTTTTTGTCTTTCCTCGTTAAATCATATAAGGGTTTGGCAATCAATGAAAAATCTTTAACAAACCTCCGGAAATACGAACATAGTCCAAGAAAACTTTGAACAGATTGTAATTTATTTGGAATCAGAAAATTTTAATTGCCTTAAGGCGTTTATCATCAGCTTTTATGCCATCTGCTGTAATAGTAAACCCGAGGTATTTTACCGGACTTACCAAAAACTCACATTTATCTAACATTAGCTCTGAATTATTTTCAAATAATTTTTGGAAAACTTCTGCGAAAATGTTTAAATGCTCCTTCTCATTTTCTGTCGTAATCATAATGTCATCTAAATCTATAATAACCTTATTCAACCTTATCATATCCGAAAATACCTTATTAACAAACCTTTGAAATGTTGACGGCGCATTCCTGAACCCAAATGGCTTTCTTAAAAACTCAAATTGTCCTAACGGGGTTGTAAATGATGTAAATTTAACCGATTAATCAGCCATAAAAACATGAAAAAATCCATTTTTTAAATCAAGTTTAGTAAAGACCTTTTTATGCACTAACCTGTCTAACGAATCATCTATAAGAGGTATCGGATAATTATCTTTAGCTGTCACTTTGTTAAGAGTCCTAAATTCAACACACATCCTAAGGTCACCAGTTTTCTTTCTAACTAGTACTATAGGTGATACAAACTCCGACTTCCTCGGCCTAGTAATTTTTTTGTTTTCAAATACTCAACTAGTTATTTCTGGAGCTCATCTTTTTCCCTATATGACAAACGCCGAGGTGGGCAACTAAATGGTTTATCACTATTCAACGTTAATTTCATCTGACATTTGATCAATGGTTCTGAAGGACGGGGCCAATTAACATAGTACTTTGTAAACAACTCTTTTATTTTTTTTGATCCGATTATCTGGACATACTTCCTACTTTAAAACAGGTATCATTAGCTGCAACTGCCATAAATGCATTTTTTTATTATCTTCGAACACACCTTCATTAACACTTCCAGCAACTTCTTCATCTTTTAACAAAATTTTATTAAATTTTCATATTTCTCTATTCTTGTGTTTTCATATTTAATGAACTCATTTTCCTTCGCAGTACTTTCTTTCACAATCTTTATCACTATTATCTTTCTCTAAAATATTAGATTCTCCAAATTTTTACATTTAAACTTTGATTCAACCTGACCTCTTACAATCTTTAAACAACTATCTTCATTATATTCTCTTACTAACTTAAATCCACTTACTTTTAAAAATCTCTTCCCAAGACTGCATCATAGACCATTGTCCTGTCAGCTACTATAACAAATGTCATTGAAAACTTCTTTTTACAAAATAAAATAGAACACACAAATTTTTCAAAAGTTGCAACCTTTGATTTATTTACACCAAAAAATTCTGAATTGACATTTGAAAATAAACTAACAACAATTCCGCCAGGAACACTGGACTTTCGAATAAAACTGATAGGACTTCCGGTATCTACTTAGCAGTCTAAAGAAAAACAAAAATTACCATAATGTTTTACAATAAATGAAAAAGATCTTACATAACCATTATCCTTCAAAAAGTTTTCTGCTTTCTTACGTTCAGGGCACTCACCAACAAGATGCGTCTTACTTCCACAAGCATAACAAGTCCCCTTTTCCCTGCGAAGCTTTCGACATTCTGAAGCATAATGGCCCTAGAATTGCAGCTTTAACACCTTACACCTGCATTCTTTACAACTGCCACATCTGAAGACTGTACCGCTAATACTTTTTGTTTTACTTTGAAATATGCTTGTAACAATTGCAACTTGTTAGCAAAACACTGCAGATAGCCTTGAACACGCAAATGTTCACCACTAATACCATCAATTATATATTCTACTAACTCCTCCTCATCCAATTTTAAAAGATTTGCCAACATTACAAACAGCTGCACTTATACCTTGCACACTAAAAATTCTAAAAATTCCTTCTCACGCCTTAGTAATTCCACCTCAAGTTGCACAAACAATGAATTCACTTCAATGACATCTCTTGCACCATTGCTTTCTTTCACGGGAACATTTCTTTGCTGCATAGAATTGTCATTTCCATCTTCAGTTTCTTGCTTCTCTGGAACCGTCTGCACCTCGCCAGCTTCACTTTCAGCATATTCTTCAAATCCAAGATGAGAAACAGGACAAACACTTTTGGTACTTTTGGTACTTCACTAATCCGCAACGCTAATGTCGTTTTACATCCAGACGTAGACAATTTTAATTGCCTTAACCATTCCCGAAGCTGAACCGCAGAATAATCTTTAGCGCAAATTAGATCTTCCATCTCAATAACTTGATGATTACACTGGTCTACAAATTCAATCGTTTTTTCTCCACCAGAGACACGAATATGAAATTCGTATAAAACCACCCCATGATTCCGAAAATCGAAGTTATTTTTAATTCTATGGTACCGTTTTTGCGATATTTACGATTTACCGTTATTTAAAAACAAAAGATGGCTTCACTTAATCATATATATCTCAAGAAGAAATTGAGCAATTCTAAAACGGTTTGAGAAATTTGAGCTTACGATGCGAGGAACAAAATGACGATCACAAATTGAAGGCTCTTTTAAAAGCTTTTTGTATGGAAAACGTGTTTGATTGTTTAAAATGTGAGAATTTAAGAGTAGATTAAAGTGCTCTATGCATTATTTAATTATATCCATTTACCATTTTAGCCGCACAAGTAACATATAGGAGTTTAAAATATTGATGAAAAGAGGATCTTATTCCACCTTTGGGGTTTCGAGCAGAATTTCGAGAAAATCTAATCGGCTGGAAGAAGCAAAAGGTATGGTATTCGATCTTATATCCATAATCGGTTTGAATTTCTAGGTTGGCATTGCCCAGCCAGCAGAAAAGCGTGTACACACCGCACACTTTTTCGTAATTTTTCACATCCGAAAAACATCCGTTTGCCGTCGTGTTGGCTTGATTTCTTACCAGGTAGAAGTATTTTTTTTATTTGTTTCCTTGCGCTTTTTCGCAGATTGACTGCAACTCCTGAATAAATGGTGGGAAAACTCGCATCGATGGCGAATGTTGCATGATGCATTTTAGGGCACTCTCAGTTTTTGTTCCGGCGAGCGCATAAACCACAGAGCAGGTGCTCTTTCCATTTAAAAGATCCGTATATTCAAGATTGGGGTTGCATCTTTCTTGGTTATCAAATTGTATTTAGTTTGTAATTTTAAATAAAACATAATGCATAAAAAAATATTTCCCTTCCATAAATTTTGTAAGACATCTGCTCCGCAATACAGGTTTGGAAAAGGGATCCCAAAGTAAGTAAACTGCATCCGAAGATTGATCGAAAAAGTATAAGAAAAACATTTTTTTAAAAGTTCTTTGTACTGTTATGCACATACGTTTTATTCGCACACTTTAGTGTGAAAACGGATAAATAGAATATGAAAACGTATAACATGTAGGGGTTTTGTCAGCATTTTCGGATACGTTTTCGTGAAATTTTCTGGCTGGATGACCACGACAGAATGTCCGCTGAGTTTAATGTCACAAATTTGCTCAATCGTGCAACAACTTGTAGTACTTCAAGTAGAAAATCTTGTGTGCCGAAAATACCTAACCAAGGTAAAATTCGAAGTGTTATTTGCTCAGTTTTTAAAGCTCCGAAGTCATGGTAAAAGTTTTTATGCAGTAGATATTTGTATAGTAAAAATTATCAAATACCGCTCGTAGAATAAACGTAACCGCAGACTGTACAACATCAAGCGGGACGAAACAATAGCCATATTAATCGAAAAAATATGTAACGGAAACAGTTAACGAAATTTGCTCTTTATTTTCTAGTGAGTTGAATACAAAGGTGATTTTATTTTATGTAAGAATATTCTAATATGATCAAAATAAAGTCAAGTTTAAAATTAGAAAGCACTAGATAATTCAATTATCAGCGCGTTAAAGCTGTCGGTTAGCAAGGAGAACGCAGATTGCAGCCAGGTAAAAAGACTTCAAGACCTTGGCAAGTGTCGATTTTTTAAGAGCCTTGCCAAAACTGACCGATGCACGGGCACTTGACCTGGTAAATAAATAAGAATATTATATTTTAATGTTAGTTTCTATTTCTTTTTATACCTTTCATGAACATGAAATGGTATATTAACTTTGGTCCGATGTTTGTAACGTTTAGAAATATAAGAGATATGCCCACCATGAAGTATACCAACGTATTCATGAAAGGTATAAAGCCTTCGGCACAGCCGAAGACAGCGCCGTCCTTACTTGTTTAATTTTCATTTTGTTGAGATTAAAATTTATTGAAATGAACATCAATAATGACAACTGTAAACATTTATTTTCGTTGGCAAAATCATTGACAAATACAGGTGAAATTCTTATAAAATATAAGTATGCTAGAAAATACATAATAATCCAATATTTTTTTAGATTCCCATTATTACTTAATTTCTTATTACTCACATCGGTATTAGATCCATCTTCAAGGTTTACAAAATTTGAGAAAGCGATCTAAAAAAATTACAATCGTTGACGCACAGCAAAGTTTTATTTTGCGTATTAAGTCCATAAATGACTATCAACTAAAAATTAACGAAATTGTTAGTAAATATTATTCATGCCATTTGACAAAACAACCTTTTCTTATTGTAGTTGGATCTGTTAATGATGTAAAAAGCTTTTTCATATATTTCGACTCTACTTTATATGAATTTTCCACATTTATAGAGAGCTTGGATGTTTGCTTTAAAATTTTTAGGTTTTTTCCTTATCATATCCTGAAGGATGTGAATTAATTTGGATTTTTATTCAGAAATATTTTTTTGACATACATATCTACAAAATTCGACTGCATGTCTTTGAATGTGGTGTCTTTATTAAGCTTTTTAAAAACTTTCAAAATGTTATATGTTTTCAATGCCTTAAAAAATTTCCTGATTCAACTATTTTGATTTGGTACTTTAAATTCGACCATTTGCTGACAACGAAGTTTCTTAAGATAAAATGCGTGCAACAAAATTGCGATCAAACATTTACAAATTTTACAAGTTTTCAAAAACATTCAAATAACCAACACAATGCTTCTAAAAATGGCATTAGTAACAGCACATCTACTAATTATAATTCCTCAAATTGCACCGAATCAATGATCAAAGTATCGAATAATGTCATGAATAGGGTAACCACAAATTTGCACTAAAAAATGCTCCTTTGGCGCCTAAAAATTGCCCTTAAATTTAATGAATTGGCACCTTTCATTAGCTTTAAAAAATGTTTCTATTTGATTTCAGTTAATATTCTTAAAACTAAAAGAAAAAAAGTAAAAAAGGTAAATATGTATGTAAATTTTTAGGTAGAACCCAACAAGCATTTCTTTAAATGTTTTTAAAAATAATTTAAAGTAAACTTTCTCCAATAAGCGATATGTAAAATTTCTCAGTTTTAATTATTTCAAATTTTAAAGTAAATTTTTTAGAAACTTCAAGAAAAACCTGTTATAAATCATTTCACTTTAAAAGTGAAATGCGAATGTTTACAAAAATTCCGCAAAACTATTTGTCAGTTTTTATTTTTTTCAACTTAAAATATTTTCAATTCGTTTCAAAAAATATTTACATGAAAATTACGAAAAAGCAAAAATCATGGTTGCATCTAAACCAATTCCGCAATCTGCTAATAATTGGTTTGAGTTGCAGCATTCAATGTATGATTAGAATTTATTTATTTTATTGCATTTCACTTATTGCATTTATAAAAAATTTCGTTTCAATAAAGTTTCAGAAAAAACATTTATAAAAAGCTTTCTTTAAAAATTTTTTAAAGCCTTACATTAATAAGCTTTTAATCAACGAGCCGTTTTGATTATAAAACTCTTATTTTCAAACGTTTTATAAAAATCAGAATTTTGTAAATTTGAAATTTATTTCGGAAAGCTATTTAAACATTTATTTTAAGATTACTTTGCTTGTTGGGAGGTTTCAAAACAAAAAATAATTCAATTAATTAATCAAAAATTTAATTCATATTGTTGTTGCAATTTTCGAACAGAAATCCGTGTCTATTATCATGGTAAATACTTTTATACATAATATTATCATGGTAAATACTTTATGTACATCGTTACAGGTGCATATTTGAAGGCCAGCACTTGGGGAACTGTGTACGAGTATGTGGATTTGGGACGTGATGTAGATTTTGATGCAATTTGGTCACCAATGCCTTTTATCTCACTGTAGCCTTGCTTTTTTTAAAACAGTAAACAGAGATTTTCTCTTACTTCCACACATTCAATATTTTCAACTATATTTTTGACATCTGCAATCACTTGCAATTGCACTGTAAGCTGAAAACCAGCAGTTTCCACCTTTTTTATTGAATTCACAGAAACCCGAAATTAGCATCTATAAAAATTATCTCTTGCCGAACATCTGTAGAATTCAATAAATTGATAATCGTTTGAATCAAATAATTCGAAAATTGTTCGAATCTTTTCAAAATATTTAGCATAATATCTAACTGCTTCCAACCATGTACCCCACTGTGTTATTATGGGTGCAGGGGGAGTGGTATATCTGGTTCGGAATCTCTGAAAATTGTAGTCCGTGATGGAGCCTTGAGGAACATTTTTTTTATGCTAGCAATTAATAATTATGCTAGCAAAGCCTATGAAGAGCATGAAAAAGGCATGTAACGTGAATTAGTTTTAGATAAAACACCTTTATGGCTCTTCCATGGGCGAAATCGGATGATAGCCACTCCCACTTTTTGTATGTGGAATATTTTCGAAAATGCAAAAAAAAGTGATTATTCAGAACATACTACGCTTATAAGGATAAAATTTGGTGTGTACATTAATGTTAAGGCAGAAAATAAATGTTTAAAAATTTTTTTGAAAATGGACGTGGCACCGCCCACTTTTGGTTAAGTCAAATTTAAAAATAATATTAATCATAAATCAAAAACCGTTCAAGATATCGAATAGGGTATGTTCTTTGCTTACAAAAGTTTTATGTAATGTCTATTTCACTTTAAAAGTGTCCGTAAACGGAGAAAGTCGAAAAATATCAATTTTTTTAAAGGGGCGTAGCCTCCCCCCCCCACCCCCCTTTTATAGTGAATTATTCCACAAAACTTTTTATGCCATAACTCCGGACAAGAATTGGTATATCAAAACGATATTCGACGAAAATATTGTACATATAAAGGCAAATGCTTTTTGGAAAAATTGGAGATATCGGTCTACATCCACGCCCAGTTTTTAACATAGTTAAAAGTTTGTTTGTAAAATGTAAAACGCGATATTTCTTTAACCTTGGAAGCCATATCAATAAGATCTTACACGTAAAATAAGCTTTTTAAGCAAAACTCAACCAAGAAAAAATGTTGTGGATTTTGAGGAAGTAGGCGTGACACCGCCCACTTTACAACATAACAAAGGCGATTGCTTGTAGTTTCAACTAGATATTTCAATCAAAATTGGTGAGCTGCTTCTCCATAGTATGTAGTATACTCCTGAAAAAATTAAGCAAATCGGATAACACAAGTAAAATATCCGGGCAAGTTGTTAATACCCCACTGCAATAGAGAAGTTATGTATCTTTATTGATTTCCATACCTTTAATGAACATTAAATGGAATTGGAAGGGAAGCTCGGCACAAAAATCTCTTAGGAGATCTATGATGACATACCTGCTGTATATCGCGCCATACATTTATATATTTTTTAAATTAATTTACCCCTCAAAACTCATAACAGGAGTGTTTTTATTGAAACAATAAGCTGACTTTATAATACGAACTGAAAAGTATTAAAATAGACCTGTGTAAATTGGTATGCCATAATAGATCAATACTAGATATATAATGTCGGTTCCACCCAAACTTGGACTTCCTTACTCGTTTTATTTTACTTAGTAAAAATTCTGTTTACAAAATTTCTTATTTTTGACATTTTTATTAGTTTTGTGAAAATTTGTATTTAGTGTGAACTATATATTTATACAAAATTAAGAAAAGCGCTATTTAAAATGGTCGAAATCGGATGATAGCCACTCCCACTTTTTATATACAGAATATTTTCGAAAATACAAAAAAAGTAATTACTCAGTACATAATACACCTATAAGGATAAAATTTGGTGTATACATTAAGATTGAGGCACAAAATAAATTTTTCAAGAAATTTTTAGTGTCAGGTACGCAAGGAATGTTCGAGGAAAAAATTGGCGAAATCGGTTAAGGTCCACGCCCCGTTTTTTAACATAGTTCTGAAATTTTTTTTTGCAAAATTTAAAAAGCGATATTTCTACAACTATGCAAGTTATATCAATCAGATTTTGCACACATAATAAGCTTTTTAAGAAAAACTCGGCCCCAAAAAAATTTTGTAAATTTTGAAGAAGTAGGCGTGGCGCCGCCCACTTTTTAGCATAAAATTTCTGGTATTTTCAAAGGCAATCGCTTATAATTCAATATTGGTATTTCAATGAAAATTGGTCAGCTGCTTCTCAGTAGTATGTATTATACTAGTATAAATTAGCAAAATCGGAAAACACACAAGCAAAATATTCGGGCACGTACTTAATAGCCCACTGCAATAGCGAAGTTATGTATCTTTTTTCATTGTCATACCTTTCATAAACATTAAATGTATGTAAGTATGAGAACAAGAAGAGAAAATTTCACTAAAATGATCAGCACGATGAGCGGAGTCGATTTAGCCATGTCCGTCTCTCCGTCCGTCTGTCTGTATGCCCGTCTGTCTATTTGAACGCAAACTAGTCTCTCAGTTTTACAAAAGAATGCTGTTAATGCTGAATATTTAGGCAATCGCTTATAATTCAATCTTGATATTTCAATGAAAATTGGTCAGCTGCTTCTCAGTAGTATGTATTATACTAGTATAAATTAGCAAAATCGGAAAACACACAAGCAACATATTCCGGGACGTATTTAATAGCCCACTGCAATAGCGAAGTTATGTATCTTTTTTGATTTTCATACCTTTCATAAACATTAAATGTATGTAAGTATGAGAAGAAGAAGAGAAAAGTTCACTTAAATGATCAGCACGATGAATGGCGTGGATTTAGCCATGTCCGTCTCTCCGTTCGTCTGTCTGTCTGTCCGTCTGTCTATTTAAACGCAAACTAGTCTCTCAGTTTTACAAAAGAATGCTGTTAATGCTGAATATTCAGGCAATCGCTTATAATTCAATGTTGATATTTCAATTAAAATTGGTCAGCTGCTTCTCAGTAGTATGTATTATACTAGTATAAATTAGCAAAATCGGAAAACACACAAGCAAAATATTCCGGGACATAGTTAATAGCCCACTGCAATAGCGAAGTTATGTATCTTTTTTGATTTTCATACCTTTCATAAAAATTAAATGTATGTAAGTATGAGAAGAAGAAGATAAAAGTTCACTAAAATGATCAGCACGATGAGCGGAGTCGATTTAGCCATGTCCGTCTCTCCTTCCGTCTGTCTGTCTCTCCGTCTGTCTGTTTGAACGCAAATACGAACTGAAAGTATTAAAATAGACCTACGTAAATTGGGATGCCATAATAGATCACTACTAGGTATATAATGTTCGGTTCCACCCGAACTTAGACTTCCTTACTTGTTTATATCTATTTTTGCTACGCACACAAGGTATATTACTTCATTCGGCATAAACGAAACCAGATATATATTTATTAATGTATATCAAAACGTGCAGGATGAGAAGTAAAATATCCGGGCAAGTAGTTAATACCCCACTGTAAAAACGAAGTTGTATATCTTTTTTGATTTTCACATCTTTAATGAACATAAAATATTTGTAAGTATGAGAGCAAAAAGAGATATCCCATCGAAAAGTATTCTGAAATGATCAGGAGGCTGAGCTGAGTCGATGTAGCCATGTTCATCTCTCGATACGTTAAAAAACAATTTTTTTTTATTTTCTGGCAACCCTAGATGTCGCCCAATTGCATTTTTCTTCATATCTTCGGCATTTATTGTCGGATTTTAAAGTGTCATACACCAATTTTTTTGTCTCAAGGAGTGGGTTTTTCCTGAAAAAAGCTCACTGATCTCAGGCGCTCCGTTGCGGTACCTACCCACCATATCTCATTTGCTACCACCCTAAAGTACCGATAGTTTACCTTAAGTCCTATGTCAATCAGAAAAAAATAAATTCTTTAAAAAAAAATTCATAAAACTATGTAACTATGTGAGTATTTATCTTACATATTTTGCTATGGTAAATTTTCAGTAATTTTTGTACGGTTTTTTTTGCAAAAAATTGGTTGTAAAGAAAAGTTTGCTTTAAAAACTTAACAAATTCAAGTCAAGGTAAGAAATTCAATTTAAAAAAAAAATTAAAATTATTGTCTGGAACCTGGTCTCGAACCATGGAACGCACGCCTCTCACCCGGGACGCTTATGCCTGCTTCAGAAAATGTTTCCACTATTAGAGTTAGACATACATACCCATGGCTTTTGAAAATAAATGGAACATTCATTTGGAAGTTCCACAAATTTCTCAATATTAGCGTGACGCCGGTTTCCATATTGGTTTTTTTTTTATACTGACAGTTTTCTCAATTTTTCCTTTACATCTGGCTTTTTTGAAGTCCATTTAGGGGGAGAAAATTACAATGAAATGATGGTTTTCTGGCTTTTTTTGCTCAACCACAACTTAGACATAATTAAAACACATTTCATCTTATCTGGTCAAATTTAGTCTACATATCTAAGGGTTCGGGTTATATGTCTGCCCTTTGGCAAATTAAAATATTTGAAGAAGAAAATAGTTGATGTCCTCAGGATAATTAACACGATTTCTAACCTCTTCGTAAATAGAAAATTGAAGAAGCTACAAACTGTGTTTTCGCCTTTTTGTAGTTTAAATATAGGGTCTATCAGCCATTCTGTCTCGTCGGAAAACCCCGATAGAAATAATGAAAATTATCAAAATTCTCTACTGCGTTTCTCGTTCCGACGGAATTGGGTTGTGATATATAAAATGGGCTACATATATCTTTGCCTTAAATCAAATATTATTGAAAAAAAAAAATTGTTATTTTTAAAAAAATTCATATATCTATGTACGAGTAGGTATTTTTTTAAGTATTTTGTTTTGATGACCTGGAATCATTTTCTGGCGTTTTTTTTTGCAAAAAAATTTGATTTATGCACTCCAAGATAGAGGTCATACACAAAAAATATAGGGTTAAAAATATAATAAATTTAAAAAAAATCATGATAAGAAGTTTTCATATACATATTTAAAAACAAATTAAATATAACAAAAAAAAAAGTTTTCCGGAACCTGGGTTCGAACCTTGGAATGTAAGCGTCGTAGCCGAAACGCTTACCACCTGCGCTACTACTGTATGTACAATAACGCAGTCAGATACTGTAGTTGACAGCTTTGGCTTTATGCAGAAAACTTTAATGAATTATTACAAATAAATGAAGCATTATTTGTTAAATATAATGTGCCTATGCACCGCTCCTGGTCCATACGAAGATACCAAAATATATTTTTATTGAAATTAGCTATTAGTTAGCCTATTAGTATATAGATTTATGAGATGAAGGTTTGAATTTGTATGGGAGATGCCGTGCCCCGTTTTCCAATATTTTCCAATTCTTGTTATAAGTTTGATATAAGCTATATAACCATCGTTACTAAATTTCATTGATGTAGGTGCCATACCCCCTTTTCCAATATCACCCATTTTTCTAATTGATAACTGGCCTTACTACTTTTGGAGATATTAAAATTTTCACATTTTATACATAAGAGATACCCCCTATGCACTGAAAAATTATATTTACATCGGTGTCTATTTCATTCAAATCGGTCAAACGGTTCGCCTAAAAAAGGAGATGAAAAACTGTTCTTGTGACGTGTTTATATACGTATAGGTAGATATATACATACTATGTAAGTACGTACAGGGTGGCGCAAAAGTCATCCTCCTATCAGAAAATGCTATAAATTTTGCGATTGGCCCCTAAAGTCAGTTCTGTTTTGACATTTGTGTAGTAAACACATGCGAAATACACGTTTATAAACAATTACCTAGCGATACGTTAATGGAATGCTTCGAGCGCATAAGGACTGAGGTCGAACATGAACTACAACAGAAATACAGGACGCTGAACCGGAAACTAGATAAGCTGACAGGACGTCGCGAACGGGACAACAACCAACAATCGCACCATTTCCATGCCAGGCTCGTAAACCTAACGACAGTGGCCATCACCGCGGCGGAAGAACAACTTCTTAAAAAGGGACTGAAACACAATATTATAGACCAAAACGAAAAAAGAAAAACGGAACAGGCGATCGTAGACGCAGAGGTCGCAATATCATTAATACCAGTTGAGGAACAAGAGCACGCAAGACACATGTGCAGAGAAATAATAAACAAGGAAGTGAAAGCAAAGGAAGGACAGAAGAGAAACACGGAGCAAAAAACAGTCAAGAACCTACAACATAAACTCAGGATAAACAACATTGTCGCAACGAAGGCGGACAAAGGCAACACAACTGTGCTAATTGAAAAAGATGAGTATATAACAAAAACCGAAAAACTCATCGAAGATATGGAATGTCGTAGAATAAGAGTGAACCCCACGGATGAATACCAGAAAGAAATCAAAGTGGCTATAAAAACTGCAACAAATATAATAGATACCAACTCGGCATATACATTAGTCCAAATGAACCCGTCAACTCCACCACTGATTGCGCTACCAAAAATCCACAAGGCAGGCAATCCAATGAGACCAATCATTAATTTTAAATCGGCACCATGCTATAAGCTATCTAAATATTTAAAAACAGTATTGAAGGACACACTGGAACTTAGCAACGAACACACCATAACTAATACATCTGAACTAATAAACAAACTTAGGACCGTTGAAGTGACAAAGGACAGCAAATTGGTATCTTTCGACATAAAAGATCTATACACATCAATACCACTAGCAGAGACATTGAACATAGTAAACTCTATAATACTACGTAAAACAAAAGATAAAGTGAAAAGTACGCAAATCACGAACACGGTAAGAACCACACTACGTCAAAACTATTTTCAATTCAACAATAAAATATACAGACAAACAAACGGACTTGCGATGGGAAACCCAACATCGGCTATTCTTATGGAAGCGTTTATGCAAAACCTGGAAAAAGAGTATATACAGGAATTAAATTCCAAATTAGGAGTGTTATTTTACGCAAGGTACGTGGATGATATCATATGCGTTTTAACTACCAACAACGAAGAGCAAGTACTGGAGTACCTCAACAAGCAGCACGGGAACATAAAATTCACAATGGAAACCGAAAAAAACGGAGCAATCAATTATCTGGACCTCACAATAAGTATTGATAAAGCTAGCAATAAATTCAACTGCGACATACAGGGTGTTTTTTTTACAGGTTTGTTTTTCGAATAGAGATAAAACTAGCATTTTGTGGTCAAATCTGGCAACTCTAATGTCATTTATGTTCAGTTTGGTTTGCCATTTCGTCATGAACAGGTTGACAAAAGAACAACGATTGCAAATCGTGCAAATTTATTTCGAAAATAATGGTTCAGTTCGCGAAGTTTACCTTGAGCTCCGTCCATTTTATGGTCGACATAATCGTCCATCAGAGCAATTAATTCGGTTAACCATGGATCGTTTTCGCACTACGTTTACTCTATGTGATAATACGCATCCGCAGAGACGTCGAACAGTGCGCACCGAAGAAACAATTGCCGCTGTAGATCAAAGTGTTGAAGAGGACCCGAATGAATCGATTCGCCACCGTGCACAGCAATTGGAGCTTTGTCCATCAACTTTATGGAAGATTTTGCGCAAAGATCTTGGCTTGCGACCTTACAAGATCCAGCTTGTGCAAGAATTAAAGCCGCGAGACCATGCAATGCGTCGTGATTTTGGTGTATGGGCCGAAAATGAGATTGATTTCGATGCTGATTTTCATCGCAAAATTTTGTTCAGTGATGAGGCTCATTTTTGGTTGAATGGCTACGTCAACAAGCAAAATTGCCGCATTTGGAGTGAAGAGAATCCACATGAGACCCTTGAAACGCCATTACATCCACAAAAACTGACTGTTTGGTGTGCTCTATGGGCTGGTGGAGTCATTGGGCCATACTTCTTCCGCAATAATGCTGGAGAGGCAGCTACCGTTAATGGAGACCGGTATAGAGCCATGATAACCGACTATTTTGTTCCCGAATTGGATGGCATGAATGTGGATGAGTTGTGGTTCCAACAAGACGGCGCTACATGCCACACAGCGCACGTCACAATCGATTTATTGAAGGAAACATTCGATGAGCGCATAATTTCGCGGAATGGACCTGTCAATTGGCCACCAAGGTCGTGTGATTTGACACCATTGGATTATTTTCTTTGGGGATATGTGAAGTCGCTCGTCTACACCAACAAACCAGAAACGTTAGGGGAATTGGAAGCCAACATTCGTGGCGTTATTGCCGACATACGGCCCCATATGCTCGAAAAAGTGGTTGAAAATTGGACCTGTAGAATTGGCTTTATTCGAGCCAGCCGCGGCGGCCACATGCCCGAAATCATATTTAAACATTAATGGCATAAAATTATCCTTCCAATAAAGCCAAATTGATGGACCTTAAAACGATTTTCTTGTGTTTTATTTCAATTCGAAGTTCTATACCCCTGAAAAAAACACCCTTTATATAGGAAACCAACGGCCACCGAGACAATAATACATAATACCTCTAACCACCCACAACACCATAAAAATGCAGCGCTAAGGCACTTAGTACAAAGATTGGAAAGAACACCTCTTACACAAGAAGCATATAGAAGAGAGCTTGGAATAATATATAACATCGCTACAAACAACGGATATAAAAAAGCACTAGTAGATAAACTCAGGAGAGACCTTAGAGAACAAAAAAGAAACAATGGAGAAGAAAGTACACAAACCTGGACGACAATGACATATACTGGAAGGGCAACATATAAATTAGCAAATTTCCTTAGAAAATACAACATCAACACAGCGTTCAAAACATCGAACAATTTAGGACGGAAGCTAAGAACCAAAACTAACTCAGAAGATCCATTTAGCAGCCATGGTGTATACAAGCTCACTTGTGAATGCCAGCACAGTTACATAGGACAAACCGGACGACAAGTAAGAACGAGGTTCAGAGAACACATAAGAGATTACAACAAAAAGATACGGAATCCAACCATCATACCAGAGTCCAACTTTGCGAATCACATGGCGGAGAATAAATGCCCCCCCGGAAACATCAAAAAAACAGTCAAGGTCCTACATGTACAAGCAAAAGGCAGACGTCTGAACGTACTCGAAAACATGGAAATCTACAAACAAAAAACATTCGACGGTAGAATAATAAACGAACAGACAAATACTGTTTCCGACACAATATTCGAACCTTTAAAATTGGTTTACAAAAAACAAAGCAACCACTCAGGTACAACAAACACACACGCACCGACAAATAAGCACAAAACAGCAAAAGATCAAAAACAACAAACAAGCAAAAAAGGTCAAACAACAAAAATCACCAACTTTTACCTGCCTCAGTCAAGCACAAAAATACCGATCGATGCAAACCACCCCCGTTTCTGAATGTACACACACAACACATGCACACACGTACACAAACAGACACCCATGCTGACGTTACCTGCTACCTACTATAAATACAAGACAAACGACCACAACAGATCGACACTGATGATGGCACAACGGCGAAACCGGTTTGTCTCAAAACCAAATTTGACAAGGGATGACGAAAAATCGTTCCAATATACATTTATAAACAATGTTGCGCTACACTGCTCCAGAACGCGGAATATTGCTGACTATTTATTTGACCAATAATCGGTCGGGGCCAAATGGTTACTGTGAATGGTGAGCGCTACAGAGCAATGATCAACGAGTTCTTTTTGCCGCAACTTGATGAATTGGGATTGGAAAACATGTGGTTCCAACAAGACGGTGCAGCAGCACACACGTGCCACAACCGATATGCTGAACATCGGAAGCTTACTTTTGCGCCACCTTGTAGATATGTAAATAGAATTCAAGAAGCGTTGGAAGATGAAGTCGTATTGGCGCTACCGAAAAGTTAATTTATATCGAGATCGGTAGTTTATGCCTGCGTTTCCCCAATCCTCTCAAAACTGCTGAAAATATCAGAAGAAAAGCAGATATACATCAATACAAAAGTACAATATTCCCTTTCTTGTTTGTCCGCTCATTTCCATCCGAATTTTCGGAATCTTGTAAAGTTTTTTTAGGGAACTTCCCGTTGAGCTAGACACTTGAAACTTGTAACATAGTTCCAAACTCAGTGACAATTCAATGTGGACGAAAAATATCCGATAGGTGGCACACGGATCGAGATATGCGGAAAATTGATTTGAAATTTGGTATTTTGCGATTGAGTTTTAAGTATCTTCCCGGTAAGCTAGAGCATAGAAGCTTGACACTTAGATCAACCATGAAATGCCATGCAATACCTTGCCCACAAAATACCGCTAGATGGCGAGTAACTTGTCAGTGAACTAGAAACTTGTCACATAGTTCGGAACCCGGTGACAAGGCAATATTTCATCGAAGAAATTTCAGTAGGTGGCTCACGGATCTACATGTTCTGAAAATTCGTTTGAAATTAGGAACCTTGCGATCGAATTTTAACTAACTTCTTCTAGACTTAGGGACTAGGGACTTAGATCAGAGTTCGGGACGCTATGACGATATAATTTTTAGAAATTCCGCTAGGTGCCGCGCTTATCGTGATAACTGAAAAGCGATAAAACATGGTGGAAATCTTGCGATAGATTTTTCAGCAGCTTCCCGGTAAGCTAGAGGCTTGAAACTGCACACATGCTTCAGAACCCGGTGCCAATGCAATATTTGCTGAAAAGATCAACCTATTTCGAAAATTAGTTTGAAAAAGGAAATATTTTGATCGATTTTTAACAAACAACCTATTGACCTAGTTTCTTGAAACTTAGCACATAGTGCAGGACACTAGGACAATATAAGTTTTAGAAATCAAAATTCTGCTAGGTGACGCGCTGATCGAGAGAACTTAAAATCGCTAGAAATCTTTAAAAACGTGCGGAATTTCGCTTTTTGAGTAACTTCCCGGTGTGGCAGGGACCTGAAGCTTGTTACTTAGTTCAGAGCCCGGTGACCATGCAATATTTGATCAAAAAAATTTCCCTAGGTGGCGCACGGATCTACCTATTTTGAAAATTCGTTTGAAATTTTAAATTTTGCGATTGATTTTTAACTAACTTCCTGGTGACCTAGGGATTTGAAACTTAGCACATAGTTCAAAACACTATGACAATATAATTTTGAGACATCGAAATTCCGCTAGGTGGCGATAGATAACTGAAACTCGCTGAAAAGCGGGGGGAATCTTGCTATAGGGCTTTAACTAATTTCTCGGCGACCTAAACTCTTGAAGCTTAGCATATAGGTCAGGACACAATCACAGTATGGTTTGCTGAAAAAAAAAACTCTGCTAGGTGGCGCCCTGATTGCAATAGGTGGTAACGGAGAGAATTTGGTCATCGATTTTTGAGTTGCTTCTAGATGAGCTAAAGACTTTATACTTGACATATGTCCATCCATAGAACATATCCAAAAATAACTGTTATCAAAGTAGCACTGGGCCACCTTTATTCTTATGCCGCCAAAACATAGCAGTAAATATTCCCTAAACAAAGATTTGGTATCTGTGAGTTTTTGTTTTGAAATTTTAAACATACCAATTGCAATCAATTTCTGAGATTTGAAAAAATATAGGTAGAGTGCACTTTTCCAAATTAAGGCAATAAATTTTTAGAATCCCAAATGAGAGTTCGGCAATTGACAAAACATTTAAAGTCTATTAATTGCACTCCACCTCTATATTTTGAAATCTCAGAAATTTATTGCAATTGGTATGATTAAAATTTCAAAACTAAAACTCACAGATACCAAGTCTTTGTTTAAGGACACATTTGCTGCTGTTTTCCGACGACATAAATATATATATAAATCTCTGAGTTTTGAAATAACAAAGGTGGAGTGCACGTTTCCAAACTAAGGCAATGCATTTTTAGAATCCCAAATGAGAGTTCGGCAATTGGCAAAACATTTAAAGTCTATTAATTACACTCCACCTCTATATTTTGAAATCTCAGAAATTGATTGCAATTGGTATGATTAAAATTTCAAAACTGAAACCCACAGATACCAAGTCTTTGTTTAAGGACACATTTGCTGCTGTTTTCCGACGACATAATATAAAGGTAGTCTTTAGAAATTTTTTATCATCTTTTTATTTATAAGATAATAAAAATTAATGTGTGTCTGTGTGTATATTCCAAAGTACTTAACCGATCATTATAAAGTTTTCACAGTATAATTTTGGGTTCACTGGGTACAAGATAGGCTATATATAGCTTTAGTAAAGTGGGCGGGCTATATAAAATTTCAGTACGTCATAATTCTGAACGTATTTGGTCTAAATTAATGATATTTTAATATATGGGTTCTTTGGTCAATATTCACATAATTTTAGGTTGCCAAGCCCAGATATCTTGGTTGTCCTTCATTCATGTCCAAAGTTTATTGTGAATCTCCACGAAACTTGTACAGTGGATTCAGAAGCCTTCTAGGTACGATACAGGCCATATATAGTTTTTGGAAAAGCCCACAGGCAATATAAAGTTGCAACTCACCATAGCTGGAAATTTATTTAATGATATTTTATATATAGATACGTTTCATATTTCATTTTTTCATTTTATTTAAAACATATAAAAATTAGTACAATGAGATTTAACATCTTTTGTAGTACAACACAAAGTATAATAAAAAAAAACACACACAATAAAACCATAAATACAAAATAAAAAAGTGAAAAAAAACCAAGTAAAAATATAAAAATAAATAAATAAGTACTTAAAGCTAACAGGATTTTATCAGTAAACTAAGTAAGTCATGATGGTCGGTCTGAATTATGTGATAAGGTAGAGAAATATGAGAATATTAAATTCGTTTGAAATTTTAAATTTTGCGATTGATTTTTAACTAACTTCCTGGTGACCTAGGGATTTGAAACTTAGCACATAGTTCAAAACACTATGACAATATAATTTTGAGACATCGAAATTCCGCTAGGTGGCGATAGATAACTGAAACTCGCTGAAAAGCGGGGGGAATCTTGCTATAGGGCTTTAACTAATTTCTCGGCGACCTAAACTCTTGAAGCTTAGCATATAGGTCAGGACACAATCACAGTATGGTTTGCTGAAAAAAAAACTCTGCTAGGTGGCGCCCTGATTGCAATAGGTGGTAACGGAGAGAATTTGGTCATCGATTTTTGAGTTGCTTCTAGATGAGCTAAAGACTTTATACTTGACATATGTCCATCCATAGAACATATCCAAAAATAACTGTTATCAAAGTAGCACTGGGCCACCTTTATTCTTATGCCGCCAAAACATAGCAGTAAATATTCCCTAAACAAAGATTTGGTATCTGTGAGTTTTTGTTTTGAAATTTTAAACATACCAATTGCAATCAATTTCTGAGATTTGAAAAAATATAGGTAGAGTGCACTTTTCCAAATTAAGGCAATAAATTTTTAGAATCCCAAATGAGAGTTCGGCAATTGACAAAACATTTAAAGTCTATTAATTGCACTCCAGCTTTATATTTTGAAATCTCAGAAATTTATTGCAATTGGTATGATTAAAATTTCAAAACTAAAACTCACAGATACCAAGTCTTTGTTTAAGGACACATTTGCTGCTGTTTTCCGACGACATAAATATATATATAAATCTCTGAGTTTTGAAATAATAAAGGTGGAGTGCACGTTTCCAAACTAAGGCAATGCATTTTTAGAATCCCAAATGAGAGTTCGGCAATTGGCAAAACATTTAAAGTCTATTAATTGCACTCCACCTCTATATTTTGAAATCTCAGAAATTGATTGCAATTGGTATGATTAAAATTTCAAAACTGAAACCCACAGATACCAAGTCTTTGTTTAAGGACACATTTGCTGCTGTTTTCCGACGACATAATATAAAGGTAGTCTTTAGAAATTTTTTATCATCTTTTTATTTATAAGATAATAAAAATTAATGTGTGTCTGTGTGTATATTCCAAAGTACTTAACCGATCATTATAAAGTTTTCACAGTATAATTTTGGGTTCACTGGGTACAAGATAGGCTATATATAGCTTTAGTAAAGTGGGCGGGCTATATAAAATTTCAGTACGTCATAATTCTGAACGTATTTGGTCTAAATTAATGATATTTTAATATATGGGTTCTTTGGTCAATATTCACATAATTTTAGGTTGCCAAGCCCAGATATCTTGGTTGTCCTTCATTCATGTCCAAAGTTTATTGTGAATCTCCACGAAACTTGTACAGTGGATTCAGAAGCCTTCTAGGTACGATACAGGCCATATATAGTTTTTGGAAAAGCCCACAGGCAATATAAAGTTGCAACTCACCATAGCTGGAAATTTATTTAATGATATTTTATATATAGATACGTTTCATATTTCATTTTTTCATTTTATTTAAAACATATAAAAATTAGTACAATGAGATTTAACATCTTTTGTAGTACAACACAAAGTATAATAAAAAAAAACACACACAATAAAACCATAAATACAAAATAAAAAAGTGAAAAAAAAGCAAGTAAAAATATAAAAATAAATAAATAAGTACTTAAAGCTAACAGGATTTTATCAGTAAACTAAGTAAGTCATGATGGTCGGTCTGAATTATGTGATAAGGTAGAGAAATAGGAGAATATTATATTCTTGAAATTGCCTTTGTTTAGCTCACTTCTAATTACGGCAGGTATCGAATTCCAGGTTCTTATTGTGTTGACAAAAAACAGTCTAGTAGATGCTACAAAGTTAAAGATAGGGACGATTAGATCACTCGTTCGCGCAGACTCGTGAATATAAGTTTATCATACAAATATGAGGGCGATTTCAGACACATGAGGCGAAAAAGAAAAATACAGCTCCTAGCCTTAACATACTCATGTTGTTGTTGTTAACAGTGCTTCGCCCTCATACTCATCTATGTTACATCCTAAGAGCTGACATCTCCAAGTGGAGATGTGATCGTACTTCTTTAAACCATATACATAGCGTGTAATATGATTAAATAATACGTCGATCTTGTGAGCAGATTGCGAGTCCAGCTTATTATAAATTAATTCCGAGTATAAGATTATTGGTAGCAGTAGCTGGATTGCAAGTTTACGCCTTATGGCCAAAGGTGTAAAGGCAGCGGTTTGCCTCAGACTTCGCAGGGAGGCATACACTTTACACACTACAGCATTTGTGTGATCAACGCAGGTCAAGTTGGAGTTGATAACAAAACCAAGATTTGTAATTTTAGTAACAACTTCCAGCGGTATCCTGTTCAGAAAAAGCGAGGGTATGGACAGATTTCCACCCTTTTTTCGCGATAGGCAACACAAAAGATTTTTGAGGATTCAGGCACAAGCCGTTTCTGTCAGCCCAGTGCACTATGGACGTCAAGTCACTGTTTAATTGGTTGGTTAGAGTACTGATATTTCCGAATGTATCTGATAAATACCGCTGAATATCATCAGCGTAAGCGTGAATACTAGCAAACTTGCAGGCAGAAAATACATCATTGATAAAGAGGCTAAAGAGAAGTGGACCAAGGATTGAGCCTTGCGGGGCGCCAGAAACAATCATTTTGAGTTCGGAAACATCCGTACCGGTAATCACTCTTTGAAACCTACCAATAAGGTAACTTTTAATGAGCTCAACAGAGTTTTCACTAAAAAGAAAATTCTTACTTAGCTTTGAACAAAGTATAAGATGATCTACAGAATCGAAAGCTTTGGTAAAGTCTAACAGGCACAGTAGCGTTAATTTGTTTTTATCGAATTCTATACGAATATCATCAATGATTTTCAGCATGGCAGTAGAGCAACTGTGCCCAGCCCTGAATCCCGATTGATATGGAGAGATAAGACTATAGCTATCGACGTGCAAGTTAATTTGGCTAGACAGAATATACTCAAACACTTTTGACAAGGCAGACAAAATACTTATTGGACGAAAATCACCGGGGGTACATGCAGATTTAGTTTTCGCCACAGGACGTACAGATGCCATCTTCCACTGGCTGGGAAAACATGAGGTAGTGATGGCGTGATTAATAATGTGGGTTAAGGTTCCAACAACATATGGAAGCACTATCTTGATAAACTTAATTAGTAAGCCATCCTCACCAATAGCATTAGATTTAATATTGAAAACAGATTTAATCACATCACTCTCAGTCACAGACACATATTCGAACAGGGAGTTCACATTACCATTACAGTTAACAGGAACAAGATTTACTTGGTTAGCAACAGAGGGAAAGCCTTTCAGGAAAGCATCATTTAACAAATCAGCACTAAGCTTACAGTCAGAGTCATCACGGGAATAAACCCGTAAGCTCTTCAGGTTTTTCCCGAGAACATTTGAGGGGGGAGAAGGATCCAGTTTAACAGAGTAGAACAAGCGTTTCGCGCTTTTGACGACCGATACGGCATTATTTCGGGAGCTTCGAAAAAGCTCCCAGTTTCGAGGACTTGGATTCCTTTTCCATTGGGAGCGCAATTTGTTTCTTATTTTGAGGGCCATAAGAACTTTCTTATTGAACCACGGACATGAAGAAGACTTAGGTTTGCATAAGCGAATAGGAACATGTGAATCAAAAACATTTACCAAATTGCTGCTAAGGAAGTTCAGCTTGTCATCAACGGACGGGAAACACCAACAATCGGACCAGTTAATACAAGAAAGTTGTAAAAATAGTGAGTCAATATTAAGTGCTCTATAATCTCTAAACGAACTTGGACCCAAGCGGATAGAGTCAACATATATATCAAGAGCGCAAAAAATTAAATCATGGTCAGAAATAAAAGAAAACTGATCAAACTTTAAAACTAGCGACAAATAAGATACTATAAAATAGTCAAGTAAGCTAGGGACAGAGTTTTTCTCATACCTAGTTGGTACAGACGTGTTTACAACATGAAGATCAATACTAGCAACATAATCCAAGAAGTTTATCGATTCACGAGTAAGCAGGTTCACATTGGAATCCCCACAAACTATAACATATGTATACTCCACAACATACAAAGACAGAACATCAAAAAAGGACTTTAGACATACGTATTTATGAGGGTTGTACACACAAGAAACAAGGGTCTTGGTGGAACCACTATGCAGTTCAACCATTATGTGCTCCGTTCCTTGGCCATCTGACTTGCAAATTATCTTAGCATTGAGACTACTTTTATAATAGATGGCTACCCCACCTCCTTTTCTACCCAACCTATCATAACGAATGAGGTTATAATTAGGGATGTTGTAGTGAAAGTCATTTAAGTCATTTAGAAACCATGTCTCAGATACACAAATTACATCAACCAGCGAGGACTCAAAAGTGTAACGGACATCGTCTAATTTTGAAACATTTAAACTACGCGCATTGAAATGTACTACATTAAATCCTTTTTGACGTTTACATATGACATTCAGCAATGCTAGACTGTTATCGCCAACACTTAAAGCGCCATTGTTAATGGACATAAAAAGAAAATGTTAACAAAGTTATCTAAACAAAAGCACGCAACAAAAATTAAGTATTTTATGACAAGTATAAAATAAAAGAAAACACAGCTCAGACAGACCTTCCTGAAAAGAAAGTTAAAGACAATAAATACATGTTCATAAAATAAATAGCACGAAAAAAGTAAGCTATGACCTATAGCAATCCAGGTCACCATCGCAGGTGATTTTTGATGCAGGAGTGTTCCCTTGCACTCTGACGTAGACTTCACCAAGTAGGGTGAAAACATATAAGATTTTTCCAGAGCGCCTAAGCTTAACAGCCTCCTGCAGAAACTTTCTTCTATCAATCGGGAGACTTTCATAAATGGAAAAGGTTCCCTCCAGTCCCACTATAGAGAGAGGAATTGCTTGCTTTGATCTCTTTCTAAATTCTCTAAAAGCTGCTAAAGTGCGGTTTCGTTCGATGGGAGAGTGGAACTTTACAATTACCGCGCCATTTTGGTTCGTCTCAGCAGCCTTTTTCGAGCGGAAAATATCTCGTATCTGTGGCGCGAGGAAGTCTATAGAGAGACAGATATGATTGAAAATACTTTTGAGGTTCTCACCATCAGTTTTAGGCAAGCTAAAGATTATAGCATCAGCACTGTAAGCAGGAGGCACGTTAGATCCGCTTGCTGAGATCAGCCATCTTGTCCTCAAAAGAGTTAACATTTGCTTCAATATTGGCAATGCGTTCAGCCGACTCAACAGATTTACAAATCAAGGCTACTTCGTCATCAATACGCTTTACTAGATCGGTAAGCCTAGAGGAGAGCCCATCGAAAAGTGACTGCAACTTATCAGTTTGCTGCTGCACCTTATCTTCAAGTTCACGTAAAGTAGCGAGCACAGTAGATAAAACTATACTCTCATTCAGCTTTGCAGTTTTTTCGGTGCCAAAGGGGCCATCTTTACTCGAACGGCGCTTCATGGAAGAAGTTGCTGACTTCATCATGGCTCACAAACGACCGATCAACGTATTAAGGATTATAAATTAAGCGTTAATCGCAGAGTTTCAATAACCGCCGTTTAGGAATAATTTTTATGAAAGCGGCAACTCTACCTCATATAATGTTTATATTGGAAAACAAATGTTGCATACTTTTAGGCAGCTTAGTGGTCGAATACAATCCACAAATGTGTGTTTATTATTGATCCCGCCTTACAATGACTTTCAGGTTTTTATTTTGTTTTGCGGAGATATTCTGCACTTCCAAACACTAGAGCAATTTCGTACTTGGAATACTAACAAGCACCCAATCTGCGTATGGTTACAACTGTCCAACTGACTAGCGAATTAACCGTGGTAGCACTCTAACTCAACAAATATTCACAGCAATTAGTCGAAACATCAATTTTTCGTATTTTAATATTTTATTTCAGGACACTTGACACTTTTACCTCTTCCACCTGCCAGAGTTGCTAAACATTTCATATGTATAAAAAAAAACCTTGGAAAAAGTTACCGGTACCAAGACCAAAAAAATGTTAATTTGCTATATTCCCGAAACTATGTACATATTAGTATCAGAAGCGGAAAAGCTTGAAGAAGGGGAGTAGGAAAAGTAATTTTGAGGTGTAGAGGAGGTGTTAGAGGAAACTGAAGAGGGTAAAGAAGAGTAACGAGATATGGATATTGGCAAAAAGCAAAAAGAGACAGAAGGAGGAAGATATAGGAATGAATGAAGAGGAAACGCCAAATGGGGAAGGAAGAAAATACAATTTGTCAAATATAGGCAAGTAAATTTTTAAGCAGAACAAATTTTGCCGGGTCTACTATTAGTTTATGAACAACTTTTTCATGAGTTCGATTAGCTGACGCAACTATGTGAAATGGACTACAGAATTCAAGTTAGGGAGGCTTTTTGTCAATTTTCTTTTTAGTGCATATACTTTTTATATTTCGCCGATATGGTGACCGATGTTCAGAGAGTCGACTTGAACTTGCCGTACTAAATGGAGGACTTGAAAAAACACCCAGATACGTTGACGTACTTCACCCCACAATCGAAGATGATGGAACTGAGGTGCGAATACCTATATATTACGGTACGAGTTGAGGAGATGGTAGAGTGCATGCTTAATCTTCTAAGCAGAATATGGTCGGAATACACCTCTGAATATTCGAACCAAAGTGTTCTCTGACCAATCCACAATCAGCCTTTCGGATATAAGGTTATATCGAGGGTAGTGTACGAAAGCCAAAAACCTAACTTAAACTGACTTATTGAAACTTATCAGTGTTGGTTCAGTTTGTTGGTACTCGTACTTCACGTAAATAGTCGAAAGCTCTTTGTCTTGAATTTAATCGAAATGATTTCCTGGACATGACTTATACAATATTTCTCACTGCATCTCAGTGACAAATTATTAGCACGAATTTAATTCATTGACCTTTCTGCAGTTCCTAAATTTAAGCATCAATCGTAAAATAGCTGTCAAAAATCCTCATGTCATACAATTTGTATGAGCCATCCCCAAATAGCGCTTCGCTGTGAAGTTGGTTTGCTCAAGATGGAAACGAAAGAATACCCATTTGGCAGAAATTTAGCACTCTTATTTGGGTACGGCGCTTTCCTATGGCCTATCAGCTGTGGGAAGAGGAATTTTCTTTAAAGAAATATGTCATTTACCGGAGTATAGCCTGTTTCGTCCATAATGTCATATTCCATGAATGGATGCATTGGCCAAACATGGCGAAGTACTGTTGCAACAACAAGAACATATTACACTGCGTTACAAAAACGAGATTTAGTTCTGTCCTATGAACCAAATATACTTTTTCGGAAAGGGGAGAAAAAATAAAAATAGACGTGTATCGGCGAGTTTCATGTGCACGTCAGATTTTTTTTTTTTTAAAAGGTTATCGGTTTTTTTGTAACGGTTTCAGCTCATTAAAAAAACGAATTTTTTTATTAATTTTATTATATTAAAATTAAAAATTGTTACATTAAAAATTTCAATGCTTTTAAAGAAACATAGGCCTTTTATTTTTGCGTTTGTAAGCATTTGTGTCAGTATCGCGACAAATAGACCAACAGTATTCACCAAGCACTTAGTGCGAATAAGCCACAAACGTAACAAAAGTTATTTCGGCACTATTTTCTCTCAGCTGAAATATATAGAAATACGTTTTCGCACAACAGAATTTAAAACAATTGTCAAAGTATACGTCTCGTAGTAGCGCAACTGTCAGCTGATCGGAACAAACACACAAACGGCAGAGAGTGCGTTTTATCAAACAATAAGTTAAACGAATTTAAATGATGCAATATTGATTGTGCAAATCAATGTTCCATCTGTAATACCAGTTGTAAGTTTTGTAAAAGTCATAAACAGTTTAGTGTTAGAAAGTTACTATTGATAACTACAAATATATGGAGTAGGATGGGTCGAAACACAATTTTTTTTTTTCGGAACGCTTCAGTAGTTTAAAAATTTGGAGTCCCTTAAAGTTATGCCGAAAAAAGTGAAAAAAAAGAAAAATTCAGGAAAATCTGAGAATTGATAAAAATTTATTTTTAACAAATTTGACGTGATACAGACTTTACCACGAGTCTGCCTGCAAAAATTCAGCTCGATTGGATCACGGAAAAAGGGCTAAAAATCGATCCAAAGTCTTTCACACAGGCGGACAGACGGACCCTACGATCTTTATACTTAATACATAAAAAAAAAAAATTCTGACGTCAACATGAAAATCGCCCATCCCCGTGTGTTTTTATTTTTTCTCCCCTTTCCGAAAAAGTATATTTGGTTCATGCTGATGAACAATACGTGTAAAAAAATATATGCAATTTTATTTATACAGTTATACAAAGTTTAAATTTATTATTGAAGTACTGGAGCCTGCTTATGTTTCCAACTGGGTATTTTTTTTTGTAAACCCTACACAAGAAAACTTGAGGTTCAAAATATTATTTCATCACAAAACTTTTCTTTTCTTAGCAAAAAAGTAATAGCATAACATACTTTCATCTGATACGGCAAATCTGGGAGTATTCGAAAGAAAGATTCTTGAAAATCGATACCGAGTACCGAGTAAGTTCCCCAGTGGGTCAGGGAGGTAAAGCATTCGAATAAAATCCCCAAAGAGTAATGACTTACAACTTGATGGTTGATCTAAGAATCCTTACAGAACTAGTACCGGAGCTTACTGGATCATACAAGCAAAGAACTTTCAACATCGACCGTATTCCCCAGCGAGGAATATTTTGTTGTTACAGATACATACAGACATTATCGAGGAAAATTTAATGATGGGATTTATGAACTTTACGTAGAAGTCGACCCACTGTTTTAGCTGGCTAGTAGAGTAAGAGGGTGACAGTTGGCAGACTGCACGGTAATGGCCTCGGGCAAGGGTCCCTCCATTGAGGAACTCTGTACTAGAATCAACAGTTACCTCCTTGACCTTTCCAGCTTCTTCTCCGAGCGAAATCTGACCCTATCTCCGACTAAATCGACGGCGACCCTGTTTACGACATGGAATGCACAGATCGGGCAAGAGTTAAATGTCCACGTAGACGGAGTACCTCTACCTACTGTCAACCACCCTTGGGCCATCTTGGGTGTGACGTTTGACAACGGGCTCACCTTCGCTGGTCATGCCACCGCAATAGCTTCAAAGGTACAGAGCCGCAATAAGAACATCAAGTCACTGGCCGGCAGTACTTGGGGAAAAGACATAGAAACATTGCTTGCTACATATAAGGCTATTGACCGACCGGTTATTGACTACGCTGCGCCCATATGGTCGCCCAACCTTGCTGACACCAATTGGAGGAAATTGCAAGTCCGCAAAAACACCGCCATCAGAACTGCTACGGGATGTCTGCTTATGTCATTTGAGTCTCACCTCCATCAAGAGGCAAAATTGCTCAATGTTCAAGAGCACGTGGAACTCTTGAGTAGATAGTTCCTTCTGAACAGTCATCCAAATCGACATCTATTGGATGTAGCCCCCCCAGAGACATAAGAAGACATCTGCGTAAGCACTATGATGAGATCCGGCACCACATCTCTTTGCCGTTTGATCTGCGGAGCCACAGGCGGGCTCTAAATAACCTTCACACTAAGTCGGTAGACAGATCCCTCAGATCTCGGCCTGTGAATCCCTTTATCAGTACTCAGCCACCTGAATTGGCTGAAGAGGAGCATGTACTTACGAGGGAGACTAGAGTCATGTTAGCACAACTTGGCTCTGGATATTGTAACAGGTTAAACTCTTACTTATCCAGACTGAACCCCAACATACCAAACACATGTCCTGCATGTGGTATGTCCTCTCATGATACACATATCTTCTCCTGTTCAGTCGAACCTACTCTTCTAACACCTACATCACTCTGGTCCAACCCTGTGGAAACTGCGCGTTTTCTCGGACTTCCGTTAGAAGAGCCTGATGACAATTTAGAGTGATCGAGCCCATTGGGCAGGGCGAAGCACTGTTAACAACAACAACAGTTGGCAGAGCGAAGAACCAACTGGTGCGCTCTATTTGACGGCCAAAACTGTTTAGAGGGTTAATGTCATTTAAGTAAGTAAGGTCAGGGAAGACGGATGATTCCATTCATCCGGTTACAAACGGAAAACCTAGCGAGGTATTTTTAGATGCTTTATTTATGCGTATTATAGTATCAGGAAGGATATCCTCCCCGGAAACGTACCGTTTTTAGAAAAAAGTTCAGAAAAATTTAAATATAAATGCAATTAATAAATTCGGTGTCGGTAATAAATAATAATAATGTGTATCGCGTTTCTTCTCTCTTTTCGTTGTCTATTATTTATTTGTTTGCAAAATCATTCTGTGATTGTTTTTTTATTGCGTGTTGTGATAAAGCTGTGCTATGTTTGCGTTTCTTAATATAGGTTTCGTATTCAGCTAGTCGCGTACCTAATGGTCGTTTTGTTGTCCCTATATACACCTTGTTGCAGTTTTCTTTGCCATTTCCTTTGCAACATTGTTTTGTTATTAAAGATCTATTGGAGATTTTGTTTTTGTAAAGCACGTCCCCAAAGTGCAATTCGATTTGTATGGTAATATATTGTTGTGTGTTTTGTTCAAGTCGTGTGCGAAGTTTTCCGTGAGCCTGGGAGTATATGTGACACTAAAATATGGCTTTGTCTGAGTACTTTCTGATGTTTTTAGGCTGGATTTTTAATGTTCATTTGTTCTATTAAATTTGAAATTAAATAGTTAGAATAGTTATTCCTCTTGAGCGCACTTTGTATTTTTCTTGCATTGGCGTCGTGAAATTGTTGATGGCTAATTGATAGTACTTTGTGTATGAAGTTTTTGGCCGTATATAATAAGAAAATAAATTTAAAAGGAGCTTAGAAGAAGTTGGTACCAACCCAATATTAGTTTGTCGTTGAATCTATGTATACGGGTATCTAGAAAGGGATGCTGTTGTTTTCTTCTTTTTCGGTAGTAAATTTCAGTCTATTGTGGCGTTTGTTCAAAACATCTAATACTGTTTTTTTTGTCTTTTCTTTCAATTAGTTATAGCGAAAATGTCATCTACATATTTCACAAGAAATTTGATTTTTATATTGTTATGTTTTTTTAGTTCCATGAAGGTGTGATTAAGTACATCATCAATGACAACATCGGCGGGGAGAGGGGGTCCCCATAGGCATTCCATGGGTTTGGGTATATATTTTATTGTTGTGAAGAAAGTAATTATTGTCCTTAAGACAGAAATCTCACGTGTTTTGAGATTTTGTTTTTTTTGTATGTTCGTAATTTATTTTATTTCATCCCATTTTTGCATAATAACTTTGGAATTGAAGACACTTTACGATAAAAATTAATTTCTAAAAAATGTCTCACTTTGTTTTGGAAAACCCCGAATCATATAATAATGAGTTTATCGAATGGGTACAAGATTCACTGCAGCTGTAGTTCTTATTTCTCATAATCGCTTACACATTTTTCTTACTCTCTAACTGCAAAAAAACATACTTACATACAGTAATGGGATGGGCCGGTGGCAGGTTGGTCTTTACATACTCGTATATTGGCTTTCAATTGCTTGTGATTTTTGTTAAGGGCTAAGTGGTGGTAACAGCATGGGGCTGCTGAATTTTTAACTGCTGAGGGTTACTAAAAACTCCCCTCTATGGCACTCAGCCGTGAATAAGCATTCAACGACGAAGCGAGTTAAATGCGTCCTTAATGGGATAAAATGTTGTCTGATTTGCGGTTTCGTAAACGGTTTGATGTGTGATTTGCCGTTGTTCTTTTGTGCAGCAAAACATCGGCACTACCTCACATTCAATTAAACAGTTATAATGCACCGGAAGTGGGTGATTAAAAAAATTTTTCTGAATATTTATGCGGTTAGGGTAGATGATAATTTAAATTTATTAAGTGTTGCCGTTACACTATATCTGTGTATGTGTATACATTACCGACTGAAGCAGCGGAAACAGGTTTTTGTGAACTCATTCAAATAATGTAAACACACTTTTTGTTTATACTCATTTGAAGGAAAACAGTAAACGTGTCTGCTTCCTTTCAAAATTAGATAGTCTACTTTTACATTATTCAATTGTTGAATTAAATTCTTCTGGCGTTCCCTTTTGGGTTTTCTATTCGTGTCAATTTTCCTTGAAAGCAATTGTGAACGGAAAAATGGCATGCAAAGGAGAGAACTTGATAAAGGTTAAAAACTTGAAACGAGTTGACCGTACGCATGCATGTGTACTCTTCCCCTCTCTTCCTACTCCCTTCGCCTATGTCACTGCAGACTTGAATTAAATGTAAAAGAAGACAGTCATATAATTACATTAACAACATAATTAAAACATATCGTTTTGAGCTGTTCATTTACATCGTAACTACTCTTAACTGTCCTGTCATGTGATTACTTTCGGACAAATAGAAAAATCAACAATAACGAAGTTTTTGGGGGAAAAGTACACAATAATAATGTCTGCAAGATATAAAAGTAATCTTAATGCCCGTATGACACTACGTTTTTTTCTTGTATTTTATTCTGTTTTTTACGCAAAAGAGATAGCCACATACGAGGTGTGTTCAAAAAGTATCGCGAATTTTGTGTTTTTTCAAAAATTATTTATTTATTCATGAATATCTATTTTGTCCCCTTCAAAGTAATCCCCATGAGATATTATACACTTGTGCCAACGGTTTTTCCAATCTTCGAAGCACTTCAAAAAATCATTTTTTTGTATCTTGTTCAGCTCCTCCTTCGATGCCGTCTTTATCTCGTCAAGAGAAGCGTAACGTCGTCCTTTCATGGGCCTCTTCAGTTTTGGGAGCAAGAAAAAGTCACAGGGGGCCAGATCTGGGGAATACGGTGGCTGCGGCATCATTAGTGTGTTGTTTTTGGCCAAAAAGTCGCGCGCAAGCAACGATGCGTGAGCAGGGGCGTTATCGTGGTGCAAAAGCCAATATTTGTTCTTCCACAAATCCGGGCGTTTCTGGCGGATTGCTTCGCGCAAATTGCGCATAACTTGCAGGTAATATTCCTTATTGACCGTTCTTCCCTGTGGCAAAAACTCATGATGCACCACGCTCCTGCAATCGAAGAAAACTGCCAGCAAAACTTTCACATTCGACCGAACTTGGCGCGCTTTTTGCGGTCTTGGTTCGTGCGGCAGCTTCCATTGAGATGATTGAGCTTTGGTTTCCACGTCATAACCATAAACCCACGATTCGTCACCAGTTATGACCCTCTAAAGCAAATTTGGGTCGTCGCGGACAGAGTTTAGCATCTCATTAGCAATGTTCATGCGATGCTGTTTTTGGTCACAATTCAGCAATTTTGGTACGAATTTCGCGTAAAAATCGAAGACGATCCAAAACACGTGCAAGCAAAGCAGCTGTCAACAATTAACTGAACATTCAAAATGGCCGAGCTTGTCGGCATAAGTGAGAGACATGAGTACCAACATAACGCCACAAAAAATTCGAAATTCGAATATACGTAACCAGCGAAAATTCAAAATTCGCGATACTTTTTCAACACACCTCGTACAGTTTTCGAATTGGTGAAAACGGGCAAGCTATGTAAAAAAACTAACAAAATACAGCCAAAATACAATCTAGGCTGTTGTTTTTTCTGATAACTGTCCTTATTGTGACAAATTATATACAATGTGGCGCAAAAGTAAGCTTCCGATGTTCAGCATATCGGTTGTGGCACGTGCAGTGTGTGCTGTTGCACCGTCTTGTTGGAACCACATGTTTTCCAATCCCAATTCATCAAGTTGCGGCAAAAAGAACTCGTTGATCATTGCTCTGTAGCGCTCACCATTCACAGTAACCGTTTGGCCCCGACCGATTATTGGTCAAATAAATAGTCAGCAATATTCCGCGTTCTGGAGCAGTGTAGCGTAACATTGTTTATTAGCGTGTATTTCGCATGTGTTTACTACACAAATGTCAAAACAGAACTGACTTTAGGGGCCAATCGCAAAATTTATAGCATTTTCTGATAGGAGGATTACTTTTGCGCCACCTTGTATAATTTAAAAAAGATTTTACTACAAATTTAGAATATTGGAAAATGTTGTTTATTTAACGCTTTGTTGTTGTTTATAAAGGCAAAATCACTCCACTAAGGTTTTGGGGAGTGTTGCTGAAAGTGACAGGAGAAGATGGGTAATAAGAAGTGAGAGGCAAAATTTAAGTAGATCAACCATCGAGTTGCACGTCATTTTGGCCATTTTGTTTGCCTCTTGCGACAGGTATGTCTACCTAGGGCATATTCTACACTCCTAACCAGTAGGGTATTATTAAACCCTTTTGAATTTAATCATAACAGCTCCTGTTATTTTTTTTGCATTCCATGCACTGATAATTCCTTGCAGCGGGACTGCTACATTTCCCCCCATTGGAAGAAAATTCACACTAACTGGTCACATTCTGAACAATGCCTCACATGTAAGAGATAGCTTCATAAATCGGAATGTTCGGGGGTTAATCCTAACATCCATAGACCCAACAACTGTTTTTAGTAAATTCGTGGCCATATGTTGTTAACGTCACAGGGCGTCCTCGGGTTCAAAGTGCATCCCTATCGCCACCCCTCGTGCTGTAACAGCTACAATAATGTCATTGTCACCTCGGTTATCAGCACGTCTGCAATGCCTATCAAATTAAATTCAGACTGGCGCTACCACCTCTCACTTCCGCTCAACACTTCTACTTCCTTAGGAGTAAGACGGATATAAGCAATGTCAAGCGTCCGCCTACCCTCTTTCTCAACTCCAAACGTCCCCTCTTCTTCCAGCCTTATTATTGTGCCATAGGCTAGTACTCAAAATAATCTGCCCATGTTAGGTCGGCAGCGTTCTGCACTGCGACTCAGAGTGGGACTTAGCCTAACATCATCAAGGTGTACTCACCCATCCTAAACGCCTATAGTGACATAGACATCTACCCACCGATGCACTTCAGATTTTTAGAGCTTAATTGTATGGTACTAACTATGTAGAAAGATCACGGAGATTAGGAAATCCATGAGGGATTGTAACATAAAACTCGCCCCGATTCAAGTAATGAAATATAACACATAAATTGTATCTTTCTGAAAGTGCGCAATACCTGGGGGTCCTTTTGACACCTAAGTGCGGTGGACCGCAGTCGGGTTGAACTACGTAAGAAAAATGCTAGGCAAAAGTTCCGATTATATCATGTACCAGAGGCTCTTTACCCGATATCCTACCATAGCAAATACTGAGTTCACAAATCTGCCACCAAATTTGTCTGTACAAAATATCCTTCTGGGGGGAGGGTAGACCCGTAATATGTTCTGATTTTTTAAGCATAGTGGTTGCTCTCCGGGTAATTTGTGCTCAGCACCACCCGTGCCAAACTCTAATTTTTAAATTGTTTAATTTTATATTTGTTTATTTTTAAATTTGATTTTTCGTTCAGCATTCCAAAAAACGTCAACCAAATTGAAATTAAAGGCACTGTTTGTCCCCGTTCAACAACTGCAAAATTGTTTGTGTAAATTTATTTTCGTTAATATTTCGTCAGTCTTTCAAACAATAAATAGAGCATAGTATACAGTAGACCAGATACTGACGTCTATGCTTATTTGAAAATTAATACATGAAAAACGTGTATGTATTGGTGCTTTAGGTCATTAACCTATTTGAACCGACCGATACAAAAAACATACAGATAATTTTTTATATGAATTTTAAAGCAAAAGGCCGTAGTAATCCACTGTTTCAAGGTAGTTATTGGATGATGCTTCTCATCTTTGATAGCATAAAAATGCCGATACCAAATACCGGAATACCCGGTATACATGTATGTATGAGTCTAGATAAATGCTACGTACATTTGTTTTCAAGAAATCGCCAGAGTCGTGCCAAGTGTGACACATGGGTTGTCTTGGTCGGGACATAAGCATTTCCGGTTCACGCTTAATGAAGAAAACTAGTTTGTACCAACATTTTTTCCCGCAAATATGTGATGTGGGTGGTAATGATGCTCCTCATGCGACTTCCAACATGTTTTCCATATATACCAACAACATACTCAGAGCATTTAACATTTTTATATAAGAAACCCGAATTATTGGCATTTTCTTTTTCTATACTATTAAAAGTTTATAACATTCACGAAAATTTCATAAAAATGTTTTTATTTTGGGTTAAGTTTGTATTGCTTCTCTGGTCTACTGTATACTGTGAAATACAGGAAAAATACAAGTAAAAAACATAGTGTCATACGGGCATAAGAGACCGAAAAAATTGGTATCAAATAAGAGTTCCGTTAATATTTCGGAATTCAAATAATAGTCCAGTAAAATTAGGAGTTGACTTCTCGAAGGTGAAAACTCGTTTATGGCTTAATTTTAGCCTTCAACAAGGAAGGAAGTCTAAGTTCGGGTGGAACCGAACATTATATACCCAATAGTGATCTATTATGGCATACCAATTTACACAGGTCTATTTTAATACTTTTCAGTTCGTATTATAAAGCCACCTGATTGTTTTCAATAAAAACATTTCTGTTATGAGTTTTGAGGGGTAAATTAATAAAAAAAAATATAAATGTATGGCGCGATATACAGCAGGTACATATCATCATAAACCTCCTAAGAGAGTTTTGCGCCGAGCTTCCCTTCCAATTTGTGGTGTGCCGTTTTTTTTTTTTTTTTTTTTTTTTGACCTTGATAGACGGACAGACAGACAAACGAACGGAGGGATGGACATTGCTAAATCAACTCAGCTCATCGTCCTTATTATTTCAGTTTACTTTCTGATGGGCCCATCTCGTCTTCTCATACTTACAAACATTTCATGTTCATTAAGGTATGAAAATCAAAAAAGGTATATAACTTCCCTATTGCAGTGGGGTATTAACAACTTGCCCGAATAATTTACTTGTGTTATCCGATTTGCTTAATTTTTGGGAGGAGTAAACTACATACTATGGAGAAGGAGCTGACCAATTGTGATTGAAATATCTAGTTCAAACTACAAGCAATCGCCTCGAAAATAGCAGAATTTTTATGCTGCAAAGTGGTCGGCGCCACGGCTACTTCCCCAAAATCCACAAACCTTTTCTGCGGTTGAGTTTTGCTTAAAAAGCTTATTATGTGTGCAAGATCTTATTCATATAGCTTCCATGGTTATAAAAATATCGCGTTTTACATTTTACAAACAAATTTTTCAGAACTATGTTAAATACTGGGCGTGGCCGTAGACCGATTTCTCCCATTTTTATAACAAACATTTACCTTTATATGTACAACATTTTGGCCAAATATCGTTTTGATAAATCAGTTTTTGCCGGCGTTATAGCATAAAAACTTTTCTGGAATAATCCACTATCAAAGAGGCGGGACCACGACCATTTTCAAAAATTTATATTTTTCGACTTTCTTCATTCACGGACACTTTGAAAATGAAATATAAATGATATAAAGCTTTTGTATGCAAAGTTGTTGCCTATTAAATATATCTATGATCCTTTTCAAAATCTTTCGTATTAAAGTGGGCGTGGACCTTAACCGATTTCACTGATTTTTTCCTCGAACATTCCTTGTATTAATATAAATATGTATGCTAAATTTCTTTTCGATATCTTGAACAATTTTTAAATTTGACTTAATCAAAATTAGGCGGTGCCACGCACATTTTTAAAAATTTCTTGAAAAATTTATTTTTGCCTTAACATTAATGTACACACCAAATTGTATCCTTATAAGTGTATTATGTACAGAATAATCACTGTTTTTGTATTTTCCAAAACATGCTGTATATAAAAAGTGGGCGTGACTATCATCCGATTTCGCCCATTTTAAATAGCGCTCGGAGATGAGTGCCAAGGAACCTGCATACCAAATTTCATTAAGATATCTCAAAATTTACTCAAGTTATCGTGTTAAAAGACGGACGGACGGACGGACGGACGGACGGACATGGCTTAATCAATTTTTTTTTTCCTCCTGAACATTTTGATACATATAAGTCAATATCTATCTCGATCCGTTTATGCCGTTACATACCATCGTTGCGCGACTAAAGTTAATTTACCTTCTGTGCGTGGCACTACTAGAAATAATGATTGTCCTTAGAAGTCACAATAAATCTTGTATATTCGTCTTATGATATTCTCGGTTAAAATTTGCAAAAGTCTTTTTTCCGCGTCTTCCAACTAAAGTGGAACGGACAGCATAAAAACCGAAGGTTCTTCAACCTCTCTGCTGGTGTACCGTTGCCACAACAACAAAATGAAAGCTTAATAGTAGAAACAGAAGGTGACAGTATAGATTTATTCCACTCCAGGTTTATTACTATTGCGTAGTATCAAACCCTCAGCTATATGCGAGCTTTCTAATTTAGGAAAAGTCCGAATTTATAACTGCGAAACACCTGCTTCAATTTTAAGAACCTTTTTTACCAACTTTATGACTGCAGTAGTACAAATTAATCTCGATGGGCCGCGCTAGATTTTTCTTTTTTATGACATAGGCCTATCAGGGAAACACTGGAATGTCATTGAAAATTTCAGTGATTTGTGATTGTGCCAAAGAACGTTCCAGACTCCGTTTTTGTGATACCAGATATATTGAAATGCATCACATTATCATAACATTTTTGAAACTTCTAGGATGATTGAACAAATCTACAGCATTTACCCATCTTGCCGCGATTAAAAAAAGTGATTTTTTGGTAAGCTTCGTCCTTTATGACAGATTACCCAGTTTGACTTTTCCGCCATCCGTATTTAGTAGAAAAGTCGTAACACATCGCCTCTGCGATTCACCGTAAAACTGAAATAGTAATTTCTCTCCGCCAAATCCGAACACTGCAAATGAGTTTTTGGGCGAAATTTTTTGATCTGCATCGCAGTATGTTAAAGACCTTTTTGACGCTGAACTGCGAGCTCCAAGAGTGACTTGCGAATCCACAAACAACATCGAGTGAAGCGTATTTCAGATTTTAAATATTGAGAAGTACTGACAATTTAAGTGATACTTTGCAGATTACTGAAGTACCGAGTATTGACAACCATAAAAGGAGTGAATAATAGATTGAGGTAGCGCAGTTTCTTTTCAATTGTGACAGGAGCGGTATGAAATGCCTCAATTTGTTCATATGAGCACTGAGCCTGTGATGACTTGTCAGAACATCTTTACACCTACGTTTCTAAACTTATTTTTGGACATACCGGTAGTTGCCTCGTTTAGTGTAACCACCCATCGTGTTTTTAGCAAAGTATATCTCTACTAGGAGCGCAACTAACAGCTGATTGCTAAAAACGCATATAAACATACGCACAGTTCTCGATACATTATTTAAAGAAAGCTTTAAGATTTTTGAAGCAAAATATTAAAAAGCCCTAAACCTAGCATATTTTTATACCTAGTAGTGCTACGCGCACAAGGTATATTAACTTTAGTCGCCTAACTGCAGTACGTAACGGCATAAACGAAACGAGATAGATATTGACTTATATATATCAAAATGTTCAGGACGAAAAGAGAAATTGATTAAGCCATGTCCGTCCGTCCGTCTATGAACACGATAACTTGAGTAAATTTTGAGATACGAGGTGTGTTCAAAAAGTATCGCGAATTTTGTGTTTTTTCAAAAATTATTTATTTATTCATGAATATATATTTTGTCCCCTTCAAAGTAATCCCCATGAGATATTATGCACTTGTGCCAACGGTTTTTCCAATCTTCGAAGCACTTCAAAAAATCATTTTTTTGTATCTTGTTCAGCTCCTCCTTCGATGCCGTCTTTATCTCGTCAAGAGACGCGTAACGTCTTCCTTTCAGGGGCCTCTTCAGTTTAGGGAACAAGAAAAAGTCACAGGGGGCCAGATCTGGGGAATACGGTGGCTGCGGCATCATTAGTGTGTTGTTTTTGGCCAAAAAGTCGCGCACAAGCAACGATGCGTGAGCAGGGGCGTTATCGTGGTGCAAAAGCCAATTTTTGTTCTTCCACAAATCCGGGCGTTTCTGGCGGATTGCTTCGCGCAAATTGCGCATAACTCGCAGGTAATATTCCTTATTGACCGTTCTTCCCTGTGGCAAGAACTCATGATGCACCACGCCCCTGCAATCGAAGAAAACTGTCAGCAAAACTTTCACATTCGACCGAACTTGGTTGAGCTTTGGTTTCCACGCCATAACCATAAACCCCCGATTCGTCACCAGTTATGACCTTCTGGAGCAAATTTGGGTCGTCGCGGACAGAGTTTAACATCTCATTAGCAATGTTCATGCGATGCTGTTTTTGGTCACAATTGAGCAATCTTGGTACGAATTTCGCGTAAAAATCGAAGACGATCCAAAACACGTGCAAGCAAAGCAGCTGTCAACAATTAACTGAACATTCAAAATGGCCGAGCTTATCGGCATAAGTGAGAGACATGAGTACCAACGTAACGCCACAAAAAAATTCGAAATTCGAATATACGTAACCAGCGAAAATTCTAAATTCGCGATACTTTTTGAACACACCTCGTATCATAATGAAATTTGGTATGCGGGTTCCTTGGCACTCATCTCCGAGCGCTATTTAAAATGGGCGAAATCGGATGATAGCCACGCCTACTTTTTATATATAGAATATTTTCGAAAAAACAAAAAAAGTGATTACTCAGTACATAATACACCTAAATTTGGTGGCTACATTGAGATTGAGGCATGAAATACATTTTTTAAGAAATTTTTGAAAATGGGCGAAATCGGTTCAAGTCCACGCCCGGTTTTTGAACATAGTTCTGAAAATTTTTTTTGTAAAATTTAAAAAGCAATATATCTACAACCAAGCAAGTTATATCAATCAGATTTTGCACACATAATAAGCTTTTCAAGAAAAACTCGGGCGCAAAAAAATTTGGCATTTTTGAAGAAGTAGGCGTGGCACCGCCCACTTTTTAGCATACAATTTCTGCTATTTTCAAAGGCAATCGCTTATAATTCAATCTTGATATTTCAATGAAAATTGGTCAGCTGGTTCTCAGTAGTATGTATTATACTAGTATAAATTAGCAAAATCGAAAAACACACAAGCAAAATATTCCGGGACGTAGTTAATAGCCCACTGCAATAGCGAAGTTATGTATCTTTTTTGATTTTCATACCTTTCATAAACATTAAATGTATGTAAGTATGAGAACAAGAAGAGAAAAGTTCACTAAAATGATTAGTACGATGAGTGGAGTCGATTTAGCCATGCCCGTCTCTCCGTCCGTCTGTCTGTCTGTCCGTCTGTCTATTTGAACGCAAACTAGTCTCTCAGTTTTACAAAAGAATGCTGAAATTCGTTGTTTGCTTTCTCCACTTTATAATATACTAGCAAACCCGATATACGTTGTTTTGACGTTTTGATACATAGAACACATCTATATATAAAATGTCATTAACTTGAACTAAATAAACTCCTAACTATACCCAAATGCAGCTTTATATAACCTGGGGGCTTTTCCAAAAGCTAAATATATGCAGACTGTGTCGTGCCCAGCGAAGTCCTGAACATATCGTGAAATTTCAAGAGCAAAACAAAACACAAAATATGTGAAAAATTATGTAGATATTGACTAAGTGACACATATATCCAAATTTCATTAATTGACGAATTGAAGCTTTATATAGCCTGGGGGCGTGGCTCCGCCTACTTTTCCAAAACTATATGTCGTCTATGCTGTACCCAGTAAGGGTGTGTAACGCTGCACGGCTTCACGAAATTGCGCTGATACCGGTGTTGGCGTTACTGGCGCTGATACCTTTATTTGTGATACCATAACGCCATGAAGCCAGCAGCGCCAAAAACACTAACTTACTACGAAACACCGCTGTACTGGAGTGGCGCTACTGGCGCCATTGAGTTGAAGGTGTTTCCGGCGCTGCTGGCGGCATTGAGTTTATGTTTTGGTCTGGTCTCGCTACACGTTGTAGGGGTTTCTGGCGCTATTGGCGCTGCTGGCGTCATGGCGTTATGGTATCACAAATAATGGTATCAGCGCCAGTGACGCCAACATCCGCGCTACAGCTACCAAGGCGCTACCAAAAATGTTGAGAGGGATACCCAAAGACGCGCTTCGGTTTCAGTAATCACAATCCGAGTGCGGAAAATTAAGATTTGAAACAAATTAAAAGTTATTCACAAAAAAAGGTTGAATAATTTGCCTTTTGCCCATTACTTTTTAACGGGTAAAAAAAGTTACACTCCGCCTTCGAATTCTTCATCAAGGCATGGATTCGTGAGTGTAGATACCCCATCGGACCATTTTCGTTCAGTACTCGATGGTGTCTCCCAAACTATATTATTACCGGAGCAAACTATTTGTGCTCATTATTTTTGAACGGATAAAAAAAGTTAGGCTCCGCATTTGGATTCTTTATCCTGACATGAATATGTGTCTTTAGGTACCCCCTCCAAATGCTTTGTATTAGTTTTCGGTGATGTCAGCCTTAGTACCCAGTGAACCCAAGTATATATTGTGAAAATTTCATAAAGATCGGTTGAGTTCTTTGGCGCCTATGAAAGACACCCTTTTTTATATCTATTTTTGTTACGCACACAAGGTAAATTACTTCATTCGGCATAAACGAATCGAGATACATATTTATTAATGTGTATCAAAACGTTCAGGATGAAAAGTAATATATCCGGGCAAGTAGTTAATACCCCACTGCAAAAGCGACGTTGTATATCTTTTTTGATTTTCATACCTTACATGAACATGAAATGTTTGTACGTATTGGAAGAAAAAGAGATAGTCCCATCAAAAAGTATACTGAAATTATCAGGAGGATGAGAAACGCCTTCTATCACCCCCTATTTGGGATTAGAACCGGGGCTTCTTTTAGTTTTTTGGCAATAACTTTTCACTGAAACAAAAATTCGAATTTCCGCTTTCGGATTATTGATGCCGAGGTCAAAACGCGTCTCTTGATACCTTTGCTGATAATTTCGGGCGTGTTTTAGCAGTTGTCTCCTAAAGGAAACAATTACCGCGCACAATGTGTACATCTACATAAAAGTAGTACTCACCTGGACATTTCTCCTTTCGGGGGAAAATTGTGAAGGGGGACTCCCAAAGGGCACCCTCGGATACATTTTCTGTTTGGCATATTGCTGAAATTAAACCAATAATAAGTAATTTGAAGATTTAAAATTCAATATATACTTACAAATCTTAATAAAACTTTCCTTCGCTCTTTGCTATTGTTTGCCACTTTAAGTAAAACCTGGAAAAAAGAGAAAAATTTATTAAAATAATTGTACAAATAAAAATGAAGGCTTGTGCAGCAATTCCCCGTGAAAAATCTGAAATGAAAAGAAAACTCGATTAAAAGATTAATATAAATTTGTAGAAATGTGTCCTGATTATCTCCAGTAAATCTGAAATATAAAGATAAATAATATTCACTTTAAATATGAAAAATGTAATAAAAAATTCTTGTTTAATCATACTTACACGCAGTTGGTTAAATACTTTGAATTTGTCCGTCGGTGAGCGGTCAAGTCTACAAGACAGGTGGCATTTTTTTGAACTTCAATTTTTTTAAAGAATGAAAGAGGAGTGCGCTGAGACATGGTAAAAAAATAATATATATAATGAAAATATACGACATAGATGCGAAAATTGTCGTTAAGAAATCACAAAACTCCATAAAAGAATTACTTGTCTAGGTCGCAAAAAATAAGCAACGATTCACGGCAATGGTTAGGTCATATTTTACTTTCAACGTCAACAGGAAAAATTGCACTAAAAATATGGATATTGATACCCAGAGACGTGTTTCGGTCCCAGGAGCCCTAATCCGGTAGGGACAACCCAATATTTTCAGTAATTTTAAAGTTATTGGCAAAAACCCAAAAAATTACCCAGGTATTTATGTGCAGAACACCTTTCTGCGTAGGCGGCCTTCTGCCACGCTTCAAAAAAATAACCCTTAGCCGATCCAACACTGGCACGCGATCCCCAGTATTTCTGCGCGGAACACACTTTTGCACATTTTGTAACACCCATTATGTGTGATTACAACAACCACATGAAAATGACAGAAAATTTTCAACTTTGATTGCAAATATGTATCTCTTGACAGAAATATAAAATTGAATTTCCGTTTTCGGATTGTTGATACCGATGTCAAAGTATGTTTTTTGATACCTCTCCCGACATTTTTGGATGTGTTTTAGCAGTTGACGTTAAATAGAAAGAATTGCCAAATGACATTTTTTATGTTATTCATGTATTTTCGTATGAACTTATACCACAACAATTAAATATACTATAATTTTAATTAACCTAAGCAAAATAAGTAATAAATCAACACTAGCTGGCAGATTTTACATTTATAAAAATTGCATACTCAGTTAAAATTGGAGCAACATATAGTTACTATTTGCAAAATTTCGTACTAAGTTTAACTCCTTTTTTGAATATTAGGGTTTTGTGCGAATTTTGTCAATTTTGTCGAAAGTCCCCGACACTGATCTTGTATTCCACGCAGCCGAGTACCATTATCCACTGTTATTCTCTCATATTCGAATCTGCTCTTCTGAGCTCTTATTTTATGGGGTACAAACCTATGGATAGATATGATTCAGCCATGATGGGCCTCTTAGCTGCCGGCTAGCTCAAAACCTTTCTCGTTGCGCTTTTTTGTGATGCTATTTAGGACTATTTTCTGTTTAATTGTAATGAAAGTCAAAATGTCAAACTAAATGTGTCTTCGTTTTATAAAAATTTGTATTTCAAAAGTGCAAAAAAATCCCCTTTCTCCCCTCTGAAACTTTTATTTGATGAAAGTTTTATTTAACATATTTTGGAAAACCATTTTATTTTTCTAGCCGTAAAATTACTATGGCAAGTAATAAAAACTCAATTGGTTTAGCAAAGAAATTCGCTGACAATCCGCGAGTGCACACAAGGTGAGGTTTTTGAATTAAATTTCAATAATTTAATTTATTATTTATGTAAATGTTTTTCTTTAATTTTTCAAGTTTCATTCAAGTATTTTTTATGATTTATTTAAATCTTTTCCATGATTTATTTAAATATTTTATATGATTTATTTAAATATTTTTTATGATTTATTCAAATGTTTTCCATGATTTATTTTAAATTTTTTATATTTTTAAGAAAATTCAAAATTATCAAAATGAACTATTCAAATGTTCTTATTAAATTTATTAATTGTTGTTATTGATTTAAAATTAAATTTAAAAAAAATTAAAAAAAATTTATGCAAAAATAATTAAATTTTAAAGTTTTGTTCCGGTAGTGCTACGCACACAAGGTATAATAACTTTTGTCGCCTAACGGCAGTATGTAAGAAGAAGAAAGAAATTGATTAAGCCATGTCCGTCCGTCCCTCTGTGAACACGATAACTTGAGTAAATTTTGAGATATCTTAAAGAAATTTGGTATGCAGGTTCCTTGGCACTCATCTCCGAGCGCTATTTAAAATGGACGAAATCAGATGATAGCCACTCCCACTTTTTACATACAGAATATTTTCGAAAACACAAAATAAGTGATTACTCAGTACATAATATACCTATAAGGATAAAATTTGGTGTATACATTAAGATTGAGGCACAAAATAAATTTTTGGAAATGGGAGTGGCACCGCCCACTTTTGGGTAAGTCAAATTTAGAAATGTTGTAAGTCATAAATCCAACACCGTTCAAGATATCGAAACGGAATTCAGCACGCCCGTTTCCAGGTGTGCAAGGAATGTTCGAGGAAAAAATGGCTGAAATCGGTTAAGGTCCACGCCCACTCTTATATGAAAGATTTTGAAGAGGATCGTAGATATATTAAATAGGCAATAACTTTGCCTAAAATAGCTTTACATCATTTATATTTCATTTTTAAAATTTCTGTAGACTAAGAAAATAAAATTTTCGAAAATGGGCATGGCCCTGCCCCTTTTATAGTGTATTATTACAAAAAACCTTTTATGCCATAACTCCGCCAAAAATTGATTTGTCGAAACGAAATTTGGTGATTATGTTCTATATATAAAGGTAACTGTTTGATGTAAAAATGGGCGAAATCGGTTATTGTCCACGCCCAGTTTTTTAACATAGTTCTGAAAATTTTTTTTTTAATTTAAAAAGCGATATTTCTACAACTAAGCAAGTTATGTCAATCAGATTTTGCACATTTTATAAAAAACTCGACCGCAAAAAAAATTTTGTCAATTTTTCAGCATAAAATTTTTTGCTATTTTCAAAGGCAATCGCTTATAATTGAATCTTGGTATTTCAATGAAAATTGGTCAGCTGCTTCTCAGTAGTATGTATTATACTCCTGCCAAATCGGGAAACACACAATCAAAATATTCGGGTACGTAGTTAATAGCCCACTGCAATAGCGAAGTTATATACCTTTTTTTGATTTTCATACCTTTCACAAACATTAAATGTATGTAAGTATGAGAATAAGAAAAGTTTACTAAAATGATCAGCTCGATGAGCGGAGTTGATTTAGCCATGCCCGTCTCTCCGTTCGTCTGTCTGTCTGTCCGTCTGTCTATTTGAACGGAAAGTAGTCTCTCAGTTTTACAAAATAATGCTGAAATTCGTTGTTTGCTTTTGCCATTTTATAATATACTAGCAAACCCGGTAGACGTTGTTTTGACGTTTTGATACATAGAACACATCTATAGATAAAATGTCATTAACTTTAACCTAATAAACTCCTAACTATACCGAACTGCAGCTTTATATGACCTGGGGGCTTTTCCAAAATCTGTATACAGACTGTGTCGTGCCCAGCGAACTCCTGAACCTATCGTGAAAGTTCAAGAGCAAAAACAAAACACAAAATATGTGGGCGTGGCACCGCCCAATTTTCCAAAATTATGTAGATATTGACTAAGTGACACATATATCCAAAAATCATTAATTTAGACCAAAAAATTGCGGAGTTATGACGAATTAAAACTTTATATAACCTGGGGGCGTGGATCCGCCCACTTTTATAAAACTATATATTGTCTATGCTGTACCCTGTGAACCAGAATATATATTGTGAAAATTTCATAAAGATCGATTGAGTACTTTGGCGCCTATAAAAGACACACATTTTTTATATCTATTTTTGTTACGCACACAAGGTATATTACTTCATTCGGCATACACGAATCGAGACATATATTTGTTAATGTATATCAAAACATTCAGGATGAAAAGTAAAATATCCGGGAAAGTACTGCAAAAGCGAGGCTGTATATATTTTTTGATTTATCATGAACATGAAATGCTTGTCAGTAGGAGAATAAAAAGAGATAGTCCCATCAAAAAGTATAGTGAAATGATCAGGAGGATGAGCTGAGTCGATGTAGCCATGCCCATCTCTCGATACGTCTATCTGTCTGTCCGTCTGTGTACTTGAACGCAAATACGAACTGAAACTATTAAAATAGATCTACGTATATAAGGATGCCATAATAGATCACTACTAGGTATATAATGTTCGGTTCCACCCGAACTTAGACTGCCTTACTTGTTATTTTTGGTTTTTTTTATGCTAAGCTTTTGCATGAATCTTAATCTATTTTATAAATTATAAACTGCTAATACTTTTCCTTTTTATTATTGAATAAAACTCGCTTTAAATTATGAAGCACGACTATTAGATTGGTTTTCGTTTATTTCTCAGCCAGAAGGTTCCTTCTTCTTTAAATGGTCATCTAACCGCCCGGGCGATTTTGACCGTCCAACATAGCTCGCCAGTCGTTTCTTCCTTGCGCCAACTGGCGCCAATTGGAAACACCACGGGATCGCAAATCGGTCTCCACTTGGTCCTTCCATCGGAGTGGTGGTCTCCCTCTTCCTCTGCTTCCACCGGAGGGTGCCGATAAGAATACCTTCTGGGCTGGAGCATCTTCGCTCATTCGGACTACGTGGCCTACCTAGCGAAGCCGCTGTGTTTTAATTCGCTGAACTATGTCGGCGTCTGCGTAAAGTTCATACAGCTCATCATTAAATCTTCTTCGGTACTCGCCGTCGCCAACGCGTAGAGGTGCACAAATCTTTCGAAGAACCTTTCTCTCGAATACTCCCAGAGCCGCCTCATCAGATGTTGTTAGTGTCCACGCTTCTGCACCATATAGCAGGACGGGTGCGATGAGTGACTTGTACAGTGTTATCCGGCCATCTTCTTTCTTAGAGTTACCAACATTTACATGATTAGAGTTAATATTATTTAGAGTTACCGTACAACTGGTCTTATACTAAAGCTACGTCAAAGTTTGATCATAATCTAAGTTAAAGCTCGGCCAAACTGGCAAATGATCGACTTCGATCATCCATACAAAATGGCTTAGACTAATCGTTTTCCAAAGGGTCTTGCTCCGGGCTGTCTCGCCTTATGCCCTCATTATCCTCTCTACTTAGTCAACCAACTTCCCATTCGATGGGCCTCATAAGGTAATTGCGTCACTTACTTATATCCAATATGTACAATTCTTTGTGAGTGCGGAAATTGGTTTGATAGAAAGTGTCATGAACTCTTTCACACATTAGGTTGGTATCCGAATTGCTGATGCTGAATTTCTGCAAAATCCTGAACGAGATTTTTTTTTTGCAAGTCTTGCGGTGCCCAGCGGCATAACTCTCTCCATTCGCCCCCGTTATGCAGATACTGCTACTACTAATTCAACGACTACTACTACAACTTCTATTTCAACTACGCCGCGCACTATGACGTCGCTGCTAGTAGATGTTAGCGCTGCTGCTGCCCGCTCTCCCGGCATAAGTACTGGTTATGCTTCTAATGCAAGAGCCGATTCTTGCTCAACAAATACTTCTGCAGTAGCAGCGGAGGAGGTATATATTGTTTATTTTTTTGCTTCGTATCACGGGCGTCTTGGTGAAATGATAATGGGCGGTGGGCGAAAGTGTTGAAAACCGGGCGCAATAATAATAGTAATGGCAAACAGGTTCGCATAGTAGGAACTAATGCTTGCACAGACCTTGATGTTGGGGCTCGTTATAAATGGCTACATTTAGCTTCTTTTGCGACATCTGGATCTGAGGAAAATATTAAAGATTATGTGACCAGGCGAATGAAGTTACGTACAGGATTACTGTCATGTGCCAAATTGGTGAAAAAAGATGTTTCGCTATTTACTCTGACCATAATAAATTTTAAGTTGGGTGTTCCAGAGTCATCGTATGACAAACTGTTATGTTAGGATATTTGGCCGGCAAATGTCACAGTAAGCCTTAGTCCTTAACTAACGTCTCCGAAGGTCTTTGATAACTTCATCACGCTCTCGGGCTACTCGAACCCGAAATTCAATTTCCTGTGCATTAATTATGTGTGCAATTTTTGTCCTACTCAAGGCGTAAACGTGCCCCATAGATGATCCTTTCCTATGCTGTATCTTATAGTTATAATTCTCAAACTCGAGGGCCCATCTAGTTAACGAATTGCAATCACTGATAATCCTAAATTGTATACCTTCTAGGTAGGTTCTAAATCGCCTTATCGCGGTTTTTGAAAAGTATGAAATAGGATGCATCTTTTTATCATCCTGTAGTTGCAGCAAGACGGCACCGAATCCGATCGAGCAGCATCACAATGGAGCTCAGTTTCTCTTACCGGATTATATATTGCAAGAATAGGACCATTTGTTAGTCGGGACTTTAGTTCGGTGAAAGCATCAAGGCACTTATCGTCAAAATCGAACTTAGAGTTTCGTCTCAATAAGTTTTGTAGTGGCTTAGCAATCTGGGAGAATGACGGAACAAAACGGCGAAAATAGGAAAACAAGCCAATACAAGATTGTAGCTGCTTTTGATTGCTCGGCACTGGAAAATTGACAATACTCCGAACATGTGAGCCATTCGGCCGGACTCCCGTCCGTGATACCTCGTATCTGAGGTATTCAATTGCTTGAAACGCGAATTTAGTCTTATTTAAATTAAGTTACAGCCCTCTTAAAGACAATCGTTTCAAGACGGTTGTCAATAGAGTTTTGTGTTCCTCAAAGTCATGAGTGGCAACAACAATGTCATCCATATTTATTATAATTTCGTTATTGTCAATCAAATCACGGAATATATTGTTGTTTAATTGCTGAAATATAGCTGGAGCGTTCTTTAGTCCAAAAGGCATTTTCAAATATTCGTACTAATCATTTGGAGTCACAAAAGCAGTGTACGGAATGGACTCAGGTGACATTTGTAACTGGTGGAAACCACTCTTTAGGTCCAATATGGAGAAGAATTTTTTATTTTCCAAAAACTCAATACAGTCACCGACCAATGGCAACGGGTAATTGTCCCTAACAGTTACTTTATTAAGGGCACGGTAACCAACACACAGATGAAAACCTTCCCGTTATTTTTTCGTACCAATACAATGGCGGAAGCATATGTTGAGTCACTAGGCCTTATTACTCCTTCCTTCTGTAACTCGTTTACTATTGACTGAACCTCAGCTCGTTCAGAATAAGAAAGTCCGCTTTGGGGCACAGTGAAAGGGTACGTCCGTAGTGAGATGTATTTTCATTTCGTATTTTAGTGGGTCTGTCATCCCATAAGTCTTTAAATAACTATCTTCAATTATCCGTCTCAAGTTATCGAAATGTTCTTTCGGGATTTGTGTTAAGCACATCTTTGTCTATTTGTATGTCAATAGAGAAAATGTCCGGCATATCAGTGTTAGGGGTTTTAACTTCGAGGTATTTACCGATTGACCGCTATGGTCCAACTTCGATGGTGTTTTATATAAATTATTCTTCTTAATCTTAACTAATTTAATATTAAACGATTGCAAAAAGTCACGTCCCAAAATAACTGGTAAGCTCATATAATCATCAGGTAATACTTTCAATTCAACAACATTTATTTTTCCAGAAAACTCAATCTCGCAGTTTAAAAGTTCAATATATTTAATATTTCTTCCGCCGACCGCTCTATACTTGGAAACAGTTTCCTTGCCTGAACTGAACAGTTCCTTTGGCACTGCAGCCTTTTTAATAAAGCTAACCGGACCACCGGTGTCAAAAAGACAAAAAATAGAGTTAGTAATTTTATCATTTTCAAGCCTAAACTCTATTCTTACGTAACTATAAACGCCAACTGTGGTCATCTCTTCATCAGTGATCTCTACAGTGGCCACATCATCCTTTCGCTTTAGGGTCTTCTTGGGGTTTGGACAATTTCGATAGTCTTGTCCCATTTTCCAGCATCTGAAGCATGATCCATCTGGTCTCAAGGGAAACGGGCAGTTCGGCTTAATGTGGCCATGCTGCGAACAGAGCAATTTTTCGTCGAGTTTTTGTTTACCGCCTGATTTCTTAGTGTCTGCACTGACTGCAACACACCTTGTGCAAAATATTTGTTTTTGTACCGACTTATTATGTCCTTTAATTCTTCCAACGTTCTTGCCGTCAGTAGCAGGTGCGCGTTAGGAATCATGTTCCCAATACCATCGATTCTAAATTCGATTACTTCACCCTCATCAATGTTCGCCCTCTTTGCTATAGCTTGCATATTTAACACATAGAAATGCAATGTTTCTTCTTTGGGCTAGCATTTTGTAAATTTCTTGCCTGACCACAGAAAAATTAAACTCTTTTATGAGTGCGCTTTTAAGAGTTTTGTAGAACAAAGCCGTAGTTGAAGTGAGAAATACTCGGGCTGTTCCAGTCAGACAGCGACGAAGGGCAAGCAGTTTAAAGTTCTCGTCTGCAGTTGTTGTATTTAAAATTTCTTCGAAATCCCTTAAAAATTTACCGGCAGGGTAGGAATTATCATCGCGTCTAAATTTAGGCAAGGCGTGCGCAATATACCCAAAATCTAGCCGCTTCCGACCCATTGCAATAGCGGGGTTGCCCATCGCCTCGATTTGTTGCATCATTTTCAACATCTCGAGATGTGCGAACATGTCCACGCCCAGTTTTTTAACATAGTTCTGAAAATTTTTTTTTTAATTTAAAAAGCGATATTTCTACAACTAAGCAAGTTATGTCAATCAGATTTTGCACATTTTATAAAAAACTCGACCGCAAAAAAAATTTTGTCAATTTTTCAGCATAAAATTTTTTGCTATTTTCAAAGGCAATCGCTTATAATTGAATCTTGGTATTTCAATGAAAATTGGTCAGCTGCTTCTCAGTAGTATGTATTATACTCCTGCCAAATCGGGAAACACACAATCAAAATATGCGGGTACGTAGTTAATAGCCCACTGCAATAGCGAAGTTATATACCTTTTTTTGATTTTCATACCTTTCACAAACATTAAATGTATGTAAGTATGAGAATAAGAAAAGTTCACTAAAATGATCAGCTCGATGAGCGGAGTTGATTTAGCCATGCCCGTCTCTCCGTTCGTCTGTCTGTCTGTCCGTCTGTCTATTTGAACGGAAAGTAGTCTCTCAGTTTTACAAAATAATGCTGAAATTCGTTGTTTGCTTTTGCCATTTTATAATATACTAGCAAACCCGGTAGACGTTGTTTTGACGTTTTGATACATAGAACACATCTATAGATAAAATGTCATTAACTTTAACCTAATAAACTCCTAACTATACCGAACTGCAGCTTTATATGACCTGGGGGCTTTTCCAAAATCTGTATACAGACTGTGTCGTGCCCAGCGAACTCCTGAACCTATCGTGAAAGTTCAAGAGCAAAAACAAAACACAAAATATGTGGGCGTGGCACCGCCCAATTTTCCAAAATTATGTAGATATTGACTAAGTGACACATATATCCAAAAATCATTAATTTAGACCAAAAAATTGCGGAGTTATGACGAATTAAAACTTTATATAACCTGGGGGCGTGGATCCGCCCACTTTTATAAAACTATATATTGTCTATGCTGTACCCTGTGAACCAGAATATATATTGTGAAAATTTCATAAAGATCGATTGAGTACTTTGGCGCCTATAAAAGACACACATTTTTTATATCTATTTTTGTTACGCACACAAGGTATATTACTTCATTCGGCATACACGAATCGAGACATATATTTGTTAATGTATATCAAAACATTCAGGATGAAAAGTAAAATATCCGGGAAAGTACTGCAAAAGCGAGGCTGTATATATTTTTTGATTTATCATGAACATGAAATGCTTGTCAGTAGGAGAATAAAAAGAGATAGTCCCATCAAAAAGTATAGTGAAATGATCAGGAGGATGAGCTGAGTCGATGTAGCCATGCCCATCTCTCGATACGTCTATCTGTCTGTCCGTCTGTGTACTTGAACGCAAATACGAACTGAAACTATTAAAATAGATCTACGTATATAAGGATGCCATAATAGATCACTACTAGGTATATAATGTTCGGTTCCACCCGAACTTAGACTGCCTTACTTGTTATTTTTGGTTTTTTTTATGCTAAGCTTTTGCATGAATCTTAATCTATTTTATAAATTATAAACTGCTAATACTTTTCCTTTTTATTATTGAATAAAACTCGCTTTAAATTATGAAGCACGACTATTAGATTGGTTTTCGTTTATTTCTCAGCCAGAAGGTTCCTTCTTCTTTAAATGGTCATCTAACCGCCCGGGCGATTTTGACCGTCCAACATAGCTCGCCAGTCGTTTCTTCCTTGCGCCAACTGGCGCCAATTGGAAACACCACGGGATCGCAAATCGGTCTCCACTTGGTCCTTCCATCGGAGTGGTGGTCTCCCTCTTCCTCTGCTTCCACCGGAGGGTGCCGATAAGAATACCTTCTGGGCTGGAGCATCTTCGCTCATTCGGACTACGTGGCCTACCTAGCGAAGCCGCTGTGTTTTAATTCGCTGAACTATGTCGGCGTCTGCGTAAAGTTCATACAGCTCATCATTAAATCTTCTTCGGTACTCGCCGTCGCCAACGCGTAGAGGTGCACAAATCTTTCGAAGAACCTTTCTCTCGAATACTCCCAGAGCCGCCTCATCAGATGTTGTTAGTGTCCACGCTTCTGCACCATATAGCAGGACGGGTGCGATGAGTGACTTGTACAGTGTTATCCGGCCATCTTCTTTCTTAGAGTTACCAACATTTACATGATTAGAGTTAATATTATTTAGAGTTACCGTACAACTGGTCTTATACTAAAGCTACGTCAAAGTTTGATCATAATCTAAGTTAAAGCTCGGCCAAACTGGCAAATGATCGACTTCGATCATCCATACAAAATGGCTTAGACTAATCGTTTTCCAAAGGGTCTTGCTCCGGGCTGTCTCGCCTTATGCCCTCATTATCCTCTCTACTTAGTCAACCAACTTCCCATTCGATGGGCCTCGAGTACGCTTTCATAAGGTAATTGCGTCACTTACTTATATCCAATATGTACAATTCTTTGTGAGTGCGGAAATTGGTTTGATAGAAAGTGTCATGAACTCTTTCACACATTACGTTGGTATCCGAATTGCTGATGCTGAATTTCTGCAAAATCCTGAACGAGATTTTTTTTTTGCAAGTCTTGCGGTGCCCAGCGGCATAACTCTCTCCATTCGCCCCCGTTATGCAGATACTGCTACTACTAATTCAACGACTACTACTACAACTTCTATTTCAACTACGCCGCGCACTATGACGTCGCTGCTAGTAGATGTTAGCGCTGCTGCTGCCCGCTCTCCCGGCATAAGTACTGGTTATGCTTCTAATGCAAGAGCCGATTCTTGCTCAACAAATACTTCTGCAGTAGCAGCGGAGGAGGTATATATTGTTTATTTTTTTGCTTCGTATCACGGGCGTCTTGGTGAAATGATAATGGGCGGTGGGCGAAAGTGTTGAAAACCGGGCGCAATAATAATAGTAATGGCAAACAGGTTCGCATAGTAGGAACTAATGCTTGCACAGACCTTGATGTTGGGGCTCGTTATAAATGGCTACATTTAGCTTCTTTTGCGACATCTGGATCTGAGGAAAATATTAAAGATTATGTGACCAGGCGAATGAAGTTACGTACAGGATTACTGTCATGTGCCAAATTGGTGAAAAAAGATGTTTCGCTATTTACTCTGACCATAATAAATTTTAAGTTGGGTGTTCCAGAGTCATCGTATGACAAACTGTTATGTTAGGATATTTGGCCGGCAAATGTCACAGTAAGCCTTAGTCCTTAACTAACGTCTCCGAAGGTCTTTGATAACTTCATCACGCTCTCGGGCTACTCGAACCCGAAATTCAATTTCCTGTGCATTAATTATGTGTGCAATTTTTGTCCTACTCAAGGCGTAAACGTGCCCCATAGATGATCCTTTCCTATGCTGTATCTTATAGTTATAATTCTCAAACTCGAGGGCCCATCTAATTAACGAATTGCAATCAGTGATAATCCTAAATTGTATACCTTCTAGGTAGGTTCTAAATCGCCTTATCGCGGTTTTTGAAAAGTATGAAATAGGATGCATCTTTTTATCATCCTGTAGTTGCAGCAAGACGGCACCGAATCCGATCGAGCAGCATCACAATGGAGCTCAGTTTCTCTTACCGGATTATATATTGCAAGAATAGGACCATTTGTTAGTCGGGACTTTAGTTCGGTGAAAGCATCAAGGCACTTATCGTCAAAACCGAACTTAGAGTTTCGTCTCAATAAGTTTTGTAGTGGCTTAGCAATCTGGGAGAATGACGGAACAAAACGGCGAAAATAGGAAAACAAGCCAATACAAGATTGTAGCTGCTTTGATTGCTCGGCACTGGAAAATTGACAATACTCCGAACATGTGAGCCATTCGGCCGGACTCCCGTCCGTGATACCTCGTATCTGAGGTATTCAATTGCTTGAAACGCGAATTTAGTCTTATTTAAATTAAGTTACAGCCCTCTTAAAGACAATCGTTTCAAGACGGTTGTCAATAGAGTTTTGTGTTCCTCAAAGTCATGAGTGGCAACAACAATGTCATCCATATTTATTATAATTTCGTTATTGTCAATCAAATCACGGAATATATTGTTGTTTAATTGCTGAAATATAGCTGGAGCGTTCTTTAGTCCAAAAGGCATTTTCAAATATTCGTACTAATCATTTGGAGTCACAAAAGCAGTGTACGGAATGGACTCAGGTGACATTTGTAACTGGTGGAAACCACTCTTTAGGTCCAATATGGAGAAGAATTTTTTATTTTCCAAAAACTCAATACAGTCACCGACCAATGGCAACGGGTAATTGTCCCTAACAGTTACTTTATTAAGGGCACGGTAACCAACACACAGATGAAAACCTTCCCGTTATTTTTTCGTACCAATACAATGGCGGAAGCATATGTTGAGTCACTAGGCCTTATTACTCCTTCCTTCTGTAACTCGTTTACTATTGACTGAACCTCAGCTCGTTCAGAATAAGAAAGTCCGCTTTGGGGCACAGTGAAAGGGTACGTCCGTAGTGAGATGTATTTTCATTTCGTATTTTAGTGGGTCTGTCATCCCATAAGTCTTTAAATAACTATCTTCAATTATCCGTCTCAAGTTATCGAAATGTTCTTTCGGGATTTGTGTTAAGCACATCTTTGTCTATTTGTATGTCAATAGAGAAAATGTCCGGCATATCAGTGTTAGGGGTTTTAACTTCGAGGTATTTACCGATTGACCGCTATGGTCCAACTTCGATGGTGTTTTATATAAATTATTCTTCTTAATCTTAACTAATTTAATATTAAACGATTGCAAAAAGTCACGTCCCAAAATAACTGGTAAGCTCATATAATCATCAGGTAATACTTTCAATTCAACAACATTTATTTTTCCAGAAAACTCAATCTCGCAGTTTAAAAGTTCAATATATTTAATATTTCTTCCGCCGACCGCTCTATACTTGGAAACAGTTTCCTTGCCTGAACTGAACAGTTCCTTTGGCACTGCAGCCTTTTTAATAAAGCTAACCGGACCACCGGTGTCAAAAAGACAAAAAATAGAGTTAGTAATTTTATCATTTTCAAGCCTAAACTCTATTCTTACGTAACTATAAACGCCAACTGTGGTCATCTCTTCATCAGTGATCTCTACAGTGGCCACATCATCCTTTCGCTTTAGGGTCTTCTTGGGGTTTGGACAATTTCGATAGTCTTGTCCCATTTTCCAGCATCTGAAGCATGATCCATCTGGTCTCAAGGGAAACGGGCAGTTCGGCTTAATGTGGCCATGCTGCGAACAGAGCAATTTTTCGTCGAGTTTTTGTTTACCGCCTGATTTCTTAGTGTCTGCACTGACTGCAACACACCTTGTGCAAAATATTTGTTTTTGTACCGACTTATTATGTCCTTTAATTCTTCCAACGTTCTTGCCGTCAGTAGCAGGTGCGCGTTAGGAATCATGTTCCCAATACCATCGATTCTAAATTCGATTACTTCACCCTCATCAATGTTCGCCCTCTTTGCTATAGCTTGCATATTTAACACATAGAAATGCAATGTTTCTTCTTTGGGCTAGCATTTTGTAAATTTCTTGCCTGACCACAGAAAAATTAAACTCTTTTATGAGTGCGCTTTTAAGAGTTTTGTAGAACAAAGCCGTAGTTGAAGTGAGAAATACTCGGGCTGTTCCAGTCAGACAGCGACGAAGGGCAAGCAGTTTAAAGTTCTCGTCTGCAGTTGTTGTATTTAAAATTTCTTCGAAATCCCTTAAAAATTTACCGGCAGGGTAGGAATTATCATCGCGTCTAAATTCAGGCAAGGCGTGCGCAATATACCCAAAATCTAGCCGCTTCCGACCCATTGCAATAGCGGGGTTGCCCATCGCCTCGATTTGTTGCATCATTTTCAACATCTCGAGACGTTTTTGAAGGGCTAGCACCTCTTCGTCAATTAAAGATAACCTGGGTAGTGACTTACCCACATATCCGGAGGTAGAGTTAGTATTAGTCAGAGCGGCATTGTGATTAGCATTGGGTGCTTCATAAGCGGCGCCTGTGACAGTAGCAACGGAATGAGTGACGGCATTCTCAACAGCAGCGGCGGCATTGGTAGTAAAATAGACGGCAGTATCAGTAGTGGCAACAACCGGAGCTGAATCATTGGTGACGGCCTTCTGAACAGCAGAGGCGGCATTGGGATTGGCGTAGACGGCAGCATCAGTAGTAGCAACAAATTGACCTGAAGTATTGGAGGCAGCATTGTCGGTAGCGGTAACGGCATCATCAGCAGCATTGGTAGGAACAGCATCAACGGCAGTGGCAGTACCATCATTAGTAGTAACATCAGCGCCATCACCGTGTACTACTCCTGGTAGCAGATTGCGTAACTGCGATGTGGTAGCGGATGGTGGAAAATCCACATGTGCTTGTATAAGCCCGTCCATTGAAAAGAGCCAGTGCAACGGTACTGGAGGCTCAAGATACTTGAGAGAAGACGCTGTCCACACACTAAATCTTCCCCAAAAAAGCACAATATCTAAATATGAAGTTTGATTCCGGTAAGTATTTTTCAAGGGCATTTTGTATACGGTTGTTACGGTAGAGTTCCACCTGAACTAAGCAGCTGCCTTTTTATTCGTAACAAAGATGTTCACATTTATATATACATATTGGAGCGGGTAAATTTTTTTTTCATCAGGAGTATATCAAAAACGTAATCTACAGATGATTCTAAGTAAAATTGCTGAAGACACCATAGCCTTAAGTCCGATTTCGAGTCCCCCACTTTTGCAAAATAGATATTTTGCCATATGATTGTAGGGTTTGGCCAAAAAATCTTCATAGCTTCTGATAGAATTATGGGAAAAATATCGAATTGGGCTTACTTTAAAGGTATTTTACGTACATTTCAGAATCTGTATTAATATCTATAGTGTTTTTGACAAATATCAGGCTTAAATTATGAGAAATTCGCCTAAAATGAACTTTTAATTATTATATTATCATTTTTAACAAATTTCTCATGGAAAATTATTTTTTTCTTTACAGCTAAAATAAGTTCAGAATATTTCCAACAACTTTTATTCAGACAGTTTTTCTTTTTTCCAATTCGTTTAAGTAGAAAAAACTTTTCAAAAAAAAACTATATTTTTAAGTAATAAACAAAAAAACACAATTTTTATAATTTTCATGACATTTATTTAAAAAATTATTTTTTTACTTAGAATTGACAATTTCAACGTAGTTTTCAAAATAAAAGTAATGTTATGTTATTATTTTTTAAAATCTTTTTTGCTCTCCATTTCGTGGTTGTTTTTCACGACTTTCTGCTGTAACAGCCATAACACCTTCACGTTTTTTTTCTATAACACGTTTGGAAACAGATGTTAACAACTGTTCATATCTTTCTGTTCCTTGTATATGCATTGGAATATTAGGATCATCTAGTGTTGGCTCATCATAATCTAAGAATTGTATCAAGTGATCGTATGGAATATTTCTTGTGAATGCCGGTTCAGATAGTAAATTAGCATCATTCAGATCAATCATATCAGTATAACCTTCTTTCTTTAAATAGTTATCTAACCGCCTGTGCGATTTTGACCGTCCAACATAGCTCGCCAGTCGTTTCTCCGTTGCGCCAATTGGTCCTTCCATCGGAGGGGTGGTCTCCCTCTTCCTCTACTTCCACCGGCGGGTGCCGATAAGAATACCTTCTGGGCTGGAGCATCTTCGCACTACGTGGCCTAGCCAGCTAAGCCGATGTGTTTTAATTCGCTGAACTATGTCGGCGTCTGCGTAAAGTTCATACAGCTTATCATTTAATCTTCTTCGGTACTCGGCGTCGCCAACGCGTAGAGGTCCACAAATCTTTCGAAGAACCTCTCTCTCGAATACTCCTAGAGCCGCCTTATCAGATGTTGTTAGTGTCCCCGCTTCTGCACCATATAGCAGGACGGAAGCGATGAGTGATTTATACAGTGTTATTTTCGTTCGGCCGGAGAGGACTTTACTTTCCAATTGCCTACTCAGTCCGAAGTAGCATTTGTTTGCAAGAGTAATTGTTCGTCGGATTTCTAGGCTAACATTATTGTTGGTGGTAATGCTGGCTCCCAGGTAAACGAAGTCCTTTAATATTTCAAAATTATTGCTGCCAACAGTGGCGTGGTTGCCAAGGCGCGAATGCCCTGACTCTTTGCATGATGAGAGAAGGTACTTCGTTTTGCCCTCGTTCACCACCAATCCCATTTTCTCCGGTTCTTTTTCTAATTTGGAGTAAGCAGAAGTTACGGAGCGGTTGTTAAGGGCAATGATATCAATATCGTTAGCACATGCCAACAGTTGCACGCTTTTGTAAAATATTGTTCCAGACCGGTTAAGTTCTGCAGTTTGTATTATTTTTTTTATTATTAATATAATCTGAAGCATTAAAATTAATATTATATTTTTTGTAAACTCTGAGTTTAGTTGGATCAAGTATTTTTTCTCGATAGTAAAAAATTTGTTTGATAGCTCTATCCCGTAAGGCTTTTTTATCATCAAACAACATTGTTAATAAAATGTTTTCTGGATGAGCGTAGTATGAATTATTTTGGAGTACACCCTCTACAATATTAAGTAAATTACGTGAAAGGTATCGTGTCCAACGAATAAACTTTGATAAAAGTACACTGCCGTATACAACAGAATTATAGTATTTTACATTGAAATACATTGGCACAAAAATTCTAATAATACAAACTGCTAGAGTTTTCAAATTTTCCGATGGCGTATTAGTTGTTGTATATAGACGTAATACCCTGCTTGCTTTGGTTAGCCATCGAGAATGTACAACTGGTCCTGTAGTGGAATTCACTAACTTCTATAACGACATTCGCAATCGACATTTTGTCGTTACGATATTTATAACGATATCGGTATTCGCTAACTATTTTTAATCGATATTCGTTTATTCGCGATCAGCTGTGTCGTTAAGTAAACAACACACAATTTGGGGTTGTTATCTGTGTCGTTAAATAAACAACACATAATTTCAAGTTTTTAGCAACAATTAAAATAATATTACTATTATATCAATATTATCAAAAAAATGGCATTTGAGTACTTAGTGTACGTTTTATAGCGGGATGAGGAATCTTACCCACGAATCGTTATAGCTAAGTTAGTGAACTGCACAGTCGATAATTCAGGATACAAAATCGTTAATTAAAATCTCGATAAATCGCATCGTTGTTAGTTAGTGAATTCCACCACTAGTTTTATGTTAGTTAATCAACTGAAACAGCACCATTTGAAATTGCTTTGGCCATTTGATATAAATATTTAACATCTGTATATAATTCTCGTTCTTGTTCATCACTGATCATACCAGGCATATTTTCCATTGCTATTAGTTCAAAATCACTTACAACCTGAAAAACAAATTTTTTAGATCAATTAAAATTAGTATAATTTTCCTATTTTAATTTGATTGAAAAAATGTTATAAAATAATCTTAACAAATGCATACCTGAAATTTTTCACAGTTTGGAATGTCTTTGAATATATTTCCACTTGCTGCTCTTGGTCCACTCGTGACTGTTTTATCTAATGCTCTGAATAAATGACCAAATGGTAATTCATTGAAATGAAGCAAACATATAAACCAGTGCAGTGGTCTATTTAAATACTTTTCAAAAAGTCTTATAACACCATTTTCTATTCCAGTATTAGCTGGTTCTTTATCGCTGCATATGCCAATTAATTGATCTATTGACAGTTTTTTGCTATTGAAGGATTCATTTAATTTGTTTAATTTGTGTTTTGCATTTTCTTCTTCACCCAAATTAACATATCCAAGTAATTCAGCATTAGGCTTTTTTAGAACAACTAAATGGGGTTCTTTTACCATATTTGTATTAAATTTCTCATTAATTTTCTCTCTGGTTAATGAATCATTCTTTCTGCCATCGCAAGAAAATGCAGTTATGTTGGAATCTATGTATGTATCGTTTACGAAGCACTTCATCTCTAGATTTAATTTTTTCTCTTGCAACTTTAGATTTATCCATTATCACAAGTTCATCACAAACATCTCGAAAATGTATATCTTCGAAAAGGGCTGTTGCTAAACATGAAGCAACTCTATCTGAAACACCGAATATGTCACACATCAAAGCAAAATTTATAGCATCGTATCGTTGAGTATAATGTTCTCGTTTCATTGTAACAGATACTTCTGCAACTACTTCATTTGCAATTTGTGCTTCACCTGTTTCCTTATATGTTTCAAGTGGTTCGTATGTTGGATTATCGCTAACTGTTGGCATTGTTGGTATTGTTGTAGATGTTTCTTCTACAATGTCATCCATATATTCAGGTATTGTGAATTTTCTATCATTATGTTGGTCCATCATAAATTCTTTTAAATGGTTTGGTATTAAACCACATGAGCATTCTGTTGTTTTTAACTTACATTTACATTTTCTAATGTAAAATAATTCATTTGTTGATTGTACGAATGCTGTAAATTCCTGAACTTTTTTTCTGTGTTTAATGCTTTAGTGATATTTTTTAATTAAAACATTTAGTTTTCTTAGAATACTACGTCTATCAATTAGTTGAATATTCAATTTATTCCAAATTTCAACCAATTGATCAATTACATGGGAGTCAAATTTTTATGCGAAAACATTTTACTTTGAATTTTAGCATGATCACTTAAAAAAAAATAAAATCTTAAAATTTCACGTCTAGACGGTAAATTCAGATTATTTAATTCAATTGATAAAACAAATGCAATAATGTCGTGTTCAAGTACATGTGATAAAGTGGATTCAGATAATATAGAAGGATTTGGTTCATCCATTTTAAATTTAAATACAAAAATTTTTGCTGTCTGAATGTAAGTTGTTGGAAGTGTTCTGAACTTATTTTAGCTGTAAAGAAAAAAAATGTGTTCCATAAGAAATTTGTTAAAAATGATAATATAGTAGTTAAAAGTTCATTTTAGGCTAATTTCTCATAATTTAAGCCTAATATCTCTACTAAAATTCAAAAACACTATAGATATTAATACAGATTCTGAAATGTACGTAAAATATCTTTAAGGTAAGTCCAATATGATATTTTTCCTGTAATTATATCAGAAGCTATGAAGGTTTTTCGCCAAACCCTACATTCATATGGCAAAATATCTATTTTGCAAAAGTGGCGGACTCGAAATCTGACTTTGAGCTATGGTGTCTTCAGCAATTTTTCTTACAATAATCTGTAGTTAGATTACGTTTTTGCTATACTCCTGATGAAAAAAAATCCATCCATACAATTTGACCCGCTCTAATACATATATTATAATTTATTTTAAATATTACGTCTGTGAGTAATCCGCCTCATCATCATAAAAAAGTCCAATTACCAAAAGTTAGATGAAGTAAAAATGGGATGAATTGTGAAACTGTTGCAGTCTCTGAAAACTTTGTTTGTGGTAAAAATATATTATACTAATACTGATAAGTTCCACATGAGGTAACATACCCAATATATTTCATATATGTACATATTAAAATTATATCTATTTTATTTTAGATATTGGAACGGTCATGAACCAATGAACTCATCAAAAGTTAGATTTGCAGCTGTTAGGAATTTGAATATTGGTACGATAACTGAACTACCGTCTAGCATTAATAATATAGCCGCTTTATACGATAATGTTTCACATGAACAAAACATGCATATCTTATTTTAGATATGCCTACTAGTATTACTTTATTTAGGGAGCTATTCGCTTGTACGAATCGGATCAAATTGTTGATGATTTTGCAATTTTTCATAGTAAATTGTTCGCAACAATGTCAAAAAATTGTCATTTGCCAATAAATTAAATAAACAAAAACAGCGCAGAAAAAAAAAACAAAATTTTAAATATCGACTCGAACTAAAATATAAAAAGCAAATAAAAACTGGTAAATAATTGAATCTAATTTAATAATAAATATTAAAATTAAAATAATAAAATAAAAATGTGAGAGGTGGAAGCAAAAGAAATTTGCTGAGGCTTATTAAAGCAGAAAAAAGTAGATACATTAATCGGTTACGCGGTAATCAAACTCGTACTCCTCACGCGTATGCTTCTTCGTCAAGTAGACCTACCACTCATTGGGTGTAAGTTTTGAAAGTGAAAAGAAGAAATCGATAAGAGACAAAATTGCGGAATGGCACTACATTTATAGGATATCTTCGAAGCCGTTTCAGCATCTTCTTTCCATTTTAGTCGAAGAGAACTTAGATGTACCTTTAAGTGCGAAATCCTTTAATAAAAAAAATGATGATCTACTAATAAAAAATGTTGCGCCTGGAAGTTATTACCACATTGGTGTATTGAAACAGTTGCTTAGGGTCTCTAGTGAAATAAAAGACTGCAAGGTAATCGAAATTGATATAATTATTGATGGGCTGCCGTTGTATAAGAGTTCAAGGCAGCAATTGTGGCCCATTTTAGTTAAAATAGCAAACATGTCAAGGATTTCAGTTTTACCACTAGGGATTTATTTGGGTAAAACTAAGCCCTCCAATGTGAACGATTTTTTATGTGACTTAGTAAGTGAACTTGATGTGTTAATAAGAGCCAGTGTTAGAATCGAAAATTCTATAATTCCATTGCGCATTAGAGGTATCATTTGCGACGCTCCTCCTAAAGTGTTTGTATGTGGGATCGTTAGCCACACCTCCTGTCATGGCTGTGCTAAATGTAACCAAGTAGGCGTGAAAATTAGTAATACTGTGACGAATTCGATGATTCCTTGATTATTAATCCTGGGTTCGATCACTATAAAGTCAAATAAATACAAGCACGGATATTGTAACTAATAGCTAGTTTTATTTACTAGTAAGAAGCTCAATACAAATTTAAGAGTTTGGTAACTTCACAGTAGTTCACTGTTCAACGCTTGAAAATAAACTGATCAACCTGCCTTGCTTGGTCACTGCCTTATATAGTCCGACAGGGTGCTATCCCACGCACTGAGAAGTTTCTTGGTTGTTCGCTTTTCGTGTTCTGGAAGGGTCGGTGTTATCGTGAATTTCCCTCATTTCTTCGTCCAATACGCTAGTAGATTTCCGAGCATTTACTCCTGCATCAGCGTTTATCCAAAACTTCAAGTCAGCTGGCAATCGAAGATAATTCCCGAAAATTACCTTTGCAGGAGTCTGACCAGTTGTTTCATGTACTGCAGAGCAATATGCCATTAGGAATAAGGAGATGTGAGTATCCCAATCCTTCTGGAACTTATCCACTACTTTCCTCAGGTGCTCTTTCAAGGTTCTATTGAATCGTTCCACCATGCCACCTGACTGAGGATGCAATGCAGTTGTTCGAGTTTCCGAATGCCCAATGTCTTGCACATTTCCTGGAACACAGCTGATTCGAAATTTCTGCCTTGGTCAGAATGTATCTCCATCGGTGCACCAAACCTAGCTACCCAATTGTTAGTAAACACTTCTGCTATGGTTTCTGCCTCTTGATTTGGAATAGGGCACACTTCTGGCCATTTGCTGAAATAGTCCATAACTACCAGTACATATTTGTTTCCGAGTTTGCTAGTAGGAAATGGATCAGCTACATCCATGGTTATCCTCTCAAATGGCTCACCTGAGTTATACTGTTTCATTTGGCCATGGCTCCTTGATTTCGGCCCTTTAGCTTTGATGCATATTTCACAGTTGGCAATCCACTCCGTGACCGATTGACGGCAACCAACCCAATATAATCTTTGCTTGACTTTCTCCAAGGTCTTGGTGACCTCCGCTTGGACCGTTATGCAATTCGTTGAGTACATCAGGGATTTTCTTCCTTGGAACGACTATCAGCTTTCGAACGCATTGACTATCCTCAGTCTCCCCACTGTGCCCAATATGACTTGGCAAAAGGACTTTCTGCTGACATCTCCTCTCTTGATGGTCGCTCGTTTCGTACGATTCCTTGCATCACACGTGTAAGATCTGGATCTTCGTGCTGACACCTCCTTAATTGATCCATGTTCCACTTGTCCGTAGATGCTATAGCCATGAGCCGCACATCTATAATGTCTTCCTTGGCCTCAGCTTTCGAACAATGTTTGCATTCCAAGTTACATGGTCTTCGTGACATTGCATCAGCATTTCCGTGGGTGCTACCTTTGGGATGCTCTATGGAAAAGTTATAACTTTGCAGTCGCTCTATCCACCGTGCCAATTGACCTCCCGGATTACGGAACTGTGGAATCGCTGCCCATTGAATCGCTGCCCATAGAGATACTTGTGGAAATGCTTAACGCACTCTACCAATGCCAACAGTTCTCTCCGGGTTACACAATAGTTCCTTTCAGGCTTTCCAATTGTTCGGCTATAGTATGCAACTACCTTCTCCTGTCCATCAACAATCTGAGACAAAACACCTCCTATAGCATAGCCACTCGCATCTGTATCCAGAATAAACTTTGAATATGGAATTGGATATGCTAACTTCGTAGCAGTGCATAGTTGTTCCTTCAAAGTGTGAAAAGCCACCTTCTGTTCCTTCTTCCATTCAAATCTGATATTCTTCCTGGTAAGGTCATGGAGACTACTAGCTACGCTGGCAAAATTCGGTACAAATCGGCGATAAAACGTGCACAGCCCAAGGAAGCTCCGTAACTCATGCAAATTTCTCGGTATTGGCCAGTCCTTTACGGATTCGATCTTTTCCTTAGCAGTGCAGATTCCCTCCGTAGTTACCTTGTGACCCAAATAACTTACTTCCTTTTTAAATAAGGAACACTTCTTGGGACTTAGTTTCAGACCAGCACCAGCTATTCTTTGGAAAGCTTCCTCCAAGTTCCTCAGGTGTTCCTCAAAGCTTCTTCCCAGCACGATGATGCCGTCGAGGTACACCAAACATGTTTGCCAGTGCAGTCCTTTTAGTATCTGGTCCATGAGTCTCTCAAAAGTAGCTGGAGCATTGCATAGCCCGAAGGGCCTTACCGTAAATTGCCCAAGCCCTTCTCCAACGCTAAAGGCCGTCTTCTCTTTATCTTCATCCTTTACTTCCACTTGCCAGTAGCCGCTTTTCAAGTCCAGTGTGGAAAACCATTTCGTGCCAGATAACGAGTCCAGAGTATCGTCGATTCTTGGCAATGGATAACTGTCCTTCTTCGTTACGTCGTTACATTTCCGATAATTCGCACAGAACCTCATTTTTCCATCTTTCTTTTTCACTAGTACTACCGGTGGGCTCCATGGACTAGCTGATGGTTCGATCACGCCGCTGTCACTCATTTCCTGTATAATTTCTCTTACTACTAGGCGTTTGGCCAATGGAATACTACGAGGAGCTTGGCGGATGGGCCTTGCATCACCAGTATCAATTTGATGCTTCACAACTTTGGCCCGACCTGGTTTAGAACCATCCTTGTCAAATATGCTCGAGTACTTTGATAGAAGTTCCTTTGCCTTTTTCTGATGATCTTTTTCGAGGCCTGCCGTCCACGACGTGATATCATCTGAAAGATTAATCTTGATGGTAGAATCATTTTCCTGAAGCTGTTCACAATTGATAACTACCTCGACCTCTTGGCATTGTCCCAATATTGCTCCTTTGGAAAGTTTAATCGGCGATTTGAACTCATTAAGTTGTTTTGTCATGACCGGGGTTTTTCCTACTAATATGTTCGTCCTTGATTTGTTTGCTGCCTCGACAACCCACAATTTGTTTGTCCCATAATCTCCATCAATCTTTGCCCATATGATTGGTCCGACTTCGGTGGAATTTGTTGGCTCTCCTCCACAAGCACTCGCTTACTAACGTATTTGTTTTCGTAACTAAAATTTAATGGCACATCCATGTTCTGGTAATTCATAATCCTGTTTTGCATGTCAATCTTGATGCCTTGGTCGCTTAAGAAGTCCACACCAACTATGATTTCGTCAACAATATCTGCTACTATAAAACTGTGTAGAACGGCCACGTTCCCAATTGCGATTTCACATGTTACTTCCCCTAGGACATAGGTGTCCTCACCAGTGGCCGTACGTAACTTTGCTCCATGCAATGGTCTCACCTCCTTGTTGATTAATCAGATCGAATTATGGAATGCGATGCGCCTATATCCACAGTTAGTAAGTGCTCTTTTCCATCCACATATGCAACAACAGTAACATTACTAGCTTTCCTTCCGATCTGTGAGACAGAGATTATGGGGCATTCAGTTGCGGGAGCCAGTCCACGCCCCTTTCGGCTGGCTCGATTGAGTTTAACGACTGATTTGGTTGGGAGATTTGCTCATCTCCTTCAGCTTTGCGTTTTCGTCCACTTGAATTGCTGGGGTTACTGGAGCCAGTGCCGCAATAACGTGCTATGTGACCTGGTTTTCCGCACTTAAAGCATTTAATGGCACCATTACTGTTTTTCTGTACTCCGTTAAACGCTTCCAGAATTGTGTCTACCCAGTCTGGCCGTTCTACCTCCACGCGGTGAGCTTTGTACGCCGGCTTATTTAATAGCGCAGCTGTTTTCTGAGATCGAGCATGTGATACCGTCTCAGCAAATGATCTCTTGGGATTTGCATATGTGGCTCGGTTCGTCTCCACGTTACGTATTCCATTTATAAAGCTTTGGATTTTTACCCTTTCTGTGTATTCTACGGGTCCGTCTGCGTTTGCTAGATGGGCCAACCTCTAGATATCCGATGCAAATTCCTGTAATGTCTCATTAGCCTTCTGTAGCTCTATTTGGTATATCTGTTTTCGATGTTTGCTACCATAGCGCCTCTCAACTGCACCCATCAATGCTTCATAATTATTGCGTTCACTGTCGGGAATCGTCTGTAAGATTTCAGCTGCAGGATCGTTCAATGCCACATACAGTGCAGCAGCTTTGTCTTCAGTGCCCCAACTATTCACCGCTGCCGTCTTCTCAAACTGTAGCTTAAGTACCTGGAAAGGAACCGAACCATAAAATGACGGGGATTTTACTTTGGGAGTATTTGCTGAAGTAGATGGACGGTTCAGTTGCAACTTCTGGATACGGCCCCTTAACGCATCTACCTCGGCCTCGATTTTCTCCTCAAACTGCATTATTTTCTCGTCCATGCGTGCCTCTAGCTTCAATGACTTCCTAGCTTCCTGCTCTTCCAGCTTTGCAGAGATCTCCGATAACACCTGTTCTGAACATTGTGATGATATTTCCGAAATACGTTCCTCCAACTTGGATGTAATACGTGTATCCTGTTCTTCCAGCTGAGATGCCATGTGTGCCTTCTGTTCTTCCAGTTTTGTTGAAATGCTTGACGACATCTGCGTCAATACAGCCAACAACGCGTTTGTATCCACACTTGCCACTGGATTCGGAGGCTCCTTTTTCTCTTAAATTTTCGTCGATGCCTCCTCCACAAGATGAAAAACATAATCATCAACGTTGATTCCTTCCGCTTCCATTGCCTCCCGTAGTCGGGATTGTAGCTCGTATTTATTGCCTGTGGTGTTTAGTCCGCGTTGTCCCAACTCAGTTTTGAGTTGCTGAATCTTTAATTCATTCAAATTAGCCATGCCCTTTCTATCCTTGCAACCACTGGTATTTATTTAACAATACCGCTTCTGACACCAATTGTGACGAATTCGATGATTCCTTGATTATTAATCTTGAGTTCGATCACTATAAAGTCAAATGAACATAAGCACGGATATTGTAACTAATAGCTAGTCTTATTTACTAGTAAGGACCTCAATACAAATTTAAGAGTTTGGTAACTTCACAGTAGCTCACTGTTCAACGCTTGAAAATAAACTGATCAACCTGCCTTGCTTGGTCACTGCCTTATATAGTCCGACAGGGTGCTACCCCACGCGCCTAGAAGATTCTTGGTTGTTCGCTTTTCGTGTTCTGGAAGGGTCGGTGTTATTTATTGGCATCTCCTCTTTGCATCGTATTCGCAAACACTCGCGCCATCTCTCTTCCTCTTCCTAGTTACACGCTTGCATGCATAAGCGTAGCCATCGTTAACTCAGTTGTGTTTAACCAGTGGCGGAGTGTTATTGAGTTAGGGTTGGTACATGCTTGAGAATAATCGCCACAATACATTGACCTATGCCATGCAAGCAGGCGAACTATTGACCGATGAAGACTTTACACGCAGAAGGTATATAGCGCATCATCAGGTAAAATTTTATAAGGACGAAACTAGTCTGGAATAGGAATGGTTTCTCAGATACCTCTCGACCCTATGCATCTTCTTGACCTAGGAGTGATGAGAAAAATACTTGTTCGGTTGATGCATAACAAAAGAAATTTTAATATCAATAAAAAAAAGCAAATTGGAAATTTCAGTTCATTTAATATCCTTACATAAATATATTCCTAAAGAATTTTCTCGTCGTCCTAAAGAGCTTGGACAGTTATCCAATTGGAAGGCAACTGAATACCGACAATTTCTCCTATATACAGGGGTTTTAGTATTGAAATATCATGTTCACAGTGATTTTTACCAGCATTAACACCAACAATAATGTTAGCCTAGAAATCCGACGAAGAATTACTCTTGCAAACAAATGCTATTTCGGACTGAGTAGGCAATTGAAAAGTAAAGTCCTCTCTCGACGAACGAAAATAACACTCTACAAGTTACTCATCGCACCCGTCCTGCTATATGGTGCAGAAGCGTGGACACTAACAACATCTGATGAGGCGGCTCTGGGAGTATTCGAGAGAAAGGTTCTTCGAAAGATTTGTGGACCTCTACGCGTTGGCGACGGCAAGTACCGAAGAAAAATTAATGATGAGCTGTATGAACTTTACGCAGACACCGACATAGTTAAGCGAATTAAAACACATCGGCTTCGCTGGCTAGGCCACGTAGTGCGAGTGAGCGAAGATGCTCCAGCCCAGAAGGTATTCTTATCGGCACCCGCCGGTTGAAGCAGAGGAAGAGGGAGACCACCACTCCGATGGAAGGACCAAGTGGAGACCGATTTGCGATCCCGCGGTGTTTCCAATCGGAAGACGGAGACCACCACTCCGATGGAAGGACCAAGTGGAGACCGATTTGCGATCCCACGGTGTTTCCAATTGGCGCCAGTTGGCGCAACGAAGGAACGACTGGCGAGCTATGTTGGACGGTCAAAATCGCCCAGGCGGTTAGATGACCATTTAAAAAAGAAGAAGAAGTGATTTTTATTACGAATTTTTATTGCTTCACCGTGCCTCACAGTTTCCTTCTTGTCCTAGAACATTTGCAAAAAATATTAGTAATACGCAAACAATACTAGAGATGTTTGTTGAAAATTTTCTTATAATTTTTGGTGAGAATAGCATATCGTACAACGTTCACAGAATGTTGCATTTAAGTGAATGCGTGGAAAAATTTAGACCTCTTCCAAATTTTTCTTCGTATCCTTTTGAAAACTACCTTCAAGTTATGTTAAAAAGCCGTCAACAATTTTACAACTATCTATGCGAATACAAAATGAAAATATGATTACAACACCATCAAAACTTGATCTCAAAATGCGGATTGGAATCAAAGTTGGTGTTGTAACAGAACCGTTTTATTTATCAACAGCTTGTCCAAATAATTTTTGCGCAAATAAGCCTTTTATTCCCATTAAAATAACGGGGCTTAGTTCAGAAGGTATAGTAGGCCATAGGTTTAAAGCAATGGAAAGTTTTTTTACCGACCCACTTGATTCATTGTCAATTTTGGGCATATGTCTAGTAGGTTTAAATGATCTAAATGAAGAAGAGAATTCTAAGGTTGAAGACGTCGAATGCAAACTTGTGGGACTACCAGTAAATTGTAAATTTCTTTTGCTACCTCTGATACATAATTGCATATAAAATAAAAAGTATTTTATATTAAAAATAATGTACCACTTCGATAGTAATCGTTTTAACAGCAAATAATAATGAATAATAATAATAACAATAATACAATCAAACGTGTAAGTTTGATAAATGATGAATTCAATTTATTGCAACCATTTATCGATTTAAAAAAAATTTGAATCTGCTTTACAAAAACTTGAAGGTAAGTGTAAGTTCCAATAAATACATGTGAGTCAGCATAATCTGCTTAGTACGTACATTTAAATCTACCAAAAACATGTATCCTTTGATTTTCAGACAAAATTGATTCTCAAAATACTGTAATTATGGAGGCATTGCAAACTCAAAAGGTTTTAACCGAAAAGCTTTTTCAATCAGGAAAAAGCTGTCGAGAAAATTAAAACCACCTTTCTTTAAAAAATCTTAAAAGCTTGTCGAAGCTAAACGAATTAATAGATGATGACAATCGGGACCTTTATGTAAGTGTTATTTGCTTCAATTTACATATATAGAAAACCCTAACCCATGCTTTTCACAGACGAAACAAATGAAAAACATTTTGAAAGGCAGACTTACGAAAACGCTAACGTTAGTATTAACCACGGATTTGATAACTGAAATAAATGTAGATGGCATTCATGGAAAAAAGAGGCTGATTACAGCGCATTTTATCTTTTATTACTAGGTGCCTATTACACTGCAGTATTAATTAAAACACCTTATAATTACATTTATTTTCTTTACAGACGCTGTACGTGCAGTGTTAACTATAGTTCATCTCTTGTGCCTGGAATAAACCATGACTTCCCGATACATCTAATAAAAAGTTATATAAAGGATTATTTTGCCAACTCCACAATGTATGAAAAAATGTCTAACAATAATAAAATATACAAAACATCCACATATGTCCACGGCCTATCCAATAGAATGAAATATTCGAACATGTATGACCATGAAAAATTCCAGTTAGTCTTCACATACAACAACACGGTTCAACAAATTTTTAGTAACAATAAGGACAAAGTCGAAAAACTTGAGAAATCTGACGTAATATATAAAATTCCATGCAACGGCGACGGGTCCCACATATGCAACAAAGTATATGTGGGGACTACAAAATCGAAATTAAAGACAAGGATTTCCGCTCACAAATCAAACATAAAAAAAATAGGGGCTAATACTAAAACAGCATTAACTCAACACTGCAGAGAGTCCGGACACTCTCCTGATCTAGAAAACATCGCTATAATACAACACGAAAAGCACTACAACAAAAGATATACGATACACTAGAGATGTTACACATAATCAACACACCTAGAGACCAACGGATGAATTTTAAAGCAGATGTAGAGAGATGTGCCTCTGCTTATAGGAAATTGATCAACAACAAACACACGGGCTCATGATATGCTGTCCCAACTTCACTTGCTGTTCATTATTTCATATATTGTTGTTGATGTAAAAATTTGTTTACATTTACCGTTTTTTATTGTTTATTTTGTCTTGTTTATTATTTTTTCTTCTCGTCAATAATGTTAATATTGATAAATCAGTCGACCAGGTGCACTCAAGAGTGTAAGTAGGTGGTTATGATTGTTTATGTTTTGGTTTGACATACTTTGTTTTGTTTTAGTCCTGAAGATGAATTTAGAATAAATTCGAAATATCGACGAAATATATATACATATATAAAGCTATTTGTACTTGGTTTTATTTATTGTGTAAAGATACATTGGTGGCCTAGAGTTCGAAAATTCAATATTATTTAAAAAAATATCTATAAATGTATGGCGTGATACGAGTATACAGCATTTATATCATCATAAACTTCCTGAGAGATATTTCCGCCGAGCTTCCCTTCCAAGTTGTGGTGTGCCATTTTGAATTTTTTCCTACAAATTGGCGGGACCTGCAGATTTTTTCGGACTTCAAACGGCATCTACAAATTACACGCATTTTTGCTGAGAAACCTTCCTTAGCAAAAAGACACTCGGAGAGGGGCGACCCCGTTTTGAAAAACTTTTTCAAACCACTTTTGATGTTACCAGTCCCAGGACTCGAACCTTGGATATATAAATAGCTTCATTACCAACAACTGCTAACAACATGTTATCAAAATTGCTATACATGCACATTTTATGTTTGAAAATTTTGCGTTCAAATAGACAGACGGACAAGCACACAGGCAGACGGAGGGGCGAACATTGCTAAATCAACTCAGCTCATCGTCCTTATTATTTCAGTTTACTTATTGATGGGCCCATATCTTCTTCTTCTCATACTTACAAACATTTCATGTTCATTAAAGGTATGAAGTTCAATAAAGGTATATAACTTCCGTATTGCAGTGGCGTATTAACAACTTGCCCGGATATTTTACTTGTGTTATCCGATTTGCTTAATTTTTGGCAAGAGTATACTACATACTATGGTGAAGCAGATGATCAATTTTGATTGCAATATCTGATTGAAACTACAAGCAATCGCCTTTCAAAATAGCAGAATTGAGTTTTGCTTAAAAAGCTTATTATGTGTGCAAGATCTTATCGATATAGCTTTCACGGTTATAAAAATATCGCGTTTTACATTTTACAAACAAATTTTTCATAACTAAACTAAAAACTGGTTGTGTACCTTAACCGATTTCGCCCATTTTTCTTCGTAACATACTTTGTATTGATGTGAATATGTGTGCTAAATTTCGTTTCGATATCTTGAATGATTTTTGATATATGATTAATATTATTTCTAAGCTTGACTTAATCGAAAGTGGTCGGTGCCACACCCATTTTTAAAAGTTTCTTGAAAAATTTATTTTCTGCCTTAATTTACTCAAGTTATCGTGTTATCAGACGGACGGAAGGACATGGTTTACTAAATTTTCTTTTTTCCTCCTGAAAATTTTGATATACGAGTATATAAGTCAATATCTACCTCGATCTGTTTATGCCGTTACATACCACCGTTACGCGACTAAAGTTAATATACCTTGTGTGCGTAGCACAATTAGGTAAAAAATACAGTTTCTAGCTTTAACGTACTTATCTATTTTACATCCTAAAAGCTGACATCTCCAAGTGGAGATGTGATCATACTTCTTTAAACCATATACGTAACGGATAATATGATTAAATAATACCTCAATCTTGTGAGCAGATTGCGAGTCCAGCTTATTATAAACTAACTCGGAGTATGAGATTATTGGTAGTAGTAGCTAAATTGCCAGTTTACGCCTTATGGCCAAAGGTGTAAAGGCAGCGGTTTGCCTCAGACTTCGCAGGGAGGTATACACTTTACACAATACAGCATTTTTGTGATCTACGCAGGTCAAGTTTGAGTTTATAATAAAACCAAGATCTGTAATTTTAGTAACAACTTGCAGCTGTATGCCCCTTCAGGCAAACGGTGACAATTGCCACCAAAGAGGCAGTTGAACTAGTGATAACGGACCCACTACTAGAACGACGCTTTGTGATGCAAGTGGTGTGAATTTTCACCTCCTGCATCACTGAAGGTGCGTCAGTTTTCGTCGTTTGGCCTGTTCGTACATTTTCGGTAATGCAAGTAAGTAATAGTTCTGAAAATTTGCCTTTGATAAAATAATTATATATAAAAATAAAATATAAAAATATAATGTATAATATATATATGTATATATAAAACATATATATATTATAAAAAATATAAAAATAATTATATATATATATAAATTGTATACTAGCTATGCAAAGAAACGCAAAAGGTGATGATGGTTAAAATGGTTATTTAATTTCAGTTACAAGAACAGATCCATGACGCATGGCAGCTGTCATTTTGGCATTCGTACATATATTCGTGCAAATCGTTTGTAAAAGTGTAAAGTTTTATAAAGTGGTGTTTTGCTGTGTCATTTGTGCTAAAAATATTATATTAATAAAAATGAAAAATTCTCTGGGAAGCCGCCGAAACCTGAAAAGGTTAGTAAGTAAAAAAAACAAGAGTTTTTAGAAAGATTGGCAGTGCCGCGGCCACTGATAAGAGATTCTAGTGTTCAGCGTCCATTTGGAGCACCAATTGTTGCGCCGGTAGCTAAATTGCACGGCCAGCAGTCGTTTGTAAATGAAAGTATGGTACCTGCGGAGAATCAAAGTGTCTCAAGCACGGATTCTTACCCAGAGGTACCAATAAAAGATCGTATTAGGGATTGGGCTTTAAAGCACAGACCAACTAGGGAGTGTTGCAATGACCTTTTAAATATTCTTGCCGAAGAAAATCTTGCTGTACCAAGGGACATTAGGAGTTTAGTGCCAAATATTGCAAATTGCTTAATTAAAAGTGTTTCCCCTGGATTATATGCCCATGTCGGTATGGAAAACCAAATCTTGACTGCTTTGAAATGTAATGCCCATAACAACGAAGTAATTATTGACGTTAATGTAGATGGAATTCCGTTGTTTTGAAGTTCAAGGATTCAGTTATGGTCAATTCTATTAAAATAGTTAATTTTCAAAACATTGTGGTACTTCCCATTGGTGTTTATGTAGGAAAGCAAAAGCCGGCTGATGTCGAGGAGTACCTGGCCGATTTTATTGAAGAATTTAATCGTATTTCCCGAACTGGCATAACTTTTAATAACAAAACAGTACATTTTACGATACGAGGTTTTGTTTGCGATGCTCCGGCAACTTCTTACATATGCCGCACAGTTGGGCATGCATCCTCTCATGGTTGTTCAAGGTGGTCGCAGGTAAGGAAAAAAATGTATGGTGTTCTGACATATAGTATATGCGCAGCCCGATTAGTTTCAAATGAGGATTTCAATAAAAGGCGACTAAAATTTCATCACAAAACTGTTTTTCAATCAAGACTTTCTCCTTTAGAAAAAGTGAACACTAAAATGATAACCCAAGTAGCTCTTGACCCTATGCACTTAGTGGACTTAGGGGTGATGAGAAAATTCCTACTGCGTTTATTAAATAACAAAGTCGGTTCGAGGTACAAAGTGGAGAGAGACGCTATATCCAAAATGTCTGACTATTTCGTATCCCTCAGGAAATACATTCCGGTTGAGTTTGCTCGCCGTCCACGAGCTTTCGAAGAACTTGCTCATTGGAAGGCCACAGAGTACCGGCAGTTTTTGCTGTACACGGGGTGTGTGGTGTTTAGGGACAATATTCATAGCAAACTCTACGATGAGTTTCTCCTCCTGCATTGCTCTTGTCGGCTTTTATCAAGCACAAAAAATTACGAGCATAATATAAACTTTTGCCAGGACATGCTACAGAGGTTTGTTAAAAACTTTGCTATTGTGTTCATGAAAAACAGTGTGAGCTACAATGTACACAGCCTCTTGCATCTCACTGAATGTGTAAAACAGTTCGGCGTTCTACAAAGTTTTTCGGCCCACCATTTTGAAAATTACTTGCAGATATTAAAAAGCTACGTCAAAAAACCTGCCCATATTTTGCAGCAAATTTATAATAGAGTTCGTCATGAGAAACACACCACACCAACAAAAAAAGAAGGGTTCTTGGAAGTTAAAAATCGAATTAAAAGCTTTGTCACCTCACAGTATACATTTAGTGTCGATTTTCCTGACAACTACTGCTTTATTAAAACCGATATAGCACTCAAAATCACAAGTTTTTGCAAGGAAAAAAATACAGTGACGGGGATGAGATTTTTAAATAAAAACCCTTACTTTACCAAACCCATTCTTCTTCTTCTTTAAATGGTCATCTAACCGCCTGGGCGATTTTGACCGTCCAACATAGCTCGCCAGTCGTTTCTTCGTTGCGCCAACTGGCGCCAATTGGAAACACCGCGGGATCGCAAATCATTCTCCACTTGGTCCTTCCATCGGAGTGGTGGTCTCCCTCTTCCTCTGCTTCCACCGGCGGGTGCCGATAAGAATACCTTCTGGGCTGGAGCATCTTCGCTCATTCGCACTACGTGGCCTAGCCAGCGAAGCCGCTGTGTTTTAATTCGCTGAACTATGTCGGCGTCTGCGTAAAGTTCATACAGCTCATCATTAAATCTTCTTCGGTACTCGCCGTCGCCAACGCGTAGAGGTCCACAAATCTTTCGAAGAACCTTTCTCTCGAATACTTCCAGAGCCGCCTCATCAGATGTTGTTAGTGTCCACGCTTCTGCACCATATAGCAGGACGGGTGCGATGAGTGACTTGTAGAGTGTTATTTTCGTTCGTCGAGAGAGGACTTTACTTTTCAATTGCCTACTCAGTCCGAAGTAGCATTTGTTTGCAAGAGTGATTCTTCGTCGGATTTCTAGGCTAACATTATTGTTGGTATTAATGCTGGTTCCCAGGTAAACGAAGTCCTTTACTATTTCGAAATTATTGCTGCCAACAGTGGCTTGGTTGCCAAGGCGCGAATGCGCTGACTCTTTGCATGATGACAGAAGGTACTTCGTTTTGCCCTCGTTCACCACCAATCCCATTTTCTCCGCTTCTTTTTCTAATTTGGAGTAAGCAGAAGTTACGGCGCGGTTGTTAAGGCCAATGATATCAATATCGTCAGCATATGCCAACAGTTGGACGCTTTTATAAAATATTGTTCCAGCGCGGTTAAGTTCTGCAGCTTGTATTATTTTCTCCAGCATTAAATTAAAGAAATCGCACGATAGGGGGTCACCCTGTCTGAAACCTCGGTTAGTTTCGAACGGCTCGGAGAGGTACTTCCCAATTCTGACCGAGCTGGCGGTGTTGCTCAAGGTCATTTTGCATAGCCGTATAAGTTTTGCGGGGAAACCAAATTCAGACATAGCGGCATATAGGCAGCTCCTTTTCGTGCTATCGAAAGCGGCTTTAAAATCAACAAAGAGATGATGCGTGTCGATTCTTTTTTCACGGGTTTTTTCCAAGATTTGGCGTATTGTAAAAATCTGGTCGATGGTAGATTTACCAGGTCTGAAGCCACACGGATAAGGTCCAATCAGTCTGTTCACATCAGGTTTCAGTCTTTCGCACAATACGCTTGATAGGACCTTATATGCGATATTCAAAAGGCTGATTCCGCGATAGTTGGCGCAGTTTGCAGGATCGCCCTTCTTGTGGATTGGGCAGAGAACACTTAGATTCCAATCTTCAGGCATGCATTCATCCGACCAAATTCTGCATAGAAGCTGATGCATGCGCCTTACCATTACCAAACCCATTGATTCTTTAAAATATTTAGGAATATGCCTAGTCGACTCAAACCCCTCTGCCTTTGAAGAAAGTTTTCCTACATCCGAAATAAATTGCAAGTGTATTGCGTTTCCATATCAAAATAAGACTCTCTTTGTTCCGATTTTGCATGGCTGCTTTTAGATAATATAACCATACTATCGCACGGTTTATTGTTAACAGAAGTATTTCAAAAATCTAAATTTTTGGGAAAGCTTTTTTTTACATACATACATATGTATGTGTATAACAAAAATTTGATTGAAAGATTGCTTCTTCGCCTTTTTGAGTATTCCATTACTCTGAGCATAATCTTATAAGCCGCTTGTTTTGGATTATCATACAATCTCAAAATTTTCAGTTACATCTCTTTACAATAAAACGTGCGATATCGTCGCCCTATTTTACAAAGGTCCTAACCAACGCTTTTTGCTAAATTGTGAATTTCACATATTTTACTAGGATACTTTAAAATACACCGTCACTAAGAATTTTAAAGTGTTAGTATGAAAAACAAACGGAGTTATGACTTGAATTGAAACTTAAAATGTTTTTTGTTTCTTCTGGAAAATTTCAAATTTGTTGGTGAGGGCCTTTATGAATTAAGCCAAAGACACATGCACATTTATCTAATCTATAATTATTATATTGTTTTGAAATTGAATACCCAATAAAGAAAAATTTACCACCAATGAACCCAATAAAGGAAAATTTATCACCAATGAACCAGGAGGAGGTAGAGCATAGTATGCAAACAGGTATCTATAAGTAATATAAAACACTTTTCCGATAATTAGGGTATTCGTTTATGTGCTTATATGCCTCGTAAATTATGTAAATCTCGAATACCTGCCATTTTTCATACAAGTTTACTAGGTTTCCACTGTATACGAGCTTTACGAGGCATATAAAACTTTAAATTAATACCTTGAATAATAATTTTCCCGCAATTAACTAATAATTTTTTACTTATTTAGGTGAATCAAAATGCGCAAACTATATAAAAATGGAGGAAAAATGGGACAAACAAATTAAGGATCTGAAAGGTAAACTTTTTGTGGTCAAACCAGCAACTAGTAGCTTAAAAATATTATCTATGTTATAGACTCAATTACTAATCTGACGGCATTCATCAAAGAAGATTTAAAGAGTAAGAAATGCTGTTTATTGATATACATATGTATCAGTATATACTTCTTCTGTCATTCTGATCCTACCCTTCTTCCTATCTTTCGCACTGAACTGTATCCCCATCTCCCACTTCGCCCCTATTCTTGTTGACATCCATCATCCCATCTCTCCCTGCCTACCCTCTTACCCATCGATATACCTTCATCAGTAGAGGTAGGCCTGCGACACGAGATTTTGATATATTAGAGAAATACATTAAAATAACTGTATTAACGTATTTTCATTCAACCTTTATTTTCAGAAGAAATAAATCGTCAAAATCATTAGCCGAACACAGCGTCTTAATTGAAAAGCTTCTCTTTCAAGAACGTGAAGTTTCGGCAATGGGCGAAATATTTCCAATTAAAGATGACGAACAACTAAAGGCCCTTGATGAAAACCTAAATAGCTCAAATAAGAACATATATGTATGTATGCTTAATTTTTATATTTATGTACATAAAAGTAAAGACACATTTCGTAAATTTCCCGGCCTAATAGCTCCTTCGTTTTCTAATTAAATAGGTAAACATTGTTAAAAAATTGTTCGACATAAACTGGCCAAAAACATTGATCTCATATTCGATCCACAACTGATTTACGAATACAACATCGATGGCAGTCACGGCAAAAAGAGTTTGAAGGATATGAAAAACGTGTATGAGGTTGTCAAAGGTTTGTTAGAGAAAAATTTGTTTAAAAGGTGAACACTAACTTAATCCCTTTTTTTTAATTTAAGATGCCGTTTCATCAATTTATGGCCAGTCAGAGGGCGAAGATAAGCTTAGAAAGGCGATTCAGCTTTCTAAAAAGCGACAGTTAAAAAGAATGCTCGCAAACAAAATGAAAGCGAAACACGAAAAAGTATTTTAGATTTAGATGAAGAGTCAAATTAAAATGTACTGTCATATGAACAAAATTTCAAATCAACATAAATTTTTTTTTATATATCCAAATTTCAAATCAAAATTAAAATGTATTTTCATATGAACAAAATTTCAAATCAAAATAAAACTTCTTTTATATGACCAAATTTGAAATCAAAATTAAAATGTATTTTCATATGAACGAAATTTCAAATCAAAATAAAAATGTATTTTTCATTTGATCAAAATTTCAAATCAAAATAAAATTTTTTTTTATCTGACCAAATTTCAAATCAAAATTAAAATGAACACAATAGCAAATCAAAATTAAAATGTATTTTTTATTTGATCAAAATTTCAAATCAAAATTAAAATATATCTAAATTTCAAATCACGAAATGTATATATATATGTATGTCTTTAAATATCAAAATTCATATGTACCTAATAAAACAAGGCTAAGCCATCTTTATTTGTAAAAAGGAACGTTAATTAATCTTTTGAAGGAAGTTTATGCAAAAGGGTCATATCAAAGGAAATTTTCTAGGACCAAGTATCAATCACTGTTCCGCCATCTCTGTCTTGTCAAAGAACTGGTTGCCGGGACGTATCACAGATCTGCCACCATGGTCCCGTCAAAGGACCAGTTCTTCCAACCCATCACAATTCTGCCCCAAAAGTCTCTATAAGTTGGGAATCGGTCACAATTCTGCCACAAAAGTCTCTATAAGGTGGCAATTGGTCCCCTCCAATGACAACGCCATGTTAAAGTTGCCGGCCGTTTTAATACTAATGAACCTAAACTGTGATGGGGCTATTGTTTTTGTGACCGGTATGTGATATATCACGTACCACTTCTTTTGCCTGCAGGGGCAGTTCAGAAAAGGCGATTGTATGGACACACTTGCCATCCTTTTATTTTCGCGATGGGCAGCACAAAAGATTTTTTAGGATTAAAGCATAAGCCATTTCCGTCAGCCCAGTGCACTATCGACGTCAAGTCACTGTTTAATTGGCGGGTTGAAGTACTGATATATCCGAATGTATCTGATAAATACAGCTGAATATCATCACCTAGCTGAATATCATACTAGCGAACTTGCAGGTAGAAAATACATCATTGATAAAGAGGCTAAAGAGAAGAGGGCCAAGGATTGAGCGTTGCTGGACGCCAGAATCAATCACTTTGAGTTCGGAAACATCCGTACCGGTATTTACTCTTTGAAACCTACCAATAAGGTAACTTTTAATTAGCTTATATTACTATTACTTTTGTTGTGGTAATTTTTATACACCAGGAAATGTGAGTTACAAAATTTGTATTTTATGAAATATTTTATTATACGATATTCGCACATTTTAAAAGTATACGCTTGTGTTATTCGAATTGTCAGGACACTATATTATTATAATTGTCAAATTGTGTATACTGAGCAAATATAGTGGTTAAGTCTGACTAGACTTGTAGGGTGAAAAAAATATTTCTTTTGAATAAAGTACATTATATGCGACACTAACCTCTGAAAATTTTATTCGATATTGATACTGAGCAAATGTACAATTAAAGCTATTATTTTATGGACAGTGATACACCACCCAACCACTAAGCGGCCTTTACATTTGGGTGCGACAATACCAATAAATAGCCTCAGACATCCGACCTAAGATTCCCAACAGCTGTAAGTAATACGTAGTCCTCTAAACTAACTAATGGTCCTTCTTCGCCATTGAAGAAACCAGCCCCTAACCATAAATTAATATAGTAATAAATTGCCTAAAATCTCCTAGTTTCGATTTTTTGGCTCCCGCCAAATTAATTTTCATTCCGCGAAAACCCAAATCCCTTATGGCGAAATTTCGCACATATACAGTGTTGCATTACATACTTAATTCCCTTGCGGTATAATTACATATACAATCCAAACACAGTGTGCCTGATCGCTGATTTCATCCTACAAAAAGATATTAAATTTGCTTAGAGCTTAAACTAAAAATTAATTCTCCCAAATTTAACAGATCAAATTTCAGTTCAAAACCAAATAAAGCAGCACGATAAATTAAATAGTGTGTATTCCCGTGAAATTAAATGTGTAAAATGTGGAAATTACCTCAAACCACTGCTCCCTAAAATACATACAAGTATACCAATAATCATCTCAGGAGCACTCCGTACCGCAGCCGAAGAAGTAATTGGATTCCGGCGAACGCGAAGAAACAACTGGTATGATGATGAAGAGTGCCGCGCTGCAACGAAAAGAAAGGACGAAGCCTACAAGGCAACGCTGAGATCGAATGCAACGAGGAGTGTGTGTGAACACTACCGCGAGTTGAAGAGGGAAGCGAGGCGGCTTTTCCGGGCGAAAAAAAGAGAGGCAGAAAGGCGTGAAATAAAGCAGCTTGAGATGCTGGCCAACGGGAATAATGCCCGAAAATTCTATCAAAAAATTCGGCGAATGACAGAAGGTTTAAACCCGGGGCAAACTCCTGTAAGAATGAGAACGGCGACCTGGTGACCGATGTTCAGAGAGCACTCAGAATATGGGGGGATCACTTCTCTGCCCTTTTAAATGGAGAAACTGAGCAAGAAACCAGAGAAGATGCCGAACCCGAGCCCACAATCGAAGATGATGGAATTGACGTTCCGCAACCCGACTATAATGCGGTGCGAATAGCAATATCCCGATTGAAAAACAATAAAGCAGCTGGCGCTGATGGTTTGCCTGCTGAGCTATTTAAACACGGAGGCGAGGAGCTGGTAAGGCGCATGCATCAGCTTCTATGCAGAATATGGTCGGATGAATGCATGCCTGAAGATTGGAATCTAAGTGTTCTCTGCCCAATCCACAAGAAGGGCGATCCTGCAAACTGCGCCAACTATCGCGAAATCAGCCTTTTGAATATCGCATATAAGGTCCTATAAAGCGTATTGTGCGAAAGACTGAAGCCTGATGTGAACAGACTGATTGGACCTTATCAGTGTGGCTTCAGACCTGGTAAATGTACCATCGACCAAATTTTTACAATACGCCAAATCTTGGAAAAAACCCGTGAAAAAAGAATCGACACGCATCATCTCTTTGTTGATTTTAAAGCCGCTTTCGATAGCACGAAAAGGAGCTGCCTATATGCCGCTATGTCTGAATTTGGTTACCCCGCAAAACTTATACGGCTATGCAAAATGACCTTGAGCAACACCGCCAGCTCGGTCAGAATTGCGAAGCACCTCTCCGAGCTGTTCGAAACGAAACGAGGTTTCAGACAGGGTGACCCCCTATCGTGCGATTTCTTTAATTTAATGCTTAATTTAATGCTCATATGTATTAGAGAGAGTGATTGAGTGCGGACGCGTTTTCTACCGCTCTCCATTTTCTTCGAGTTTTTGTTGCTAATAAATATTTTTAATTATTTTCATTATGACAGTATGTCATTTTATGGGAAAAAGACTCTAAGTGTGAATTAATTTGGTTATAAAATCATAAATAATGCCCTGTTCATGTGGTAATAAGGTTGATCGCTCAAAACCAAAAGTACAATGTGCAAAGTGTCAAGAGTTTTTTCACTTAAGTTGTGTTGGTTTTGTACAAGCTGATCTAGAGTATTTACTCTCGTCTGGCAAGTGTTTTTATTGTAAATCATGTATGGCAGAACGTCGTTCATCGCTCCGCGCGCCCACCTCACCCGTGGCCTCGGCTACGGATAAAGGCGCCAATGCTAATGCTTTATCGAAACAAGTGGCTGGTGGTGTTGATAACATATCTCCACCTACCTCTCTTGAAAATTCTGCATCTATTGCGAATAACATGCAAATGCAAAACAGTGGTACAACTATTTCGCATGAAAACAATAATAGAATGATACTGCAATCAGTGGTCGCTGAACTTAACGCGTTGAGAGCTGAAAATGTTCGTGTGCTTTGCTCTATTCGCGATAACAACAAACAATTGTCAAGTAATTACGAAGCATTGCATAAAGAAATTCTGCAGCTGCATGCTAACATGATAAAAAAAAGACGATATTATATCTTCGTTAACAAGCGAAATAAATGGTTTACGCTGTGTTGTTGGTGATCTGCATAAATTATTGACAGACTGCACTGTTGATGTTTACAAACGCAAACAGGTGACCGATATAGTTGATCAATCCCGTTTATGTTTATCGCCCTTGCTTCATACTGACTCGCTCGGGATTTTATCTAATGCATCGATTAATGTCGATTTGAATGCTGATGAGGCTGCGCTGCCGCTATCAATACCGAATATAACAATTTGCATACTGTTGCTACGGCATCTGCGTCTGCTAACGTCGTCTTTGAGCCCGTCGTTGAGACTAATAATCAGAGCATTGACAAAGCTACTTCTGCCGTTTCTGTTCCTGAGCAAATCAATGCTGTGCAAGATAACGAGCAGACATCTACCTCTACCGCCGCTGCATCTTATGCTGCTGTCACTAAAATAGCAATGGATAGTGCCCCTGTCGCTAACTCTAATGTATCTGACGTAGGAGATGTTGGCAAATCAGCTACATTGAAGAAAGCTAATAAACCTAGTCAACGCAATAAAGGACTTAACTCCAATGATTCCGACGTAGGAGATTTTGGCAAATCATCAACGGGGAGTGCTAATATAACTGGTCTACGCAAAAAAGGCCGTAAGATAAATAATGCAAGAGTTACTGGATGTAATACTAACGCGGAACTCGCTGTTGCATCCCAATTGAAATGGTTGCATGTTTCATCATTCAAACCAAGTGTCACATCCAAAGACATCTTGGCTTATGTCGAGACGCAGACAGGCATCTGTAAGCAACTTCTTGAGTGCCACATTCTTGTTAAAAAGGATGCAGCACTCGACTCTCTATACCGTGTAAGCTTCAAATTAGGTATTCCTCCAAATCTACTTGATAAGTGCATGATGCCGTAGGTCTGGCCCGACAAAGTAACTGTGCGCCCATTCCTTTTTTTCAACAGCCAGGGAATCCGAAGTCACAACCCTAGCTCAGCTGAATTATGTTAGTTTGCTACTAATGTATCAAGATCGATCTATACTATGTATTATCAAAACGTCAGTGGTATGCGCACCAAATCATCTATGTTTTACTGTAATATTATTTCTCATGAGTATGATATTATAGCTCTTACTGAAACTTGGTTAAATGATAATTTTTCGACTAATGAATTCTTCGACAGTTACTATCATGTATTTCGAAATGATCGTTGCCCATCTGCAACTGGTCTCGAGAGAGGTGGTGGTGTACTGCTTGCTGTGAGGGCTGATCTATGTAGTAAATCCATCAATATTAACTATAATAATGGTGATATAGAGCAGATTTGTGTGAGCGTAGAGTTTGCTGGTAATAAAACAATAATTTTCCTATTGTCTTATATTCTACCAAGCAGCGACATCACAATCTATCAGAGACATATGGATAATTTGACATCTGTCATTGGTAATATTAATATATCTGAGATTGTATACTTAGGAGACTTTAATTTAAGTAATATCTCTTGGTTGAACGATTGCAATGCTCCATCCAATATTAAAACCGATATCGATATGCTAGTTGTAAGCACCCTGTTCTCACATGGTCTTACACAATGCAACTATTATCCTAACAGTAACGGTAGATTCCTAGACCTAATTTTTGCATCCGATGATCTCAGATTGTCATGCCTTGAATGCTCGTCTCCAATTCTGGAAAATAGTCTTCATCACAACGCCTTGATTGTCAAGTTCGAGTACTATAATTTCGATAAGAAACCAGCGGAACCCTCGTTCGCATACAATTATTCCAGGGCTGACACTATAGCCATGAATGAGTTTTTATTAGCTGTAGACTGGTCATTCTTGGGTGCAGCTTATAGCCCAGAAGCCTCTTACGCAAATTTGCGTCAAAAACTCTTATCATCAATCTCAAATTTTGTACCTTTAAAGAGATCGGTTCCGAGTAATAAGCCGCCGTGGTTTAATGCGAAGCTGAGTAGCCTCAAGAACTCTAAAAATAAAGCGTTTAAGAAACATAAAAAGAGCAATGATGAAACTGATCGTCTTATCTATATTAGACTTAAGAAAACATTTGATTGCCTTAATAAGTTTCTTTATAAGAACTATATGCTCAAACTAGAGTCTAACTTGAAATCAAGCCCATCCTGTTTTTGGTCTGTCATAAATTCTAAGAGGAAAACTAACGGTTTTCCGACTAGTATGGAATATGATGGTGAAGTATCCAGCAACACGCAAAGTGCATGCAACCTGTTTTCCAAACTCTTTCAAAAAGTGTATCTAAAATCTACATCCCCACAAGGTTCTGCCCACCTTTCTGCGCCTGCTTTATCTATCTCTTCCTTCGCTATTACGACCGATGATGTGCTTCTGTCAATCTCAAAACTGACAAACAGTACAAAATCTGATACGGAGGGATTCTGTCCTATGTTTTTTAAAATTTGCTCAAATGCTGTGGCGGAGCCCCTGTCACTTCTTTTTCAATAATGTCTGACCTGTGGAATTTTCTTAGATTCGTGGAAGCTTTGTTCAATTAATCCCATATATAAGTCTGGTGACCGCAACGATGTCTGCAACTATAGACCCATAGTTAAACAGGGAACTCTGGCAAAGATATTTGATGACATAATCCAACGCAAATTATTCGATCACATAGGTAAGGCCATTGTTGACTGCCAGCATGGTTTTTCCCCTGGGAGATCCACTTCTACCAACTTAGCTTTATTGACCAACAGAATTATCGATGCATTTGAGACATATGCGCAACTTGATGTCATTTACACTGACTTCTCGAAAGCATTTGATAAAGTTGATCACAGGATACTATGGAATCGAAGGTAACTTATTGAGGTTTTTCTCTAGTTTCTTATCGAATAGGAGGCTATTTGTATTTTTGGAGACGTAAAGTCATCCTTATATATCGACGCTTGGTCGGGAATTCCGCAGGGAACCCATAGCGGCCCTTTATTATTCCTGATTTTTATTAATGATTTGCCTAATTGTTTCAACTTCGCCAAATGCCTAATGTTTGCAGATGATGTCAAATTGTTCTTAACAGTCCGTAATATTTCCGACTGTGCCAATTTACAATCAGACCTTGATTCTTTTGCTGAATGGTGTATTGACAATAATTTGTTTTTGAATGTAAATAAGTGCTGCGTTGTTTCATATTCGAAAAAGTCAACTACAACTTATTTCAATTACAATTTAAATGCCGAACCTTTAACTCGTTCATATGAGATTAAAGACCTGGGTGTCATTTTCGACACCAAACTCTCATTCTCTCGTCACATTGACTTTATAGCTTCGAAGGGATTTGCAATGGTTGGATTTATAAGACGTAATTCTGGATACTTTAAGGATCCAATGACGCTGAAAGCACTTTTTACCGCTTTGGTACGAACTCGTCTGGAATATTGCTCGATAATATGGAACCCATTTTATGAAGGGAGTTCATATAAAATTGAAAGAATTCAGAAATTATTTAGTAGAATCGCTCTACATATGCTTAATTGGCCCAATGGCCTTCCATCCTATGACAGCAGGCGTAAACTACTCGGCCTCCAGGCTTTGTGTGAAAGGAGAACTTGTATCTCACTCATGTTAGCTTATAATGTAATTAATGGTAATGTCAACTGTGCTGAACTGTTAAATCTATTCATCTACCATATCCCTTCGCGCGAGTTACGATATAATAGGTTGTTTATCGAGGTTACTCATAGAACCAATTATGCAATGAATGCACCAGTAGCCAGAGCTGTACAGCTAGCAAATCGATACAGCAACGTTCTTAATTTTAAAAACAGTTTATATAAATTTAAACTGGAATTGTTTTCTATTTTTAATTAGTCTGTATAAAAGCTTGTACTTTTTAGACCGTAATAAATAAATAAAAAAAAAAATAATACAAGCTGCAGAACTTAACCGCGCTGGAACAATATTTTATAAAAGCGTGCAACTGTTGGCATATGCTGACGATATTGATATCATTGGCCTTAACAACCGCGCGGTAACTTCTGCTTACTCCAAATTAGAAAAAGAAGCGGAGAAAATGGGATTGGCAGAGAGTCAGCGCATTCGCGCCTTGGCAACCAAGCCACTGTTGGCAGCAATAATTTCGAAATAGTAAAGGACTTCGTTTACCTGGGAACCAGCATTAACACCAACAATAATGTTAGCTTAGAAATCCGACGAATAATTACTCTTGCAAACAAATTCTACTTCGGACTGAGTAGGCAATTGAAAAGTAAAGTCCTCTCTCGACGAACGAAAGTAACACTCTACAAGTCACTCATCGCACCCGTCCTGCTATATGGTGCAGAAGCGTGGACACTAAGGACATCTGATGAGGCGGCTCTGGGAGTATTCGAGAGAAAGGTTCTTCGAAAGATTTGTGGACCTCTACGCGTTGGCGACGGCGAGTACCGAAGAAGATTTAATGATGAGCTGTATGAACTTTACGCAGACGCCGACATAGTTCAGCGAATTAAAACACAGCGGCTTCGCTGGCTAGGCCACGTAGTGCGAATGAGCGAAGATGCTCCAGCCCAGAAGGTATTCTTATCGGCACCCGCCGGTGGAAGCAGAGGAAGAGGGAGACCACCACTCCGATGGAAGGACCAAGTGGAGACCGATTTGCGATCCCGCGGTGTTTCCAATTGGCGCCAGTTGGCGCAACGAAGAAACGACTGGCGAGCTATGTTGGACGGTCAAAATCGCCCAGGCGGTTAGATGACCATTTAAAGAAGAAAGAAGAAGATACCAATAATCATACAGTGGTACACGATTGCTAAATCCCAATCAAAATTTTTTTTGTGATTGAATCTCTAAAAACCTCACAAAATTGTCACAATAAAGAAAAGTAGTGCATTCTTTAAAATGTCTAATGTGGCCGAAAACAAATTTTTTTCTGAAACTGATATCTTCACAGATTACTGCACTCGGTTCCGCTCAACCCCGATTCAGGACAATATCGAGGCATCCCTAAAATTGAAAACGAAAATATCGATGTAATTTGGGATCGAGTATAGAGCGCCTACGACGTAGTAGTAGAGATGGACGATCAGGATATTTCTAAGGACTTCAAGTCCGCCGCTTTCGGTAAATACCGAGCCTGCCTCATAGCATATGAGGACAACAAAGCTCAAATAGGCGATCAAATTCAACTCAAAGAATTGAGTAATCCCGCGCCTCCAATACAGACCCAAGAGTCCTCCTATATGAACCTTAAAGTCCCGCCGTGTAATACAGAAATATTTTTTTGAAGGATATGATCAATGGCCGTCCTTCCGTGACATGTTCACTGCGGTCTATATCAACCACTCGAAATTCTCCAATGCCAGAAATTCAATCTTCTCAGACACAAGACTAAAGAAAAGGCAGGTCAAATAGTGGAACAATTGCCTCTAAGTGACGACTACTTTGCCCTAGCATGGGAAGCTTGCAAGTCACGTTACGAAAACAAAAGAGTCCTCGTCGATACCCAAATCCGAATTCTCAGGAACCTAAACGCGATTCAATTGGAAAAGAGTGATGTAATCCAGAGGCTACAATCCTCTGTAAACAACTTCCTCGAAATGCTAGCGACACAACAATTCAAAACCACTAATTGGGACCTCATATTCGCATATCTGGTAACTTGAAAGCTTCCAGAAAATACAGTTGTTCTGCGGGAGAAGCCTTTAAGGTCCAAAAAAGACCTCTCTAAGTGGTTTACAATGAAACAGTTTCTGACTACTCGCCACGAGATAGTGGAAAGGGTGGATCAATTGCTACCGGCCAAACCCCGATATAATCCATCATCCACAAACTTCCCAAAGCCTCTTCGCAGTCAAAACAAACCCCAGTTCAGGCAGCGTCAGCGCCTAAGCCACAGCAACAACTCCCTTACACACACAAATGCACACGCCACAGAGCAGCAAAAATTGTATGCTTGCAAATTTATGCAAACAGTCCTCCCATCATACTCTACAAAGCTGATTGCGGTATAAAAAGCTGTCCATTCCAGAGCTCAGAAGTTCGTAAGAAAAAACAATCTTTTCCAGAATTGTCTATCCCAAACCCACGTCTTAAAAGACTGACAAAGCACGAGAACGTGCATGCACTGCCAAGGCCGGCATATCACCACCCTTCACGGCGCAGCAGCCCACAGTACAAGTTCCGGGATTCAAAGGACGAGATCCCAACAAGCCATAATCGAGGCCAGCAATCCGAGGCTTCAGAACATCAGCCAGGGGGTTCCCGAGGAAGGAGATCCCTCTTCGCCCAACACATCCCAAGTACAGCCGTTCCATGCTAAAAAGGATAGCCAAATTATACTTTCCACAGCAATCGTCTTGGTATAACATAGAGGGGACTTGTTCAAGCTCAGAGCTTTAGTGGAGCAAGACTCCGCAAGAAGCTTCATATCCGTCAAAGCCCAGACCAAACTGGAGCTTCCTTATATCCACTCCCTCTTTGAAATATCGGTAATGGGAGGCGGAGTGGTACAAACCTTTAACAAGCTGTGTTCATTGCCACTATGCTCGAATGATAATAAGGTTTAGTTAATGGTCCAGGCAATAGTACTACCCGGCCTCACTAGGCAACTCCCAACACTCCGGCTAAATGACAGCCAAAGGTGCAAATGGTCCCATCTCAAACTAGCAGACCAGAACTCCCATAGTAGTAGGGTAGTGATCATATCCCTCAAATAATGCTAAATGGCATAGAAAAGATCTCCCCCAACCTGCCAGCCCAAAACACAATATTTGTTTGGATGATAAGTGGCCAAATCCCCGAAAAGGTTGTAGCACACTCTTCCAAAGCGTGGTAGAAAACGAATGCCCAGCTGAATGAACAGCTGAGACAGTTCTGGGAAATTGAAATTTTATCAAAGCACAATAACACGAATTGATGACGGTCGATATATTGTTCGGCTGCCATTCAAGCCAACATTCACGAGCTATATCGACCTAGGACAATCCCGTACTACAGCCCTACGACAGTTCCATGGCATGGAACGTACTCTCCTGAAGAGGGCAATCACAAACGGCAGTATGACCAGATACTCGAAGTGTGGTCTGACAAAAAAACGTATAAGTTTGTTTTTAATGGCGATGTACAGAAAATGTGCCGCAAGATTCTCTTACACCTCGATGGACGAGACTACCAACGGATAATATTCCGAACTCCAGAAAACAGTCCAATAAAGGACTTCAAATTGAAAACGGTCACCTTTAGGGTGAATTGTGCTCAATTTTAGCTATTCGCACTCTGCACGAGCTGTCGAAAGATAAAGCTGACTCCCATTCAAGTGCAGCCCAAATATTTAAGTCCAAAATGTTGACGACATTCTATTCGCCATTCATGATCTACAATCAGCCGATAAATCCCTAAAAGATCCTATAGACGCTCTTAATTCAGCCGGCTTCCCCTGAAAAAAGATCACGGCAAACCATCCGAGACATATTCTTAAGGCAGACTAGCTAGAGACCGACTTTCCCGAATTCGAGAAAAGTAGTACCACCAAGACTCTAGGAATTCAATGGAATGTACTCTCGGACACCTTTTTGTACACTGTGGACTCGGATCCATCTTCCACAGCGCCATAGCAGCCACAAATCAGATTCTCTTCTCGATTGCAAAACTTTTCGACCCCGCAGGGTGGCTGACGCCAATAATGATACAGGATAAAATACTCATTCAAGAATTGTGGTTGGACGGGACGGATGGGATAAACGCGTCAAACCAATTTGCCAGAAATCTGCAGTCGATCTCAGGGATTCAAAAATCCCCGTGGTTTCTGCGACACCTCTGAAGAGGCTTATTGTGCCAAAGGCAAAGTGGCTCCTCTAAAAACCATAAGTCAGCCACGCCTGGAACTATGCGGAGCTCTCTTATAAGAATGTCTCCTGGCGACACGTAAAGACAACCCCGCCTCTTTACTAGAGGCTGTACTACAGTCGATCTCGCCAAATAAGAGTGGCTTTCAGAAACCCCTCGAAGATCGGGCTCAACCAACAGTCCGTAACGTCAATCTCCCAGAGTCTCGCCGAGTAGAAGCTCTACATGCTATGGAGGAAACTGAACATTTTTTAGAGCGTACGTTCTAAAATTTGTTCGTCGGCTAAAAGACGCGGTGAACGGTATTAATGACCTAGCCGACCCCTCCCTAACTGATGCCGATCTCCAACGATCGAAACATCGTCTGCTCATAATGACCCAAACTCGAAACTTCGCTCTTGAAAGAGAATGCCTATGGGCCTTGAAACCCATTGGTTAACGGAGCTCCCTACTGTTACTTAATCCCTTCCTAGACAAGAGCGCAGTCCTTCGCCTGGATGTTAGACTCGCCCCAGCAACACTAGCTTATATTGAGCGTTATACCGTTATTCTACCTGAAAATTCTCGGCTCTGTACTCTATACATACGATTCCTTTATGAACACCTCTTGCATGCTTAAGCTAGACTCATACGACAAATCATAAGGAAAGAACTATATATCGGTTGGCTCAAACCACTTATCAAAAAGTGCATATTCCCATGCAAAGTCTGCACCACTCACAAATAACAAACGCGATCACAAATAAGGGCAGCCTTTCCCTCCGAACGATTTGCTCCTTCCTTTACCACGACTGGTGTCGATTCCGCTGGACCTTTCCAGGTAAAGGCATCGATGCTCCGATCTCCAACCCTCGTAAAGGGCTAAGTGGCAGTCTTTGTCCATTTTACCACCAAGGCTTTTCTTGCTGCCTTCGATTCGTAGGACGCCGAGGATACCCTAATCAAATGATGAGCGACAACGGCAAAAAATTCATCGGCGCCAAGCGTGCTACCGAACTAGAAAACTGACTACCTCATCGACCTTCAAAAGCGTTACCTATGGAAAAACGCCCAAACTCCCCCGAAAATTGGCCACCTAGTTATCATTAAAGAAGACAAGTTAAATCCCACCGAGGGGCGACTAGGTCGAGTAGAAGGCGTACACCAGGCCGAGACGGACACATTCGTGTTGTAGACGTCCGCACCCAAAATGGTATTCTCACGAGACCTCTGACTAAACTATGCCTTCTCCCGTCATCTGAGAGTGACGCGGGCCCTCAGGGTCAACTCCCATCCCCCGAAATTACTCCAGTCCACTATGCTCGTGCTAGCGTAAACTCTAAGGCAACCATTTAGGCACTCCCTAAAATTGTGCTTCATCTCGGAATCTACCTAATGTTAATTTATACATTACTCTCTCTTTTCTACAGATGGATCGTCAACGCCCTTCAGTTCCAACACCACGCCGCTCATTGGCAGCGCAGTTGAACCTGTCGGCAACCCGCCCGCGCCGTATCGAACCCGTACCGTATTTCCGGAAATTCCGGTTGTGTATGCAGCATCACGCGCTTCTGATGTGCCCTGTGTTCAGGGCTGTTGAAATATCATTGTCAAACACAATTTCATGGCAACTCTTTTTCTTTCTTCATTCCTTTTTGCATACATACATATATATACATGACACAGCAGGTTTTTGCACTGTCTGTTAGTTCAGTTAGTTGATTTAGTTATATTGTAAAGTACTTTTTTCTTTTTCTACAAATATTAATAAAAGCGTTCCGTAAAAGCGAACTTTGTATCCAACTGAATTCTGTTGCTCTTTTTGTTTGGCTAAATTAATCTGCGCAATATTGGAAATCCTCGGATTAATTCAACAGGTTATGGGCCCAGAAAATTTACCCAGGAAATTTGTCCAATAAGCTTCAACAACAAAAAAAAAAGAAATTTAGCCACATCAAGAATAAATTGTAATAGCCATAGTCGTCTTGCCATAGCGTATTGGTCAATCATTCAGAATGGATTCATTCGGCGACAGAAAAGACGAGAACAATTTCACAGGCCACATTTTAAGTTAAGTTGTAGCTTACATGAAATCACGTGCATTAACTGATAATATAGAAGGCAGAGCGCCAACCGATACTGCAGCTCAAGAAGACTATTATCCAGTCGTTGGATGCTGCGCATGGAAATCTTGTTTTAACATGTAAAACTGCGAAAGAAATGATGGAAAAGCTCGGCAGCATTTATGAAAATAATTCCGATATCCGAGCAATGACTTTATACGAAGAATTTTTTACAGTGAAAATGCGAGGTGATGAATCAGTAGCAGGTTATGTAGCTCGAGTTAATCAACTAGCGTCAGAAATCGAACAGCAAAATGAAAAACTATCGATAGATTCAAGATGGCACGTATCATTACTGGTTTAACGTCAAATTTTAATAATTATAAAACAGTGTGGTACAAGACTAAAGAAAACCGAACGATTAATGCATTGATGTCATCTTTACAGTTGGAAGAAGAAAATTTAAATCGATTAAATGGAGAAGAAACAGCTGGTGTTAGCGCAGCGTTCGCAGCAAAAACTAAGCCGAAGCTATATAATCGCAAAGATTCAAATCCGAAATCAAAAATTGATAATTTGAAGCAAAAAACGAGGTGTAATGCGTGCGGGCAGAAAGAACATTGGGCTAGGGATAAAGGCTGTCCAAAATATGAAAAAATATACAGGCAAAACCAGCAAAGAAGGTGGTGAAATGGCATGGTGTTCCGTCTAGCTAACAATGGAATTACCAGGTATGGAATCTGATAGTTGGTATGTTGATTCTGCAGCAACAAAACATATGACATTTCATCGAGAATGGTTTTCTACACTACGAAAGTACACTAACGGTAGCAAAGTTAAAGTCGCAAATAATAGTTGTTTACAAATCGAAGGAAAAGGAACAATTCTAATTGATGTAAAAATAGGCAATCAGTGGAAGCCAGTTCGTCTAGAAAATGTACTGTACGTTCCGGAACTCAGCGAAAATCTGCTATCAACAAGCATGATAACAGATAAAGGTATCACAGTGATAATCGACGAAGAAGGTTGCAAATTTGTCGACCAGTTGAACAAAGTTGTTGCCGTAGGAAAACGCAACGAACTGAATCAAATTAAAATAAGTTCTCGATTACATATTGATGAATATGCAAACGTTGCTGCTATTTCATTGCAGCATTGGCTTCGTCGTTTGGGACATGTGCATGCTGACGCTATCAAGCAAATGTGTAAGAATGGTCTAGTTACTGGTGTCAGTTTGTCTGATAATGAAAGTTTTTTTGCGAAGATTGCGTATATGGTAAAATCACCAGAGCAACACACAAAACATCTGTTAAGCGAGCATCAGCAAGAGGCGAATATATGCATGTAGACTTATGCGGTCCGAGTGATACTAATGGAGTAGGTGGTATTCGCTACTTTATGTTAGTGAAAGATGAAGCCACTAGTTTTCGTTTTGTGTTTTTGCTAAAGTCAAAAGATGAGGCTTATAGTCACTTGAAGTCATTAGTAGCACTTCTTAAAGATATGAATGGTGCACAAATCAAGCATTTTCGATTCGATAATGGAAGAGAATTTATCAATCGAAAATTATTGACAAACTTATTAAGAAATGAAGGTATTCAGCTTGAAGTCATCGCGCCGTACACTCCCAAACAAAATGGTTCCATCGAACGTGACAATCTAACTGTCCAAGAAAGCGCGAGAACTATGCTCATTGCAAGCGGTTTGCCGAAATCACTATGGCCGGAAGCAGTACGCACAGCAACATATTTATTGAATCGCACAACAAACAGCAATTGCATTGGAAGCACGCCATATGAAAAATGGTTTGATCGCAAACCACATTTGGGTCATGTAAAAATTTTCGGAACCGAATGCTTTGTACAGATTCCGAGACAAACGCGTCGTAAGAAATGGGACCCAAAAGCAAAAAAGGTTTATTGAATTGGCTTCGAGTCCACAAATAAAAATTTCCGGTTGTATGATCCATGTAGCGAATAGGTTTTAATGAGTTGCAACATTCGCTTCAACGAGAAGCAAGCTGTCAAGTATGTGATTCACGAAGAATCAGAAATTGAAGATAGCGAGGTCAGCAACAACTGTGAGCAAGAGTCTGAACATAAAGATGAAATCACCTCCCAAGAACAAAATGTTTTAACAAATGATGAGGAGACGTGTGACGATCATGAATCGCGACAAAACAAGCGTTACAATTTTCGACCAAAAGTTAATACAGCAAGTCGACTGATCGAATCAGGTTATTCGGCGTTAATGTGTGAACCAATGTCATATGAGGAGGTAATTAATTCAAAAGAAGTGCAACAGTGGAAGCATGCGATGGACGAAGAATATGAATCCCTCATGAAAATGGCACTTGGAAACTAGTTGATGCTCCGGAAGATCAAAAGGTAATTAACAACCGTTGGGTGTTTAAAGTGAAGCAAAACCCAGATGGTACAAGAACGATTCAAAGCGCGTTTAGTTGTTCGTGGTTTCACACAACAGTATGGTGTCGATTATGAAGAAACTTTTAGTCCGGTAGTGAAATATACGTCGGTTCGATTAATTCTGGCTTTGGCAGCGAGTCACAAAATGAAGCTAACTCAGTTCGACATTAAAACAGCCTTTTTGTACGGTGAACTAAAAGAAAATGTCTACATGAAACAACCATTAGGTTATGAAGACAATAGTGGGCGTGTATGCAAATCAAGTAAAAGCTTATATGGACTTAAGCAAGCTTCGCGATGATGGAACCAAAAATTCACTTTTTTTATTCGCAAATTCGATTTCAGGCCTAGCAGTTCAGATCCGTGCGTGTTTGTTCCTAAGAAGGACAATGAAATAACCATTATCGCCATCTACTCGTATGTGGATGATGAATTGTTAGCAACAAACGAAGAGAGCGAAATTGATGTGATCATTTCATACTTACGACAACATTTTGAAGTAAAAGTATTTGAGGCCAAATATTTTCTCGGGTTTGAAATTGAAAAGTTATCCGATAATTCAATCCATATACACCAAAAAGCATATGCCATGAAAGTTTTAAATCGTTTTAAAATGATGGATTGTAAAGCAGTATCAGCTCCGATGGACTGCAATCAAAAGCTTTGTGATTTTGTAAACGACGATCACGACAAATCATTTCCATATCGAGAAGCCGTTGGCAGTCTGATGTATTTGGCAGTCGGAACAAGGCCAGATATCAGTTATGCTATAGGTGTCGTGAGGCGATATTTGGAGCGACCAACTGCAGCACACATAAATGCTGTAAAACGAATCAAGAAGTACATAAGGGGCACGTTGAGTAAAGGTATCCTTTACCAAAGCGACTGTAAATTTGATTTTGTTAGTTATAGCGATGCAGACTACGCTGGACACACAGATACTAGAAAGTCAACGAGCGGTTATGTCTTTCATATTCGTTCGGGTGTTATTAGTTGGGCGTCAATCAGGCAACAGTCAGTATCAACTTCTTCAAGAGAATCGGAATATGTAGCCGCCTGTCAAGCAGTTAAAGAGCTAGTTTGGTTGAATGTACTTGTGGGCGAGCTATCGGGGAAAAACGATTTCAAGGTCAAGCTATACGTGGATGATATAAGCGTGATCCGGCTAATCAAAAACCCGGTATTCCACAAACGAACGAAGCATATTGATGTTCAATATCACTTCATAAGGGAAAAAATTGAAGAAGGCTATTTCGACTTGGAATATATTTGCACCGAAGAACAAATTGCAGATACATTTACAAAGCCATTAAATAAGAATCGGCACATGCTTTTATGTCAATATATGAATTTAACATTTGATTAACAAGGAGTTTTAATATATGTACATTAGGCCGGGTCGATTTGTGGGGAGGCAAAAAAATCCCCATTGCTCTTTGAAAATCATATTCTAGGGATCAAAATAAGAAACTTTGCCGAAGGAACCATAACTCTAAAACGAATTTTGATGTCCCCCATTTGGGTAGGGGCAAATTTTGAAAAATCCCACTTTGACCCATTTAGAGTGCTCCAATCGAGTCCAAATGTATGACCGACCCCCACTAACTTCGGAGGCCCGACCCACCGATGCCAGTGGCACACCCCCTGGAACCGCCCTGGAGGTTCACCATAAAAACATTTAAAAAAAACGACGGTTTTGCACTTAAATGAAAAAATCAGCGAAATGCCTATGTTTTTTCTTTTTAGAGTTTATTTTTCTCTTTAGAAATTTATTTAGTCAGAACATATGTAAATGAAAAAATGAATTTAACTTAGTAATAGAAAAGAAATTAAAAAAAATTATTAGAAATTAGCGTTTTTACAACCCTTTTAAAACCAAGGCATCACTGTGATGTATTTGCATGTCGTAAACATAGTTGGGTGGGTTTTTTATTCAACCGTTTTAAAAAATGAAGGTATCACTGTGACACAATTGCAGATCGTAAAATTGCTTGTGTTGTTTTTTTTAAGCCACCACAAGACACAGCAGGTAGAATTGAAATTACCATTTCATTCTTATTACCTCTTTTCGTAGACCATATATAACGCAACAGTTTTTGTGAATGCATTAAGTCGTTGTGAAGAACTCAAAGTGTGAAGTGCTAATTTCAGATAAAAAAATATTTCAAAAAAAATAATAAGTGAAGTGACCATTCCGAATCAAAAAGTTTACAATGAATCCACCATCCTCTACACCGCAAGATGAAGCAACTACATCAACAACTATCGAAACCCAAATGAGTCATATACCCAAGCATGATGTTACTGTTTTTGGTGTGTCTACTGATTTAACTGATCTTAATTTACCAACCCATCTGGATATCTTGAGATATTATTTTTACGTAAGCGAACGTGCTAAAACAGAACAAAAAAAGTTTTCCCATAAATCATTCACTATTCAAGTACAAGATAAGTTGATTGGAATTTCTTGGTATTGTGGAATTTCTTGGTATGGAAATAATGCTGAAAAAAAGTGTATTCAATAAATTGAATAAATTGCTTGACAAGTATCAAGAGCAAATCAAGAGAAGAAACAACACCCAACAATTTACAGAGTATGTAAAATCTCTGGAAACAATTTTTTACATTGGAACATGTAAATGCGATTTGAAGGCAGCTCCATGTGCATGCGGCTGGGTTCCCGAACGCCTCAAAGAGTTCATGCACGATCAACATAATCAGAGAAGACTAACAATGGATGCATTTATGATGGAAACTGAAGAGCAAGGAGCAACGTCTATGTCATCAATGCCAACATACCAAGATCCCGATGATTCAACATACGCACCGCCACCGGTTCAAGAAGATATGGATAGAAGCACAAGTTCACAATACACAGAGAGATGCGATTGTTTTAACTTTGCCTTGGTATGTGACAGATTTGGTGTGTCTGACAGAGTAGCATCAGCATTGGGAACCGCTCTTTTGCAAGATTTTAAAATTAAAGATAAGCATGGGAAACCTCTCATCATGGATAAATCGGAGGTTCGCAGAGAAAAAGAGAAATGTAGACAAGAAGTGCTTCGCAAACGGCTAGATGATACCAATTTTTTAGCGTTTTCATTCGATGGCGGAAAAGATGATACTTTAACGATAGATAAAATTGATGAGAAGTATCATACTAGGATGGTAAAAGAACCTCATCTTGTTATTTTGAGGGAACCCAATTCTGAATTGATTGGTTACGTAAGACTGGAACATGAAACCGCTGAATACAAAACAACCAAATTAAATGGTTTTTTCAACGATAAAAATATATCACTGGATGCATTAATTGGAATATGCACTGACGGTGAGGTAACAAACACTGGCCCACACGGTGGAATTATACGACGATTAGAATTGCTGTTAAAAAGACCATTGCATTGGTTCGTTTGCCTCCTACACTTCAACGAACTTCCGTTTCGGCATTTGTTTGAAGCTTTGGATAAATCAACCAACACTGGACCAAGATCGGCAACCGGAGAACTGTCAAATCGAAACTTGTGAAACTCTTCCGGTAAGTTATTGCTATCACTCATTTATTATAATTGTCAAAAATTTTTTAATTACTTTATTATTATATATTTTCAGGTGGGGGACGGCTTCCAGAAAATTGAGTTGCAAAATATGCCCCTGCTCCAGAAATAATTTAATTTTCCACCGATTCGAAGTACTTATACGACATGGCCCATGCAATTTCTAGCGGCGTGGTTCCGGTGGATCTGGCTCACATCAAACCAGGGAAAATTGTACATTCTCGGTGGCTCACCAAGGCCGCTAGATTATTGCGATTATATGTGACAGCGGAAAATCCAGATGCAAATTTAAGAATTCTGGTTGAATTTATAATTAAATGTTATGTACCACTGTACTTCAATATCAAGTATTACAGCTCTGTCGTGTACGGCAGTGCATTATTTTTCAAGTTCATTGATTGATCACGATTTCTACAACCTCGTTTACGCAAAATTGTCAATCAAGTAATTAAAGATAATTCATATTATGCGCATCCGGAAAATATCTTGTTATCAATGTTGTTTGATGATAGGAAAGAAAAGCGCGACTGTGCCATCAAGAAAATTCTACGCTATCGAACCGATGTTGACGAGCCAATGGAACTTAGAGTTTATAAAAAAACAGATATAAACTTTAATTGCACAAGTTATACGGAAATGATCAATTTGAATGATATAAATATCAATACAATAATTTTTTTTAGTTTCTTTTCTATAACTCACTTAAATTAATTTTTTCATTTACATATGTTCTGACTAAATAAATTTCTTAAGAGAAAAAATAGATATTATTATAAATAAATAATAAATATTATTATAAATAAATAAATAAAAATAAAGAAAAAACATAGGCATAAAAGTTCGACCCAAATTGGTGGACATCAGAATTCGTTTTAGAGGTATGGTTCCTTCGGCAAAGTTTCTTATTTTGATCCCTAGAATACGATTTTCACAGGGCAATGAGCGATTTTTAAATCGACCCGCCCTAATGTACATATAGTTGAAATTGTATTGGACAATGAGTGGAAGTGTTGAAATATCATTGTCAAACACAATCTCATGGCAACTCTTTTTCTTTCTTTATTCCTTTTTGCATACATACATATATATATATATGACACAGCAGGTTTTTGCACTGTCTGTTAGTTCAGTTAGTTGGTTTAGTTATATTGTAAAGTACTTTTTTCTTTTTCTACAAATATTAATAAAAGCGTTCCGTAAAAGCGAACTTTGTATCCAACTGAATTCTGTTGCTCTTTTTATTTGGCTTAATTAATCTGCGCAATATTGAAAATCCTCGGATTAATTCAACAAGGGCCATGCAGCCGCCACAACGCTTCTTAGTCGCTAAGGCACATCAGTACTGCACCAATTGCTTAGCGCTTACCCACACCACTAACCAGAGCCGCCACAACGCTTCTTAGTCGCTAAGGCACATCAGTACTACACCAATTGCTTAGCGCTTACCCACACCACTAACCTGCACCTCCACAAAATACTGTCGGGTCTGCAGGCAACACCACCACAAGTTCCTTCGACGGGACACCGGAGGTCGCCAAGGCTAATAGTAGTGCGCCAAGCGCACATCAGCCCTCCGACCAACCAGCTTCGGGGTATAGTACGATCAAAAGTGTAGAGTTTTAAGGTTGAGCAGTAATTGCCTCTTTATTCAAATGTTCTCTGTTTTTATACAATTTTGGCTTATGTAAAGTCTTATTTACTAAAAACCATATTTATTATAATTCCTATATGATAGGTACATGTAAATAAGTAAGTGCATTTGAATTCGATCAAACGCTCAATGCAGCGTCAACATAAACACTTCGATCGAGCTTTCTACGTACATACATATTCAATAAGCATAAAAATGCATTGCTGGCAGAAACACTTCAGATTGATGCGTTTAGTTATTTGCTTACATTATTACATATTTATATTGTGAGCGAATGTGGGAAAAGAATTTATTTAAAAAGAAATTGATTTACTTAGTACGTCTCGGAGAGGCAGAATGTTTACCCGACATAGGTCCCATTTTACAACTGAGAGCATGCCTACGACCGAAATATGGTTGCAGATCATCGAGCTTCGCAGGCCACCCTTTTGCTATAAACTTATACACTTGTTTTAGAACGGTGTCCTTCGCCCCTAAACTGGCTATGTAATTTACGCTAAGCGGAGAGGACGTGGGCTCAGCTTGTATATCGACTTGCATGCAAGCATCGCTTCGATCAAATTCATTGTCGGGCCCCATTGGAAGGCGTGACAAGGCGTCTGCGTTGCAATATTGATCTATCGGTCTATATGGTATGTCGTACTCATAACACATTAGCAGCGATGCCCAGCGTTGTAAGCGTTGTATCATCATTGCTGGTAGTTGCTTATTCGGCCAAATAGGAACTGGAGGAACTTCTTGACCGCAAATATAATAGATCGCAATCCTAGTGGTGTATTACAACCATCAATCGGCACTTTGCATTAGGAAATTTACATTGGCTTCGTAGATGGTGTCTACCACACTCAGAATAGGACCCAGTGGGAAAGGTAATGTTTAGGAATGTATAAAGTAATGTATATCCCTATAGACTATGCATGAAATTATGCATGCATTTTTCTACAGCCATGTCATAGGAAAAATAATGTGTCGCTCGCAACAAACTGAAGTGAGAAAGTATTCATTATTTCTTATATTACTTTTTATTTATTTATTTATTTCTTACAGCTTAAACTTATCCTAGCTTATACCTATTTCTAGTATTTCATAAATGGAAAAATTACAGTAACAATTTGGTTGCCATTTTTTAGTGCTAAGCATGGGCAATTCTTCGGAACATACCAATACAAGGGTAGAACCAGTTGGATGCAGATAACAGCCCGTCTACACAAGTAAAGCGCGAAGACAATATATGAACGGCGAAGCACTGATGGAATAGTGATGCGTTTCAGTATAAGTTTTGGCAACTTTCTGCACGTGAGTATGTGGCTGTACATCTGGAAGTACTTGGTTCGCACGCACTTTGCACGATATTTTGAAGGGCTGCCCATTCTGCACTAAATTGGTAGTGTTTTACAGTAATCATAAAGTTTTTGTTTGAATTGATTCATATTACATAATTTTACATCATTTGGAAGTTCGTTGTAACATTTTAGGCCTTTATAATATAAGTTACATTTATCTGATTCTGTTCTATAAGAAGGTAAATTGAAATCATTTCTATTTCGAGTGTTTATGGAATGCATATTTCTGACATATTTAATGTTATTTTTCAAATAATCGGGCAGGTTGCCCTCTATTATATTCTTAATGAACTTCATGGTATAGTAAAAAAGCTGTTGTTGAACGCTTAGCCAATTTAGAGCCGCAAGCATATCTCGATAGGTGTATCATTGCGTTTACTAAGAATAAATATTATTGCCCGGTTTTGTTGCTTTTGCAATTTATAAATTTGACTATCTCTCATAATAAAAAATATTGTTGGACAGTAGATAAAGTGAGGCTCGATAATTGATCTGTAGACCATTACTTTCTACCTTTTATTTAAGTATCTACAGGTTCTTTGTGTGAAATACAATTTTTTAGCAATTTTCCCGACCGTGTAATCAACGTGCTCGTTAAAATTTAATTTTTCATCGATTATTATTCCTAGGTATTTGAATTGGTTGACTCTTTCTATAGATGCATTGCTTATACTTAATGGTTGCAATTCTGTGTTACTAAAATTGTCTTAATATAACCATGAATTTTGTTTTCTTCACGTTTACTTTCAGTTTGTTTAAGCATAACCAATCGTTGACTCTATTTAAGTCATTTTGTAACTTTGCGTACATTTCATTGACATTTTCGCCACTAATCATCAGTAATGTATCATCTGCGAATAATTTAATGTCACTATACTGCATGCATTTTGCGATTTATGTCGGGTAGTCTGATAATCATCCCATATACCTGTCTCTAAAGCGATGTTATAGAGCCTTAGCTTAAGTTTATTTAGATTTGCCAGTTCTGCGTCGTACCACTTATTCATAAGCTTAACGCAGACTTCTTTTGGGTATGTCAGATAGCTCATAGCACTTGATATATTGTTTTGTAATAACACAACCTTATTTTCAATACTCAGGTTCTCAAACTCAATATAATTACACTTACGCAATTGGCTAACGAGATTATCACTTGTATAGTTTTCCCAAGACGTTAAGATTTGTTTGACTCCCATTTGAAACATCTTATCTAATTTGACACTAAAGTAAATGGTTTCGTGATCTGTTATACGATGTTCATCTAGTCTTTTACAAGAGATGGACTCACTGTTCGTAAATAAAAGATCAATCAATGTTTCAGTGTTGGTCCCTTTTCGTGTATAAAAGTCAATTTTTTTGTCCATAGCAAAAGAATGAAACAAGTCAAGTAACTGCTTACTATATGTTGTATTTTTATACAGATTTATGTTGAAATCACCAATAAATATGATCTTATCATGTGTTAAGCACCTGTTACTCAATATGTCTTGCATGCATGCAATAAATTCTGTATCGCTCGAGCTAGGCGAGTGATATATCAGGCCTATTTGGTATTGCGGGAAAACATTTTTAATTTTGATTATTATACACCAGATGTTATTGTTGAAGGTATAGTTATAAATTGTTTTGTACTCAATGGAGTCATGTATGTATACTAGCACCCCACCAGTGTGTCTACTATGGGAATCACACCGTAAAACTTTGTATGTTTCAACCCGCAGCTCTTGGTTTGCTATGTCCTCAGTGGTGCATGTCTCTGTACATAAAATCAAATGGGGTTTCCGTAATTTTATATATGAAATCACATTACATCTTGTTGAAACCCCCTCTCCCCCTATTGGGGATATTGCAGCATACATTTATATTCCAAATGGCTAAATTCCATTCCAACTGATACTACTTACAGCCTTAGATAAGGTTCAAATTTTTTGGTGGGCATATGTATTCAAATTGTCATTTATGTTAGTGCATTCACTTGTATGGGTAAAGCGGTTTGAATTTGCCTTACTACTTATAACTGAACCGCAAAGCGGCATTTTCGCTGACTTTCGCACACATAAAAAACTAATTAAAAGATTGTAATTACTACATAATAGCTATACTTATTTAATACATATGTAAATACTCCTTTTTGTTTGTTGTTGTTCCTGCAATGCGTATTTAACCGGTTCGTTGTTCCGCGTATTCTATCATGTTATTAGAATGTTTGACAACTCTTTGCCCCACACTTCATTATCATTCGTTACCCAGAGAAAACTGATTCTAATCCTACCATTTTTTGGTTCATCGCGAGCATTTCTTCAAAACCGGCATAGTTTTAATTCTGAACTAAATATGGTTTGGACATATATGTAGCCCAAATAAGTTCAAAATTGAACCTCAAATTTTTTGCCGTTTGGGTACTATTTCGTTGGTTCCAAACCAGCCCAAGGCTCCACACATTTATACTAGTACGACTTTACCTCTATTTTCGATCGTTCTAAACAAGGACAAAATTCTAGGTTTATACCTAGAAAACCTCAGAAAGAAATTATTGTTAAAGCTTGCTTATTTTCCTATGCTGGATTTGAACTACAAATAAATACCCTACATATTGTAAAATATAAAATACTTTATAAGAATTATAAAGACTTAACTTTTTTCCATGTGCGACTCCAAATGCCTTTTAATGATAACTGAACTGCCGGTTTCGAACTAGTGAAAATCTAGTTCCTATCGCACTAGTTCATATAAGCCTCTTTATCTTTCTCGCTCAACCAGAAATTGATCTCACTAGCTACTGACTTGCCCACAGGGTACATTCAAGTTAACGCTCGTGTCGTGAGAGTTATAAAAAAGTTAAAGTTGCGGTGGACTTATAGTCCTCCGATAAACTGAATAAAACGAATTAAGTTAAACGTTATAAGTTAGTATCTGGGCTTTTCTCGGCGTTTTCATAAAATATGCTGAAACCCGGTGATTTCGCCATATAAAATTGTCACCGAAAACCTGCTGAAAACCGCCTGTTTTATCCCAAAACAGGAGCGAAAACCACTCAAAATCAGTGTCGGCTCTAAATTTTATCGATAGTAGTCAAAAAACTTACTTTCACATACCTGATATGTCTTTGTTTTGATTTTGATTGGTTTATAGAAAAAGTTAAAAAAAAGAAATACAAAAAGATAAGTTTAGGGGGAAGGGATAGCGAGCTTATCCTTATAGATGTTTGGAGGGGAAAACTTCACGAACTGCGCGGTGAGCGCAAGAACAGCCACGTTGTGGAAACAATGGCGGAAAATGGAAAGGACTTGTGCAGCTGCCAACAACAAAAAGTATTGCTTTCTCAACAACATGTTTTTTTTTATTAGTAAAGACCGCCGCTTTTGCAATCTATGGAAATTGTTTTTATTTGACGATGCATTCTCTATTAGCAACATTGAGCTCGATTGCCTTCTTAAGATTAGGATCTGCATAATTTTTTTCACTTCATCCGTCATCTAAAATTAAATTAAATATAATATAAACACAAATATTATAAAATGTTTAACAATAACTCACATTTGCACTCTCAATTGAATTATTGTTTACATAAGGTTGATTGATTGCTGTCAAGTTAAAATAACAGTCTCAGGTATGAACGCACTTCTTTTATGTGATGTGTTTTATACAAAACCTGGAGTTTTATACTGTAGTGTGTACGCAGTCTTAGATACTTATAAGTAAAGATATTTTGGTTATGAATATATTTACTTACCAGGAGTGGAGCTTTTCTAAAATAGATTTTAAAAACATATCGTGAAAATAGAAAAATGTCGATGAAAAATTTCAATTCGTCTTATATCTGAATGTATTTACAGCAATATTCAAGGGACTTTTGGACGCAGATTTCCTTTATTTGCCAGACAGAACGGAAAGGATAGTAGATATGGCTAATTATTTTATTTAAAAAAGGCGGGACAGCCCCAGCACTTACAGAAAATTGGAACTAATAACCATATCCATATGTCTTTTATTCGGGGCACATTAAACTAATTTTGAGAAAGTAGGCAGTGCAATGCATTATACATAAGAGGATAAAAAATAAGAGGTATAGCAAGCATACCCGTACAACGATGTGCTATTTAGCAATTTGTACCCTTTGACAGGTAGACGATATAATGCTGCAGTTTTTAAGCGCATCGATATGCATACACATGAACAGAATGTTGGTCTAAATGATGCGCGTACATACTTTTTTGCAACAAATAACTACCGGAAACACTGACACAGCGGTTATGAAAAAGGCTGCGCAATCCCTATACACTTGAAGCCCTTTGTTTTGCCCTCACATATAAATACAATTCATATGAAAACGCCTGAGTTTCTTATGAAACTGCAAAACAAAAACGATTTGGTATGAAGCTCAGGCACTTCCATATGAAATAGAAGTTTGCACTAACAAATTGGCAATGACAATTTTTTTTAAATATTAAGGCCCTAAAAAAAATATATATTCAGAATTGAATGTACTCGAATTTAATTGAACGAAAAAGGAAAACCTATGGGAGCGTAATCTGGAAGAAGTTTGATGCATAAAAATATTTTCCAGAAACACTAAAAGATCTAACTGAACAAAAACTAGCTTCAAAAAGCAATTAAAATGAAGCTAAGGTTGGTTCAAAACGGTCCGAAACATAGATGATCGCCACCCTAACTAGTGCAGCTGGGTATAAACATAGACTTTCTGGTCTCAGCATAGTCGAAAGTTATAAGCAAGGACTATTCCTTGACATACAAAAAAACACAAGCTTATTTCAAGAGGTGGCGTTTAGATGGAGACAGAATGAAATTTCGTATACTGATTTCAGTTGGCGTAGGGAATTTTGTTACCGAAAATGTGTGAAGTCGCGAAGTAACCACGCCTAACTTCTATATCTCATTCCCACAACAGCCGGCTCTATCGTACCGGAATGACCCTGGTTTTTTTACCCGGCCAAGGGCTGTTATTTTAGTGTAACCCTGTCCAATCTGTCCCGTCCCACCCTTAAATTGTCATCTTCGGAGCAAACCCTGGCAGCTGGGTTGCTCCATTGTCTCTTGTTACGGGCTGGGGTCGAACCCAACCCTGGCCCAAGAGATCTGCGTTTGCTAGAAGAAAATGTTTGGTTCAATGCGCCAAGTGTAAGAGATGGCTACATAAATCTGGATATTCAGGCCTTAACCCTGCCATCCACAGGCCCCGTACTGTCTTTAGTACTTTCGAGGCACCATGCCGTACACGCCTAAGGGCGTCCCGCGGTACACGTCGCTCTGGCGCTCCCCTACCGCCCCTACCAACTTCAAGTAGCCACAATGGTGGCTCGGTCTACACGACTGGCAGCACTGCTGCCATACCCACCTCACCCGCTCCCGACTGTCGCTCACGCTCACCAGCGTCTCCATCTTGCTTGCACGTGGGCCAGGACCCCACCTCCTCGTACCTTTCACTACGTGCACCGCTTGTCGGCAAAGATTATATAGGCCTGCGACATCGGTCAAGTGCAACAATTGCCTTGGCCTGTGTCACACCTTTATGTGTTTTGGGCACGCAAACGTAAACCTCTGGACGGATACGTTCATAGCCCCCTGTTGCAGTACACAGCCGCCTTCCACGCCAGATAACAACGCCATGGCGCTGTCAACTCTAGACTGCGACATAGTTTAGGCCTTAGCCTACTTCCACCTCGGCAAGCGCATCCGTCCCTCACGCCTAGCATATCCCCCCTCTCCCCTCCCAAAATTTTACAGCTGAACTGTAACGGATAATCTGGAAAAGATCGCGGAGATAACTGACTTTATGAAGTCGCACAACATCAAAATCGGCGCGATACAAGAGACAAAATTGAACACAATATCGGACTTACGAGCTTGTGGGGGGTACAATGTACATCGAAAAGACCGTCCCAGCGGTCATGGAGTGGCCTTGCGTTCATTACACATCACTCTGTACAATATAATCTATTTTCCCCTGACGTCGACCTCAGGGACTCTACCTTAGAATGCCAAGGCATAGTAGTCCGGTCAGGCGTCGTCGACCTGCAAATTATAAACATCTACATTCCCACTGCCACGTGTTGTCCTAGAGATTATCATCCCGCCATTAGTGCGTTGCTAAGGGGCGATAACCGTCTAATTCTAGGCGACTTCAACGCACATCACGATCTCTGGCACCCCAACTTGCCAGCAGACAGCAGAGGACACGCAATTGCAGACCAAATAGACAACTCAGCATTCTGTACAATCAATGAAGATGCCCCCACCAGGGTGGCAGGTAACTGCCACAGTTCGCCAGACATCTCCATAACGAGCGCGGGCCTAATTAACTTTGTCATCTGGCGACCGATGCTTACATTAGCTTCAGACCACCTACCCATCCTACTCTCCGTTGAACGACCGAACGACTTCGTAACGACTGATAAACTAACATACATTAACTTCACCAAAGCGGACTGGGACCGCTTTACGGACTATACAGAGCGCTCCTTCGCTGCCTTACCCACTCCTACAGACGAACGCAAAGATGAAAGAGGGTTTTGTAAGGTCATTGATTCAGCCTCAGGCTGCTTTATTCCTGCTGGTAGAATACCAGAAATTCGTCCGAATTTTCCTGCAAAAGCTGCGGCGATGGAAAAAGGAATGTGACCAAGTGAGACTCATCAATCCTGCAGATCCCAGAATCAAAGATCTCAATGCGGAAATTCGTAGGACAGTCAACGAATACAAACTCACCAAGTGGAAGCAACACCTTGAGGCATGCAACCTCTACGGCGGAGTCGGCAAATTATGGTCGTCGGTCGAGGCCCTATCCAATCCGACCAAATACAATGACAAGGTCGCCATTGCATTCGGCAACAATGTCAAATCGGACTACAGGAAACGCGCGAGCTTCTTTTGCTAGCTGTTTATAATGCATCCACCTGTGGATAGGACTAAAAGAAGAGTCCGACATGCGCACAAACACAAACACTCCACTGCGCCCATTGCCGTCTCAGTCTCAGAGGTCAAGGAAGCCATAATGAAGGCCAAACCCTCAAAATCCATCGGACCCGACGGAATCGCCATGACGATGATTAAACACCTAGGCCACGAGGGACGGAGTTATTTAGCGGCTCTTTTCAACCTCTCTCTAACTACTTTCGTCATACCTGTGATATGAAAACAAGCGATTGTAGTTCCCCTACTAAAACCAAGGAAACCGGCGAACAAAGGAGATTCTTATCGTCCGTTATCCCTCCTTTCGCCGGTTGTGAAGTTACTAGAGACCATTCTGCTACCTTACTTTATGGCAAATCTGAAATTGGCCGATCACCAGCATGGTTTCCGCAAATCTCACAGCACTACATCCGCTTTGAATGCCATTGCAACTCAGATAAATTATGGTTTGAATCAACACCCATCAAAGCACAGGACGGTTCTCGTGGCACTTGACTATCAAATGCATTTGATACGGTCAACCACGCCACACTCCTTCGCGACCTGGAAGAGACACCGCTCCCTGCCGGCCTTAGAAGGTGGACCGCTAATTACCTCAATGGTCGACAGGCATCATTTAAATTCCGGAACAAGAAGTCAAGGCCACGAAGAATAAAACAAGGGGTGCCGCAAGGTGGTGTTCTCTCTCCCCTTTTGTTTAATTTCTATATTTCGAGACGTCCCCCCCTCAGAGGGAGTCTCCATTGCTTCCTACGCTGACGACTGCACGATAATGGCCTCGGAAAAGGGTCCCTCCATTGTGCAACTCTGTACTAGAATCAACAGTTACCTCCGTGACCTTTCCAGCTTCTTCACCGAGCGAAATCTGACCCTATCTCCGACTAAATCGACGGCGACCCTGTTTACGACATGGAATGCACAGATGGGGCAAGAGTTAAATGTCCACGTATACGGAGTACCTCTACCTACTGTCAACCACCCTTGGGTCATCTTGGGTGTGACGTTTGACAACGGCCTCACCTTCGCTGGTCATGCCACCGCAATAACTTCAAAGGTACAGAGCCGCAATACGATCTTCAAGTCACTGGCCGGCAGTACTTGGGGAAAAGACAAAGAAACATTGCTTGCTACATATAAGGCTATTGGCCGACCAGTTATTTACTACGCTGCGCCCATATGGTCGCCCAAGGTTGGAGTAAATTGCAAGTCCGCCAAAACACCGCCATCAAAATTGCTACGGGATGTCTGCTTATGTCATCTGAGTTTCACCTCCATCAAGAGCAATGTTCAAGAGCACGTGGAACTCTTGAGCAAACAGTTTTTACTGAACTGCCACAAACCTAATCATCCAAACCGTCATCTATTGGATGAAGCTCCGTCCCCTAGAGACATAAGACATCTCCGTAAGCACAATGATGAGATCCGGTACCACATTACCTTGCCGTTTGATCTGCGTAACCATAGGCGGGCTCTAAACGACCTCCATACTAAGTCGGTAGACAGATCCCTCAGATCTCGGCCTGTGAACCTCATAATTGACATCGAATCACCTGAAATAGCTGATGAGGAGCGTGTACTTCCGAGGGAGACTAGAGTCATACTAGCACAACTTCGCTCTGGATATTGTAATAGGTTAAAATCTTACTTATCCAGACAGAACGCCAACATACCAAACACATGTCCTGCATGTGGTATGTGCCCTCATGATACCAAACATCTCTTCTCCTGTTCAGTCGAACCTACTCTTCTAACACCTACATCACTCTGGTCCAACCCTGTAGAAACTACGCGTTTCCTCGAACTTCCGTTAGAAGAGCCTGATGACAATTTAGAGTGATCGAGCCCATTGGGCAGAGCAAAGCACTGTTAACAACAACAACAACTTCTATATCTGTATGAAATGTTTTAGTTCTGAATTTAACTTGCAAATGGTTCTTTCAACAGCCGTATAAATTTGTTTGAAATTTAGTTTGTTCCCGATACTATCTTCACGAGAATCCCCGAACACCCACTTCTGTTATAATTGCCGAAATTGTTCTGCTTCAGTTACATAGCTAAAATCAGCAGGAAGAATCTCCGTAATTAAAAACGAGTAAGGAAGTCTAAGTTTGGGTGGAACCAAACTTTATATACCTAGTAGTGATCTATTATGGCATACCAATTTACACAGGTCTATTTTAATACTTTTCAGTTTGTATTATAAAGCCAGCTGATTGCTTTCAATAAAAACACTTCTATCATGAGTTTTGAGGGGTAAATTAATTTTAAAAAAATATAAATGTGTGGCGTGATAGACAATAGGTAAATCATCATAAGCCTTCTAAGAGATTTTTGCGCCGAGATTCCCTTCCAATTTGTGGTGTGCCGTTTTGAATTTTTTCCTGCAAATTGGCGGGACGTACAGATTTTTGCCGACTTCGAACGGCATCTACAAAGGAGATGAATTATTGCAGAGAAGCCTTCTATAGCAGAAAGACACTCGGAGAGTTTGCCAAATCACTGCCGAAGGGCGACCCCGTTTTGAAAAACTTTTTCAAACCACCACTTTTGATGTTACCTGTCCCAGGGCTCGAACCTGCCATTAATTAATTTGTATATAAATAGCTTCCCTTCCAACAACTGCTGACCACATTTTTGCAAAATTCCAATACATGTAAATTTCATGTTTGAACAATTTGCGTTCAAATAGACAGACGGACGCGGAGAAGGACATGGCTAAATCGACTCAGCTCATCGTCCTTATTGTTTCAGTTTACTTATTGATGGGACCATCTCTTCTTCTTCTCATACTTACAAACATTTCATGTTCATGAAAGGTATGAAAATCAAAAAAGATATATAACTTATCTATTGCAGTGGGGTACTATTTGCCCGGAATTTTTTCTAGGTTGAGGTTTGCTTAAAAAGCTTACTATGTGTGCAAGATCTTACTCATATAGCTTGCATGGTTATAGAAATATCGCGTTTTACATTTTACAAACAAATTTTTCAGAACTATGTTAAAAAACTGGTCGTGGCCATAGACCGATTTCGGCCATTTTTACAGCAAACCAATCACCATTCTATATTCAACATTTTCGCCAAATATTGTTTCGATAAATCTATATTTACCTGAGTTATGGCATAAAAAGTTTTGTGGAATAAATCACTATAAAAAGCGCGGGGCCACGCCCATTTCCAAAAAATTTTTTTTTCGACTTTCTTCGTTCACTGTGAATGTGAAATGATATAAAGCTTTTGTACGCAAGCTCATTGGCTATTAAATATATCAATGATCCTTTTCAAAATCTTTCGTATTAAAGTGGGCGATTAACCGACTTCGCCAATTTTTTTTCGGAACATTCCTTCTATTAATACAAGGTGGCGCAAAAGTAAGCTTCCGATGTTCAGCATATCGGTTGTGGCACATGCAGTGTGTGCTGTTGCACCGTCTTGTTGGAACCACATGTTTTCCAATCCCAATTCATCAAGTTGCGGCAAAAAGAACTCGTTGATCATTGCTTTGTAGCGCTCACCATTCACAGTAACCGTTTTTCACCGACCGATTATTGGTCAAATAAATAGTCAGCAATATTCCGCGTTCTGGAGCAGTGTAGCGTAACATTGTTTATTAAGGTGTATTTAGCATGTGTTTACTACACAAATGTCAAAACAGAACTGACTTTAGGGGCCAATCGCAAAATTTATAGCATTTTCTGATAGGAGGATTACTTTTGCGCCACCTTGTATAAATATGTGTTATAAATTTAGTTCCGATATATTGAACAGTTTTTGATTTATGATAAATATTATTTCTAAATTTGACTTAATCAAAAGTAGGTGGTGCCACCCAGTTTTTTTAAAAAATTTTTTTTTAAATTTATTATGTGCCTTAACGTTAAATTTTATCCTTATAAGTATATTATGTACTGAATAATCAATTTTTTTGTATTTTCGAAAATATAAAAGTGGGCGTGGATATCATCCGATTTCGCCAATTTTAAATAGCGCTCGGAGATGTGTGCCAAAGAACCTGCATACTAAATTTCATTAAGATATCTCAAAATTTACTCAAGTTATCGTGTTAACAGACGGTCGGACGAATGGAGGGACGGACATGGCTTCAGCAATTCCTTTTTTCCTCCTGAACGTTCTGATATATAAAACAATATCTATTTCGATCTGTTTATGCCGTTACTTTAAAAGAGACCAAAACATTCTGAAATTTAAGTGGTCTAGAAACAACATTTTTGTTAATGGTTTAAAAATTTTCAGACTATTAAACCCGCGACAAGGGTGTATTAGATATATGATATGTGGAATCATTGATATTCATACGTTTCGAGAAAGTAATATGAAAACACTTAGGTACTTATGTTAAGTATTAGCCGATTATTTTTACACCAGTTACTTAATTTATCCAAATCTAATTGCATCAGTTCAGAATCATGAATGCTATTGATTAAAGAATATATTTTAAGGTCATCCGCGTACAGCAGAAATCTTACTGTAGAGAAGCAAGAGCAAATGTCATTGATAAATAAGACAAAGAAAAGTGGGCCCAAGATGCTTCCTTGTGGAACACCGGAGCAAGCAACGAAAGGAAGAGACCTAACATTGTCAACCACCACCATACATTGACGATTATAGAAGTAAGATTCAATCCAACTCAGGAAGCCAGAATGGAATCCCATCAGGGCTAGTTTTTTGGTCAGAATTTAATGTGAAATCCGATCAAATGCTTTAGAAAAGTCGGTATACACTGTGTCAACTTGACATCCTGATTGAAAGGCTGCGATGCAGTCATCAGAGAAAATAGCCAAATTAGACACAGTTGAGCGTCCCGGAAAAAAGCCATGCTGTTCTGGACACACGATATTCTTGACAAAGAAAAGTAGTTTCTCTTGAATAATGCATTCGAAAAGCTTAGCTGTGGCGGAAAGTTTTGAAAGTGGCCTATAATTGCTAACGTCATTTTTATTGCCACTTTTGAAAATAGGTGAGATCAGAGCTAATTTCCATGCGTCAATAAAAGTACCCGAAGATAAGGAATGGTTAAAGATTAACAAGAGTAAGCTAGAGTATTACACTGCTTGAACACAATCACAGACAAACCATCAACATCGGTATTTGACGAGGGTTTAAGTCGAGAAATGCCCCTAACGACATCGTCATTAGACAACACAAGGTTCCCAAAATCAAAAGCTGAATGTGTGTTACAACAAATGTCATCACAAGTGCCGGAATCAGATACAAAATTTATCATTAAATATTCGAAAAAAAGATTTTCCGCATCCGCAGGACAAAAAAGCTAGTCAGGGATTGTATGAAGAAAAATAGTTAGACTTTTTGGAAAAATTCAAAGGGTGGTTGGCTAAAGTAGAAAATGAGGAAGTTGTTAAGCAATCAAATAGAAAAATGAAAGCTGAGTTATCTTCCATGATCAGCTTAGACATTGCTAAACAAGGGCGGCCTTTTATAGATTGGGTTTTTCAAAAAGTGAATCTTGATACAGAACTAGTTAAAAATATACCCATATCCCGCCAAACAGTAGCCCGACGGATTGATTGATCTGCAGTAAAGAAAAAAATTAATGATTGCCAATTTTTTTCTCTGTGCTTGGACGAAACCACCGATATTAATGATTTATATCAACGGGCGATATGTGTTCGGATAGTTAACGTAAATTATGAAATAACTGAAACAATGTTATCTCTTCTCTCTGTGGGAATGTGATAGGAAAGATCTTGTTCGACGTAGTAAACGAAAAGGTTTTTTCAGTTTTCGATGCAAACAAATTTGCAGGAGTATGTACGGATGGGGCAAACGTTATGACGGGCAAAAATGAAGGGTTCATTGGCCAATTGAATAAAAATGGAATTTCTGGGAGACATTTTCATTGCATTCTTCATCAGGTTGCACTCGCCTCAAAATTAAATTTTTGAGCGCTCATCCTGTCATGAAACGTGCAAAACAGATTATGAAGGAAATACGGGGAGGGCACCATTCCCTCACCCACAGAAAATTTTTTAATTTTTTAAAAACAACTTCTGCTCGGCATGATGACCTAAAAATGTTTACAGACATTCGTTGGCTATCGTGGTGATTGTCTCAACAGGTTATTTGAGTTGAGGGAAGAAGTTTTCCAATTTCTTGAAATTAATTGTAATGAAGACGCTCTAGTTCGATCTTTAAAAGATGACAATTTTATTTTGGACTTAGCATTTTTGGCTGATGTCTCCTTTTTTTTTGAACAAACTCAATTTAAAGCTTCAAGGAAAATAAACAGGAATAAACGATGCTGTGAAAAATGTGCATCAATTCCAAACAGAACTATTTTTGCTTTTAAGGGAACTTCAATCTGGCGATTATACCCATTTTCCGAAAACTTCAGTTATTATTATGAAACATGAGGGTGTTAAGCCGAGTGATCATACTGAAATTTTCGAAAAATTGTTTAACAATTTTGAATACAGATTTCAGGATTTGGTTTGTTTTCAACCATTTCTTGACATCTTTGAAAACCCCTTCAAATGCGATATAAGTAAGTATGAATTGGCAATTCAGTCCGAGCTAATCATCTTACGAAGCGAAAACGTTCCACCACACGAAGATAATATTGAATTCTGGAAAAATTTAGAAGGATAATCATATCCAATATTGAAAAGAATATATTTTCAGTGCCTTTCACTTTTTCCCACAACATATTTTTGTGAGAAAATTTTTTCGGACTTAGAGTTCATTTGCTCCAAGCAGCGCAACAGTTCAACATCAAGTCATTTATCGAATATACTTTTATTAAGCTTCACGAAAGTTTTCATATTAAAAATTTGATTAGAGATATAATATAGATTTACAAACCAAAATACATATAAGGAGTTATATAAATATATCATCACGACAAAAGATCAAAATTATGATTTTTATTTATTTATTCGCTACTGCCTCGTTACTGTCTCGCTAAAAAGTCTGCTTCAATTGAATAATGGCTTTTACATGACTGTTTAAAATTAAGGCTGCGCTCTTTGAATCGAGTGCAAGTTGATGGTTTATGCAATATGCCTAAAAAATTTAATTTTTGTTCAGTTGACCTACAAAGCATTTATTGTACCAGTCATAATGTTCTCCCATCAGTCCACCCACTTATAAAAATTAATTTGCATCAAATCATTAACATCGGTAGTACAAGAATTTTATCAAATACAAAATCTGTAAAATACCGCCCTTATTTAACAATGTGTAAGCTTAACAAGTAACACACTTGCATTTTTTACTTGAGAGTCTAACACGTCCCAAATTTTCTTCTCCAATCCAATATGCTGTTATTTTGGTCACTCACATTTTTTATTCTGGACACCACTGGTTTGGAACGACGAATTCCTTCTTCTTCGTTAGCTGGGCCTTCTCTGTAGCAAAGTGTTGGTCAAGTCTGTTTTCGTTTGACTGTTGCTGCTGTTGGCTTTCCAGAGGTGAGTTGCTGGCGCTAGTGGTTTGTGCTTTTGTGGTGGTAAGATCGGTATTAGAATTTGTTGCTGTTTTCAGAAGTTTATGATAAGTTTGCGGATCATCTGAACATTTTGTTTGTAGGTGTGTTGGTTTCTACTGCTTTGTCTTGCCTTGGAAGTTGTGAACCTACTTTTCGCATTTGATCAACATGTTTTTTCCACGACTGATTGCCGTATAATATATATATATTAGCACGTTGTAATACAATTCATCTTCTGCTTCCACTAACTTACCGAAACGCCATTTATCGCTGGATAAATAATCTCGTACCGTAACTGTCTCCCCCACTGTAAACGTTTTAGTGGTCCGAATATATTCTGTGTTGCTGCCGTTGTTGTTGGAAGCATCAAGTCTAGTCGCGATTGGATTTGGCGCCCAAATATCATCATCGCTGGTGACTTCTTTGCAGCTGGATGCACAGCACGGCAATAAACCTTTAACACTGTAGATAGTGCATGATGCAATGTTTTCGGCTGACATCCCTTGGACTTTAATTTGTTTTTTACCGTTTGTACAAAACGCTCTGCCTGGCCAATTGTCGATGGATGATAAGGCGCACCTTGCTTATGGACAATTCCATTGTTTTTTTTTTTAATCCCTAAATTCCCTTGACGTGAACTGCGTGCCATAGTCGCTGACGAGCACGCTTGGTAACGAGACGAAATGACGAGAAAGTGCTAAGTGGGCAGGGTAGATAGTACAATTTGTTAAATGTAGGCAAGTAAAATTTTCGCCAGGACAACGTTTGCCGGGTCTGCTAGTATACTTATAAAATAACTCGCTTTAAGTTAAAGTGTTGGCAAACCTACTTAGAAATATTTTCTTTTTAACACGCTGCAAAATACCCTTCGTTTGATACCCATATTGCCATGTTTCATTTCACTTAAAAAAATTCAGATAGGTGACAGCCCCATAAAAGCGTCCCATGTGATAACGCCCAGGTAAAATTCTTTGAATTGGGTACACTATGTGCATACCAAATTTAATCCAAATCGGGTGAGCCATTTTCGAGATAGTCTGGATATACAATTATACAAAATATACAAGAATAGCTCGTTTAAAGTTCTAAGATTGTGTGCTACTTGAACGCTAATTATCGACTGACCTACACTATCCTCTTCACTTACTAAGTAATCTCTTAAGCCTAGCTAAAATGTTAATGTTGTAGTTGCCATGCTTGGCTATTTTACTTGTGCGTGCATGCAGGTATTGCTTACCATGCAATTCCCACCCAAATGTTCGTTAGTGAAATAACCAAGTAACATGCATGGCAACGTGAGCAGAGGGTACTCCGGTGTGCAGTATTCTTGTACCTGCTAATGTAACTCCTCCCTTTTAAAGAACTGCGTCCCGTAGATCAAAGGTCGTAAAGAGTGACGGGGTAAAATTTTGTAGAGTGATTGAGGCTTTCCCATCATATGTTGGTACTGACTATTGTGACTGGTAAGCTAGGATCTGGGTAATAAAGTTTAGGTGCAGATTTGCCTTTGGGGATCCTAGTTATGTTAACATTTCCCGTCCAATGCGTCGGAATTTGAACCGGTGGGCGGTCAAGCTTGTTTATGTAACATCTCCGTAGCGTACCGGCAACAAGGACTATGCGCAAATTGAAATAGCTTCAGTAGCGATAGAAAAATTGGTCCTCTCATTTACATACCCTAAATACTTTACGTTCACCATTGTGATGTCGTGGACGTATTCCAAGTTGACGTTCATGGTGTGCTTCTTTATGTTTGACAGTACGGCTGGGAGGGCGTGCGCTGTAGCAGCCTCGATGCTGGAAAGTTTCTGATCACCGATCCTGACTGTCTCGCTGCTGAATTGAATTACGCTTGTTCTATTAACTATAGTTGGGGCATTGTTGCCTTGGTAGTTCTAATTTAGTGTTGTTGTTGTTGTTGTTGTAACCCCCAAGTTAACACTCCCCAAAGTTAGGTCATGTAAGGAAGGAGAGATGGGTAATAAGTAGATCAACCATCGAGTTGCACGTCATAACCTTGTTGTTAGTGGGTTAGTAATTGTTAAGCTCTACGAAAGTAAGTTACTGTTATTGACTTAGCACCCAAAATGTGGCTATTACTAGGAACGTATTAATAGTATACAGAATTCTTGAGATTTTACTGACTATCATTAAATTTGTGAATTTGTAATGGATTTACGAGATGGATTTTTGCTTTAATATGCAGCATTCCTGGAGCCTTTTCTTTTCCTGCTTTGTTATTTGCAAAGTAGTATAATGAAATAAGAACAAAAAATTAGGAAAAATAAAAACGATGTTTTTTTAATATTAATAATTTTTTATGTTTTTTTTTTTGTTTAAATTGAGAAATTTTTGTTTGTGCCAGCTGTGCCCAGGTACCCATATAAGGCTGATACTGAGGTGCTGAGCCATATCGTTAAGAGATCTACGGCCTTCAGTGACCGACTTTGTATTGTCGACGAAAGAGTCCAGGGCCTTTAATGCGGCCTGGCTGTCTGAGAAAATAAAAACCCGTTTGCCATCCTTAGGCATAGACACAAGATGGTTCACAGCCCTGTGTATTGCAGCATTTCCGCTTGGTACACACTACAGTGATCAGGACGGCGATGAAAAGATGTCCGCTCCCACCTTCCCATCAAGCTTAGAGCCATCTGTGAATATGTTGGTGGTGCCTGGGACCGTATGCTGCGTAAAATTCCAATCTTGTCGTGATGGTATGCCGACTACATAATTTTTAACGAAAACGTTCTTTGGTGTACAATAGTCAGTACGTACTGGTATTGGGACTGTGGAGGTAGTACCCAGGATTGTGGAGTGTCCCTGATACGCAGAGCAGCGATAACTGATATTTCTTTCGCCACCAGGTTAAGAGGTGGTAGGTATAGCATTGTGTTGAGTACTTCAGTCGAAGTAGAACAGAGAGCCCCGGTTATGCAGAGCTCCAAACTCCGTTGTACTTTTTGAAGCATCTTAAGGTAAGTATTTTTGGCTAGTGCCAGCCACCAGATCAAAACACCAGATAGAAGAATCGGGCGCACGATGGCTGTGTAAATCCAGTAGACCACCTTAGGGGAGAACCCCAGGAGGTGGGTGCCAATTGCCCTCTTGCAGGTTGTCATTATGTTGTCACCCCAGAGCAGCTTCCTATCTAGAATGACTCCTAAATATTTGAATTTATCGCTATAGTCTAAGGACGTATCCCCAATTCTTGGCGGTGTTAGATTTGGTACCTTGTACCTCTTCGTGAAAAGAATTAGCTCGGTTTTATCCGGGTCAACTTTCAAACCTGCGGCTGTGGCCCAGTGTGAAATTTTGCCCCTTCCATCAAGTTGCAAAGAGTTTGCGGGAATTTTCACCGCATAACGACACAGATGTTATCTATCACTTGGTGGCCCTCTGATGCCATGAGGCGTAGTAGTTGGTTTGTGATAACCACCCATAAAATAGGAGAGAGAACGCCTTCCTGTGGGGTGCCTCTGCTTAGGTACCACCTAGTTCCGTTGCAATCTGCCTTTGTGTAAGCAGGTTTTTAATAAACTCCACCAGGCACGCGTCAACCCGCTGACCCGTTAGCGCCGAGGTGATGGCTACTGGGAGAACGTTCCGCTATATCTAGGAATGCCACCAGTGTGTATTCCTTCAGGTCAAGTGACCTTTAGATTACAGATATCAGTGATTGCAGGGCCGTGTCAGTTGACCTGCCCTTAGTATATGCATGTTGAGCTTGCGATAGAAGCAGTGGGTCAATCTGCCTCCTGACATAGTCTTCAAGGACTCTTTTAAGAATTTTGAGGAGAAAAGAAGGTAGGCTCATAGGCCTTTAATCATTTGGTTTCGAGTGGGAGGATTTCCCTTCTTTGGGGATAAAAACCACGTTGACCTCCTTCCAAGACGGTGGTACGTAGTTGAGCCTAAGATAACTTATAAACATCTCCTTTATACAGGGTTTTACAAGTTCGGCAGTGTGTTGAAGCTGAGCCGGAAAAATTCCGTCCGGGCCCGGCGACTTATGGGGTTTGAAGGTCGATAGAGCCCAGTCTAACTTTTTGTGGTCTGTGATTTCGCTTATAAGCCGGTCAGTAGGTACCCCTCTACCAACCATATTTGCAGACACGCTCGCGCATGCCGGAAAGTGTGTATCCATAAGCACGTTTATGGTTTCCGTGCAGGAATCCGTCCAGTGGCCATCCGGCTTCTGGACGTAATTTAGCTGAGTTGGAGATTTCGATAAAACCCTCCTTAAACGAGAGGCTGCGGATGTGGATTCAATCTTGCCACAGAAATCCACCATGGTGGTTTGTGTCGTTCCGAAACCTTTCTAATCGGGTAAGCCCTATCTAACGCAGTCTTACATTGCTGACTGAAGTGGTTTACGAGTACGTCTAGCTCACTTTCGTTTATTGCGGTTAGCACAGCTTTGGATAGCTTTTTACCTACGATCTTCTTGTAGTGGCCCCAGTTTGTTTTCCTAACATGTTGTATATACGAGTATTTAGGGCTTGTGTGTGTCTCTGATACAGAGAAACTTATATACCTATGGTCAGAAAAGGAGTGTTCTTTTAAAACTCTCAATGAAACGACAAGGTCACTCAAGAAGTCCGTGACCAGAGTGATGTCAAGGACCCCCTCGCGGTTTTTTGTGATGAAAGTGCGATCATTTCCCCTCTTGCATATGCTTAGATTAGTACCTAATAGATAGTTGTATAAAGACTCCCCTCGGTCAATTGTGTCAGTGCTGCCCCACTGGGCATGGTGAGCATTGGCATCGCCTCCGAGTATAACGAAGTCATTTCGTGGATTTGCTGCTCTCACGAACTCTCTAAAACTTTCCGATGGTAGTGAGCCTTGGTGATCGTGAGCTAGGTAAAAAGAAGCGAGCATAAAACTCCTTCCCAGCCCCTCGACGCTAACCGCTGTCAAATCCTAAACGTGGGTAAAAATTGGGTAAAAGAAAAACAGTAAGAGTAGACTTAGCTAGAATACATGTTCGAGGCTTACCCTTGTTTTGAGCGTTGTATAGCTTGTACGCAGGCGTTCTTAAACCACAGATCCTACAGTGTCTACTACACCTGATGGCAGAAGTAGCCGAAGCGCAGCCGAAGCTGCTTTGCTGTGATGGAGGTTGATTTGGAGGACCCTCATCACTGTTGCTTCACTCTCTCCTCCGTGAGCGTCGCGTCCACCTCGTCTTCACTCAGAAGTTGGCTCTCGGAGTATAGCCCCTTGAGAGCCAAGCCATCGTCTGAGCTAGACGAGGTATACCCACTTGGTACCACCTCCTTATCATCGTCCACCTCCATCTCGCTTTCACTGGGGGCTCATCCACCTCCACACGAGTCTCGAGGTAAACTAACGATTCTACGTCGGCCTTGAAAACCCGTGGGTTGCTATTTTTAAAGACGTAGCTGGCCCTGAACTCACGCTTCGTGAGAACTTCGACGCTTACGCTGTCTAACAGCAGAACTATCTGCATCGTGGCCCGTTCGGTCTTCTCCACGTTGACCACTTTCCAGTTCTGGGTCGGTATACCCCGGTTGTATACCTGGAGAATGTCCAGGAAATCCGCTGGGTCAGTAGGGGTGGGGGGATATCTCGCGCCTCCACCGCCTTGAGACGCGCACCCGGATACACCGCACCCATGCTTTGTACCGCGTCCTTGAACAGCTGGACGGACCTGGCATCATCACAGGTGATAAGTTTAACATTGCCCTGGAACCACCCTGCATCGGTGTACGATGGCGGCTGCCCAGGGTTTTCCCTAATCACCTGAACGGCTACTGTGGCCAGCGCGGCCTCGATCCACTTCCATTGTGGCTTGGGGAGCCTGCGTTCTGCGCTGTTCTCATCGATGACGCCAATAATTTTCCGATCCTTGGCTATGTCAGCAAAATAACGTGTCCAGCCTCCTTTCGGTTTGGCCCGGGTACACTAAGAACTCTAAAATACCTGGATTCCGCTCATCATATTTCTAAATATGGCACGCAGCATACGAGCCTCCAACTGTAAACATTCACTTGGTCGCCTGTTGGTTCCTTATTGTGTTCGCTGGAGGCATTTCCTCTCTCTTCCTCGTCTACAGGCACTAAATAAAATAATTTCTCTTATTTGTTTGGGTCATTGTTTGAAAATCATGTGTAGGTTTGACTTCTCTTCTAGCCATCATACCTCGGTAAATACCGTTTCGGCGATCCACGTACATGAACGTGAGTTATGACAAGTATGCCTCAGGTAGGGATTGCGGCTTCGACATAAAAAGCAAACTCTTCAGGTCGCCGTTTAGTCCCCTTATGAAAACATCTAGTGCTCTGCGTCGGTGTGCCTCTACCAATGCCTTCACTGTTTTCGAGTGCACATATTTATGGGTGTTTCTTGTATTGATCATAAGCGACAGCTGCTTGCTAACTTGGGCGTTGAATTCGGATAACTTTTGCCGTCCTTGAGTGATAAGAGTAAATTGTTGATCTAGAGTTTATATGTCCTTAACATCTGCGTAGTGCTCAGAGAGAATCTCTTTGATTTTCTTCCAATTAGCATTTAAGATATCGTGGGACACCAGTGAAGCGTCTGCTGCCCCCCTAATCTTACACCCAATGTTCCTTAAAAGGACTCTATATGTTGGCTTGTGCCGTACGAGCTTATAGTCGTTTCAAACCTACTCTACACTATGGATCCAGGCGGTATAGTGCTCCCGAATCAATCAAACACTTGACCGTCCTCTACACAATCCTGTAACTTTGAAATTTCTTTCTCATTCTCCGTCTGAGGAGTCGTACGTGGTGGTTCAATGTTGTTGCTTCACTATCAGCAGATTACCAGCGAACCTCTTATATTCGGTTCTCTAACTGTTCCTAATTCTGGCTAAGGCAGTTCAAGGACTCATCACTATTTACCGATTCCACGCTTTTGAAGCGCTCCTCGAATCTCCTAAGCTGGGCGAGAATGACACTTACGGCTCATTCATCTCCGTAAAGGAGTTTTTCATTCCTTCAGCGTTCATGTTTTGGCTATGTGTGTACCAATAACTCATTTGAGTATCTAGAAAATTTTTTCTTCGGAGCTTGTTTTTCTTGTTTCTTTTCGCAGAATTTCAGTATTTTCCTAGATTGTTACCAAGTTTTCTTTTACATGATTGTTATTCCTTACGTCTTCAAAAATGCACTCTTAATTTTCTTCTGTTTTATAAAATTTGTTTGAAAAGTTTCGAAAGGTTTGATTTTCACTTTACTTCTGTTTTATTATCAGTTAATTTTTTGAAGCTCCGCGGAAATTATATTCCTCGGATAAACTGAAAAACGAAATTAGTTAGTTAAACGTTATAACAAGTTATTGTGTGATACTTACCCGGTAATTATCGACTGACTAAATATCTACCTCTTAAGCATAGTTAAAATCCCTGCAGTCAATTCTACTAGGTTTATACTAGTCAAATACTAGTTTGCCAAACCGGTTCAACTACTTCGAGTTCTGTGATTTTTCCATATTAGCAACCGGCTTTTTAACACGGCGATATCCTACGAGATGGCAATTGCCCGCATCTGCATCAGCACCATACCAATTGGCAAACTAGTCAGTCTCTGCATCAGCAATATACTAGTTGACATACTAGTCATCATATACATCAACATCATACCATTCAAAATACTAGTCTGTATATAGATCAGGATCACACTAGTTTACATACTAGTCAGTTCATACACCAGTATGAACTGCCTATGCATCAGTATACCAGTTACTGTACCAGTTCGTAGTAGGTTAGCTCATTTTTGGTTTAAAAATACACGAAAATTGCAAAATTACATTACAAACCACTTTATTGAAAATTCAGTCATCAGATATAAAATATATGTCATCATATATAAAAATATATCTATCACTATATTAAACAAATAAAACCAACTTCAATAAAAATATAGTCGCTATTCATAGCAATTTTACTCTAGGAAAATATTTCTAAGAAGTAATTTTCTTCTTTTTTAATAATAGTAACTTTTTGATTCAATTTTATATTTGATTTCACACGCATAAATCTTTAAATTTTCTTGAAACATTTTATGGAAAATTTTTTAAATTTAAATATTAATCTCAGATAGAATCTAATCCATACTTGTACAAATATCCTTACATACAATTAAGAAAATGCAAGGAAAATTAGCTTTTTATTGTGAAATTTTTAAGTTTCGGAATTCTTTGCAAATAACCAACCAGCTTATGAAATTCTAGTACATAATGTGCAAGTTCTTAGTAACAAAACTTTTAAAAAGTGCAATTTTTAACCACCTTGTTATTGTGTGTGCGTCTGTTCGCCAATTTCGTTGTTACAGCTTTTAAACGATTCCGTGGGAGACTAATTGTTATTTTATTTATGAAAACTGCATTTCACAATCACGATAGATCAATCCTGAAAAATAACAACAGTTCAATATTTGTTTTCAGAATTTTTTTAAAACTTTTTTACTAGACAAATGTTACTTAGATTATTCCATAAAAGAAGTGTTATTTACTTACACAATTGATTTGGCATATGATCATTTCGTTTTCACTTTTCTTCGTCGTTTCGTTTGAACATTTCTTATTCGTTCGCTGCTATGCCGTTATTGCAGTAGCGACGTGGCAAAAATAGGGGTGATTTTGTTGACATATACGTTCGTACATGATCTGCAACCCAAATGTAATATTTAAACCACGAAATTGTCAAAAGAAGAAATTAAATTAAATGATTATTTAAACACTCAGAATATTAGTTGAATATAAAATTATAATATAGGTCTGCGTTGTTAACTGAACGATTGCTGTCCGAATACTATGCTGTGTCAAAGAGAGTAGATATATAAGAGGCGTCAATCCTCTCACTTCAAAAATCAGAATTTTTACCAACTTTTTGCTCGCTCGAAATGACATTTACTCGCTGGCATGTCCCAGCCCCTTTGACGATCCTCTTTGCTTTGTCCGCAAATGGGCAACTGCCGAAATGAGTGAAATAAAATTGAATGAGTGTAGTCAAATATCTGTCAAAAGTGTTGAAAATTTAGAGAAAATGTGTTGTGATTGCAGAAAAATTGTTATAAAAGTGTATTTATTTAGTGAAAATTATAAGAAAAAGTGTGTGGAAATAAAATTGGTTAAATTTAATGCAAGAAAGTGAAGTGATGTGAAAAATATTTACTCTAGTGATAGAAACTGTAAGAAATGTGTTGTGTATGCAAGGAATGTGTGTGTGTGTTTGCAAATTCCCCAAGTTGTCCAAGTGGAAATATATTGTGCCAAGTGTTTTATTGTGGTTATTGTGAAGTGTTAATTATATTATATAAGTGAAGTGAAGTGATTTATTACAAAACCAATATACATCACATGTATACATTGCAGTTGGGATGCTAAAAATCTCTGCAATTATATATGTATGTATATATGTTTTGATTACAACAGGTGCATGTGATTGAAATCTAATAAAGATTCCAATCAGAAAATCCAATTAGGCGTCAATTTGCATTTGTAGGGGAAACCTTTTTCGGTAATTGTTTCCTTTAGGATACAACTGCTAAAACACGTCCAAAAATATCGGGAGAGGTATCAAACCACGCGTTTTGACTTCGGTATCAACAATCCGAAAGCGGATTTAAAATTTTTTGTTTCAGTGAAAAGTTATTGGCAAAAAACTCAAAAATTACAGAGGTCCGATCCCAAATAGGGGGCTTGATCCAAGGTGTGTATGTGCAGAACACCTTTTTGCGTAGGCGGCCTTCGGTCGCGCTTCAAAAAAATAACCCTTAGCCGGTCCAACACCGGCTACGCGGTCCACAGTATTTCTGCACAGAACACACTTTTTGCACTTTTCCGTAAACCCTAATCTGTAATTACAACAACCACATGAAAATGAAGGAAAATTTTCAACTTTGATGGCAAATATCTCTTCACTGAAACAAAAACTCGAAAAAACTTTTCCGGATTAATGTTACCGAGGTCAAAAACGCGTCTTTTGATACCTTTCCCGATAACTTCGGACATGTTTTAGCAGTTGTCTCCTAAAGGAGACAATTACCGCATTTTCTTATCTTCATCAACCTTAATATCCATCCTACAAAATGTAAACAAAATATGCTTACATACCTACGGTATTCAAGCTATGATTCATAAAATATCTTATTAATTATTAAAAAATGATTGTCAGTTGTCAGGATTCGAACCAACGTTCTCCGTATCGAACGTCCTCCGTATCAAATGTCCTCATAAGTCATACGCATATCATGTTTCATATCCCCTTGTAATCACTAAAATTTATGCATGCGTAAGTAAGCACACGCACATATTTATGTCCATCGAAACAAACAGACAAAAGTATGTGCACAACCACACAAAACTACAATCATCTGTCATCACATCCCCGCGCTAGCCCTTCCACTTGCTTGTGCTGCAAAAAACAAAAATATACCAACAACTATGTATGTATGCAGGTCTGTCCAAAACTTCCTAACTACAATGCAACAACAAAATCTATTCTTACGCACAAAATCCAACATCAAAAACCCATTTCTACGCGCAAAACCTAAAAGTGCAAGAACAAGAATTCATTCAAGACTCCATTCATAAAAAGGAAGCGAGAATGACATGTCGCAACAAGGCATTTGAACAAAACTCATAAAATTCAATTTTTGTCGATTTTATAAAATCCAACTTCAATCTATATGAAGGGTATTCATTTCCAAGCACTTTGTCCAGTTGCACAATTTTGCGTTTTTGAGAACAAAAGCTAGGAAGAAAACTTTAATTTGCCTTAGGGACCTAGGTATATTGAAGAAAAAATAAATAATATACACAGCTGTTGTCCAGAAGCAGACTTTAACTTTTGTAAAAAAATAATTTAAACAAAATGTCTCTGCATATTTTTAATTATTTATTGAAAGCTTTCCTTATAAACTGCTTAGTTTTCACATTCCACTAAGCAGTTTAGCTTATTTGTGCAATTGAGTCACTTTTGCACGTTTATACGAGTAACCCTACGCGATTCCTCAAATTCAGTTTCAAATTCGGTCAACCATCAAGTGTAGCAATACTGCCACAGCTTTACCGTTTTTAGGCACATACGAGTATATGCTTTGCGACATCTACTTGGAAAATAGTATTTTTTCAGTCGATATAAAGATTATGTTCGACTTTTCGTCATTCTTATGGTCACAACATAATCCTAAGGTACCCACTTACTATCCCGCACGATATAGCCGATGCAGACACCTTTATACAAGAAAAAATTTGAAAAATCATAATTTTTCATACTACATAATTTTTTTCCCCGACTACATAATTTTTGTTTGCAGCTTAGTCAGGCAACACTTTTGACCACCGATGGCTTCATCTACATTAAAAAACTCAAATAATTTTTTTTTCAGTGTATGGAATTCATTTTTCTTTTATTCATGTTAAAGCTCATTAAATTTTATTAAATATAGCTTAATTAGTTTTAAAAATAATGGAATTTAAATGCCCCCCCTGCTCGTCGATGCATGTGCGGCATCTTACCAAAAAGTTGTTCATTACTGCTTGGAGAGTTGAGACAGGAATAGCCGCAATTGTTTCTCGAATGGATTGCCTTAGTTCATTCAAATTTGTTGGTTTTGCTTTGAAGACTTCCTGTTTGCAATACCCCCACAAGAAAAAGTCAGGTGCAGTAAGGTCAGGCGACCTGGGTGACCAACGGAATGTGGAGTTTCTGGATATCAGCTTATTGGGAAATTTTCCTCGCAATTCTGTCATAACAGGTTGGGCTATATGAGGAGCTGCACCATCTTGCTGAAACCACACAGAGTTGAAAGAAATTCTCATTCGGCGTAATTCCGGATAGAAAAACTCTCTCAACATGCTCAAGTAACGGTCTCCAGTAACCGTAACGGTGTGACCGTTTTCTTCGAAGAAGTAGGGCCCGACAATGCAGCGTGATGAAACTGCACACCACACTGTGACACGAAGTGGATGCAATTCCGTCTCATGGAGTATCTGTGGGTTGGAAGCACTCCATATTCGACAATTTTGTTTGTTTATGTTGCCGTTTAAATCGAAATGGGCCTCGTCAGACATGAAAAGACAGTTCAACATGTTTCCATCCTCTTCCACCATTTGAAGCATCTTCTGGCAAAATTCCAAGCGAATCGGCAAGTCTGCAGCGTTCAGTTTGTTGGCCATTTGAATTTTATATGGGAATAAGTCCAAATCTTTGTGCATAATTGACTGTAATGACTGTCTGCTTACACCCATTTGAGCAGATAAGCTTCTTGTCGAAACACGTGGATTGTTTTGTATGGCAGCAGCGATTGTTTCCTCCGTTCGAACTGAAGGGTTTCGATGGTAAGGTCTTCTGTTGACTGTCCCATGCTCGGCAAAATTGTTTACAAGTCTTATTATGGTCCATCTGCTCGGAGGACTGCCGCCAAACGTGCGCCTATACTCTCTTTGAACCGAAACTACGGACTCCAGTGCGTGATAGCGGCGGACAATCCAAATTCTTGTTTCAGTGTCCCAGTTATCCATTTTTGTTAAATGTAAAAGTCAATCTGCAAAATAAAAAAAAAATTAACCAGATTCATTAAATAGAAAAAAAGTTATTTAATTTTTTTTTGGTAGCGGCTTTCATTAGCCACCCTGTATAGCAACTGTGAATATCCAAGTCCAAAAGAAGTTCATCCCAATTTATTTCAGACAGGAATTTGTTTAGGATTGGAAAGTCACAGGATGCACAGTTGAAACAAATTTTTTCATCAGCCACGATTTCTTTGGCTGTGTTCTTTTTCGCTCGTATATGCATGTATCGACAATTTTAGATGGTTGTTGCTGCTTATCATAGCGGAAACGTTACAGCAAAGAGCATGTATGCTGAAAAATACTTTGTGCTATTATTTCGAGATTTCCGATCTCAAATCTATGTATGTATATGAATCCCGCCCTTGATTAAAACATTTTTCCTTTCTATTGTTTCTATTTCCAATAGGTATCTTATAACTTCAGCCTTTGGATCAATCATTTTAATAGTTTTTTTAAATAGGATATTTTAAATTTAAAGTCTTGGATACATTTTTTTAGTAGGTAGGTATGCAATTGCTTTCAATTTATAATAAATTGGTTAAAGGTAAAAAAAACCCAAAATACCTTTTATCGTTATCAGATTATCTGATCTAAAATGTAAATTTTTTCGCAAAACGCAAACGTAAAGCTACCGCGCACGCACATATTTGTATACATACATATGTCCAAAAAAACAAACAAACGTATGAGCACAATCACACATAAATACCTTCACATGTCCTCATATCACCCCTCTAATGCATGTGCTGTTCACCAACTACCATGATACAAAAACAAAAAACATTCCTACGCACAATCGCAGCAGCGAAATCTGTCCTAAAAATCTGTCGTCATAAATACAACAAAAACAGTTTCATTCATAAATCAAATATTATTTCCTGATGAAGTTGAAATGAAATGTGGCAACACTGATCTTTCACAAATCGACAAAATTAAAATCTGACAAAAATCTTAATTTCCAACTTCAATTCATATTGGGGGTATTCAGTGACGGGGTATCTTAAATTCAACTCGGCATATTTGCCCCAAATTTTTAATTTAGGAATTTCATAGGTACTTTGCTAGGCAACCAGCATTGTATATTGGATAAAATCCTGACCCACCATACAGAAAGTCCCAGGTACAAGTACCGGGGAACCAGATATATATATGCAATATCTTGATATTATTACTATATACGAGGTGTGTTCAAAACGTATCGCGAATTTTGAATTTTCGCTGGTTACGTATATTCGAATTTCGAATTTTTTGTGGCGTTATGTTGGTACTCATGTTTCTCACTTATGCCGACAAGCTCGGCCATTTTGAATGTTCAGTTAATTGTTGACAGCTGCTTTGCTTGCACGTGTTTTGGATCGTCTTCGATTTTTACCTATTCAAAAAAATGGATCAAAGAACCTGTATCAAATTTTGTGTGAAAAACGAAATTAAGTGCGCGGATGCATTCCGAATGTTGACTGTGGCATACGGAGAAGCTACCTTGGACCGAAGCAACGTTTATCGGTGGTACAAAAAGTTCTCAGAAGGCCGAGAAGATGTGCAAAGAAGAATAAAAATTGGCTTTTGCAACACGATAACGCCCCTGCTCACGCATCGTTGCTTGTGCGCGACTTTTTGGCCAAAAACAACTCACTAATGATGCCGCAGCCACCGTATTCCCCAGATCTGGCCCCCTGTGACTTTTTCTTGTTCCCTAAACTGAAGAGGCCCATGAAAGGACGACGTTACGCTTCTCTTGACGAGATAAAGACGGCATCGAAGGAGGAGCTGAACAAGATACAAAAAATGATTTTTTGAAGTGCTTCGAAGATTGGAAAAACCGTTGGCACAAGTGTATAATATCTCATGGGGACTACTTTGAAGGGGACAAAATATTCATGAATAAATAAATAATTTTTGAAAAAACACAAAATTCGCGATACCTTTTGAACACACCTCGTATACCAATATATTGAAATCTTTACAAAAATGTAAACAAAAAAATACAGATATTGACCAGCAATTGGTACAAATCTATACTAAAACACCAAAAAGTTATTATTTAAAATTTTCTATATATTTTTCATATATTTCATACAAAATTGGCATTTTTATTTTAAACGTGCAAGTACGCAGTGTATGTCGTTTGTTTAATTTTTGAGCTTTGTGATGAGAACCCTTAAAAAAGTAGATCGCAGTAGCAGAGCCACTGATTTGTTCGACAATGTTGTACTAATTATCAATTTTACCCTTTCCGGCACCAGCTTCCTTTATGACTGTCTTTTGCAAATTTTGATATTTTCGAGACTTCTATGCTATTGACATTTCTGAAATGTCAAATAAAAGCGTAGTCAACCGACTAGCTATAGTCTTGCCAAGTTACGCACATAATACATGAAAATAGTAAGGATTTTGGGTTTTCACTAGTAATTTATTTAGTCCCTCTCTTCTTGCATTTCACTAGAAGCAGGAACGGCAACATTGTTCTTCACTGTCGCACATGCATATGTATTTATGTGTGAATGTTCATATTGCATGGATGAAGCTGTTATGTGGAATTTTAGCATTTTCGCTTTCTATTAAAATTCAGAACATTCAACTGAGTTTTCGCGAAATTTAAATGTTTGCACATATATCCTTTATCCATTAAACGATGCCAGCAGCCTTGGACATTGACAAATATCTACATACATACTCGTATATTAGATCGTATAATAAGTATTGACGTTTGTACGTACAAAATTATGTGATAATAAACATTTTCTTATCAAATCTGATTATGAATGAATATTTTTTTGGTGTTATTATAAAAAATAATAGGTTATGGCTAGGTATTTTTAAATAAAATTCGGGAAAAATATATAGAATTAGGTATGAATTTTATCAAAAAAATAGGTATGACAAAATAGATTGCTTAATTTAAATAAAAGTCAGTAATTGCCATTAGAAGTACATATGGCTTCTTTAAAAACTATAGAACTGTGATTTTTTTTTTATATTTAATTGAAACTTGGTTAATAATATAAAAGTATAAGGTATGATGTTTTTCGAAAATATCGGTATGAAAAAATAGATTACCTAATTTAAATAAAAATCAACAATTGCCATTAGAAGTAGGTATGGCTTTTTTGAAAACTATGGACTTGTAAATTTTTTTTTTTTGAAAATTTAATTCAAATTCGGTAAAAAAAATATAAAAGTTTTAAATTAAATAAATGAAAAGTTATAATAATATTACTGAAATAGTCTGTATATTTCATCTATTTGATATCTATTTCTACTTTACACATTAAGGTTTTGTATAGCAGAACACTTTGCAATCAAATATTTCATACTTGTAAGCATGCCTTGCATATCTTGAAGCATGCTTTTCATATCCAGTTAAAAATTTTATTCAGTGTTTGAATTGCTGACTGAAAATTAGCAAAAGCAATATAATATGACTATTGCATTGCAGTTTCACAGTCATTTGTTTTAGTAACGACCACGGCTGTGGCTATGACTAAAAAAATGACCGCAGTCAAATGAATGCGCGCAAGCAAAAGTCGGTAGCCGAAGCTGTTTGCTCATATTTAACTGTTACTTGAGTTGCTGTTTTATTTTATGCGTAGTCAATGCATTAGTAAATGACAAATTTGCAAATTCGTCAGTTGATTTCGCGTTGTTATTAGTAGTGTTCGTCATGGCTCCGCGGTTAAATAAAAAATCAATTTTTGCACATTTTATTGTAAAAGAGGAAGATGATATGGCTGTATGCAAAGTTTGCAATCATGGATAACATCTTAATTGTGAAGTTAAATCCAGTATACCTAGACAAAGCAATTAATGAATTACCGCTTTTTGAAGATAAGAAAAACTAAAATTTTTAACTATGGATTATAGCACTAAGGATTTTTAAAATAAAGAATTTGTAGTTATTTTTAGTAGCTGCTTTAATTTTTTTTTACAATTTTTCATCAATGACTAACTTTTGAGGGGGCAAGACCTAGAACTTTTTTTTGCATCACCCTAATGTACATATGTATACATATTTCAGCAAAAAAGTTCTAAGACTGCGTTGACTGCGTAGTCAATTGCAGCTAGTGAATAGTCAATTCCAGTCGTTTCTGCAGCAGAGCAGTTGTGTTCAGTTCTGTTGGTTGCTTGTTCTCTTTCATTTGATTGCGAACATTTTCGTAGTCACAGCTGACCAGTTTCGAAGTCATTGAAAATAGTCAAGCAGTAACGAACACTGATTTTTGTTTGTTTTATTTCCAATCTAAAAAGCGTTTTCTAGTTAAAAAATATCAAATATTTTTGTAAGTATAACGAGCTCAAGACCAGCTGATAATAATTCTTAGTTAATTATTATTATTTTTGACTAGAGGAAAAATTGAAAGCAACAAACATATACAGGCTATAGTTATAGTACTATTTCGAAAACAGCCACGATTTCTCGTCAGACTAATTCGTATAGTTTTTGCTATTTTCAGAGGATCTTGTGGAGATCGAACCCACTCACTCTGATTGCCAGCGCTGCCGCCTAACCCATAGGCTATGCTGCGTGTAGTTTTGCAAGCTGCTTAATTCACGTTTTCCTCTAATTGTTGTTTGTTATCTTGCCAACCGTATACACAATATTTTTAGACATTCTGTCTATATGTAATCGTGTATGTTGGACTTTGTTTGTGTACATTCTTCTTTCTATTTTTAGAAGATAGTTATTGTACATAACCGCGTGCTCCGGTATAAATGTATTTTGTTGTTGGTTTTACGGTCTGTTCATTTTACATATTTTTGTAAGTATAACGAGCTCAAGACCAGTTGATAATAATTCTTAGTTAATTATTATTATTTTTGACTAGAGGAAAAATTGAAAGCAACAAACATATACAGGCTATAGTTATAGTACTATTTCGAAAACAGCCACGATTTCTCGTCAGACTAATTCGTATAGTTTTTGCTTTTTCAGAGGATCTTGTGGAGATCGAACCCACTCACTCTGATTGCCAGCGCAGCCGCCTAACCCATAGGCTATGCTGCGTGTAGCTTTGCAAGCTGCTTAATTCACGTTTTCCTCTAATTGTTGTTTGTTATCTTGCCAACCGTATACACAATATTTTTAGACATTCTGTCTATATGTAATCGTGTATGTTGGACTTTGTTTGTGTACATTCTTCTTTCTCTTTTTAGAAGATAGTTATTGTACATAACCGCGTGCTCCGGTATAAATGTATTTTGTTGTTGGTTTTACGGTCTGTTCATTTTACATATTTTTGTAAGTATAACGAGCTCAAGACCAGTTGATAATAATTCTTAGTTAATTATTATTATTTTTGACTAGAGGAAAAATTGAAAGCAACAAACATATACAGGCTATAGTTATAGTACTATTTCGAAAACAGCCACGATTTCTCGTCAGACTAATTCGTATAGTTTTTGCTATTTTCAGAGGATCTTGTGGAGATCGAACCCACTCACTCTGATTGCCAGCGCAGCCGCCTAACCCATAGGCTATGCTGCGTGTAGTTTTGCAAGCTGCTTAATTCACGTTTTCCTCTAATTGTTGTTTGTTATCTTGCCAACCGTATACACAATATTTTTAGACATTCTGTCTATATGTATACTTACAAAAATATGTAAAATGAACAGACCGTAAAACCAACAACAAAATATCAAATATTAATAAAAAAAAAGGGGAAACAAATTTTGTTCCTTGTGATGGGACTTGAACCTGGGTCTGGTAAGCCAAACCACCATATCAAATGGAAGCTTGCATGCATATTTTATGGAAATAAAAACAAAAATATCTTCAAGTATTTATTGGAAAATATTTTCAATTAATACAATGAAAATATTCCAATATTTTAATATTTGTCATATTTAATATTTTATTTCCATTAAGTTGACCAATTTGCACAATCATTATAGGCAAATATCCTAACTTTACGAAAACGCCATGTCCGTAAAGACTCAACTTCATCAAAAACTCAATGAAGTAAACTACTCAAAATAAAAATTTGCTACTCTCTCGATCAGCTGATATTTGGCAAAGTCACTCTAAATAAATTAAGAAAATGCACAAAAGGGAATGCTTGAAACCCTAATAGTAGATATCGGCGAGCAAGTGTAGCGAGTAGCTCTGCTCGAACATATGTACGTGTTGGTGCCTCTTATTCATACAACCAGTGAGCCTCTCTTCAGTCGTATTTGTTCGTAACCATAGTATATGTCTACTAGTAGCGCAACTTACTCCGAATCTGCACACACACACAAGCCACACAGGGTGTGTTGTATACAGTAATAAAACAATCAAATTTAAATACCGCAGTATGGAGCATGAAGACTTGAAACTCCCAAATTACTAAATATAAATCAGTTATAACACGTTATCAGTTACTATAGAATGTATATTTCAGTTTAAATTGAAGTTTTTAGTTGCAGTTTTTACTTTAAAACAACTCTGAACGCGATTTCCTTCGTTACACTCTCTCGGAGCACATTCATCCACTGCCTTCCACTCCGATTCGCAGAAGAAGATGCCAAACTAGTACGGGTAAACAATGTTCGTAACCATGTGTTTAATCGCCGAGGGGTAGAACAACTTCTTTCTGGAGAAGCATTATTACTGGAAGTGTAGCCAGAATGTGCAAAAGCATCCTTATCAGTGGAAAAGCATTTCCGTCGCAGTGATCTAAAACTTCTACAGCCGATTTTTGTATTGATTTTTTGTCGGATTTTTTTGAGAGAATATACTTATTAAAGAGAGTTGCCACATGTTTAAAAGTCTAAATTATATTAAATTAATAACTTCAAATAATTAAACATTTTGAATGGGTGCTAATCGAAGGAGATTAGCAATAGTTTTAATATTTGATGGTATTTATCTTTATATCAGAACCCGCTTTAAGGCGATGAAGTGAAATGTGACCTCTCTCATTTTGATAAAATAATATTTTTGCCCCATACAAAATGCAACACAAAAAACTACTTGTTTGCATGTTTTTTGTAAAAATGCACTGGGAAAAAGTGATTATAGCGGGAAAACTATAGCATTTACAAAAAAAAACTGCAAAGACACTTTTGATGGAGAATCAGCTCGGCAACAAACTGTGCAAGAAAATTTTTTGACAGATATTGCCATGACCGAAATAATTAAAAATAACAAAAAAATGCACTTTAAATGGCTGCAGAAAAGTATGATCTGCATATTTTGGGATTATTTTTTAACGCTTTCATGTCCAGAAGTAGGAGAGTTAAATCCCTATCGCCTGGTTAATAGTGAAGACAAAAGAAGATAAGAAAGATTTCATTCGATCTCAATTTTACGGAAATCTAAAAAAATGCATTTGAACTTCGGGCAAATTAAGCACGTCCAATATTTCTTCAGTTCTGAGGGGGGAGGGCGATCGCCCCCATCGCCCTATCCACTACTGTGGCTCACCTGAAGTTCGAATGTAATCGAGTGTAGAATATTTTTTAGTGTTGTGAACACCGTTCGGTCTAGTGATATCCGGGTATCTATCTTCAATGTGCTAAATAGATCAGATATGGTAGACAAATAACTCCATCGCGGAGGCATTTACGATTAAGATCTACTATCAAACCGAAGTGACCTAAAAACTCAGCTCCAATAATTGGTTTTGTGACGTCGGCAACGATAAAAACAAATACCGGCACCGTTGAGCTTACGCGTTTTTGATTTGCTACGTGATCTAAACTTTTGTGGTGTTCGATTGTCAGGCCTAGATCCGCGTGTATGCATAGCAGTGGTTAAAGATGATACTTGCTTGGCTAAATTCACGATTTTCTCTTGAAGATCCTAGTTATCGGATTTCTCTGAAATAGACGAAACAGATGCAGCCTGTCTGTAGAATTTCAAGCAGTTAATCTGAACTTGGCATTTAGGTGAAGCGGAAAGCAATTCCGATTTAAGGACGTTTTGGTCATACCAGGCACCAGAGACTTTAAGTGTCGTAAAAACAGTAAGGGGGTTCGGTCACAAATTGCTTAGCCACCGAGAAGCTGTTGAAGTTAAGCTTAATACGATTTTGAGAAGCGCACAAAAGTGTCGTTTTCAATGTGGTTTACGCAGATGGTGCTAGTGGGTTAACTATAATGTCTTTTACTTCATTGGCATGACGACCAAGATACGAAATTGCGCTTCGATTTGAGGGAACCATAGCGGAGGTTTGTCTGTGCTAAACGGAATCGGGTGAATTATATTAGACGTAGCGAGGAAAGGCTTGACGTTCGCAGTGCCAGGCGGATCGTCTCTTACGTGGAGCATCACTTTTTCATTTAGTACGTGAGGTGGATTCGCCTTGAGCTCACTGTACGACGAAAGGTTAAGGTTTATGAAACTTACATTGTACTGTTTTTAGTGCTCAGTAGCACCCCATTGACGTAAATATTTAATTAGATAAAACGCTTGGTAAGATTGTGTTAACTAATTGTATGAAGATCGTCTATGTGCCATTAGTTAAGCAGCCACGTATACGTAAGTCTTTAGCGATTAAGCTCGTTCAATGATGAAACAAATATTTAACCGACTACTATAATTAAATTCACTTTGTTTATTGGACTAAAAATGTTAATTACTAATTCTGATTTTGGCATGTTGTTAAGAAATTTGTACAAATTCCTCAAGAAATCACCATGCAACAAATTTTTTTTTTTCATAAAGGCGGTAGCTTTATTGTAGAAGTATGCTTAAAAAATACGATCCATGGCGAAACATTTTATTGACAAGCGACAGCTTTGTGTTGTGACTTTTTGGTTAAAGGTTCCCTTCCTACAGTAAACGAAAAAACCCTTGGAAGAAAAATAGATAACATTCCTCAATATCGGTGACTACCAAAATCTCGTGAGCATATGAGGCTTTTTTTGTCATATTACATTTGAAAGCTGTAACACAGCGTTTCTTTAACCTCATGTTCAAAGATTGGCGAAGGGATAGAACTTTGTTTGGAAACTCTCTAGTGTGAGTTACAGGTTAAAACGAATTACCAACTTACCCGCGAGCAGCGTGTTTTTCGTAAAGTTCAAAAAAGCTATAAGTGCGTGTACGTTAAGCTCAATTTCTGAATATTCTATCAAGAAAGTCGGCGAATGATGGAAGCGATGATGGAACTATCGCGAAATCAGCTTTTTGAATTTAAACTTCAATCAAGTGTATTGTACGAAAGGCTGAAGCCTGACGTGAACAGACTGATTAGGCCTTATCAGTGTGGATTCAGACCTGATAAAGCCACCATCAACAGATTTTTACAAACGCCAAATCTTGGAAAAAAACCGTGAGAAAATAATTCACACACATCACCTCTTTGTTGATTTTCTTTTGATAGGACGATAAAGAGCTTCCTATATGCCGCTATATATGAATTTAGTTTCCCCGCATAACTTTAAGACTGTGCAAAATGAGATTGAGCAACACTACCAGCTCGGTCCCAATTGGGAAGGACCTATCAGGACCTATCGTGTGATTTCCTTAAATTGATGATGGAGAAAATAGTAAAAGCGGCCGAAATTAACAGCGCTGGAACAAGATTTTATAAGATCCTGCAATTTCTGGCGTATGCCGACAACATTGGCCTTAACAACCGCGCTGTAATTATGCGTACTCCAAACCGTGAAAATGGGTTTGGTGTTAAACGAGTACAAATGAAGTAGATGCTCTCATCTGGCAAAGAGTCAGCTCATTTGCGTCTTGGCAACCCCGCCACTGTTGGCATCCATAATTTCGAAATAGTAAAGGACCTTATTTACCTGGAAACCAACATAAACACCAGCAATAAAGTCAGCTTAGAAATCCAACGAACAATCACTCTTGCAAACAAATGCTAATGCGGACTGAGTATGCACCTGAGAAGTAAAGTCCTCTCCCGAAGAACGAAAATAGCACTCTATAAGTCACTTATCGTACCCGCTTTATAGTGCAGAAGCTTGGACAGTGACAACAACTGTTGAGGTGGCTGTTGAAGTATTCGAGAGAAGTATTACGCGTTGTCGACAGCGAATTCCGAAAAAGATTTAATGATGAGCTGTATGAGCTCTACGCAGACGCCGACATACTCCAACGAATTAAAAACCAGCGGCTTCGTTGAGTAGGCCATGTTTTGCGAATGAGCAAAGATGTTCCGCACCCAGGCGTTTCGAGCTGTGTTGGACAGACAAAATCGTTTAGACGACCAAGCGCCACTTAAAGAAGAATAATGGGTACATTTTGAAATCGATGAAAAAATCTTGGCCGCCACCTCCCCCCCAAGACAGCTAAACCCATTTTCCAGCAAAAACGATCCACATAATTTGACTAGTCAATTGGCTGTTTGTAGTAACAAACACCCTACCCGCAGGGTTTTGGGAGTGTTGTCGAAAGTGACAGTCTTTTGCCGGATATGAACTCGGTACATTCGCACTCCCTTGTAGTACATACTCGACTGTAGCGGAAGTGATTTGGTAAACCTTCTAGTTCATCTCACCCCATCCTTCCGTAGAGAACTACAGGGTGTTTTTTTTACAGGTTTGTTTTTCGAATAGAGATAAAACTGGCATTTTGTGGTCAAATCTGGCAACTCTAATGTCATTTATGTTCAGTTTGGTTTGCCATTTCATCATGAACAGGTTGACAAAAGAACAACGCTTGCAAATCGTGCAAATTTATTTCGAAAATAATGGTTCAGTTCGCGAAGTTTACCGTGAGCTCCGTCCATTTTATGGTCGACATAATCGTCCATCAGAGCAATTAATTCGGTTAACCATGGATCGTTTTCGCACTACGTTTACTCTATGTGATAATACGCATCCGCAGAGACGTCGAACAGTGCGCACCGAAGAAACAATTGCCGCTGTAGAGCAAAGTGTTGAAGAGGACCCGAATGAATCGATTCGCCACCGTGCACAGCAATTGGAGCTTTGTCCATCAACTTTATGGAAGATTTTGCGCAAAGATCTTGGCTTGCGACCTTACAAGATCCAGCTTGTGCAAGAATTAAAGCCGCGAGACCATGCAATGCGTCGTGATTTTGGTGTATGGGCCGAAAATGAGATTGATTTCGATGCTGATTTTCATCGCAAAATTTTGTTCAGTGATGAGGCTCATTTTTGGTTGAATGGCTACGTCAACAAGCAAAATTGCCGCATTTGGAGTGAAGAGAATCCACATGAGACCCTTGAAACGCCATTACATCCACAAAAACTGACTGTTTGGTGTGCTCTATGGGCTGGTGGAGTCATTGTGCCATACTTCTTCCGCAATAATGCTGGAGAGGCAGCTACCGTTAATGGAGACCGGTATAGAGCCATGATAACCGACTATTTTGTTCCCGAATTGGATGGCATGAATGTGGATGAGTTGTGGTTCCAACAAGACGGCGCTACATGCCGCACAGCGCACGTCACAATCGATATGCTCGAAAAAGTGGTTGAAAATTGGACCTGTAGAATTGGCTTTATTCGAGCCAGCCGCGGCGGCCACATGCCCGAAATCATATTTAAACATTAATGGCATAAAATTATCCTTCCAATAAAGCCAAATTGATGGACCTTGAAACGATTTTCTTGTGTTTTATTTTAATTCGAAGTTCTATACCCCTAAAAAAAACACCCTTTATAAAAATTCAGGAGGAGGAAAGGGAGACGGAGTCCTAGGAAGCTTGTAGTTTGAGATAGTAGAGGTTTAGTACTCGAACCCCTTTTTCTGCTATAAGCGGGGCTTTGGCTTAATTAAAACTGCTGGCAGGAGATGCGTCTATGAAAGAATTTACCGAGACTGGAGCGGTTACCTTGGCAGTAACAGCGAAAATTAGGTCAGCCTAGAAATTCAACGGACCATCACATTTGCCGTAGTAGCAGAAAATGGAGCGACATCTAATGGCCCTTTTTGAATAACTGGAGATATGGGAGTTGCAAAACACCAACAGTTTAAGGGAAACCGGTGGTGCTCTCAGACTTTTTTGAGCATCGCCAGCGTTCAAATGGTTATGCATTAACTCCAGCTCCAATTGCATGCTTTTGGTTGTTTCAACTAATTTTGCGTTGTTATCCCTCAGAGCGCCAATGAGAGCAGCGCGCAGGCATAATTAGATTTGAGCTCGGTTAACTCATTAGAGACACTCTGTAATTTCACTTTTCTTTCTCACCCATATTCACATCTATTACGGTGGTCAATATTGACAAAAACAATACTGAGGCGTATGAACCAGCAATTGGCGTATGAATTATCATCCCAACATTGTTTTGGTTAATATTGACAATCGTGAAAGGGGTGATTAGACAGGGGCTAGCGGCGGGAGATCGGAGAGACATACAATGAATACTGGCACAGCTTATGCAATAATAACAATTGTTCGAACTAAGATAAAGCCCAAGTTAGCTTGGGACAACCAACAGAGTAGTGTTTATCGTCTATTAACCTACCGGACAATCCTAATGCGCACCAACACATGCATACTGTGGCAAATATTCTCAAGTAGGTATCTACCGTACTTTACTCATTAACCGTCCCATCTCTAAGATAGCATTTGTGTTTACAAATCCGAGGAAGAGAGTAAATTCTGAAAAACAAGCAGTATTCTAGAATACAAATAGAAGAGCAAACCAGAACTGTGGAGACGCTTGTAGGTGATGACTCTGGCGCTCGGCCCGGCTAAAAAAGGCAGCATACAAGCAAGGCAGGAAGAACAGTTTGTTTTCATATGTTGACAAGTGAACTTACTGTGGAGCTACCTAATATCAAACTAGTCAGTAGGCGTACTACTTTCCAACTATAGTTTTCTGGTTGAAATCATACATGTTAGTCGGAAATAGTCCAGTCAATGCTAGAATACAGCTATAGTTTCCTGGTTGAAATCATACTAGTCAGAAAAAGTTCAATCCATACTAGTATACGGCTACAATTTTTATTGCACATAAGCTGTAATTATTTCTTTCGTTTATTTCATTTCCATTGTCTGCTATTGTGATTCGCAACCAGCTATGAAATATTCTAAAGATATAGTTTATGTTTTGCAATCCCAAATCGGGTTTTTCACAGCGAAATGATGAAAATGATGTATTGATGAGTCCATTTTCTTATTTTAATCCCTGCTAGAGGTTTTGGTCCACATTTGGACTATTAAGAAAAAATAAACGTGTATCGGCATCAGAATTTTTTTTTTATGTATAAAGTATAAAACTCGTAGTGTCCGTCTGTCCGCCTGAGTGAAAGACTTTGAATCGATTTTTAACCCTTTTTCCATGATCCAGTCGAACTGAATTTTTGCAGGCAGACACGTGGAAATGTCTGTATCACGTCCAATTTAAAAAAAATTAGATTTTTATCAATTCTCAGATTTTCCTGAATTTAAAAAAAAAAATCCTTTTCACTTTTTTCGGCATAATTATTAAATATATTAACTTTAGTCGCGTAACGTCAGTACGTAACGGTATAAACGGATCGAGATAGATATTGACGTATACGAGGTGTACGTATATTCGAATTTCGAATTTTTTGTGGCGTTATGTTGGTACTCATGTCTCTCACTTATGCCGACAAGCTCGGCCATTTTGAATGTTCAGTTAATTGTTGACAGCTGCTTTTCTTGCATGTGTTTTGGATCGTCTTCGATTTTTACCTATTCAAAAAAATGGATCAAAGAACCTGTATCAAATTTTGTGTGAAAAACGAAATTAAGTGCGCGGATGCATTCCTAATGTTGACTGTGGCATACGGAGAAGCTACCTTGGACCGAAGCAACGTTTATCGGTGGGACAAAATGTTCTCAGAAGGCCGAGAAGATGTGCAAAGAAGAACAAAAATTGGCTTTTGCACCACGATAACGCCCCTGCTCACGCATCGTTGCTTGTGCGCGACTTTTTGGCCAAAAACAACACACTAATGATGCCGCAGCCACCGTATTCCCCAGATCTGGCCCCCTGTGACTTTTTCTTGTTTCCTAAACTGAAGAGGCCCTAAAAGGACGTCGTTTCGCTTCTCTTGACGAGATAAAGACGGCATCGAAGGAGGAGCTGAACAAGATACAAAAAAATGATTTTTTGAAGTGCTTCGAAGATTGGAAAAACCGTTGGCACAAGTGTATAATATCTCATGGGGATTACTTTGAAGGGGACAAAATAGATATTCATGAATAAATAAATAATTTTTGAAAAAACACAAAATTCGCGATACTTTTTGAACACACCTCGTATACATCAAAATGTTCAGGACGAAAAAAGAAATTGATTAAACCATGTCCGTCCATCCGTCCGTCCGTATGTGGACACGATAACTTGAGTAAATTTTGAGATATTTATTGAAATTTGGTATGCGGGTACCTTGGCACTCATCACCGAGCGCTACCCAAAACGGGAGAAATCGGATGATAGCCACACTCACTTTTTATGTATAGAATATTTTCGAAAACACAAAAAAGTGATTCCTCAGTACATAATACACCTATAAGGATAAAATTTAGTATATAGATTAAGACTGAGGCATAAAATAAAATTTTCAAGAAATTTTTGAAAATCGGTTTGGCAAACACCGTTTGAGATATCGAAACGAAATTCAGCACGCAGGTTTCCAGGTGTGCAAGGAATGCTCGAGGAAAAAACGGGCGAAATCAGTTAAGGTTCACGCCCACTTTTATATGAAAGATTTTGAAGAGGATCGTAGATATATTAAATAGGCAACAACTTTGCTAGCTTAACATCACTTTTATTTCACTTTTAAAGTTTCCGTAAAGAAAGAAGTCCAAAAAATATAAATTTTCGAAAATGGGCGTAGCCCCGCCCTTTTTATAATGGATTATTCCACAAAACTTTTTATGCCATAACTCCGCCAAAAATTGATTTGTCGAAATGAAATTTAGTGATAATGTTCAATATATAAAGGTAACTGTTTGCTGTAGAAATGGGCGAAATCGGTGGACGCTCACGCCCAGTTTTTTAACATAGTTCTGAAAATTTTTTTTGGCAAATTTAAAAAGGGATATTTCTACAACCCAGCAAGTTATATCAATCAGATTTTGCACACATAATAAGCTTTTTAAGAAAAACTTGACCGGAAAAAAATGTTGTCAATTTTGAAGAAGTAGGCGTGGCTCCGCCCACTTTTCAGCATAAAATTTCTGCTATTTTGAAAGGCAATCGCTTATAATTCAATCTTGATATTTCAACTCCTGCCAAAAATTAGCCAAATCGGGAAACACATAAGCAAAATATTCGGGCACGTAGTTAATAGCCCACAGCAATAGCTAGTTATAGTTATATATCTTTTTTGATTTTCATACCTTTCATAAACATTAAATGTATGTTGGTATGAGAACAAGAAGAGAAAAGTTCACTAAGGTGATCAGCACGATGAGCAGAGTCGATTTAGCTATCCCCGTCTCTCCGTCCATCTGTCTGTCTGTCCGTTTGTCTATTTGAACGCAAATTAGTCTCTCAGTTTTACAAAAGAATGCTGAAATTCGTTGTTTGCTTTCGCCATTTTATAATATACTAGCAAACTCGGTAGAAGTGGTTTTGACGTTTTGATACATAGAATACATAAAATGTCATTAACTTGAACCAAATAAACTCCTAGCTATACCGAACTGCAGCTTTACATAACTTGGTGGCTTTTACAAAAGCTATATACAGACTCTGTCGTGCCCAGCGAACTGCTGAACCTATCGCGAAAGTTCAAGGGCAAAACAAAACACAAAATATGTGGGCGTGGCACCGCCCAATTTTCCAAAATTATGTAAATATTGACTAAGTGACACATACAGGGTGTTTTTTTTACAGGTTTGTTTTTCGAATAGAGATAAAACTGGCATTTTGTGGTCAAATCTGGCAACTCTAATGTCATTTATGTTCAGTTTGGTTTGCCATTTCATCATGAACAGGTTGACAAAAGAACAACGCTTGCAAATCGTGCAAATTTATTTCGAAAATAATGGTTCAGTTCGCGAAGTTTACCGTGAGCTCCGTCCATTTTATGGTCGACATAATCGTCCATCAGAGCAATTAATTCGGTTAACCATGGATCGTTTTCGCACTACGTTTACTCTATGTGATAATACGCATCCGCAGAGACGTCGAACAGTGCGCACCGAAGAAACAATTGCCGCTGTAGAGCAAAGTGTTGAAGAGGACCCGAATGAATCGATTCGCCACCGTGCACAGCAATTGGAGCTTTGTCCATCAACTTTATGGAAGATTTTGCGCAAAGATCTTGGCTTGCGACCTTACAAGATCCACCTTGTGCAAGAATTAAAGCCGCGAGACCATGCAATGCGTCGTGATTTTGGTGTATGGGCCGAAAATGAGATTGATTTCGATGCTGATTTTCATCGCAAAATTTTGTTCAGTGATGAGGCTCATTTTTGGTTGAATGGCTACGTCAACAAGCAAAATTGCCGCATTTGGAGTGAAGAGAATCCACATGAGACCCTTGAAACGCCATTACATCCACAAAAACTGACTGTTTGGTGTGCTCTATGGGCTGGTGGAGTCATTGGGCCATACTTCTTCCGCAATAATGCTGGAGAGGCAGCTACCGTTAATGGAGACCGGTATAGATAACCGACTATTTTGTTCCCGAGTTGGATGGCATGAATGTGGATGAGTTGTGGTTCCAACAAGACGGCGCTACATGCCACACAGCGCACGTCACAATCGATTTATTGAAGGAAACATTCGATGAGCGCATAATTTCGCGGAATGGACCTGTCAATTGGCCACCAAGGTCGTGTGATTTGACACCATTGGATTATTTTCTTTGGGGATATGTGAAGTCGCTCGTCTACACCAACAAACCAGAAACGTTAGGGGAATTGGAAGCCAACATTCGTGGCGTTATTGCCGACATACGGCCCCATATGCTCGAAAAAGTGGTTGAAAATTGGACCTGTAGAATTGGCTTTATTCGAGCCAGCCGCGGCGGCCACATGCCCGAAATCATATTTAAACATTAATGGCATAAAATTATCCTTCCAATGAAGCCAAATTGATGGACCTTGAAACGATTTTCTTGTGTTTTATTTCAATTCGAAGTTCTATACCCCTAAAAAAAACACCCTTTATATCCAAAAATCATTAATTTAGACCAAAAAATTGCGGAGTTATGACGAATTAAAACTTTATATAACCTGGGGGCGTGGCTCCGCCAACTTTTATAAAACTATATATTGTCTATGCTATACCCAGTGAACCAGAGTATATATTGTGAAAATTTCATAAAGATCGATTGAGTTCTTTGGCGCCTATAAAAGACACACATTTTTTATATCTATTTTTGTTACGCACACAAGATATACGAATTACTCATTCGGCATAAACGAATCGAGATATATATTTATTAATGTATATCAAAACGTTCAGGATGAAAAGTAAAATATCCGGGCAAGTAGTTAATACCCCACTGCAAAAGCGAAGTTGTATATCTTTTTTGATATTCATACCTTTAATGAACATGAATTGTTTGTAAGTATACTGAAATAATCAGGAGGATGAACTGAGTCCATGTAGCCATGTCCGTCTTTCGATACGTCTATCTGTCTGTCTATTTGAACGCAAATAGGAACTGAGAGTATTAAAATAGACCTGCGTAAATTGGGATGCCATAATAGATCACTACTAAATATATAATGTTGGGTTCCACCTGAACTTAGACTTCCTTACTTGTTTATATCTATTTTTGTTACGCACACATGGTATATTACTTCATTCGGCATAAACGAATCGAGATATATATTTATTAATGTATATCAAAACATTAAGGATGAAAAGTAAAATATCCGGGCAAGTAGGTAATACCCCACTGCAAAAGCGAAGTTGTAACTTTTTTTTGTTATTCATACCTTTCATGAACATGAAATGTTTGTACGTATACTGAAATTATCAGGAGGATGAACTGAGTCGATGCAGTCATGTCCGTCTCTCGATACGTCTATCTGTCTGTGTGTCTGTCTATTTGAACGCAAATAGGAACTGAGAGTATTAAAATAGACCTGCGTAAATTGGGATGCCGTAATAGATCACTACTATGTATATAATGTTCGGTTTCACCCGAACTTAGACTTCCTTACTTGTTAGTTAGTTAATTTAGTGCGCTTAATGTCAGTTTGCGACAATTGTATGGCCGTCCGTGGCCTAAAAGACAAAATCTTTAATACCATCACTGAATTGGATAATATTAAAAGTATTTTTGTTGAATTTTCGGACTTGGTGAAGGATGCCGATTCTTCTTCTGCGCCTGGTAGTGATGTGAACAAACGCATTACACGTTCAAAAGCAAAAGATGTTGATTCTTGTGCATCGGAATTCATTTCGCCGATCATGTCCCTCTGGAAATCGGGCTAAAATTTTATGTCTTTTCAGAAATCGTGGCTGATGAAAAAATTTGTTTCAACTGTGCATCCTGTGACTTTCCAATCCTAAACAAATTCCTGTCTGAAATAAATTGGGATGAACTTCTTTTGGACTTGGATATTCACAGTTGCTATACAACTTTTAAATCGACACTCACAGAATTCTGTTTAAATAATATACCGTTAAAAAGAAAACAATCTTATAAATCACTTTGGTATAATAGAGACTTAATGAAATTGAAAAATATTAAAAACAAATATCTCAAAAAGTTTAAGTCAACCAGAATACATGCTTTCTGTGTAAAGTTTCATAAATATCAGAAAGAATTTAAGTCACTAAACAAACTTCTCTACCAACAATATATTCGCAGCATGGAGCGGAATATTAAAGTTAACCTCTAAATTGTTTTGGAATTTTGTTAAATCAAAAAAGGTTCGATCTAGTCTACCTAGCTCAGTATTTCTGGATAATAAATCGGAAAATACTCCTGTAGAGGCTGCCAATCTGTTCGCGGAATTTTTTATGTCTAATTTTGCGGTTGACGACATGAGTTCACCTGATTTCTCATCTGAAATATCCTCTGCTGTTAGTCTTGGGAGCTTGCATATCTCCTGTGATGAAGATTCAAGTGCGATTCAATCTCTCAAACCTTCATCACAATCAGACGCTGACGGACTATCACTCCTTTTTCTTAAGGGTTGTCCAGCGTTGTCATACCCATTGCAGTTAATTTTCAACAAATCTCTTTCTTCGGGTATCTTTATTAATGACTGAAACATAACAATAATTACGCCTCTTTTTAAAAATGGTAGTAAAAGCAATGTTCGTAATTATAGACCAATTTCCAAACTTTCAAATTTTTCTAAACTTTTTGAAAGTGTTGTTAAGGGCAAGATCTATTTCCAGGTAAAGTCTGTATTTAACCCTAACCAGCACGGATTTATATCTGGGCGCTCGACTGTCTCCAATTTAATCGACTGTCTCCATAAAAGGCAGTCGATAGAGTTTCTCATAGAATTCTGATCAGCAAATTAGCTTGCCTTGGCTTCCATTCCTCCCTTTTAAGGTGGATAAAATCTTATCTATCTAATAGGCGGTGTGTAGTTTCGATTGACTATTCAACTTCAGACTTTTTTGTTGCCTCTTCTCGTGTTCCTCAGGGAAGCATTTTAGGCCCCCTTTTATTTGTTCTTTTTATAAACGAGATTGGTAGCTGTTTCTCCTTTTCGAATTATTTGCTTTTTGCTGATGATCTGAAAATCTTCAAGATTGTTAACGATACGAATGATACAAGTAAGTTTCAAAGTGATTTAAATAACCTCCATTTATGGTGTTTAAAGTTACGGCTTTCTTTAAACATCGACAAGTGATTTTTCTTGACTTATACTAAGCGTCAGAGTAGTATCCCTACCCTTTATTATATCGATAATTGTGTTTTAAATAAAGTTACAGAGACTAAAGATCTTGGAGTGGTTTTTGAGTCCAAGCTGTCTTATAATAATCACATTAATTTGATTATTTCAAAAGCTTATTCGGTACTGGGTTTTATTCTGCGTAATTCTACAGAGTTTTCTGATCCATACACCTTTAAGCTTCTTTTTACGTCTCTTGTACGCTCGCGTCTAGAGTATGCGGTAATTATATGGAGGCCATACGACCAATAATCGATAAACAGGATTGAGGGGGTTCAAACAATTTTCCTTAAATATTCATTGGGCGCACTGCATTTCGAGGACCCCGTGACATCTTACCATTCGCGGTTGTTGCTGATTGATCGAGCGAATAAACTTTAATGTTCCGCAAAGAAATCTGTGTAAGTTTCTTCCATTCTATGTTGATAGTTGTAGAACTAAATTTGAAAGTAATGCACCTATTATGCATGCCCTAAAGGAATTTAATAACTTATCTTCACATATGTTAATTGACTTTTCATTGTCGAGATCTTCATTTATGTTGATTTTAAACGCTGTTATTGTATAAGCACTTATTATTTTTGTTTCGATAGTCTGTAAGGTACTTTGTACTGTAGATTAAAATAAATAAATAAAAAGATAGTGCTGTTGTTGTTGCACAGCTAACTAAAATTAAAAAGCATTTTCGTTCTCTGCCAGTGCAGTCTAATGGTACTGTTGTTGCTGCTAACGCTGTTGCTGATAATAATACGGGTTTGACCACCTCTGTTTCATATGCTGCTGTGGCTGTTTCGGGTAGAAATGCTAATGCTGCCGCTGTTGTTGTTCACTATTCTAATGCTGAATCGCCTGGTTCATCAACTTATGTACGTAATGCTGTAAGTGCTGGTTCTTGTAATAATTCGACTGCTCCAGCTGTTGCTGTTCTGGATGACAATGCTGTGGCGCCTGGTAATAATACTGGTTCTACCACTTGTGCGCCTACTGCTGTTGTTGATAATGAAAATGCAGCTAAGATCAATGTTGTTGCTAAAACGTCAGCTAATAAAGTAAGCAATGTAAATAATGCCAAAGTAGGTTGTGCGGCTAACAACGTGCGGTCAGCTGGTGAACAGTGGTTAACTACTATTAAAAAACCCCAATAAATGTTTTTCGCAAGGATAGAGATTATGGCAAGACTGGACTCAGTAGAGGTGGTGGTGTGCTTAATGCTACGCGGAAGCAACTTCGAGCTTCATTTCTCTAGCTGCATGATTCTGACTCCCTGCTAGATCAACTTTGCATTAAGTTACATGGTTCCGGTGATTTGTTGTATCTATGTGTGCCTTATATTCCTCCTGGAAGCCCCGATGCACTCTATACGGCACATGTTAATAATATACTCACCGCTCATACCTTAATTGGTGATAATCAACTGTGCGTTTTGGGTGACTTTATTTTGGGACATATTTCTTGGGGCTGTTTAGAAGGTATTGCTTATCTAATTCCCTTAGCTGTTTCTAGTGGATCTGAATCATACCTTGTGGATAACCTACAAGGTATCGAACTGTATTAAATTCATAACTTTCCTAACGAACTGAATAGGATTTTGGATCAAATTTTTAGGTTGAATTTATAGGTATTTCGAATTGCCAACGGGTAATAGTAACTTTGCATTTAACTACTCGAGATGTGATTTCGATGAGTTAAACACGTTGTTTGATGTGAACTGGCCCCAGATTTCTTGGAATCGGGATGTAGCTAGTTGCTATGGTATCTTTAAGTCTAAAGTATCTGATATATGTATGAATCACATTCCATTGCTAAAGTCTAAAAGTTGTAAGCGTCCATGGTTCTCCAAAGAACTCAAACGTCTAAAGAACTTGAAAAATTTGTTTTATAAGAAGTATAAACTTTCTAATAACAACTATTATCGCGAGTACTATGTACGTTATAGATCTGAATTTAATATTCTAAATAGATTTCTGCATTGACGTTATTTGCGCAACGTAGAATGTAATATAAAAACCAATCCGAAATATTTTTGGAGTTACATTAAATCGAAGAGAAATTGTTCAGAAATACCTGCGTCGGTTCAGCTTAGAGGGGTCTCAGCCAACTCAATATCTGAAGCAGCTAACCTGTTTGCTGACTTCTTTTTTTTTCAAGTTTTATTTCGGATAACTCATATGACCCAATCTCTGAGGATCTCTTGTCAAATTTGAATACTTCTATCAATTTTGGAAAGCTAACCCTGACGGATCGTGATATTGCTGGTGGCATTTATCAGCTAAAGATGTCAACTGCAAGTGATTCCGATGGTCTCTCAGCTGTTCTATTAAAACATTGTTCATCAATAATTGTTCCTTTAAGGCACATTTTTAATATGTTAATAAACTTTTATCACGCCTACGACAATTATAGACCGATTTCCAAATTGACTACTGTCTCAAAATTGTTTGAGTGCTTAAACAAGGACCAAATATACTTTGCTGTGAAACACCTGATTTGTCCTCATCCACATGGGTTCGTTCCGGGTAGATTTACTCTAACTATTTTAGCTATTTTTACTGAAAATTGTTTGGAAACTTTTCAAAAAGGATTCTAAATGGACGCGGTGTATACTGATTTCTCTAAGGGTATCCCATCGAATACTACTTGCTAAACTTAAAGCCCTAGGCTTACAAACTGATTTTTTAACCGTAGATCGAGCTTTAAAAAAAATTCATAATAATATAGATCAAAAGTATTTTGTTATTTTATTAACTCTTTTATTGCAAATATTTTTTTTAATTTTGACAAGTTTAAATAATATTAATGCATTCGACGCAAATATTTTTGTTATATTTATCATATCATCATATTTATATTTATTTTTGGCACAAGTAGCAGAATTATGATGTCCATTTATTTTTATTTTCTGTGGAATGGTAACAACTTTGACATCTTGCACGGTTTGGTTTTGGCGAATAAATTTTTCGTTTCTTGGATCAACGTGCTTCGCTATTATCATTATTAAGGATGTTTTTGGATTGAATTTTCGAAAGTAACGTAGCAGATAATTCGTTTCTAGGGACCATCTTTCGTTTTTTTTATGTATGGCATTGACAATGACATTGCTAGTTCATGCAAATAGCATTTACGATTTGTATGTTTTTGAGTAAGCATCCAGTTCTCATCTATTCCGTTATTTATAATATATGGTAAGCCTCTCAGACCACTTTTCCCAAAGGTTTCGAATTGGTGAAAATTTGTCATCGGTTCTTTGACTGCGTCGTGTAAGCACATCATCGAAACGAATAATTTTGTGAATATATAAAAATGTTCTTTCAGACATGCTTGATCGAAATACTGGTCGGCCAATATTTTCATCAAATAAATCGTGCAAAGTTTCATTTCTGGATCTGAAACCACAAGGTGATATACACGAACTTTATTTCAAAATTTTTGCCACTACCATACTCACTTGTATACACCCAACAATAATATAGCTAAGTAAATTTCGATATGGTTGGTGCCATGAAAATGTCTCCCATAGTTGTTAGAACTGTCAATTATAGTTGTCGATAGCGTCGAAGGAGAAAGTAATAAAAATGTTTCGCGGATGTGTTTCACTCTGCTTGATGCATATCTGGTTACACCTAAAAACCAACAGACTTCATTTCATATCATCAAACAAAAATTAACTACCACCCTGGACGTAATTTGATGCGTTTTCACCACCCAATCTACGAGTGACGTAGGGCTCACTGCGCCAATTAATTTCATCTTTTGAAACATACAATGGATCACCATCACAGTTATTGTCAAAATTATCATCCAACCCCGATAAATCGCTTTCAGAAGAACTGCTTTCTATTTCTGCACCAGATCCAGAAACATCGTCATCTTCTTCGCTTTCATCTAGTACCTCACTTACTAATTCTTCGAGAGTTAAAAACTTTGCACGTGACATTATTTTTATTGATGACCACTAATTATTTTGCAAAAACTGTTAAACACCACAATAACTGAAGCACAAAGAAATTTTCACAAATCGCTGTCCAAACGGTAAGCAACGTAGCAAAAACACATACGAAATATCTCATGTATCAAAAATGATACATAGCTTGAACTATGATTTTTTTGATTTTGTCATGGCCTACTTGTCAATTTTTTGGGAATATGTTTTAAAATAACAACAGCAGCAAGATAAAAAAGTAACAAAGAATGGGGTAGATAAACTTCATTTAACGAAAGTTATGACCTCACAAAAAATGAAATGTATCATATTTGATACAGAGCTCGAGTAACGGTTAAAGTGGATCTCGTCGTACCTGCATAACGGTGTTGTTTCGTTAGGTAATTTGTAATTTTTTTCTTTACGCTGATGATTTCAAAATTTTTTTCGAAATCAGGTTTCTAGAAGACTCTTTCATTTTTCATGAGCTGGATGCCTCTCACCTCCCATCTTATCCTTCCTTACCGAGGGAACACCACGACAGTCGGGCAGTACCGCAAGGGATTACCGGAGCGTACCGGGCCAAGGACTGTTAATTCGACAACACTCCCCAAAACCTTCGGGGAGTGTTTTTGTCGTTACCACAACAACAACAACAGCTGAAAAACGTATACCTTTGGTGTGATCAAAATCGTCTGTCCCTAAATGCTAGTAAGTGTCATTACACTTCTTGTGTTACACCTACAACATACAGTGTCACGAACGTCGCTTTTGTATTCGTCTTTGGTGTGGTCTAGGATGGAGTATGCGGTATTTATTTGAAGGCTATTTCATTTTGTTTACGCTAAGAGGCTGGAGTCTGTTCAGAGAGCATTTGTTGGCTTTGCTCTGCGGTCGTTGATCTTTGCAGACCCTATCCCGTCTTATCGATCCCGCTATTTACTAATAAAATGTCTTTGGAGTCGAAACGTACTTTTTTGTCGATGGGCACTGTCTATGATATAATTACTGGCGCAATATATTGTGCATATCACCTCCCGAAAATTCGATTTAATGTGCCTTCACGTAGTTTTCGTAGTAACGAAGTTTTTTTTGTAGGTGTTGTTAGAACTGGTTATGAGATGAATGCTCCTCTTAGGAGAACACTTGCGCAACTTAATACCTTCTCGTCGTCCGTAGAGATTGATTTTATTTATAGCAAATCTTATTTTAAGAGTCTGCTTATAAGACATTTGTTGTAAGGCTTTTATAAAAGCATGTGAATGAATACGGTTTTGTATTAAATAGTCTATAAACATCTTGTTTGTTGATTAATAAATGAATAAATTAGTCACTATCTCATTTAAATTTTCTCTACACTTTGCTATAAGCAATTGTAAAATTGAGTCAACTTCACAACACAATTAGTGGTTAATGTACATTTATTAATTTTAAAAATGAGGAGAGCAGAAAAACATGTACAATCGCCCAGTCTTCTTCACTCTATAGACCTTGCCCTACCGGCAGTATTAACAAATCGCCGGCAGAACTGCTACATGGTAAACAGCCAAAGACATTGTTGGCTAGCCTTGTTCCTGACTCCATTCAAACGACCACCGCCAACTCCGAAGCATTGTACCAAGTTTCAGCAACCGTAAGTAAGAACTATGTACGAGGACCCCCTTGGATTCCTGGTATCATTCAGGGCAGAATTTGCAACATGATGTATAGCGTAAAAACCTACCAGGATATACTTCGTTGGCACCGTAACCAGTTGAAGAAGTGCAGATCAAATATTAAGCCAACTAGTAATGGGGAGCCGCCAGCTTACAACAGACCCAGGACTATATTACTTGACTCTTCCTTCTCATATTAGATCCACATTCCTCTGCCTGCCACCTTCCTTTTTCCCCTTCATCAGCTTTTTATTTTTCATATCGTTCATCTTTTATTCATCTTACCCTATCTCTATCACAATCGCTATCCCTATTCCTATCCCAGTCCCTATCCAAGAAACATTTGCTTGCTAATACCCTAACCAGCACTATAAATTCGATACCCGTATCGTAGAAACATCGTGTAGGACCACAGCTGGTCCACATTTTATTCAATATCTCTAAAATAGGGTCACACATTGAACTTAGCACTTTTCCTTGTTTGAACCCTCATTAACACCTTTCGTTTGATAACCATGTCCACGTTTTAGTTAACAACTCGCCGGCGCCATCTATCGAGTAGTGCTACGCACACAAGGTATATTTGCTTTAGTCGCGTAACGGTGGTATGTAACGGCATAAACGGATCGGGGTGGATATTGACTTATATATATCAAAATGTTCAGGAGGAAGAAAGATTTTTATTAAGCCATGTCCGTCCGTCCGTCCGTCTGTTAAACGATAACTTGAGTAAATTTTGAGATATCTTAATGAAATTTGGTATGCAGGTTCCCTGGCATTCATCTCCGAGCGCTATTCAAAATGAGTGAAATCGAATATTTTCGAAAATACAAAAAAGTGATTGTTCAGTACATAATGCACATACATATAAGGATACAATTTGGGGTGTACATTAATGTTAAGGCAGAAAATAAATTTTTCAAGAAGTTTTTACTAAGTCAAATTTAGAAATAATATTAATCAAAAATCAAAAACAGTTCAAGATACCGAAACGGCACTTAATACGCAAACTTATATTAATACAAAGTATGTTCCGGAAAAAAATGGGCGAAATCGGTTAAGGTCCACGCACACTTTTATACGAAAGATTTTGAAAAGGATCATAGATATATTTAATAGGCAATGACTTTTTTAAAATGGTCGTGGCCCCGATCCTTTTATAGTGGATTATTCCACAAAACTTTTTATGGCATAACTCCGGTAAAAATTGATTTATCAAAACGATATTTGGCGAAAATGTTGTACATATAAATGTTTGTTATAAAAATGGGAGAAATCGGTCTACGGCCACTCCCAGTTTTTAGCATAGTTCTGAAAAGTTTGTTTGTAAAATGTAAAACTTTGTGGATTTTGGGGAAGTAGGCGTGGCGCTGCCCACTTTTCTGCATAAAAATTCTGCTATTTTCAAAGGAAATTGCTTGTAGTTTCAACAAGGTATTTCAATCAAAATTGGCCAACTGCTTTTCAATAGTATGTACTATACTTCTGCCAAAAATTAAGCAAATCGGATAACACAAGTAAAATATCCGTCAAGTTGTTAATACCCCACTGCAATAGGGAAGTTATATACCTTTTTGGATTTTCATACCTTTAATGAATATGAAATGTTTGTAAGTATGAGAAGAAGAAGAAATGGGCCCATCAATAAGTAAACTGAAATAATAAGGACGATGAGCTGAGTTGATTTAGCAATGTGTTTGTCCGGATGTCTATTTGAACGCAAATATTTCAAACATAAAATGTGCATGTATGGGTATAGCAGTTGTTGGTAGGGAAGCTATTTATAGATCAAAGGTTCGAGTCCTGGGACGGGTAACATCAAAAGTGGTTTGAAAAAGTTTTTCAAAACGGGGTCGCCCCTCGGCAGTGGCTTGGCTAATTCTCCGAGTGCCTTTCTGCTATGGAAAGCTTCTCAGCAAAAATGCATATAATTTATAGATGCCGTTCGAAGTCAGCAAAAATCTGTAGGTCCCGCCAATTTGTAGGAAAAAATTCAAAACGGCACACCACAAATTGGAAAGGTAACTCGGCGCAAAAATCTCTTAGGAGGTTTATGATGATATATCTCCTGTATATCGCGCCATACATTTATATTTTTTTAAAATTAATTTACCCCTCAAACTCATAACATGTTTTTATTAAAAGCAATCAGCTGGCTTTATAATATGAACTGAAAAGTATTAAAATAGACCTGCGTAAGTTGGTATGCCGTAATAGATAACTACTAGGTATATAATGTTCGGTTTCACCCAAACTTAGACATCCTTACATTTTAGACGCGGGGCGAGTTGCGAATGCACGGAGGAGCCCCATAGGGAATGCAGAACGTACTCCATTTTGATGCCCTTATTAAATGTCAAAGCTCTGTTAGCAGTCCTCAGGAAATATTTGAACCCAAATGTCATAAATAGCATTAAGATTCCCGAAGATGAGCTTCATAGTCTGCAAACCGCTCACGTTAATAATTTTAGCAGACACAAATTAAGGATCACGCGACGCATGGTAGAGGGCGTAACAATAGCCGATAAGATATTTAATATAATCGAACAAGAGCACAGGCGCACACCCAAACCCCTTTCGAGAATTAAGAACAGATCCTTCAAAAATTTTATTTTTCGGCTATGTCTAAACAGATTAGGGACTATATTAAAAGAAGCCGTCCCCGAAAATATAAATGCGAGTATTGTCACGCAAAGTGGAAAAAGTTCCAGAAATCGGGCATAGCAAATTTCTGAAAAATTAAAACTTTAAGTATACTGAACAAATCGTTCCAAAACTATTGACATAAAAATATCTGAAGAACTAAAACAAGAAAACAAAAGTAACTGGACAAGTCGTCCCAAAAATATTGATAGCAATTGGCCAGGAGAAAAAAACAACTTATGCATAAATCCCTACGCCCCAGCGGTTTGGGTACAAGTTAATTTGTTATACCTAGTAGTGCTACGCACACAAGGTATATTAACTTACGTCGCGTAACGGTAGTATGTAACGGCATAAACGGATCGAGATAGATATTGACTTATATATATCAAAATGTTCAGGAGGAAAAAAGAAACTGATTAACCCATATCCGTCCGTCCGTCTGTTAGCACGATAACTTTTGAGATATCTTAATGAAATTTGGTAGGCAAGTTCCGTGGATCTCATCTCCGAGCGATATTTAAAATATTTTTATTTATATTTTATATATAGAATATTTTGGAAAATACAGGTAAAGTTATTATTCAGTACATAATACACTTATAAAGATTAAATTTGGTTTGTACATGAATCTTAAGGCAGAAAATAAATTTTTTAAGAAATTTTTGAAAATGGGCGCGCGACCGCCCACAGCTGATTAATTAAAATTTAGAAATAATATTAGACATAAATCAAAAACCGTTCAAAGATATCGGAACAAGGTATGTTCCGAAAAAAAGTGGGCGAAATCGGTTAAGAACCACGCCCACTTTTATACGAAAGATTTTGAAAAGGAGCACAGACATATTTAATAGGCAATAACTTTGCGTACAAAATCTTTATATAATTTATATTTCACTTTCAAAGTGTCCGTGAACGAAGAAAGTCGAAAAATATAAAGTTTTGAAAATGGGCTTGGACCCGCCCTTTTCATAGTGGATTATTCTACAAAACTTTCTATGCCATAACTCCGGCAAAAATCGATTTATCGAAACGATATTTGGGGAAAATATTGTACATATAAAGGTAAATGTTTGTTGTAAAACTGGGCGAAATCGGTAAGCGGTCACGCCCAGTTTTTAACATAGTTCTGAAAAGTTTGTTTGTAAAATGTAAAACGCGATATTTTTATAGTTGTGCACGCTATATCAATAAGATCTTGCACACATAATAAGCTTTTTAAATAAAACTCAACCGTAAAAAATGTTGTGCATTTTGGGGAAGTAAGCGCTGCGCTGCCCACTTTTCAGCATACAAATTCTACTATTTTCAAAGGCGATTGCTCTTAGTTTGGACTAGATATTTCAATAAAAATAAGTCAACTGTTCCTGCCTAATATTAAGCAAATCGGATAACACTGTTAATACCCCACTGCAATAGGGAAGTTACAGAAAAACTTCTCCTAACCGACACCTCCTTTGGGCGGACATTTTCTTATGCACCAAGTTTAAAATAAAATTTTTAGAACAAATTTCCCTCGCTTAGGCGGCCTCTCTCTTGGACGGACGCAGACAGTCATTCGCTATGAAACGGAACCAAAAACCTCTATTGAGCGGACGCGAGCCTCTTGTCAATGGACAAAGAGATTTCATTTCATAACAAATCAAATCAAAACCTCTCTTAGGCGGACGCGAACTCCTCATAGGCGGACAAGATATAGCTTTATATAACAATATGAAACGAGCCAACGAAACGTTCGTTATATTCATAAAGACGTTTAAAAGCGTCGTATTAGTTGTGTACATACTATGTATATAAATGAAAAAGGGGATTCCCCGTGTATCCTTAAAATATTTTTTTTAACTGCTTGCCTAGTTTGGTTTGCTCAGAGAATTATGTTGAGTGATAGTGTAAACACGTAAAACGATGGCGAGGTCAAACCTGAACTTAAAAAAAACAAATTGAGATTATACACGCGAGTGAAGCTGAAGTTATTGGTGCGTTTGTGCGTAAGAGAAAACCCAACATGCAATTGGTCGGTAAGGCTACTTTACGGATAAGGAATTACGATACAGCACCAATAAGCGATTCCATTGTTTCTCATAAGGTTGGAATCAGCTGTTTTATAAGATTACCGATAACGCACCAATAAACCAATAACTTCAGCTTGAGGAAAACAATTTGACTGTACTGGCATTAGCCGAAAGGTAATCGCGAAACATTTTATTATTCATTTTCCGTGTGTTAAATCATTTTCTAGCGAATAAAAATGGACTTAATTATGTATGTAAAGTTTAGAGAAAATTAATCCGAAATTTACGAAAGGTGTTTCCAGTGGTTTTACAAGGCGGGAAGGCAAAATTTTCCTATATCTGGGCCAATAATATAAGAAGAGGCTAAAGAAATCGCTTTAAAACTCGGTGTCAATGATTTTGTGGCTTCTAACGGCTGGCTACAAAAATGTTGTATTAGACATAACATAACTTTTCGGTACATTTGCGGTGAAAGTGCTGCTGTTGGTATGCTAGATGTGAAGCAATTTTGGGAAAAACTACCATCAATGCTGATTGGATATAGCCGTGGGGATATTTATAATGCTGACGAGACAGGCCTTTTCTTCAGAGCTTTGCCAAACAAAACCTTGGCTCTAAAAAACGAGGCATGCCGTGGAGGCAAACTTTCCAAAGAACGTCTAACATATATACATATCTTGTTTGATCAATGTTATATAAGTATATTTTAAGTATTCATGAAATGAGCTCAAGGCCAAGAATAATAATTTTTCACTTTTTGAATTTTTATGAAAATTATTATTGTTTTTATTAAAAAAGCAATAAGTATATTTTATTTAAATGAAAAAATTGTCAGCATTAAAAGATTTATAAAATACCTACCCACTCCCTTATGCGGACACCTCTGTTGGGCGAAAAAAAATGTCCTGCAGTTGAGTGTCCGCCCAAGGGAGGTTTCACTGTATATCCCTTTTTTGATTTTCATACCTTTAATGAACATGAAAGGTTTGTAAGTATGAGAAGAAGAAGAGATGGGCCCATCAATAAGTAAACTGAGATAATAAGGACGATGAGCTGAGTCCATTTAGCAATGTCCGTCTCTCCGTCCGTCTGTGTGTCTGTCCGTTTGTCTATTTGAACGCAAATTTTTCAAACATAAAATGTGCATGCATAGGTATTTTGAAAAAATGTGGTTAGCAGGTGTTGGTAGGAAAGCTATTTATATACAAATAAGTTAATGGCTGCCGCCGTGATGTGGCGGTAGTGTTGCCGGCCTACCACACCGAGGTCCCAAGGTTCGACCCCTGGGACTGGTAACATCAAAAGTGGTTTGAAAAAGTTTTTTTTAGCTCTAGCGTTTCACATTTTACAAATAAAATTTTCCGAACTATGTTAAAAACTGGGTGTGGCTATAGACCGATTTCGCCCAGTTTTACAACAAACATTACCCTTTATACGAGTATATACAACATTTTCGCCAGATATCGTTTCGCTAAACCAATTATTGCCCGAGCTAGGGTATAAAAACTTTTGTGGAATAATCCACTATAAACGGGGCGGGGCTACGCCCATTTTCAAAAATTTGTATTTTTCGACTTTCTTCGTTCACGGAAACTTTGAAAGTGAAATATAAATGGTATAAAGATTTTATATGCAAAGTTATTGCCTATTAAATATATCTATGATTCTTTTCAAAATCTTTCGTATAAAAGTGGGCGTGGTTCTTAACCGATTTCGCCCATTTTTTTCGAGCATACCTTGTATTAATATAAATATGTGTACTGAATTTCGTTTCGATATCTTGAAAGGTTTTTGATTTATGATTAATATTGTTTCTAAATTTGACTTAATCAAAAGTGGGCGGTGCCATACCCATTTTCAAAAATTTCTTGAAAAATTTATTTTCTGCCTTAAAGTTAATGTAAACACCAAATTGTATCCTTATAAGTGTATGTACTGAATAATCACTTTTTTTGTATTTTCTAAAATATTGTATGCATAAAAAGTGGGCGTGGTTATCACCCGATTTCGCCCATTTTAAATAGCGCTCGGAGATGTGTGTCAAGGAATCTGCATACCAAGTTTCCATAAGATCTCTCAAAATTTACTTAACAGACGGACGGACATGGCTTAATCAATTTCTCTTTTCCTCCTGAACATTTTGATATCCATAAGTCAATATCTATCTAGATCAGTTTATGCCGTTACATACCACCATTACGCGACTAAAGTTAATATACCTCATATAAAAAGAAAACACTAATACAACTAACTAACAAAAACAGAAGAAAAGAAAAAACAATGTAAAGAAATAACAAAAATCTAGCAAAAACCCACTTATATCTTTTAACACAAATAATCAGAACTAAAAATATCATTGAATTACTTGTCAGTATACCCCTCCCTTAACATCACTCCTGGATCCTCGTGTAACCCTTTTCCAAACCGGAATCCATTCGCTAGTTACAGCATTAGTTAACGTATTAGCCACAAGCATTAGATTAGAACTTACAATTTGGAATAGCTGTTTATCTAGTTGAAATTTTACTTAAATTTTATATACTCGAATATTAATTTTTACAAAAAATTCGAAAATCCGTAGAATAGCACTAAGATTGAAACAACAGAATATTATTAAGAGTATGAAATGTATTTTTTTCATGAATTATATAAATTAGTTATAAGGATCACTTACACTCTAACTCCTAGAATATGCCTCTGTGCATCCGCAAAAGCTTCGTCCTACTTGACCTGTACTCACCCGTGGTAACCGTACGAAATGGGTATGGCTGGATAATAAAAGGAAACTTCAAGTTAATTCACGCAATCAACCTAGCCCGCTATGAAGAAATCGCAAGTCGTCTGGAGATTGAAGTCACCAAATTGAATACAACCAATGATATGACTGACGTCGTCGCCTATCACTTGGAGAGAATTTAAACTCAGCTGGATGAGCGAAAAGAGTTAAGCGCAATTGGCTAGGATCGGCTTGGAAATGGACTGCCGGCTCTCCTGACGCCCGAGATTGGGATAAGATCCTGCAAAACTCAGGATTCACTAGCGCTCATAACAACCATCCATGCAAAGTAGACAATGAAATATTTAGAAAAACTCATGAGTTATTGCAGGTGGTCAGCGCATGATAGCGCCCTTGGGGCACGAACACGTAATGAAACTATCACAGGGTCATGATATTGAAAGATTACGTCAGCGAATTGGTGCAAGCCTGTCAGATGGCCAAAGCAGGGTGATCTAAAGCAATATATTGGACAAAGAAGAAATCAAGGAATTAGTAAGCGAAATACATCGAACCGTCGATATACACCAATGGTCCATTACTACTTATATCATGTCCATGCTAAAGGTGGATGAAACGAGATTCAACCATCCTATTACTCGAGAAAATATACAAGTTAACAAGAGGGCAAACACACCTAATGGTGCGAATTTTCTGACACCGCACTTCCCACAACACGCGCAAAGCCAATGCACGTAACTTGATCTGCAACGCATGCAAAACAATTTGGCTATCGAATTGGTTGCATAAACCAAAATACAAATCATGGGAAGCCCTCTCCCAAGGAGAGGTAAAGTATAATAAAACAAACATAAGTGCTAAGTAAAACAGCGAAAGCTAAGAATAACTTACTACGTCCAATCCTACAAGCCCTGAGTGGCTGAAACAGGAATAACACAAAAAGAAGCAATTCTGTGACCCCGAAGACCCTCAGGTGCGCAAGTGAAAAAATTAAAATAAAATGAAAGTGAAACGTTTAGTGAAAGTGATTTTTTCTACCGCTCCGCAACCACAACGCAGAATGTCCTAGTACGATCACATTGGCTGGGTGGGTCCGTGTACCTATACTCCTAGGACGGATCCCACCATACCGAAGGCCAAATTGTGGTTAACGAATCCTGTAGCCTTGCAATATGCACCAAAAAAGTTCGCACGCAGCGTGCTCGTTGTCGTTCCCTTAAGGATGCGGCAATAATCTCCCTTTCTGTACTGGCTATCCCCAGAGTACACATAAGAACACACTGAGGATGGCTACATTTCCTGTAGCATGGTGTTTCTAGGGTACACATCAGAACACAATAGAAACTGCCATTTATTACCTGCAATAACTCCAGGGTACACATAAGAACACACTGGATATTGCCATACCTGCCTTCCAATGTACCCATACGAACACATTGGAGATTGCGTCTGGCCCAGGATTACGTTGTGGAGTAAGCTGTGCCTTAGTAGGTTGCCTTCAATCTGATTGTTGACGACTAAAAAGGATAACACGGCCCTCCCTGACCGAAATTTTTAATTTAAAGACGATGTACTGTGAAACCCCAACCGGGTACATGTCGCCGTTACCATAAGAACACGGTAGAGATTTCACAAACTTACTTACAGTTCCTTTCTTGTTCTTTTGCAGGAAACTGTCAAAGCGTAAGAAAGGAGCAGTAACAACTATCAACACCAAACTAGCAATACCAAAAAATTGCAAAAATTATTTAAAAGAGCCATTGTGTGCCAAACTACCAACGCAAAAAAATTGCAACAAAATATTTAAGAGCCATTGTGTGCCACTAAGGTTTCGTACTGTGCTATAAGAAATAAGAAAAAACCAAATGCCTATCCCTTTAATTTGTCCCACAAGTCTTTAATCATATTATATAAACTCATTAAAAATGGAAGCTCTCACCACTAAAGTGAATGAACTTAACGGGGGTGTCAACGCTCTTCTTGAAGAGATTAGAAGGATGGAAACCCGCCTTAGTGGTATTGAAACCACCGGTGCAGCCCTTCAGGCTAGGTTATTAAGGATTGAGTTAAACAGCGCAGGCTTAGACCAAAATATGTCCAGAATTGAAGAACGGTTAGGTAGCGTAGAGCAGGCTAGCGCTGGGGCGCAGGCTCAAGGAGTACCGGCAGTGGTGCTAACACCACTTTCAGAACCGGACCTGAAGGACATTGGTAGACTTCCAGATTGTGTGAAGGAACTACAAGTTTTCGAGGGAAGCCCCTCCCAGTACATCTCGTGGGTTCATAATGTTGAGAGTATTCTGTCCGACTACGAAGTAGTCAAGGAAAAACCTCTGTATCGTGCTTTCTTGCAGCATATCAGACAAAAGATTCGGGGTGAAGTTGATGCTGCTTTGGTAGCATATAACGTTTTTGAAAGCGATTGGGCGGAAATAAAAAGGGTGTTATCTCTTCACTACGCTGATAAGAGGGACATTCGAACTCTCGAGCATCAGCTGAACACGCTTGCCCAAGGAACTTCCAAGTTGGACGAATTCTACGCAACCGTCAACCACCAACTGTCGCTAATAGTCAACAAAATAAAATGCGATGATTACTCACAAGAAACAGTTTCTGTCCTTGTTGAAACCTATCGGAATAGAGCTTTAGATGTATTTATCCGCGGGTTAAGTCCTGAACTGTCCCGCATGCTTATCGTACAGAAACCAAAGACGTTGCCAGAGGCATACTCAGCTTGCCTGGACATTCAGAACCTTACCTTGCGGAACACAATAGTGCATACGAACTCGGTGAATAGGGTCATCGTCCCGACGAACAACTTGCTGCAAAGTGTGCAGAGGCCACCAATACCCCCGCGTGGACGCTCCAACTATAACTGGGTTAACAGGAACTCTAATTCGGGATATAGGAATCCTTACAACAGGTCGCAGCCAAGCCAAGGAATGAACTCATTGCCCCCAGCCAGGCCAACTGCCCCTAAACCCGCGGAAAAAATGGAAGTTGACAGTAGTATACAGACGAAGCAAGTAAATTACATGAATCGACCTTCGGGCTCGAACGCTTTTAAGAGGGGACCTACATCGTCAAAAGGAAACTTCCAAAAACAGCAAAGATTGTACAATACGGAAACCGATACCAATGAAAAGCAAGAGTCCTTGAATTATCTCGAATCCGGGGAGCTCGAGACACAGGAAGTAAATTTTTTGACGACCGGGCCTCCAGCCTATTTCATATGAGAGGCGGTGCCTCATACTCCAGCATACCTTACCTTACGTGCCTGACTAACAGTAATACTGTGTTACAATTTCTCATAGACACAGGAGCTAATAAAAATTTCATCAAGCCTAATCTAGCTCCTCACTCTATAAAAGTTGACCCACCTTTCTCAGTGCAGACAGCGGCAGGACCAATTTTAATAAAAAGGAAAATTTGCGGAAGATTTTTCCACAATATAGGAAACGATACCGAAACAACCTTCTACTCTTTACCAGGACTTAAATCCTTTGACGGAATAATAGGAGACGATACGCTGAAGGCATTTGGCGCTGTAATAGATAGGAAAAATCACCTCCTCACCATTGAGCCTAACATTAAAATTCCACTAAGAAACAAAAAAATCGGAAGCGTTAATTTCTCTGAAACATCCGAAATTCCCCAAGCGGTACTTCCTGTTCTAAGGTCTCTGATAGAGCGATTCTCTCATTTATTCGGCCCATTGAATATTAAATCCAACATAAAAACCTCCGTTCGGGCTGAAATAAAGACCGCTACTGACGAACCCATATATACAAAAAGCTATCCATATCCTGTGAACATGAGGGAAGAGGTGGATAAACAGATTACGGAATTGCTTGAGGAAGGCATTATTCGACCATCCAAAAGCCCCTATAATTCTCCTATTTGGGTAGTCCCAAAAAAACCCACGCCGTCTGGTGAGAAACAATATAGAATGGTAGTAGATTTCAAACGTTTGAATTCAGTTACAGTGTCAGATGCTTATCCCATTCCCGACATAAACGCAACTTTGGCTAGTCTAGGCAATGCCATATACTTCACAACAATTGACCTCACCTCAGGCTTTCACCAGATTGCTATGAAGGAGGCAGATATACCCAAAACAGCGTTCTCAACCATGAATGGTAAATATGAATTCCTTCGATTACCCTTTGGACTGAAAAATGCACCTGCAATATTTCAACGGATGATCGATGATGTTTTAAAAGAATATATTGGGAGGATATGTTACGTATACATCGACGATATTATTGTCTTTGGGAAAGATGTCGACGAACACCTAAAAAATATGGAAATAGTATTCGAAAGGCTCGCTGATGCGAATTTAAGGGTTAATTTGGAAAAGACCAAATTTATGAGAACAGAGGTAGAATTCCTGGGGTACGTAATCACGTCTAACGGGATGAAACCAGATCCTTCGAAGGTTCAAGCTATTGAGAACCTTTCACCTCCTAACACACTTAAGGAACTGAAAAGTTTCTTAGGCATGACCTCATATTACCGGAAGTTTATTCGAGACTACGCGAAGGTTGCAAAGCCTTTAACCAATCTCACGCGGGGAGAAAACGCTCAAGTCAAGGCAAATCAATCGAGAAAAATACGCATTAGTTTAAACTCTGAAGCACTCCAAGCCTTCGATAATTTGAAGAAATTACTCGTCTCCTCAGACATCCTAGCATTCCCTGATTTCGAAAAACCATTTAACCTTACTACAGATGCGTCAAACTATGCCATTGGGGGGGTACTGTCCCAGGGAGAACCTGGAAGGGATCGGCCCATCGCCTACATCTCAAGATCCTTAACTAAAACCCAGGAAAATTATGCCACAAACGAGAAAGAAATGTTGGCTATAGTTTGGGCTCTGGATAACTTGAGGTCTTACCTCTATGGGGCGAAAAAAATTAAGATCTTCACAGACCACCAACCTCTCACTTTCGCATTGGGAAGTAGAAACTACAACGCAAAGTTGAAGAGGTGGAAGGCTAGAATAGAAGAGTATAACCACGAATTGATTTACACTCCTGGTAAATCAAATGTTGTGGCAGACGCTCTCTCCAGAATTCCATGCCAGGCAAATCATCTAACAGCATCGTTGGAACCTAATGAGTCATCAGCAGAAGCTGAAAGCGAAGAGGGGACGGTTCACAGTGCGGATCAGGATACATCGGATCTTATTCCCCATGTAGAAAGTCCTATAAACGTTTTTCGAAACCAAATAATTTTCACGGAAGGTAATGCAATGTCCGTGGAGAATCCGCATCCAGGTTTCACTCGTCACTATGTAAGATTAGCTACTATCGAGAAATCGAACTTAACCGAGTCTCTAAAAGAACGCCTAAGTCCGTCACTTATGAACGGAATAAAAATTCCTGAAAACTATTTACGACTTCTACAAGAAGTTTATTTAGAAAATTTTCTTTTGTATAAGATCAGGATAACACAGAGGGTGGTCGAAGATGTCGCCAACGAAGATAGAATCTGTAGAATAATAGAGGACGAGCATAGGAGAGCCCATAGGAACTCGAGGGAAACAGAGAGCAAATCTTAGAAAAATACTATTTTCCCAAAATGTCAAGCCGAATAAGGAAATTCGCATCCATCTGCGAAACCTGCCTTACAAACAAATACGATAGGCATCCTCCAGTACCACCAATAAAGGACACTCCCGTCCCGAATTACCCTTGCGAAATAATCCATGTGGACACCTTTGAGATTCAAGGAGAGAAATTTTTATCCAGCATAGATAAATTTTCCAAATTCGCGAAACTTTTTCACATTAAAAATCGATCGTCCACCACCCTTCGTGCCAAGCTGGCCAAACTAATTCACTATTTTACAACCCCAAAAATGATAGTAACCGACAATGAAAGGGGATTTATGACTCCCTAGGTACGAAACTACATATTGGGCCTAGGGATTAAATTATATCAAACTCCAGTACAAAAGAGTGAGGTAAATGGCCAGGTCGAAAGATTCCACTCTACCATTATTGAAATTTATCGATGCCTTAGCAAAGAGATAAACAACGTAAGGCCAAAGGAATTGGTGTACATCGCAGTCGATCGTTACAACTCAACAGTACATTCCATAACAAAAAGAAAACCTAGCGATATATTTTTAAATAGAACCGAAAGAATTAATTAGCAGGGATTGACTGACTTCAAAAGTAGGGTTTACAAGGAGATAAAGGAACAAATCAGGAGAAACCAAGAACTAAGAAACCTTCGGCTAAATAAAAAACGAAAAAACCCAAAAAAATTCAGGCCTGGCGAGGAGATTTACGTTAGGGATAAGCAGATAAAAGCGAAACAGAAAGCACTTTACAAAAAGGAAATTGTTGGCAAAGATAATAGGGTAACCTTGGTCACAGACATTGGCAGGAAAATTCATAAGACACAAATTAAAACTGCTTCCCAATAAAAAAAACAAAAAAAAAAAAACAAAAAAGGAATATAGCACAGTGGAAACGAAACTAAAAGCTCTAATTGGAAACTAAAAGCATAAAATCTTCAAGCAGGGTAAAGTAACCCTTATAAAAAGAGGCACGTATTGCCCATTGCAAAATTTTTAAAACTTTGAAAGAGGCAAATCTAGCCCAACTGCATAAAAAATATACATAGAAAAGGAATAAAAAAAAGAGGTCACAAATAGAAAATCCTTCAGACACCTTGTAAGAGGCAAATCTAGCCCAACTGAAAAAAAAAAAAAAATTATAAAAAAGGAAAAATTTAAATATATCGAAAAAGGATAAAAATTAATACAAAAAATACAAATAGAAAATCCTATGCGGATTTATCAATGACTAGACTTATGCAATCGGGGACGGCAATAGAAAATTAGCTATACCTATACACAGAAAAATAGGAGCACGACTCCAAAGAATTAAACAAAAAAGAACCAAGGAAAATAAATTGGTTGTCATTTTTCCTCACGTAATAACTCTCAAACAATTTTCAAAACTTTGGAAAAATCGATTCAAGTTTCTTCTCCATAAATAAAAATATTTACAGATATACCTAAAATGAGTTCTAAACACGATTTAGGAAAATAATAACAACTAAATATTTTCCATATGTGTTTTTCAATTTCATTAAATTTTGCGCCGTCCCTGCGGATAAGTAAAAAACGCTAACCTTATAAAACACTAACGCTAATCTAAGAAACATTTCTTTTATTTTTGTAATCACGATCAGATTCAGTTTACTCTTAATAACTGGCGCTTGCCGCCTAAACATTTACAACTATGACTCCCCTGGATCCTGACTCGTGGCTGGATCCTGAACGGACACTTCAGTCTAGTCCATGTGGTCGACCTAACATATTTTAACAAGGCATTAGAGAAATTGACCGAGTCTACACAGCATGATATCAAAAGCGAGGCTGTGCGTACTGTACTGCAATTTCACCTAAACCAAACTAAGCTGCGACTCGACGAACTCCAAATAAGCAAGTCACGAAGAACACGCTCTATCGACTGGATTGGTTCTGCATGGAAGTGGATCGCTGGGTCTCCAGATGCAGCAGATTGGGATTATATCCTTCGAAGCATGAACGACGTTGTGGTAAACAACAACCACCAGTATCGCATCAATGAAAAGATTTTCAACATTACGCGAGAGGCGATCGAAAAAGCAAACCAAATGATGCTACATATCAACGCTATAACTAAAAATATTAGCGAGGACAGTTTAGAGCTGCTGGAGTTGGGAAAAGTCCTAATTTTGAAGGAGCAGGTATCAGGTATCCAAGCCTGTCAAATGGCAAAATCCGGGATCATAAACACAAATCTTCTTGACCGCGACGAAATCCAAAATCTATTAGTAGAGGAAGATTCGCTACCATACCAAAACACCATCGAAGCTATAGAATATGGATCGGCTTCCGTATATTCGAACGGTAGTCTCCTTTTATACGTACTGTCAATGCCAAAAGTTAATCCAGACGGCTATAGACTTTTAATAACACGCGCCGCTATCATAAAGGGGCAGCACGTCGACCTTAGTTACAAAAAGATGCTAGTAAGCGAAGAAGAAACATTCGGACTAAGGGAGGACTGTCCTTCAATTAGCAACACGACAATCTGCTCCCCAAAATCGTTAATTAAACTTCCCGAAGACGGATGCCTAGCTAGGCTAGTGAAAGGCGGCAATACCAGATGTCACTTTGAACAAGACAACAACATAATCGTTGAAATGATCGCCGATGCGACAATATTTACTACCAATTTCGAAGGAACATTGCGGGGGAGAAACTACTCAACATACCTCAATGGAACATATGTCATCTTACTAAGCAACGAAACAGTCACGGTGGGAAATCAGTCCTTCACCAGCAGATCAGTACGCACAGTGCAGGCCTTACCACCAGTTCTGACAAACGTTACAAACGAGGGCTTAAAACTGAACTTGGACTACATCCACGGGCTCAGCATAGAAAATATTCACCAATTAAGTCAATTGGGCAACAATTTTCAATTATCTCTAATCGCCGACGCTATTGGCCTGGCAATATTAGCGGTCGTATGCTACATAATCTGGAAGAAACTAACAACAACGATTCATTTTCCAAAATTAAACCAGCCAACAGGTCAGGATCAGTCACGGACCCATGCCAGCGATAATCTTCGAGAACCATGTCATCAGCGGGACGCAGATGTTTAAAGGGGGGGTAGTTAACAAGAGGGCAAACACACCTAATGGTGCGAATTTGCTGACACCGCACTTCCCACAACACGCGCATAGCCAATGCGCGTAACTTGATCTGCAACGCATGCAAAACAATTTGGCTATCGAATTGGTTGCATAAACCAAAATACAAATCATGGGAAGCGCAGCGTCAGCAATTAATAAGTTAAGTCAAACTGTTTAGAAGCTAAGTGGTAGGCTTAAGTAAAATTGTAACTTCACTTTTGATCGAACCGTCAATGGTAAATATACTTATTAACCGCATTTAGCTTTCTTTTATTTTTCCATAGGAGTGCATGGGGCCGCGGGGCGGCCCCCAACTTTAATCTTTTAGAGCCCACATATGTGGACTCGTTAAGTTACATAATGGCCATCGGTTAGAATTTAAGTATCATACGGTAATAATCAACAAGAGGGAAACTTATGGCATTAGGGATAGCTGCAATCACCTCAAGCTGCCGCTACATAACCTGCAACGAATCAACGGTTTAAGTCAACAAGGAATACACCATCCTCTTGGATAACTTTATTGAGACAGTATGGTCAGGTGGTACCCCAAATTATATGTATGGTTCCTACATTCTCCAAATGGACAACGAAACCACACGAATTGGTGATAAAACCTAATGGAGCGTGAGCACCTCAGGCTTTCAAGTACTTCCGCCAGTGCTATCTACTATAGCCAATAAAAGCCTCGCCGTAAACAATAATCTCGTCCACAAAATGACGATCGGAAATGTTAAACTTTTAAAATACCTGCGGGATAAGACGAGTTGGCTTAAAGCCTATGAAACCTTGGGGCTGCTTTTGTTACTACTTTTCATTTGGATAATTTGGAGGAAGCTACCAACAGGGCCAGCACTTCCTGAGTTGTGGCTGTAATGGGGAAGAGCTTACACGCATCATTATCGCTCGGTGCGACGCTCTCACGGCTGGTCAAAACACGTGCCTCAGAGTAAGCATAATTACATTTCTCACATAGAACTGCCGTGCATTGCAACCATTGCGCCACTGCCGGATATTTGTTTTTATAAGGCAGCAGCGAACGCAGAGCAGTCAGTCGAGTTCGGAACGGGACCCCTTCTAGATTAATTTATCTTGTTTTAGTATAGTCAATAAAGTGAATAAAGCGTTGTGAACTTTTTAAATGTTTTGTTTCTAATTGTATAACAAAATCATTTTTTTGGTGAATCAGGACTAGCAGTCTTTAACTTGCATTTTGATTGTGAATAAAAGAAGTCCAAGTTACAACAGTAAGTTTACGTACATTGAATCAAAACTTTTTCAACATGTGGAAAAATTGTATATGGTTAGTTTGAATTTAAATTTTGTCTACTTGTGAAAATATATATGGAAACATTTTATATGGTATCAGCTACGTAAACTTGCCTCACTTCTTGTGGTTTCTCGACCTTTCGGCAGATTTGTTTTAAGGCAAAAACAAAGGTTTTCCCTCTTCTCCTACGCGTTTCGATGCGTTATCTCGCATCTTCTTCAAACAAAATATAAAGCATAAAACAAAACAAACAATTACAATTAATTTTTCAACAAGACACACATTAATCCCAATTTTGGACATTGGACTTCCCTATAATATTGCACTAAATTTAAACTTTAACATAATAAAGTTTTCTGCATCCATCAGCGTCGGATGCCCCGACTAGGCTTGCCAACTTTTTTTACAAGAAATAGAGTATATTTCGGTCTGAGATTAATATTGAACAGTATTTTAGAAAAATTAACAGTATTTTATTTGTTTACGGTTTTAACTACATATTTACTAGAGCTTCTCGCACAACTTATTAATTTACAATCTTTTTTAAAAGTATCATACGCCTCATCACAGTTATAATTAAAATTAAAATAAATCATGAGCTCATTTTTTATCAAATTAATAGTTGCTCTATTTCTATCCTCCCGCCACTTTGCGTTCATTACTGAAAAAACTCTTTCAGTAAATGCTGAGGTAGCGGGGACAGAAAGTAGATATGAGACAACTTTTGCAATATTTTTGAATTCTTCTGAGGAGGTGTTTACTAATAAATAGCACCACTTTTGACCAGTACTCATATCAAGAAAATTTTTTTCTCCTGATACTTTTTCATAAATTACTTTGAAATTTATTAATTCTGCATATAAGTCATCCATAACAATATTAAGTCTATACAAATTTAAATTATCTATAATTTTCTCAAAATGATCAAATGTGAGCAAAGTCTTTAATGACAAACAGCTACAAATCTTTTTAATTCTTCTCTTCTGCATGCAGAAACAGAAAAATGGCTATATATTTTTAATATAATGTTCTCAATGTCATAATTTGAACAATTCATGGCATATTTTACTGAATTGTGCACAATATGGGCATGACAATTTCCTTTTATTAAGTCTGGCACTACCTCTAATATGTTTGTGTACAATGAATGATTATGTCCAAAATTTGCATTTGTATTGTCAGCGCTAAGACCAGATAACTGGCTGAAAGAAAGTTTATAAGACTCTAAAGAGGTTTTGATGGCATAAAACATCCCATTTGCTGATTCATTTGCATTTTCATAAAAATGAAGTAACTTTTGTTGAATCCCACCTTCAGGGGTAAAATATTGAACCACCAGAGGGAACAGTTTAATGTTTTTTTTATTGGAGGCATCAGTTTGTAGACAATAGAATACATTGTCTTTATTTAACTGGTCAATAACAGACTGCAACCTCCATTTTTGTCCTAGCCAAACGCATATGAGTGGCGATTTTGGAATCACCATATATAATCTTATTTAATTTGATATTACAGTCCTGGCTATTGTACGATAAATTATGCTTGACAGTATGGTATGTCGTGGCTAACTCGGCCGCTGTTAACTTGGTGTCTTCATTAGAAATACCTGATGTAGAAGCAGAAGTTTTAGGAAAAAACTTTTGGAACAATCCACTTGATTTACTCATTTCTGCTTTTGCTTTATGTTTTTTGCTGGCCATGTGCTGCTTAACCTAAAGAAATGGAAACAAAACACATATTTTATGCAAAATAGTTACCTAATTATCGAATATGGTAAGCATATAAGAGCAAATCACACCAAGATACTAACTTTCCCAACACCTGCGTGAGATATAGTAAATGTTAAAGCGCATATTTTACACTTAGCATTAAATTCGCATAGAGGATCACTCGTTAGCCAGTCAAATTCGCATTCCCATTCGTGCTTGAATTTTTGTTGTACCTTAGACAGTTTAGCTTTTTTTTTGGCGTAGTAGGAGGAGAAGGTGATTCGTTTTCACTTTCCATCTTTTGTGCACTAAAACACTATTCCACAACACAATTACTTAATTACTTTACTTAAAGTTGACTTAACCTTTGAAACAAAAGCAAGTGTAAACGCAAAAGTTAACTACAGAAGTTGTAACAAGAAATTAATGATTATTGTTGTGAGCTTGTCGATGCGCCGTCACAGTAGAGCTGGAAGTAACATCGATGTAGTATCGATACATCGATGTTTTTAAATATGTTACAAACATCGATTTTTTTTCTTCGACGTTCGATGTTTTTCTCTACCATTTACCAGTACCTCTACAGTTGAAATTATTTGTGATTGTGTTGAAATCGTGCGCTGCGAAGAATTTCGTATAGCGTACGTGTGAATGATTTGACGTCGGCAGCGATTTCTTGCCAAGCCCGCGAGGTTGGATATGCTAAATGAACCTTTCGCTGACTTATAGTGTTATGCATTTTGATGCTGGAAACAGTATTTTGCATACTTTTTTTTTGTTCAACAGTAAAAAGTATAAAGTAGTGAAAAACAGTATAATACTGTTTTTAACAGTATATCTGGCAACCCTAACCCCGACGTCTTCTTTAAAATTCATTGCGCTATGTATTTTCTTTTGTAGGCGCAAAAACTTTCCCACGTCATTCTTGTTCTCCCTTTCTCTCAATGTCTAAAATTGTCGCATCCCCGCAGTCCGCTGCGTGTCCTTTATTCGTTAAATGTTCTGCTAGTGTTGTTGTTGTTTTTTTATTTTTGGCTCCAATCGATGTTCATTTATTCGGACTCCCAACGATCTCTTCGTCGTTCCGATGTAGATTTTGTTACAGTTTTCTTCTGCGCTCCCATTGCATTTTATTTCGTACACCAAATTGTGTTTTAATTTTTCCGTTTGATTTTATGATTTCCATGTCTATGAAGGGCAACTTGGGCTTTTTTCTTTTTCTACAGTAAATTTGATTTTTGTATGCTGGTTGGTCAGTCTGTTCAGTATTTCTTCGACGTCCTTAGTCTTAATAATTGCGAACATATGGTCCATATATTTATTTATGTTTTTGATATACATGTCCTTTAATTTGAGCTCGGTAATGCTGTCGTCAAGAATTTTATCTAAAACTATGTCAGCTACAGTGGGTCATAGAGGGTTCCCCATGGGCATTCTGTAGACTTGTTGGTAAAAAGTACCATTGTAAGTGAAATAGGTTTCGAATTGTTTCTTCGTTAGTGTTGTATATGTTTCTAGGTCTATCCACTGTTTCATGATCGCTTGTATCGCTAAGTGATTTCGTATATTGGTAAAGAGCGATACTACATCAAATGATACCAATATTTCAACATTTTCAATCGTAATGTCTTTTTTCTACCTAGTAGTGCTACACACACAAGGTATATTAACTTTAGTCGCCTAACGGCAGTACGTATACATAAACGGATAGAGGTAGATATTGACTTATGTATATCAAAATGTTCAGGACGAAAAGAGAAATTGATTAAGCCATGTCCGTCCGTCCGTCCATCCGTCCGTCTGTGAACACGATCACTTGAGTCAATTTTGAGATATCTTAATGAAATTTGGTATGCGTGTTCCTTGGCACTCATCTCCGAGCGCTATTTAAAATGGGTGAAATCGGACGAGAGCCACGCCCACTTTTATATATAGAATATTTTCGAAAACACAAAAAAGTGATTACTCAGTACATAATACACCTATAAGGATAAAATTTGGTGAATACATTGAGATTGTGGCATAAAATAAATTTTTGAAAATGGGTGGGGCACCGCCCGCTTTTGATTAAGTCATATTTAGAAATAATATTAATCATAAATCAAAAACCGTTCAAGATATCGAGATATCGATGCAAAGAATGTTCCAAGAAAAAATGGGCATTATCGGTTAAGGTCTACACCCACTTTTATATGAAAGATTTTAAATAGGCAATAACTTTGCGTAACATAGCTTTACATCATTTATATTTCACTTTTAAAGTTTCTGTAAACAAAGAAATCCAAAACCTTAAAATTTTCGAAAATGGGCGTAGCCCAGCCCCTTTTATAGTGAACTATTCCACAAAACTTTTTATGCCATAACTCCGCCAAAAATTGATTTGTCGAAACGAAATTTGGTGGTAATGTTCCATATATAAAGGTAACTGTTTGCTGTAGAAATGGGTGAAATCGGTAGACGGTCACGCCCAGTCTTTTAACATAGTTCTAAAAAATTTTTTATTTAAAAAGCTATATTTCTACAACTAAGCAACTGATTAATATGATTTTGCACACATAATAAGCTTTTTAAGAAAAACCATTTTGAAGAAGTAGGCGTGGCGCCACCCACTTTTCAGCATAAACTTTCTGCTATTTTCAAAGGCAATCGCTTATAATTCAATCTTGATATTTCAATGAAAATTTGTCCCCTGCTTCTCAGTACTATGTATTATACTCCTTGCCAAAAATTAGCCAACTCGGGCAACACACAAGCAAAATATTCAGGCACGTAGTTAATAGCCCACTGCAATAGCGAAGTTATATATCTTTTTTGATTTGTATACCTTTCATAAACAATAAATGTATGTAAGTATGAGAACAAGAAGAGAAAAGTTCACTAAAATTATCAGCACGATGAGCGGAGTTGATTTAGCCATCCCCGTCTCTCCGTCCGTCTGTCTGTCTGTCCGTTTGTCTATTTGAACGCAAACTAGTCTCTCAGTTTTATAAAATACGAGGTGTGTTCAAAAAGTATCGCGAATTTTGAATTTTCGCTGGTTACGTATATTCGAATTTCGAATTTTTTGTGGCGTTATGTTGGTACTCATGTCTCTCACTTATGCCGACAAGCTCGGCCATTTTGAATGTTCAGTTAATTGTTGACAGCTGCTTTGCTTGCACGTGTTTTGGATCGTCTTCGATTTTTACCTATTCAAAAAAATGGATCAAAGAACCTGTATCAAATTTTGTGTGAAAAACGAAATTAAGTGCGCGGATGCATGTTGACTGTGGCATACGGAGAAGCTACCTTGGACCGAAGCAACGTTTATCGATGGTACAAAATGTTCTCAGAAGGCCGAGAAGATGTGAACGACGAAGAGCGTGCCGGACGCCCGAGCACTTCAACAACAGACGAAAAAATTAATGAAGTGGAGAAAATGGTATTGGCCAATCGTCGAATCACCGTTAGAGAAGTTGCTGAGGACCTTAACATATCGATTGGCTCGTGCCATTCGCATCGCATGAACATTGCTAATGAGAGGTTATAAACTCTGTCCGCGACGACCCAAATTTGCTCCAGAGGGTCATAACTGGTGACGAATCGTGGGTTTATGGTTATGACGTGGAAACCAAAGCTCAACCATCTCAATGGAAGCTGCCGCACGAACCAAGACCAAAAAAAGCGCGCCAAGTTCGGACGAATGTGAAAGTTTTGCTGACACTTTTCTTCGATTGCAGGGGCGTGGTGCATCATGAGTTCTTGCCACAGGGAAGAACGGTCAATAAGGAATATTACCTGCAAGTTATGCGCAATTTGCGCGAAGCAATCCGCCAGAAACGCCCGGATTTGTGGAAGAACAAAAATTGGCTTTTGCACTACGATAACGCCCCTGCCCACGCATCGTTGCTTGTGCGCGACTTTTTGGCCAAAAACAACACACTAATGATGCCGCAGCCACCGTATTCCCCAGATCTGGCCCCCTGTGACTTTTTATTGTTCCCTAAACTGAAGAGGCCCATGAAAGGACGACGTTACGCTTCTCTTGACGAGATAAAGACGGCATCGAAGGAGGAGCTGAACAAGATACAAAAAAATGATTTTTTGAAGTGCTTCGAAGATTGGAAAAACCGTTGGCACAAGTGTATAATATCTCATGGGGATTACTTTGAAGGGGACAAAATAGATATTCATGAATAAATAAATAGTTTTTGAAAAAACACAAAATTCGCGATACTTTTTGAACACACCTCGTATTGCTGAAATTCGTTGTTTGCTTTTGCTATTTTATAATACACTAGCAAACCCGGTAGAAGTTGTTTTGACGTTTTGATACATAGAACACATCTATATATAAAATGTCATTAACTTAAACCAAATAAACTCCTAACTATACCGAACTGCAGCTGTATATAACCTGGGGGCTTTTCCAAAAGCTATATACAGACTGTGTCGTGCCCAGCGAACTCCTAAACCTATCGTGAAAGTTCAAGAGTAAAACAAAACACAAAATATGTGGGCGTGGCAGCGCCCACTTTTGAAAAATTATGTAGATATTGACTAAGTGACACATATATCCAAATTTCATTAATTTAGACCAGAAAAGTTCGGAGTTATGACGAATTGAAACTTTATATAGCCTGGGGGCGTGGCTCCGCCTACTTTTCCAAAACTATACATTGTCTATGCTGTACCCAGTGAACCAAGCCAACCACAAGGTAAATTACTTCATTCGGCATAAACGAATCGAGATATATATTTATTAATGTATATCAAAACGTTCAGGATGAAAAGTAAAATATCCAGGCAAGTAGTTAATACCCCACTGCAAAAGCGAAGTTGTATAACTTTTTTGATTTTCATACCTTTCATGAACATGAAATGTTTGTACGTATGAAAAGAAAAAGAGATAGTCCCATCAAAAAGTATACTGAAATGATCAGAAGGATGAGCTGAGTCGATGTAGCCATGTCCGTCTCTAGATACGTCTTTCTGTTTGTCCGTCTATCTCTTTGAACGCAAATACGAACTGAAAGTATTAAAATAGACCTGCGTAAATTGGGATGACATAACAGATCACTACTAGGTATATAATGTTCGGTTCCACCCGAACTTAGACTTTCTTACTTGTTTATATCTATTTTTGTTATGCACATAAGGTATATTACTTCATTCGGCATAAACGAATCGAGATATATTTTTATTAATGTATATCAAAACGTTCAGGATGAAAAGTAAAACATCCGGGCAAGTAGTTAATACCCCACTGCAAAAGTGAAGTTGTATATCTTTTTTGATATTCATACCTTTAATGAACATTAAATGTTTGTACGTATACTGAAATGATCAGGAGGATTTCGTAAATTGGGATGACATAATAGGTATATACTAGGTATATAATGTTCGGTTCCACCCGAATTTAGACTTCCTTGCTTGTTTTAATTATTTTTTAATTGTATGGAATTTTTACATTGAGAGTGTCCGAAATGATGCGTTTCAATGTTTGTCCAATCTATTTTGAAAGTTTGTAGCATGGTACACTTACTGACGATGATATCGGCCTAAGTGGGGTGTTATCTTTTTGGATTTTTGGTAGGCCGTATAGTCTTGGGGCTGTAGCTGCAGTACAAGTTAGTTGTTTTAAACCAATCTTCATCTTTTTTTGTTTGTAGATGCCGTTTATAATGTTGTTATTTTTCCTTAGTAATTGCTGCCTAGGATCACTTCTTATTATTTTATATGTTTGTCTGCGGTGGAACAATTGTTCCATTTTATTTTTGTAGTCGGCTTGGTACATCATTACCGTTTTGTTTCCTTTGTCTACGTTCGTAATGATAATTTTGTCTTTTTGCTCTTTAACGAAGTTCCTCGTCTCTTCGTAAACTTTTAATATTATTTCCTCTTTTGCGTTGTTGTGCATTTTGTTTTCAATGTGTTTATTTTGCTTGCTACGTTGCATTGAAGTGTGCCTTTCTCTTTATCGTCACCTATTGCTTGAATGTCTTGTTCAATGTCTGCAATCAAGTGCATGGGAGAAAAGTGTTTGCTTTATATTCGCAGCGCATTAATAACAACCAACGGCCCTCAGGTGGTACAATTATGTCAGTTTTGTTCATAAACCAGTCCTCATTTCTTCTTAGTCCAAATGTTTCGATAATTGTTGTTCCGTAGCAATGGTTATTATACCTTTCATGAGCATAAAATGGTATTATAAGTTTGGTTCGATGTTTGTAAGTATGCGAAGAAGAAGAGATAGACCCACCAATAAGTATACCGCAATGATCAGGGCGATGAGCTTAGTTGATTTAGCCATGTCCGTCCGTCTGTCCGTTTGGCTGTTTGAACGCAAACTAGTCCCTCAGTTTTAGATACATCTCAATGAAATTTGGTAAGAGGCAGCCATTTTGTAAAGCATTAATCATTTGTCGAAACCAACATGAACGTACCAATACAACGCATAGCTCCCATACAATCGATTATTCTGATAAACGGATTTTGGCCTATAACTGTTGCAATTAAAAAACTAGGAACGTAAACTTTTGCCGTTTTAGTACATATTATATATGTAATGTGTGGAACGAAAATCACCCAGATCGGACAACCACAACATATAGCTCCCATATAATCGATAGTTTCGATAAATGGGGTTTGGGCTATAAATTTTGCAATTAAAAAGTTAGGAAAACAAAATTTTATAGGTTTGATACATACTATATATGTAATGTGTGTAGAGAAAATCAGCCAAATCAGGTTAATAGAACATATAGCTCCCATACAACCGATTTCCCCGATAAATTGGGTTTGGGCTATGTATCTTTAAATTAACAGTTTTGCAGAGTTTGTATTAATTATGAGTAAGGATCGGACACTTAAAACCGTGATGCGTATTGATGAAAGGTATTAAGTCTTCGGCACAGTCGAAGACAGCCCTTTCCTTACTTGTTTTTCTTGTAAATTGCGTTTGGCATTGCAAAACTAACCCTAAGCCTCGTCCATCTAATCTTCTTTTTAGGTCTTCCCTAACGTGTATCAATGTGGTGTTAATAGTGTAGCATTACTCAGAATACGTTTCACTTTCAATGCATTTCTATGCATATACAAATATTGACCCAAATAAATTATGTTGAACCCAACGGGAGTTCAACAACATATATCGTATCTGCTTACATTTGTCACCCAATTACTCAACTCGTCAGATTGACCAACGCACGTATCGATCAGCACGACTGATCGACAGTATCGGTTTGCCAATGTGAACTACCAACTTATTGCTGACTTTGCACACAATGTAAATACTTTTAGTTTGTAAGTATTAGTGGAATTATGTATACGTATGTAAAGTAAGAAATTGTATAAAAGATAAAGCTTTTTAATAAAGAATGATTATTGACTTTACGCTATCCATCACAGCCTATACTTCTATTGTAACCACGAATGGCAACGCCAAAGAACGTGCTATAACCACTGATTCAGTACCGACTGTAATAACTATTACGTGAGCACGAATCATCACATCAAGGACATAGTCATAAGCATGGGCATGTTCACTCACCGCATAAATCACTGAGCGCGGTTGTTTGGATGATTATAATGGGCGATGGATTGCACAACTTCACCGATGGCATGGCAATAGGGGCAGCATTCGCGGAGAACATTACATGGCGATCCTTACAAGGAAAAGATTGTTATTACAAATGATCAAAATCGTTTGAAGTGTCATTTGAAATTGATGTTAATGGAATTTTGCAAGTTAGTGCCGAAGACAAGGGAACTGGCAGCATGACTGGCAGCAAGACGGCGATTAAGTATATAATTAAAAAAAAAAAACTTAGAATAATTTGAGCACGCCTCACGGCCGTTAAACTAGGAGCAATTCACTTTGCTTAGGATATAAAATATAAGAATAGGTAAATAATATGCAGGAAGTTACGCCCCAGAAAAAATTTAATAGGAAATAGCCGAAACTTTTAGGTTAATGAATCTAACAACAAATACGGTTGATAGATTAATATTAAAAGAAAAAATTAACATGTTAAGAAATAAAAAATGGAAAATAAGAAATCTTGTTAATAAGCAATATGAGTAAATTGGAATGCCGAAATATTTTTTCTTAATTAGTATGGGCTTAAATGAAAAACAAAAAAAAAAACAGGGCAACTTTAAATTATAATAAAATAAAGAAACTAGTTAATCCTCTTTAAGAAAGAAAGCCCATTCCCCAAAATGGATAGCGCATTGCCCGACGACCTTGACTACGAGGCAATCAACGGTGCTGTTGATAACTTAGAGTGTGAAAGCACACTCGAGGCACGCACCGAGACTCGTAAGTCACGCCCTCGCGAGAGTAGAAGAGCTATTAAAAATAAAATTTGCTGTATGAACCTAATCTTTATATTCATCGGAATAGACAGAGTGGCTACAATTGAGGATTACTATAATCAGGAAACTTTAGAGTCGGAAACTGTCGCCATGATTCGAGCATGCGAACGCCTAGGCACGATGTAAATAAATTAAAATGAAACAAGAAACATAGTACACATTATTATTTCTCATCTCCTTTTCCATTCAACTCAATATCAGAAAGCACTAATTATTTGTAAAAAGACAAGAACATAACCAGAAGCCAATTTTCGCCTTATTTAAGAACATTTTTAAATTTGGTGGAAAAATTGAATGAAATTTCAAATGCAATATAGAAGAAGAAATGGCAACTTCTGTTGAGAAGTATTTTCATATTAATTTCAACAAATTTTTGTTGAAAGATAGAAAGAAAGTAAAAAACAGAGACTTCTTTCCGATTTTTCCAAAAATGAAAAACAAAAAGGCACCATCAATATCACCAGAGCTCGATGGCAAACCCAGAAACTTATCCTGTTTTCTGGATGCCTTTAAGATATAGAAGAAGAAATGGCAACATCTGTTGAGAAGTATTTTCATATTAATTTCAACAAATTTTTGTTGAAAAATAGAAAGAAAGTAAAAAACAGAGACTTCTTTCCGTTTTTTCCAAAAATGAAAAACAAAAAGGCACCATCAATATCACCAGAGCTCGATGGCGAACCCAGAAACTTATCCTGTTTTCTGGATGCCTTTAAGATATCCGACCAAATCAAAGACAGTCACGAGGTTACCCCGATATTCATCGAGAGAAATGCCTCTAAAAAACCTGCAAATAACGAAAAGTCCAGTACTAATAGTAATTAAAAAACAAAACATTATTAATAATATAAAAAGTCACAAAGAGAACCATAAAATAAAAATGTGAAGCGCTATATAAATGTGAAACAAAAAGACTAGGCTAGCTCGTTTTCAAAAGAAAATGTGTAGCATGAAAAATCGATTGTTGAGGATAAGATTGACTTAGGACAATACTTTACCAGGCTGAGATAAGCCGGCAATTCGGGGAAAAGGAATAATACAGTTGTCCTTAGGGACAATTTGTTTAAAAAATAATTATACTCGAGTAGGCACATTTATAAAATGAAAAATAGGCTCCCAAGTTCTCAAACAAAAAAAATTAATATCGCAATAACTCTGCAGGTTATGCATGTGACGGAAAATAAAACAATTTAAAAATATACGATGATCCTGTTTTTTGTTGGCCGCCCAGGAATCATCGAATAACTAATAAAATAAGAGTATTGGACATACATAACAAATTATCTGCCTTACGAACCCCTTCAAAGAAATTTTAATTAACCCATAATACATATATGAAGTTTAATATATAAAAAGAAAATTTAAATTAATACAATTATGAAGTTTAAGATAAGGAAATATAATATAGGTACAAATAACGCAAGATAGAACCAAGAAATTAACATAGGAGATTTAGTATTAGTTAGAGAAGAGGCCTCCCATAAGTTAGAACATAGATATAACGGACACTATAAAGTTAAAAGCATTGATAAGAATAATAATTTTACTTAAATACCACATAGCATAAGAAATAACAATAAGACCAACAAAAATAAAGAAATTATAATTCATAAGAATAGACTTAAAACAGTAGAGAACCTTTAGTAATAAAAATAAAAATAAGCACTCCACTTTACTCATAATAATAAACAGGCACACGAGCCAAAGAAAAAAAAAACAACATGTTATGTTCAAAAAAAAAAAGAGAAGTCAGCACAATAAAGACACATGGGAAACAAATGTAAACAGATAAAAAAAACCTCATAAACAATCTTTTTACTTTCGATATTAAGTTACCGTTAACAGTTGTATACGACTATTCTTAAGGCGGATGGTGTAGCATTACTCAGAATACGTTTCACTTTCAATGCATTTCTATGCATATACAAATATTGACCCAAATAAATTATGTTGAACCCAACGGGAGTTCAACAACATATATCGTATCTGCTTACATTTGTCACCCAATTACTCAACTCACATTGACCAACGCACGTACCGATCAGCACGACTGATCGACAGTATCGGTTTGTCAATGTGAACTACCAACTTATTGCTGACATTGCACACAATGTAAATACTTTTAGTTTGTAAGTATTAGTGTAATTATGTATACGTATGTAAAGTATGAAATTGTATAAAAGAGAAAGCTTTTTAATAAAGAATGATTATTGACTTTACGCTATCCATCAGCGTTATTACAATAGTTTTAATCCGGATATTTGCCTCTTTTATTTCCAGGTTAAGAACTTTTTGTATGAACTGTTTTTGTATTTTTTCCATTTCTTTTCTCGTTTTGTTCATTTTGAATCCGTGCCTAAAATGTTTGTCTTACCCATTAGATGTGATGGAGTTATCCCGTCGTTACATTTTAAAACAAATTTAAGTCGTTGTTGTTGTTTTGTAAGCCTTTTGTTATTGTTGCTGTATTGTTTGAAGATGTAGTTGGTGTTGTCATCATATTTAGACCTCATATGACGAAAAAAGTGCTTGATTTTGTTTATTTCGTTTTGAGTTTACTTCAGTTTAACTCTCCAAAATATTTGGTTTTATTTATTTTGGGCCAATGTTTAGTTTTAATTGTGGTTTCTCGAGCTTTTTGACCAATCCGTTTTAAGGCAAAAACGAAGGTTTTTCCTTTTCTTCTACGCGTTTTGATGGATTATCGCATCTTCCTCAGGGAGACTGTACATTTAAAAAAAAAAAATGGGGAGATATATCCCGCCTTCGTCAATGAATTACAATTTTGATGTATATTGGAACGATTTTTCGTCATCCCTTGTCAAATTTGGTTTTGAGACAAACCGGTTTCGGCGTTGTGCCATCATCAGTGTCGATTTTCGTTCTGATCTGTTGTGGTCGTTTGTCTTGTATTTATAGTAGGTAGCAGGTAACGTCAGCATGGGTGTCTGTTTGTGTACGTGTGTGCATGTGTTGTGTGTGTACATTCAGAAACGGGGGTGGTTTGCATCGATCGGTTTTTTTGTGGTTGACTGAGGCAGGTAAAAGTTGGTGATTTTTGTTGTTTGACCTTTTTTGCTTGTTTGTTGTTTTTGATCTTTTGCTGTTTTGTGCTTATTTGTCGGTGCGTGTGTGTTTGTCGTACCTGAGTGGTTGCTTTGTTTTTTGTAAACCAATTTTAAAGGTTCGAATATTGTGTCGGAAACAGTGTTTGTCTGTTCGTTTATTATTCTACCGTCGAATGTTTTTTGTTTGTAGATTTCCATGTTTTCGAGTACGTTCAGACGTCTGCCTTTTGCTTGTACATGTAGGACCTTGACTGTTTTTTTGATGTTTCCGGGGGGGCATTTATTCTCCGCCATGTGATTCGCAAAGTTGGACTCTGGTATGATGGTTGGATTCCGTATCTTTTTGTTGTAATCTCTAATGTGTTCTCTGAACCTCGTTCTTACTTGTCGTCCGGTTTGTCCTATGTAACTGTGCTGGCATTCACAAGTGAGCTTGTATACACCATGGCTGCTAAATGGATCTTCTGAGTTAGTTTTGGTTCTTAGCTTCCGTCCTAAATTGTTCGATGTTTTGAACGCTGTGTTGATTTTGTATTTTCTAAGGAAATTTGCTAATTTATATGTTGCCCTTCCAGTATATGTCATTGTCGTCCAGGTTTGTGTACTTTCTTCTCCATTGTTTCTTTTTTGTTCTCTAAGGTCTCTCCTGAGTTTATCTACTAGTGCTTTTTTATATCCGTTGTTTGTAGCGATGTTATATATTATTCCAAGCTCTCTTCTATATGCTTCTTGTGTAAGAGGTGTTCTTTCCAATCTTTGTACTAAGTGCCTTAGCGCTGCATTTTTATGTTGTTGTGGGTGGTTCGAGGTATTATGTATTATTGTGTCGGTGGCCGTTGGTTTCCTATATATGTCGTAGTTGAATTTATTGCTAGCTTTATCAATACTTATTGTGAGGTCCGGATAATTGATTCCTCCGTCTTTTTCGGTTTCCATTGCGAATTTTATGTTCCGTGCTGCTTGTTGAGGTACTCCAGTACTTGCTCTTCGTTATTGGTAGTTAAAACGCATATGATATCATCCACGTACCTTGCGTAAAATAACACTCCTAATTTGGAATTTAATTCCTGTATATACTCTTTTTCCAGGTTTTGCATAAACGCTTCCATAAGAATAGCCGATGTTGGGTTTCCCATCGCAAGTCCGTTTGTTTGTCTGTATATTTTATTGTTGAATTGAAAATAGTTTTGACGTAGTGTGGTTCTTACCGTGTTCGTGATTTGCGTACTTTTTACTTTATCTTTTGTTTTGCGTTTTAACTACCAATAACGAAGAGCAAGTACTGGAGTACCTCAACAAGCAGCACGGGAACATAAAATTCACAATGGAAACCGAAAAAGACGGAGGAATCAATTATCTGGACCTCACAATAAGTATTGATAAAGCTAGCAATAAATTCAACTACGACATATATAGGAAACCAACGGCCACCGACACAATAATACATAATACCTCGAACCACCCACAACAACATAAAAATGCAGCGCTAAGGCACTTAGTACAAAGATTGGAAAGAACACCTCTTACACAAGAAGCATATAGAAGAGAGCTTGGAATAATATATAACATCGCTACAAACAACGGATATAAAAAAGCACTAGTAGATAAACTCAGGAGAGACCTTAGAGAACAAAAAATAAACAATGGAGAAGAAAGTACACAAACCTGGACGACAATGACATATACTGGAAGGGCAACATATAAATTAGCAAATTTCCTTAGAAAATACAAAATCAACACAGCGTTCAAAACATCGAACAATTTAGGACGGAAGCTAAGAACCAAAACTAACTCAGAAGATCCATTTAGCAGCCATGGTGTATACAAGCTCACTTGTGAATGCCAGCACAGTTACATAGGACAAACCGGACGACAAGTAAGAACGAGGTTCAGAGAACACATTAGAGATTACAACAAAAAGATACGGAATCCAACCATCATACCAGAGTCCAACTTTGCGAATCACATGGCGGAGAATAAATGCCCCCCCGGAAACATCAAAAAAACAGTCAAGGTCCTACATGTACAAGCAAAAGGCAGACGTCTGAACGTACTCGAAAACATGGAAATCTACAAACAAAAAACATTCGACGGTAGAATAATAAACGAACAGACAAACACTGTTTCCGACACAATATTCGAACCTTTAAAATTGGTTTACAAAAAACAAAGCAACCACTCAGGTACGACAAACACACACGCACCGACAAATAAGCACAAAACAGCAAAAGATCAAAAACAACAAACAAGCAAAAAAGGTCAAACAACAAAAATCACCAACTTTTACCTGCCTCAGTCAACCACAAAAAAACCGATCGATGCAAACCACCCCCGTTTCTGAATGTACACACACAACACATGCACACAAGTACACAAACAGACACCCATGCCGACGTTACCTGCTACCTACTATAAATACAAGACAAACGACCACAACAGATCAGAACGAAAATCGACACTGATGATGGCACAACGCCGAAACCGGTTTGTCTCAAAACCAAATTTGACAAGGGATGACGAAAAATCGTTCCAATATACATCAATCATTCACCCTGTCGGAAAAACAACAAAACAAAATAAAACAATTACAATTTTTTTTACTTTCGATTGAATAACACAATACCATTTTATGCTTCTGATTTATAATTCTTTTAGTTTATAAATGACAAAGGGCAGTTTTATGAATGTATGAAATTATCGGTTAGTAGATTATGCTTCCTTTCAGACCTTCTGAAAAATTCACAAGGCTTTCAAGACGATAAAACCGGTTTCGAGGTATGCGCACACCTTGGTTCTGGTAGTAATAAAATAACAGATCGAAATAATACCGTAAAACTCCTAAACATCTACACCTTTATCTGTTACGTCTTCAAAAACCTGAATTCAGGCGCTCTGAAGATACTGGAGTAGGCAGGCTCATTAATTTAACCAGAGCAAACAGTGACGGAAAAATAGATATCGAAGAGAATTATTTACACGTATTTTATAAAAGTATAGCCCATTATCTAATAAAAAACATTCAAGAACAAATTTCAAACTTTGTTCAAAACCAAGGAAAATTTAACCAAGTTTTATCGAAATTCTACACTTTTTAATCCGAATTTTTAATCAAAAAATTGGATTTGCAGTTTTATAACCTATTAAATTTTAGTATTTATAATAAAGTGTCAGGGTGAAGTTGGAAGAAGAAGAAGTTCCAATTATGGACATTTATTTATAAATTTATGGTGTCAGTTTTGTTAAAATTTCAACATTTTCTCTGTTGCTTAGTATTATAAAATTCTTAGGTAACATTAAAATTTTTTTTTAATAATAAACGCAGTCTTTTAACATCTTTGTTAACACAATGCGTTCTGACTTTGTGTAATAAACTTCAACCCATAAAGATGGACTTAGATCTTGTAGTGGATTTCGCAAAAGACTTAGTACAAACATGACTTTGAAAAATTTTTCAGAACTAGAGTTGGCAAATATTCGTGTACCTGTGATTTTGTCACAGCTACTGGAAGGTCAGAGTAAATCGCAGCGACCGCTTCAAAGAAAATGCCATGACTAAAGTGACTGTGACAGCATCTGCTCCCATTCCTAATACCCCAATATTTCAGACTTCGATCGAAGATGGATAACCAAAACAAACGATCACTGCTGGTGGCTCTTCTTGCAAAGGGCAGTCACAGTCACGGATCAAAAGAGCTGTGGCTGAGATGTCCCAGTCATAAATCAAACTGTTCTTCAGAAATCACGGGATCTGCCAACTCTCTTCAGAACTTGTGACATGGATAATGAAATCAAATAGAACCGATTCAAATTCAGTCAAAGTCTGCAAGCATGTAACCTATATGTTTATTTCAAGATTACTGATTTTTATCCATTCATGTACTGTTCATGAAATAATGGAAATAAGTCGATTTACTCAACATAAAACGATCTTCAGAGATTTCGCTTCAGTTTTTCAACAAACCACAGAGAAGAAAATGACAAAAATTTATTTAAGCTTTTTGAATTTTATGAACCACTTGCTCAAACCCAAAATATAGTGCCCGAAATTTATGGGAAGATTCTTAAAATTGACATAATCTTCCGCCAAAAACTGCGTCTTACGCATTTCAGAGCTGTGACAAAACGTCATATAAATATTGCTACATATTTTTGCAACTCTCCCCGTTTCCACTTCTACCGTAGAACTCACCTCTTCAACCCATCTACTTCTTTAAATTCCGCTTAATCGTCTAAGCGATTTTAGCCCTTTACCATAGCTCGCCACTCGTTATGTCTTTTTGCCAATTGAAAACACCACGGGGTCACAAATCGGTATCCATTTCGTCCTTCCATCGGAGTGGTGGTCTTCCTCTTCCTCTGCTACCCTCGTTGGGTGCCTATAAGAATACCTACTGGGCCGGAACATCTTCATTCGCCTCGCCAATTACGACGTTGGGTTTTAATTCGTTGGCATATAGCTCATACACCTCATCATTAAATCTTCTTTGGCACTCGACGCCGCCAACGCGTAAGGGTCCGTAAATCTTTGAAGAATCTTTCTCTCGAATACTTCCAGAGACGCCTCATCACATGTTGTCAGTGCAAGCCTCTGCACCATAAAACAGGACGGGTACGATAAGTGACTTATTTATTTTCGTTCTTCGAGAGAGGACTTTACATCTCAATTGCCCACTCAGTCAGAAGTAGCACTTGTTTGCGTGAGTGATTCTTCGTTCGATTTCCAGGCTGACATTATTGTTGGTGTTAACGCTGGTTACCAGGTCAAAAACTCTAATATTTTCTTTGCGATTTCTGTATTAAATTGTTAATTAAATTATTTTATAGACGAAGGAATATATGTTCAAAACACACTTCGTATAGTTTTCACATCTGTTGAGCGCGGGATTTGTAGCGAGGGAATAATCAGGCTGGCTCTCACATCCCATTAGCCAGCCGATCTATTTATGTAAGTATGTACTCGTATGTATGTATTATTGTATGTGTTTTTAACATATGTAAGTGAAGGGTTTTTGGCGTAAGAATTAAGTACCAGAGGTAAGTAGAGGGTTTTACATTAAGGGATTCTTTGCTAACATTGTATAAAATTGTAAGTGTAGTTGGTAAGTATAATACGTATATTATTTCATCATCTTTTCAGGAACCCATGTCTTCAACATGCCGGCGGGCCTGCGGCGAAGCGCAACGCGGAGGGTAATAAGCGGAGTTTTGCTTTGTTGCGGGTAACCGTTCCGCATTGAGTGCGGATGTCTACTACAAGAACATTTTGATATGGGGCGAGATGCAGTTTGGTGACTCGATCTAGACGCCACTCGTTCGGCGGGAGAAGATCGTCCTTAATTACGACAAGGTTTCCTGGCCTTTCAATTTGTAGCGTTTGTGTAGTTCTTGGATTTACTCTGTATTTTATCGTTTGCTGAATTGGTGATGGAGTACCCGTAGTCTTCGCCATTTGTTGACTAAAGAGAGATTTTCTGAATTTGGTTTAGGAATTGAGAGCAGTGGGGCACCGCGTAGAAAATTACCGAGGGTTAGTGGTTGCAGTTCATAGGGGTATTGTGACATCGGGGTGAGCGGTCTCGAGTTTAAGACCGCCTCTATACGAACGAGGAGAGTGTTGAGCTCCTCAAAGGTAAATTTTTGGGATCCTGCAATCTTTGTTAAATGGATTTTAAAACTTTTCACTGGTGTCTCCCAAAGTCCACCCATATGAGAGGCATATGGTGGAATGAACTGCCAAGAGAGACCGCTGATGGCATATTTGTCTGCAATGTATACTGAGACTTCTTCTAGGAAAGAGTTTACTTCCTTTTTGAGGCTTCTTTGTGCTCCGACAAACGTTTTTCTGACATTATTTTGTCTGGTATGCCACGGCGTCCAACGAATCGGGCGAACGCAGCTTTAAAACTATCGGTTGTGAGATTGGAGCACAGTTCGAGGTGAATAGCTTTGCTCGAGAAGCATACGAAGACGCATAGGTATCCCTTGTAGTGAGATGCTCGGCGAAGGTTGGAGGTTTTCACGAGAAACGGGCCAGTGAAATCGACACCCGTGGTTAAAACAGGAGCTAGTATGTTGACCGCTCGGGGGGTAACGCGGCCATCATTTCAGATTTCATTTTCTGCTTATACAGGGTACTTGTTTTTCCGTGAAACATGCAAGTTTTTACATTTTGCTTTTGGCGTAGGATGTAATATTCCTGTTGTACCATGCGGCTCATCAGCTACTTTTTGGCATATAAGAGCCTTGAGTGGAGCAAATTAAGTATAAGAGAGCAGAGCTTGGAGTTGTCTGGTATTATTATCGGGTGACGCTCATTATTACTGAGAACTGCATAAGTGAGACGTCCATTCACACGTAGTAGACCTGATTTGTCCACAAACGGTTTGAGGGTTAATAAAGAGTCCCTCTTGCTGATGAATTGTCCTGAGTTCAATGTTGTTATAGTTTGCCGGTAATATTTGCATTGAGCATTCAAGATCAACCGACCCTTTGCTTGGTTTATTTCATCATGAGTGAGAGTTGTTGTAGGAGGAACAGGCAACCTTTTAGCCTTATTGATAAATCGGAGTATTGTGACGGACTTTCCAAATTGCCGGGGTATGCTCAGTCCGTCCAGGGTTCCTACAAATAGAGTTCCCTATGGTTTTTCTCCAAATGATAAAACCCTGTTAGTTATTTTAATTTTGATATTTTTCTTTAATTCATTTTTTCAAATATTTATCTCTAACTACGCTAAAGGTGGTGGAGGTGAACACCGTTACTCAGCCCTACGTTCGGCGGAGGTGAAAACCACCACTTACTATAACTTAAGTTGCTCCTGGGTAAATTAAAGGCGGCAGAGGTGAAAACCCCTACTTAGCCCTACCGTCCACTGAGGTGAAAACCCCTGCAGAATATAAAAATAGTACTCGTGAGATGAAAACTCCCAGGTGTACGTTCATCGGAGGTGAAAACCACCGACTACTATGCCTAGCTAGTAGCTAACTACTCAATTTTCCTAAGGAATTCATCGCCCTTTTATACTAATTTGCACGCAGGCAAACTGTTACTTAACAACAATAAATACTTATGTACTTATAGTACATAATCTTATAAGTTAACCTTTTTCTTATTATTATCCTATTTTCCTTATAAATTATAACGTATATTTCATATGCCGGCTCCTCGTATCGTAGCGAACATTTGCACACACGCCTGTACGCTTTTCTTCCCTTATATGCCAGTTTCTTGCATTGCACCGAACATATGTACACACGCCTGTACAATTTCCTTCCCTCATATGCCAGTTTCTTGCATTGCACCGAACATATGTACACACGCCTGTATGTTTGCGCTGGTCACTTCCAGTGTTTCTCGTGTGTAGATTTGTATTGCTCTGCATTGTTGTGCGCTTAAATGTTCGCATTTTCTAATACTTATTGTTTGCCGTCTCCTTTGCATAGGCAGGTTTCTAACCTCTTAGCGTCGCTGCCAAATCTAATGTATGGTAAAGCTCATATGTATATATGTATATTAGCGTGTTCCTATTTGTAAGAAATTGATATTCGAATGGTATGTTCTTTTAAAAATATTTCAAATATATATATAATCGTATATATATTAGTTAAGGGGGTTTTCGTGCAAAAATTCGTATGTGGTTCATTTATAGAACGGCATATGTGCAAAAATATAAATATTCAGTATATTTCATAAAAAATAGTGTATAACTCAAATTAACTTCATTCATTAAGATATCTATATAAATATATGTGTTGTGAGGGCTCCACAAGCCTCTAGGTTGTGGTCCTCACACCCTCTCCTCACCTGCCGCAACAAGACTTACAGTCACTAAGCCCGTTCGGGTGATTCGAACTCTGAACCCTTTTCCCCCTATGTCCCGGCCGAACGTCCTCTTTCTCCTACGTGCTTGCGCCTGTTGGAGGTGTGCCTCCACGTCTTTCATAAGGGCCTCTGGCAGGGGCTTGATCCCTGTTTGGTTCTCCCAGGTGCCTGGTATAGGTTTTGTGGATTCACCCAACCATCGCTCTATTTCTCCTACCAGAGCCTCCGCCACTCCTTCAGCTTCGAGTGCCATATCGTCGCTGGCCGTCTGACTTAGTACGTCACTCTGACCGGTAGGTACATCTCCTTCATCTTCTCGGTCGCGGATCTGTTCCCTCAGGGTGTGCGGGGTGTGCCCTTCCGCCATCACGTCGCCACAGTAGACCCTCATCCGCATATTAACGCGTCGGGTGTAGTCTACGTACCCCGGACCGTACCGCTCTTCATCCTCCTGTCGGATGGACAACTCGCCCTGCCGTCGGCCCTCGTCCGCGTCGCCCTCTGATGACACTGAGATCGAGGTTGACTCCCGTACCATCGCTTCGCCATCGTAGTCGTCATTTCCATTGTAGCTTGGACTTCGGATTTGGCCTTCCGAGTCGCTTTCTAACTGCCCGGATGGTTCGGTACAAGCGCTGTCGTCGTCGCTCTCCGTGACGAGGTCTTCCACGGAAGTCGTCTCCTCCGGTTGCTGCTGTTGGGCTATCCGCCTAAGGCGAAGGGAACCATCTGCTGCCTTCTCGCTGGTGTAGCGTTCAATGTCGCGGGTATCCATACTGGCTTACTGTTTGATTATCCTGGGCATTGCGGCCGGTATTTATACTAAATTTTCATTGCGCGATCAACGGTGCTTTTCTAGGCCGAACTCAGTTTTGGGCTTTTGATAATATTCTATTGCTGCTCTGTTAATCTGTTGTTGCTGGGTAAGTTTGTTCTTTGGTTTATGGTAACAGGACATTTCCAATCTCTTGCATATTTTTTTGTAATATTTTCGTCGCTGTGCATTCTCATTGGGTTGCTGAATCAGGTGATCGTCGCTGCTACTGCTGTTGTGCCTGATGGTACCACAGCAGGGTGTCCCTAAATCCCCTTAATATGTTTAATTATGTAATAAATTTTTCTGATTTGTTAATTGAATATTATTATATGAGAACTGTTTAGGTTTGTTTCATATTACCACCGTGATCTGGATTACTCGCCAGAACGCTTGTGCTTAGGAAGGTGTTTCATAAGTTATCGCCTTGCCTCTAGTGAAACTATTTTCTGTACTCCTTGTTTGGGATGGTTATCATCCATGCCAAAAGGTATTTCTGGGTTTTCCTCTCTCGTTGTAAAACTAAAAGTGACGAAATAATCGATTATATTATTACTATGCTTACTGGCCATATTGTTTGCGTATTCCGCTGCCATCTGCATTCCGATTTCCATTGTTGATGCTTGACCCCGTATCTCTTCTACTATAACTTCGACCCTCGGTTTATTATTAACTGAATTTGTTATCGATAGAGATCCACATCTCGCTACTGGACCATGCTCGGTATGGCGTTCTGGATTTGCCTTTCGTACTACTGTTTGTGACGGCGATTGTTGCTGTGTTTTCTGCGACAAACTCGGTCCTTCCCACTCTGTAACTTGCCCGTTAGGCGTGCCTGCAGACGCGTTTTCTTTTTAACGCCCGCTTGATTTACTCGACCGTGCCTCCTGTTGACGTTTCTCACTCTCTGGTCTGCCGTCCTTCGTTATTTCGGCCTCGTGGTATACCTTTAATTCGCTTACGTGTGCTCTCCTCCTCTTGCCCTTGTGCACTTTGTCTAGTTCTACGATCACCGGTGACACGAAGTTTACCACTCGGTGGGGACCATAGTATTTGGGTGCTAGTTTCGCCGCGAAATTGTCTACTGCTTTGGACAATTGATGCTCTTTCACCAATACTAAGTCGCCTATGGCCGGTTGCCATTGTCTTCTACGTAAGTTGTAACATCTTGCTTGCTCTGTGGACGCGCTTTGCTGCCTACGTCGTACCATCTTGTACACTTCCTTCATCGAACGAGAACGAAACTAGGCATTGAAAATGGCAGAACGCCGAAACCGGTTTGTCACAAAACCAAACTTGACAAGGGATGACGGAAAATCGTTCCAACAAAAATCAGCTTCCTTCATCCGTGTTCCCTTCTCGCTCAGAATAACTCTTTCCTCTCCCGTTCCAAATATTTGTGCGTCGTAAAAAGCGCCTGGTATTCTTGGTTCTCTGCCTTGTATCACGTATGCTGGGCTATGACCAGTTGATTCGCACACACTCTTATTTAATGCTAACGTTATCTCTGGTATGAACTCGTCCCAATTCCTCTGATTTTTGCCGCTAAACTGTGCTATTAATCGTTTAGTATTACGATTCGCTCTCTCTGTCGGGTTCTCCTGTGGTGTATATGGTGCTGCTAGCTGGTGTTTTATGCCGAGCTCTTCCAAAAATCGCTTGAAACTTCTACTCACGAACTGTGATCCGTTATCTGTTTTTAATACCTTCGGTGATCCAAATCTAGCCAAAATTCGTTCTCTGAGCCCTCGTATTAAACTCTCCGTCGTTGCCTACCGTAGTGCCACAACTTCTACCCACTTTGAAAATCTATCCACGAATACTAAAGCCATCGTGTTGCCATGCTTGGAACGCGGAAGTGGTCCTACGAAATCCGCGCATACTGTTGCCCAAGGTTCTTCCGGGGTTCGTGTCAGCATCTTCCCGGCCGCTTGTTGTTGGCTCGGTTTATAAATCTGACATGCATGACACTGCTGCATATACTTCCTCACGTCTCTGAACATACCTGGCCAGTAGTACCGTGTCATCGCTCGTGCGATCGTCTTTCGTATTCCCATATGTCCAGCGCTTGGTGTGTCGTGAATCTCGCTTAGCACTCTTCGACGTTGTGGTGTCGGTACGCACAACTTCCATGGAATGGAATCTTCACCATCCATCTGACTTAGAATTCGCCTGTATAATTTCCCGTCTTGGATAACGTAGTCCGGAAACTTTTCGGGTGCCTTCATTACTTCTGCTATTTTCGATTCGTGCCAATTACAGCTGCTTTCGTTCGGCTGCGTGGTCATCGTTCCAAATTGTTCCTCTAATGGTTGCCGTGATAGTGCGTCCGCTACGACGTTCAACTTCCCCTTCCTGTACTGGACGTCAAATGAATATTGCTATAGCTCGAGCGCCCATCTAGCAATACGACCTGACGGACCCTCGATTGCGTTCAGCCACTTCAATGCCAAGTGGTCTGTGATCACCGTGAAATTGTATCCTTCTAGGTACGGACGCATTTTCCGTATCGCCCAAACTATGGCCAAACATTCCTTCTCTGTCGGTGAGTAATTGGCTTCTGCTTTGTTCAATCTCCGGCTCGCGTATGCTATCATCCGCTCTTTCTTGTCCACTCCTTGTGTGAGTACAGCTTCGAGGCCAAAGTCACTCGCATCCGTTTGCAATGTAAACCTCTTCGTGAAATCCGGGCAAGCTAATACCGGTGCTTGTATTTATGAGCGCATTCTTCAACGATTCGAACGCAGTCTGCTGTTCCTCAGACCATTTCCATTTGTTTCCCTTCTTTAACATCGACGTCAATGGATTTGCCACTTTTGAAGAATCAGGGACGTAACTCTCGTATATTGCCTGGTGGTGTAAGCTCTTTTATCGCCGCTACTTTGTCTGGATCGGTGTGTATGCCCTCTTCGCTGACGACGTAGCCTAAGTACTTCAAATTTTTCTTAAAGAACTCGCACTTCTCGGGATTAATCTTAAGGTTTGCTCGCCTCAGACGCTGAAAAACTTCTGTGAGGTGCCTTATGTGGTCTTCCAATGTGCTGATTGTTATTAAAATATCGTCTAGGTACGCGAACACATGTGGTTCTAATTCGGGACCTATGACACGATCAAGTGCCCTCTGAAACGTTGCTGGAGCGGAATGTAGTCCGAATGGCATTATTTTCCACTGATAAAGTCCTCGTCCAGGTATCGTAAATGCGGTATACTGCTTACTGCCTTTCTCCATATGGATCTGCCAATAGCCGTTCTTTAAATCCAGGCTGCTGATAAACCGAGCACTTCTAAGCCTGTCTAAAATATGTTGTATGCGCGGCAACGGATATGCGTCTGGTACTGACCGGGCGTTGAGCTGCCGATAATCGACTCAAAGTCTCCATTTGCCGTTCTTCTTCTTTGCTAAAACTATAGGCGCGCTGTGAGGGCTGTGCGATGGTTCAATGCAACCCTTCTAAGCTCATCAATCTCTTTGTTAATTATCTCCTGCATCTTCGGGTTTTTGGGAAAGTATCGCTGTTTAATTGGGCGGTCATCTCGCATGACTATCTTATGCTCGGTTACATTAGATACTCCCGACATTTCTTCAAAAATCTTTAATTCATGGTTAAGAAATTCACTCACCGCGATATCTGTGGTACTTTAAGCTTCTGTAGTGGGTTCGGGCCTTGCGTTCTCCTTGATATCTTTATGCTCTTCTACTATTGTTGTACATCTTGCATTGCCCTGCTTGTTATCCTCTGCTCGTAATACTATTGCTTGGTTACCGCACTTCAACTCCATGTTTGCCTTTGCCAGGTAGTCTGTTCCAATAACCACTTTATCTACTAGCCCTGGCAATACCAATAACTCGCTCCGGTGTACTTGATCGCCCAACTTTACCTCTGCGTCTATCGCTTCCCCTACGTCCTTCGCTCTACCATCGCCCATCACCACTCGAGTATCTACTTCTTTAACCTTGCGTGCATTTAAGCTTGTTGCCATGGACTCGTTCACAAAACTCCTCGTTGCTCCGGTGTCTACTGATGCCATCACGTCTTTGCCTTTTACTGTAGCGGCTGCCAAGATTCGCCCTTGCGTTTGCTTAGAGGTATTTATTGAGTACGAGGTTGAATCTCTTGAGACCCCACCCCTCGCTGCCAATGGGACCTCTGGTCGCTTCCCTGCTGTCTGAGACAGTAGTCGCGTGTCTGAACACCTCTTCTACCACACGTCCAGCAGAAGTCGCGTCGAGAGTCACGGCACCCATAAGCGAAGTGTCCGTTCTCTCCGCACCGCCTGCATGCAGTCCTTGGATCTACTTGCCCTTGCTGTGTATGTGCTTGTACGTTTATTACTGGTTGTGCACTTCTTACTGTATGTCGATCGTTATTCTCTTCCGTATGTAAATAATGGTACCGTTCCTCCTGTCGTCTAGGAACAAACGGTCTTGCGGCTGGTCTGAGTGGTTCTCTCTCCAGTGCGATATTCTCGTAGTCTTCGACCAGGCTTACCAACTCCTCCAGATTGCTGAATTCACTTCGCTTGACGTAAAGTTGGTACTATCTCCTCGAGTTCCGGTATATGCGGTTCAGCTTTTGCTCGATGCTGTAATCGGAGTGCCGCATAAGCCCCTGTAACGTAAGTACGTAGTCCTTAAATTTTTCTCCTGTGCGTTGGACTCGCTGCCTGATTTCGTCGTCTAAGCGTTCGAAATATCTTGAACTCAAAAAGAATTTCAAGAAATCCTTCTTAAAGTTTTCCTATTCTTGCCAGTGTCGGTTATTATTGCGGAACCATACCAACGCTTTATCTCTGAGAAGCTCAGGTAGAGCTCGTGGAATAGAATCGCGGTTCATCGCATAGCTGTCTGCGAGTTCTTCTACCCGCTATATAAATCCAAGTGGGTCCTTCTCGCCGTCGTACCTCAAACCCCACTTGCGTATCCGGTCCATGGTGTTAGCAAACGATTCCGGATGGTTAAATGTATATGCTGATGCTTCGTTGTGCCGGTCACAGCATAAGTTTACCTCGGATGCCCCGATGCGGCCTGGTAGTGGTTGTTCGCCGCCATCTTTGGGTGTTGGTGGATTTACCGTTATCGTTGGCCGGTAAAGCGTTCCTCTAATTTTTCATCGTCACCGTGCGTCTGGATATATCCTGATAATCGTTCCCTTAATTCTTCCACCGTTCCCATACCTTCCAAGGCAAATTCCTCATTATATGCCACTAGATCCTCACTTTAGGTGGTATACCCATATTACCCTTACCGTGATGCTTTGTTTTAACTTCCTTCCTTGCAGACTCTAATTCTTGGCTTTGTGCGTATCCTCTTTATTTTTATTTTTTGTTGTTGTATTATCCTCTCGTAGTTTCCACTTTTTACCTCGTTGCTTGTTTTCTCATAGTACGAGGTGTGTTCAAAAAGTATCGCGAATTTCGTGTTTTTTCAAAAATTATTTATTTATTCATGAATATCTATTTTGTCCCCTTCAAAGTAATCCCCATGAGATATTTCACACTTGTGCCAACGGTTTTTCCAATCTTCGAAGCACTTCAAAAAATCCTTTTTTTGTATTTTGTTCAGCTCCTCCTTCGATGCCGTCTTTATCTCGTCAAGAGAAGCGTAACGTCGTCCTTTCATGGGCCTCTTCAGTTTAGGGAACAAGAAAAAGTCACAGGGGCCAGATCTTTGGAATACGGTGGCTGCGGCATCATTAGTGTGTTGTTTTTGGCCAAAAAGTCGCGCACAAGCAACGATGCGTGAGCAGGGGCGTTATCGTGGTGCAAAAGCCAATTTTTGTTCTTCCACAAATCCGGGCGTTTCTGGCGGATTGCTTCGCGCAAATTGCGCATAACTTGCAGGTAATACTCCTTATTGACCGTTCTTCCCTGTGGCAAGAACTCATGATGCACCACGCCCCTGCAATCGAAGAAAACTGTCAGCAAAACTTTCACATTCGACCGAACTTGGCGCGCTTTTTTCGGTCTTGGTTCGTGCGGCAGCTTCCATTGAGATGATTGAGCTTTGGTTTCCCCGTCATAACCATAAACCCACGATTCGTCACCAGTTATGACCATCTGGAGCAAATTTGGGTCGTCGCGGACAGAGTTTAATATCTCATTAGCAATGTTCATGCGATGCTGTTTTTGGTCACAATTAAGCAATTTTGGTAAAAAAATAGGTAAAAATCGAAGACGATCCAAAACACGTGCAAGCAAAGCAGCTGTCAACAATTAACTGAACATTCAAAATGGCCGAGCTTGTCGGCATAAGTGAGAGACATGAGTACCAACATAACGCCACAAAAAATTCGAAATTCGAATATACGTAACCAGCGAAAATTCAAAATTCGCGATACTTTTTGAACACACCTCGTATAATTCCTCAAACTCCGTAAAATTTACCTAAAGAGGTCCCTGCTCGGGCGCCATTTGTGACGGACTTTCCAAATTGCCGGGGTGTGCTCAGTCCGTCCAGGGTTCCTACAAATAGAGTTCCCTATGGTTTTTCTCCAAATGATAAAACCCTGTTAGTTATTTTAATTTTGATATTTTTCTTTAATTCATTTTTTCAAATATCATCTACAATCTTAAATTTATCTCTAACTACGCTAAAGGTGGTGGAGGTGAACACCCCTACTCAGCCCTACGTTCGGCGGAGGTGAAAACCACCACTTACTATAACTTAAGTTGCTCCTGGGTAAATTAAAGGCGGCAGAGGTGAAAACCCCTACTTAGCCCTACCGTCCACTGAGGTGAAAGCCCCTGCAGAATATAAAAATAGTACTCGTGAGATGAAAACTCCCAGGTGTACGTTCATCGGAGGTGAAAACCACCGACTACTATGCCTAGCTAGTAGCTAACTACTCAATTTTCCTAAGGAATTCATCGCCCTTTTATACTAATTTGCACGCAGGCAAACTGTTACTTAACAACAATAAATACTTATGTACTTATAGTACATAATCTTATAAGTTAACCTTTTTCTTATTATTATCCTATTTTCCTTATAAATTATAACGTATATTTCATATGCCGGCTCCTCGTATCGTAGCGAACATTTGTACACACGCCTGTACGCTTTTCTTCCCTTATATGCCAGTTTCTTGCATTGCACCGAACATATGTACACACGCCTGTACGCTTTCCTTCCCTCATATGCCAGTTTCTTGCATTGCACCGAACATATGTACACACGCCTGTATGTTTGCGCTGGTCACTTCCAGTGTTTCTCGTGTGTAGATTTGTATTGCTCTGCATTGTTGTGCGCTTAAATGTTCGCATTTTCTAATACTTATTGTTTGCCGTCTCCTTTGCATAGGCAGGTTTCTAACCTCTTAGCGTCGCTGCCAAATCTAATGTATGGTAAAGCTCATATGTATATATGTATATTAGCGTGTTCCTATTTGTAAGAAATTGATATTCGAATGGTATGTTCTTTTAAAAATATTTCAAATATATATATAATCGTATATATATTAGTTAAGGGGGTTTTCGTGCAAAAATGCGTATGTGGTTCATTTATAGAACGGCATATGAGCAAAAATATAAAAATTCAGTATATTTCATAAAAAATAGTGTATAACTCAAATTAACTTAATTCACTAAGATATCTATATATATGTGTTGTGAGGGCTCCACCAGCCTCCAGGTTGGGGTCCTCACAGTATGTAGGCTACCACTCTGAGTGCTCTGGGGTAGGAGGACAAGTGGTCCAAGAGATCGGTACTTTCAGAGATGTGGAATGGCTCAACATTTCTTTGTTCTGGGGGAGATTAATTGCTTGCCGGGCTTTGAGCCAGAGGTTTGGTGGATTAGTAAGCCATTCTGGGCCAAAGTAAGCTTTTGGCGAGTTCCTTATGAGTAGCTCCTCGAGTGCCTAGGTCAGGTGGATTGTTGGAGCTGGAAACATGTTGCCAAGTTGTGTTGTTAACATTTTTACGAATCTGGGATGTCCTCTTTGCGACATAAGTCTTCGACATCCATGATGACTTTTCCAGCCAGCGAGTGGAGTTAGTCCACAATGTTAATTCGTTGTAGGGCAGATCCGATTGGACTAGGACCTGCTTTACGAGTTTATTGAGGAGGACTGCGCCGCAGAGCTCCAGTTGTGGGAGTGAGACTGTTTGCAAGGGTGCAACTTTGCTTTTAGCAACAAGTAGATGTTACGTTGCGTTTTCGCCTTGTTGAACTCGTAAGTAAACGCAAGCGCAAAATGCTTTTTTGGATGCATCTGAGAATCCATGCACTTGTATTGAGTTATCGGGGCTGAACTGTACCCATCGAGGAAATTCTATCTCTTCGATCGCTGAGAGGTGCTTTCGAAATGAGTTCCATTTGATGAGATAGCTGGGTTTTACTGCTTCATCCCAGTCTTTTCTTCCATCCAGAGTTGTTAGAGGAGGCTTTTTGCAGCTATCATTATGGGCGATTGCCATCCTGCCGGGTCGAAAAGTTTCGCTACAGAGGAGAGTATCTGTCTTTTCGTGGCAGTATTTGAGTCAGGAAGTGGATTTACTGAGTACGAGAATGTATCCGTTAGAGCGTTCCATTTTATTCCGAGAGTTTTAGTGGAGGTCGTCTCTTGGAACTGAAGAAAGTCTGAGTCTACGAAGTCCGACTGAGGTTTAACAATTACACTGGTCAACAGTGATTTTGGTGCAGCTAAAAGTACATCTGATTTCAAGTATATTCGGTACCCTGATAAAAACTGTATACTTACTTTTTTAATGTTACGTACAGTTTTCTAGATAGGGTCAAGAACCCCTTTTTAAGAGGTTAAGGCATGTATGGCCCCATAACTTTGTTTCTGTTTATTCTATCAACACAGTTTTGATGTCGTTGAAAAGAGTACATTTCGACGCTTCTATCAGTATACAAGTTGTTAAATTGCCAAAATAATTGGAAAAATTCAATTTTTTGTTAAAATTTTTCATTTTTAATCACGGTTTTCTCGAATAATTTGTCAACTAGTACATATGTAAATTATTTTAAAACAATCTCCTATTAATTCTGTTTTCAAAGACTTATAACTTTTCTACATCCGCGTAAATCTTCCTGGGATTTTCTACTTTAGTACATTTCTACTGTGAAAAAAAAATTGATTTTATAAAAAATTTTTCCTTCCCCTTAATTTTTTAAATTTTCTGTAATTAGTACTTTCGGGAGCGCGGTTTCAAGTGTTAGTGCCTTTATATAAATAAATAAAAAAATTCAATATCATGTCTTCATCAAGAGGTAGTTGTGTCAATGAGCCATATGTGTTTTGCTACATTTGTGGGGAATACACAGTCCAAAAATTCAGGAAAAGTATAACAGATTTTATAAAAAGTACTTATTTTTTGTACTTTAAATTGCAAGTTGTAGACAAAAACCGCCGTGGATACCTCGAATGGTTTGCAAAATGTGCTGTGAACACTTAAGACAGTGGGTCAATGATAAAAGAAGCCATATGAGATTTGGGGTGCCTATGCAATGGAGAGAACAAACAAATCACTTCGATGGCTGTTACTTCTGCTGTGTCGATTTGCGTGGTGTTAATGTTAAAAAAATGATATATCCAAACGTTCAATCCGCTAAGAGACCTTTACCACATTCAGAGGAAGCACCTGTTCCAACATTTTACTCTACCCGTGAATCATCGAATAGTGAAGTGTCTAGCGATAGTGATATCGAAGAAAAGCGTCTACTGAGGCAACAACTTTTACCCAAGTAGAATTAAACGATCTAATAAGGGATATTGAATTGTCTAAGGAATCTGCAGAAGTGTTGGCTTCTAGATTAAAAGAAAAAAACTTGTTGGATATGTACAGGTACGAAAGTGATTCTCTACCGTACAAGAGAGCAAGACTTGCTGCCATTTTTTAATTCGGAAAAGATATAGTTTTTTGGTCAGATGTGCAAGGCCTCCTTCTCAAAATGGGTATTTCAGAATACCACCCAAATGAATGGCGTTTCTTCATAGACAGCTCTAAACGAAGCCTTAAGTGTGTTCTTTTACACAATGGCAACCAATATGATTCAATTTCCATTGCTCATTCAACTAAATTAAAGGAAGAATATCAAAATACAAATGTGATAAACCCACCTTTAGTTACAAGATATTTAATTATTTTGCCACCCTTGCACATTAAACTGGGTCTAATGAAACAATTTGTGAAGGCGTTAGATAAAAATGGACAATGTTTTCTTTACATAACGAAAAAATTTCCTAGGCTAAGCATAGAAAAAATAAAAGCGGGTATTTTTGATAGCCCACAGATAAGAATGTTGATAAAAGATACTGATTTTTTCAAATTCAATGACCAGTTTGGAACTGCTTGCGTGGAATTCGTTTGTTGAAGTTACTAAGAACTTTCTGGGAAATCAGAAGTCAAGTAACTACTCTGATATTGTTAACAACATGCTAGAGTGTGGAGACCCACTGCTGGCTGCTTCCAAAATTGAATAAACACCAAAACTTAGCTTAATTGAATGATATGGAACTGTTGCGCGAGCGGTTGCGCGATCGGTTTATTCTCTATTAGTTAAACAATGATATACATATATATTAGCAATTTGTACATATAAGCGAATTAATGATGGTTACAAACTTACTTGATATTGGACTATACAGTTTCACTGCCAGCAAAGATCTCAATTTTAGTTAACAATTAACAAGCAAATATAAGATGTAGAAAATTACAGAAAATTTAACCGTTGCGGACAGTGTTGCTGTGTATTAAATGCACTAATAAATAAAACAAAAAGGTACTAAACAATTGAGATGCCACTGTGTACACGACATCCCCGGCCCCATGAATTGACTCAGGGGAGATTCATCAAAGAGTATCCACAACGTCCAGCAGCGCAAGTTTAGAAACGGGGCGTTTGAGTACGGTTGTTGACGTCTGAACGTCTGCTGATCGTGCGACGCCATCGGATCCGTAATGCAGCTTCGATATACGTCCTCTTTTCCATTGCGACCTCGGAAGTTCCGTTTCGCATATGAGCACTTGAGCGCCAACGCTGATAGTCGTTGACGGCTGACACCATTTGCTGCGGCGGGTGAGTTCTGGCAAATATTCTCGCATCCACCGATTCCAAAAGCCATTCTTTAAAGTTTGTGCAATTCGCCACTGTTTTCTTAAGCAGAGCAACTTTTTATCCACAGGCATTGGAGTTTGTGTCGAATTAACGGAATTGAGCAAGAAATGATTCGGGGTTAATGGCTCTGGATCGTCTGCTGTAACCGGCAAGTGGGTGAGAGGTCTAGAGTTGACTATGTTTTCGGCTTCTATTAATAAGCTGTTTAATGTGTCAACTTGTGGTGCACATTCCTTCAACATTATAAGCAGCGCCCTTTTAACTGACTGCACTAGCCTCTCCCATACACCACCTTCGCTTGGGTTCGACGGACAGTTAAACTTCCAGCGGATGCCCAATGGAGTTAAGGACTCCGAAATCGCTCTGTGGTCTATAAAGTCTTCTACGCCACGAAGTTCCTTAGTCAGGCCAACGAAGTTAGTGCCATTGTCACTACGTATCTGAATCGGTACGCCCCTCCTATTTACAAAGTTACGTATACACAGCAACAAGGCATCTGACGAAAGATTTGTGGCCAGCTCCAAATGGATGGCCCGGGTGACGAGGCAGGTAAACAGTGCCACCCATCGTTTTTCCTTTTGCCGGCGAATGGTGACCAGTAACGGTCCGAAGAAATCGACCCCACTATACGTAAACGGACGAACGTAGGCAGTCAATCTATCAACTGGTAGTGGTGCCATCATAGGTTGCACCGGCATGGCCTTGCGTATGCGACAAAGATTACATTCAGATCCTATACTTTTGACAAGTACCCGTAGTGACGGTATCCAAAACCTTTGTCTAATTTCATTTACTATTAGGTTTACATTAATGTGACGCCATTTGTTATGGTACCACTTTACCACTAGTCTCGTGAAGGCATGATTTTTCGGCAAAATTATAAGCCGTTTCGCAGAAATTGGTATAAATGGAGCGTTTTCTATGCGTCCACTTAGTCGTAGAATTCCATCTTCGCCTATATATGGATTTAATGTCACTAACGAGCTGCTCTTACTTATAGGTTTTTTGTTTCGAAGCTGGTGGAATTCGACTGCATACACCTCCTGTTGTACTATGCGACAAAGGACTATTTCGGCAGCCACTTCTTCATCGGCCAGAAGTCCACCCTTTGCTATCGCAACCTTCAAGCGTGCATTTGATCAGTTTTTTATGAATCGCAGAACCCAGGCCATACATCTCTTTAATCTGGAAAAGTTCGAAAATCGTTTAAAGTCTATTGTATTTAACCTCACGCTGACCGTTGTAAGTATCCGATGTTCTGCTTTTAGTTCAAGTACGCTTTCTACAGTATGTGAATTGTTCGGAAGCTGTTGTGGCCAATGGCTTTGTTCTTTCATCATAAAGGTTGGCCCAGTAAGCCACCTGCTGTTCGGATTGTACATTGTCGAAAACTTCGCTCGAGTTCCATCATCGGCAACATTTTCTTCCGAAGGCAACCACCTCCACTGATTTACGTCACTGGCCTCCAAAATCTCTGAAATTCTGTTGGCAACAAACTGCTTATAGCGACGCGCACTGGACCGTATCCAGGCGATCACCGTGGTTGAGTCACTCCAAAAATAAACACTGTCGGGCTTCACTGTATGCTCGTTGAGTATGGTTTCTTTTAGGCGAGCTGCCATAACTGCGGCTTGCAATTCCAGACGCGGGATCGACTGGAATTTAATTGGCGCGCATTTTGCCTTTCCGGCAATAAATCGAACAGTGTCATTATCTTGTATACGCCAGTATGCAACAACTGCGAGAGCACTTTCGCTGGCATCTGCAAACACGTGCAGCTCAACTTTCGAGCACGTAAATTTTTCATAATAGCAACGCGGTATTCTAACTTCCTTGACTTTTGGCATCTCTTCCAACCATGCAGACCATTTGCTATAAATATCATCAGGAATATTCTCATCCCATTGAACACCGCTAGTCCAAAGCTGCTGCAGGAGCAGTTTTGCTGATATAACAAAATTTGCCAAGATGCCGAAAGGGTCAAACATCGACATAACTAGGCTAAGAACTTCTCTTTTTGTGGGCTTACGGCGTTGGTTTAATATATCCGAGTCTATGCGCTGAAACTTTAGAACGAACATAAACTCATCTGTGTTTGTTGACCAATACATTCCTAATATGCGTTCAATACCGTCTCTACTTACGTCGACCATACTTGCATCTCCAACGTCTTCATTTGCAGTGTTGATTTCTCGCGCCACTTTGATCGAGTTTGATACCAAGTTCTTTAATTCGAATCCGCCGCCCTTATGTATTTTTACGATGTCTCTTACCACCTCAATGGCCTCGCTCTCGTTCTCAAAACAGTCCACATAATCGTCGACGTAGTGACGCTCTATTATACCTTCGACGGCGCGCGGAGATTCGTCTTTAAACTGGGATGCATTCATATTCTTGACGTATTGCGCCAAAGTGGGAGAGCATGTAGCTCCAAACAACATTCGAGTCATTACGTATATATCTATCGGCTTTGACTTCTCCCCATATCGCCATAAAAATCTCTGGGCTTGCTGGTCGTCTTCGCGCACAATAACTTGCAAAAACATTTCTCGAATATCGCCACAGACTGCGATTGGAGATTGCCTAAACTTGAAAAGTATCGACAGTAGAGGTTGATTTAAATCTGGTCCACTAAGGAGAGCTTTGTTCAGCGACATAGCATCCACTTCGGCTGCCGCATCGAAAACAATTCGTATCCCTTTCTTATTGGCATTCCGGACGGCAAAATGTGGAAGATAAAAGGTTTTCTCAGAGTTACAAGCAATTTCATATTCGCTTAATTTTCTCACATACCCTTTTTTAACGTAGCTATCTATCTTCTCATTATACTGTCTAGCAAATTCCATATCTCTGTACATTTTCCTCTCTATACCTTCCAATCTTTTCTTAGCTATTTCGAAGCTATCCGGAAATGAGACTGAATCAAAGGCCCATAGCAAACCAACCTCAAATCTGTCTTCCTTGCGCATGACTGTTCTTTCCATTATGGCTACCGCGCGCTGATCTTCCTCGGACAGTAGTGGGACACACTTTGAGGATATACCAAAACTCTCGTTAGCAAAATAGTCCTTTAGCAAGTGCTCTAGCTCCTCCAATTTGTTGCTCTTTCTTGCTAGAAGTAGGTGACTTTTGGTAGAAACTGCCCTTTCGCCATAGTTACCATACACCACCCACCCCAATGGAGTTTTCATAGCTATGAGGCCATTATTGGCCAGTTGTAGTGGACGCACTAAAGCTCTAAATAAGTTGGCATGGTCAAGGCCAACTAGAAGACGTGGTTGTGCATTGACATAACTTAAATTCTGAAGTTCTTTTGGCAGACCCTTGTCCCCATACTTATTAAAATTAAACGACTGTATCGGCAAATTCATATTTTGTACCGTATAAACATTTGCCATTTTAAACGACTTATACTGTTCACCTACACCGCTGATGTTCAAGGTGACCCGCTTTGTGTCATTACTAGTTTTAACGTTTCCTAGCCAATGTAAATTAAGAATATCTGAAGGCCCGGTTATCTCCAATTCTTCTGCTAAATCCCATTCTACCATAGAGTGAGATGCCCCTTGATCGATGAACCCAAACGTGTTAACTGTTTTAGTGGCAGATGATACTTTTATTGGCACAATTTGGAAAAGCACTTCTGAGATTTCGGTCGCTGCGTCTATTCTAAGATTTCGTACTACTTGGTTCGACTGAACTGCTTGAAAATCTGCACTATGGTTCGCTACCTTGTTGCTAGTGTCGATGTGCAAAAGACTGTTGTGGGTTTTATCACAGCCGTTTACCATACATTTCTTCTTAAAAGAAAATTTCGCAATTGAATGCCCTTTACCAAAACACGAAAAAGAGACTCGAAGCGCTTTAACCTTTAACCATCGATCGTTTGGCAACATATTCTTAAATATGGGACAGTTTGATAATTTACCGCAGTTATCATTGCAAACTAAACAGCTGCCTTGGGCACTTGCTAACAGAACTCTCTTGTTTACGGCCTTTGCTGCGCTAATTTCTGATATTTTATTACGTGAAACAGAAGGAACTGCATGTATACCTACTCGTGGCAGTGAATCTACTAAAATGTTCGCTCTCTTTGCTATAATGCTCAAAAAATCGCTAAAATTATCGATATTGGCATAACCCGGCAACTTCTCCTTATATTCTGCCCACTTCATTTGCTCTTCCATTGGAATTTTAGAAACCAATTCCCCTAACAACGTAACATCGCAAAGCCTCTGCTCTGCCTTTGCATAACGTACGTACGCCGTCATATTTTTCACTTTATTTGAAAATGGTATTATTAGACTTATATTACCTGCTGGTATCGGAGCGATCTTTCGTATTTCCATAACCTGGCTGTTAATAATTTGATCCGGCCTTCCGAAATTTTCCCGTAAAGTATTCATAATGTCCGGTACACTCTCTGGATACGGCAACAAGGCGGCGACAGCAACTTTAGCTTCACCATGCAAGGCTTCACGAAGTCGTATTATATTGCGCGTATTACTGTAACTAAATTCTTGGGTAGCATCTATAAATGACCTTTCAAACATAGGCTAATCCAATGGATCACCTTTAAATGGAGGCAAATTCACTATTTTCGCATAAACTATACGCTGACTGTTGACACTAAAATCACTTTCTATTGGCTGAGGCACGTTGGGCAAGTGCAAGGGTTCTAAGGTGGCCGCTGCATTTTGCGTACTAACTACCGGCGTATCTGCATATTGTCTAGGCACCATTCTCACCACTTCCTCTTGTAACGCTTGCACCGACGACTGTAATTTTTTGCTATTATCTGCAAACATTTTACCCAACTCATGCATTTGCCTTTGAAATTCATTTTGCATATTGGCCATCTTTCTATTGAATTCCAATGCTACTTGCTCTATCCCGTTACCTATGGCATGATTGCCCTCTATAATACCTGTTGTTGCTCTGCTTTCGCGCTCTGCTACGACTCCTGTTATTGCTTCTGCGCCGCCTTTAGCGGCGGCAGCGCTGCTGGCTGCAGCGTTTACCGCACTTTCTGTTGGCGTACCATACCTCGTTCTTTGCGCCATGGACATATCTCCATCTACTGATGCCTCGGTGGGTGTGCGAGACAAAGGCATATCTTCGTCGTTAAAACCCAAACGTCGCGGTGGAACTCCTTTGTTGTTTCTTTTGCTAGTCCTGGCCGGACGTTCACTTTCAGACATTCGCAACACTATACTTATGCGAAGCACTCTATTTTCCACCGTACAATGAATAAAACTCAACTCACCCGCCGCAGGAAGAGATTAATAAATCGAAGTCTAAGAAATCCGTCAAAGAATAAAGTAATGTGGAGACCCACTGCTGGCTGCTTCCAAAATTGAATAAACACCAAAACTTAGCTTAATTGAATGATATGGAACTGTTGCGCGAGCGGTTGCGCGATCGGTTTATTCTCTATTAGTTAAACAATGATATACATATATATTAGCAATTTGTACATATAAGCGAATTAATGATGGTTACAAACTTACTTGATATTGGACTATACAGTTTCACTGCCAGCAAAGATCTCAATTTTAGTTAACAATTAACAAGCAAATATAAGATGTAGAAAATTACAGAAAATTTAGCCGTTGCGGACAGTGTTGCTGTGTATTAAATGCACTAATACATAAAACAAAAAGGTACTAAACAATTGAGATGCCACTGTGTACACGACATAGAGAATTACAAAAACTTAGAATGTAACATGTCCATCAAAGTCCATTATCTCCACAGACACCTTGACCAGTTTCCGGAGAATCTTGGTTCCTATAGCGAAGAACAAGGCAAACGGTTTCACAGGACCTAAAAACTATGGAAGAGAGGTACCAAGGCCGATGGGATCGGCATATGATGGCTGACTACTGCTGGGGAATGCAACGTGATTGTCTGGCCATACCTCATTCACGAAAATCACGTAAACGAAAGTTCTTATATAAATAAAAAGTTAATAATAAAATAAATAACAAACAACTTTTTTTTTTTCAAAGTAAAAATTTGCTAAAACAGAATATATTAGGAAGATCTACGCGGATATAAAAAAGTTATATGTCTTTGAAAACAGAATTAATAGGAGATTGTTATAAAATAATTTTCATATGCACTGGTTGACAAATTATTCGAGAAAACCGTGATTGAAAATTAAAACATTTAACAAAAAATTGAATTTTTCACATTATTTTGGCAATTTCTCTGACGTTTACGAAGACATATTAAGAACTTGTATACTGATAGAAGCGGCGAAATGTACTCTTTTCAACGACATCAAAACTGTGTTGATTAAATAAACAGAAACAAAGTTATGGGGCCATTCATGCCTTAACCTCTTAAAAAGGGGTTCTTGACCCTATCTAGAAAACTGTACGTAGCATTAAAATAGTAAGTATACAGTTTTTATCAGGGTACCGAGTACTACCAAATTTGGTTACAAGTAGAGCTGCACCAAACCAAAACTCTTATTTTGTTGACCTGTGTTATCAGGGCTTTGTGATTCGCAGTGATCTTTTTCAACGGAAATCCTGCCGATTTGAGAACGTCGATAGTGTGGGATATTGATTCACGGACTGAGATGAGGTCCTGTCCGCCCGAGAGAATGTCATCAACATATGTTCCATTCACTAAAATTTGGGAGATTTTTAGGTATTTTAGTTCTGAGTCTCGATCTAGTTGATGGAGAGTTCTTATAGCCAAGTATGGAACACAATTTACGTCGAAGATAACTGTTTTTAGTTTAAAGTCTTCTATTGGGCTTTCGGGAGATCTGCGAAACAGGATTCTCTGAAAATCCTGAATTTTTCGTAAACGTATATTTGGCGATACATATTTTCGATATCGCCATTGAAGACATATCTATACAGCCGTCATTTCAGTATTACGACCATGAGGTAATTTTGGAGAGTGGGTCCCGTGTATAGTACGTCGTTGAGTAAAAGACCCGAGTGAGAGAGTTCAGAGGCATTGGAAACTACTCGAACTTTAATAGTTCTGCTGTCGGGTTTAATCAGAGCGCGATGTGGGAGGTAAAAGGGAGGTATTTGCCATCACTTAGGATTTCTCGGGGATTCGAGGGTTTCAAGTGGTCTAGAGTTAGATATTCTTCTAAGACCTGCGAGTACGTGCCTTCGAGTTTTGGCTTTTTCTCAATACTTCGCTCGATGCTGCGATATTCCTGAGCTGCCGGTCTGGAGTGCCCTAAAGCTATTTGGAGAAATTCTGGTTTGAATGGGAGTTTTACGCTGTATCGACGGTCTTACCTACGACTGGTAGTCTTTTTGTAGAGATCCTCGCAAAATGCATCACCATCCGTTTGGGTTGGAGTCGATGGAACTTCTTCTTGTTCACAGAATTTTTTAGGAAGGTCGGCCAGAAAGTCTCCTGGGGTTTATAATTCCTGGGTTGAGAATGAGGAATTTTGTTCGCACACTGGTCCACTTAATATCCACCCAAATATTGAATTTTGGCTATTAAGTTTCCCCTGCGTTGTTTTTAAGACCTGGCAAAAGAATTTTTGGCAGTATATCACTGCCAATCACCATGTCTATTCTGAGAGATAAGCAATTGGGGTCGACTACAGGCAGTGACGCATATTCTTTGAGATCAAGGTTAGATACTTTGAATGATGGGAGGAATTGCGTCAATTGGGCTAAAATTATCGTATGTGTTGCAATTTTAGTATTGAGATCCGGGTAACATATAAGTAGTTTGCATATTTTGTTCGCCTTTTTCTTCCACCCATTCCAAGTATTTCGTAATGCGTTTTTGTTATGGGTAGACCAAGTTACTTCTGTACACGAGACGTTACAAAAGTTTTAGTGGTTTCGCTATTATGGAGAATGTCCACATTTGCTGTGGGGAGAAAATTTTTTTCGCTACTACTTGAATAATATGAGAGAATGTTTTGATTGTTGCTCTGAGATAAATTGTATGTATTTGCGGTCTGTTTTGGGCTACATGGCCGCTTTTCGTCGAGAGTTACGTGGGATGTAACTTGATTTTTCTTCGGCTTCGAGTTGGTTAGAGCTTGATGATTTGCTGGGTAGTGGAGAAGGGAGTGATGTCTCTGCTGGCAGTAAGCGCACGTGAAAATGATACGACACTCACTCTCTGAGTGAGAATATGCTAAACAAATTTTGCAGTAGTTATTTGTATCACTGGCATTTTTTTGCCATCCTCTGACTGAGCGGGTTGAATATTGAAAATTATTTTCAATTGATTGTCAACGACAATTCAACGATTCTCATAACGAGATTTGAGAGCATCCCAAGCTAACTGAAAGTTGAGGTCATTGAGGGGATAATTTTTAACAAGTAGGGCAGCACTACCTCCAATTTTCTGCCTCAAGTGGTAAAGTTTTGGAGCTGGGGAGAGTTTGGGATGAGTTATACGAGTATATACTGCTGTGAACATGTCCCAAAAGGAGGGCCAGTCTTCATATCCTCCGAAGAAAACTTCGGCGTCACAAGCAGGTACCTTGAGATAATTATGGGATTCGGGATGGATTGTGGTTACTCTCATGTTAACGAGTGACTATTAGCGGCCTCCGAGCTAAGCTGGAGATTGCTGACGAGTTCGTTGATTCGGAGTTTGGTATTGAGTCGGTTGTCACTGGCATCTTCATAAGATGAGCTGCATGCAGCTTTCGTTCTCTCATCGGCGTTCATTTGCACAGCCTCACTTTCTGAATCTATGATAGTTATGTGCTTCAAGAGTTGATCCAAATACGTTATAAGTCCGGCTTCGGCGTGGTCTGTCTCGGGTATACTCCAATACTTCACGCAAAATTTGTCGAACCTTGAGATTTCGGACATCAACTTTTTTTATTTTTTTTGCATATATGCACACTCTCCTTCTTCGGCCTAGGATTCCCACCTTGTCCTTCGTAAGTTTGGAGATATTGGGTATTCTGCTGCTTATCTTTAGCCAGTGTGTGTATGGCTTGACTTTGAGTATTTTGTTTTATTTAGAATAAATTATTTTATTTTATTTGATTTTATTAAAATTCTGAATTTAAAATGTATGGGGATGGTGCTATTTATTTGCTCTGCACTGTACTGTCTCAGCGTTTAAGAGTACAGTAATTATAAAGTGCAGGTACTGAGCGCCAAATATGGGCAATTATGTTTGAGACTGCAGCTAAAACTTTGTTTGCATGCACGTTTGTGTGTATGTAAATATTGTGACGAATTCGACGATTCCTCGATTATAAATCCTGAGTTCAAATAAATACACGCACAAATAATGTAAAAATTGCTAGTTTTATTTACTAGTATAAACGCAATACAAATTCCCGAGTTTGGTAACTCCACATTAGTTCACTGTACGATACTTGGACAGAAACTGATCCACCTGCCTTCCTTGGTCACTGCCTCATATAGTCCGACAGGGTGCTACCCTACGCACCCAGAAGTTTCTTGGTTGTTCCGTCTTCGTGTTTTCGAAGGGTCGGTGTTATTTATTGGCATCTCCTCTTTGCATCGTATTCGCCAACACTCGCGCGATCTCCCTTCCTCTTGCCTGGTACATGCTTGCATGAATAAGCGTAGCCATCGTTATCTCTGTTGTGTTTAACTAGTGGTAGGTGTGTTATTGAGTTACAGGTGGTACATGCTTGAGAATATTTGCCACAATATGTATGTCCCCACTAGCTGTGTTTGCCTATAAGACGGCGAAAATTTGGAAAATGGGATAATAAGTAAATATAGCGGTTGTTGGTATTCACCCAGTGATAATTTTGGGAGGGACAAAATATTCTCCAAGTGAACACTTTTGAAGTGGTTTAGGGATAAGGTTATTAAGCAAGAATATTTTATTGATTCGCAGCGAGTTTCGTAGCGGGAGTGTTTGTATGGGGTTGAGTCGTCCCTTTGTAGTGGGTTTGGGTAAGTTAAGGATACATACGTATATTTATGAAATATATGTAGAGATTTATTGTTGGCAAGCAGTTCCCCTTTGTTGAGTGACTTTGGGACGAGGTTTGGGTGGGTTGAATATATGAGTATGAAGAGTTTCTAATGAGCAAGATTTTAAGATTGCACTTGCGTACTTTATGAGGGGAAATATGAGAGATAAATATTGATATGTTAAGTGTGTGCAATAATCTTCGAAAAGTGAAAATCAAAGGTTTTGGGAGGCTGTAAGTAAAATATATGCTTATATAAATATTTTAGCGGATTTATAATTTTGAGAGTGTGGAAAAACTTTTGAGAACCGTATAGCGTAGGAAAAATTGGGTAAAATAATATTGGGAAGCAAGAGAACTTACTTGGAAGTGGCGTTGTATACCACTTATGCTTTTGTGTTTTCCTTTTAGTGTGATGTTTGTTGTCCTTATTTGTAATGGCTGATGTTGTGGGATTCGCTGTCCTTTTGTTGGTGTTCTTTATTTATGATTCGGTGTGTTTTTTATATGGCTGCTAGCGATTTTAAATAAAATATAACTTCTTGAAAAAATTTCTTTTGCAACAACTTTTTTCACTGTTTGACCTCCACTTGCAATTTTTAAGTTATTATTTTTTGTTTTAGAGCGTTTATAAATTTGTGATTATTGTTATAAAAGGTGGGTTTCGGAACCATAGTCACGTTTTGGTGAATAACAGGGGGAGACCTATTATTCCGTCGGAAATAAAAGGGCACTTTTCCTTTGGTTCAATTATAAAGTTTAATTTATTTATACACGTAGGTATATATTTAAAAAAAATCACTTTGTTTAGTTTTCATATCTGTTTAGCGCGGGAGGAGTAGCGAACGAATAATCAGGTCGGCTCTCACATCCCATTAGCCAGCCGATCTATTTCGGTAAGTATGTATGCATTAGTGTATGTGTTTTTAACATATCCCTACAAAAAACGGAAATACTCCGTTTCATATTCCAAATAATACTCCTAAAAGAGTATCAGAGTACTCAAGCACATATCCTCATTCATATAAAAAAGGTGGTCCAATTTACATGGAAATGTCCATCTCGGAGTACTCCGTTTCTTTGCTTTTGAATACTCTATAGACCACCTACGTGAGAGTACTCTCAAAATACTCCCTCTCTACTTACTTACTTACTCTATGGAGTATTCAACAGCAAAGCGAGAGTAAGAGTAGATGGTCTCAAAAGACCACATACTCCCTTCTCGCTTTCGTCTAGAATACTCTATAGAGTAATCTTTTGGCAGCATTTTCAAAGTACTCCAAAGTAGGTGCTCTATAGACTATTCGGAAGCAAAGTAAATGGTACTCCGAGTAGGATTAGGTGATCCAATAACCGGACATTTCCATGTAAATTGGACCACCTTTTTTATATGAATGAAGATAAGTGTTGGAGTACTCTGATGCTCCAACGTTTTTTACAGGGATGTAAGTGAAAAGTTTTTGGAGTAAGAATTAAGTACCAGAGGTAAGTAGAGGGTGGGTGTTACATCAAGGGATTCTTTGGTAAAATTGTAAGTATAGTTGGTAAATATAATACGTATATTATTTCATCATCTTTTCAGGAACCCATGTCTTCAACACTGTGGATATTAATAAAGCAAAAACAAAACACAAAATAGGGGGGCGTGGCACCGCCCACTTTTCAAAAATTATGTAAATCTTGACTAAGTGACATTAATTTAGACCAAAAACGTTCAGAGTTATGGAGTGGCACTGCCCACTTTTCCAAAACTATTTATAGCCTATGCTGTAACTAGTGAGCCTAAGAATATACTGCGAAAATTTCATAAAGATCGGTTAAGTACTTTGGAAGCCTATGAAGGACACACAGGCTCACATTCATTTTTATACCCAGCGTGTATTAGTATACAGGGTATTATAGTTTTGGTCATATACCGCTGGTTTGTAACGGTACAAAATAATGGAGATAGATATATAGTTCAGTATATCAAAGTTCTTAGAAAGAAAAGAGGAATCCATTCAGTCATGTCCGTCCCTCCGGGGGATATTTGAATAAAATTTGGCACACATTTTGCTTTCTAGCCAAGGTATTCTATTTAAAATGGCCGAAATCGAATCATAACCATAATTCAATAATAAAAGCAGCTACCGTAATGTAATTTGGTAGATTTATTTATTTGATCGTCCTATTGAAACATTTTGGAAAAGGGGCCTGGCGCCGCCCACATATGAGTGAACAAATTATTCAATTTCGGCTTTTAATAACTGCTGAACAGTTTATGCTAGAATGACTGTCGTTATGGTACATACATCCATAGAAAATAAGCGAAATCACTTTTCGACCCCGCCTACTTTTCCTAAAGTCTGAAAAGACTGACTGATACAGGAAGAATGATATAATTTGGCAGTTAATTTTGGAAAGTGAGGGTGGCAACGACCACTTATGAATCAAGCAATTTTCAAATTCGACTGTTAATAACTTCATAATCGTTTAAGATAGAATCACGAAACTTGAGTCCGCCCACCGAAAATAAACAAAACAGATAGACGACCACGCCTACTTTGGTACTAAAGCTTTCTAAAATAGAGGTAGGAAACCGGAACATGCGATATCTCCTTAACTGATGCAGATAGAATGCCATAATTTCGTAGTTACAATAACCTGATGATCTTATATATTTTTTTTAAAATGTCACTATCTACCTGTAGAGTACGCCCACGGAAAATACGCAGAGAGTAACAAAAACCTGATGATCTTAATAATATTATTTTTATTTAATTTTGGGAAATGGACGTGGTACCGCCCACAGATAAATGAACATTTATCACCGCTCACTTTTCCCAAAGTTTTTTTTTATATATAGGACACGTTTATATAAAATATCATTATCTGGAATCAAATAAATTCGTAGTTATGTTGAAAGCCAACTTTATATAGTATCGCACGCAGAGGCCCTCTGAACCGACGAAATTTGTCACACATAATAACAATAACAGGAGAAATGCTCCGGAAAAAAATGGGCGAAATCGGTTCACGCCCACTTTTATACGAATTATTTTGAAAAGGATCATAGATATATTTAATAGGCAATAACTTTGCATACAAAATCTGTATATCAGTTATATTTCACTTTCATTCGGAAAATATAAATTTTTGAAAATGGGCGTGGCCCTTTCCTTTTATAGTGGATTATTACACAAAACTTTTTATGCCATAACTCCGGTAAAAACTGATTTATTGAAACGATATTTGGCGAAAATGTTTAACATATAAAATTAAATGTTTTTTGTAAAAATTGGCGAAATCGGTTTCAGCCACGCCCAGTTTTTTAACATAGTTCTGAAAAATTTGTTTGTAAAATGTAAAAGTCGGTATTTCTATAACCATGCAAGCTATATCAATAAGATCTTGCCTACATAGTAAGCTTTTTAAGCAAAACTCGACCGAGAAAAAATTTTGTGGATTTTGGGGAAGTAGGCGTGGCGCCCCCCACTTTTCAGCATAAAAATTCTGCTATTTTCAAAGGCTATTGCTTGTAGTTTCAACTAGATATTTCAATCAAAATTGGTCAGCTGGTTCTCAAAAGTATGTGATATACTCCCGCCAAAAATTAGGCAAATCGGATAACACACAAACAAAACATCCCGGCAAATAATTAGTACGCCACTGCAATAGATAAATGGTTACGTATATTCGAATTTCGAATTTTTTGTGGCGTTATGTTGGTACTCATGTCTCTCACTTATGCCGACAAGCTCGGCCATTTTGAATGTTCAGTTAATTGTTGACATCTGCTTTGCTTGCACGTGTTTTGGATCGTCTTCGATTTTTACCTATTTTTTTACCAAAATTGCTCAATTGTGCCCAAAAACAGCATCGCATGAACATTGCTAATGAGATGTTAAACTCTGTCCGCGACGACCCAAATTTGCTCCAGAGGGTCATAACTGGTGACGAATCGTGGGTTTATGGTTATGATGTGGAAACCAAAGCTCAATCATCTCAATGGAAGCTGCCGCACGAACCAGGACCGGAAAAAGCGCGCCAAGTTCGGTCGAATGTGAAAGTTTTGCTGACAGTTTTCTTCGATTGCAGGGGCGTGGTGCATCATGAGTTCTTGCCACAGGGAAGAACGGTCAATAAGGAATATTACCTGCAAGTTATGCGAAATTTGCGCGAAGCAATCCGCCAGAAACGCCCGGATTTGTAGAAGAACAAAAATTGGCTTTTGCACCACGATAACGCCCCTGCTCACGCATCGTTGCTTGTGCGCGACTTTTTGGCCAAAAACAACACACTAATGATGCCGCAGCCACCGTATTCCCCAGATCTGGCCCCCTGTGACTTTTTCTTGTTCCCTAAACTGAAGAGGCCCATGAAAGGACGACGTTACGCTTCTCTTGACGAGATAAAGACGGCATCGAAGGAGGAGCTGAACAAGATACAAAAAAATGATTTTTTGAAGTGCTTCGAAGATTGGAAAAACCGTTGGCACAAGTGTATAATATCTCACGGGCATGACTTTGAAGGGGACAAAATAGATATTCATGAATAAATAAATAATTTTTGAAAAAACACAAAATTCGCGATACTTTTTGAACACACCTCGTATATCTCTTTTGATTTTCATACCTTTAATAAACATGAAATGTTTGTAAGTATAAGAAGAAGAAGAGCTGTGCCCATCAATAAGTAAACTGAAATAATAAGGAGGATGAGCTGAGATCCGTCACTCCGTCCGTCTGTCTATTTAAACTCAAATTTTTCAAACATATTCATGTATTTGAAATTTGGAAAAATTTGGTAAGCAGCGGTTGGTAGGGATGTTATTTATATACAAATAAATTAATGGCGGCCACCGTTTGTGGCGGTAGCGTTGCCAGCCTACCACACCGAAGGTCCAGAGTTCGAGTCCTGGGACGGGTAACATCAAAACTGGTTTGAATAAGTGGCAGTGGTTTGGCAGACCCTCCGAGTGGCTTTCTGCCATGGAAGGTTTCTCACCAAAAATCCATCTGCTTTGTAGATGCCGTTCGAAGTCGGAAAAAATCGGTATGTCCCGCCAATTTGTAGGCAAAAATTCAAAACGGCTCACCACAAATTGGAAGGGAAGCTCGGCGCAAAAATCTCTTAGGAGTTTTATGATGATATACCTGTTGTATATCGCGCCATACATTTATATTTTTTTAAAATTAATTTACCCCTAAAAAGTCATAACCGAAGTGTTTTTATAGAAAACAATCAGCTGGCTTTATAAGACGAACTGAAAAGTATTAAAATAGACCTGTGTAAATTGGTATGCCATAATAGATCCCTACTAGGTATGTAATGTTCGGTTCGACCCGAAAGTAGACTCCCTTACTTGTGATTTATAAGATTGCCCACATGGTAGTAGAAAAAGTTTAAAGCGCCTATAGGTCATAACTCCCCACCAAAAAACGTACCAATTAACCACGACCGCTTTTACACAGGTGGATATTTAATGTTCGGTTCCACCCGAACATAGACTTCCTTACTTGCTATTCATAAGATACTAGCTGACCCGACAGACGTTATCCTGTCAATCTACTTTCCCTAAGCAGTAAACAATGTCACAAACACAATCATAGAGTGATTTTAAAATGTTAAAATGACTTCTTCGTTTTAAAATTAAAACTCTGTCTTAGACATAACATGTGATCATGTTTATTTTAAAATCATGTTTATGTAGATAAAACTCTATTTTAATTTAACTATGACTACGGGCCAGTGAATTCAAGAAATCTACAGGCAGGTACAGTCTTAAATTACCTACCATCGATTTGTCAGCAGCAACTTAAGTACATTCGCTGTTTGACCTTCTTATTGTTCTACGTTCTTTGTGTTCCTACACTTTTGATAAATGTGGGGCATAGTATATGTCTACTAGTAGCGCAACTTACTCCGAATCTGCACAAACACACAAACCACACAGGGTACGTTGTATGCAATAATAAATAAATCAAATTTAAATACTGCAATATTGAACGTGAAGGCATAAAACACCAAAATTATTGAATATAAAGTAGTTATAACACCTTATCAGTTACTGCAGAATGAAAATTTCAGTTTAATTGAAGCTTTTAGTTGTAGTTTTACTTTAAAACAACTCTGATCGCGATTTCCTTCATTCCATTCTCTCAGAGTACCTTCATCCATTACCTTCCCCTCCGATTCGCAAAAGAAGATACCAAACTAGTAGGGATAAACAATCACATCTCTTTGGTGTAACTTTGAGCAGCAAAATAAATCAACCCGAAAAGGACGATTAAAATTGCAGTGACCGAAAAACATTGTAAATCTAACCGACTAAAAATTGTTATAATAATAGTTAGTGAAAATATTTCGAGTACCACTAAAAATAGTTAGCTTACCAAGGAAAATAGTTTTTTTACCTTGGAAAATAGTGAACAAATAGTTTCTTTACCATAAAAAATAGTTATTTTAATATGAAAAATAGTTCTTTTACCATGGAAAATAAATACTTGTGTATTATTAAAATGGTTATAATATTATTTTTTTATCTCCAAAAGTTGTTCACGTACCATTTTTATGCTTACTTTGCTAAAACAAAAAGAAATAATTAAAAAAAAAACATTGATTTTAAGTAAATATATTTTTATTTATTACTCTAAATTTCCTTTTTTTTGTTTTTGTTTTTGTGTTCGTGGGAGGAGGAAATGCTTTATGCACTAACCGGGTTTAAGCCCTCGTTACTAGATGCTCTAGCTAGTGTGGGACTCCTTCTTATATTGAAGTATACCGCACTAAAACCTAACCTCCCACGGCCCGCGCATTCTTCCTTACCTGGGACCGCGCTTAGCATTACTTCAGGTAAGGAAACGCGTTACGTGAGCTCTATGGCTTTTTTTTTGTTTTTTTTTGTGTTCGTGGGAGGAGGAAATGCTTTATGCACTAACCGGGTTTAAGCCCTCGTTACTAGATGCTCTAGCTAGTGTGGGACTCCTTCTTATCTTGAAGTATACCGCACTAAAACCTAACCTCCCACGGCCCGCGCATTCTTCCTTACCTGGGACCGCGCTTAGCATTACTTCAGGTAAGGAAACGCGTTACGTGAGCTCTATGGCTACTCTCACGCTAACTGGCTAGACAACCGTCTTCCCGTTTCGCAAGGAGGACATTCCTCGCGTATCGTCTGACTATATCCCATCTAACGTTTTCGCAGGTCATCTTGCGAATGACACTGCCCGGGGACAGTTCGCCAATTGTCTCTTCCACCCGCCTTCTTTCTTCTGCGAATTGCTCGCATTCGAAGAAGGTGTGGCGTACGTCGTCTATGGCTCCGCAGTAGTTGCAGTTTGGGGTTTGAACTTTGCCCATTCTATGGAGATATTCACGGAATTAACCGTGTCCGGTTAAGAACTGGGTCAGGTAGAAGTCGACTTCTCCATGAGGTCGGTTCAGCCATGGTTCCAGTTCGGGGATTAATACCCTGGTCCACCTTCCAGCAGCACTGCTGCTCCATTGTAGTTGCCACCGCCGGATCGAATCACCCCGCGCCTGCGTTGCAGCAACGTCTCTGCGTACCTCTGCACGAGTGTCGTAAGTCATTTTTTTTCTTCAGCGAGGAGATATATCGGTATAGTCCCCGCGATGACCAGAACAGCATCTGTGGATACCGTGCGGTATGCTGAGGCGATTCTCAGGGCCCCTCTACGTTGGACTGCAGTAATAGCGGCCCGATACTTCCCAAATTTCATTGCGTCCGCCCAGACTTCTGCACCTCACAACAGTATAGAATCTGAGGCGGACGCCAGTAGCTTTATTATGCATGGCTTTGGTCCACCTGTATTTGCCATTAGCCGACTCAGACTTGCGATGGTTTTCACAGCCTTCTCGCAGGAGCTTCTTAGATGCTCCGAGAAGGTCAGCTTGTTGTCCAATTTCACCCCTAGATATTTCTTTTCGTTAGTATCACGATCTCTGTATTGGCTGTAGCCAGTTGGAGGCCGTGATTATTCATCCACTCGTCTACACTGCGCATCACTTGGTTCAGTTTAAGCTGTGCCATTTCGCAGTTTCGTGCTGTTATCACCGCAGCCACGTCGTCTGCAAAAGCAACTAGAAAAGTGCTCTCTGGCATCTGCATTCGAAGGAGACTGTCATAGGTAGCATTTCAAAGATCAGGGCCGAGCACCGACCCTTGTGCTGCCCCGCCTGTTAGCTTCACCTTTCTTTGGCCTTGCGTCGTTTCATAGATTAGCCAGCGGTCTCTTAAGTAGTCCCTCAATATATCTAACAAGTATATCGGGACCAGGTGTCTTCCCACCTGGCAGAGTAAAAAGCGTTTTTAACATCTAACATCACCAATAGTACCACCGGCCTTGCTTGATGGCTTGCCGTCTCGGCCTTCCGGACTGCCTCTACGACTTCTGCTATGGCGTCTTTTGTGGAGTGCCCTCTCTGAAAGCCATGTTGCCGGTGGGAGAGTCCACCCTCGTCTTCTATGGCTGCTGTTAGACGTTGCTTTATAAGGCTCTCCATCATTTTTCCCTCTGTGTCGAGCATACATAGTGGGCGAAAGGATGATGGAGAGTTTGGGTCCCCTTTGCCTTTCGGTATGAGAACGAGCCGTGCTGTCTTCCATCTGGCGGGGAAGACACCTGCTTCTAGACATTTGTTGTACATGTGTAACAAGAGCTCTGGACAACTATTAGCAGTTAATCTGATTGCCTCCGCAGGTATTCCATCGGGTCCTGGAGCTTTACCTCTTCTTCATTGAAAGGTACCACGTTGCGGTCATCTCGTGCTGCATGTTCCTCTTCTCTAGTAGGTTGCGTGAGGAATAGCGCTTCCACGATGTTCTTCATGTCATCTTCGTCCATCGTCTGATTTGGTGGTCGAAGTTTCTTCATAACTATTTTGTACCCTTGTCCCCAGGGGTCTTGATCCACTTCCTTACAGAGCTCTTTCCAGCATCTTAGTTTGCTTGCTTTTATGGTGGCGAGGAGAGCTTTTTTCGCCCCCTTGTACGCCTCCGCCCTTTCAAGAGCCTCGGATCTGCCACGTGAGCGCGTCGCCAGTCTTCGCATTCTGTGACATGTTTTCCGGAGTTCCGCGATTTCGCTATTCCACCAATATACCTGCTACTTGCCTCCCCACGTTCCTATTCGTGGCATAGAGACGTCGCAAGCATGCATTGCATGGTTTCTTCAACCGCCGCATGTGGCGTATTGGTGCCGTCGGTTATCCCAGCACTGTTCCGGTGAGCCTGGTGGCGTCAACTTTAGCTGCATCCCATCTACGGGTTTTGTATGACGCGTTCGCTGCCGGTAAAGTCCTCCATCACTCTCCACCCAACCGCGTTTGGAAAGAGTCTCTCCGAGACGAGCGTTATGTCGGGGATCGAGTTCCCAAAGCCCGGGCGCCTGTATGTCGGGGTCGTGCCCGTATTCAGTACGACCACGCCGAGGCTGGCTGCCATTTCCAGAATTAGCTTTCCCCTGGTATTAGTTTGAGGCATGCCCCATTCTATTGCTCTAGCGTTGAAGTCTCCAGCGACGACCAGGTTGCCCGTTTGGTCCCGTAGGTCGTCTTCTAATAGCTCCAGCTTTTCTTTGAACCTCTGAATGGGGTCATTTGGGGACAGGTAGCAGCTAACAAGAGTTGTTCGCGCTACAGTTACACGGACGTAGCCATGTCCGGCAGCACGATTAGTAACATTGGTATTGGCGTCCACTATCCAGATAGCAGCAGCGCCAGATTCGTCAATGTACCAGTTGTCTCTGGCCTTGTAAAGTTCGCTGATGATTGCATAGTTGATTTGGTGATCAAGCACCAGTTGGTCTAGCAGTTCATCAGCTAACCTGCATCGATTCAGATTTGCTTGAATCACGCTGGTCATTGGGGCGACAGTTTGGCTTTCGCCGAAGCAAGTGCTTCTCTAATCTTCCAGACCCGGGAAGATGGTCGAGGTTTCCCGTGGTGCACAGGTAGCATTTTGCCTTTTCAGTGCAGGATGAGGATTTGTGGCCAGAGTTCCCACACTTCCAGCACGCGTCCCTCCTGTCGGGCCCATTGCAGCCAGCCTGTCGGTGTCCGTAGCCGAGACACCTGAAGCAGCGTTGCACTTCCGCACGCTGTCTGATCCTACATTGGATCCAGCCGATGGGAATTTTTCCTTTTTTGAGCAGTTGGCTTCCGGGACCTTCGTCCACTTCGACAACAGCCTTCTTTTGCTCTCTCTGATTTACGGCGAAAAGAGAGATACGGATTTGGCCTGAGCTTTCTCCGATCTCTCTTCGAACGGCCTCTTCTATTTCCTCAGCGGTTGTGAGACAGTCCATGCCCAATACCTCTAGCTTTATACGCTTAGAGATTTGTTGCGCATCGCCAACTTCTCCTACCGCGCTACCAATGGTAGTACGTAGTAATATTAGTACGCTACCAGCCTTGGTCTTGCGCACTGTCCGTATCACCGTTCCGGTTTCGGCAGGCCGGAGCTGACCTCGGATTGCCCCTAGAACTTCGGCGTAGCTTTTGCCTTCGGCCGGTTTCACCAGAAATGTTACGGCTCTGCTGTTCCTCTTGTTCTTTTTGACTGCCTTTGCTTTAGGACGCTCTTGCCGTCTCCGACCTACTACTTTGGACCAAGCCTCTTCGGACTGGGTATTCTCCGATTCCTCGTCCCTTTTCTTCTTGGCTTCCGAGTCTATGAGCTGAGGGTCGGAGTTCGTCCGAGCCCTCTTATTTGATGGGCCCGATTCGTCACCCTCTTCTTTATTTGGGCTCAATGAGCTCATATAGCTCAACACCTCTTCGAGAAGAGCCATTCCGTTTTTTATGTCCATGGACACGGTCTTCTGTCTCTGTGCGGCTGTTTGCATTATACGCAGCACCGTTAGCGCATGGTCCAAGCACTGGCCTTGGGTTTTCCCCTTAAGGCTAAAAAGTGTCATTGCGCTTTTTAAGGGGGTTGCCTTCTTGTGAGTGGGATCTAGCTTTCCGCCGGTAGCAGTGGGTGTTGACTGGCCGGGCGTTTTGGTGCCGAATCCCACTGGTGTGTTTCGTGCCGATCCAGAGCCTCGCGAAGGCATAACTGGAGTGGCCACTCTAGCCGGGGTTTTTAGAACCGGCGATCTTAGCAGTTTACTACTTTTTCTGAATGCGACCTCGTCGCCGCTTTCGTTCTCCATTCTTTCTTCGTTGCTTTGATTTTGTTTATTCATTTCTATTGGGTCTCCGCTTCAAGCCGCTATCTCAGCACGATGTGCAGTCGCCGTTATTGATTCCCGTGGTTATCTATGCGCTTGCAGGGAGGCCACGCTAAGGTTGACACAGGTCCTTATGAGAGTCTGTGTTCGGTGCCAGAATCCGGCATTAGTCAGGAGTTGTCTCAACTGAGCCTGCACCACCCACTTAAAGACGACGTGCTTCGAACGTACTTGAAGACCTGCTAGGGTTTTAACGAGACGGAGACGCTGCCGATATTAACCTACCAGCCATTTCGCCAAGATGTCACCCTTCGTTACTGAGGTGGCAGACTACCGGCCTCGCCAGCCCGTAACATACTTTTCCTAATCATGTTTCCAGTTTCGGTCTTCAGGATCTTACTGGACTCAATCCTGAGGATGCTTAGTTAGAGTTTAAGGGCCGCATCCACTCGCCCTTTATTCGTTTTGGTTCGCCCTGAGTATTTCATTTCCTCAGTGCCACCCATTTCTGGGAAGCGTTCCTCTATCCACCACCCGAGGAGGCGCCCGGTAGGGGAACCGATACCCCGCCGGGTTATTACTCTTAATTTATTATGTACATATTTTTATATGTTTTACTCTTGTATATTAAGACAAAGATATCAATATATAGTTTAAAAAAAAAAATTTGGACGAATATACGTAGTTCGATTAGGGGAAAGAGTTGTATTAAGAGGTGAATAATATATTTCGGAAAGGTCCAATAGATAAAAATGGCCTGTACTTTTTATAAGTGGAAATGATTGAAAATGATCTGAAAACTTTGCAATTGTGTATTCAAGACATACGAAAATTACTTTGTTGTTTTCAAGTATAATAATATCTTTGATCTCAAATAATTTCGAAGATTTGGACATCAGGAAATATCCAAGTTTATAAGTAGTACCTTCTATTTCAACATTTGTTATAAAATTGTAATTTTCATTCATTAATATTTCGCATTCAGAAAAAATTATATTTACTTTGTTACTGTAATATTTGTTTTAAAATTTTTCTTTTGATTGATTTTCGAAAATGAAGTTGCCATTGAATCCTTTATTTAACAGTAACCGATTTGAAAACTTTAACATACATTTAACAGCGACTGACAAAGGTGCATTCCTTCTAGAGTTAATACAATTGGTATACGATTTTATTTCTCTATGCTGTGACTCGAACCTAAAATACCATACATGTTTAAGAGGTCCTACATTTCTTATGATTGTAGCGTAATGAAATAGAAAGTGAAATTTCGGTTTTAAGTCGGGCCAAATAGTTGTACGTAAATCGTGTGATGGTTTTTAATTTTTAACTTTAATTTATTTAAGGACGCATCTTCGAATTCTGTTTTTAAAATCTCGTCCATAATTTCAATTAATGTGCAAAAAAGTCTCAAGTATTTATTGTGTAGTGGTATTAAATCTCCAATTATTATCGGAAGAAAATGGCAAAATGTCCACATTTCTCTGGCTGACATATTAAGTTTTTGACATTTCAAATGTGACATTTTCTTTTCTGGAGATCTATTACTTAACTCAAATTCACCGTATTGAAATTGATTTTTACTATCATTTAAGATTTCAATTGTAAACAATTTTTCCGATTCAATAAAATTAAGTAATATTTTTGAAACGTCATATCGGCAAACGCCTTCAAAAATATCGTGCATAAGATCCCCGGTAAGATTATTCACAACATGAAATGAATTAATATCATTAAAAATGGAATTCTCAGATATACCAGTTAACTCTATTCGCTTCTCTGGTATATCTTCTGTAGCAAGGTTTTCTGCATAGTTTAACTCACTTCGAAGTTTGCTTTCCATTTCCTCGAAAATGTAGGAAGTTTCTTCTTTATTACATAAACAATATCGACAAAAAATTAATTAGATGAAAAGCTTTTGCTTACATAAACAATATCGACAAAAGTAATTAGATGAAAAGCTTTTGCTGTAGCCGATAATACTATTTAAACCTAAGTTATCACCCACAACTAGTGCTAGTACAAAATAAATTTTTTTGGTTGTACTCGTATTATCAACGGTAATGTCAATTCCCTCTTTTTCAAGACTTTTAATTTTTTCTACCAGTAATTTCAATGATGCGTCATTTCCAAACTGTTTATATTTACTTCCGAAGAAAAGAGCTGGGAATATATTTTCTAGTCGCGATTGGTAGTGCTGTGGCAAAGTAGGGAACTGTGATAAAAACCGCTATTGATTGTGTCCCTCTATGGGAGCCTATAAGAGTGTTAATTTCAAAATCGTCGAAATAGATAATGTAAGGAATTTCTGTTTTATGGCTAAATAAACTCATTTTAGATTTCCATAATTTTCGATTGACAATGTTTTTAATTTCATTATCATTTGTAAGGAAAGTCTGTGTATTTTCCGAGGTATCTTTTAATACATTGGGAAGTTCGAAGAAATTTTTAATTTGAAATCGTAATTGCATTATTACACCATTACTGTGTTTATCGGTTAACGAAATTGCATGGTGATGAACTACAGGCGCAATTCTGTTGTCAATATCGAATTCTTGTGGGTCTTCGAAGCAATTTCTCATTAAGATTTGATTTAAAAACTTGTAAAATGTTTTACACTTAGAAAAGGGATCTCTTAAAAACGAAACTTAGTTTCTAAGTTGGACTTTTTTGTTCTGCAAAATCGAATATATCATTTTCTAAAAAGTCTACTATTGGCAAAAGCAAATCATTTGTTATGTCATCAATAAGTCGTTCTGCATCAAAAATAGTAGGGCAATATTTTGGAACCGAACATTATATACCTAGTAGTGATCTATTATGTCATCCGAATTTACGCAGGTCTATTTTAATACTTTCAGTTCGAATTTGCGTTCAAATAGACAGACGGACAGACAGATAGACGTATCGAGAGACGGACATGGCTGCATCGACTCAGCTCATCCTCCTTATCATTTCAGTATACGTACAAACATTTCATGTTCATGAAAGGTATGAAAATCAAAGATTTACAACTTCGCTTTTGCAGTGGGGTATTAACTACTTGCCCGGATATTTTACTTTTCATCCTGATCGTTTTGATATACATTAGTAAATATATATCTCGATTCGTTTGTGCCGAATGAAGTAATATACCTTGTGGGCGTAACAAAAATAGATGTAAAAAATGTGTGTCTTTTATAGGCGCCAAAGAACTCAACCGATCTTTATGAAATTTTCACAATATATACTTGGGTTCACTGGGTACAGCATAGATAATATATAGTTTTGTAAAAGTCAAAACAACGTCTACCGGGTTTGCTAGTATATTATAAAATGGCGAAAGCAAACAACGAATTTCAGCATTCTTTTGTAAAACTGAGAGATTAGTTTGCGTTCAAATAGACAAACGGACAGACATACAGACGGACGGAGAGCCGGGCTTAGCTAAATCGACTCTGCTCATCGTGCTCATCATTTTAGTGAGCTATTTTCTTCTTGTTCTCTTACATACATTTACTTACATACATTTAATGTTTATGAATGGTATGAAAATCAAAAAAGATATATAACTTCGCTATTGCAGTGGGCTATTAACAACGTGCCCGAATATTTTGCTTGTGTGTTTTCCGATTTGGCTAATTTTTGGCAAGGACTATAATACATAGTACTGAGAAGCAGCTGACCAATTTTAATTGAAATAGCAAGCCATTGCCTTTGAAAGTAACAGAAATTTTATACTGAAAAGTAGGCGGCGCCATGCCTACTTCTTCAAAATTGACAAAAAACTTTACGGAAGAGTTTTTCTTAAAAAGCTTATTATGTGTGCAAAATCTGATTGATATAACTTGCTTAGTTGTAGAAATATCGCTTTTTAAATTTTACAAAAAAAATTTTTTAGAACTATGTTAAAAAACTGGGTGTGGACATCGACCGATTTCGCCCATTTTTACAGCAAACAGTAAGCTTTATATACAAAACATTATCACCAAATTTCGTTTCGACAAATCAATTTTTGGCGGAGTTATGGCATAAAAAGTTTTGTGGAATAGTCCACTATAAAAGGCGCGGGGCCACGCCCATTTTCGAAAATTTTGATTTTTTGGATTTCTTTGTTTACGGAAACTTTAAAAGTGAAATATAAATAATGTAAAGCTATTTTACGCAAAGTTATTGCCTATTTAATATATCTACGATCCTCTTCAAAATCTTTCATATAAAAGTGGGCGTGGACCTTAAGCGCTCCTGTAAATTTTTTCCTGGAACATTCCTTGCATATCTGGAAACCTGCGTGCTGAATTTCGTTTAAATATCTAGAACGGTTTTTGATTTATGATTAATATTATTTCTAAATTTGGCTTAATGAAAAGTGGGCGGTGCCACACCCATTTTCAAAAATTTCTTGAAAATTTATTTTATGCCACAATCTCAATGTACTCACCAAATTTTATCCTTATAGTTGTATTATGTACTGAGTAATCACTTTTTTTTTGTTTTCGAAAATATTCTATACATAAAAAGTGGGCGTGGCTATCATCCGATTTCGCCCATTTTATTTTATTAAGATATCTCAAAATTTTCTCAAGTTATCGTGTTCACACACGGACGGACGGCCATGGCTTAATCAGTTTCTTTTTTCCTCCTGAACATTTTGATATATATAAGTCAATATCTATATCGATCCGTTTATGCCGTTACGTACTGCCGTTAGGCGACTAAAGTTAATATACCTTGTGTGCGTAGCACTTTTTCTTTAAACGGTCATCTAACCGCCCGGGCGATTTTGACCGTCCAACATAGCTCGCCAGTCGTTTCTTCGTTGCGCCAACTGGCGCCAATTGGAAACACCGCGGGATCGCAAATCGGTCTCCACTTGGTCCTTCCATCGGAGTGGTGGCCTCCCTCTTCCTCTGCTTCCACCGGCGGGTGCCGATAAGAATACCTTCTGGGCTGGAGCATCTTCGCTCATTCGCACTACGTGGCCTAGCCAGCGAAGCCGCTGTGTTTTAATTCGCTGAACTATGTCGGCGTCTGCGTAAAGTTCATACAGCTCATCATTAAATCTTCTTCGGTACTCGCCATCGCCAACTCGTAGAGGTCCACAAATCTTTCAAAAAAACTTTCTCACGAATACTCCCAGAGCCGCCTCATCAGATGTTGTTAGTGTCCACGCTTCTGCACCATATAGCATAACGGCTGCGATGAGTGACTTGTAGAGTGTTATTTTCGTTCGTCGAGAGAGGGCTTTACTTTTCAATTGCCTACTCAGTCCGAAGTAGCATTTGTTTGCAAGAGTAATTCTTCGTCGGATTTCTAGGCTAACATTATTCTTTGTGTTAATGCTGGTTCCCAGGTAAACGAAGTCCTGTACTATTTCGAAATTATTGCTGCCAACAGTGGCTTGGTTGCCAAGGCGCGAATGCGCTGACTCTTTGCATGATGACAGAAGGTACTTCGTTTTGCCCTCGTTCACCACCAATCCCATTTTCACCGCTTCTTTTTCTAATTTGGAGTAAGCAGAAGTTACGGCGCGGTTGTTAAGGCCAATGATATCAATATCGTCAGCATATGCCAACAGTTGCACGCTTTTATAAGATATTGTTCCAGCGCGGTTAAGTTCTGCAGCTTGTACTATTTTCTCCAGTATTAAATTAAAGAAATCGCACGATAGGGGGTCACCCTGTCTGAAAAATCGTTTAGGTTCGAACGGCTCGGAGAGGTACTTCCCAATTCTGACCGAGCTGGCGGTGTTGCTCAAGGTCATTTTGCATAGCCGTATAAGTTTTGCGGGGAAACCGAATTCAGACATAGCGGCACATAGCCAGCTCCTTTTCGTGCTATCGAAAGCGGCTTTAAAATCAACAAAGAGATGATGTGTGTCGATTCTTTTCTCACGGGTTTTTTCCAAGATTTGGCGTATTGTAAAAATCTGGTCGATGGTAGATTTACCAGGTCTGAAGCCACACTGATAAGGTCCAATCAGTCTGATGTATATTGGAACGATTTTTCGTCATCCCTTGTCAAATTTGGTTTTGAGACAAACCGGTTTCGGCGTTGTGCCATCATCAGTGTCGATTTTCGTTCTGATCTGTTGTGGTCGTTTGTCTTGTATTTATAGTAGGTAGCAGGTAACGTCAGCATGGGTGTCTGTTTGTGTACATGTGTGCATGTGTTGTGTGTGTACATTCAGAAACGGGGGTGGTTTGCATCGATCGGTTTTTTTGTGCCTGACTGAGGCAGGTAAAAGTTGGTGATTTTTGTTGTTTGACCTTTTTTGCTTGTTTGTTGTTTTTGATCTTTTGCTGTTTTGTGCTTATTTGTCGGTGCGTGTGTGTTTGTTGTACCTGAGTGGTTGCTTTGTTTTTTGTAAACCAATTTTAAAGGTTCGAATATTGTGTCGGAAACAGTGTTTGTCTGTTCGTTTATTATTCTACCGTCGAATGTTTTTTGTTTGTAGATTTCCATGTTTTCGAGTACGTTCAGACGTCTGCCTTTTGCTTGTACATGTAGGACCTTGACTGTTTTTTTGATGTTTCCGGGGGGGCATTTATTCTCCGCCATGTGATTCGCAAAGTTGGACTCGGGTGTGATGGTTGGATTCCGAATCTTTTTGTTGTAATCTCTAATGTGTTCTCTGAACCTCGTTCTTACTTGTCGTCCGGTTTGTCCTATGTAACTGTGCTGGCATTCACAAGTGAGCTTGTATACACCATGGCTGCTAAATGGATCTTCTGAGTTAGTTTTGGTCCTTAGCTTCCGTCCTAAATTGTTCGATGTTTTGAACGCTGTGTTGATGTTGTATTTTCTAAGGAAATTTGCTAATTTATATGTTGCCCTTCCAGTATATGTCATTGTCGTCCAGGTTTGTGTACTTTCTTCTCCATTGTTTCTTTTTTGTTCTCTAAGGTCTCTCCTGAGTTTATCTACTAGTGCTTTTTTATATCCGTTGTTTGTAGCGATGTTATATATTATTCCAAGCTCTCTTCTATATTCTTCTTGTGTAAGAGGTGTTCTTTCCAAACTTTGTACTAAGTGCCTTAGCGCTGCATTTTTATGTTGTTGTGGGTGGTTAGAGGTATTATGTATTATTGTGTCGGTGGCCGTTGGTTTCCTATATATGTCGTAGTTGAATTTATTGCTAGCTTTATCAATACTTATTGTGAGGTCCAGATAATTGATTGCTCCGTCTTTTTCGGTTTCCATTGTGAATTTTATGTTCCCGTGCTGCTTGTTGAGGTACTCCAGTACTTGCTCTTCGTTGTTGGTAGTTAAAACGCATATGATATCATCCACGTACCTTGCGTAAATTAACACTCCTAATTTGGAATTTAATTCCTGTATATACTCTTTTTCCACGTTTTGCCTAAACGCTTCCATAAGAATAGCCGATGTTGGGTTTCCCATCGCAAGCCCGTTTGTTTGTCTGTATATTTTATTGTTAAATTGAAAATAGTTTTGACGTAGTGTGGTTCTTACCGTGTTCGTGATTTGCGTACTTTTCACTTTATCTTTTGTTTTACGTAGTATTATAGAGTTTACTATGTTCAATGTCTCTGCTAGTGGTATTGATGTGTATAGATCTTTTATGTCGAAAGATACCAATTTACTGTCCTTTGTCACTTCAACGGTCCTAAGTTTGTTTATTAGTTCAGATGTATTAGTTATGGTGTGTTCGTTGCTAAGTTCCAGTGTGTCCTTTAATACTGTTTTTAAATATTTAGATAGCTTATAGCATGGTGCCGATTTAAAATTAATGATTGGTCTCATTGGATTGCCTGCCTTGTGGATTTTTGGTAGCGCAATCAGTGGTGGAGTTGACGGGTTCATTTGGACTAATGTATATGCCGAGTTGGTATCTATTATATTTGTTGCAGTTTTAATAGCCACTTTGATTTCTTTCTGGTATTTATCCGTGGGGTTATCCCTAATAATGCGGCATTTCATTTCCTCGATGACCTTCTCTGTCTTTGCTATATATTCATCCTTACTGATTAGCACCGTTGTGTTTCCTTTGTCTGCCTTCGTTGTGGCGATGTTGTTATTTTTTAGCTTTCGTTGTAGCCTTTTCAATATTTTCAGCTCCTTATTTCCTTTTTGTGCTTCCTGGGCTCTTACTTCCTTGCTTATGATTTCTCCGCATATGTGCCTTGCGTGCTCCTGTTCCTCATATGGAAGAAGCGATATTGCAACCTCTGCATCTACTATCGCTTGCTCAGTTCTTTTTGCTTCATTGCTATCCGCGATGTTGTGCTTCAGGCCCTTCCCTAGAAGTTGCGCTTCTTCGTTGCTAATGGCGACTGTTGTTAGGTTTACGAACCTTTTGTTAAATTCGTGTGTTTGTTGACTGTTACTGTGATCGCGTCGGCCCGTTAACTGGTCCAATTTTCGGTTCAGTTTTTCATATTTGCGTTGTAGTTCGCGTTTGATTCCCGTCTCTATGTGGTCGAAGCAGTCCATCAATGCAGTCGTGGGCAAGAGTCTCTCCTAGGAGAACGACCAGGAAGGCGGAAAAGGACTTTTTAAAGTTCGAATTACAAAGCCTATACGCTAAGAAAGACAAGATAAACACAGAACTACTGAGGATACATCTGCAATTGTCCGGACTCTTGCCCACGACTGCATTGATGGACTGCTTCGACCACATAGAGACGGGAATCAAACGCGAACTACAACGCAAATATGAAAAACTGAACCGAAAATTGGACCAGTTAACGGGCCGACGCGATCACAGTAACAGTCAACAAACACACGAATTTAACAAAAGGTTCGTAAACCTAACAACAGTCGCCATTAGCAACGAAGAAGCGCAACTTCTAGGGAAGGGCCTGAAGCACAACACCGCGGATAGCAAAGAAGCAAAAAGAACTGAGCAAGCGATAGTAGATGCAGAGGTTGCAATATCGCTTCTTCCATATGAGGAACAGGAGCACGCAAGGCACATATGCAGAGAAGTCATAAGCAAGGAAGTAAGAGCCCAGGAAGCACAAAAAGGAAATAAGGAGCTGAAAATATTGAAAAGGCTACAACGAAAGCTAAAAAATAACAACATCGTCACAACGAAGGCAGACAAAGGAAACACAACGGTGCTAATCAGTAAGGATGAATATATAGCAAAGACAGAGAAGCTCATCGAGGAAATGAAATGCCGCATTATTAGGGATAACCCCACGGATAAATACCAGACCGAAGTTAAAGAGGTTATAAAAAATTGCTTCCAAAATAATAGACGAGAGGATGGCATATACCCTAACACAAATGAATCCATCTGCTCCTCCACTCATTGCGTTACCTAAAATCCACAAGCAGGGTACGCCGATTAGACCTATAATTAATTGTAAGTCCGCGCCGGGTTATAAACTGTCGAAACATCTAAAAACGAGTTTAAAGGACACTCTGAAACTAGGGCACGAATACACAATAAGCAATACGATAGAACTACTACAAAGCCTTGAGACCGTTAAACTCACAAGGAGCAGTAAACTCGTATCCTTTGACATAAAGGACTTATACCCGTCAATACCATTAACAGATACAATGGATATAGTCAACAAAACACTACTGGACAAAACTGAAGATAAGGTAAAAACTGCGCAAATTACCAACGTGCTAAGAACAACGCTGCGGCAAACCTATTTCCGGTTCAACAACAAAATATATAGACAGACAAACGGACTAGGAATGGGTAACCCAACATCGGCCATTCTCATGGAAACATTCATGCAAAACTTGGAAGGAAAATATATACAGGAGTTAAAAACCAAGTTAGGCGTGGCATTCTACGCTAGATACGTGGATGGCATCATCTGCATCCTAAATGACGATAACGAAGAGCAAATACTAGAGTTCATCAACAGGCAACATAGCAACATAGAGTTCACAATGGAAGTAGAAAAAGATGGAATAATGAACTACCTGGACCTAACTATAGGGATTGACAAAATAACAAATAGGTTCAACTACGGCATTTATAGAAAACCGACTGCCACGGACACCATTATACACTCTACATCAAACCATCCGCAACAGCACAAAAATACAGCATTGAGGCACTTAGTGGATAGGCTTCAGAGAACGCCGCTCACACAGGAAGCATACTGGAGAGAGCTTAATACAATATATAACATAGCGGCGAATAATGGATACAAGAAAGCACTTGTGGATAAACTCAGAAGTAGCCATGGAACACAAAAAAGAGTAAACGTAGAGGAAAATCCAATGGTTTGGACGGCAATGACATACACTGGAAAAGCGACGTACAAATTAGCAAAGTTCTTTAAAAGATATAACATCAACACAGCATTCAGAACATCTAACAACGTCGGACAAAAACTAAGAACCGACACTAATTCTGATGACCCATTCAACAGACACGGAGTGTATAGGCTTACTTGTGAATGTCAATACAGCTACATAGGACAAACAGGAAGAAAAATAAGCACAAGATTCCGAGAGCATATCAGGGACTACAACAAAAAAATACGAAAACCCACCATAATACCAGAATCTAATTTCGCGAACCACATGTTTGAGAACAACTGCACCCCAGCTAACATAAAAACAACGGCTCGAATACTTCACGTACAAGGAAAAGGCCGGCGGCTTAATGTACTTGAGAACATGGAGATATACAAGTTAAAAACATTTGACGGCAGGATCATAAACGAACAAACCAACACTATCTCTGACGAAATATTTGAACCCTTAAAACTAGTTTGCAAAAAACAGCACAAGCCAGCAGGTACAGCAACCAAACACGTAACAATGAACAAGCAAAAACGAAATATGAACCAAACTGCAAAAATCACCGATTTCTACCTACCTCAACCTACCGCTTAGCTAACAAGCGGTATGTCTACATACCTACAAAAACAACCCTTGGGACAGATAACAATTCGGACGTATCAATACCGCGCACACACACACGCATATTAACGTTACCTACCACGACCACATAGATTGACATTACCTGCCACAGCACCCACGGACTATAAAAACAACGCAGCAGATAGACACAGACCAGAACGAAACTAGGCATTGAAAATGGCAGAACGCCGAAACCGGTTTGTCACAAAACCAAACTTTACAAGGGATGACGGAAAATCGTTCCAACAAAAATCAGCTTACTACCCTGTCGGAAGATCAACACAACAAAATAAATCGTTTATTAACAACCTTTTTCGGTTAGATTAACCTATGTTTTTTCTTTCTGGGTAAATTGAGGTTTTTGAAAAAATTGTTTAGTTATATATAAACACTAAGTTCGATCGAACAAAGAAGAGGAAAGATTATTGAAATCGGTCAAGCGGTTATTGAGAACATGTTTCTCGTAAATGAGCCCTGAATCAGATCGAATAAATTAAAGAAAAAATTATTAAAATCGGTCAAGCCGTTTTTGAGTTTTGAACGTATTCACGCACACAAATTTATTTATATACAGGGTGGCTGATGAATTTTGCTACATTAAGAAACTCAAATAATTTTTTTTTCAGTGTATGGAATTCATTTTTCTTTTATTCATGTTAAAGCTCATTAAATTTTATTAAATATAGCTTAATTAGTTTTAAAAATAATGGAATTTAAATGCCCCCCCTGCTCGTCGATGCATGTGCGGCATCTTACCAAAAAGTTGTTCATTACTGCTTGGAGAGTTGAGACTGGAATAGCCGCAATTGTTTCTCGAATGGATTGCCTTAGTTCATTCAAATTTGTTGGTTTTGCTTTGAAGACTTCCTGTTTGCAATAACCTCACAAGAAAAAGTCAGGTGCAGTAAGGTCAGGCGTGGAGTTTCTGGATATCAGCTTATTGGGAAATTTTCGTCGCAATTCTGTCATAACAGGTTGGGCTATATGAGGAGCTGCACCATCTTGCTGAAACCACACAGAGTTGAAAGAAATTCTCATTCGGCGTAATTCTGGATAGAAAAACTCTCTCAACATGCTCAAGTAAAGGTCTCCAGTAACCGTAACGGTGTGACCGTTTTCTTCGAAGAAGTAGGGCCCGACAATGCAGCGTGATGAAACTGCACACCACACTGTGACACGAAGTGGATGCAATTCCGTCTCATGGAGTATCTGTGGGTTGGAAGCACTCCATATTCGACAATTTTGTTTATTTATGTTGCCGTTTAAATCGAAATGGGCCTCGTCAGACATGAAAAGACGGTTCAACATGTTTCCATCCTCTTCCACCATTTAAAGCATCTTCTGGGAAAATTCCAAGCGAATCGGCAATTCTGCAGCGTTCAGTTTGTTGGCCATTTGAATTTTATATGGGAATAAGTCCAAATCTTTGTGCATAAATGACTGTAATGACTGTCTGCTTACACCCATTTGAGCAGATAAGCTTCTTGTCGAAACACGTGGATTGTTTTGTATGGCAGCAGCTACAGCAGCGATTGTTTCCTCCGTTCGAACTGAAGGGTTTCGATGGTAAGGTCTTCTGTTGACTGTCCCATGCTCGGCAAAATTGTTTACAAGTCTTATTATGGTCCATCTGCTCGGAGGATTGCCGCCAAACGTGCGCCTATACTCTCTTTGAACCGAAACTACGGACTCCAGTGCGTGATAGCGGCGGACAATCCAAATTCTTGTTTCAGTGTCCCAGTTATCCATTTTTGTTAAATGTAAAAGTCAATCTGCAAAATAAAAAAAAAATTAACCAGATTCATTAAATAGAAAAAAAGTTATTTAATTTTTTTTTGGTAGCGGCTTTCATCAGCCACCCTGCGCGCTCACAAATGTTTACTAACACCAACGCAAATTTTTGGAATTTGTATTGAAAATAACAAGTGCCCAAAAGTATGCACTCGCACGAACACGGAAAAACATTTTCAGTATGGTTAAAAAGTGAACCTCGCCGAACAAAATTACCCACTTTTTTATCCACTTGTTTGGTACCCGCGACTCACTGTTTATCCAGATTTTTATCAATTGCTGGTTGGCAGGGTTGCTGATTGTAATTGTTCGGTAATCGTGATGAATGATATCAATCGGCAAAAGACGAAGGAAACTGCGTTTATCATAAATGTTCACAGTGTTTACCAAACCAAAATATGTGATTATTTATGTAACATTTTTTTTAGGTCCGAATACTGAAGACGTTAGTAAATTTGTTTTGTTTGTGTAATCTTTGTTGTTATAAAAATAAATAAATAAGTAAATAAAAATTAACTTATATAACATAAAATAAAATAAATTAAAATAAAGTAAAAAAAATTAAATGAAATTAAATTAATTAAAAGGAAATATGGTAACGGGAAGAAAAGGAAAGGAATGGAAAGGAAAGGAAAGGAAAGGAAAGGAAAGAAAAGAAAAGAAAAGAAAAGAAAAGGAATGGAAAGCAAAGGCAAGGAAAGGAAAGAAAAGAAACGGAAAAGAAAGGCAAGAAAAGGAAACGAAAGAAATTAACTTTTTTACAGGATACACATGTTTACACATCAAACTCCACGAGTACTTGATACTCACGCCTTTAGTTATATTTTGCAAGGTCGCCTTGTATTTTATTCACAAACCATAGTATCATAGTACACTATCCCTGCAAGAAAAAAGTGTGACTAATCTTTAAAGATCATTCTTAGAATTATCGTCGTGGTGTGCTGACGTGTTTTCTTTTGCTCCGTGCAAATTGTTATCTAAAAGTGCTGCTAGTTTCGTTAATTGCTATAATTATGAAAAAAGCTACATTGTGTTCAGACTGTAATGGCTCCATCAATATTGAGTCTGACATTAAGTGTAAAATTTGTGAAAACTATTTTCATAAATCGTGTGCAAAAATTAATTTAAATGATTTAACAAACATTCTAACTAATCATATGAACATTGTTTTTGTGTGTAACAATTGCCTCAGTTTCTCGTCAAACTTTTTCGCAATGTTTTCTCTGTTGTCCAAAGAGATTAATATTTTAAAATGCCAGCTAGCTGATCTGTTGAGAAATAATACCAACAAACAACAATACAGTGATGCTAATAAATTGAAACACAACAAACAGTCTCACACTTTGCAATGCCAATTACATGAACAGCCGCATGACAACACCAGTCCACAATTGTGCCCTACTAATAAAGCATCACCTAATACGTGCTCTCACGAAAATAAGCGGTCATTAAACTCAAAACCGGTTAATGCTGCTTATTATCTGCGCTCTCAAAAATCTCAGGCTTCAAATGCTAGTGCAAATGCACTTGATGTTTCATCAGCTGCTACTGCTAGTTCTTCTGCCACCTCACACGGAAACCCTGCTGAGCACGAAAATTGCACTACACCCACGCCTTCGTTCTCTGCAGTTGCTGCTCAATCATACATCTTCGACAATAATGCTACTGCTAATAATTCTGACCACACTGAGGATGCTGTTGATAATAATAATATGTCTGTGGCTCCAAAAAATAATAGGAGTGTGGTTGTTGGGCGAAGTAAGTCAACAGATCTCGAAGTTATTGCAAAAAAGAGGTGGATTCATATATCTTCGTTCAAACCCTCAGTAACTGCAGCTGACGTCACCGATTATGTAGCAAAGCATTTCGGGATTGATAGCCACTATATTACTTGTATTCTACTAATAAAAAATGGTACACCTCTTGATCACTTAGAGAGGGTGTCTTTTAAACTTGGCGTTTCTCCCGCTTACTACGATCGTCTCTTTGACGCAAATTTGTGGCCGTTGGGTATTATTATTCGAGCATTTCGCAAACTTTAATAAGAGTAGCTTAGTAAATAATTATCTTCTAAATTGCCCTAATACTAGTGCTGAAAATAATACTAAAAAAATTTTGAAAGTTTACTATCAAAACATCTCGGGAATGCGCACAAAAGCTAGTGATGTATTTTTATCTACTTCCCGGTGCGAATTTGATGTTTATGTAATTGTAGAAACTTGGCTAAATTGCAACTTTGCTGATGGGGAATTTTTCGATCCTAATATTTTTCATTTGTATCGCAAAGATAGAGATGCAATTAAAACCAATTGCTATAGAGGTGGAGGGGTTCTAATTGCGGTCAATCGAAAGTATCGCACATCTTTGATCCAGTTGGAAAATGGTGATTCTCTGCTTGATCAGCTATGCGTATGTATATTTGGAAATACTGGCAAGTTGTTTGTTTGTGTTTCTTACATACCCCCTACTAGCCCTGATTCCTTATACGCCGCTCATATAGACAATGTTATGAATCTGTATGAAAATAACGAAGACTGCCATTTTTGTGTCTTAGGGGATTTCAATCTAAATAAAATTACCTGGTCTAACTTTTTTAATAATGGTATCTTAACGCCCACCAATGTGAATAGTTCTAGCGAAATAAATTTCATTGATAGCCTCTTTGGTATTAATCTCACACAAATTAATTCGTTTTTCAATCAGCTTCATAACATCTTAGATCTTGTTTTTGTTGATGAAAATTTAATCTATAAAGTATCTGAATCTACTTTCCCGATCTGCAAATCAGATATGCACCATGTCCCGCTTTCTCTCTCATTCGAATTCGTTAGTTTTGTATCTAGTTCAGATGGAACCTCAAATACCACCTTTAATTTTCGGGATGCGGATTTTGACTCCCTAAATGCTAAAATCCTTGAAGTAGATTGGGTATCAATTTTCGATTTGAAAAGTGTATCAGAATGCTACGATGTGCTCTTGCAGTGTATATGCGAAATCTTTTCTAATAACATTCCTTTACTTCCCACACGTAAGCATAAACTCCCATGGTATAATAAACGTTTAAAGAGACTTAAGAACCTTAGAAACAAACATTATAAATTGTATAAAGCCTCTTTAAATATCTTCCATAAGGAAAAATATTCATATTTTAGTAAACAATTTAATGTATTGGATAAATTTTTATACAAGCAATTTATTTCTAGATATGAGGAAGAATTGAAGGAAAACCCTAAAGCTTTCTGGAATTATATTCGCTCTAAGAAAGGTTGCTCAAACATCCCAACATGCATGTCGTATGGCGGAGTAGTTTCAGATTGTCTTTCAGACTCCGTAAACCTCTTTGCAGATTTTTTTAAAACTAATTTTGTTACTAATGATTCGGCTATAAACTTTTATGCCGATAGCGCGCAAACGGTCGATTTAGGTTCACTGTCAATTTCGGAAATTGACGTAATAAATGGCATCGGTGCTCTTCAAATGTCCTTAAAATGTGATCTTGATGGCCTCTGCTCATTTATACTAAAGAAATGCTGTTCGTCATTTAGCGTGCCTATAAGTCACATTTTTAATTTTTCACTGTCGTGTGGAGAATTTATTGATCGCTGGAAAATAGCTTCCATCACCCCAGTCTTTAAATCAGGCAACAAAAACAATGTAGCTAATTATAGACCAATCTCTAAGCTTTCTACCTGTTCGAAGCTTTTCGAAAAGGTAGTTAAAGAGAAGTTGTTGTTTGCAGTAAAGGGGTCCATCGATGAGTGCCAACATGGTTTTCTCAGCGGTCGATCCACAGTTACGAACCTTTCGTCTTTTTCACAATTTTGCATTTCCACTTTTAAGACTGGTCAACAAGTAGACGTTGTCTATACAGACTTCGCAAAGGCTTTTGATACTGTCACCCACAGTATATTACTACGCAAGCCTGAAAGCATTGGTTTCCATTCGACATTTTTACGTTGGATTGGTTCATATCTTTCCAATAGAATCTCCTTTGTGGAAGTTGAATGCGTAAAATCTTATGCATTCGAAGCCACATCTGGGGTGCCACAGGGAAGCATCCTTGGACCAATTCTATTTCTTCTTTTTATCAACGATATAGGATCCTGTTTTAGGAATACGCAGTATCTGCTCTATGCCGATGATCTAAAAGTTTTCCGAACCGTTGCAAGCATATCAGATGCAGGCCTGCTGCAGGATGATCTTAATAGCTTAGCTAACTGGAGCGTTTTAAACAACTTACACCTGAACATTAAGAAATGCTTTCATATGACACTATCGAAAAATCTAAATACGCATAAGTTTACATATACTCTTTTTAATGATAACCTCTCTACTATTAGTGAATTTGTTGATCTTGGAGTAATGTTTGATTCAGGTTTTACTTTTGAAAATCACATAAGCTTCATTTTACCCAAGGCCTATTCCAATCTGGCTTTTTTGCGCCGCTATGCCAAAGACTTTAAGGATCCGTACACCAGAAAAACTTTATTTACCTGTTTAGTACGTTCAAAATTAGAATATGCCTCTATAATCTGGAACCCGATTTATGCTGTTTATTCTCCGAGAATTGAAAGAGTACAGAAGAGTTTCAGTCGATTTGCTCTGCAACCCCTTCACTTCTCTGATCCAATACCGCCTTACAGTGCACGTTGTGCCCTTATAAGCATGAAGACGTTGGCATCTAGACGATCTATTCAAAATTTGATGTTTATATATGATTTAATATGTGGCTTGGTAAACTGCCCGGAACTTCTAGCACAAATAAGCTTCAATGTTCCGTGTAGATCACTCCGTGCGCAATATCCGTTTCATGTCAAAGTAATCCGAGCTAATTATTACAATTATGACCCTATCACGAGGGCTCTCGTTGAATTTAATAAAATTTTTTGTAGTCTTGATCTGGATTTCGCACTCCCGAGATCATGTTTTAATAATAAACTTACGTTGTATTATTGTTAATTATATATATTTATGTATTCTGAACTAACTTAAGTTTAAGATTTCAATTTGTAACTGCTAGTCTGTAAGATTTATGCAATCATAGACTTAATAAAGTGAATTGAATTGAATTGAATTGAATTGAATTGAATTGAATTGAATTGAATTGAATTAAAGAGAGCGATCCGCGATTAATCTCCTTGGTCTTCAGTTGGCTATAATGCAATATACATAATGAAGTTTTATTTGCGTAGCATACTCATAGGGGTGAAAGTCAATTTTAGCTTTTGTAGCATACTTATAGGAGTTAAAAGTACCCGTTTGGAAATTGGATTAGTCCTTTCATACCTGTTCGGGTATAAATGGGTACAATTGGTCTCTGCATAGGATATGTTCAAACAAATCTGAACAGTTGAACCCATACAAAGTGGTCAGAACTGGTATTAGTCGCATCCTCCTTTGCGACTCGTCCCGGACTAATCCTAGACTAATCACATTTTCTGCAGGGTATATACTCGAAAGACGAGTTTAGACAGGCATATTACAATGAAACATCAAGTTTCAAAAAAAAAATTTTTTTGTGAGCAATGTAAATTTCAAGGGAAAGAAAATGTATGGGCAGCACACGCGAGAACACACATACATAAAAACAAGTAAGAAAGTCCAAGTTCGGGTGGAACCGAACATTATAGACCTAGTAGTGATCTATCATGGCATACCAATTTACACGGGTTTATTTTAATACTTTTCAGTTCGTATTATAAAGCCAGCTGATTGTTTTCAATAAAAACACTTCTGTTATGAATTTTGAGGGGTAAATTAAATTATTTGTAAATAAATAGCTTCCCTACCAAACACTACTAACCACATTTTTTCAAAATACTAATACATGCACATTTTATGTTTAAAAGGTTGCGTTCAAATAGACAGACGGACGGAGAGACGGATATGGTTAAATCGCCTTAGCTCATCGCCCTTATTATTTCAGTTTACTTATTGATGGGCCCATCTCTTCTTCTTCTCATACTTACAAACATTTCATGTTCATTAAAGGTATGAAAATCTAAGAAGGTATATAACTTCCCTATTGCAGTGGGGTATTAACAACTTGCCTGGATATTTTACTTGTGTTATCCGATTTGCTTAAATTTTGGCAGGAGTATACCACATACTATTGAGAAGCAGCTGACCAAGTTTGATTGAAATATCTAGTTCGAACTACAAGCAATCGCCTTTGAAAATAGCAGAATTTTTATGCTGAAAGGTGGACGGCGCCACGCCTACTTCCCCAAAATCCACAAAATTTGTTTGCGGTCGAGTTTTGCTTGAAAACTTTACTATGCTTGCAAGATCTCATTGATATAGCTTCCATAGTTTTAAAAACATCGCGCTTTACTTCAACCAAAATTTTCTGAGCTATGTTAAAAACTGGGCGTGACCGTTTACCGATTTCGCCAATTTTTAGAGCACACAGTAACCTTTATATGTACAACATTTTCGCCAAATATCGTTTCGATAAATCAATTTTCGCCGGAGTTATGGCTTAAAAAGTTTTGGGGAATAATCCACTCTAAAAGGGGAGGAGCTACGCCCATTTTAAAAAATTTATATTTTTCGACTTTCTTCGTTCACGTGCACTTTGAAAGTAAAATAGAAAGGATATAAAGCTTTTGTATGCAAAGTTATTGCCTAATAAATATATCTATGATCCTTTACAAAATCTTTCGTATAAAAGTGGGCGTGGGCCTTACCCGATTTCGCCCCTTTTTTCTGAACATACCTTGTATTAATATAAATATGTGTGCTAAATTTCATTTCGATATCTTCAACCGTTTTTGATTTATGATTAATATTATTTCTAAATTTGACTTAATCAAAAGTGGGTGATGCCACACACATTTTCAAAAATTTCTTGAAAATGTATTTTTTGTTTATAAGTGTATTAAGTACTAAATAATCATTTTTTTTTTTTTGTATTTTCGAAAATATTCTATATATAAAATTGGGCTTGACTATCATCCGATTTCGGCCATTTTAAATAGCGCTCGGTGTGTGCCAAGGAACCTGCATACCAAATTTCATTAAGATATCTCAAAATTTGCTCAAGTTATCGTGTTAACAGATGGACGGACGGACATGGCTCAATCAATTTCTTTTTTCCTGGTGAACATTTTGATATATATAAGTCAATATCTATCTGGATCCGTTTATGCCGTTACATACCACCGTTACGCGACTAAAGCTAATATACCTTGTATGCGTAGCACTCTTAGGTATAAAAATTGTATGTATAGTGTAAATTAATAATAATAATAATAATAATAATTCCCAACGGATTACCCACCATATCCCGCCCGACCGGCGCGAGGGGCGCATCCGCATAACGCGCGGATTATTCGTTCGTGCCGAGTCGTTGAAAGGCTTTGGTTTGTTAATCGTCGAGATCTAAAACTGCTCAGCTACAGAGAAAACCTCATCAGCTAAGTAAAGTAGATATAGGATAGATTATACATTAAGAAATAACTAGTTAACAGAATAAAATTATTGTTAAAAGTTAAAATAGAAGTCAAAGAATAAAAAACAATTAGTAGCTATGAATTTAGGACAGAAAGAATTGATTTTTTTATGCTGAAAAGCGAGTCTGAAATATCAAATCTACCAGAAAGAGAGTTATAATCTTGACACAAACAGCGAAAAGGCTCATTTAACTGAAAATTGGTTCGGCACTGTTTTAAGACTAGAGGTTTAAAATGCCTTGAAGGACGAGACGGTACATTGAAGTTCACTTCACTGAGAAGAAATGGGCTGGATAGTGAACCATTTAGCAATTTAATCATAAAAATATTTCCAAGCATTTCCCTCCGACTAGAAAGTGTGTGTAGATTAATGAGTTTTAAACGATTCGTATAGGGTGGCAGATTGTACGAGGGATCCCAATGAAAATCTCTTAAGGCAAATAGTAAAAATTGTTTTTGAACTGATTCAAGGCGATCTACATGAACCTGGTAACGCGGGTTCCAAATTATAGAACCATATTCAAGTATCGGTCTGACTAATGTAGTGAAGAGGGCTTTAGTTACATAAGGGTCGCTAAATTCTTTAGACCATCGTTTAACGAATGCTAGGACACCTCTAGCCTTATTGACTGTTGTATTAATATGGCGGTTGAAACTGAGTTTATAGTCCATAGTAACCCCCAGGTCAACAAAATCATACACTTGCTCAAGACTATAATTTTTAATTGTATAGGAAGCCGGCTGAGAAATTCCACGCGAAAAACCCAAGTGTTTACATTTTTTAAGGTTAAGTGGCATATAATTTAAATCGCACCAAGTAACTAGTGCATCTAGATCTGATTGTAGCTTATTTCTATCTTCAAATGACGCGAATGACATGAAAAGCTTTACGTCGTCGGCATACATTAACATTTTTGAAAATTTTATTATTGTAGAAATATCATTTATAAACAACAAGAACAGAATCGGGCCAAGATGGCTTCCTTGAGGAACCCCCGAAGAGACATAAATGACATCGGATACTAAATTTTTAAACATTACTCTTTGTGTCCTGTCACTAAGGTAAGAAGAGATCCAGCGATTGAGACCCGGCTGGAAGCCCAACTGATCGAGTTTATGAATAAGTAATGAGTGACACACTTTGTCAAAAGCTTTGCTGAAATCCGTATAAATAACGTCGGTTTGCAGATTTTTTCTAAAGCCATTTGAGACATGACTGGTAAACTCAAGTAAATTCGTAACTGTGGACTTTCCCTTACTGAACCCGTGTTGGCAGTCAGCTATCAAAGTAGAGATCGGACCCGTAAGTTGATTTGTAACAATAGCTTCAAACAATTTTGGGATGGCAGAAAGCTTTGCGATGCCACGATAGTTCTCTATAGAAGACCTACTCCCGCTTTTATGCAGCGGTAGAAGAAACGATTCTTTCCACGCAGTTGGAAAAACACCACACTTTAGTGATAGATTGAACAAATTGGTAAGGGGTTGGTAAATATGGTTCGCACACTTTTTCAAGAAACATGTAGGAATCCTATCAGGACCATATTTAAAAGATTCTTTTAAGGTTTTAAGGTAAATTAGAACATCTTTGGCGCATATAATTGGTGAATTAATTGAATTTGTCCCGTGTAGCTTATAGGGATAGTTTTGAAAGTTTGAATTGGTGACAGCAGAATAGTTAGAAGTGAAAAATTGAGCAAAAAAATTTGCGATACATTGATTATCGCTAGATATAATGTCTTGATATTTCATGGCTGCGGGAAACCCTGATACTTTACGTTTAGAATTTACGAAACCATAAAATGACTTAGGATTGAGAATAATGTCTCTTTTCGTTTTAGAGATATAAGCTTTATAGCACTTTTTATTTAAATCTATGTACTTCTGACGTAGAATGGAATACAGTAGGTAATGTTTATTTAATCCGGATTTCTTATATAAATTAAATGATCGCGTTTTCCTATTTTTAAGAGCCTTAAGCTCTTTAGTAAACCGAGGTTGCATAGGATGATCATAAGTTACTTTACGTTTAGGAATAAACTTCTCAAATAGGCAGTAAATAGTGTGATTGAAATGTGAGACGTTTAGATCGATATCACAACCAAATTCAGGCCAAGTTAATTTAGACAGTTCTTTATTTAATTTCTTGTAGTTTGCTTTGGAAAAGTTATAATCAAAGCTACTACATGAGTAGCATTGAGTGCCTTGGCCATTACTTATTGTTTCGTAGACTATTTCCATAGAAGGGTGGTAAAGGTCTTCTGGTAAAACCAACGGATCACAACGATTTACAGAAAATTGGTTTATATCATTAACATACACTAAATCTAAGACTTTCCCAAACTTGTTAGCGGTAACATTTATTTGATTAAGGCAAAGATCGGAAATTCCATCTAAAAAGTCATTGAACCCCAGTTTGGACGGATTTGGAATAATGTTACCATCAGATATGTTCCACGATATATGAGGTAAGTTAAAATCACCCAAAACAATAATTGAATCTGAAGCTTTAGTCATAAGGTTAACAGTTTTGAGCAGAGAGACATGTTGCATGTAGACTGAAAAATCTGATGCTGGAGGGATGTAGCAAACATATAAGTACATAGAGACGTTGTCTAGTTGAAGGCGGATGCATTTGAACTCAATGAAATCGATGTTAGGAATATTAACCTCTTCTGAAGGGATGGAGGAATGAACGGCAAGTAGAACACCACCCCCGACTCTGTTCAAGCGATCATTTCTATATACTTGATATTCATTACATAAAAACTCTGAATTGAAAACATGAGGTTTTAGCCAAGTTTCGGTAAAAGCAATTACGTTATAATTACAATGAAAAGATTTCAAAAAGAGATCAGTTAATTTGGTATTTAGACCTCTGACATTTTGATAAAAGATATTCACGGATTTAGTGCTCAGTTTTTTGACTCAACGTTATTACGAGAAATTTTCACTACATTTTGAACATTCCTATTCGGTCTGTATTCAAACTCCCGCACAAGAGCCCCGGGAGGCCAAAAAGAGCTGTCCAAAAGAGTATCGAAATCTTTCCCAGATACATCAATCTTAAACGAAGACATACTTCTTTGATATGTGAAATTAAATTTTCTAACAGTTACGCTTTGATCTTTAACTTTAGAAGAAATATGGTACAACAAATCATCCTCGGTAGTGTCTGGATGGAACCTAGACACAAAAATAGATTTTTTGCGAGGAACCACAACCAGCTTACCAACGATTGGTTCAGACTCTATTGCAATAGTTGGAATTTCCTGGTTTTTCCTAGTGGACATTTTTGAAGGGGCGTTCTTCGACGTTGCTCGGACAACCGTACTAGGAACTGGAGAAGCCAAATCTATAAGTTCAAGGGGTTGAGGCAAGTTCGGGACTGTTGAGGTAGTAGGCCGATCATCCGTACGCCTGCGCTTGTTTTCGCGATGATCAGGGCATTCCAAATGAGGCGAATTCTCCAAAGTTTCCAAGGTTTTGAAAATATTTTCATATGTTTGGAACTTTTCAGTCAGCAATGAAAAATCTTTGCTTATTTCAGAAAACCCGTTTCTGATATGCCTAAAGATTTTACACAGATCAACTTCCGTCGACCGGCATTTGGAACAAGACCAGCGCAGGCCTTTTCCTTCGTTAAGCAGGTCAGCTATTCTACCGGTTAACCCAGTGCACTTGGCGTGGACAAGTCCATCACACAGCCAGCAAGCTACAAAGCGTTCGGACTCGCTTTTTAACTGGCAGTTTGCTATCATGCACGACATTTTCATATAAATACTTATATAAATTTATAATAAAAATTATAAGTTAAGAAAAAAAATGTTAAATGAATTAATGCTATGTTTAATAATCGAATTGAAACAAACGTTTTGGAAAACGATCTACCCAATGATTTAATTGTTGAACTTTTTTTTTGAAAAACATGTAAATGAATTATGAACTTTTACAGAAATCTATAGAAAAGCATGAAAGCATCAAATTTAACTTTTAATTATTTTGTAAATAAATATATTCAAATAAAAGAAAATATTGAAGAATTTGCCATAATGTCGCACGAAACATTAATGCCTGAAGCATTTATGGAGAACAACAATGTTGTTGATATAATTAAAGAAAAGTTTAGCAAATTGAAAATTAACACATTTCAAGAGCGAGATAGTGGTCGGAGTCTAGGTGAAATTATTCATCTAGAAGTAGACATAAATAAATACCAACCAATTATAGGCTAGTCATATAGACCACTACCAAAAGTAATAGCAGATAAAAACACATGTATTAATATTGTTAACAAAGATATATATTGCTTTAAGTGGGCCATAACTTCATCTCTTTACCCTCAAAACAAAGAGAAAGGTGTTCTTCATATGACATTAGAAATATCCAAGATTGCATTAAAACTTTAAATTATGAAAAAGTAGTCAATTTTGAAAATTTAAATTTCTCATTACAATTAAAAGATATTGAAATATTTGAATCAAAAAATCCAGATATTAGGGTAAAAGTGTTTGGTATAGAAAACAATTTGGTAGTATCACGTGATTCTTATTTCTTTATACAGTGATGATTTCAATGAAAGCCATTATGTTTGGATAAACAATTTAAGTAGATTAATGAGGTACCAAGTTGCAAAAGCTAAGCATAAATTATATTTTTATAATACATGCCTAATACATTTTTATAATGAAGAAAAATTATTTACCCATAAAATGCAATGTAGAAAAATTGTAACACGTATGCCTACACCTGAAACAAGAATATTAAAATTTCAAAAAACAATTAGATGTATCATTTACTATATATGCAGATTTCGAATGTATTCTAAAGCCAATAGATATTCAAAATTCTAGGAGGACTCAATGTAAAATTAAACTTTTATTAAATGATAGGGTAGCAGACCATTGTCGTTTAACTGCCGAATATAGAGGTGCGGCACATAATAAATGTAATTTGCGATATCAGATAGCAAATTTTATTTCAATACTTTTTTATAGTTTATCGAAATATGATTGTCACTTATTTATTAAAGAGTTGTCATATGTTAAGGCGTATGTAAATATTATTCCCTTAAACATAGAATTGTATATTTCGATATCAAAGAGAATATATGTTAATGATAAAGATATCATTGAACTTTCGTTTTTAGATTCATTTCGATTCATGCTTTCAAATTAAGCAGACAGAAAGAAAGTATTTTTTCCCTAACGATCATCACTTTGATTTAATGAAACGTAAAGGTATTTTCCCATATGACTACTTAGATTCGTTCACATTTCTTTAATAAATTATCAAATGAATCATATAGTATCGATGACTATCAAAACGCTCAAAATATTTGGAAAACATTTAATTGTTCCAATTTATTAGATATTTTTATATCTAAAAGTAGATGTGCTACTCAGTGACATTTTTGAAACATTTGATATTGAACCCTACCAACCATGGCTAACCGTGGTTAAACTCTGATTCCACAAATTCACAAATTTTTACTAACACCAAAGCATACTTTTGGAATTTGTATGTAAAAAAGCAATTGCCCTAAAGTATACCGTATCTTATACCTCACACGTACACGGAAAAACACGGAAATGGTTAAAAAGTGAACCTCGCCGAACAAAATTGCTCACTTTTTTATCCACTTGGTTGGTACGCGCAACTCACTTCTTTTTCACTTTCTTGGTTGGCAGGGGAAGTAATATAAATGAATTTGTTAGCGTGAATACGTTCAAAACTCAAAAATTATAATAATTTTTTCTTTAATATATTCGATCTGATTCACGGCTCATTTATGTAGGATCGGATGGCAGCACCATCTGCCGGCAACCTCGATACTAGTCAAACCTACAACCCTAACTTAACGAACGCCTTCTAAAATGATGGCTGACTTAAACTAACGGCTATGAAAAAAGTGCAGTCTATCGTCCACCGTCGCCGAGTGAAGTCTTCTATATTAAAGCGCGGTGAAAACGTTGGATTTAAAAATCCTAAAACTATTGTGAAATCGTTAAGCTTTAAGCTAAACATGAACACTTGTAATTAATATTTTGACTGTTTTAATAAATAATATTTAATCCCCGCAAGGGTAGTAATCAAAAGTATCATTTTACCTGAGTGTCTCGAAAAATACCACAAATGGTGTCAGAATCGGGATCGCTACTGGAATAAAAACGCCTGCAAAGTACTGTACATTTCAAAGCGGTGAAAATTTTGCATAAGACAAAGACAATATTTAAAACGTCTGCATAAGACGATTCGGTCTATAAATACAATTTCGTTAAACTTTCAGTCATGAAACTGATATTCAGTTCGCTACAAAACTTTTAATAAAAGTAGTTCAAAACAGCGGCTATTGGAAGACACGACTGTACCATACCGCGGAGTTACAAGGCAGTTCCTTAGATCATATAACTGCGTTGGCCGCTACCAAACCAGCTAAAGCACCGCTATAACGGAAAAGTATACGAGGTGAGACCAAAACGAAGAAGCAGCAAGCAGAGAGAGTTGCAGTAAGATATACACGCGTTTGCAGCAGAATTTGCGACAGAGGTTTTGACATATTTACACATTGCGCAGTAGCACAGCAACTTTGTATCAGCAGCAGAGCATCCACCAGCGGAAGAAGCAGCAAGCAGAGAGAGTTGCAGTAAGAGATGCCAGCGTTAGCGGCAGAATTTGCGACAGACGTCATGACATATTTACACATTGAAATAAAGTAAGGTATGGCAGTCTCGGTACGAAATTGAATTTATGTATAAATGTTTATATGCAAGCTGTAAGCTTGTTTTTTCGATTATATTTCCCTTTTGAGAATTTGTGAAGAATTAAACGTACCCTAGTAAGCGATTATCGACAAATTTAGTTAGCTAAAAAAGAAAAGATTTGTCTTTCGATTCGATTTTAACATACAAGGAAATAACCCTATAAGCTAGTGTTTTCTCAAAATTTATTGTAAGTTAAAGTGATTGGTAATTTTCATCCATATTGTAAACGCAAACGGTCGACGATGGACCGCACAAAAATTTTAGATTTGAATGTTGTTGGACTAAGACAAAAGCTATTGGGGCTAGGTCTAATCACTACTGGTCGGAAAGTCACCCTGCAGGACCATCTCCTAGAGTATTTTGGCCTCAACGTTGACGGTGAGAGTGATGACGCAGGCGGTGATGATGATGTAGGTTCCGTTTACGATAACGCAGGTTCGTCCCCCTTAAGGGCAATACCAGACAGTTTACCCAATCGTACTCCCTTCACCTTGCGCGATATAGAAGAGTCGTTAACACCTTTCAGCGGGTCGAGTTCGCCACAAATAGAAGAGTGGTTGGAGGACTTCGAACAAAATGCTAGTGCTGTGCAGTGGAACGAACTCCAAAAGTTTATCTACGCAAGAAACTTTTAAAGTGGGCTGCGAAAATGTTTGTCCGTAGCCAGCGGTTTGTCACAAGTTGGAGGTCGTTGATGCAAGCACTAAAGTTCGAGTTTGGTAAGAGGGTGTCATCGATAGAAGTTCATAGATCCTCGATGAATAGGCACAAGCGTATCAACGAAGATTATTGGGAGTACCTATACTCTCTGATGGAGATAGGCAAACCAATAAGGCTCGACGAGGCTAGTGTCGTTGAATATTCTATCGAAGGCATCCCCGACTCCAAACAAAACAAGATGAATCTCTATTTAGCGAAGTCCATTGCGGAGCTTAAAGAACACATTTTATTGTACGAAAAAGTTAGGTTGAGTCGCCATCTAGCTACCACCTATAACCCAAACCGACCACGAGTATGAGATAAGGCATCGGTCAACTGTGGTGCGCGTAGAGAAGGGCAAAAGAGATGTTTCAAATGCAGTAGCACCTCTCATCTAGCTAAAGATTGTAGGGAACCCTTCAAGTGTGTTAAATGCGGAAAACTTGGGCATCGATCCGTCGACTGTCCGAGCGCGCCAGCTGCAATTGAAATGGAAAGGATGTGTCTTCGTAGATATGATCTGCGATCAGGTAACTTTTTCAGCGTTGATCGATACAGGGTGCGATCTCTGTTTAATGCGCTATGACACGCTGCTAAGGTTAACTGTAGATATTGAGTTAGACAAGGATCGACGTCGGCTAGTTGGTGTAGGAGAGGGCAGTCTAACAAAATTGGAGAGTTTTGTTAAGCCAGTCACGGGCGGCGGGATCGTTTTGGAAGTTAGGTTCCATGTAACAGGAAAGCGCGATATGAAGTATTCAGCGGTGATCGGGAACGACATCCTGCAACATGTAACCTTAGTTGTCAGCGAGGGCCTCGTGGAGCTCAAACGCCAGGCGAACAAAACGCATCCCCGCGTTCGGAGTTTATAGCCCAAACCCCATTTATCGAAATTTTCGCTTGTATGGGAGCTATATGTTATGTTGGTCCGATCTAGGTGATTTTTACTATACACATTACATATATAACAAGTACCATACCTGCAAAACTTTACGTTCCTAGCTTTTTAATTGGAAAATTTATAGCCCAAACCCCATTTATCGAAACTATCGATTGTATGGGAGTTATATGTTATGTTGGTCCATCTGGATGATTTTCACTATACACATTACATATATAATAAGTACCAAACCTGCAAAACTTTACGTTCCTAGCTTTTTAATTGGAAAATGTATAGCCCAAACACAATTTATCGAAACTATCATTTGTTATGTTGGTCCGATCTGGGTGATTTTCACTATACACATTACATATATAATAAGTACCAAACCTGCAAGACTTTACGTTCCTAGCTTTTTAATTGGAAAATTTATAGCCCAAACCCCATTTATCGAAACTATCGATTGTATGGGAGCTATATGTTATGTTGGTCCATCTGGGTGATTTTCACTATACACATTACATATATAATAAGTACCAAACCTGCAAAGTTTTACGTTCCTAGCTTTTTAATTGCAAAAATTATAGCCCAAAACCCATTTATCGAAACTATCGATTGTAGGGGAGCTTTGCGTTGTATTGCTCCAATCTTGCTCTACACCAAATTTCATCAAGATATCTCAAAAACTGAGGGACTAGTTTGCGTACAAACAGACAGACGGACATGGCTAAATCGACTCGGCTCATCGCCCTGACCATTTCGGTATACTTATTGGTGGGTCTATATCTTCGTCTTCTCATACTTACAAACATCGGACCAAAGTTATAATACCATTTCATGTTCATGAAAGGTATAAAAAGAGAAGCAGATGAAGAGGAAGAAAAGGAAAGTTGGTAGGCAGAAGTATATGGATCTAATATGACAAGGGAGAGTCAAGTAAGTTTTTGGCTGAACAACGTCTGCCGGGTGTGCTAGTTGATCATAAATACTGGTTTGTATAATCTCGTAAACATATGTACTCAACATTTAAAACATATTTACATGCATATGTATATGTAAATAGGTTGGCATGTACGTGGTAGAGAGAAATGAAATGAACATTCTATATGTACATTTCAGGCCTCACATCGCAAGCCTTTTGATGAAATAAAATAGTACTTACTGAAGTGTAATATTTTAACGGAAAAATACACAACAACATAAAACAAATATATCTACTTGTGGGTAGTATTTTGTTTTAATATGAAAATAATGGCCCATAATCATAGTCGTTGCTTAACACGCGTTTTAATTTAAATCTTTACTTAACTTAAAAATACATTTATAATGTTGGTCAATCATAGTCATATTAAACAAAGATTTTAGCTAAAATGAAATGTAACAGGGTCCCCTTATGAAAAAAATTAGGTGGGTTGATGGTATGAAGAAGTTTTTTATGCTTTGCAAAGTCACCATGGCGGCCGCCGTGGTGTGAAGGTACTGTTGCCGGCCTACCACACCGAAGGTCCATGGTTCGAGCCCTGGTACAGGTAACATCAAAAGTGATTTGAAAAAAGTTTTTCAAAAACGGGGTCGCCCCTCGGCAGTGGTTTGGCAAACTCTCCGAGTGTATTTCTGCCATGACAGGCTTCTCAGCAAAAATTCGTCTCCTTTGTAGATGCCGTCGGAGTCGGCAAAAAACTGTAGGTCCCACCAATTTGTAGGGAAAATTCAAATCGGCACACCACAAATTGGAATCTCTTCCTTGGCGCAAAAATCTCTTAGGAGGTTTATGATGATATACCTGTTGTATGTCGCGCCATAGAGAGAGAGAAAGTCACCCTGTATCAGCTATTTAATTCACAAACCACATCATATCTGTAGCAACAAGCGAAAAAAGCTAAACTCAAGTTTGGACTAAGCGGTGTCACAAGCACAACCGTAGACACAAACCGTGATTTTAAAATGTTAAAATAACATTTTCGTCATTTTAAATTTAAAACTCCGTCTTAGACATAAAATGTATTTTGAGTTGACTATGACAGACATGAAATGATGTTTATTATAGAATCATGTTTAAGTTGATAAAACTCTATTTTAATTTGACTATGATTATGGGCCAATGAACTTTACTTACGTCAAATGCGTAGGGACAAAAAATATAAATATATGCAAAAAAGAAAAAAAACAACAGGCGAAAAAGAGTATGTGCGAAAAAAAGTTACGAAGTGGTTATTATTTCATAACCAATAAGTAATAATTAACTATTTTAATTAATTTCAGCAAATTAAAGCAATATACACGAATTTATTTATGGGTTTTTTTTTAGCATTTATGTGAAAACTATAAGCTATATGGCTGCTAACCCTGTTTAAATAATAAATACTTTGCCAAATCTTTTACTATATTTATTCGCCTTTCATTATTCAATCTTTGCTTGAATATTAATAAATGCTTTCACGTAACCTACTTCAAATCCCACCTTAGTTTTAGTAGCTCTTACAACATTGCTAACAGTACACTACAGACTGTTGATAATATCAAGGATCCCGGTGTTGTTTACGATACCAAATTTACCTTCAATAGCCATATTGACTTTATCGTTGCTAAATCTTATGAAATGCTTGATTTTATCCGTCATAACAGTTCAGAGTTCGCTGACCCATTTACAGTGAAATTGCTTTTCACATCTTGTGTTCGATCTGATCTTGAATATGCCACCATTATTTGGCGTTCCTTTCAACAGGTTTCAATCAGCAGGATTGAACGAATACAGAAATTATTTCTTAAGTACTTTTTGCGGTCAATAAGATTTACTCACCCTCTTCCCTCATACAATGCTCGGATACTTCTTTTAAACCTTAAAACGCTAGAAGCCAGAAGATCTATTCTTTCTCTGACTTTTTTGTACGGCATTATCCAGGGAGACGTACAAATAAATTTGAACGTTCCAAGAAGAGAACTTTGAAACTATTGCCCTTCTTATGGCATTAATAATAGGACGAATTATTCGAGAGATACGCCAATTGCACGCGCTCTGGCCGAATTCAACCATGTCTCATCTTCTATCGAGCTTGATTTTTCGTTGTCTAACAACACTGTCATTAAATTATTGAATTATGTTATTTAAGTATACTCATTTTTGTTATTAATTTGTAAGAACTCATTACTCATACTTAATTCTAGTAGTCTGGAAGAACTGGTTGTTCGCTGACTGAATAAATAAATAAATAAACACAGAGAGTTCAGCTGGGTACCAGTTGATGCATTTCTTCAGTAACTTCACCCCAGCTACCGTGCCTAAAGTCAGCAACTTCAGCTTCTGCATATATTCTGAAAACTAAGGTTGAATTCATCTATCTTGGTGTTCTCTTGTATAATTGCTTTACTCGCGTCATACTGTTTGTTGTTGTTTTTGGCGACAAAAAGACTCTGAAGGTTTTGGGGAGTGTTGTTGGAGGTAACAGTCCTTTGCCGGAGATCAAACCGGTAAGCTCCGGTACTCCCTTGCGGTACTGCCCGACCGTTGTGGGAGCAATTTCGTATGACCAGTGGAACCTTCTAGGTCATATCACCCCTAGATGGGTAATGAGAAGTTAGATGCATCATATCCGTAGATCAACCATCGACTGGCACGTCATTAACTTTGTGCATATTAGTCGCCTCATACGACCGGTATACCTACCTCGGGCATATTCTAACCCCCTACAATAACAGCTGTTAATGTCACAAACGGAGAATAATTATTTTCTTAAATTTTACGTATCCACAACTGAAGCCTGCAAATAGAAGCTCGAAAATTAGTATATTTGCAACGTTTTCTAACTGTTTGTTTCCAGAACCTTTGCAGTTGTGTCTTAAATTTTGTTTAAATATGTGAAAATATCCACGGGATAATCCAAATTCTGCTGACATGTTAGCTTAGTAAACTGTTTTAAAATATCACTCATTTTTTTACCAACCAGAAATATCTCTACCTCTTCCCTCAGTTCATATAATCTTTCGAACATAGTTAGAGTCCATTTCTGTGCACAACATTTTAATAAGGCGTGTATTTAAGGCGCTGCTTTGGATAGCATTTACAACTACACTGTGGAACAAGTTCAGGTTAGCAAAAGTTAGGTCGATTCTGAGAGTGAGGGATGTAAATAGAGGCTAAATTAGAAGACCCGTATCGCGGCGTTTGTTTATGTTAGTTCGAATTTTTTTTAAAAGACCGTCGAACTTTTGCAGTCAAATGCCGATTTTCAGCATATTGTTTGTATGGTTTTTTGGGTTTAACTCGTCGACTAATTGATTTTGATTAAAATTAAAAAAAAAATTGATTTATAAAATTTTTGTAGTGCTAGTAATGCTGGACATTTTTTTCAAGCTTTTTGAACATATTTTCCAAAAAACTAAGTCTTTTTTCTTTCTGTTTGATCTATAATATGCTTCTCAGTTTTTTCAGTGCTGGTTTTGAAGAAACATTTCAAAGAAATTATAAAGAAATATAATTTTGAAATGTTCGTTATGAAAAGTTTTAAGTAGAAAAATTAAATAAATTAAATTAATGATTTGGCCAGTTGCCGTTTAGCAGGCGGCTGCAGATCAACATCACTGCTCTCTATAATATCTTGGTCATCGTCATTATCATCAGAAAGGTCGATAAATTCGTCCAACTTGATATTCTGGAATTTCATCTTTGTCTTCCCCTTCCTCTTTTTCCTCGTGTTCCCCTTCTTCCTCTTTTTCCTCGTCTTCCTTTTCTTCAAAGGTGTTTTTATAGCACCAACAAATTTCAGCAAGTATTGCATCTGGAGATTTCTTTCCTCTGTACCTGAAAATAGTTTTCAATCGTTAACATGTTTAAATTGTGCACTCCGACAAAGATATTAGAAAAATCTAGTTACCTTATTTCAAATGGAAGCGGAGTTTGGTGATAACGCTTGCCTTGCTCATCAGATTCAGTTGGCAACTGTTGAGCGAGTTGATCAAGATGCTGATGCAAGAGATGAATTTTGTACGACATATTAACCCCAATTTCATCGAAAGCTGCCAACATGTTTGCAACAGATTCCCTATAGTTGTCTTTGCGTTCTTTACCCAAAAGTCCTTTAATGACTGCTTTTGTAGAATTATTTTAAAAGTTTCCATATAAAAATAAAAACGCCGACACAGAAATTTTTATATTCTCCAATTCAATTTTTATTTAGCTTATTATGCTTATTATTTTCTATCGACCCGTCACCGTTCAAAATGAAAACTCAATTGATCATCATAACCGAAATATTATTTCGGCTGAAGTAAATTGATGCCGCTAGCATATATACATATGTATACATAAATACCCAGCAGTATTTGAGGTAAGGCCTTCCAAGTTCAAAACAATTTTCAGCAATAAAAATGGCCTGAAACTCCACTAAAACCGAAGGTGCTGAAAATTTTAGGGAATGTGAAGGGAGTCTTTCAGGCGAACTGAATTTTTAGCTGAACTCGCAGTGAAAATTTCAGGGCTATTGAAATTTTCGCTGAACGCGTAGTGAAATTTTCAGGCCTACTGACTTTGAAAATTGGTTGTTGGCAATTCTGCAGTCAGTTCTTTCTGGAAATTCAGTGCTGCAGATTCATTTAGTCGCAAGTTCGTGAAAATTTGTTAATTTAACTAAAATTATAGTGGACATAATATAAAAAAGTCCTTATAAATATAATAAAACACTTAAAGTTATAAAGTGTGTGAAATGAGTGGCTTAAGCTAACTTGGAGCGGCGGTGGCTCAAAAGCACGGCGGTCGAATTTGTGCTCGCAAATAGAAATAAACAAGAAACGAGAATTCTCGTTATAAAAAAGTGGCCGTATATTTATATAAAATATAATTATAAACAATTAGTTTACCTTGACTAATAATTGATGCGGTCGAAAAATCCTGGGCTGGCTGTGATGTGGTCGTGTCGACTGTCTCTGGAAAAGTAGACGGTTTTGCAATCGAGGACAACCGTTGAACCTGAAAATTATCCTCCGGTTTTAAGGGCAGGTGAACCCACACATGCACACCCCCATGCATGTATATGTGTGCTGACAAAACAAGAATATGCGTGCATGCCCACACAGGTGGGTGGGTTGGTGTGAGTGATTGGAAGTGCGCTAAAGTTACATTAGGGTGGCCCATTTTTTAAGACTTTAGGCATCTCGCCTAAACATGCCGGCCCCCTTGCGATACGCAACATCTTACCCCGCCCCAGGATTTCCCACCGCGCATCCTCTTAAGCTAAGGACTTAAACTAGGATGGTGAGTGCCGGCTGGCGCTGTCACAGCCGTATACCTCCGAACTGCTTCCCGAAGTTTGGAATGTTGTCTCTGGTGGCTCCGTCGTTCCGTACCTAGAGCTAAGGAGTACGAGGGAGAAACTTTAAAAAATGAAACGCTGTACATTTCTTGCCAGGAAATTATATATATTATTTATTTTTTTGTAACGAGAAAAGCTGGAAGTCTGTGGTAGCTGGCGCGGCTGAAGTGCCAGTCTACCGTCGAAGTGCGCGTTGATGCGTAGCTGGCGCAGCTGGGAGGCAAGTCTACGCTCGTCCGTAGGTGTGCGGCGATTGTCGCTGGCGCGGCAGGGTGGCGAGTCGACGTTTGCTGCTATTTCAGTGGGCGCGCGATGTAGCGTTCGCAGTTGCGCCGCTCGTGGGATAGCAGGGGTCGGAACGGCAGTGGGTCCCATACTCCCTGCGCCGGTCGGAACGGCCGTGGTTCCGATCTCGGCTCGGCGATTTCGTTGTACTCTGACGTCCAAGCGGTCTCCGACTCAGAGAAAAGAAACAAAAAAAAAATCCCCTTGAATATTTGTATGGACGCCCGTATACGTGGGTGGCGAGCGACCTCGTTCGGGGTTTATCAATGCCATATAATGTGGCATGATTCTGATCTATGATGAAATTTTAGAATTACAATGCATATGATTCGTACATGGGAACTGGTTATTTTTTTCCCACACGGCACGGTAGCGACAAGTTGATTACGTTGATCGCCTTGTATTCCGATTCGCCGCTGGCCCTCATGCAGAGATTTATTCTTACTTGCATGGTCGCCGTCATAAGTAGCGTTAGTGCCGTGCACACAGCGACATTTTCGCTTTTTTCGGTACTTGGTTTCGGTACCGAACTGGGTAGAGAGTGCGAATGTGGTAAATGTTCGGGTTTTGTTGTTTTGTGTGGCAAAACAGTCCTGCCTCTCCGAAAACAAACAAACCCGAGAAAATTTTTTTTTTTCGAAAACTTATCGAGCCGCATTAGTCTTGTATTTTAACATAATCGGCATCTTCACTGGTCGGGTACGAACGTAGATTTCGTTACCCTATTGATCCCGCAGTGAATGGTACCGATTTTGGCAGATCGAGATTTCGGTACCCGCTGACTAAAAGATAGCATCACTAGCGTGATGGTAAAATTATGCATATATACATATATACATATGCTAGCAAATTTTTTGCGAGTAAATGAGAGCTCGCATGGCGTGATGGTTGAAGATTTGCACACATACATATATGTGCGTACTCACGCCTTGCAAAGTCGTGAAAAAGAAACAAAGAAATTCATTGTTCCAATTTTCTCTGCCCTAGCGTAGCAGAAAGAATTGGAACAATTCATTATTTTCTTGTTTCCGGCACGCGTGGGCAGCAGCAGTAGCAGAGGTAAGTAGCAAAAATTGTAAATTTTATTGACAAATTGTATTTAACCTAATTTTCTTTTCAGGTGTACGCGGGACAAATGGAGATGCGGCTATGGAGGATCGCCTGGCCGGCGCATGGACAATATCTGGAGAAGGTAAGTATTTGTTAGCGCTGCCCGAAACTCTGTATCGTTTCGGTAGCAGCGCAATTTACTTAACCACAAAATATGTCTAAAAACCTGTGGCGGCCGGCGCATGCTTTGAGACACATTTTGTGTATATATATGCATATATGTACGTAGATTTCTATGCAAATACTAATGGTCTTCTTTCTTTCTTTTCATTGCAGGTGTATATGGCAAAGAAGCTTTTAATTAACTTGGTACCAAGAAAAATGGAGGAAATAAAAGAGGGTGATTTTATTTTTATCGAATGGTCGAAGTTGGAAGAAGAAGTCTTGCTGACATCGGAGCGCTCAGCATTAATACGAAATGATACTTCATCCAGTCGTCTTAAGAATGTTGTGAGTCAACTGATTCTACAAACGCATCGTATACAACATATAATCTTTGAGAGCTATCGCCGTGCAGTCAAAACCGAGGCGCCACAGCCTGAATATGATGTAGTAGTTTCAATACTCAATCCACGCCCAGATATTATGAATGCCAAATGGAATATACGGATGGCTGTGGAGACTTACATAGTACCATTTCTAAAAGAAGTTTCACAAATATCTAATTACACCCTCACAACCCAATGGAAATATCAATTACCTTTTGAGGCAGATTTGAAGCAGGTACGAGATAGTACAACGCTTGGACGCCGTTATGCTTTGGTCGAGACTGAGTTGCCCCACATTATAACCTCGATTGAAAAGAATTTAGGTGTTGGTATCACTGCGAAGCCAACAATTAATTTAGTTGTTTATATAACACCGTGCGATATTGCACCTGTACACATATACGATCGGCAGAATAAGCAAGCGACATGTCATAAGGTGGACTCATTTATTTCGCCTAAATGGGGTGGTATTATTATTGCCAATCCGCCCACCGATGCATGCTTCTCATATAGTAATGCACAAGAGCCCGTGGAGTTTTATGTCAATACAAATGATGTAATGCAAATTATGTTGTACCAGTTGCAGAAACTGTAAGATATAAATATAGAGTTTAATATGGATGGCGTGAAAACGGTTGCTTTCGAACAATTAACACCACGTCGTTGGGAATATGAAGCCTATATTCGGCGTAGTGCTGTAATGCACATTACCACGGCGAGCAACACTTTGCAGAGTCTCATCAAGTTGTTGGACAATATAAGTTACATTGTTATCAATGCTGATGTTGGTGAGTCCATTAATGATGCTTACGATAAGTTGCTGCTGGCTAAAGATGCGTTGGCTGAAGGAAATTTATTGACGGCTTCAGATTATGCGCGCAGTGCTTTTATCGCTTCAGAGCATGCTTTCTTCGATGCTAGCTTATTGGCCCAATTATATTTTCCAGATGAACAAAAATATGCTATTTACATTCCTTTATTCCTGCCCATAATGGTGCCTGTGATCACTTCACTTACAATGATACGTAAATTATTATCGAAGTTATGCAATTCCACAAAGGAATTGGATACATTAAATTCATTGTCACCCAACCCAAGTGTATTTTATGTAGGCATGCTTTTAATGTGACACGTTCTTGTCTGAGTAAGTGATTACGTTGTTTCAAGACTGCGCCTGCTCCTTCCTTATTCCAATACTGAATGATGCAGTGGGTCGGCGTTGCACGTGTCCGTCCATATGTTATATGCACATTCTTAATTTTCCCAAATTTGGAAAAAATGTTTTATCAGTGCGCCATTAATTTTGCTTGGTAGCTTTTGAAAGGTCACATTGTAGACAGGCACCTTAGCTTCGGTACGTACAATATTTGGTTCCTTTTTGGCACTGATGCTTCGAATCGAATTACTTCTAGTTTCCATTTTTTTCATATCTATTCTTATTCCACCTTTGTTTACAAAGCTTTACGAAATTAAAATTGATTGGTGGAGAAAAATTGTTTAAATCTTTACTTTTTTTTTTTTAATCCAGCTGCCAAATTTTATGAAAAAAAATTGCAACCAACGATGCCAAAACGGATCTGCTTCGTATAAGTACAACAGAATTTCATCCGAAAGACTCGGACTTGTTAGGTTCGCTGATGGTGCGTGTACTAAAGACACTAAAAACTCATATCCTGGAAGGGTAAGGGTAAGGGGGGGGGGGCTTTGTGTCATAAAAGGGTACACCCTGGTCTGTGATTACAACACCCACATGAAATCAGAAGATTTCCAACTTCGATTTCAAATATCTCTTCACTGAGGCAAAAACGTGAAAGTCCGCTTCCGGATTATTGTTACCGGGGTCAAAACGCGTCTTTTGATACCTTTCCCGATAATTTCGGACGTGTTTTAGTAGTTGTCTCTTCAGGGTAACAATTACCAAAATTCACTTCACGTTCGCCATATCCTGGCTTACCGAACGATTTTCTCGGCTGAAGACGAATATTAACATTGTTGTTGCGATTATTGATATCTATCCCCTTGAAATATGTGTACTAATGTTTGTCCTACTTTCAGGTACGTGGAACGATTGCGATATATAGTGCGAGGAAGGCGGCAAGACATCCACGCGCCAATGGACAGGTGGGTTAGACGGTATAGGCGATGTGCACCGTAGAAAGAGGGTAAGTCAGTTACGTTCTTTAATTTTTCTCAGGGATATTTGAAAAAAATATTACATAGATATATATGTGCACCCAACAAGCATTTTCCTAAATGTTTTTAAAGTAAATTGGCTACAATAAGCGATATGTAAGCTTTTTCAGTTTTAATTTCTTTGAAAGTCTCAAGTAAACCTTGATAAACTTCAAGAAACTTTCAAGAAAAAACTTTTACTAATTATTTCAATTTTAGAGTGAAATGCAAATGTTTATAAAAATTAAGAAAAAACTATTTATCAGTTTTTTTCTCTTTTCGACTTAAATTATTTCCAATTCTTTTCAAACAAGATTGTATATAAGAGAATGATGGTAAAAAATCATGGATGCATCTTAATCACTTCTGAAAACTAATAATAGTTGGTTGATTTTATTGCAATATCCAACTAATATACAAAATATGGTTTGAATAAAGTTAAAAAAAAAAATTTAAGAAAGCTTTCTTTAAAATCTTTTTTTGTAGGTTTGAATTAATAAGCCTTTTAATGACGTGTCGTTTTAATTGAACAACGTTTATTTTCAAACGTTTTATAAACGACAAATCTGAATTTTGTCAGGTTAATACTTATTTCCAAAAGCCTTTTTAAAGATTTATTTTACGTTTACTTTGCTTGTTGGGGTGAGACAAAAAAAATATTTTTTTCTTTCATATGTACATTTGAAAAAAATGAACATATATGTATATGTATACGAGGGTGGGTCCATCTGTTGCCAACTTGTCGTGGCAGATGGATAGCTTTTCAGTGGCAGATTGGTGCGCCTTTCTGCGTTAGGTTTTCTTTGGCCTCGATATCGAGAGCCATTACGTTTTCTATGGCAGAATGGATCTTCTTCTGCGTTAGGCTTATCTGTTGTCCTCGTTAGGGGTAGCGAGTGAAGGGTGAACAATTTTGGGATAGGGGCGGTCAAAACGGCTAGGAGGTGATGGAAGGGGATGGTTAAGATGAGGCCCCGGGCCTCTCGCCAGCCATTCCCTCCATAGGGAGCAGAATCAGCTTGACCAACGGTCTTCTGATCTGACCCTTCTCGGTCATGAGGTCCACTACACGAACTCGGTTATCTTCGCCGGGGTGTACGTGGGTAACTCGGCCGAGCCTCCATTCATTGGGAGACAAGTTGTCTTCTTTGATGACAACGAGATCCCCCACCTTAATATTTTGTTTCGGATGCTTCCACTTCACTCGTTTTTGAAGTTCGGATAAGTATTCCACTTTCCATCGCCTGCAGAAGGTTTGATGAAGAGCCTTGAGCTTCTGCCACCTATTAATAATGGAGGCAGGGCTCTCATTCACCTCGGGTTCTGGCGGAGCCAGGAGATGACTTCCAGTCAGGAAGTGCCCAGGGGTCAAGGGTTCCAGGTCCGCGGGCTAATTTGAGGCCGGACTAAGTGGCGGCGAGTTGAGGCATGCCTCAATCCGGCACAATAACGTATGGAATTCCTCATGCGTGAATTTATGAGGCGAGGCTAACTTCTTGAAGTGGCTTTTGAAGCTCTTCACTCCCGCCTCCCAGAGTCCCCCCATATGTGGAGCCCCGGCCGGAATAAAATGCCATGTCATGGCTTGATGGCTATATTTGTACATAGTCTTATCTCGGGCTTCCGAGATAAAGGCCTTACATTCAGATCTTAATGATCGTGATGCTCCGACAAAATTAGTGCCATTGTCGGAGTAAATGTTTCTCGGACATCCTCGTCTAGCGATAAAACGCGAAAACGCTGCTAGAAAGGATGGGGTGCTAAGATCACTGGTCGCTTCCAGATGGATCGCTTTAGTCGTGAAACAAACAAAGAGGCAAACATAGCCCTTTGATAATCGACATCCTCTACCGCGGTAACTTTTAATGTCGAAAGGCCCGGCAAAGTCCACCCCGGTATTGGTAAACGCGCGGGTGAACGTAGTGCGTTCGCAAGGAAGGGTACCCATAAGTTGGGTTTGCGCTCTTTTTTTATAAATGGTGCAGACCTTGCAGTTGTGGATGGTGGCCCTAACCATGTTCTTCACATTCGGAATCCAATATTGGGTGCGGATGAGACGGAGCATCAGTTGGTTTTCCCCATGGAGGGAGATTTGATGTATCATTTGTACTGTCAAACGCGTCAACCTACAATTGTACGGCAGTATGATTGGGTGGCGCTCGTTATAGGCGAGGTCTTGAGACGCTCCAAGACGACCACCCGCCCTAATAATATCATCTTTGTCGATGAATGCGTTGAGTGGCAATATCTCGCTTTTCCTATCGATTACCTGTCCCTTCTTCAAGTTTACATATTCCTCATTATAATGTTGCTTCTGATAGAGTTTAATCAAAAGTTGCGTCGTGGTCTTGATCTCACCGGATGAGATTAGGCACGATTTTTCCTGAAAGGAAGCTTTTGTCTTGGGATGAGTTCTTCGAAAGAATCTCATAATATATGATAGTACCCTCAAAGCCCTCGGTAAATTCGAAAACCGGTCAAGAATCTCGATCTCTTTTTGCGTTGATATTGCGTAGGCCTGCGCTCTCTTTTCCTCCACGGATGTACTATACTTTCTTGTACTGGCCATTGGGAATTGTCTTCTTGTAGCCAAGAAGGTCCCTGCCACCACAAAGAATTGTTGACCAAATCCGATGCCGGTAGTCCTCTGCTTCCTAAGTCTGCTGGATTCGTTTCCGAATTGACATGAAGCCCGTTCTTGCTGCCGACTAGGTCGATGATTTTTGTAATCCTGTGTGCGACGAATGTTGACCAGGAACAGGGTGGTTTCCTTATCCATGCCAAAACGATGGTGGAATCCGTCCATAGATATTGTTTCACTGGTCCCAGTTTGATGTTTCGGAATATTGATTCCATCATCTCCGCTAACAGTACTGCTCCGCAAAGTTCCAAACGCGGAAGTGAGATGGTCTTCACTGGTGCTACTCTGGTTTTGGCAAGGAGCAGATTCACGAAGATATCATCATTCCTTTTGACTCGCATGTAGACAGCTGCAGCGTATGCCTTTTCCGAAGCATCGCAGAATCCATGTATTTCGACATCATCTTCTGGTGAAAAGTTTACCCATCGTGGTATCTTTATGTTGTCGATTTCGTGGTATTGATGTCTGAAGTTTTGCCATCGTTCCAATGTATTGGACGAAACTGGTTCATCCCAATCGGTGCCCTCTAACCAGATGTTCTGCATCAAAATTTTGGCCACAATGACCATTGGTGCAAGCCATCCTAAAGGGTCGAAGAGTCTGGCGATGGCGGATAGAATCGCTCGCTTTGTTAACTTTTCACTTTCTTCTAGTGACCCTGCTTTAAAGTAAAACAGGTCTCAATGGGCATTCCATCTTATGCCCAATGCCTTAACGGTGCTGGTATCTTCGAATGCTAGAAAGTCCTCGGTCAGCCGATCCGATATTGGGATGTCGTTGAGAATTTCCTCAGCATTCGAAGTCCATTTTCGTAGTGGGAAGCCCGCGGAGAGTAAGACTTGTCGAATCTCATTCCTTGCGTTAATGGCCGATGCGAGTGTGTGTCCCCCCGCTAGTACGTCATCTACGTACATGCCTTCCCTTAATATGCTAGATGCTGTAGGGTGAGAACTCTCTACTTCATCTGCTAGTTGTAAAAAGGTTCTTATTGCCAGATAAGGCGCACAATTAACCCCGAAAGTGACCGTTTTCAGCTCGTAAAGGCTTATGGGTTCTTGAGGCGATGTTCGGTAAATAATCCGTTGGAATTTGACGTGATCATCGCTCATCCAAATTTGCCTATACATCTTTTCGATGTCACTATTGAAAACGAAGCGATATAGTCTCCATCGCAGTATAAGTACTGGAAGATCTGATTGTAGTACTGGGCCTGGCAGGAGAATGTCGTTCAAACTTCTGCCATTTGCCGTTGGGCTCGACGCATTGAATACGACGCGTACTTTAGTGGTGGTACTCTCCGCCTTTACTACGGCGTGATGGGGCAAAAAGTAATTGTCCGCCGAATCGGCTGGTACAATGGCATTAACTTTTCGCATATGCCCTAATGTCTCGTATTCAGACAGGACCCTTATATATTCTTTCCCTAATTCCGGGTTCTTTGCTAACCGTGTCTCATTTCTAAAAAATTGTGAACACGCCCGCCTAAGAGACCCTCCTATGTTTATCTGATCTCGTATTCAGACAGGACCCTTATATATTCTTTCCCTAATTCCGGGTTCTTTGCTAACCGTGTCTCATTTCTAAAAAATTGTGAACACGCCCGCCTAAGAGACCCTCCTCTGTTTATCTGATCTGGGTAGTCCTGTCTGAATGGAAGAGAGACGACATATCTCCCATCCTCTCTACGACTTGTAGTTTCCCTATATAAATCTTCGCAGTACTTGTCATCTGCGTTTGGGCTTTTGTTTCTGGGCAGATTTTCCAACTCCCAGAATGCTGTAAGCTGTTTGTCCAAGGCAACTTCGCTGTAAAAGGACACTATATTTCTGGTTGGATTCGGTGCTTCTATGCGCCCGGTTAATATCCAACCGAACACCGTTTCTTGGGCGAGAAGTGTACTAAGTACATTCTTTTTCAGCCCACTCAATATCATTTGCGGATATACGTCTCCGCCAAGTATAATATCAACTTCCTCGTTGATGTAGAATCGCTTATCTGCCAAGATAGTCGTAGCATCGATATGGCAGGATGGCAGATTCCCAGTTAATTTGGCTAGAATTAGAACAGATGTTGTTAAGCTGAAGCAAGGGTCCACTGGTGAACGGAGTTCAATATTGGATGCCTCCTTGACTTGAGCTGAGACGGCATTAGTGATGCCCGAAACTTGAGCATGCATCCTTTTTGCCGGTAAATTGATTCTGCGTTTGAGTCGTTCTGCCATAAACGAGCACTCCGAACCAGAATCAATCAGTGCTCTTGCTGGGAAGTCTGTACCATTATGATGAATGTTTACTCGAGCTGTCCCTAGCAGCACACCTGCGCTTGAATGCACATGGCAGGATTTAACGTTTCTGCTTACGGCCGAAACAGATTTTTCAGCTTCCCGTCTCTCTTGTGCCTGTTTTGAAGTTGAGGCAGCATTATCAGCATGATAGTGATTAGGGCTGGTGGTTGCCTGCGTCTGAAGAGACTCCGCATGCAGGAGCGTATTATGTCGAGAGTGGCATTTGTTGCAGTCATAAGAACTGGTGCACTTCGACACAGTATGTCCTGGGGATAGGCAATTCAAACAGCCCTTGGTGGATTTGACAAAGTTAATTCTCTCCACCGGAGTTAATTTGAGAAAACGGGGACAGTTTCGCAATCTGTGGGCAGTCGATTTGCACTTTGTGCACAGTAGTTTAGTCACGTTTGCTTGGTATGCACCAAGTCTTTTTGCAGGGGTTTCGTTGGCAATCCGCGTACTTTGCGGCTTTTGCACTTTCGAAGAACTCCCTATGAACCCAGACACTGTTTCGAGTGTCTGGAAGCGGTTGGACAAAAATTTTTCCAAATCCTCCCACTTGGATATTTCCACTTTGTGGTCTATGCTTTGCTCCCATAGACCAAGCGTACTCTCCGGCAATTTCGTCGAACACAAATACGTTATAATTGCATCCCAGTTCGAAGTGTCAATTTTATGACTTCGCAGGGACGAAAGGCAATTATTTATTTCGCGCTGAAGGGTTTTAATCGCGCTACCACATTCACTCTCTACCTTTTTCAAGTTGAATAAAATTTGGAGTTGAGAGTTTACTAGGATACGTTTGTTTTCGTATCTCCCGCATAAATTTCTCCAGGCCGTATCAAATCCCTCATTCGTTAGCGGACATTTTTTCACAATATCTTTTGCCTCACCTTGTGTCTTATTGTTCAGATGGAACAATTTCTCCACTGGTGTTAGGCGTTTATTTAAGATATATATGGCCGTGAACATGTCACGAAATGTTGGCCATGACAGATAATCGCCCTTGAAAACTTCAGTATCACATGGAGGCAGGCGGATACTGTGTTCACATTCGAGCTTTTCTTCAGATTTGTTTTCTGTTTTGTTGTATGTCCCTTGGTGTGTAGCCATGTCTGACATGCAGCGTAAATATACTGCATATGATCTCTTATATTTCTGTTTGACAGAAACTATACCAGTGGCCTCTAACTTATCTGAATTAAGTAAGTCGTCATAAGCCGTTCTGGTTTTCCTCCACATTGCTTTCAAGTCCTCTTGTTGAAGCCCAAGAGTGTACTTGCTGTGGACTGAATCCTCTAATTCATTGTAGTCTGATTCGAATTCAAAAATCGAATCAGCCAGCCTAATGAAACTTTCCATATTTTGGACTTAGAGGATCTGTAGAATCAAAACAAAACAGAAAAAAGAAAGCTGAAGGTACGATGAAATGCTCAACCGTACAAGAAAAATTCTGAATAGAAAAGGTAAAGGCAGTATTTTACTCAGGAAAATCAAAACAACCTCAATAACATTGTAATAAACTCAATTAATGTATAATTTAAATCAATTATTTTTATTTATTGTTAATTTTTGAATTATATTGCAGACTTGGCCGATTTGTCTGACGAATATTTGTTTGCTACAGACGCAAAAAATTTAAACAAAATCTGTGTGACTTACTCGCCACCCACACGTATAAGGGAAATATGTCTATATAAATGTGTGTATGTGTTGCCGCAATAAAGAAAAACACAACAAACACAGATAAAGTGCGCGGTGTATCAAACGAACGAAAGTGAATATTAAATGAAAAAATGTGAAAACAAAGAAAAGTGCTATAAAAATAGTGAATTTTACCAGAAAATAATAAACTAGCCTTCGATTAAAATTCTGTTCTGTATATTACGAAAAAAAAACAAGTGGAAAAAACAAAAAACAAACTGAAGATCGAAAGGCTAAGTGAACTAATTTGTGAAAATGAGGTTATGTTACCTCTTGCCTTGCGCTGTGTCCAAAAAACCTTACCACTGGTGGGGGGATAATCCGGATAGACACAAGGGGTTTTAAGCGTTTAATTTAATTTAAAATTTAGAGAAAAATAAAGCACTTAACTGAACAAAAAAATCACTATTGTGAAATATTCACTAAACGCACTTACGTTTGATTACACTCGCGGGCGGCACTTTTATACAATTGTATGCAACACACAAAAAAAAACTAAGTGGCAAGAAATATACAACTTACGTGCTTTGATGTGGTGATTGGCCGAATTTGTTGTATATAGTTTGTGTTGTTGGTTGTGGTATGTGGCAGAGTGTATGGCAGAGTTGTTTGTTGTTTGTAATTGCGGCAGAGTGTATGGCAGAGTTGTTTGTTGTTTGTAATTGCGGCAGTGCGTGAACAATATTGAGTTTTTCTCCTTTTATTGTGTGGCAGCTTCTGGTGGTTTGATCCAAATTAGATTCTTTGAGATTCTTTCTCCAATTTTTGTTGTTGTGGACTGTATGCAGGTTCCTCTAGACGGGGAGATGGACCATGTAAATTCGAGCGTGGTGCTAACTTGGAGCGGCGGTGGCTCAAAAGCACGGCGGTCGAATTTGTGCTCGCAAATAGAAATAAACAAGAAACGAGAATTCTCGTTATAAAAAAGTGGCCGTATATTTATATAAAATATAATTATAAACAATTAGTTTACCTTGACTAATAATTGATGCGGTCGAAAAATCCTGGGCTGGCTGTGATGTGGTCGTGTCGACTGTCTCTGGAAAAGTAGACGGTTTTGCAGTCGAGGACAACCGTTGAACCTGAAAATTATCCTCCGGTTTTAAGGGGAGGTGAACCCACACATGCACACCCCCATGCATGTATATGTGTGCTGACAAAACACGAATATGCATGCATGCCCACACAGGTGGGTGGGTTGGGGTGAGTGATTGGAAGGGCGCTAAAGTTACATTAGGGTGGCCCATTTTTTAAGACTTTAGGCATCTCGCCTAAACACAATTTGAGTCGTTTGGCCGCGAAAGCCAGAAAAAATGTCCATCAGAATGATGTTGTGCGTCCGTCCGAGTCTCCCAGCGAACATTTTGCTGACGATTCAAGTGCAGAAATTTCCAATGCTAGTTTTTCGGTTCATATTAGCAGTTTTTGTGACCCAAGATTAAGTTTGACAGAAAAACTTTCAAAGTGGTACCAAATATTAAATGTCACACGTGGTCAGGGAGATTCTTTGTTGCAAATTTTAAGTTCTGAAAAGCTTGATGTTCCTGTATCTTGTAATGGCTTGTTAAAACGGCGTAAGTCGAATATAATTATTTGTAGCGTTTCGCCTGGGCAATATACTCACATAGGCATTGGAAATTACCTCATGTGTATTGAACGAAACTTTGAGAGCGGTTTCGAATTAATTTTAGACGTAAACGTGGATGGCCTACCTTTATATAAAAGTTCTAAAACAAGTGTGTGGCCAATCTTAGGCTTTTTTCAAAACGTTCCTAATAGTGAGGTTTTTCTAATAGGGGCCTACGAGGGAAGTCAGAAACCTTCTAATGTTAATCAATATTTACACGACTTTTGTAATGAAATTTTACGGCTCACTAGCAATCCTTTTACGATAGGAGAGAAGGAAGTGACCCTAAAAGTGCGATCTTTTATTTGTGATGCACCTGTGCGCGCTTTCATGTGTGGTACCCTTGGCCATAACGCGTTACATGGATGTATGATGTGCACACAAATTGGTTCAAGAGTAAATAACGTCACAACATTTAGCAAGGAATCTGGCCATTTAATTTCAGACGAGGATTTCAGAAATAGAACATTCCCAGATCATCATTTACGATATTTTCTTGACAATCGCTTGACCATAGAGAGTTTAAATATAAATATGATTAGCAGTTTTCCTTTAGATCCAATGCATCTACTTGACCTTGGTATTACAAAAAAGTTTTTAAAAATGTTAAAAGAAGGAAAAACATTAGAATTCAAATTGAATAAAGACAGCCTGGAGAATATATCTTTAAAGCTTCTCGCATTAAAGCCCTTTATACCAAAGGAATTTGCAAGGCAGCCCAGAGGTCTCGATGAATTACCTCGCTGGAAAGCAATTGAGTTTAGACAATTTGTTTTATACACTGGACTAGTCGTACTGAAGGATATAGTTCCGGAGAATTGCTATTATCTCTTTCTTTTGTTAACATGCGGGAATAGGCTTTTAATGCGCGAATCATATAGGTCAAATGTAGAAGTGGCAGAACAAATATAAGATAAGAGTAACTTTTTATTAAATTTTTAATGAAATATGTTTCTTTTCAGAATTAACAACCGATGTCATGAACCAAAACATAAAAATTTTGTCAACCTTAGAAAAGGTTTGCGAAAGCATTAGAACCCCCAAAGCTAAATTTCCTGTAAAAAATCTGTCGGAGATCGAAGAGCTGGAAAATAATGTGAAACTGGGCTTTGAAAAATATGTAAGCAAGCCATAATTTGGCAAAAAATCTTTATTTTACATTATTATTTTGTACGTTAAAGGTCATCCTTTTTAAATCAATACTTATGCCGGATGGCATTCACAAGTATCTTAATAGGATACTTTCTGAAGAACTCTGCATGGAGATGAACTATTCTGGAAGAGCCAACAAAAAAGGCTTACAGGACTATCAATTCCTAAACAGAGCCTTATACGGTGAATATTTTTTAGAAGTGGAATTATTCTCGAATAATTATAGTAGTATTCGAATAGAGTTATTTGAATAGTATTATTCGAATAGTGTTATTCGAATAGTAGTATACGAATAGTAGTATGCGAATAGTGGCAGTAGTATTTGAAGAGTAGTATTCGAATAGTTTTATTCAATTGGTGACGTTTTACTCCAAAAGTTCCACCCCTAGTCTTTTCCATAGTCTTTTCGGAAACAAACATGACGAAGACATTTGTTTTTTTATTTTTTAGAATCCGTACAAAAAGATGGCTTTTCCATGTGTGACTATATGAGAGATGTGCGCAACGCTTTCCAAAAAATTAAAAACAAAAACTATAAAGCTGTATCGCTAAAAAAACAAAAATAAATGAGTGGACTATATATAAATGAATAGACTATATATAAATGTATATAATATTAAAACATTTTTATATGAAATGGAAAGCAATTTTAAAGACAGAATGAATTACTTTATTAATGTTAGTTTTTACAAATATGTATATATTTTAAGTTTATTTAATTTCAAATAAATATTTACTTTTCTGTAAAAGTAAAATCTGAAATATTGGAAATAACCACTGCATTTTGGATATTTTTTCCTGTTGAAATTCTTACTGAATTGTAAGGAGCTTTTTCCTATACACCTTTTCCTTTCCTTTTGGTTAGCTTTTTCCTACGGAAATGATCCCTGCTTATTCAGTCCTATTTTCCCTACTGAAGCGTACACTTCTCAATCAGCAGCTTTTAGATAGTTCTTTTTCGCGATCACCTCTATGTAAAAACGAAGTGGAATATTCAGGTTTCGTAACTACATTTCTCTGAATTTTCAACAGGAAAGATGTACCCTTTTCCTGCTGAGCGATACTGCTGGGTAGTTGCAATAACTAATGTAATATCTACCATGCCTACTATGATTTGCAATATGCTTTCTCGCTTTATTGCATGTAGATGACTGATTTTAGTTTCTTTTGCTTGTCACTGCAACATCCACACACATACATATACCATGTACATATATATGCACGCATGCTGCAGATTATATAATGTTATATAATAGCAAGACGCATTTCATCATATATTCTAAAGCTGCCTGGCGACACGCAAGCAAATGCTGCTGGTAGCCATAGCAACGGGTGGTTGTGTGCGTAATCGGGTGATTGTCGCTTGCCCGGCCACCATACAAGCATCAAGCGCCATTTGTATTGAAAATTCGTAGCGTGCGGACGTAAGCATGTCATCGGATGACGATTTTTTATTGCTTGTAACTGCAGTTGTTTTGGCGGAAAAAAAGAAAAAAAATTGTGAATGAAAAGTTTGTATGCAAAACATAAACAGTTTACGCATAAGAACCTCTTAAAAGAGTTAAAAGCATCATGCACTCGTAGGTTTCAATAAACCGCAACGTAAAATCTTTTTCTTCCGCGAGCTTGCTCTTCTCACAAAACTAACACACTAATGCTTGTCAACCACGTTGGCAACGATCAACTAGACCAGCTGTCAAGCGAAAAAATCTAAAATTTTTGATTTTCATCAACGAAAGCCGACAACAAGTACGTGTGAGCACGACTACCCGTCGTTCGCGCCGATTACGCACACAACCACCCGTTGCTATGGCTACAGCAACATATGCTTGCGTGTCGCCTGGCAGCTTAAGAAATATAAAACTTACATTAGGGAAGGTCGGTTTTATTGAGTAAGAAAATATAAGTCTATGTTACAGTGACTTCAGCGCACCTCCTCAAAATAAACTAGAAATCTATTTAAATAAAATACAATATAGATTCATATATTTAATCACAAAAATATAGTTTCAGCAAAAACTTATCTACATCTCTTTTTGGTGGCAGGTCGAGTATTCTGGGAAATGATACAATTGTGGTCCAACATTTGTTGCATGGATTGGGAAAACCCAGTAAAACCCAATCAGACCAACATAATGTAAATTTAATATAATGATATATAATTAAAATAAAAATGAAAAATGAAATTAAGTCCATAGGATTTTGAGTGCCATGTGAAAATGAAGTTTCAGCAAGAATAATGTTTAAGTCATCAGCCCAAGTTGAGATCTCAAATCGGCAAATTGTGGTCCAGGCAATGGTTTTGTTAAGATATCAGCCAGCTGTTTATCTGTAGGAATATACTCAAGAATAATTAGTTTTCTTTCAATTTGTTCTCTAGAAAAGTGGTATTTAATATGTTGTTGTTGTTGTTGTTGTTAACAGTGCTTCGCCCTTCCCAATGGGCTCGATCACTCTAAATTGTCATCAGGTTCTTCTAACGGAAGTCCGAGGAAACGCGCAGTTTCCACAGGGTTGGACCAGAGTGATGTGGGTGTTAGAAGAGTGGGTTCAACTGAACAGGAAAAGAGATGTATGGTATCATGAGGGGTCATACCACATGCAGGGCATGTATTTGGTATGTTGGGGTTCAGTCTGGATGGTATTTAATATCAATATGTTTAGTTCTTTTATGACAAGTAGGATTATTAGCAATGCTTATACATCCTAGATTATCTTCAAATATTTTTATGGGTTCCTGTAGTTCTAATTTAATACTATTTGCTAGTGACTTTAGCCACATAGCCTCTCTCGTGGCCTCAAATAATACCATATATTCAGCTTCGGTCGATGAAGCTGCAACTGAATTTTGCTTGAATCGAACATTTTGAACAAATAACCTGTAGTACTTTTTCTATCGTTTTCATTTCCTGCCCAATCGGAATCAACATAGCCAGTCAAAACATTTTCGAAGTCTACAGTTTTTGTAAAGGTTAACTTTAAGTTAATTGTACCTTTTAGGTACCTCAAACCCCTTTTAAGACATTGCCATAGTTCTTTATTATTTTTGTTCGTATATCTACTTAAAATTCCAACTAAGGCGCTTAAATCAGGTCGAGTGCATAGCATTATATACATTAGACATCCAATTACATTTCGACATGGCGCATTATATACATTTCGTTTGAATTTAGCCCCTCATAGTTCAATCTACTTGGAAGTGGAGTACTAACTGGATTACAGCCATCCATACTGAATTTTTCTAGGACCTTTTTAATATAAGCCGACTGGCTAAGTTCCCTTTTATTATGTTCTCTGTTAATTTGTATGCCAATAAAATACTTGATTTCAGCTAAATCAGCCATTCTGAATTTCCCCATTAAATAGTCTTTAAATCCGGACATTGTTTCTAAATTATGAGTTGCTATAACCAAATTATCAACACATAGCAATAAATATCCAATAGATAAATGCAGTGATCTACTTCTGAACTAACAAATCCAATTTCTTTCAATGTCTTCTCAAACATTTCATACCAGCATCTAGCCGCCTGTTTAAGACCATAAAAAGATTTATTCAATTTTCATACCTTATCATTTTCATAAGGTAGCCCTTGAGGAATTTTCATATAGATTTCCTCTTTTAGTTTGCCATTCAAAAATGCAGTTTTCACATCCATATGATGAACTCTTAGATCAAATTGATTTGATATAGACAAAATAAACCGAAAACTAGAAATTCTTGCTACAGGCGCAAAAGTTTCATCATAGTCAATTAAATATTTTTGTGTGAAACCACGCGCCACAAGCCTAGCTTTTTATTTAACAGGATCACCAAGTTCATCATTCTTGATTGTGAAAACCCATCTACAATCAATAATATTTTTATTTTTCGGATTCTCGACAAGGGTCCATGTTTCATTTAATATATGAGAATCTAACTCTTCTTTAATTGCTTGCTCCCATTGTAATTTGTCGTCCCTTTCTTTTATTTCATCGTAACTTTTAGGTATATCAGAAAAAAATTTGTGAGTATAACAAGCAATTGTCCAAGAATCTATAAGATATCGGTGGCCTATCTCTTAGCCTCTCACTTCGCCTAACATTGCCATCTTCCATACTCTCATTCTGGAAATAAGGCTCATCATCTTCCTTACTCTCATTCAGGAAGTTTGTAGCGCTATCATTTTGAAAATCACCCTGTTCCTCTTCCTTACTTTCATTCTAGAAGTCTGTACCCTCCCTACTTTCATTCGGGACACTAATTTTCATATTTTCATTCTGTGGTTCATTTCGCTGGTCCATACTGTCATTCTGGATAGTCCAATCATTTTCAGGGCGTTCAATTTCCAAAATCTCAGTGTTAATCATGATAACCTCATCTACAATTACATCTCTGGCTACAACAAATTTATTTTCCTCTAAAATCCATAATTTCAGACCATTTGTTTCATAGCCAACAAGTATACATTTAATGGATTTTTCATCAAACTTTCTTTTTCTCGTTTTGCTATGCATGTATACTGTTGAGCCAAAAACTTTCAAATATTTTAAATTTGGTTTTCGACTATGCCACATTTCAAAAGGAGTTTTTTTCTTGTCATATAGAGCATTACTTGGCGTTCCGTTTATTAGATAAGTAGCTGTTAACACAGCTTCTCTCCAAAAACATTTGTCTAATTTTGTTCCATTAATCATAGCCCTAGCCTTTTCAGTTATAGTCCTGATCATACGCTCAGACACCCCATTCAATTGTGGTGTATGCGGAACTGTTAAATGGTAACTTATACCCTTTTCAACACAATACTCTCTCATTTCATTTAATAAGTACGCTCTACCGTTATCTATATACAAATTTACCACTTTTAAATTAAAGTGATTTGCACTTTTTGCAACAAAATCTTTGAAATGAGAAAACACATCGGAATCATGAGAAAGTAAATACGTTACACAGTAATGTGTACATTGGTCAACAAAAATTACATAGTAATTTTTACCATCAATTGTAGGAGGCGTGATAGGACCACAAACATCCGAATGTATTATAAACAAAGGTCTTCTAATATATTCCTTATCTTTGAATTTTGAAAATGGTAATCTGGCTTGCTTCCCTTTTATGCAAGATTCACATACTTCATTATCAATTTTATCGTTTCTAATAATTGTGTATCTTCACACATATTATTTCGCTTTAGTTCTAATAACTTCCCTATACTAATGTGACCTAACCGTTCATGCCACAATTGGTATGTAGTCTTACTAACTTTATTTGTTATATATGCCCTATAACAAATTTCAAACTCAATAACAGGGATATTAACAGAACACATGCCTTTATACAATACTTCACCCTCTCTTTGGATTTCCACACCTCCTGCCGAAAATACGATCTCCATCCCGGCATTCGTCATCTTATTAACTGATAGTAAGTTTTGTGGAATATTTTCGCAGTATAAAACGTTTTGAAGGGTGATCTTTGGCTGCCAGTCATTTTTCATTTGCACCGTGCCTATCGCTGTCGCATAATACAGCTATGGACACATAAATGGCACATTTGTTAAACTCAACTTTCTTAAGTCATAATACCATTAATATTTTGAACAAAGAAGAAATGTTTGGTATTTTTTAAAGTTTATTATCTGCATTTAATAGTAATATAAACATAACGGCACTTTTTTGATACCAAACCAAAATAAATCCAAAAATTAGTTAAAAGTGTTGAAATGAGCTGGACATGTAAATGGCACAACCTGGAAAATGGTACAAAATGGGGTTTAAACTGATTGTTAAGTATGGTTTTTTTCCTCACACATACCAAGCGTTAATATTTGATGGTGTAGCCTTTATTTTTAGTTACTGCTTCACATCTGCGACTCATACTCTCCACAAGTTTTTGACATTTTTCTTTGGGTATGGCATACCAAGCTTCCTGAACGGCGGACCAAAGCTCGTCCATATTTTTATAATTTTTCTTCGCAACTTCAACCTTGGCTTCATTGCACAGGTTCTCGATTGGATTTAAGTCAGGACTTTGTGCTGGCCAATCCAAAATATCGATATTTTCTGCACTAAACCAATTTTTAACAACTTTGGATGAATGTTTTGGGTCGTTATCCTGCATGAATTTACAGTTAACTGGCATGTTTTCGAAGGAATATGGTTCCATGTGGGTTTTCAAAATGTCCAAGTACTGAAACTTGTCCATTTTGCCATTTATCCTTACGAGCGGACCTATTCCATGCCAAGAAAACGCACCCCAAACCATAATGTTTCCGCCACCGTGTTTGACCGTCTTTTGGGTAAACCTGGGATTATATTCCTGGCGTTTAGGGCGATGAACAAACACTCGGCCATCTGATCCTATCCTGTTTATTTTGGTTTCATCACTCCACAGCACGTTTTTCCATAAATTTACGGATTTTTCGCGATGAGCTCTGGCGAAGGCCAACCGCTTTGAAATGTTTTTTTTTTGAAAGCAGTGGCTTTTTTCCTAGAAATGCGACGAAACAAGTTTGCTTCATTTAGGCGTCTTCTGACAAGCCTAGAGGATACTTTTTGATTCGAGGATTGATTAATATCGCATGCTATCTGTCGCGGGGACTTGAAAGGATATTTTTGCACAAATTTCACTATGGCAGCATCTGTAAGCGCGTCTGTCTTTCGGGGCCTTGGCTTTCGAATTTTGCCTCTGATGAATACGTCGAGGTTCTCTTCACAGGAACTCACCGCGTTGTATACTTTTTTCCGAGAAACTTGCAAGGACTTAGCGATTTCTGACACTTTTTGCCCGCCTTGATACATATTCCAAATAATGCGCCTTTCTTCCGTTGTGGTATGCTTTCCCGAACCCATTTTTGACTCAAAATATGTTACATTAAATGACAAAAAATGCAATGATATTTTGATACACTTTTTTTGGAAATTTAAGTGGGTGCTACGTTTGAGAAATAGTTTGTGCCATTTATATGTCCATTTAAAATAAGCATTGTTTTCACAATATTCATTACGGTAAACAATTCGCAATATATAATGTAGAATTTTTTTGCCTTATACGTAACAGCTAGTGTGACATGAAATTCAGAACAAATATTTTTGCACTGTAATCAACTTTAAGTTCAAAATCGATGGTATTAAGTTTGGTTTAAGAAATGTGCCATTTATGTGTCCATAGCTGTATATTCATCGCTTTTAGCAATTGCTATCTTGATTGGCTCTTCTAACTCAGTACAGTTAAGCAGCAAATTTGTATCATTGACCATGTGGTCAGATGCACCAGAGTCCAAAATAAAGATATACGTTTTGAATTTTTATTTTTGTAATTTGCTACACTTTTTAGCATGAACATGAAACCGGTATCAGATTGGACTGCAGCTGTTTACACTTGCTTAGCTTTATCTTTATTTTGACTATTTTGTTGTCTTTTAAAAATAAAACAGTCCCTTTTTATATGCCCAATTTTCTTGCAATGATGACACTTTACTAAACCATAAATTTATTATGGTTCATATTTGTCTTATATTCAATTTGTTCGGAATTTCCATCAGCTTGCAGAACTTTTAAACTAGTATCTTTATTTGCTAGTTTTAATTTTATTTCGTGATCTAGTAACCGATTTTTCGCAAATGCCAAAGTTGAATTTTTTTCTGATAAAGTCTCAACTGCGGTTATAATACCATCATATGAGGAGGGAAGGGTTAGTAATAAATGCGAAACTTTATCCATCTCATCAATTTTTGCACCCGAGCTGCTTAACTCCGTAACTAAATCATCGAATACGTTAAACTTGTTCATTAAATTTGAGTTTGACTTTAATTTTAATGATAATAGTTGTTTTCGAACCGACAATTGCGAAGCTACACTTTTCCGCTCATATATTTTGTCCAAATTTGTAAAAATTTCTTTTGCAGTACATTCCGTACTAGCAAAGCTTAAAAACGAGTCACTTAAAAATTTAATTATTATGCTTTTTCCGATTATTTCGGCTTTTGCCCACTGTTCACTTTCTTTTTCCGGTTTTTCGTCATCAATTACGAAAAGTGCATCATTTTCTGCTAACAAAGCTCTAATGCGAAATTTCCAAATATAATACTTTTCCCCATCAAAGGGTTTTATGTTTTTCTTTAATTTATCCATATTTTAATGAATCACAATTTCGCAACAGAATTCAGGAATTCACAACACACAGTATGCACTTTTATTTTGTGTATTTCTTTTAGTAGATTCACTTTTTATTTTCTTAAACCAGACACCAGATAAGGTCACAATTTGTGTCTGGGCCCATAACCTGTAGAATTATTTCAAAAGTTTCCATATAAAAATAAAAACGCCGGCACAGAAATTTTTATATTCTCCAATTCAATTTTTATTTAGCTTATTATGCTTATTATTTTCTATCGATCCGTCACCGTTCAAAATGAAAACTCAATTGATCATCATAGCCGAATTATTATTTCGGCTGAAGTAAATTGATGCCGCTAGCATATATACATATGTATACATAAATAGTTGCAATAACTATTGTAACATCTACCATGCCTACTATGATTTGCAATATGCTTTCTCGCTTTATTGCATGTAGATGATTGATTTTTGTTTCTTTTGCTTGTCACTGCAACATCCACACACATACATATACCATGTACATATATATGCACGCATGCTGCAGATTATATAATGTTATATAATAGCAAGACGCATTTCATCATCTATTCTAAGAAATATAAAAGTTACATTAGGGAAGGTCGGTTTTATCGAGTAAGAAAATATAAGTCTATGTTACAGTGACTTCAACAGTTTTCAATTCGAGCCATGCATTTAATTCTCGGTATGTCAGTAGCCCGATTCTGTAACTTTTAACCATTCGCCGAGCGTTAAGCTTATCGCCAAATTTCGGCGTTTTTTCTTAACGAAAGTGCGATTCTGTAAATCTCCTTTAACGCCGCTAAACAGCTGACTCTTGATGGTGATAAAATATGGCAATACTTCTCTTTTCGCCGTATTGTGCACTAAATTACATGCAAAAAACTCAAAACTATTTTTTTTACTTTTTCCAAACGCTAAAACACTTGCAAATACATTAACGCTATTGTTAACACCTCGAAAATAATTCGTGACAGCTAACCACACGAAAAGTGTTAGCTAAAAGTTAGTGAATACGGAAAAGCGTTAAAAATGGTGTTAAGCGAAGTTAACGCTAACACCTGGCGTTAAAATAGTTACAGAATCGACCTACAGAACTAGGTAAAAATCTTGACTTTTTTTTTATAATCTCTTTTTTAATGTTTCTTCAAAACCAACACTGAAAAAACTTAGAAGCATATTATAGATCAAACAGAAAAAAAAAAAGAGTTGGTTTCGGGGAAAATATGTTCAAAAAGCATGAAAAAAAATTTCCAACATTTTGCTTTATAAGCACTACAAAATTTTTATAAATCAATTCTTTTTTAAATTTTAATTGTTGCACAGGTCTCTAGCAATAATTTGGCTTTAACAGATTGAAAAAATATCAATTAGTCGACGAGTTATAGCCAAAAAATCATACAAACAATATGCTAAAAATCGGCATTTGACTGCAAAGTTCGAAGGTCGATTAAAAAAAAATTCGAACTAACATAAACAAACGCCGCGATACAGGTCTTCTAATTTAGCCTGTATTTTCACCCCTCACTCTCAGAATCGACCTAACTTTTGCTAACCTGAATTTGTTCCACAGTGCTATTATAGCTATTTTGCAATGTATTATTAAGGCAGAGGTCGTCAAAAGTGTAAGTGAAGATGTACTAGTGAGAGAGCTTTGGTTGCACAAACCAATCGACATGTCTTTTAGTCGCTCGTTAGACAGCAATGAGCAAGCACATACCAAATGCTAATTTTAAATGGAATAACCAAATTAATTTAATTTCGCATCCTTTCCTTTGTTTTTAAATGCTCATTTGAGAAGATGTATTTATATCAATGGTTCGCGTTTCATAGAACAATTGTTCATGCTCAGCTTACACAGATTTTTTTTTTTTGGTGATTGATTTATAGTCCAATTACCCACTGACATGTATAACGTGCGTTTACGTATCCCGTACGTACGTACGTTCGAGCAAATTTTATTCCCGTAGTGGTAACGCAGAAATCGGATGTTTTCTTTTGTTTACATTTCACAAAGTGCATAAAAGTTTTACTAAAAACAAAAACTGTCGAAAAATGCAAAGCGAACAAATGGAAATTTGCGAATTATTTGTTGATTTCTGCGAGCTGTACAAATTGTACGAAGAGTACATTGATAGCAACAAACGACAGAGGAGATACGCTGTGTGTCCTATAAATTGGGACTCAAGTGGACAATAAATTCAAGTGTTCCGTATGAAAAGTTTGGAACTTGAGGAGGTGTTTTCCCACACCAGAATGACCCCTCTTTGAGCTCCTTCTAAGTTTAGGCTGCAGTTCCCCGAGGAACCCAAAGCAGATAACAGATCCTGTACAGTACAAGGACATTGCTAATGACTTTTTTACAAAGTGGAATATCCCAAACTGTGTTGGTGCAATTGATGGCAAGCATATTGCTCTCAAATGTCCAGCTCGTTCCGGTTTACAGTATTTTAATTATAAAAAGTTGTTTAGCATTATCTTGATGGCTACTTGCGACGCGAAATATACGTTCACTGCAGTAAGCATCGGAAGATGTGGCAGTGAAAGTGACGGAGGTAATAGCTTTGAAACAATTTGTAATATGTACATTGTACCTCCTTAGATTAATATATTTCATATAACTGAACAATTATCTCTTACAGGAATATTCCAACATTCGCCCTTTGGCCAGTCACTAACGCAAAATACACTCCCAGTACCCCCCCCGTACCACTATCAAGACAAGCGCCTGAACCTTTCCGTCACTATTTTGTTGGCGATGCTGCTTTCCCCTTAAGGACGAACTTGATGCGCCCAAACCCCAGCTTAAATTTAACGAGGCCTACACGTAGTTTTAATTATCGTGTTTCAAGGGGTCGCAGGGTAATAGAAAAAAGTTTTGGCATATTATCGGCACGGTGGAGAGTACTCCTAACAACAATTGAATGTGCCCCTGAAAATTGCAAAAAAAATTTTGTTGGCTTGCGTTGCCTTACACAACTTCATCATGCTAAATGACCAAAGCCGGTGGTATTGTCCAGGAAATTATGTGGATAGAGTGGAGCACAATGTAGTGGTCGGGGGGAATGGCGTCGCGAAGTCGGAATTCAGCGCTCTTTACCACCACTCCGGTCTACAGTACGTAGAGGTCAAGTAAGTGCATTTAACCTACATGATAGACTTGCAGAGTATTTCATAAATGAGGGAGCTGTGCCATTCCAAGATGTCATAGGCATAGCCACGAGTGGACCGTATATATAAGTTACGTAGCAATGCTACCGTCATACATATAAAACAATAAACGCTTCTGCATAAGCACCATACCAGTTGGCATACTAGTCATTATATACATCAAGATCATACCATTCAACATACTAGTCAGTATATATATCAGGATCATACTAGTTTACATACTAGTCAGTACCAGAGATCTTCATGATTAGATTCATACGCCGAAATGAGCCACTCCCAAAAAAACGATTGGTGAATCAACATTATGCACCTTACAAACGAATGCCATTCAAAGCATGATTCACATAGAGTAAAGTTGATGACTGTTGATGACAATTGCATGCACTGTCTGTGGTGAATTGGGGAAAAGGCACCGATTCTTTTGCTTGTATTCGCGATTGGTTGGTAGCACGTATGCATTTGACGATTGGTTGGTGTCTTTTTGAGTTTGATAAATGTTTAGCTATGTATTTTGCTTACTAATTCTTATACAAGGTGGCGCAAAAGTAAGCTTCCGATGTTCAGCATATCGGTTGTGGCACGTACAGTGTGTGCTGTCTTGTTGGAACCACATGTTTTCCAATCCCAATTCATCAAGTTGCGGCAAAAAGAACTCGTTGATCATTGCTCTGTAGCGCTCACCATTCACAGTAACCGTTTGGCCCCGACCGATTATTGGTCAAATAAATAGTCAGCAATATTCCGCGTTCTGGCGCAGTGTAGCGTAACATTGTTTATTAACGTGTATTTCGCATGTGCTTACTACACAAATGTCAAAACAGAACTGACTTTAGGGGCCAATCGCAAAATTTATAGCATTTTCTGATAGGAGGCTTACTTTTGCGCCACCCTGTATAACAAAATGCAATAAAATAAAACAAAATAGAATAACATAAAATTAAATAAACAAAATGAATTGTAATAAAATAATTAGGTTATTCTCTGTGTCTAATTTTCGTAGAAAGCGTAGAAAATTGTCTACATTACTGTCAAAAATTGTCTACACGCAGCAACAAAATGCACGTTTAAAATATTTTCTCCGGTTTCTATATTTTCTAGACCATGTAAAATTGAAAAATAAATTTAAAACTTTGACATGAATGTAGAAAACAAATGTTTTGAGATATCTTGGCACTCATCTCCGAGCGCTATTTAAAATGGGCGAAATCCGATGGTAGCCACGACCACTTTTTATATATAGAATATTTTCGAAACACACAAAAAAAGTGATTTCTCAGTACATAATACACCTATAAGGATAAAATTTGGTGACTACATTGAGATAGAGGCATACAATAAATTTTTCAAGAAAATTTTGAAAATGGGCTAGGCGCCGCCCACTTTTGATTAAGTCAAGTTTAGAAATAATATTAATCATAAATCAAAAACCTTTCAATATATCGAAACGAAATTCAGCACGCAGGTTTCCAGGTATGCAAGAAATGTTCCAGGAAAAACTGGGCGGGATCGGTTAAGGTCTACACCCACTTTTATATGAAAGATTTTGAAAAGAGTCGTAGATATATTAAATAGGCAATAACTTTGCAACGAAAAGAAAGGACGAAGCCTACAAGGCAACGCTGAGAACGAATGCAACAAGGAGTGTGTGTGAACACTACCGCGAGTTGAAGAGGGAAGCGAGGCGGCTTTTCCGGGCGAAAAAAAGAGAAGCAGGAAATGAAGGAGCTTGAGATGCTGGCCAACGGGAATAATGGCCGAAAATTCTATCAAAAAATTCGGCGAATGACAGAAGGTTTTAAGCCCGGGGCAAACTTCTGTAAGAATGAGAACGGCGACCTGGTGGCCGATGTTCAGAGAGCACTCAGAATATGGAGGGATCACTTCTCTGCCCTTTTAAATGGGGAAACTGAGGAAGAAACCAGAGAAGATGCCGAACCCGAGCCCACAATCGATTGGACCTTATCAGTGTGGCTTCAGACCTGGTAAATCTACCATCGCCCAGATTTGTACAATACGCCAAATCTTGGAAAAAACCCATGAGAAAAGAATCGACACACATCATCTCTTTGTTGATTTTAAAGCCGCTTTCGATAGCACGAAAAGGAGCTGCCTATATGCCGATATGTCTGAATTTGGTTTCCCCGCAAAACTTATACGGCTATGCAAAATGACCTTGAGCAACACAGCCAGCTCGGTCAGAATTGGGAAGCACCTCTCCGAGCCGTTCGAAACTTAACGAGGTTTCAGACAGGGTGACCCCCTATCGTGCGATTTCTTTAATTTAATGCTGGAGAAAATAATACAAGCTGCAGAACTTAACCGCGCTGGAACAATATTTTATAAAAGCGTGCAACTGTTGGCATATGCTGACGATATTGATATCATTGGCCTTAACAACCGCGCCGTAACTTCTGCTTACCCAAATTAGAAAAAGAAGCGGAGAAAATGGGATTGGTGGTGAACGAGGGCAAAACGAAGTACCTTCTGTCATCATGCAAAGAGTCAGCGCATTCGCGCCTTGTCAACCAAGCCACTGTTGGCAGCAATAATTTCGAAATAGTAAAGGACTTCGTTTACCTGGGAACCAGCATTAACACCAACAATAATGTTAGCCTAGAAATCCGACGAAGAATTACTCTTCCAAACAAATGGTACTTCGGACTGAGTAGGCAATTGAAAAGTAAATTCCTCTCTCGACGAACGAAAGTAACACTCTACAAGTCACTCACCGCACCCATCCTGCTATATGGTGCAGAAGCGTGGACACTAACAACATCTGATGAGGCGGATCTGGGAGTACTCGAGAGAAAGGTTCTTCGAAAGATATGTGGACCTCTACGCGTTGGCGACGGCGAGTACCGAAGAAGATTTAATGATGAGCTGTATGAACTTTACGCAGACGCCGACATAGTTCAGCGAATTAAAACACAGCGGCTTCGCTGGCTAGGCCACGTAGTGAGAATGAGCGAAGGTGCTCCAGCCCAGAAGGTATTCTTATCGGCACCCGCCGGTGGAAGCAGAGGAAAAGGGAGACCACCACTCCGATGGAAGGACCAAGTGGAGACCGATTTGCGATCCCGCGGTGTTTCCAATTGGCGCAACGAAGAAACGACTGGCGAGCTATGTTGGACGGTCAAAATCGCCCAGGCGGTTAGATGACCATTTAAAGAAAGAAGAATAACTTTGCGTAAAATAGCTTTACATCATTTATATTTCACTTTTTAAGTTTCCGTAAACAAAGAAATCCAAAAACTCCGCCAAAAATTGATCTGTCGAAACGAAATTTGGTGATAATGTTCAATATATAAAGGTAGCTGTTTGCCGTTTTTTAACATAGTTCTGAAAATTTTTTTTTTTAAACTTAAAAAGCGATGTTTCTTGCAAAGTTATATTGCAAGTTATGCAAGTTATATCAATTAGATTTTGCACACATAATAAGCTTTTTAAGGAAAACTCGGCCGCAAAAAAATTGTGTCAATTTTGAAGAAGTAGGCTTGGCGCCGCCCACTTTTCAGCATAAAATTTCTGCTATTTTCAAAGACAATCCCTTATAATTCAATCTTGATATTTCAATGAAAATTGGTCAGCTGCTTCTCAGTAGTATTTATTATACTCCTGCCAAAAAATAGCCAAATCGGGAACCACACAAGCAATATATTCGGGCACGTAGTTAATAGCCCACAGCAATAGCGAAGTTATATATTTGTTTTGATTTTCATACCTTTCATAAACATTAAACGTATGTAAGTATGAGAACAAGAAGACAAAAGCTCACTAAGATGATCAGCACGATGAGCAGAGTCGATTTAGCGTCTCTCCGTCCATCTGTCTGAATGTCCGTTTGTCTATTTGAACGCAAATTAGTCTCTCAGTTTTACAAAAGAATGCTGGAATTCGTTGTTTGCTTTCGCCATTTTATAATATACTAGCAAACCCGGTAGACGCTGTTTTGATGTTTTTATACATTGAAGACACCTATACAGGGTGGCTGATGAATTTTGCTACATTAAGAAACTCAAAAAATTTTTTTTTCAGTGTATGGAATTCATTTTTCTTTTATTCATGTTAAAGCTCATTAAATTTTATTAAATATAGCTTAATTAGTTTTAAAAATAATGGAATTTAAATGCCCCCCCCTGCTCATCGATGCATGTGCGGCATCTTACCAAAAAGTTGTTCATTACTGCTTGGAGAGTTGAGACAGGAATAGCCGCAATTGTTTCTCGAATGGATTGCCTTAGTTCATTCAAATTTGTTGGTTTTGCTTTGAAGACTTCCTGTTTGCAATAACCCCACAAGAAAAAGTCAGGTGCAGTAAGGTCAGGCGACCTGGGTGGCCAACGGAATGTGGAGTTTCTGGATATCAGCTTATTAGGAAATTTTCGTCGCAATTCTGTCATAACAGGTTGGGCTATATGAGGAGCTGCACCATCTTGCTGAAACCACACAGAGTTGAAAGAAATTCTCATTCGGCGTAATTCTGGATAGAAAAACTCTCTCAACATGCTCAAGTAACGGTCTCCAGTAACCGTAACGGTGTGACCGTTTTCTTCGAAGAAGTAGGGCCCGACAATGCAGCGTGATGAAACTGCACACCACACTGTGACACGAAGTGGATGCAATTCCGTCTCATGGAGTATCTGTGGGTTGGAAGCACTCCATATTCGACAATTTTGTTTGTTTATGTTGCCGTTTAAATCGAAATGGGCCTCGTCAGACATGAAAAGACAGTTCAACATGTTTCCATCCTCTTCCACCATTTGAAGCATCTTCTGGCAAAATTCCAAGCGAATCGGCAAGTCTGCAGCGTTCAGTTTGTTGGCCACTTGAATTTTATATGGGAATAAGTCCAAATCTTTGTGCATAATTGACTGTAATGACTGTCTGCTTACACCCATTTGAGCAGATAAGCTTCTTGTCGAAACACGTGGATTGTTTTGTATGGCAGCAGCTACAGCGGCGATTGTTTCCTCCATTCGAACTGAAGGGTTTCGATGGTAAGGTCTTCTGTTGACTGTCCCATGCTCGGCAAAATTGTTTACAAGTCTTATTATGGTCCATCTGCTCGGAGGATTGCCGCCAAACGTGCGCCTATACTCTCTTTGAACCGAAACTACGGACTCCAGTGCGCGATAGCGGCGGACAGTCCAAATTCTTGTTTCAGTGTCCCAGTTATCCATTTTTGTTAAATGTACAAGCCAATCTGCAAAATAAAAAAAAATTAACCAGATTCATTAAATAGAAAAAAAGTAATTAAATTTTTTTTTGGTAGCGGCTTTCATCAGCCACTTAAAAAGTATGTAGATATCGACTAAGTGACACATATATCCAAATTTCATTGATTTAAACCAAAAAAGTTCGGAATTATGACGAATTGAAATTTTATATAGCCTGGGGGCGTGGCTCCGTCTACTTTTCCAAAATTATATACTGTCTATGCTGTACCCAGTGAACCCAAGTATATATTGTGAAAATTTCATAAAAATCGGTTGAGTTCTTTGTCGCCTATGAAACACACCCTTTTTATACCTAGTAGTGCTACGCACACAAGGTATATTACTTTATTCGGCATAAGGGAATCGAGATATATATTTATTAATGTATATCAAAACGTTCAGGATGAAAAGTAAAATATCCGGTCAAGTAGTTAATACCCCACTGCAAAAGAGAAGTTGTATATCTTTTTTGATTTTCATACCTTTCATGAACATGAAATGTTTGTACGTATGAAAAGAAAAAGAGATAGTCCCATCAAAAAGTATACTAAAATGATCAGGAGGATAAGCTGAGTCGATGTAGGCATGTCCGTCTCTCGATACGTCTATCTGTCTGTCCGTCTGTCTATTTAAACGCAAATACGCAAATGTTCGGTTCCACCCGAACTTAGACTTCCTTACTTGTTAATATTAAAATTGCTTAAAGAATTAAGAAACAATAAACTATTTAACTTTTTGGGCCTATAAAATTTCTCTTATCAGTTATTATATTTCCTGCAAGTGAAAATGTCCTTTCTGATGGCGCACTGCTTGCTGGAGTACATAGCATCGTCCTTGCAAATTTGGAAAGTCGGGGATATTCTAATGAATGATGCACCATCTCAAAGCATCAAAGTTTGCATCGGGGTTCGCTTTGCATTAACAGTACCTTTGTACTTCATCTCCATCTTCTTCTCTTACTGAATGATTATCTGTATTAATAATACTCGAAAAAAAAAATTTAAATCTATATCTTGGTTGTTAGATAAATTACCGGTTACTAAATCATTAGACGGGCTTACATCCTCTCTTTCCATAATTTTGGAGATACAAAAACTTTTAATTTCTTAATTTTCTTCAATTAAGGTGTTAGTTGGCGGAAAGACAAAACAGGCTACTTTGTGGTAAATGCTAAGATTTGAAACCCACTTTCCTTGTACTTGATCTAAAATATTCTGTTTCAACGTTTGTATCGCTAATACGTCCTCACTATTTGGAACACAAATCTGCCTCAAGCTTTGAATCGAAAGGTACACGTAATTTATCAAAACATAATTGGTTCCCTGTAGCTTTCTATTGATTATGTCAAACTTTTCAAAAAATTCTACTAAAACATTTAAGGTAGAGAAATTAATCAAATATATTCTATGCAATTCATTTTTATTGGACAACGTTTCACCGATTTTATTCCAATTGGTTAAAATTGACTTGAATAAATTAAGATGGGACCTCCAACAAGTAGAGCAAACATTTTTCAAAGAAGTACCTGACTAGATTTTACCACACTCAAACATAGGACCGAGCTCTTTCTTCAAACGCAGTGCGTAAAACATTGTTTAGCAGGTGTTTTGCGCAGTTAATTCTATCAAACTCTTTCAAATAATATTATCTGTTACAAAAGTCACTTTACCAAGGTCTCTTATATTAAACTCTTCTAAAAGTGGTCGAAGCTTTGCTAAACTGTTTTCCCCCGAACAGCTCTCAAATTCTAAAGATTTTGTGCCAAATACTAACTCTGCTGGCTTGAAATTTTATTGTAAGTGAAGAGTAGCGCATAAAAAAAGTCTTCCTCCAACTTTGTCACTCCAAAGATCACATATTACTGCCATTTCTTCCTTTTTATGTTCAGCCGTTTGACCGACGTGCCGAGATAAGGTCGTTGAACTGGGAATCATGTCCTTGACGTTAACATTTTTTCCGTATTTTACTCCAAAATTGACGTAATGTGTAATCATTTTTAAATAGCCGATTTCGTCCACCGCCGAAAAAGGATGAACATCTTCAACCACCCAATCAGAGCAGGACTCTAATAGATTTGTTTTGTCTTCGGGACTTATATTTTGGAGTTCTTCCTCTACGTCTCTGTTGATGTAGCATTTATGCTTTAGAAGGTTCGATGTTTGTCTTCCATTATATTTTAGCTTCGGAAATATGCAATCCCTTCTATAATTGTGTCATCATCCTTTTTAACCAGCCAAAATATTTTCCAGATTTGACTATTGCTATTTGCCATAGCAATTGCGGAGTAATTACCGCTCAATATTTTGTTGATAATGTCTTGATTCCCCATTATGGTTGATATTAGCAGTACCGTTAAGCTATGGGTCTTAATAATCGTTTGAAAGTCATATTATACTAGTGAAACATCAAAATCCGTATCCTTATTGTTGTATTCCATGTGCTCTATTCAACAATAATAATATTAATTCACACAAAGGTATGAAACTTATTAATCGATACTTATCGATACTTACAATCAGTAACAGGGTTACCGAGATGTTATACAATATACAACAATTCTTCCCCTTCTAGGGTGGTGAAAATATTATTTTTGGTTTACCCGTTCTTGTTGAACGCCGTTGAGTTCGATCGGCATATTCCTCTGATGCATCTGATACTGGAACGTCAAGTGACGGTGGCGCCACTGGCGAGCGTGGTGTTGGTGGTTTATTTAACTCGGTTCCGCTTGCTTCGCGTATGTCGTTTTCTGCGTTACTACTTTCTATGTTTGGAGTAGCTGTTGTGGTTCTGTATTGTCGCTTTGCGGGGCGTCGCTCGATTCTGCCTCTCTTACTACCTCTCTCGCGTCGCTGTTCACCCCAGGTACATAGTTCCGAGGTACATAGCATTCTTCGGCTTCTCCGAGCTCAGCTTGTTGGGAATCTAGAGAGGTGGTGCCACGCATTTGATTCAGACCTGTTAAGTAATGATTACTAATCGTAATGAGTAGTAATTTAAATATTTTGGTTTTAGTGTAAAGTAATCAATTCTTTTCAACTACAATTACGTTTTATCAATTAGTACTCGAGTACAACTACTTGTAATTGAATAGTAATTGGAATTACCATCAATTACCAAAAGTAATTGAAAGGAGTTGAAAGTAGTTGACAAAGTAGTTGAAGTACTTTTGCCAATTCTATCTATCTATGGCGCGATATAGTACAACAGGTATATCATCATAAACCTCCTAAGAGATTTTTGCGCCAAGCTTCTCTTCCAATTTGTGGTGTGCCGATTTGAATTTTTCCCTACAAATTGGTGGGACCTACAGTTTTTTGCCGACTCCGAACGGCATCTACAAAGGACACGAATTTTTTGCTGAGAAGCCTGTCATGGCAGAAATACACTCGGAGAGTTTGCCAAACCACTGCCGAGGGGCGACCCCATTTTGAAAAACTTTTTTCAAATCACTTTTGATGTTACCTGTACCAGGGCTCGAACCATGGACCTTCGGTGTGGTAGGCCGGCAACACTACCTTCGCACCACGGCGGCCGCGTTGCCAATTACTTTCAATTATTTTCAAGTACTTGATACCATTTTTACAACCTTTATATTAAGTCGCTTTCTTGTTTGCACCACTATTTTCATACGAATTTGTGGAATCTTGCAAAGTCTTTTTTATGTATTTCAAATATTTTTGTATTTTTATTTATTTAATTTCATTTTATATAAATAAAGCGGAATAATTTAACGCTTATTTTAAAAATAAACTAGGTAAATATATATAATTAATAGGTTGTTCAAACTCAATTTTTATTTTTACGAACAATATTTATAGTTAGCCTTCAAAATGACCCACTTCTCGAATGAGAAGTCAGTCATGGACTGTCTTCTGGGGCTGTTGATAATGCCCGCAAAAAGAAAACAGCCTCTCAACAGGCGCGGATGAGGGCAAAGGGGTATTAAATTTTATATACGCCTCCCTCAGATAACAATATTTGATTTATTTTGTTGTGTTGATCTTCCGACAGGGTAGTAAGCTGATTTTTGTTGGAACGATTTTCCGTCATCCCTTGTCAAGTTTGGTTTTGTGACAAACCGGTTTCGGCGTTCTGCCATTTTCAATGCCTAGCTTCGTTCTTGAGCATAACAATATTTGTTTAAAGAGTCTTCGGCGGTGGAATCATCGTTCAGATAGCTGTAATATTGGTTCGATATTGCAGCTGCCACATTTTCTGTTGACTCTAACCGAGCTGACGGGGTAACGGTATCTCCATCTGTAAAGAAATGTACAAACAATATTTGCAATTTTTGGAATCTTCATACCGCCGGAATCGTAGTCAAATAACGCATCATAATCGTTTCGTTTTAATTTATTTTCCAAATTTATGACGAGCGAGCGGAATATTACGAATTCATTATTTTCGCTAAATTTAATTAGCTTATTGCTCAGCGTCATGAGAGTCGGTATAAGGAAGCCATATTTAACTTCTTTGTGCCCCTGCATAAAGTCAAGCGCTGCAGCTACCGGCTCCATTAACGCAACGTATGACTCCAGGTACCTCAAGTCCCCTGAGTGGATTTGCGGCACATTTACTTCACAGCACAGGTGTCCCAGTTCTTCCTTATGCTGCAGTAACCTTTTAACCGCTTCGTATAATGAGTTCCAGCGGGTTACTACGGGGACAACAAGTGAACAGCCTAAAACGCGAACTACCACTTCTGAGGACTTTGGATAGGAACACTTTTTCCACAAAGCGTTACACTTTTGAAAAACCTGAATGATTTAAAAAACCATGAACCAAAAAAAAATCAACCAATGATTAGAAATTTACCATATTGTTCTGGTAATCAAGTTCTCCATTGGATTTCAAAATTTTCAAGAAGTCAGTAGTCGCAAGCAAATTAAGGGTGTGACTGGCACATCTCTGATGCTTAGGCAAAAGACATTCATTTTCGAAATGAGGCAGGTCATTATCGATGTCGTCCATGTCTGGGGAAACCCCGTGCTCCTTGAACGCCTTCACAAAATTTGAACCGTTGTCAGGGATCCGCAACGTTGTCATCAGCCGAAAAGTCACCCTCATCAAAAATATTATCCATTTTACTATATGGAGAAGAAAACGTTCGATTTTAGTAATGTGTTTTAGTATGAATATACATATATGCTTTACATATACACATCTCTGACAGTTGAATATATGTATGTATGTACTTTACATATGATCATTAAAAAACAGAAATAACCACAAAAAATCTGTGCACAATACTGTTGTGTTATTAGTAATTGCAATAACAAAACACATGTACACATATGTGTATAACTCCCGCCAAAAAACGAACTATATTCCATTATATATAAAATCAAATTATGTACTTAACAATATATATATATTAACACTGCAATTAATAACAAAAATTAATAACATTATACAAATAAATCAAACCGAATAATTAACAAAAACACAACAAATTCACTTGCACCTGTACGACCACGTAGCCTTTTTTATCATTTATACTTTGTGCAAAAACAAAATTGATCAGCTGTTTATTATTTAGCAAAGAGCTATATTACGGTAGATGGCGCTATATAATAGTAGATTTATTGCCATTTATTTGCGATTCTAACAGCTGGCGGTGTTATGTAGTGTTCAAGCTGCATTTATAAAAGCGCATTAGCAATTTCGACAATATGTGAAGTTCATTTAGGCTGTCATAAAAAAGCTACCACTTGGTAAAAAATAAAATAAGCGTTAAATTATTCCGCTTTATTTATATAAAATGAAATTAAATAAATAAAAAATACAAAAATTTTTGAAATACATAAAAATGGTATCAAGTACTTGAAAGGAATTGAAAATTATTGAAAGTAATTGGCAAAAGTACTTCAACTACTTTGTCAACTACTTTCAACTCCTTTCAATTACTTTTGGTAATTGATGGTAATTCCAATTACTATTCAATTACAAGAAGTTGTACTCGAGTACTAATTGAATCTCAGCTGAAAAGCAATTACTATTTAATTACAAATACTTTATGAAGTAATTGTATTGAGTAGTAATTGTAATCGAAATTTAACAGGTCTGATTTGATTTACATGCCTCTTGAAGTTTTTGCCATTGCATTCGATTTCGTAGTGAAGGTCACCCATGCGTCTAACCACCTTGCCACAGTTTTGCTGGGGACTCACTTGTTGTACTGTGTGGAGCATTCTTGTATTGCCGCAAAAACCCATTTATGTTCTTTTTTAATGTTCTCGTTGTGCTTCCCATAGCTTTTAACGCATTTTTTACTGTTTGTACATTACGTTCTGCTTGACCGTTTGTGGCTGGGTGATATGGAGCTGTGCACTTATGGTACTTGACACCCACACGGCTTAAGAACTCTTTGAATTCGGCGGACTTAAAATTTGTTCCATTGTCCGAAACTAGTACTCGTGGGACCCCGTATGCTGCGAATACGTCATCCAGCAATGCAATCGTTGCCAAGGATGTCATAACTTTGGTAACCTTGACTTCTAGCCACTTGGAGTATGCATCGGTGATGATTAGTAGCATCACAGCTTCAACGGGTCCGGCGTAGTCGACGTGTATTCGTTCCCACGGCGCTTTCGGGTACTCCCAATGATGGCTACTGAACTTCGGTGCCCTATTGGCATTTCTTGCACAGCATTCGCATGATTTTGCCGTCTCCTGGTTGTATCTATCGATACCTGGCCAGTATATAAAAGATCGGGCAATGTTTTTCACTTTTACCACACCCAGGTGCGCTGCATGTAGTTCCTGCAGCAATAGCTTCCGCAGTTTAGTCGGGATGACGACTCGGTGTTCGAATGTAATAATGCAGCCTAACGATGCCTGATACTGGCAATCTGGTGATTTATACCCCGCTATGGTGAGACTTTGACCCTTTTCCAGTGTTTGGAGTATTTTTCCCAAATTATGATCTCTACGGGTCTCTTGAGATATACGGAGGGCTGTGACGGGTAGTTTCTTAATCTGTCGTAGGTTCTGTTTCGACTATCTCCGAAGCGTTTACCATACCTGTAGAGCGTTGGGTGAGTTCTTTTGAGTAGGCAATTTCATATGCATCTGCAAAACTTTTTGGTTGTTTTGCTGTAACTTCGTCGCAGATACTTCGTGACTCCATGCTGGAAAGCAATTGTTCCGTCAGCATTCTATCTAAGAACGTACCATAATCGCAATAAGCTGCTGCTTGTTTCAATCGTAGTGTGTAGGTAGCTACTGACTCTCAGTATTCAGTTGTAGGAATTTTGCTTAATTGTAGTGCCCATTCAAAACGAGCGAAGTAGTCTTTCACTGTTGCCCGGTCGCTACTTTTGAAGTCAGGCATTGCAAATGGCGGCACCCTCGGGGATACCGAATTTGTTGCTGCAGCCGCTCCGGCTTGTTGTGCAACTTGTTCCACAGCTCCACGGATAGCTGCAGTCAGCGCTTCCATCATTTCGGTTAGTGCTGGGTTGTTTGTCGCTATAGTGTTCGCTTCTGACACCACTGTTGTATTCCATGTGCTTTATTCAAGAATAATAATATTAATACACACAAAGGTATGAAACTTATTAATCGATACTTATCGATACTTACAATCAGTAACAGTCCATTCAAACAATGGGCTAGCCTTGAAATTCCATTACGACCGCTTTTAAGCTCGTTATTAAGTACCTACTATTGAATATATCCACTGCGCAAGGAAGAAGGCAGGTACAAGGTGGCGCAAAAGTAAGCTTCCGATGTTCAGCATATCGGTTGTGGCACGTGCAGTGTGTGCTGTCGCACCATCTTGTTGGAACCACATGTTTTCCAATCCCAATTCATGAAGTTGCGGCAAAAAGAACTCGTTGATCATTGCTCTGTAGCGCCCACCATTCACAGTAACCGTTTGGCCGCAACGGATTATTGGTCAAATAAATAGTCAGCAATATTCCGCGTTCTGGAGCAGTGTAGCGTAACATTGTTTATTAAGGTGTATTTCGCATGTGTTTACGATACAAATGTCAAAACAGAACTGACTTTAGGGGCCAATCGCAAAATTTATAGCATTTTCTGATAGGAGGATTACTTTTGCGCAGTAACCGTTTTTCACCGACCGATTATTGGTCAAATAAATAGTCAGCAATATTCCGCGTTCTGGAGCAGTGTAGCGTAACATTGTTTATTAACGTGTATTTCGCATGTGTTTACTACACAAATGTCAAAACAGAACTGACTTTAGGGGCCAATCGCAAAATTTATAGCATTTTCTGATAGGAGGATTACTTTTGCGCCACCCTGTACTAAATGTCCACATATGTATATGTACTATAGATCTGGCCTACCTGCTAGGATTTCAAAAATTAAAAAGGGCTTATTATCCAATAGTTACTAGCGCAAGCAGGCAGGCACCAAATGGCGTATTATGCATTAGGAGCAGGTACCGAATGTTCTCTCTCTCTTTATGGCGCGATATACAACAGGTATATCATCATAAACCTCCTAAGAGATTTTTTGCGCCAAGCTTCTCTTCCAATTTGTGGTGTACCGATTTGAATTTTCCCTACAAATTGGTGGGACCTACAGTTTTTTTCCGACTCCGAACGGCATCTACAAAGGAGACGAATTTTTGCTGTGAAGCCTGTCATGGCAGAAATACACTCGGAGAGTTTGCCAAACCACTGCCGAGGGGCGACCCCGTTTTGAAAAACTTTTTTCAAATAACTTTTGATGTTACCTGTACCAGGGCTCGAACCATGGACCTTCGGTGTGGTAGGCCGGCAACACTACCTCCACACCACGGCGGCCGCCAGTTCACGAACACATTAAATAAGCATACATATGCACATAATCATTCCTATTTAAGATATAAGTATACATATATATCGCGCTTTCTACCTACTCAAATTTCGAGGAATAAAAATGCTTAGTTAATTGTATTATTTGCACACAAGTTTTACGCAAATATACAAACACTTCATCTAGTCTTCGTTATGATGCTTCAAAGGATACAGCTTAATTTTTTTAAAGGGCTAAGAGGTCAAAGTGACATTTTGCTGTACTCTCGAGTATAACGAATTTTTTTCAAACCTTTTTCTTCATAACAAATGTCCCCACGTAGTAAATTAAGCAATTAGACACATTTTATGATTTTTTGATTGTTACTATGCTCAATTCATCCATCAAAATAATAAGTTGTAGTTATTTAGTAGCGCTTAATGGGATTAAAAATACAGTAAACTAAATCGGCGTTTCTAAATGATAATCAAATACAATTTACTTTTAATATATTTTTTTATCTCTTTTAGCTTTATTTCATTTGATAATGTGTGTATAAAATAAGCAAAATGCACTGCTAAACTGTTTCAAAATTCAGAATCACCACAAATGAATCGCACAACAGTAAGACTGATTCTCTGCTTTTGAAAAAGCAGTACTGCAATTCTCGGTGTATGACGATGCTAACGTGGTGAATATAAAAGAACACCAATCAGCATGATTCGCGCTAGTAGCATGTCGATTAAAAGCATAAAACATTCAGCTCTGTTTTCTGGTAAGTACCTATTAGAATTATTATTGAGTAATGACCTCAGTCTTTATAATGTGGAGAATACACATACCTTTGTTACGAGGGCCCGAGAAGAAGTTTTAGACATCACTATAGGCAACAATTGGAGGATGGGGCCGTGTGCAGAAGTCTACGCAAGTGGGGAAAGTTTCTGATCGCCATTCACCTGGGAATGGCCAGAGCGATTATTTTGCATGCGGTTCAAGCAGCTCACTACTTCCGGGATTTGCGCCCAAGTATCCTCTGGGTAACCACCGAACACCAGTTTGGTGGTGAGCTAAACGTGAGAAGGCGACAACCTGGTAAGGCCACTCCGACATAATCGGTTTAAGGGCTTGCTGGGGGGTTCAAACAGCAGCGTCTGATCACCATGTGGTGCGGCTGCAAGCGGGCGTCTGTCTTGGATCAACCGGCTCGCTATACAAACGTGTAATAGAATTCAACCTCCCGTGAAACGGGTTGTGCGTTGGGTTTGGGACCCACCATATAAAACAACGTTCCAATGAAATTCAAGAACAAAGCCTCGGATATGAGAACCCCCTTTTTTAGATGACAACACCCGCAAACGAAATAAGGATTATGAGATAAGGGCATGTACCTGGAATGTCCGGTCCCTTAATGGGGAAGGTGCCGCTGCCCGGCTGGTTCAGGTCCTGAGGAAAGCAAAAGCTGACATCACCGCCATACAAGAGATGCGATGGACGGGGCGAGGAAACACGATCAGAACACCTTGCAACATCTACTGGAGTCGGCATGAAGACAAGCGCAGATTCGGCGTGGGATTTGTGGTGGGAGAGACACTCTGTCACCGAGTACTGTCGTTCACACCCGTGAACGAGCGTCTCGCTGCAATCCGCATAAAAGTACGATTTTTCACCATATCGTTTATCTGCGCTCATGCACCGACGGAAGAGAAGGACGACGTGGAAAAGGATGCATTCTACGAGCACCTGGAAGAAGCATACGAGCGCTGCCACCGTCATGATATCAAAGTCGTGCTTGGCGACTTTAACGCCAGGGTGGGTAAGGAGGGTGTATTTGGCCCCACTGTCGGGAAGTTCAGTCTCCACGATCAGACTTCGCCAAATGGATTCAGGCTGATCGACTTCGCCGGTGCCCGAAACATGGTCATATCCAGCACTAGGTTCATGCACAAGAAGATCCATAAAGCTACATGGCTGTCCCCCGATCGAAAAACACGCAACCAGATCGACCACGTTGTGATAGACGGACGGCATGCTTCCAGCGTTTTAGATGTTCGCACAATACGAGGACCTAACATCGACCCTGATCACTACCTAGTAGCAGCCAAGATTCGCACCCGCCTCTGTACGACAAAACAGGTGCAACAAAAAACGCAGGGAAAGCTGGACGTCGAAAAGCTGCAATCGCAACAGACCGCCAATTATTTCGCAGATCGCCTCTCACACCTGCTCTCCGAGAGCACAATTCAACCTAGTGGAATGCATGAGCAGTAGGATCATATCTCAGGAGCACTCCGTACCGCAGCCGAAGAAGTAATTGGATTCCGGCGAACGCGAAGAAACAACTGGTATGATGATGAAGAGTGCCGCGCTGCAACGAAAAGAAAGGACGAAGCCTATAAGGCAACGCTGAGATCGAATGCAACGAGGAGTGTGTGTGAACACTACCACGAGTTGAAGAGGGAAGCGAGGCGGCTTTTCCGGGCGAAAAAAAGAGAGGCAGAAAAGCGTGAAATAAAGGAGTTCGAGATGCTGGCCAACGGGAATAATGCCCGAAAATTCTACCAAAAAATTCGGCGAATGACAGAAGGTTTTAAACCCGGGGCAAACTCCTGCAAGAATAAGAACGGCGACCTGGTGGCCGATGTTCAGAGAGCACTCAGAATATAGAGGGATCACTTCTCTGCCCTTTTAAACGGAGAAACTGAGCAAGAAACCAGAGAAGATGCCGAACCCGAGCCCACAATCGAAGATGATGGAATTGACGTTCCACAACCCGAATATAATGAGGTGCGAATAGCAATATCCCGATTGAAAAACAATAAAGCAGCTGCCGCTGATGGTTTGCCTGCTGAACTATTCAAACACGGAGGCGAGGAGCTGGTAAGGCGCATGCATCAGCTTCTATGCAGAATATGGCCGGATGAATGCATGCCTGAAGATTGGAATCTAAGTGTTCTCTACCCAATCCACAAGAAGGGCGATCCTGCAAACTGCGCCAACTATCGCGGAATCAGCCTTTTGAATATCGCATATAAGGTCCTATCAAGCGTACTGTGCGAAAGACTGAAGCCTGATGTGAACAGACTGATTGGACCTTATCAGTGTGGCTTCAGACCTGGTAAATCTACCATCGACCAGATTTTTACAATACGCCAAATCTTGGAAAAACCCCGTGAAAAGACAATCGACACACATCATCTCTCTGTTGATTTTAAAGCCGCTTTCGATAGCACGAAAAGGAACTGCCTATATGCCGCTATGTCTGAATTTGGTTTCCCCGCAAAACTTATACGGCTATGCAAAATGACCTTGAGCAACACCGCCAGCTCGGTCAGAATTGGGAAGTACCTCTCCGAGCCGTTCGAAACTAAACGAGGTTTCAGACAGGGTGACCCCCTATCGTGCGATTTCTTTAATTTAATACTGGAGAAAATAATACAAGCTGCAGAACTTAACCGCGCTGGAACAATATTTTATAAAAGCGTGCAACTGTTGGCATATGCTGACGATATTGATATCATTGGCCTTAACAACCGCGCCGTAACTTCTGCTTACTCCAAATTAGAAAAAGAAGCGGAGAAAATGGGATTGGTGGTGAACGAGGGCAAAACGAAGTACCTTCTGTCATCATGCAAAGAGTCAGCGCATTCGCGCCTTGGCAACCAAGCCACTGTTGGCAGCAATAATTTCGAAATAGTAAAGGACTTCGTTTACCTGGGAACCAGCATTAATACCAACAATAATGTTAGCCTAGAAATCCGACGAAGAATTACTCTTGCAAACAAATGCTACTTCGGACTGAGTAGGCAATTGAAAAGTAAAGTGCTCTCTCGACGAACGAAAACAACACTCTACAAGTCACTCATCGCACCCGTCCTGCTATATGGTGCAGAAGCGTGGGCACTAACAACATCTGATGAGGCGGCTCTGGGAGTATTCGAGAGAAAGGTTCTTCGAAAGATTTGTGGACCTCTACGCGTTGGCGACGGCGAGTACCGAAGAAGATTTAATGATGAGCTGTATGAACTTTACGCAGACGCCGACATAGTTCAGCGAATTAAAACACAGCGGCTTCGCTGGCTAGGCCACGTAGTGCGAATGAGCGAAGATGCTCCAGCCCAGAAGGTATTCTTATCGGCACCCTCCGGTGGAAGCAGAGGAAGAGGGAGACCACCACTCCGATGGAAGGACCAAGTGGAGACCGATTTGCGATCCCGCGGTGTTTCCAATTGGCGCAACGAAGAAACGACTGGCGAGCTATGTTGGACGGTCAAAATCGCCCAGGCGGTTAGATGACCATTTATAGAAAGAAGATAGGCAACAATCTGGCTGATACCCTGATCTCGAGTTGGAGAGTTTCACCCTTGGAAAGTATTGTAGGCCTGAATCTCTGCAGTCTGGAGAGTTCGGGTTCAGGACAGAGTAAATAGCCTTAACAGCATACTGTTAGATGCCTTCAACTCTAGTTTTACTTATTCCAGGGGAACTAAACACAAGACCCCTGGTGGTCAAAAGGGCTCTCGGTAATGAGGAGAGATTGCGTAAGCTCTTAAACAAAGCGAGGCGCACTAGCCACTGGGAGGAATACAGAACGCATCTAACTGAGTATAACAAAGAGATCAGGAAATCAAAGACGGCTAGCTTCAGAGCCTTCTGTGAGAGGATAACTTCCACTCCAGAGGCAGCTTCCCAAAGGGCTACGGAGCAGAGTGAAACAAGGAATGGAAATTTCACTAGCACAGTGGAAGAAAGAGCTATGCCGCTACTAGGCGCTCACTTTCCGGATGCATCGACAGACCTAGAGGAGGTCGAGGCCCAACAAATACGACCGTCGGCACGTGACTGGCACCTTCCGACGTCTCCCTTCAGCAAGAGTGCAGTCAAATGGGCAATAGCATCTTTTGAGCGGTATAAGTCACCAGGGGTGGATGGCATATATCCAGCTTTCCTACAACAGGGAGAAAAACTCGTCACATATCTGACAGGCATCATGAGGGACACCATAGCGCTGGCCTACATACCAACCTTATGGGGACGGGCCAAGGTGTTATTCATACCCAAAGCGGTAAAAAAGGTCTACTCAGCGGCGAAGTCCTTTCGACCAATCAGCCCAACCTCCTTCGTTCTCAAGGGGATGGAGTTCATAGATAAGGAGATTAGATCGAACACTCTAAGACAAAGGCCTTTGCACGTGGGCCAGCATGCGCACAGGGCAAACTGATACGCCCTTGTACCAGCTGACCACGGAAATTAAGAGGGCGTTAGAGCACGGAAAAACACTGCTATGCGCCTTCCTAGATATTGACGGCGCATTCGACAACACTTCGGATATAAGTGTAAGTCGAGAACTCGAGAGGAAAGAAGTTCCGCAACCCATCATAAGGTGGATTGATGCTCTACCTAGAACAAGGATAGCAGAGACCATCGTGGGGACGACACGATTCAGATAAGATGTCCACAAGGAGGGGAAATGTCACAGGGGAAATGGAACCCGCTGCCAGGGGTACGCGGATGGCATAGTAATAGCTGCGAGTTCGAAAATACGCGCTGCGATGCAAAGAACATTAAATCTAACGGGAATGAGGCCAATCACCTTAGGAGGAGAGTCACTTGCGACTGTCTCCGAAGTAAAATACTTGTGGGTAACCTTAGACTCCAAACTACTTTGAAGAAAACATGTTAAAAACAAAACATCAAAGGCCACGAAAGCAATAACGGTGTGCAAAAGACTCACGGACAAATCCTTTGGATGTAGCCCGCTGATACTGAGATAGATGTACACCATGATAGTTAAACCTATAATAGTATACGGGGCGGTGGCTTCACCCTCCAGATCAGGTTTTCTGCACCGACGGCACCCTCTAAAATCCAACGCCTGGGTTGTATATACATCACGGGAGCAATGCGCACATGCCCCACAGCGGCAATGGAAGTGCTGCTGGAGCCCGCTGCACATCGTGGTGGAACAGGCAGCCAACGCACCCTGTTAAGCATAGCCAAAAAGGTATTCGGCAGATGGAACGGAGAAGTTAAAAGACCAGTCCCTATCTGCCAATTTCCGAAGGACGATATTGCTTAAGTAATCAATTTCGAGTGGAGGTTCAAATCAGAACTAGGGGACAAGACTTCATGGAACCCCACAAAGTAGATAAATTCCACCAAGTGTGGTATACAGATGGCTCGAAAACCCCTGAAGGAACTGGTGCGGGCATCTTTGGCCCACGTACCAAACTGTCCATACCGCTAGGAGAATACCCTAGCATTTTTCAGGCGGAACAAGTCACTATAAGTTTATGTATAGAGGTAAACCTGCAACGCGACTACGCTAACGAAAATATCACTATATTAAGTGACAGTCAAGCCACTCTCAAGGCTATATCCTCCTACGAGATAAAGTCCTCACTGGTACTGGATTGCGTAGAGAGAATAAACTGCCTGGCGTCGTGCAACCACGGTGGATATCAACGAACGAGCCGACCAATTAGCCAGAGAAGCAGCAGCAACCAGACCCACTGGCCCAGAAACATTTCTGCCAATAGTCTCACACACTATAAAAGAAGGCCTGAGAAAATAAGAAACTAACATGAAGAGATAGCGGAGAACATACTGTGCAGATGCGACGCTATTTCGAGGAGAAAACAGAAGCACTTAGGTTTTCCGACACTAGAGTTCAACCAAAGTACAAAGGCACAATAGATCTTACGGTCGCAGTGCACTACCTCACTACCTCACTACTATTATTATTATTATTATGATTTCTTTATCGTGCTCATGGACATTGAACTGATTGAAAGGAAAACTTAGCCTACTTCTAAATATTTTCCCGGAATAATTTTCTCTCAAATTTTTTGTTCCCTCGAAAAATTACTCCAATTATGTTCTCCTAGGGAGAAGAATTATCACCGACAGGGTCGATTGAGAGCTGTGAACCCAACATAAACTAGCTTAAGAACGTAGATCAAAGTTCTCTGCTATTACTAGTTTTCGCATTGCCCTGTTTGTTTTCATTTTCATAACTGATGTGTTGAGTATACACATGCAAAATATTCCTTTTTAAACACATACGTATATTATGCTATGTACATATGTATCTAACAGCAGAATTAGCTCACACCTAAAAGGTATTAAAATGTGCAAATAACCTAACAAATGAGCAGCTTGTGTAGAGACAACGAATAAGGTTAGGTTAGGTTGAAGTGGCTGCCGCAGGAGCACACATAGATCAGTATCAGAAGGCTCGTTGTGATACCACGTAGAAACACTGTTACCCCTCCTCTTCGAACCATGAACTCCCAGACAGCGCCATATGGCGCCGCCTAGCGCTGGGCAGTTGCTAATGAGGTGTTAGACAGTTTTCTCCCCTCCGTCATCTTTGCAGCTCCTGCAGCACCGACGAAATGGCGCCTAGCCTCCCTGCTTGCCCTCCAATAAGGCAACGCCCAGTTAGTACTCCTATTAACTTAGTGATTTCGGCCCTTTCTATGGCGTAGATATGACGTGATCTCTTTGGATCACATTTCGGCCAGATTTCCTTGGATATGCTACACCCTGAGGTTTCTTGCCATCTTTCGTGTATTATTTTAACATTAGCCTGCACGTGGCAAAAGCCATACCTAAGCGCTCTTTGCCAGGAAGAACGTGGTTGGCCGTGCTTTGCCTAGCAAGCTCATCTGGCTTACAGTTTCCCTCAATGTCCCTGTGTCCCGGGACCCGTGTTAGGTTCACACAATTCTGCTTGGACATCTCTTGGTGAGATCGGAGGCATTTTAGTGGTAGTTCAAAATTGAACGAATCAGAACCAAGGGATTTAATTGCGGATTGGCTATCGCTAAAAATGAAGATTTCCTTGCCGATAGTGTATTTTCTTGACGGTTTCCGCGGTGTTTATGATAGCTGAAACCTCCGCCTGGAAGATACTACAATGATCAGGTAGTCCCTAAGAGAGTTCGAAGTCGCGGTCCTTTGAAAAGACCCCTCCCCCCAACCCCTCCATTCAACTTAGAGCCATAGGATCAGACTCCCCCGGATATTTACTGTGAAGTTTTTGGCTGCAACTTTATTGGTCACACAGCGATCTGTGTTTCCAGAAACAAAACTGAAATTCTTTAGTATGCTGGAATGTCCCGTGGTTCGCGTGTTCCAGCTAGACGATTCTCTTAGGCACAGGGCTGAATAACCTGAGAGGTTTCGCTTGGCGTAGTCCTTAGAGCACGCACCGCCTATGCTAATCATACTAGACCTGTGAACTTTACTTAACAAGCTCGTGTTTGACGCCTTACCTAAAGCAACCCACCATTCGATGACACAATATAAGTGTATAGGTTTTATAATCGTGGTGTATATCCATTTGCATATTTTGGGGATAAGCCCCTTATTTTTTACCTATGGCTGTTTTGCAAGTGTATAATGCAATACACGCTTTCCTTTGACTCTGAATGACGTTTTCCTTCCAGTTAAGCCTTTTATATAGAACCACACCAAAGAATTTGGCCTTATCTGCCAAGTTAAGGCGCATGCCGTTTAGTTCTGGCAGGTTTATTGGTGGTATTTTAAGCCGTTTAGTGTATAAGACAAGTTCCACTTTCCCGGAATTGACGCTCAGTCCGCAGCGAGAGGGCCATAGGAAAATCTCTCGCAGTGCTACCTGTATTAAGCCACATGAAGTTTGTGGGAATTTGCCTCTGTATGCAACAGCCAGGTCATCAGCATATTTACTTATTTATTAAGCCAATTAGTATAAAATTTTATAGGCTAAGTAGACATGGTAGAGCACCAATCTAATAACAAATTAATTAACTGCTTTACTTATAAAAAGTATTTAAAGTGCTCAAAAAACGATCTTTCGAACCAGAAAAATCTATCTCCAAAAATTTGGAAGTTCTGTTGAACTCAATTATGACTCTCGTGATTGGAGCATTTCGGTCATACAGAGCCTTAAGACCAATATGGAAGAACTCAGGACTGCGAAGAGCTCTAGCCGGAATATTATTGAAAATCATCTCAAGGAGCACGGGATAATCAACAGCACCACGAAATAAATCGAAAACAAGTAAGGACGGCGCTGTCTTCGGCTGTGCCGAAGGCTTTATACCTTTCATGAATACGTGCTAACTTAAATACGCATTGTTTAAAGTTCTCTAAAACTTTGTCAGCAATACATTTAATTTTCTTTTACCATCTATAAGCAAATATCTCACCAAGTTTCAAGTTTTAATATTTCAAAATGAGGGATAAATGGCCATAATCCTCTTATCTGAACGATCGGTTGTATGGGATATATACTATATATAGCTCCAATCTTGTTGCCTTTTTTACGAAATCTTTGACTATCCATAAGAAAATATCTCACCAAGTTTCAAGTTTTAATCTTTTAAAATGAGGGAGAAATGGCCATAATCCTCTTATCTGAACGATCGGTTGTATGTGATATATTCTATATATAGCTCCGATCTTAGCGATTTTTTTACCAAATTTTTTATTATCTGTAGGCAAATATCTCACCAAATTTCAAGTTTTAATCTTCCAAAATGAAGGATAAATGGCCATAATCCTCTTAACTGAACGATCGGTTGTATGGGATATATACTATATATAGCTCCGATCTTGGTGATTTTTTTACGAAATCTTCTGCTATCCATAAGAAAATATCTCACCAAGTTTCAAGTTTTAATCTTTAAAAATAAGGGAGAAAGGGTCATAATCCTCTTATTTGAACGATCTGTTGTATGGGAGATATATGCTATAGTGACCCGATTATACCGGATCCGACAAATGTCTAATATAATACAAAAATACATCCGTGTGCCAAATTTCATCGAGATATCTCAAAAACTGAGGGACTAGTTTGCGTTCAAACAGACGGACGGACAGACGGACATGGTTGTATCAACTCAGTTCATCGTCCTGATCAATTTGGTATACTTAATGGTGGGTGTATCTCTTATATTTCTAAACGTTACAAACATCGGACCAAAGTTAATATACCATTTCATGTTCATGAAAGGTATAATGAATGACAGCGACAAAATTATTCTTCTTCACTGCAATGATTTTAAGCCGACCAATAAGCAACGCGCATCATAAAACGAGATAGAGTCCGAGAAGCGTAAGTTGCGCAAGGCAAAATGTAAGAATACTTTCTGGATCCGCTTTATTCTTTCAATATGGGAATGATAGTACAGTGCCCAGGCTTACTTAAGTTTGGAACTCGCAAACTCCGAATATCAGAGCTTTAGCGTATAAGCATCTGTGAAATCAGAGCTATGACGCCTAACAAAAGCAAGCATGGCATACGACTTCGAGATGCATAAATTAATATGACTTGCGAAAGTAAATTTTTAATCAAAAATTACTCTCAAGTCTTTGATTTCAGTTACACGCGACAGAGGTGAGTTAGATTTATAATATGACATTGACACATTTTGATTGTACAGGTAGGATTTAATGCAGTTCAAAAACACTGAATGGAAACCCATAGTAGCAAGTTTTTTAATCAGGATTACATGGGAAACCCGATCAAATGCCTTCGAGAAATCCGTATAAACCGTGTCAGCCTGACATCCTGACTGAAAAGCTGTGATGCAGTCATCAGAGAAAATAGCCAAGTTAGAGACAGTTGACCGCACCGGAAAGAAGCCATGCTGCTCTGGACACACAATATTCTTCACAGAAAAGAGTAATTTTTGTTGAATAATACATTCAAAGTGATTTGCCGTGGTCGAAAGTTGGTGTTGTTGTTGTTGTTGTAACGACAAAAACACTCCCCGAAGGTTTTGGGGAGTGCTGTCGAACTGACAGTCCTTGGCCGGATATGAATCCGGTACGCTTCGGTACTCCCTTGCGATACTGCCCGACTGTCGTGGTAGCGATTTATGACCAGTGGAACCTTCTAGGTCATGTCACCCCTCCTTCCGTAAGGAAGGAGAGACGGGTAATGAGAGGTGAGAGGCATCATATCCGTAGATCAACCATCGAGTTGCACGTCATTACCTTTGTGCATATTAGTCGCCTCTTACGACCGGTATGCTTACCTGGGGCATATTCTAAACCCCTAACCCGCAGGGCAGGAAAGTTGGTGTGATAGAAGCCAGTTTCCACGCGTCAATAAAAGTACCAGAAGATAGGGAATTGTTAAAAATACATAAAAGGGGATAAACTAGCGAATCGCAATGCTTAAACAGAATCGCAGACAAACCATCAGCGTCGGTATTTGATGAGGGTTTAAGTCGAGAATTGCTATTAAGGATATCTTCAGTTGGCAATCTAGTACGACAAAATCAATGGATGGTTGTATATTGAAACAAATATTATCTAAATTGTGTAAACCTGCTGCAAAATTTGCCATGAAATATTCCGAGAAAAGATTTGCCCTTCCACAGGGGTATCAACAGCCGTGTTATCAAGAAAAAGAAAAGAGGGAATATTTGAAATTGCTTTCTTCAAGCTAACGAAATTCCAAAATGATTTTGAGTTTACTTTCAGGTTTTCTTCAAAGCTTAAGATGTAATTTCTGTGCAAACATTTGTCCAGATACGCGAATTTCTTTTCACATTCCTTATACAGATCGAAAAACGCAGTATTTGGACTTTTTTTAAACTTACGAAAAAATTTATTTTTCAAATTTCGAATTTCCATCAGTGCTGCGTTGTGCCAGGGAACCTTGTATTTCTTTTTTGAAACCAACGGAATGCAACTTTTATATGTGTCTACAACCGTACATCTAACAAGAAAGTAAATCTAAGCTCGGGTGGAACCGAACATTAAATACCCAGCTCTGTATAAGTAGCCGTGGTAAATTGTTGTGGAGTTATGACCTATAGTGGTTTTAAACTTTTTCTACTACTATGTGGGCAATCTTATAAATAACAAGTAAGGAAGTCTAAGTTCGGGTGGAACCGAACATTATATACCTAGTAGTGATCTATTATGTCATCCCAATTTACACAGGTCTATTTTAATACTTTCAGTTCGTATTTGCGTTCAAGTAGACAGACGGACAGACAGATAGACGTATCGAGAGACGGACATGCCTACATCGACTCAGCTCATCCTCCTGATCATTTCGGTATACTTTTTGATGGGACTATCTCTTTTTCTTCTCATACGTACAAACATTTCATGTTCATGAAAGGTATGAAACTCAAAAAAGATTTACAACTTCGCTTTTGCAGTGGGGTATTAACTACTTGCCCGGATATTTTACTTTTCATTCTGGACGTTTTGATATACATTAATAAATATAAATCTCGATTCGTTTATGCCGAATAAAGTAATACACCTTGTGTGCGTTGCACTACTAGGTATAAAAAAGGGTGTCTTTCATAGGCGACAAAGAACTCAACCGCTCTTTATGAAATTTTCACAATGTATACTTGGGTTCACTGGGTACAGCATAGACAATATATAGTTTTGGAAAAGTAGGCGGAGCCACGACCCCAGGCTATATGAAGTTTGAATTTGTCATAACTCCGAACTTTTTTGGTCTAAATTAATGAAATTTGGATATATGTGTCACTTAGTCGATATCTACATAATTTTTCAAAAGTGGGCGGTGCCACGCCCACATATTTTGTGTTTTGTTTTGCTCTTGAACTTTCACGATAGGTTCAGGAGTTCGCTGGGCACGACACAGTCTGTATATAGTTTTTGGAAAAACCCCCAGGTTACATAAAGCTGCAGTTCGGTATAGCTAGGAGTTTATTTGGTTCAAGTTAATGACATTTTATATATAGGTGTCTTCAATGTATAAAAACATCAAAACAACGTCTACCGGGTTTGCTAGTATATTATAAAATGGCAAAAGTAAACAACGAATTTCCGCATTCTTTTGTAAAACTGAGAGATTAGTTTGCGTTCAAATAGACAGACAGACAGACAGACAGATGGACGGAGAGCTGGGCATGGGTAAATCGGCTCTGCTCATCGTGCTGATCATCTTAGTGAACTTTTCTCTTCTTGTTCACATACTTACATACATTTAATGTTTATGAAAGGTCTGAAAATCAAAAAAGATATATAACTTCGCTATTGCTGTGGGCTGAATATTTTGCTTGTGTGTTTCCCGATTTGGCTAATTTTTGGCAGTAGTATAATACATACTACTGAGAAGCAGCTGACCAATTTTCATTGAAATATCAATATTGAATTATAAGCGATTGTCTTTGAAAATAGCAGAAATTTTATGCTGAAAAGTGGGCGGCGCCAAGCCTACTTCTTCAAAATTGACAAAATTTTTTTGAGCCCGAGTTTTTCCTAAAAAGCTTATTATGTGTGCAAAATCTGATTGATATAACTTGCTCAGTTGTAGAAACATCGCTTTTTAAATTTTCCAAAAAAAAATTTTCAGAACTATGTTAAAAAACTGGGTGTGGACATTGACCGTTTTCGCCCATTTTTACAGCAAACAGTTACCTTTATATATAGAACATTATCACCAAATTTCGTTTCGACAAATCAATTTTTGGCGGAGTTATGGCATAAAAAGTTTTGTGGAATAGTCCACTATAAAAGGGGCGTGGACACGCCCATTTTCGAAAATGTTAAGTTTTTGGATTTCTTTGTTTACGGAAACATTAAAAGTGAAATATAAATAATTTAAAGCTATTTTACGCAAAGTTATTGCTGGCGGGGACCCTAACCGATCCCGCCCAGTTTTTCCTGGAACATTTCTTGCATACCTGGAGACCTGCGCGCTGAATTTCGTTTCGATATCTTGAACGGTTTTTGAATTATGACTTATATTATTTCTAAACTTGACTTATTCAAAAGTGGGCGGTGCCACATCCATTTTCAAAAATTTCTTCAAAATTTTATTTTATGCCTTAATCTCAATGTATTCACCAAATTTTATCCTTATAGGTGTATTATGTACTGAGTAATCACTTTTTTTGTGTTTTCGAAAATATTCTACAATAAAAGGTGGGCGTGGCTATCATCCGATTTCGTCCATTTTATTTCATTAAGATATCTCAAAATTTTCTCAAGTTATCGTGTTCACAGACGGACGGACGGACGGATATGGCTTAATCAATTTCTCTTTTCGTCCTGAACATTTTGATATATATAAGTCAATATCTATCTCGATCCGTTTATGCCGTTCGGTACTGCCGTTAAGCGACTAAAGTTAATATACCTTGTGTGCGTAGCACTACTAGGTATAAAAATGAATGTGTGTCGGTGTGTCTGGCGTCCAAAGAACTCAACTGATATTTATGAAATTTTCACAGTAGATTCTTGGGTTCACTGGTTATAGTAACGGCTATATATAATTTTGAAAAAGTGGGCGGTGCCACGCCCTCATGCCATATAAAGTTTTAATCTTGTATAGGCGTCCAAGGTACTTAACCGATCTTTATGAAATTTTCACAGAAGATTCTTAGATTCACTGGTTCCATCATAGTCTATATATAATTTTGAAAAGCGTAGATAGTATACCTCATTTCATGTTTCGCAATTTAATTTAACACGGTTCTGAAGTTGATAATTGCTGAAATTTGACATTTTGTTCATTTATATGTGGGCGATACCACGCCCATTCTCCAAAATTTAAAAAAAAAATTATTAATAAGATCATCAGTTCTTGTAACTACGAAATTCAAGCATTCTATCTGCATTCACTGGTTCCAGCATAGTCTATATATCATTTTGAAAAGCGTAGATAGTATACTTCATTTCATGTTTCGCAATTTAATTTAACACGGTTCTGAAGTTGATAATTGCTGATATTTGACATTTTGTTCATTTATATGTGGGCGATACCACGCCCATTCTCCAAAATTTAAAAAAAAAATTATTAATAAGATCATCAGGTCATTGTAACCATGAAGTTTAAGCATTATATCTGCATCAGTGGAGGAGATATGGCATGTTCCAGTTTCCTACCTCTCTTTTAGAAAACTTTGGTTCAAAAATGGGCGTGGTCGTGCACCGATTACGCTTATTTTCCGTGGGCGTACTCTACATGTCTATAGTATACCTCGTATCAAGTTCCTAATTCTATCGTAGACGGTTCTGAAGTTATAAACCGTCGATTTTGAAATTTGCTTGACTTAATAGTCGGCCGTGCCACGCCCACTTTCCAAGATTTTGCAAAAATCATATAAAGAGTAAAAAAATTGTGGTAACTGCTAAGTAATATTATTAAACCAGTATCAGGTACTTAGATATGGGCAGTTAAATATTTCTACCTCCTTTCCATATAACTTTTATGAAAAAGTAGACGTGGTCGAAAAGCTATTTCGCTTATTTTCTATGGGTGGGCGAGGGGGCCCAGCTGTGACGCAGGCCCAGTTGTGACTCAACTAAATATTTTTGACATGCGGTATGAGAATGACAGTTTGAGCCCTGCCAATCATTTTGTTTGACGTTCCGCAGTTTTTGGACAGACACCAACGTTAGTAGTCGCATTGTGTATACGCGCACCAAACATCGTGTTGAAAATCGTGCGAAAAAGTTATTTGGATTTTTTTTTTTCAAAGTACCAAACTTTTGTGAAATTAACAGTGAAAAGGTGAGTGTAATGCATCAAAATATTGTATTTGCCGTATATTTTGTGATTATATATGGATTATGTGGTGTCTATAAAAAATTTGCTTGTCATACACAAAATAGCGTCGTGATCCGGTTGTGACACAGCGCACAGCGTTATGACGCACCCGGCGTTTCTTCATGAAACAGTTGTCGAAATGCATTTTAATTGCAATTTAATTCGTTTTTTGCTTTTTTTTGCGTTTTCAGCCATGTCACTTCGAAAGGAATCTCCCGCGGCTAAGAAAACCGATAATAATGTGGTGCCAAAAGCCATCAAATCTTGCATTATCGATGAAAATGCAATCCGAGAGAGCATTGTATAAGCGACAGGACCTTATCGCGATACGTACAGAAAACGAAAGATAATTTTGAAGATATTTCGAAAGTGAAAGATAAGGATTTGTTGGAATTCATTCGTCGTGTTGGTACAAGAACTCCATCAAACATGGTTTTCTCTCCCGCTCAAGAGAAAGATCTCGTTGGATACATCCTGAAGTGTGTCAGTCACTACTATGGTTTGAGCATCAATTAATTGAAAGAGCTGGCGTACCAGTTTGCAAGGAAGCTGTCTCTCAGGTACCCATCTGAATGGGATAACGATTGTAAAGCGCATCGTAAGTGGTACAGGCTTTTCATGCAACGGCATAGCGAACTGACGCTCAGAACACCGGAGCAAACATTCATGAACCGAGTCAAAGCTTTCTGCAAACCCAATGTAGACAAGTTTTTCGCAAATTTGTCTTGTTTGATCGATGTACACAACTTTGACAGTTGTTCCATCTATAATATGGATGAAAGTGGGTTCTCGACTGTGCCAACAAAAATTGGAAAAGTCATCGCTTTGAAAGGTGTGCGGCGTGTGGGACAACTAGAAGCTGCCGAGCGAGGAACCATGGTGACAATGGCTCGCACTGTTGGTGCGAATGGCAATTCAGTCCCGCCGTTCTTTTTATTTCCAAGAAAGAAAATGCAATCAACTTTTTTGGACAATATTTCTCCTGGTACTGCTGGATTTGCGAATGAATCTGGCTGGATGTGCTAGCCAAAGTTTGTCCGATACATTCGTCATTTCATCATGTTCGTGAAACCATCAAAGGATCATCCGGTCTTGCTGTTGATGGACAACCACGTTTCGCACATGTCGGTGGAAGCTCCCGACATTGCAGCTGCAAACGGTGTCCATATCTTGTCTTTCCCACCACACTGCAGCCACTGCCTACAGCCACTGGATGTGTCCTTATTTGGCCCAGTGAAGACTTATTATAAGTCACAATGATCCGCTTGGGAAAAAAACAATGCAAATAAGGTAAGAAAACAAAATATGATTTGTGTTATGATTGTTGTTCTAGTTTTCGTGTTTTTTTTTCAACAGGTTTTGGAAATTCGACACATTGCTGGGCTTGTGTGCGCTACATTGGATTTGGCTTTAACGCCAAAAATAATTAAGGCGGGCTTCGCTGCAACGGGCATTGCTGCATTCAATCCCGACATCTTCACAGAAGCCGATTTTGTTCAAGCTGTTGCACAAAATGAGGAACAAGTTGCTTTTGATGCTGGAATCACCGAAGATGACCATCGACGTATCGTTTTGAACAATACCATGGATATAGCACGCGGAGAAGAGGTGCTAACATCCGAACCCTCTACCTCACGATCCCTATCTCTAATGTCATTGGTGACCAGCAGTTCATCGATTTTGGATGAGATTGGTCCTCTTCAGGCCGCTGCTCCAAAAGAGCCTTCGAATCGTGGACGAAAGCCGATGCAAAGTGCTGAACTGACCTCTCCTGAAAATCGTGCTGTTTTGAAGGAAAAGGCAGCAGCAAAAGCAGCCAAAGGAGCGAAGAAGCCAACACCGCAGAAGCCAACACCGAAGAAGGCAACAACGAAGCGTGCAACACCATCACGAGCGGCCAAGCGCCTCAAACCAACATCACCACCATCTGATGAAGAAACAGATTTTTGCATGATTTGCTTACAGCTGTTGCCGCAGAAATTGACCGCTGCCAACTCGATCAATTGAAATGTATGCAAGCGTCCAGTTCATTTGAAGTGCGCCAACATGAAGGCAAGTTATTTCACTTGCAAACACTGCGAAAGTGACGTGAACGACGACGAGGAATATTTCGATGACGATGATGAATAAAAATCGTTGTCATTTATGGCCATTGAAGGCCATTTTCTTTTGTATTTTTCATTATTTTTGCCATTGAAAGCCTTGATAATAAATAAATCATTAAATCACAACAATTGGTGTGACATTCCTTTCATATTTTCTCATTTCCAGGGAATTTCTTGAGGTGCGTCACAACTGGGCCACTTTTTTTTCGGCCTAAAAAAGTTATCCTGAAAAACTTTGTTCCGAAATTTTTTGAGTAACTCAAATAAACATACTTTCTTTGGAGAAAAGTTGCGTTTGGTTAATAGTTAATAGTTAAATGTTCAACTTTTTAATTTTTCATTTTGTGGAACTGAGGAAAAAATTTTAATTTTTTTCAAAACCCGCATCACAACTGGGTCCCCTCCCCTGCATTTATTACAACAATAGTATGCCTCCTACGAAAGTTCGTTATACTAGCGTAAACGGTTCTGAAGTTATTAACAGTCAAAGTTTGAAAATGTCTTCCTTCATATGTGGGCGGTGTCACGCCCCTTTCACAAAAATTTTATAAAATCGTCAATGGGGCAATCAAATTAATAAATCTACCAAATTTCATCATTGTAGCTGCTTTTATTATTGAATGAACCCATTTTTTACGTTTTTATATTTCGATTTCGAGCATTTCAAATAGCAACCTACCCTGGAAGGAAAGCAACCTATGTGCCAAATTTCATTCAAATATCTCAATTTTTTCTCAAGTTATCGTGTCGACGTATTCCTGTTCATTTTAAGAACTTTGATATATTTGATTTATTTATTTTGTTGACTTTCCCACAGGGTGGGAAGTTAATGTATTTTGGAACGATTTTCCGTCATCCCTTGCCAAATTTGGTTTTGTAACAAACCGGTTTCGGCGTTCCGCCATCCTCAGTGTTTATTTTCGTTCTGATCTTTGTCTATCCGTTGTCTTGTATATATAGTCTGTGGATGCTGTAGCAGTAATCTTAATATGTGTGTGCAAGCGCTGGAGCAGGTAATGTAAATATGCGTCAGTTTATTACGGTGTGTCTATATGGATGCTTGTAATGAGGGTTGCTTTTACACGCTCGGTAGCTACGTGATAGATTGACGCAGGTAGAAATCGCTGATTTTTTCCTTTTGGTTTATTTTGTGTGTTCGTGTGTTTATTGCTACTTGTTTTGGGGATCTACTTGCGGTATTGCCTCAGCTTTAAAGGTTTAAATATCTTGCCAGAGTTAGTGTTTGTTTGCCCGTCAAATGTTTTTAGTTTGTATATGAGTTTTGAGGAAATCTAAAATTTTTTCTTCGTTGTTGGCAGTCAAGAAACAGATGATGTCATCAACTTTCCTAGCGTAAAATGGCACGCCTAACTGGGTTTTCAAAGTCTGCATATATTTTCTTTCCAAGTTCTGCATGAATGCTTCTATGCGAATGGCCGATGTTGGGTTTCCAATTCCAAGTCCGTTTGTTTGCCTATAGGTTTTTTTGTTGAACCGGAAGTAGTTTTGCTTTAGAGTTGTTTTTAGTGTGTTGGTAATTTGTGCAGTTCTGACCTTGTCTTTTGTTTTGTCCATCAGTGTTCTATTGACTATATCCGTTATCTCTGGCAGCGGTATCGAAGGAAATAATTCCTTGATGTCAAACGATACGATCGTGCTGTTTTTTGTGAGTTCCACGGTTTCAAGTCGTTTGATAATTTATGTATATTGGAACGATTTTCCGTCATCCCTTGTTAAATTTGATTTTGAGACAAACCGGTTTCGGCGTTGTGCCATCATCAGTGTCGATTTTCGTTCTGATCTGTTGTGGTCGTTTGTGTTGTATTTATAGTAGGTAGCAGGTAACGTCAGCATGCGTGTCTGTTTGTGTACGTGTGTGCATGTGTTGTGTGTGTACATTCAGAAACGGGGGTGGTTTGCATCGATCGGTTTTTTGTGTGGTTGACTGAGGCTGTTTTGTGCTTATTTGACGGTGCGTGTGTGTTTGTTGTACCTGAGTGGTTGCTTTGTTTTTTGTAAACCAATTTTAAAGGTTCGAATATTGTGTCGGAAACAGTGTTTGTCTGTTCGTTTATTATTCTACCGTCGAATGTTTTTGTTTGTAGATTTCCATGCCTTCAAGTCCGTCCAGACGTCGGCCTTTTGCTTGTACATGTAGGACCTTGACTGTTTTTTTGATGTTTCCGGGGGCATTTATTCTCCACCATGTGGTTCGCAAAAGTTGGACTCTGGTATTATGGTTGGATTCCGCGTCTTTTTGTTGTAATCTTTAATGTGTTCTCTGAAGCTCGTTCTTACTTGTCGTCTTGTTTGTCCTATGTAACTGTGCTGGCATTCACAAGTCAGCTTGTATACACCATGGCTGCTAAACAGATCTTCTGAGTTAGTTTTGGTTCTTAACTTCCGTCCTAAATTGTTCGATGTTTTGAAAGCCGTTTCGTTCGTTCGGACACCATAATACATTATACGTGAAACCATCTGCAACAGCACAAAAAGGCAGCATTAAGACAGTAAGTGGACATACTCCAAAGAACGCCTCTTACACAGGGGGCATACAGGAGAGAACTGAATACGATATATACCACTGCCACAAGCAGTGGATACAAAAAGGCACGAACCAGGGACCACAAAAAAGAGGCAACGAAGAGGAAAATACAAAGATCTGGACGGCAGTGGCATACATAGGAAAAGCGACACAAGATTAACACAGCGTTCAAAACATCGAACAACGTAGGACAGAAACTAAAGACCAACACTAACTCGGAGGAGCGGTTAGCAAACGCGGAGTATACAAACTTACCTGCGAATGCCAATACAGCTACTTAGGAGAACCAGGACAAAAAATTAGTACACGATTCAGAGAGCACCTCAGGGACTACAACAAAAAAACCAGAAATCCACCAACGTACCAGAATCTAACTACGCAAATCACATGTTTGAAAACAAATGCATCCCAGCAAACATCAAAAAAATGGCCCGAATACTTCACATACAGGGAAAAGGCGCCTCAGTGTGCTTGAAAACATGGAAATATACAAACTAAAAACATTTGACGGTAGAATAATAAACGAACAAACAAACACTAACTCTGACAATATATTTGAACCTTTAAAGCTGATTTACAAAAAACGAGGCAATACCGCAAGTACAGTCCCAAAACAAGTACCAATAAACACACGAACACACAAAATAAACCAAAAGGAAAAAATCAGCGATTTCTACCTGCATCAATCTATCACGTAGCTACTGAGCGTGTAAAAGCAACCCTCATTACAGGCATCCATATAAACCCACCGTAATAAACTGACGCATATTCACATTACCTGCTCCAGCGCATGCACACGCATATTAACATTACCTGCTGCAGCATCCACAGACTATATATACAAGACAGCGGATGGACAAAGATCAGAACGAAACTAAACACTGAGGATGGCGGAACGCCATCGTTCCAATATACATCAACTTTGATATATGGAACTCTATATCTATCTCCATTATTTTGTACCGTTACAAAGCACCGTTATATGACCAAAACTATAATACCCGGTGTACTAGTACACGCTGGGTATAAAAATTTCAAAACGATTAGTTGTATCAAGACCACAAAACAAGCTATCCCAATTTATTTTTTGCACGAGATTGTGCAGGTTCGAAAAATCACACCGCTTAGAATTAAAAGAATAGTTTGAGGTGACATTGAAAGTTACGGAATATTTATAAAATTCAAGATCAAGAACTAAGGGAACATGATGCATATCCGAATTTGTAATATGTGACGTGCACTCAATGAAAAGTTTAAGGCATTATTTACAAATATTAAATCTAAAGTACTACCAAGTCTATTCGGAAAAAATTAATATGCTTGATATCAATTACCTGCAGCCAACTGCCAACCTGCTTAGTAAATATTCTAGTTCATTAACTAGAATTTTGTGGGCTTATTCATACCAGTCTGAGCGACTGCAACGTTTCCGCTATCATAAGTAGCAACAACCCTCCAGAACTGTCGATAGCTACATACATACACGAACGAGAGAGATTAGAATTCAGTATTCGGACAGCAATCGTTCAGTTAACATCGCTGTCCTACATTCTCATTTTCTGTTTAACTAATATTCTCAGTTTCCAAATATTAATTGATTTAAATAAAATATAAAACTTTCTGGTAAATAATAGTTTTTATAGTGATATCATAATCCATTTGCGAATTTCGTTTTCAAATAGTACATTTGGGTTGCAGATCATGTACGTACGTGCATGTTAAGAAAATCACCCTTATTTTTTGGGATGTCGCTACTAAAATAAAGGCGCAGCAGCGAAGCAACAACGAGTAAGCAGTGCTCAAAGGAAACCACGAAGAAAAGTGGAAACAAAACTAACATTTGTCAAAGCAATTGTGTAAGTAAATTACATTTATTTTTGGAATAATCAAAGTAACCTCTTTCTGAAGAAAAAGTTTTCAACAAATGCATAAAAGAAATATTAAATTGTTGCCATTTTTCAGGGTTGATTTGTTGTGACTGGAAATGCAGTTTTCATAAATAAATACAGTGAATTTCCAACGGAATGTTTTAGAAGCTGAAACAAGGAAAATGGTGAGCAGGGACACATGACAACAAGGTGGCTAAAATAACAATTTTTCACAAATTTAGTTACTAAGAACTTGCACATTATGTACTCGAATAAGCGAGACACCCGCATGGTTAGTTGCAAAGAACTCCGAAACTTATAACTTTCACCATAAAAAGCTAATGTTTCCTTGAAAAATGTTTTTGGAAGTATGGAATAGATTCTATCTGAGATTAATATATAAATTTTATAATTTTCCACAAAATGTTTTAAAAAAAATTTTAAGAAGTATGACTGTGACTACTAGTAGAATTGACTGCAGGGTACTTAAGAAGCTATCTATTAAATATACTTTACTTAAACTATTTACTTCGGATGCAATTAATGCAGAGCTTGAAATAGTACGTGACCACTTCACATTGCACAGGTTGAAATCACCCAACACGCAGAAATGATCAGCGCCTACTTTGTCCAAGACCAGTGATATAACATTATCAATATGAGCTTTATATAAGTCATATGTACTATTGGGTGAAATGTACGAGGAACAGACAAAGACGGAATCTGTGATGCTTCGAATGTGCACACATATTTGGTCCACTAGACCATTATTATTATTTAATACTATTTTGGAAGCATGATGCATACAATGGGCCACAATGAGAAGTCAATCACCTCGTGCACATCCAGTTTGATTGAGACTTCTATCCTTACGAAAAACGTTGTATAACTTAGAGTCAAAGTACTTTTCGTTGAAAAAGTTTTCATTCAGCCAAGTCTCAATCATTACAAAAACATCATATTCTTGATGTGAACTAAATAACCCCACAAGCTTTGATTTAGTTTTGCCATATTCTGCATATAAATTCTTGGTTGTTTCCGGTCGGCCCCAACCGATTGCCGTCGGACATCGGTTAGAGCACGTCGTTTTTTGAAGTGAACTTGAAAAGTCGCACAACTATATCATCAGGCCACAGCTCAGGCAATAGCATTCTCGTATACGAATGGGCACTAACACCTATCTTGAAATTAAGACGCCTTAATGATTTAGGATCTACATCATTCTAAGTGAGGCAACTGCAGACGATGGAGTTTTCCTCTATGCCAGCGTGTCTAACAATATACTTCTTCATTTCATCAGCTGTTCAAAAGCCGAAAATTTCGATAAATGCAGCCATTTCCTTCTCACAACAGATCTCAACTCATTGTTGTTGCTCGAACCAATAACCAGAGGTTGTACTAATTTATGAGCATTATTTACTTTAGAACTTTTTGGACTAAGACATAACCTTCCCGGCCCCCCAACTTGTACCTCTAAGCAGCGAGTTTAATGTCAAAATCCAAAAAAGAGGGGAGAGAACACCACCTTTAGGTGTGCATAGCATGTCATACCAGTGTTCCCCAGGGATGAAAGTATTTTCCTTCCCTTGAGTAGCTGGTCGATCAGTCCCACCAGGGACCCATTTACACCCAGATTTGTAAGTGCGCTGCAAACGGCGTCTGGGTTAATGTTGTTGAAAGCCGCGTGTTCATAGCTAGATATAAGGTTGCTATCAATAGCAGAAGTGAGGAAAATGCTAATAATCCTCGCTAGAGTTTTAAGTGCGAAGGACGACAGACTGATCAGTATGTAGTTCTTCGCCTCATAATGAGAGGCTTTGCTTGCCTTCGAAAGCCAATCAAGCCGCATAAATATAAGGTTTGAAGCTTTTCATGCCTATGACGGTAACCGGTGAATGCCACTCCCCTGAATGCCATCCGATTCGCTCTCCCCTTGCTGGGCGAAGTTTAGGCTATTACCATAACCGTCGGATACCTCCTTTACCGACTCACGCAGCGGATTGTGTCAAAAGATTTTTGACGTTTGGCTGCATTGTCAGTTATGATTCATTTATGTTTGAAAAAAATGTATTTGAGGAAAAATTTATTTAATTGCAATTTATTTCAACTTAAGTGAAGCGGAAAATAATGCAGCATGTGTCAGATGTGTTAAAATTTTCCAGCTAAGTAAGTGGAATGAATAATAAAGTAACAATACAATTTAAATTCACAAATTTTTTGCTCCAAAGGTTCGTTAGGCAGTTTCGATTAAATAAAAATGCATAGATGCACATTTTAGGCCTAATTTGCCGTAAAATCCCTCCAGGGATTATATAAAAAACAGTCAACAAAACCTGCATTTATGCCTTCGAGTCTTAGCTGAAGGAAAGTACCAAAATGCAATTGCCAAAGACTACATGCTTGGAATGGTGAAATGGTCGAAAGTATTTTCACAACTTCTTGGTGTAATGGAATGTGAATCTTGTAAAAAATGGATAAATATAAAGATAAGTGACGTTGAGCAAATGGAATCTCGTAGTTACTTTTACTATAAGCACATAATAATAGCAAAGCCTTCAACAGCAAATTCTCATCTAAATCCTTTAAAAGGATTTTGTTGATGGTGCCAACACATTCAAATCTGTCTTACGTTTGTCCAATAAATTGCCACAACGTTTAATGGCTTCTAGACATATTTTTGCGATATTCTCGTTGAGCTTCATCTGCTCAACCAACAAAGCGAACTGCTCTCGGTTTGCGGGACGACTTCTGTTGGAAAATATAATTAGCGCATATAATGTTATTTAAAAGCAAATAATTTGCCTCTTATTAAATTCAATTTTAATTTATTTTAATTCACAAATTTGAAAAATGTGTGTCGAATCCGCATCAGATATTCAGCGGATCGCAGTTAGAACCGATGACAGCTCTTGCGAATGCAGTGAATCCGCGAACTGCTTTATTCACGTCTTTCTATTCGCGAACGGCTTTGCCGATCGGTTATGAGAATAGCGGAAGGCATCCGCCGGATACCGTAATAGGCATGAACAATAAAGTTACAATACAAATTAAAGTCTTACATTTTTTGCTCCAAAGGCTCGTAGGGCAACTTCGAAGAAATAAAAATGCATGGGTACATATTTTAGACCTAAATTGCAGTAAAATTCCTCCAGGGATTATATCGAAAACAGTCAACAAAACCTGTGTCTATGCCTTCGAGTCTTAGCTGGAGGAAGTTACAAAAAAGCAATTGCCAAAGACAACATGCTTGGAATGGTAACTAACAGTTCCGAAAGTATTTTCACAACTTCTTGGTGCAATGGAATGTGAATTGAACAATTGGAATCTCGTAGTTACTATTTCTATAAGCACATTAGAATAGCAAAGTCTTCAAGAGCAAATTCTCATCTACATTCTACAAAAGGATGTTGTTAGTGGTCCCAACACATTCAAATCTGCGCTCACGTTCGTCCAATATATTGCCACGACGAATAATGGCGGTGTGGACAAAGTTTTGCTATATTATCGTTGAGTTTCATCTGCTCAACCAACAAATCGAACTGCTTCCGGTTTTCGGGACGACTTGTGTTGGAAAATACAATTAGGGCATATTATTTTTATTCCAAAATAAATAGTTTTCCTTTTATTAAATTCCATCTTAATTAATTTCAATTCACTATTTTGAAAAACATATGTCGAATCCGCGTCAGATATTCAGCGGATCGCAGTTAGAACAAATGACAGCTCTTGCGATTCGATTGCGGTTATGGAAATGCAGTGAATCCACAAACTGCTTTATGCACTTATTTTTTATTCGCGAACTGCTTTGTCTATCGGTTATAAGAATACCATATCTTTGCATATCTTTCCGTCGGATACCGTAATAGGCATGTTTAACTGCCCATTTTAACCCCTGTTGTTGTTGTTACTAATGGGCACCTCCTCCTCCACGTGTTTAATTTGCACGAAATTCAAATGCATTGTTTTCAAGTTTCCGTATAATTCAGATCGCATGAAATATTTCTTATCTTGTTTTATCTGCTTGTCTGCTTATCTCGCGTAAAATGCAAATGTAAAATAAGTATATTCTCTTATAGTAAGGAAGTATAGTATATATATCATAATAAATACACAATATTTAAGTGTATTTATTATATTTTCAAAACATTTAAATTTCAATTATTTAATCTCAATTAAATAGCAAGGGTCATATAGTTGTGGATATTCTGAAAAATGTCGGGCTCGATTTCCTTGATTGCGTTGGAATCGGAACAAATAGCTGTTCAGTTTTGGTTTCAGATATAAAAGGGCTGTTCAAGAAATTGTCAAATTTTGTTTGTACGCTAGATCTTGTCCGTGCTTCTGTCATGCACTCAATAACTCACTTGCAAAAACAAACAAGAGACTGCATTGCCTTGATGAAAAAAATTATAAGTTTTGCTAATTCTTCAGGAAAACGTCACCTGGTTTTCAAAAAGCATCTCAATGAATCTTTAAGTGAACCGTGTGAGATACTTTGGTCAGCAAAACATGATGGTGTTATACAATCATGATGGTGTTATACAAAGACAGTATCACAGATATTGTAAATGCTTTGAAGGAATTCACAACATGGCAAGATACGAAACCGACATCAGAAGCTCGTTCGTTGATAAAGGCAATTTGCGACACAGAATTCATAATTTCAATGATTTGTTTGAGCAATGTTCTTTCAGTAACGCGACCATTGAGTCTACTTTTACAAGCTCCTTCTATTGATTTGAATCATGCTACTGAAGCTTTGAATAGCACACTCAATGTACTCAGAAATTATAGGGCGATTGCGGATGGTCATTTTTCGGAATTGTTTGAAAAAATTACGAGTTTATCTGATCAATTATATTTTGAGATTCATATTCCGCGTCTACTGCCAAAGAAAAGCGATTTTTATATCTTTATTATACCATATTATACTTGACCTTCAAGAAAGATTGCCAGAAGAAACGTTTGACGTTTTTAATTTGAATTTACTTCATATTTCTTGAAAAAAAGGAAAAAATACCGTATATTTGACAGGAGAGTATGAAGTTTGGTCCGAACTTGATTCCAAAATCGGCAGTAGAAGTTCTAGATCACTGCGACGGAAATGCTTTTCCACTGATGAGGATGCTATTGCAAATTCTAGCTACACTGCCAGTCAGTAATGCTTCTCCAGAAAAAAGTTGTTCTACCCTTCGGCTATTAAAAACATGGTTACGAACAACTATGACTACAGAGAGGCTCACTGGTTTAGCACTTTTACACATACATTATGATATCATAATCGATGTTGAAAACATTATAGAAAGATACGCGAAAAAAGGGAAGCGAAAAATTGATTTTATAATATAGAATTGTGTCATAACAGCTTGACGCTAATTTATGAGAAATAATAATGTATACCGTTTCAAAAACATCTTTGTAACAAAACTACATATTTAATCTGTCGACGAATAGATTGAAATGTACTTAATTTCAATAAACATTATTGTTCATCTCTTTTTCCCTTTTTTCCATTGCTCCAATAAATATAGATTCAAAATAACTCAACTTAGTTAAAAGACACAAGTAAAACTCGCTTATCAGAAAGAACTAGTTTCTACTTTTGAGCTGTATAAAATTATTTCTTGATTGCTTTTTGTTCGAATCCTTTCAATTAGTTGAGCTAATTTGAGTGCTTAAAGATAAATTCGTTACGTTTATTCGTAATTATGTAACTGGTGTTCTGAAGTTAATCATTCATTTATATTACTGACTTTCATGGCAATTTGGATTTTGAGCTTTCGGCCATGATCGCCCCCCTCAACTAGAGACCTGTTCACAAGCGAGGATCTTGATTTGACCCTGGTACCAGGCTGCATCAGCACCTCGCGGCGGAGTACGGCCACTAGTCGCCTTTGGTGGTTGGTGCCTTTTCCAAGGAGGTTTGATGTTCTCATCTGACCTCTAGGGTTTGAAGGGGGTTGCACTTTCCCCAGTTGTCACCGCATTGCTTTGGAACTCCGGTAGTAGAGCCACCCCCTCACCAAAGCGTTCCTGGCACTTTGGGACAACGTATCCAGTGAAACACCCCCTTATTCCTTCAAGACCTTCGTGGCCTTTCTTTTGTCCCGTTGCCGATGGCAACAACATCGACCTTTCCCAGCTCGTGGAAGATAGCGAAAGTCATTCCAGTTGCTAAGAAACCGTCGGCCACATTGTCGACAGATTTTCGCCTGATCAGCATATTGCCAGTATTGTCAAAAATCTGGGAGAAATTAACGGCTGCGCAAATCACGGAGTACCTTAATGCCAATAGACTCCTAAGTGAAAATCAGTCTGGGTACAGAGCTTTTCATAGTTGCAATACCGCCTTGCTTAAAATTATTGAAGACATACGTCCAGCGTATGACCGAGGCGATTTAACTGTTCTGGTGCTTTTAGATTTTTCAAAAGCTTTCGATACAGTAGATCATTCTTTTCTTTTAATAAAACTAAGTAAATACTTCGGTTTCTCATGTAGTGCTGTGAGGTTGCTAGAAAATTATCTACGTAATCGGTGGCAGAAAGTAGTGGTCGGCAACAGTTGCTCAGAAATGAAGCGTCTTTATTCGGGGGTGCCACAGGGGTCAATACTTGGTCCGATCTTGTTTACGATGTTCATTAAAGATATGACTCATTGCTGCAGGAGTGTATTGATACACTTATATGCTGATGACGCTCAGGTATACTTATCTCGCCCGATTGGTTTATCAGAGGACTTAGTTTTCAGAATGAATGAAGACCTTGAAAGTATCTCTTCTTGGGCAACTGATAACAAACTAAACCTTAACGCGTCCAAAACAAATGCCACGTGTTTTACATATTCCTGGCAATTGGTTGAAACATTGCCATCACTTTCCTTACAAGGCGTGTCAGTCTGTTATGAGCCCGTTGTTACTAGCCTTGGGTTTAAATTAAATTCTTATCTTGGGTGCAAGGACCATATAAACTATATTTTGAGCAAAATATACTTTGTATTAAGAAAGTTGTGGTACTCTGCGGACTTTGTTCCAATAAATGTTAAATTAAAGCTGGTGAAAACTCTTATAGTTCCACTGATATCATTTGGGGCGACCGTATTCAGCAATATTGATTGTGAATCACAGAGAAAGTTGCAACTTGCGTTAAATAACTGTGCTAGATATATATTTTCCAAACGCAAATTTGACCATATATCGGAGTTCTCCATCAAAATTCTTAATTGCAGTCTTGTGAATTTTCTTAATTACCGCAATTTAGCTTTCTTATATGAACTAATTCATAGATTATCTTTTATAGATTATCTTTTTAGAAATCTAAGTTTTTCTCGATCAGACAGAACTTGCAATCTTATAGTTCCATGGTACAGATATCTCACATCATCTAGAACATTCTTTGTTAGTGCTATCAAACTTTGGAACTCATTACCAAATAAAATAAAAAATGAACGCAATAGTAGACGCTTTAAATTGGCATTATTTGAATTTTTGCAATAGTAAGGAAAAGTATATAACTGGTTCCCACAACTTCATTTTATTAATATTAGTTCTATTAAACTAATCTAGATAATCAATTTAATATAAAACATGCATACAATACATAAATACATGTCTAGTACGATCTATATAATTTTTCTTCTCTTTTCTTTTGTTGTCTTAACTCATTTTCAAAAAACTTGTATAATTAAGTAATTTACTGTATTGTAATCATACTTTAACATATATATACTTATTATCTTTATTTCCAAATGTTGATGTACTCTAAGAGACAATAGTCTTACTTGTACAAAATGATTAAATAAATTAAATTAAATTAAATTAAAGCACCACCCACTACTTCACAAATATGCCGAGGTAAAGGGTGTTTTTTTTAAGGGTATAGAACTTCGAATTGAAATAAAACACAAGAAAATCGTTTTAAGGTCCATCAATTTGGCTTTATTGGAAGGATAATTTTATGCCATTAATGTTTAAATATGATTTCGGGCATGTGGCCGCCGCGGCTGGCTCGAATAAAGCCAATTCTACAGGTCCAATTTTCAACCACTTTTTCGAGCATATGGGGCCGTATGTCGGCAATAACGCCACGAATGTTGGCTTCCCCTAACGTTTCTGGTTTGTTGGTGTAGACGAGCGACTTCACATATCCCCAAAGAAAATAATCCAATGGTGTCAAATCACACGACCTTGGTGGCCAATTGACAGGTCCATTCCGCGAAATTATGCGCTCATCGAATGTTTCCTTCAATAAATCGATTGTGACGTGCGCTGTGTGGCATGTAGCGCCGTCTTGTTGGAACCACAACTCGTCCACATTCATGCCATCCAATTCGGGAACAAAATAGTCGGTTATCATGGCTCTATACCGGTCTCCATTAACGGTATCTGCCTCTCCAGCATTATTGCGGAAGAAGTATGGCCCAATGACTCCACCAGCCCATAGAGCACACCAAACAGTCAGTTTTTGTGGATGTAATGGCGTTTCAAGGGTCTCATGTGGATTCTCTTCACTCCAAATGCGGCAATTTTGCTTGTTGACGTAGCCATTCAACCAAAAATGAGCCTCATCACTGAACAAAATTTTGCGATGAAAATCAGCATCGAAATCAATCTCATTTTCGGCCCATACACCAAAATCACGACGCATTGCATGGTCTCGCGGCTTTAATTCTTGCACAAGCTGGATCTTGTAAGGTCGCAAGCCAAGATCTTTGCGCAAAATCTTCCATAAAGTTGATGGACAAAGCTCCAATTGCTGTGCACGGTGGCGAATCGATTCATTCGGGTCCTCTTCAACACTTTGCTCTACAGCGGCAATTGTTTCTTCGGTGCGCACTGTTCGACGTCTCTGCGGATGCGTATTATCACATAGAGTAAACGTAGTGCGAAAACGATCCATGGTTAACCGAATTAATTGCTCTGATGGACGCTTATGTCGACCATAAAATGGACGGAGCTCACGGTAAACTTCGCGAACTGAACCATTATTTTCGAAATAAATTTGCACGATTTGAAAGCGTTGTCCTTTTGTCAACCTGTTCATGATGAAATGGCAAACCAAACTGAACATAAATGACATTAGAGTTGCCAGATTTGACCACAAAATGCCAGTTTTATCTCTATTCGAAAAACAAACCTGTAAAAAAAACACCCTTTACTTGTTAGACAAGCTAACACTCACAACAGTAGCCACAAGGGCTCGCGTGCTTATTTTCTAGAAAAAACTCAGTCGTTCTTAGACGAAGGTTCGTCTGTGACTCTTATAGAAACGGAAATTTATAATAATTTCTTTGTGAAGGGTGAAAAGGGGACTTTCTGCTTGCGCTGGACTGGTAATACCACTTGTGTCAAGGAAAATTCGGACAAGGCCTGCATAGAGAATTCGAGTATTACCAATAACACTAGTCAACAAGAGAAATTACTTTGAAGTCTAACTATTTAATTTCGATGTATTATGGCCCCCTAAGTACAAAAACACCCAAAATTTAAAATTCTATGGATCCTTTTTTTTATTTTTTTTCTTTTTCTAAAATCACGAATTTTTACAGAGGTCTTTCCATTTATTTTATCATATGTTGGAAATTACTTATCTAAATTCGTTGAGAGAAACACAAGTGGATACACCGCAAAATTTTCTTCAAGTCTTGATAAAAACAATTTTTTATATGATCGACGGTTGTGGAGTTATTCACATAAAAATGTAAAAAAAAATTTTTTTTTGCAAAATCGAAAATTTTTTTATTTTTCAAAAATTTATAAGAAATTGAAGGTTTTAAAAACTTACCGTTTTTATTTCACGGTCTTAAAACTGTAAGCATTATAAATAATTGAAACCTTATTTCGTGAAAATACATGAATAAATGTTGGTTTTATTGACAATAAAGTGAAAATACCCAATTTAGAGAAAATTTTGCATATCAAGCCTATTATTGTTTTTGACAAACAAATTATTTAGGTATGACATTTTGCGCAACTTTGTCTTTTTAAAGCTTACTACGGCCATCGCCAGAAATTATAAAACTCCATAATGACACTCAAGAAATTTTTCACCGTCAATTTTTCTTAAGGCAAAACGCAAATCATAAGAACAAATGCCTCATACTGTATGGAAAATTCAAGTTGCCAACGCGGGTTTTCGTAAGAAATAAGTATGGTCATGTATATTTGCTATCAAATATATACAACTTTTGCCTTGAGGCATTTTTCGCGATGTTCTTAGAATGCTTAGATCATAAAAACAAAAAAATCAAATTATCACTCCGTCATAGAAACTGTTATACCTACCTACTGAACATCCCAGCCTGCACAGGCCATTTCCCATAGCATGTGAAGTTTTTTTGAAAACCCCTTTTTTTCAAACCCTTTCGCAGGTAGTGGTTAAAAAATTTACAGACTCATTAGATGCCTGGCCTGTATGGTATATTTTCGCCGATTGTGACAAACTTAACGAAAAAAAAAGATACATACTTTTGAAAATCGAAGTGGCCTGCGACTATTTAAAGTAATTCATTTAGTTCATTCAATGTTATTTAACTAGCATTCCTGATCGCGAAAAATCAAGTTGTCACCAACAGTAAAAAACTATTAATTGGTTAGTGAATTTTAAAACTTGAATAATAACAGTAGAAAATTTGTGTGCAAAAATGACCCGAATATATTTTGTTATGTGTGTGGTCTTTACACTACAGCAAAATGGCGGAGAAATTTCACTATTTCACTACAAAATTCATATAAGGATTATTTTAAAATAGATGTTGAGAATTTGAGCCAATATTGGACGCCAAATTCAATTTGTGATAGCTGTATATATATTTTAAAGAAATGGAAATCCTATCCTCAGTAAGTAACAATTACATTTATTAATTAAAAATATTTATGATACTCATTTTTCACAGAGAAAGCATGCAAATTTAAAAACCTAGGATGTGGAGAGAAACATGTGATCATGATAGGTTAGGTTAGGTTAAGGTGGCTGCCTCTCTGCATCGCCGAGAAGCGCACTTAGGCCAAATGGCCCACTGTGATACCACTGAACGGGTTGCGATAATGGGCACCTCCTCCTCCACGTGTTTAATTTGCACGAAATTCAAATGCATTGTTTTCAAGTTTCCGTATAATTCAGATCGCATGAAATATTTCTTATCTTGTTTTATCTGCTTGTCTGCTTATCTCGCGTAAAATGCAAATGTAAAATAAGTATATTCTCTTATAGTAAGGAAGTATAGTATATATATCATAATAAATACACAATATTTAAGTGTATTTATTATATTTTCAAAACATTTAAATTTCAATTATTTAATCTCAATTAAATAGCAAGGGTCATATAGTTGTGGATATTCTGAAAAATGTCGGGCTCGATTTCCTTGATTGCGTTGGAATCGGAACAAATAGCTGTTCAGTTTTGGTTTCAGATATAAAAGGGGCTGTTCAAGAAATTGTCAAATTTTGTTTGTACGCTAGATCTTGTCCGTGCTTCTGTCATGCACTCAATAACTCACTTGCAAAAACCTCAAATGTTCCTCAAACAAGAGACTGCATTGCCTTGATGAAAAAAATTATAAGTTTTGCTAATTCTTCAGGAAAACGTCACCTGGTTTTCAAAAAGCATCTCAATGAATCTTTAAGTGAACCGTGTGAGATACTTTGGTCAGCAAAACATGATGGTGTTATACAATTTGAAGACAGTATCACAGATATTGTAAATGCTTTGAAGGAATTCACAACATGGCAAGATACGAAACCGACATCAGAAGCTCGTTCGTTGATAAAGGCAATTTGCGACACAGAATTCATAATTTCAATGATTTGTTTGAGCAATGTTCTTTCAGTAACGCGACCATTGAGTCTACTTTTACAAGCTCCTTCTATTGATTTGAATCATGCTACTGAAGCTTTGAATAGCACACTCAATGTACTCAGAAATTATAGGGCGAATGCGGATGGTCATTTTTCGGAATTGTTTGAAAAAATTACGAGTTTATCTGATCAATTATATTTTGAGATTCATATTCCGCGTCTACTGCCAAAGAAAAGCGATTTTTATATCTTTATTATACCATATTATACTTGACCTTCAAGAAAGATTGCCAGAAGAAACGTTTGACGTTTTTAATTTGAATTTACTTCATATTTCTTGAAAAAAAGGAAAAAATACCGTATATTTGACAGGAGAGTATGAAGTTTGGTCCGAACTTGATTCCAAAATCGGCAGTAGAAGTTCTAGATCACTGCGACGGAAATGCTTTTCCACTGATGAGGATGCTATTGCAAATTCTAGCTACACTGCCAGTCAGTAATGCTTCTCCAGAAAAAAGTTGTTCTACCCTTCGGCTATTAAAAACATGGTTACGAACAACTATGACTACAGAGAGGCTCACTGGTTTAGCACTTTTACACATACATTATGATATCATAATCGATGTTGAAAACATTATAGAAAGATACGCGAAAAAAGGGAAGCGAAAAATTGATTTTATAATATAGAATTGTGTCATAACAGCTTGACGCTAATTTATGAGAAATAATAATGTATACCGTTTCAAAAACATCTTTGTAACAAAACTACATATTTAATCTGTCGACGAATAGATTGAAATGTACTTAATTTCAATAAACATTATTGTTCATCTCTTTTCCCCTTTTTTCCATTGCTCCAATAAATATAGATTCAAAATAACTCAACTTAGTTAAAAGACACAAGTAAAACTCGCTTATCAGAAAGAACTAGTTTCTACTTTTGAGCTGTATAAAATTATTTCTTGATTGCTTTTTGTTCGAATCCTTTCAATTAGTTGAGCTAATTTGAGTGCTTAAAGATAAATTCGTTACGTTTATTCGTAATTATGTAACTGGTGTTCTGAAGTTAATCATTCATTTATATTACTGACTTTCATGGCAATTTGGATTTTGAGCTTTCGGCCATGATCGCCCCCCTCAACTAGAGACCTGTTCACAAGCGAGGATCTTGATTTGACCCTGGTACCAGGCTGCATCAGCACCTCGCGGCGGAGTACGGCCACTAGTCGCCTTTGGTGGTTGGTGCCTTTTCCAAGGAGGTTTGATGTTCTCATCTGACCTCTAGGGTTTGAAGGGGGTTGCACTTTCCCCAGTTGTCACCGCATTGCTTTGGAACTCCGGTAGTAGAGCCACCCCCTCACCAAAGCGTTCCTGGCACTTTGGGACAACGTATCCAGTGAAACACCCCCTTATTCCTTCAAGACCTTCGTGGCCTTTCTTTTGTCCCGTTGCCGATGGCAACAACATCGACCTTTCCCAGCTCGTGGAAGATAGCGAAAGTCATTCCAGTTGCTAAGAAACCGTCGGCCACATTGTCGACAGATTTTCGCCCGATCAGCATATTGCCAGTATTGTCAAAAATCTGGGAGAAATTAACGGCTGCGCAAATCACGGAGTACCTTAATGCCAATAGACTCCTAAGTGAAAGTCAGTCTGGGTACAGAGCTTTTCATAGTTGCAATACCGCCTTGCTTAAAATTATTGAAGACATACGTCCAGCGTATGACCGAGGCGATTTAACTGTTCTGGTGCTTTTAGATTTTTCAAAAGCTTTCGATACAGTAGATCATTCTTTTCTTTTAATAAAACTAAGTAAATACTTCGGTTTCTCATGTAGTGCTGTGAGGTTGCTAGAAAATTATCTACGTAATCGGTGGCAGAAAGTAGTGGTCGGCAACAGTTGCTCAGAAATGAAGCGTCTTGATTCGGGGGTGCCACAGGGGTCAATACTTGGTCCGATCTTGTTTACGATGTTCATTAAAGATATGACTCATTGCTGCAGGAGTGTATTGATACACTTATATGCTGATGACGCTCAGGTATACTTATCTCGCCCGATTGGTTTATCAGAGGACTTAGTTTTCAGAATGAATGAAGACCTTGAAAGTATCTCTTCTTGGGCAACTGATAACAAACTAAACCTTAACGCGTCCAAAACAAAGGCCACGTGTTTTACATATTCCTGGCAATTGGTTGAAACATTGCCATCACTTTCCTTACAAGGCGTGTCAGTCTGTTATGAGCCCGTTGTTACTAGCCTTGGGTTTAAATTAAATTCTTATCTTGGGTGCAAGGACCATATAAACTATATTTTGAGCAAAATATACTTTGTATTAAGAAAGTTGTGGTACTCTGCGGACTTTGTTCCAATAAATGTTAAATTAAAGCTGGTGAAAACTCTTATAGTTCCACTGATATCATTTGGGGCGACCGTATTCAGCAATATTGATTGTGAATCACAGAGAAAGTTGCAACTTGCGTTAAATAACTGTGCTAGATATATATTTTCCAAACGCAAATTTGACCATATATCGGAGTTCTCCATCAAAATTCTTAATTGCAGTCTTGTGAATTTTCTTAATTACCGCAATTTAGCTTTCTTATATGAACTAATTCATAGATTATCTTTTATAGATTATCTTTTTAGAAATCTAAGTTTTTCTCGATCAGACAGAACTTGCAATCTTATAGTTCCATGGTACAGATATCTCACATCATCTAGAACATTCTTTGTTAGTGCTATCAAACTTTGGAACTCATTACCAAATAAAATAAAAAATGAACGCAATAGTAGACGCTTTAAATTGGCATTATTTGAATTTTTGCAATAGTAAGGAAAAGTATATAACTGGTTCCCACAACTTCATTTTATTAATATTAGTTCTATTAAACTAATCTAGATAATCAATTTAATATAAAACATGCATACAATACATAAATACATGTCTAGTACGATCTATATAATTTTTCTTCTCTTTTCTTTTGTTGTCTTAACTCATTTTCAAAAAACTTGTATAATTAAGTAATTTACTGTATTGTAATCATACTTTAACATATATATACTTATTATCTTTATTTCCAAATGTTGATGTACTCTAAGAGACAATAGTCTTACTTGTACAAAATGATTAAATAAATTAAATTAAATTAAATTAAAGCACCACCCACTACTTCACAAATATGCCGAGGTACTTGTTAGACAAGCTAACACTCACAACAGTAGCCACAAGGGCTCGCTTGCTTATTTTCTAGAAAAAACTCAGTCGTTCTTAGACGAAGGTTCGTCTGTGACTCTTATAGAAACGGAAATTTATAATAATTTCTTTGTGAAGGGTGAAAAGGGGACTTTCTGCTTGCGCTGGACTGGTAATACCACTTGTGTCAAGGAAAATTCGGACAAGGCCTGCATAGAGAATTCGAGTATTACCAATAACACTAGTCAACAAGAGAAATTACTTTGAAGTCTAACTATTTAATTTCGATGTATTATGGCCCCTTAAGTACAAAAACACCCAAAATTTAAAATTCTATGGATCCTTTTTTTTATTTTTTCTTTTTCTAAAATCACGAATTTTCACAGAGGTCTTTCCATTTATTTTATCATATCTTGGAAATTACTTATCTAAATTCGTTGAGAGAAACACAAGTGGATACACCGCAAAATTTTCTTCAAGTCTTGATAAAAACAATTTTTTATATGATCGACGGTTGTGGAGTTATTCACATAAAAATGTAAAAAAAAATTTTTTTTTGCAAAATCGAAAATTTTTTTATTTTTCAAAAATTTATAAAAAATTGAAGGTTTTAAAAACTTACCGTTTTTATTTCACGGTCTTAAAACTGTAAGCATTATAAATAATTGAAACCTTATTTCGTGAAAATACATGAATAAATGTTGGTTTTATTGACAATAAAGTGAAAATACCCAATTTAGAGAAAATTTTGCATATCAAGCCTATTATTGTTTTTGACAAACAAATTATTTAGGTATGACATTTTGCGCAACTTTGTCTTTTTAAAGCTTACTACGGCCATCGCCAGAGATTATAAAACTCCATAATGACACTCAAGAAATTTTTCACCGTCAATTTTTCTTAAGGCAAAACGCAAATCATAAGAACAAATGCCTCATACTGTATGGAAAATTCAAGTTGCCAACGCGGGTTTTCGTAAGAAATAAGTATGGTCATGTATATTTGCTATCAAATATATACAACTTTTGCCTTGAGGCATTTTTCGCGATGTTCTTAGAATGCTTAGATCATAAAAACAAAAAAATCAAATTATCACTCCGTCATAGAAACTGTTATACCTACCTACTGAACATCCCAGCCTGCACAGGCCATTTCCCATAGCATGTGAAGTTTTTTTGAAAACCCCTTTTTTTCAAACCCTTTCGCAGGTAGTGGTTAAAAAATTTACAGACTCATTAGATGCCTGGCCTGTATGGTATATTTTCGCCGATTGTGACAAACTTAACGAAAAAAAAAGATACATACTTTTGAAAATCGAAGTGGCCTGCGACTATTTAAAGTAATTCATTTAGTTCATTCAATGTTATTTAACTAGCATTCCTGATCGCGAAAAATCAAGTTGTCACCAACAGTAAAAAACTATTAATTGGTTAGTGAATTTTAAAACTTGAATAATAACAGTAGAAAATTTGTGTGCAAAAATGACCCGAATATATTTTGTTATGTGTGTGGTCTTTACACTACAGCAAAATGGCGGAGAAATTTCACTATTTCACTACAAAATTCATATAAGGATTATTTTAAAATAGATGTTGAGAATTTGAGCCAATATTGGACGCCAAATTCAATTTGTGATAGCTGTATATATATTTTAAAGAAATGGAAATCCTATCCTCAGTAAGTAACAATTACATTTATTAATTAAAAATATTTATGATACTCATTTTTCACAGAGAAAGCATGCAAATTTAAAAACCTAGGATGTGGAGAGAAACATGTGATCATGATAGGTTAGGTTAGGTTAAGGTGGCTGCCTCTCTGCATCGCCGAGAAGCGCACTTAGGCCAAATGGCCCACTGTGATACCACTGAACGGGTTGCGATAATGGGCACCTCCTCCTCCACGTGTTTAATTTGCACGAAATTCAAATGCATTGTTTTCAAGTTTCCGTATAATTCAGATCGCATGAAATATTTCTTATCTTGTTTTATCTGCTTGTCTGCTTATCTCGCGTAAAATGCAAATGTAAAATAAGTATATTCTCTTATAGTAAGGAAGTATAGTATATATATCATAATAAATACACAATATTTAAGTGTATTTATTATATTTTCAAAACATTTAAATTTCAATTATTTAATCTCAATTAAATAGCAAGGGTCATATAGTTGTGGATATTCTGAAAAATGTCGGGCTCGATTTCCTTGATTGCGTTGGAATCGGAACAAATAGCTGTTCAGTTTTGGTTTCAGATATAAAAGGGGCTGTTCAAGAAATTGTCAAATTTTGTTTGTACGCTAGATCTTGTCCGTGCTTCTGTCATGCACTCAATAACTCACTTGCAAAAACCTCAAATGTTCCTCAAACAAGAGACTGCATTGCCTTGATGAAAAAAATTATAAGTTTTGCTAATTCTTCAGGAAAACGTCACCTGGTTTTCAAAAAGCATCTCAATGAATCTTTAAGTGAACCGTGTGAGATACTTTGGTCAGCAAAACATGATGGTGTTATACAATTTGAAGACAGTATCACAGATATTGTAAATGCTTTGAAGGAATTCACAACATGGCAAGATACGAAACCGACATCAGAAGCTCGTTCGTTGATAAAGGCAATTTGCGACACAGAATTCATAACGCGACCATTGAGTCTACTTTTACAAGCTCCTTCTATTGATTTGAATCATGCTACTGAAGCTTTGAATAGCACACTCAATGTACTCAGAAATTATAGGGCGAATGCGGATGGTCATTTTTCGGAATTGTTTGAAAAAATTACGAGTTTATCTGATCAATTATATTTTGAGATTCATATTCCGCGTCTACTGCCAAAGAAAAGCGATTTTTATATCTTTATTATACCATATTATACTTGACCTTCAAGAAAGATTGCCAGAAGAAACGTTTGACGTTTTTAATTTGAATTTACTTCATATTTCTTGAAAAAAAGGAAAAAATACCGTATATTTGACAGGAGAGTATGAAGTTTGGTCCGAACTTGATTCCAAAATCGGCAGTAGAAGTTCTAGATCACTGCGACGGAAATGCTTTTCCACTGATGAGGATGCTATTGCAAATTCTAGCTACACTGCCAGTCAGTAATGCTTCTCCAGAAAAAAGTTGTTCTACCCTTCGGCTATTAAAAACATGGTTACGAACAACTATGACTACAGAGAGGCTCACTGGTTTAGCACTTTTACACATACATTATGATATCATAATCGATGTTGAAAACATTATAGAAAGATACGCGAAAAAAGGGAAGCGAAAAATTGATTTTATAATATAGAATTGTGTCATAACAGCTTGACGCTAATTTATGAGAAATAATAATGTATACCGTTTCAAAAACATCTTTGTAACAAAACTACATATTTAATCTGTCGACGAATAGATTGAAATGTACTTAATTTCAATAAACATTATTGTTCATCTCTTTTCCCCTTTTTTCCATTGCTCCAATAAATATAGATTCAAAATAACTCAACTTAGTTAAAAGACACAAGTAAAACTCGCTTATCAGAAAGAACTAGTTTCTACTTTTGAGCTGTATAAAATTATTTCTTGATTGCTTTTTGTTCGAATCCTTTCAATTAGTTGAGCTAATTTGAGTGCTTAAAGATAAATTCCTTACGTTTATTCGTAATTATGTAACTGGTGTTCTGAAGTTAATCATTCATTTATATTACTGACTTTCATGGCAATTTGGATTTTGAGCTTTCGGCCATGATCGCCCCCCTCAACTAGAGACCTGTTCACAAGCGAGGATCTTGATTTGACCCTGGTACCAGGCTGCATCAGCACCTCGCGGCGGAGTACGGCCACTAGTCGCCTTTGGTGGTTGGTGCCTTTTCCAAGGAGGTTTGATGTTCTCATCTGACCTCTAGGGTTTGAAGGGGGTTGCACTTTCCCCAGTTGTCACCGCATTGCTTTGGAACTCCGGTAGTAGAGCCACCCCCTCACCAAAGCGTTCCTGGCACTTTGGGACAACGTATCCAGTGAAACACCCCCTTATTCCTTCAAGACCTTCGTGGCCTTTCTTTTGTCCCGTTGCCGATGGCAACAACATCGACCTTTCCCAGCTCGTGGAAGATAGCGAAAGTCATTCCAGTTGCTAAGAAACCGTCGGCCACATTGTCGACAGATTTTCGCCCGATCAGCATATTGCCAGTATTGTCAAAAATCTGGGAGAAATTAACGGCTGCGCAAATCACGGAGTACCTTAATGCCAATAGACTCCTAAGTGAAAGTCAGTCTGGGTACAGAGCTTTTCATAGTTGCAATACCGCCTTGCTTAAAATTATTGAAGACATACGTCCAGCGTATGACCGAGGCGATTTAACTGTTCTGGTGCTTTTAGATTTTTCAAAAGCTTTCGATACAGTAGATCATTCTTTTCTTTTAATAAAACTAAGTAAATACTTCGGTTTCTCATGTAGTGCTGTGAGGTTGCTAGAAAATTATCTACGTAATCGGTGGCAGAAAGTAGTGGTCGGCAACAGTTGCTCAGAAATGAAGCGTCTTGATTCGGGGGTGCCACAGGGGTCAATACTTGGTCCGATCTTGTTTACGATGTTCATTAAAGATATGACTCATTGCTGCAGGAGTGTATTGATACACTTATATGCTGATGACGCTCAGGTATACTTATCTCGCCCGATTGGTTTATCAGAGGACTTAGTTTTCAGAATGAATGAAGACCTTGAAAGTATCTCTTCTTGGGCAACTGATAACAAACTAAACCTTAACGCGTCCAAAACAAAGGCCACGTGTTTTACATATTCCTGGCAATTGGTTGAAACATTGCCATCACTTTCCTTACAAGGCGTGTCAGTCTGTTATGAGCCCGTTGTTACTAGCCTTGGGTTTAAATTAAATTCTTATCTTGGGTGCAAGGACCATATAAACTATATTTTGCTCAAAATATACTTTGTATTAAGAAAGTTGTGGTACTCTGCGGACTTTGTTCCAATAAATGTTAAATTAAAGCTGGTGAAAACTCTTATAGTTCCACTGATATCATTTGGGGCGACCGTATTCAGCAATATTGATTGTGAATCACAGAGAAAGTTGCAACTTGCGTTAAATAACTGTGCTAGATATATATTTTCCAAACGCAAATTTGACCATATATCGGAGTTCTCCATCAAAATTCTTAATTGCAGTCTTGTGAATTTTCTTAATTACCGCAATTTAGCTTTCTTATATGAACTAATTCATAGATTATCTTTTATAGATTATCTTTTTAGAAATCTAAGTTTTTCTCGATCAGACAGAACTTGCAATCTTATAGTTCCATGGTACAGATATCTCACATCATCTAGAACATTCTTTGTTAGTGCTATCAAACTTTGGAACTCATTACCAAATAAAATAAAAAATGAACGCAATAGTAGACGCTTTAAATTGGCATTATTTGAATTTTTGCAATAGTAAGGAAAAGTATATAACTGGTTCCCACAACTTCATTTTATTAATATTAGTTCTATTAAACTAATCTAGATAATCAATTTAATATAAAACATGCATACAATACATAAATACATGTCTAGTACGATCTATATATTTTTTCTTCTCTTTTCTTTTGTTGTCTTAACTCATTTTCAAAAAACTTGTATAATTAAGTAATTTACTGTATTGTAATCATACTTTAACATATATATACTTATTATCTTTATTTCCAAATGTTGATGTACTCTAAGAGACAATAGTCTTACTTGTACAAAATGATTAAATAAATTAAATTAAATTAAATTAAAGCACCACCCACTACTTCACAAATATGCCGAGGTACTTGTTAGACAAGCTAACACTCACAACAGTAGCCACAAGGGCTCGCTTGCTTATTTTCTAGAAAAAACTCAGTCGTTCTTAGACGAAGGTTCGTCTGTGACTCTTATAGAAACGGAAATTTATAATAATTTCTTTGTGAAGGGTGAAAAGGGGACTTTCTGCTTGCGCTGGACTGGTAATACCACTTGTGTCAAGGAAAATTCGGACAAGGCCTGCATAGAGAATTCGAGTATTACCAATAACACTAGTCAACAAGAGAAATTACTTTGAAGTCTAACTATTTAATTTCGATGTATTATGGCCCCTTAAGTACAAAAACACCCAAAATTTAAAATTCTATGGATCCTTTTTTTTATTTTTTTTCTTTTTCTAAAATCACGAATTTTCACAGAGGTCTTTCCATTTATTTTATCATATCTTGGAAATTACTTATCTAAATTCGTTGAGAGAAACACAAGTGGATACACCGCAAAATTTTCTTCAAGTCTTGATAAAAACAATTTTTTATATGATCGACGGTTGTGGAGTTATTCACATAAAAATGTAAAAAAAAATTTTTTTTTGCAAAATCGAAAATTTTTTTATTTTTCAAAAATTTATAAAAAATTGAAGGTTTTAAAAACTTACCGTTTTTATTTCACGGTCTTAAAACTGTAAGCATTATAAATAATTGAAACCTTATTTCGTGAAAATACATGAATAAATGTTGGTTTTATTGACAATAAAGTGAAAATACCCAATTTAGAGAAAATTTTGCATATCAAGCCTATTATTGTTTTTGACAAACAAATTATTTAGGTATGACATTTTGCGCAACTTTGTCTTTTTAAAGCTTACTACGGCCATCGCCAGAGATTATAAAACTCCATAATGACACTCAAGAAATTTTTCACCGTCAATTTTTCTTAAGGCAAAACGCAAATCATAAGAACAAATGCCTCATACTGTATGGAAAATTCAAGTTGCCAACGCGGGTTTTCGTAAGAAATAAGTATGGTCATGTATATTTGCTATCAAATATATACAACTTTTGCCTTGAGGCATTTTTCGCGATGTTCTTAGAATGCTTAGATCATAAAAACAAAAAAATCAAATTATCACTCCGTCATAGAAACTGTTATACCTACCTACTGAACATCCCAGCCTGCACAGGCCATTTCCCATAGCATGTGAAGTTTTTTTGAAAACCCCTTTTTTTCAAACCCTTTCGCAGGTAGTGGTTAAAAAATTTACAGACTCATTAGATGCCTGGCCTGTATGGTATATTTTCGCCGATTGTGACAAACTTAACGAAAAAAAAAGATACATACTTTTGAAAATCGAAGTGGCCTGCGACTATTTAAAGTAATTCATTTAGTTCATTCAATGTTATTTAACTAGCATTCCTGATCGCGAAAAATCAAGTTGTCACCAACAGTAAAAAACTATTAATTGGTTAGTGAATTTTAAAACTTGAATAATAACAGTAGAAAATTTGTGTGCAAAAATGACCCGAATATATTTTGTTATGTGTGTGGTCTTTACACTACAGCAAAATGGCGGAGAAATTTCACTATTTCACTACAAAATTCATATAAGGATTATTTTAAAATAGATGTTGAGAATTTGAGCCAATATTGGACGCCAAATTCAATTTGTGATAGCTGTATATATATTTTAAAGAAATGGAAATCCTATCCTCAGTAAGTAACAATTACATTTATTAATTAAAAATATTTATGATACTCATTTTTCACAGAGAAAGCATGCAAATTTAAAAACCTAGGATGTGGAGAGAAACATGTGATCATGATAGGTTAGGTTAGGTTAAGGTGGCTGCCTCTCTGCATCGCCGAGAAGCGCACTTAGGCCAAATGGCCCACTGTGATACCACTGAACGGGTTGCGACCCTTCCTCCTTTGTTAAACATTCATAAAGTCGAACCACCCTGTCCGCTTAATAAAGCGCAGAATGTCTCCGATTTCGGCAGAGCCCAGCTCCGCTAAACTAGCGAGTATGCACTTGTTAAGGCACTCCGAACGGGTCCTGGCTAGTGTAGGGCAGCTGCAGAGGAAGTGTTCAACACTTTCTATTTCCTCCTCGTCCCTGCAGCTGCGACAGAAGTCATTTGAAGGGGCCCCCATGCGTTCAGCATGTTTTCCCATTAGACAATTTCCGGTGAGTACCCCGATCAAGGGGGCTAAGAAGGATCGTTTTAGATTGAGTATGGACTCGGTCCGTTTCCTACATATGCAGGGCCACGTTTGCCTGGACACCTCACATGTCGTCTCCCTAGTCCATCTAGAATTAGCTTTTTCTTCGAAATCGCGTAGGAGCCAGAGCTTAGTCGTGGCAAGAGGGGTGGAGATGTTCCTTGTTAGGTTCAACTCTGATTGCTCTGTAGCCTTCCTTGCCAGCTCATCAGCAGCGCAGTTTCCAGGTATGTCTCTGTGCCCAGGGACCCATATCACTGCTGTGGGGCACTTCGAGGCCAGTTCATTGAGCGATTGCCTGCAGTCGAGTGCTACCTGCAGTGTTGCTACCCTGAAGGGCTTTGATCGCTGCTTGGCTGTGGCTGTATATAGACACTGATGTACAGTTTTTTGAGAGCAACCAGCGCGCAGCCTCCTCTATGGCTGTAAGTTCAGCCTGGAATACGCTGCAGTGGCTGATGCCTAAGAAGAGTGAAAGTTCCTCCGAGTAGACGCCGCTGTCCACCTTGCCTTTGAGCTTTGAGCCGTCTGTGAAGATGGAGGTTGATTGTGGGTTTAGAATGTGCACGTCCTCCCATTCGTGCCTCGTAGGGATTCTGGTGGAGAACCTGGTGTTTGGCTCATAGCCGGTAGGCGTAGTGTAGTCCACCACCTTCAGATTTTTGGGTATGTTCTCCAGAATGCTTGTGTGTCCGAATCTAGTGTACAAGTCAACCGGAAGTTGGTTGAGCATGATCTCCAAAGCTTTTGTGGGCGTTGAGGGAAGTGCCCCCATGATAAGTATCGCCGCCGATCGCTGTACTCTGCCCATCCTGCCTATGTTGCTGCTACGCTCGAGTGCAGGCCACCACACGGCAACGCCATAGAAGAGGATGGGTCTAACTACCGCGATGTACAGCCAGTGCATGATCCGAGGGTTGAAACCCCATCTCTTCCCCACGGCTGCTTTGGATGCGTATAGGGCAGTAATAGCCTTCCTGGATCTGTCCTCAACATGTTTGTTCCAGTTGAGTTTACTATCTAGGACTACGCCGAGGTACTTGACCTCTGGAGAGAGTTTGAGCCTGACCCTGTTCAGGCGTGGTGGTACAAAAACTGGTATTTTGTACTTCCTGGTGAAAAGGATCATTTCCGTTTTAGACGGATGAACACTAAGGCCACTTTCCAAGGCCCAGTCTTTCACGAGGTTCAAGGCGGTTTGAAGTAGTTCGCTTAGGATCTGAGGATGTTTTCCAGTCGCCGTAAAAGCGATGTCATCCGCATAGGCAATGATTTGGCAGCCGGTGTTTTCCAGCTTTAGAAGTAGGGTGTTGACTGTTAGGTTCCACAAAAGAGGAGATAAAAGTCCTCCTTGAGGAGTGCCCCTGGATGCGTATCGCACTATTGAGGCCTCTCCCAGATTAGCTTGGATAGTTCTCCTTGACAGGAGCTGACTGACGAATTCCACTAGCGGAGGCTCCAGTCCCAATCTCAGAAGGGACTCGATGACCGCCTGAGGATCTACGTTATTGAAGGCACCTTCAATGTCGAGAAAGATACCCAGAGGGTAGTCCTTGAGGGCAAGTCCTTTTTCTATCTTTGCGGTGATAGCATGGAGTGCTGTTTCCATTGACTTGCCTTTGGAGTATGCGTGTTGAGCCTTCGAGAGGCTTTGCGAGCGCAGATTATACCTAATGTGCGCATCCAATATTCATTCCAAGACCTTGAGAAGAAAAGATGTAAGGCTTATAGGCCTGAAGTCCTTTGGATTTGAGTGTGAAGCTCTTCCTCCTTTGGGTATGAAGATTATCTTCGCTTCGGTCCATCTCTGTGGGACGTAGCATAGCCTTAGACATGCTGTGTAGATTTTAGACAGCACAGGGCAGAGGATGTCTCCCGCCATTTGAAGTTCGGCGGGGAAGATGTTATCGCGTCCCGGAGATTTAAATGGGTCGAAGGTTCTGATGGCCCATTCGACTTTTTGAGGAGTAACTAACTTCTCCATAGAGTGGTAATTTCTTTCAATGTAGTCGGCTGTTGCTGGCTCCGTGTAACAGCCCGGAAAGTGCGTGTCCATTAGAAGTTCGACCATTTCGCCGCTAGATGATGTCCAACCTCCATCAGGTTTCTGAACTGAACGGACTTTTTGATAGAACTTTTGCGCAGTCTATTTTCCTCCGAGTTGGCTTCAATGTTGTTACAGAAGTCTCTCCATGAATCCCTCTGGGCTTTGTTGACTGTTTTTTTTTAAGTTTTTAGGGCTTCTTTATATTCGTTCCAAGAGCCAGTCCGTTTGGCTTGATTAAAAAGTCTCCTACTGTCTTTCCTGAGCCGGGAAATTTTGGAGTTCCACCATGGTGGTCTCTTTTTATTCCTCGGTCTGGTAACAGGGCTGGAGGCTTTAAAAGCAGCATTACAGGACTCTGTGATCAAGTTTACTGCTTTATCAATTTAAGACGATGAGTCAAGCTCACCGATCGAAGCTGACTCGATTTCAGAATCTGTGTGCGCTTCATCAGATCCTAGCGATAGGCTTAGCCTACCGCGAGAAGCGTGCTCATAGAACGACCGTGATAGAACGTTTTTGAACACATTCCAGTCCGTTCGCTTTTTGTTTCTGTAGGCTGCAAGAGTAGGTGGTCTCCCGTGGAGACAGAAACATATGTATCTGTGGTCAGAGAAGGAGTTGTCGTCGACTTGGCCCAGTATCGGGTCAGAGACTAGCGTGATATCAAGAACTTCCTTCCTATTTGCGGTAACAAACGTTGGTTCATTACCAGAGTTACTTATATGTAGGTTTTGAGATAGAATAAAGTCTAAAAGGCACTCACCTCTAGGGTTAGTGTCTGTAGAACCCCACACTACGTTGTGCGATTTGGCGTCGGCTCCTATTACAATCGGCAGCTTCCTTCGGTTTGCCTCATTCACTGCGTTGATTAAGCAGGTGGTTGGAAATTGCTGGGCGTCTTGCGCCATGTAGGCTGCAATCAGCCAAAACTGTCTGCCTTCCAGATCAAGGCTGATGGTCACCGTATCTGCGTCACTGAAATTTAATAATAGAAAGTAAGAGAAAGTCTTTTTTATAAGAATACACGCTCTGGTCCTACCTGTAACTGGGGTCTTGACCACCTGGTAGGCATCAGAGGTTAGTCCGCAAACCTTGTTACGAACGAGCCAGGGTTCTTGGATTAGCACGAGGTACTCGGCTTTGTCGCCGAGGCGCAAGAGAAGGGCAGCCGAGGCTGCCTTGGAGTGATGAAGGTTAATTTGAAGGACCCGCATCATCAGAAAATTTATAGGTCGGTGTCTGAGCCCTCGTCCATTGCTACTGCCTCCTCGTGGTTGGGAGCGGCTATGACTGTAGTGCCATTTGCCGCTTCCTCCCCGCAGAGTCCAGTAGCTGGCTCTCAGACTGGTGCACCCACCGACCGAAGATCGACCCGACGTAGCCCGACACCAAGACCGTGTCGCTCTCGGAGTCGTTCGCGGTGTCGTATCCGACCAGTGAGTTCGCCTTCCCGGTAGGTTCACTTAAGGTGCTGCCTATGGGACCATCACCGCCTGAAGCGGTTTGTGAGACTGTGGAGGCAGCATCCGCTTCGCTCACGGCGTTTTCGGTTGGTCTGTCCTCCACGCTGGCTTCCTTGGTGGACCCAGGTCCACTCAAGGTGTTTCCTGGTTCCTCCGTGATCATGTTGCTAACTGTTACTCTTGTTTAGGTAAAAAAAAATATTTGGAAATATGATTTGGTCTTATCCCACGATTTCAGCTGGTGGTTTTACTCAGATGGAGTTCCATGTTCTGAAAATCAACATAATACGTATACTGAAGTTCCTCCATCGCCTATTTCTTCGTCTTCAAAAATCTCCAGCGTATCAGATGGATTTTTCCCAAAGCCTCTGACAGAGTCCTTGCTACTTGCATCTCGTCTAAAAGAAAGAAATTTATTAGAAAAACAGGTTACGATAACTACCTATCGTGGGCGACATAAGCCATATGCTTGTTTTTATAGAAATAAAGACAATATATGTTTTTGCTATGATATAACTGGACTTTTTGGAAAGCTTGGCCAAACATATGACGCAAGTGAATGGAGATTATTTATTGATAGTAACAAAGAAAGCCTTAAAGCAGTTTTATTACACAATGGCAATCAGAAGCCATCAATACCCATCGCACACGCCGTAAATATGAAGGAGACTTATGAAACCATGTCCAAACTTTTAAAATATATTCATTATGAAAAACACGATTGGAAAATATGTTGCGACTTGAAAATGGTAGCTTTACTAACTGGACTACAAGGTGGTTACACAAAACGTTGTTGTTTTCTTTGCCTTTGGGATAGCCGAGATCGAAGCGCACATTATGTAAGGAAGGACTGGCCAGCAAGAACCAATCACGAAGTAGGCACACACCATATAAAATATGCTGCTCTAATAAAAAAGGAGAATGTGATTTTTCCGCCATTACACATCAAGCTTGGATTAAACAAGAATTTTGTTGAGGCGCTAAACAAAAGTGAAAAAGCATTCGATTATATTCAAACGATATTTCCAAAATTATCCGCTTCAAAAATTTCTGAAGGTGTTTTTGATGGTCCACAAATCCGAAAACTACTACAGAGCTCAACATTCGAGACGTTACTATCACCCGATGAAAAGGCAGCTTGGAACTCATTGAGGCTGATTGTTTCAAACTTTTTAGGAAATAATCGGGGTCCAAATTATAAAGAAATCATTTCTGATTTACTAACCAACTATTCGAAAATCGGTAAGTAGGAATATGATATGATTTTTGTAAATTCATCATAATTGTAACCTCTAAATTACATATACATATAATTTCAGGTGCAAACATGCCTCTAAAAATGCATTTCTTACACTCCCATTTGGACTTTTTTCCTTCAAATCTTGGTGATGTCAGCAACAACTTAAGTCAATGGAGGAGCGTTATCAAGGATTCTGGAACGAAAATATGATGGGGGATTATAATTGGTTTCTTATACGAGAATCTAATTCAGAAAATTACAGTAGACAAGCAAAAAGTAGGAACTATTTTTAAATATTTCAAGTACTAAATTTTGTAGAATTTCTTTAATAAAGGTATCTTAAATAGCTAAATAAACAAAAATATTAAAAATACGTATTTTCCCTTCATTCACTTAATTGTTAATAATATTACTGTTTATCCATGGATTTTCATGAAAAAAAGCTTGCCTTATTTGGAAGTTCACAGTTTTACGATCATCTATTAAAAGTTGTAAGTTTTTGTCACTTTCGATTTTTTACGAATTAAAGAAGAAAAAAAATGGAAATTTTTAATACAAAAAATCGATTTTTTTATAATGCGACGCAAAAAACTCTGAAACTAATAAGTATTTAAAAAAAATGGTATTTAAATAATTTTAAGGTAATTTCATTTGCTATGATATGTTGTTTTCTCCAACAAAATCGGACAACCCCTTCCAGAGATATGATAAAATCAATGGATCTCCCTTTTTAAAAAAGGCAAATTTTAGAAAACAAAAAAAAAAAACAACAAAGTATCCATAGAATTTTAAATTTCGACCATTTTTATAATTAGTGAACTATAGCAAATAAAAAAAAATAGTGGTGATCCAGGGTAATGCAAAAAGTTTTATTTTGTAGAGCAGTGTAATCAGAGATACACACTGAAAAATGTGCGTATCGTCGATAATCTTGACCTTCCAGTACAGTCGCTTCAGGTAAGCGATATACAAAAGAAGTACCCGTACCTAATTGGACTACCCATTGAGTTGTACAATGATATACAACCCTTTGTACTTATAAATGCAGATAACTGGAAACTGGCCAGTTCTCTTAAAGTAAAAGAAGGTCATTAAAAGCTAACGAAAGTTGTTTGGGTTGGGCACTGCAGGGGTATATGAACGTGCACACATGCGTCTGCTAACTAAAATACGATCACTTGTATGAAATGCTAAGAATTTTTTGTACAAGAACCCTCAAAATCAACGAAGATTCTCTCAAAGGATTCCGCTAAAGCGGTAGACATAATGGCCAACACATGCCGGCAATCCGGCGGCCGTTACGAGATTGGGTTGCTGTGACGTAATCCAAATGAGCCTCTACCGGACAGTTATCCTAATGCAATACGGCGTCTGAATTGCTTAGAGAAGAACTTCGTTAAAGATCTTGATTTACGCTCTACCATGCAACAACAAATCAACAAATTTGTTAGCAAAGGGTATGCAAAAAAACAAGCTTGTCATAAACGTTGTTTTCCCTATCCTTCGCCTGATCTAAATTCATACGAATTTGCTCGCGAATGTTAGACAACTTATCCGCCCTAGTTACTATTGGAATTTCATCTTGCCTAAGAGCGCCGAGTTTATTTAATATATTATATGCTGAGGCGTGCTGAATCATGTTCTGACCATATAAAGCAAAGTATGGAGAGCACTAAAACTGCTAGAATTTCGGGTATGTGCTGGTCCCAGTCAGTATGATCCGGTTTATCTTTCAGAAAAATTCTTATTTTTGAAACAATTTCTCTATTTACGCGCTCAGATGCGTTAGCATGTGGGAGTATAGCCCTGTCCTAATATGGGTTACCCCGTAATTATCTAGAAATTGTTTCATTTCCTTTGAGATAAACTGTTTGCCGTTGTCGCTGTGGATATACTGAGGGACCCCTACAGATGGAAAAATCTCTGAAGTAATTCATAATGTTTACCGTCGTCGCTCCTAGAAAGTCGCAATAGAACCGCTGAAATGGTATTTCTGAGGCAAAAGCGTTCGCTATAGGGAGCCTTGACTGCTGATTTGTTGACTTAACAGCCTTGCAAGTGTCGCATCTCCCTACATAGTCTCTAACATCCCTCGCCTGCCTTGGCCAGAAATATTTCTGCCTAACGCGTTCCAAAGTTTTCTGCCAACCCCCATGGTAACTCCTGTTCGCATCATGTGCAAGTCGTATAGCCTCTTCTATTAACCCTGCCGGTAGCCACACCCGCCATAACGATTCCTCCTCAGCCTTCACACCTTTACGAAATTTGACTATTTTTAAAACTACGCCATCCATTATACTTAAATCCGCCAGCGCATCTTTGTTCTCCAAAATGGTTCCACAAAGGCTTAAATATTCCGCGCTTTCAAACTCGGACGATGCTAAGTCAATTTCGTGAGGTATGGTAGAAGAGGTTAGCTCGTCTACATCGAAACGCGAAAAGGTATCCGGTACTACATTCAGGGTTCCCTTGCGATGTTCCATTGCAAAGTCGTACCTTTGAAGCAGGAGTGACCGTCTAGCCAACCTACCACTCAAATCCTTTTGTGTCATTAACCACTTGAGACTCGAATGTTCTGTGATAATTCGGAATGGCAAACCCTCTACGTACGGCCTAAAACGCTTGTCATTGATAATGGCGGCGAGGCATTCCAGTTCGGTCACCGTATAATAGCGCTGGGCATTGTCTTTAAAACAAAAGCGATGGGATGCTCTGCGCCCTCGTCGTCGATCTGAAATAGCACGCCACCCACACCTATTTTGGACGGGTCGCACTGAATAACAAATTCTTTCGAGAAATCGGGTTGGGCCAAGACAGGAGCGGAACTCAAGGCTATCTTCAGCTTTTCGAAGGCCTCTATTGCCTCAGGAGTAAGTTTAAAGGGTCCTAGCGGTTTTCGAAGGCAATCAGTCAAAGGGCCTGCTAAATCAGCAAAATTTGTAATAAACGCCCTGTACCAATTTGCCATGCCTACGAACCTACGAACCTGCCGAGGAGACTTAGGAATTGGGAAACTTTTAACTGCCTCTATCTTCCCTGGGTCTACCTTCAAGCACCCGCTACCTATCAAGTACCCTAAGTATCGAATTTCTTTCGAACAAAATTTGCTTTTCTTTACATTTATTGTCAGGCCTGCGTCCCTCAAACACTTTGCTACTTCCGTTAACAGGCTCAGGTGGTCCTCGAAGTTAGTGCTGCATACCATCAGATCATCCAAGTAGACGAAGACATTCTCCCGCAAACGCGAGGGAATTGCCTTGTCCATCAGCCGGCTCATAGTCTGCGGTCCATTGCACAGACCAAAGGGCATCACCTTAAAATGGTACAGAGGCTTCCCCGGAACTGCGAATGCAGTCTTCTCCTTGGAAGACTCTGTCAATTTGATCTGAAAGAACGCATCTTTCAGATCAATACCACTGATGAAGTGGGTATCCTTCAACCTGCTCAATAGCCCATTGATAAGCGGCAACGGATAGGAGTCCTTTTTCGTAACCGCGTTGACTTTTCTGGAATAAATACAAAGGCGGACTTTCCCTGGTTTCCGAACCAACACTACAGGACTACACCACGGCGAGTTCGATTCCTCAATAACTCCCATTTCGAGCAGCCTATCTATCTCGCTAAAATCTTCGGATTGCCTCGGTGGCGAAAGAGGGAAATGTTTGCTTTTGATTGGAACCGCATCGCCCGTTTCAATGTGATGTTCGACTAGCTTTGTTTGACCCAGCCTAACTTCTCAAACGACGGAAACTTCTCAATGACCTTTTGCAACTCGACTTTCTGGGTTAATGACAAATCATGGAAATTGTACTCTTCCTCCTTTAAATTGTCAATCTCTATACATTCTACACTCGGAAATATTTCGGGGGCTAACACAAAGGCTTTCCAAAAATTATCTCCGTGGTAAGCTTCTTGGAGAAGCGAAGGAACCAGGTAAAAGCGAATAACCTTGGTAATATTTTTGAAAGTGACCGGTAAGGATAACGAGCCTAAAATTTTCTGCTTGTTTCCCCCGCGGTATATACGAACGCGTCTAGGGGATGATACTCGAAGCCATTATCTTTTAGAAATTCTTGGCAATTCTTCCCCAAGATGGAAACGTTGGCTCCCGAGTCCAACAACCCTACAATAAAACTGTCTACGATTTTCACCTTAACGAGAGGCCTTTCATCCTCCGTGAGCATTAGCGTGGTGGTTTACAACAATCCTACACTTTAAAATATTTTCGGATACCTGCTGATTTCCAAATATCGAATGCCTTACTCGCTCCTACCTATATTCCCTTTCTTCTAGACTTTGTGGAAAACACGTCTGGCAAGCGGCATCCCTATTCGGACGTTCCAAATTCTAATCGGTTTTACAATCGCGGCTGAGGACGTTGGACTATCGGAATCGGAACTATTAGAATCATCTGTACTGTCGGGAAAAGTTACTATCGCATTTGGGTACTCCTTTGCCAGGGTGCCCCTACTCCTCGAAAGATCACTATTTCCTTGCATACCCTCGACGGACCTACTTGTTTCAGCGCGTGGGGTAATTCCTCGGTCGCTGGCTGATAAGGGGGCTATGGCACCGAACGAGTCTCCACCATCTTCTCGCTCGGGTACGTGTTTCCCTGCCTCCTATGATCTTTAGGGCATTTCGGAGTAAAGACCCCCCTATGTCCACACTTAAAACAAAACGGATTCCTAATGGGTTCCTCGCAATAAATGTAGGAATGTCCCATGGCCTGGCAATTCCAACACTGAATTCCTGAATAGTCCGGTTTTCTAGTACGTCGATACTCCAGCGCCTCTACCTGCGGATCAGGTTCGCAGTCCTCACTTTCCACCCTTACGTCTGGTATTATCGAGCGGGCCTCGTTCACATGTCTTCCAGGATAGCTGGTTTCCAATATCTTGCTCTCCTTGAGCACTTATTCCCCTCTTCGTGCTACATCACGTAGATTATGGAGGGTTCTCACCTCCGCGTTGAAAAGCATTAGCTTAAGGCTACTGTTGACGTTCCTTTTTATTATGGCGATCAGTAGGGCTTCGGACATCGGCTCTCTAAGGCGCGCGTTTAGTGCTACTATGTCAGTGTGGAACACGTCGTATGACTCACTTACCTTCTGCTTACGCATTGAGATCTCCATCATGATCTCGTGGTCACTTTTCAATGTTCCAAACTCACGCTTCAGGGAATAGCACAAAAAGGGATAATTCGCATTTTGGTTCTGCTTAGTGAACAGCCAGTACCATTCTTCAGCCCGTCCTGATAAAAATAAATGAAAAGTCGCCATAAGTTGGTCGCTAGAGCATTGCGTCCGCTCACATAGGATGTCCAACTTAAATAAGAAATAGGCGACGCTTCCAGTACCATCGAAAGAAACCTTCCAATCCTGTGGTTTCACATGCTACCGGAAACAATGTTGGCTTGGTTGCTCACGAAGGTTTGTGCACGGTTACTTTCCTCCCTATTGTTATTCCTGGTATAGCTCGCACCGGTTTGTGAAGAGGTTACTGCCGCGTTGAGTAAGTCCATGTTTTCCTTGATCGTCCTCATCTCGTTCCTCATCTCCTCCTGTGAAGTTCTGAACAGCTGATGTAGCACGTTCACCCACGAATCTCCAGAAGGGACCTCAGCCATATTCCACAGAGTAGCGATCCTATCACCTAAAGTGTTAGAAGGTATAGGGTTTTCTAGAAAGCCATTAGCTCCCTCCCGTATTCCTGTCAACACGTTGATTGGGGGATCGAAAAGATTCTGTATTGGCTCTGCTGCCATGGACGAGTCAAGGATATTGGTACTACCTGGTCTATCAATTTTCGGGTTGGAGGCAGGATTCAATACGATCCTGATCGGATCTCCTCCGCCCGGACTACCTATTGGAGAATGCAGTACCAGAGGCCGATTGGTGGGTTGTTTCGGAAGCGCCCCTCTACCCTGACCTCTAGGCTTGCCCCCAATTCCTCGTACAGAGTTCCTAGTAGTCATGCGTTCAGCCGACTGATGCATATTGAGAAAAAAAAAAAAAACTCCTAACCACGTTAGATAAACAAAAAAATTTAAAAAGGTGTTCGGTTACAAGGGGCGGTTGGAATTTATAACAAGTCAAGATTCACTCCCCCTTACCCTATATTACCGACGATTGTAAAGTTTGTAAAATAATTTTTGAATTAATGCAAATCTTCCTAACCGATATTTGCATCAACTAATTACCGCGGATATGTTCAAAAAAAAAATAAATATATACATATAAATATACATATGCTGAAAGAAATTGATTATTAGTATATATACGTGTTTCATAGTGTAATCAACAAGGTGAAGTAACCTGTCAGTTGTATTGCTCTAATTTCTTCTTTGTTCTGTCATTCGGCTATCTGAAAATTTTGAGGCAATGTTGTAGCCGAAAACAGTGTTGTTGTTCTATGAAGGTGTTGCTTTTTTCAGATTTTTATGTGTATGAAAGGGGTATTTCTGGTAAATTTCAGCAGAAAAAAATCGTATTGCAACATTTCAATAGTATTTGACATTCTGCTGCTATTTCTCAAAGAAAATAATCGTTAAAATTAAAACGTTCCCGTAAAAAAAAAAGTGAAATTAGCTGCACAGCTTTTTTCCCACACAGTAGCGAGTGCAATAAGGCGATGCTATGTACTGGGAAAAGATGTATAAAATCCCTGTGAAACGGCTGCATTTTTGGACCTGGTAAATGACTGGTTTGATATTCTGAACTCCAAGTTGTGCACTATAAGCAACACCGCAACCAAAAAACCATATGGAATGGACATTGTAAATCAGGAGAACATACTTGACCGAATGAGCCAAGTATTTGGTCAAGTAATTGTAATGAATAAATATTCGTTACTGCCGTTTCAACAGGGAATACTTATAACAAATGCAAGCCTTAAAGGACCGCATTAATACGTAACCTCCCAGTACGGTATGCGATACGTGTTGACGTACAAGCTCAACCAAGATATGGCGGAAAACTTTTTCAGTGCTATGAGAGCACGATCACCCTAGCCCGCTGCAATTCAAGTATCGGTTGCGGAAATATTTATTAGGTACGTTTTAGTTTAACAAAATTTAAAAAGATTAATTTATTCTTACACGCTTGTGGCCTGTATAGCACGAAATACTAAAATTTTGGGAAGGGGAAGGGGTAATGTTGAGCCAGATGGTTCTGAGTGGCTACAATTGGGAGATTTTAAGCTCATTCCTCCCGTTTGCGAAGAGCCTTTATCCGATTCATTGGTTAAACTTCTTCTTTCTGAAATAAGTCACTTATTATTCGTTTCTTCTACCAGACCCTCCATATCAAGTCGTGTTGCTTTTTAGTCTGCCAAACAAAATATAACTTATCCCGTCTTTTCGTTTAACTTTTTATTCAAAAACAACGCATTTTATATATATTCGGTAAGTGGTCCTAAAATCCAAAGATCTAAAGTCGATTTTAATATTAATCACTTCCAATAGGTATTGACCTCAAGGTACAATAGTTGAGCAATAAAATATTTGCAAATGCAGTCGTTTCACTTTTATATTCACGAATTTGTAATTAATTGTAATCACATCCTATAAATGCCATATGGGTTTTATTGGCAAATTTTTTATATTTTAAGAAAAATCATAAATGAAAATATCATTCAATTACATTAATATGAATTTTTTAGCTGTGCTAGTCTTTTTTTATTGCACTTAGCATATTTTTTTTAAATCAAATACAAACATGTTTAATAAATTATTTTCCCCCCTTTCTACCAAAAACTGCAAAAACTGTTTGGAGTTTCACCCCATTCTATCTATCTCTATGGCGCGATATACAACAGGTATATCATCATAAACCTCCTAAGAGATTTTTGCGCCAAGCTTCTCTTCCAATTTGTGGTGTGCCGATTTGAATTTTCCCTACAAACTGGTGGGACCTACAGTTTTTTGCCGACTCCGAACGGCATCTACAAATTCACCCCATTCTCCCTCTACAAAATACATCCCTGCCGTTTCAGATAGCGTTCATTTTCTTTCTCTTTTTATTTACTTCACCTTGTGATTCCACTATGATACGTGTTTAAATGTAATATGTGAAAGCAAAAACGGTATAAAGTTTGGCTAAAGCTAGTTGTGTATTTATATATTTAATGGGAATGCTGACATCCCATCATTAGAAGGCACAGATATATTAGGCACAAAAAGAAATAATAGAAAAACGGACAAATGGATCCCAGTACTACCGCTATGCAGGGGTCGTTGCTGAAACTAGACCACCTGAGACTGGTGCATACTGGTCCACCATCACAAAAGTGCAATTTACGAGGCTGGTTGCAATACTGAAAACCAGTTAGGTTTAACGCTTAACTCCGCCACAATGGAAGGAGCGGTTTGGAGCCGTCTCCCCAGATATGCGAAGTGCGGAAAACATGCAGGGCGTCCATGGGACTGCCATCCCTGAGACTGGTTGGATGAGTTGGGATTTAAAAAAAAAACAAAACAAAAACACGTTCGGCAAGCAACATTAAAATTAATAATCCCCAGCTAAACCCCACTTAGCGGACATATATATTTTCCCGAAGCCGACATCGGACAACAGACCCGGGACAAAAAAAATTGAAACTACAAAAAAAACTAAGTGCGTTTAGCACTGCCTCACCGGGTGAAATGCAAAACTTCAGTTGGACCTGACGTGAAGTCTCGTGGAGCCCTTGGCTACTGAACACGACGACCAAACCGGACAACTTGATCAGTCCCACCATCCCGTCGCAACGCAGGTGGCGGCTCCTGGGCCTGCCTACCTGGAACTTAGGGGATGGTGAAACCTCACAAGCTGACCAGGGCCCCACGTTGGGCGCCATTTGTTATGGTATCGCGTCAAAATGGAGCAGTACGGAAGGCGGTCGGCATGATATCTATGGTACACAGTGGCTAGTCATTGTCGACTGGGGTGGGCTCTTGCCAACCTTACCGTCCTGCGCCATAAACAGAAAAAGGCCAAATCATGCCTTTTGAAACGCAGGGGAAAACGCAAAAAAACCGCGCCAACGTCTATAAAACAACGTCCGGTTAAACGCCGGATGCCACGGTAATGTTGACATTTAAATATTCAAAACTCTAATAAAAAAAAAAACGGAAAACTTCGAATTAAAATTTAAATGAAACGGCAACAAAATATTTAAAATAGAAATCAAAATTAAAAATTAACCGAAAATGAAAACGAAATTAAAACTGAAATAACGAACGGAAAAGGAAAACAAAGATAAATTTAAATTAACGGAAAAAAAACCTGAAAATTAAAAAAAAAAAACGAACCGGAAATGACCGGTTACGAAAGCTGAAAACAAAAATAAAAAAAGGGCCGAACAATATAAGGGGGCGCCGCGGGGGTTGTTGCGACGCCCTGGTGCTGGCCCACCCTCATCCATGGCCATCGGTGGACCAACCCGAATCCCGGTGGCCCCTTACCTAAAATCCTATATGCCTTCCAAATGAAAATGAACATCAACATTCCCTTTATATTACAAAGAATTTATTTACACTTCATTTTTTTCTTAATTGCTATAAACTGGTCTTAAGCCGGTTAACTTACAAAAATATTGTGACGTATTCGATGATTCCTTGATTATCAATCCTGGGTTCGATCACTATAAAGTCGAATAAACACACGCACAGATAATGTAACTAATAGCTAGTTTTATTTACTAGTAATAAACGCAATACAAATTTAAGAGGTTGGTAACTTCGCAGTAGTTCACTATTGAACGCTTGAAAATAAACTGATCAACCTGCCTTGCTTGGTCACCGCCTTATATAGTCCAACAAGGTGCTTGCCTATGCACCGAGAACTTTCTTGGTTGTTCGCTTTTCGTTTTCTGGAAGGGTCGGTGTTATTTATTGGCATCTCCTCTTTGCATCGTATTCGCAAACACTCGCGCCATCTCTCTTCCTCTTCCTAGTTATACGCTTGCATGCATAAGCGTAGCCATCGTTATCTCGGTTGTGTTAACTAGTGGTGGGAGTGTTATTGACTTAGGGATGGTACATGCTTGAGAATAATCGCCACACTGCCCTCCACCTAAGTCTGATCGTCCCGATCAGATACATTGCCGAAACCAAACGCAGCTAGCCTTTCCAAATGGACCACCTTAATCTTATTCCTTGGCCTTCCCATAGTTTGTATGCGATACACCACATCGTTGACTTTTTGGGCCTTCCCAGTTACATTGTAGTTTTGGGGACAAACCTTTCTTACGCTGTGGGTTGTATAGCAGCACTAAATCTCCTTCTATAAAACCTTCCGAATTTATTGCTTTGTCGTACCTGGCCTTCATCTTATCGCTCATGATCTTAGTCCGTTGTCTCACAAGGTCGTGAATTTCTCTCATTTCTTCTTCCAATACGCTAGTAGATTTCCGAGCATTTACTCCTGCATCAGCGTTTATCCCAAACTTCAAGTCAGCTGGCAATCGAAGATCATTCCCGAAAATTACCTTTGCAGGAGTCTGTACATGATGCAGAGCGATATGCCATTAGGAATAAGGAGATGTGAGTATCCCAATCCTTCTGGAACTTATCCACTACTTTCCTTAGGTGCTCTTCCAAGGTTCTATTGAATCGTTCCACCATGCCATCTGACTGAGGATGCAGTGCAGTTGTTCGAGTTTTCCGAATTCCCAATGTCTTGCACATTTCCTGGAACACAGCTGATTCGAAATTTCTGCCTTGGTCAGAATGTATCTCCATCGGTGCACCAAACCGAGCTACCCAATTGTTAGTAAACACCTCTGCTATTGTTTCTGCCTCTAAATTTGGAATAGGGTACACTTCTGGCCATTTGCTGAAATAGTCCATAACCACCAGTACATATTTGTTTCCGAGTTTGCTAGTAGGAAACGGACCAGCTACATCCATGGCTATCCTCTCAAATGGCGCACCTGAGTTATACTGTTTCATTTGGCCATGGCTCCTTGATTTCGGTGCTTTAGCTTTGATACATACTTCACAATTGGCAATCCACTCCGCGACCGATTGACGGCAACCAACCCAATAGAATCTTTGCTTGACTTTCTCCAAGGTCTTGGTGACTCCAAGGTGACCTCCGCTTGGACCGTTATGTAATTCATTGAGTACATCAGGGATTTTCTTCCTTGGGACGACTATCAGCTTTCGAACACATTGACCATCCTCACTCTCCCATATTCGATGCAAACAACCGGATTCTAATTGCAAACTATTCCACTGTGCCTAATATGACTTGGCAACAGGACTTTCTGCTGACATCTCCTCTCTTGATGGTCGCTCGTTTCGTTCGATTCCTTCCATTACAAGTGTAAGATCTGAATCTTCGTGCTGAAACCTCCTTAATTGATCCATGTCCCATTCGTCCGAAGATGTTATAGTCATGAGCCGCACATCTATAATGTCTTCCTTGGTCTCAGCTTTGGAACAATGCTTGCATTCCAAGTTACATGGTCTTCGTGACATTGCATCAGCATTTCCGTGGGTGCTACCTTTGCGATGCTCTATGGAAAAGTCATAATTTTGCAGTCGCTCTATCCACCGTGCCAATTGACCTTCCGGATTACGGAACTGTAAGAGCCATTTCAACGCTGCATGGTCTGTCCTGACGTGGAATCGCTGCCCATAGAGATACTTGTGGAAATGCTTAACGCAATCTACCAATGCCAACAGTTCTCTCCGGGTTACACAATAGTTCCTTTCAGGCTTCCCAATTGTTCGGCTATAGTATGCAACTATCTTCTCCTGTCCATCAACAATCTGGGACAAAACACCTCCTATAGCATAACCACTCGCATCTGTATCCAGAATAAACTTTGAAGCTGGAATTGGATATGCTAACATCGGGGCAGTGCATAGTCGTTCCTTCAATGTTTGAAAAGCCACCTCCTGTTCCTTCTTCCATTCAAAACTCATATTCTTCCTTGTAAGGTCGTGGAGACTACTAGCTACGCTGGCAAAATTTGGTTTAAATCGCCGATAATACGTGCACAGCCCCAGGAAGCTCCGTAACTCATGCCAATTTCTCGGTCTTGGCCAATCTTTTACGGCTTCGATCTTTTCCTTAGCAGTGCAGATTCCCTCCGTAGTTACTTTGTGACCCAAATAACTTACTTCCTTTTTAAACAAGGAACACTTCTTGGGACATAGTTTCAGACTAGCACCAGCTATTCTTTGGAAAACTTCCTCCAAGTTCTTTAGGTGTTCCTCAAAGCTTTTTCCCAGCACGATGATGTCGTCGAGGTACACCAAACATGTTTGCCAGTGCAATCCTTTTAGTATCTGGTCCATGAGTCTCTCAAAAGTAGCTGGAGCATTGCATAGCCCGAAGGGCATTACCGTAAATTGCCAAAGCCCTTCTCCAACGCTGAAAGCCGTCTTCTCTTTATCTTCATCCTTTACCTCCACTTGCTAGTAGCCGCTTTTCAAATCCAGTGTGGAAAACCATTTCGTGCCAGATAACGAGTCCAGAGTATCGTCGATTCTTGGCAATGGATAACTATCCTTCTTCGTTACGTCATTCAATTTCCAGTAATACACACAGAACCTCATTTGTCCATCTTTCTTTTTCACTAGTACTACCGGTGAGCTCCATAGACTAGCTGATGGTTCGATCACGCCGCTATGACTCATTTCCTGTATAATTTCTCTTACTACTTGGCGTTTGGCCAATGGAATACCACGAGGAGCTTGGCGGATGGGCATTGCATCACCAGTATCAATTTGATGCTTCACAACTTTGGTCCGACCTGGTTTAGAACCATCCTTGTCAAATATGCTCGAGTACTTTGATAGAAGTTCCTTTGCCTTTTTCTTATGATCTTCTTCGAGGCCTGCCGTCCACGACGTGATATCATCTGAAAGATTAATCTTGATGGTAGAATCATTTTCCTGAAGCTGTTCACAACTGATAACTACCTCGACCTCTTGGCATTGTCCCAATATTGCTCCTTTAGAAAGTTTAATCGGCGATTTGAACTCATTAAATACTCTTACCGGTACACGTCCATCTTGTTTTGTCATGGCCAGGGTCTTTCCTAATAATATCTTCGTCCTTGATTTGTTTGCTGCCTCGACAACCCACAATTTGTTTGTCCCATAATCTCCATCAATCTTTGCCCATATGACTGCTTCAGACATGTTGGCTCTCCTCCACAAGCACTCGCTTACTAACGTATTTGTTTTCGTAACCAAAGTTTAATGGCACATCCATATTCTGGTAATTCATAATCCTGTTTTGCATGTCAATCTTGATGCCTTGCTCGCTTAAGAAGTCCACACCAACTATGATTTCGTCAACAATATCTGCCACTATAAAACTGTGTAGAACGGCCACGTTCCCAATTGCGATTTCACATGCTACTTCTCCTAGGACATTGGTGTCCTCTCCAGTGGCCGTACGTAACTTTGCTCCATGCAATGGTCTCACCTCCTTGTTGACTAAATCAGATCGAATTATGGAATGCGATGCGCCTGTATCCACAGTTAGTAAGTGCTCTTTTCCATCCACATATGCAACAACAGTAACATTACTAGCTTTCCTTCCGATCTGTGAGATAGAGATTATGGGGCATTCAGTTGCGGGAGCCAGTCCACGCCCCTTTAGGCTGGCTCGATTTAGTTTAACGACTGATTTGATTGGGAGGTTTGCTCATCTCCTTCAGCTTTGCGTTTTCGTCCACTTGAATTGCTGGGGTTACTGGAGCCAGTGCCGCAATAACGTGCTATGTGACCTGGGTTTCCGCACTTAAAGCATTTAATGGCAGCATTACTTTTTTTCTGTACGCCGTTCAACGCTTCCAGAATTGTGTCTACCGAGTCTGGCCGTTCTACCTCCACGCGGTGAGCTTTGTACGCCGGCTTACTTAATAGCGAGGCTATTTCCTGTGTTAGAGCATGTGATACCGTCTCAGCAAATGATCTCTTGGGATTTGCATATGTGGCTCGCTTCGTCTCCACGTCACGTATTCCATTTATAAAGCTTTGGATTTTTACCCTTTCTGTGTATTCTACAGGTGCGTCTGCGTTTGCTAGATGGGCCAACCTCTCGATATCCGATGCAAATTCCTGTAATGTCTCATTAGCCTTCTGAAAGCAATTCTGTAGCTCTATTTGGTATATCTGTTTTCGATGCTCGCTGCCATAGCGTCTCTCAACTGCTCTCATCAATGCCTCATAATTATTCCGTTCGCCGTCAGGAATAGTCTGCAAGATTTCAGCTGCAGGCCCTATCAATGCCACGAATAGTGCAGCAAGTTTGTCTTCTGTGCCCCAATTATTTACAGCTGCCGTCTTCTCAAACTGTAGCTTGAATACCTGGAAAGGAACAGAACCGTCAAAAGATGGGGTTTTTACCTTGGGAATACTCGTTGAAGCAGTTTGACGATTTAGCTGCAACTCCTGGATGCGACCTCTCAATGCATCTACTTCGGCCTCAATTTTGTCTTGCCGTTCTCTGAATACCTCCTGCACTTCAGTAATTTTTGCGTCTTGCATTCTTAGCTGTGATGCCATTCGTTCTTCCTGTGCCTCCAGCTGCAATGCAATTCTCGACGACAAGCGAGCCTCCTGTTCCTCTAGTTGAGCTGAAATTTGAGATGCCATGCAAGTCTTCTGTTCTTCCAACTGAGATGCCATGTGTGTCTTTTGTTGTTCCAACTGAGATGCCATGCAAGTTTTCTGTTCTTCGAGCTGAGATGCCATGCAAGTTTTCTGTTCTTCCATTTTAGTCGACATCTGAGTTAATACAGCCAATATCATGTTTGTGTCGACGGTTGCTACTGGATTCGGAGACTCCTTTTTTTCTTCCATTTTTGTTGGTGCCTCCTCCACAAGATGAAAAACATGATCATCAACGTCGATTCCTTCTGCTTCCATAGCCTCTCGCAATCGTGACTGTAACTCTGATTTATTGCCTGTAGTGTTCAGTCCCCGTTGTTCCAACTCATTTTTGAGTTGCTGAATCTTTAATTCATTCAGCTTCGCCATGTCCTTGTTATCCTTGAAATCACTGGTATTTATTCAACAATACCGTTTCTGACACCAATTGTGACGAATTCGATTATTCCTTGATTATCAATCCTGGGTTCGATCAATATAAAGTCGAATAAACACACGCACAGATAATGTAACTAATAGCTAGTTTTATTTACTAGTAATAAACGCAATACACATTTAAGAGGTTGGTAACTTCGCAGTAGTTCACTATTGAATGCTTGAAAATAAACTGATCAACCTGCCTTGCTTGGTCACCGCCTTATATAGTCCAACAGGGTGCTTGCCTACGCACTGAGAACTTTCTTGGTTGTTCGCTTTACGTGTTCTGGAAGGGTCGGTGTTATTTATTGGCATCTGCTCCTTGCATCGTATTCGCAAACACTCGCGCCATCTCTCTTCCTCTTCCTAGTTACACGCTTGCATGCATGTAACCCTTCCAGAACACGAAAAGCGAACAACCAAGAAAGTTCTCGGTGCGTAGGCAAGCACCCTGTCGGACTATATAAGGCGGTGACCAAGCAAGGCAGACTGATCAGTTTATGTTCAAGCGTTCAATAGTGAACTACTGTAAAGTTATCAAACTCTTAAAATTGTTTTGCGGTTATTACTAGTAAATAAAACTAGCTATTACTCACATTATCTGTGCGTGTGTTTATTCGACTTTATAGTGATCGAACCCAGGATTGATAATCAAGGAATCATCGAATTCGTCACAATATGTATAAACGTTCCTACCATTAAGCCCACAACAAAATTAATCTCATTTTTGGGATAAGAAAAAGCAAGATTAAAATCTAGCTTATTTACCCCCTTTTTTTTCTTCTTGGTTTCTTTTGAAATTGTTAGTTATATGATTTTTATTGTAATAAAAGTATTTATTTATCTTATATTCTTTATTTGCGGCCTTTAGTGTTTTATCATTTGTTTCGAGTTATTTTATTAAGTTTACGTTATTAAGTTTTATTGATTAATTAGCTTGTTTTATATTATTTAATTTTACTTTATTTTACTTAATATTATTTTATTGGATTTCATTCCCAGATAGTTTATATGATTTAGCTTATTTTATTTTAATTTATATATATTTTTTTTTTTTTGATTTTACTTTAAGTTTATTAGATTTATTTTGTCGTATTTTTGATTACTTTATTTTAGCGTAATTTTACTTTAGTTTATTTTTTTTCTATTAAGTTAATTTTAACTTTAAATAGTTTCATAAAATTTTGTTTTTTTTTGTTTTTTGTTTTTGAAAGTTAAAGCAACCTACCTTTTATATATATATTTTTTTGTCTTTCAGCTAATCTTTTCTTTTATAAGTTCTACATTTTGGATTCCTTCCTTTTCTAATTCCTATTCTATTTGTTTTGTCTCCTTATTTTCTATACCTTAACTTCTTACTTCTCAAATCTTACTTTTACTTAAAATTTATTTTTCCTTCAAAAAAAATTTTTTTTTTTTGTTTAATTCTTATTTAACCCGTCCATTTTACGTTTCTTTCAGGTTAACGTAACTATTTTTCTTACTCTATATTTCCCTTCATTAATCCTATAATTAGAGTTTTTTTTTGTTATTTTACATTGGGACTAAGGTTAAGGTTTAGTCTCACCCATTTGTTGCAGTAGGCCGTTGGTGGAGCGCTACTGTTGTTGTTGTCTCTGCTGGTTATGTTGTTGTTGCTGCTGCTAGTGCGGCGGCCCTCGCTGTTGTCACTGTTGTAGCTGATGGTTAGTGTGGCGGGCCGATATCATGGCGGCCCCCGCTGTTGTCACTGCTGGTGTTGTTGTGGTCGATCCGGGTGGTTGTGCAGTGGGCCTAGAAGAGGGCGGCTCCTGCTGATGTCAATGCTGGGTGTCTTGCCGGTTGTGTTGTTACCTGTGGTTACTGGTGCAGCGGGCCTTTAACAGAGCGGCCCCTGCTATTGTTAATGCTGGAGTTGTTGCCTTTGATGTGCAGCGGGCCTATGTAAGGGCGGCCTGCTGTTGTTGTTGCTGGTTGTCGTGGTCGGTCTTGTTTTTGCCGGTTTTGTGGTTCCCGGTCTGGCTGTTGAGGGGTTTGTTGTTACCGGTTGGTGGCATTTAGTACTGCCGGATTTGTTGTTGCCGGTTTAATTACCGGTTTAGTCACCGGTTTTGTTGGTGGTGGTTGTTCCTGCCGGTCTTATTGTTGCCGGATTTGTTGTTGCCGGCCTTTACTACTGCCGGATTTGTTGTTGCCGGTTAAGTTGCCGGTTGTTTGTCGCCGGTTTAGTTACCGGTTGTTGTTGCCGGTGTGCGGTGGGCGTTGATGCGTTCCGATTGGACTTTCCCCTTTATACTGGTGTTCTTTTGGTCTATAAAGCACATTTCCATGCGTGCTTGTTATTATTGGTATTCTCTCCACATATTCAAGCCGGAATTAATACTTTTTTTTTTCTTTTTATTTTTATATACGCTAAGAACTACGCACATACACAGTATGTTGAATGCTAACAAATAAATTCAATTTAATAGCTATCGTAGTCTATAATGTTTCGATTATAGCAAAGCGATAATCAACCGACATCAGTTTTAGTGGTCAACACATGAATGGTGTTATACACAAATTTGTTTCACAGGTCACAGCTTTTATAACGAAAATAATATAAACGTTAAATAGCGAATTTTTTAGCATATGTAAATGATGTTATTAGTGAGATGCATACTTTTCCTTGTTATATACAATTTTTTTTTTTTTCACTTCACGCGCACATGACCGCTCGTGTCCAACTCAGTTATACTTTTGAATTGGTCGAATGCCGGTGACGCCGCTATGCCTCAAAATCGTCAATCAACGGCGACTGGGCAATGGAAAAGTTCCGCCACCCAGTCTGACGTGGCATGATTGTTGCCACTCGGCTTGGTGGTTGCCATCAGGGCTCGGACTTTTACTTTTATTTTAAATACCTTTTCACTACTGCCGAACTTCGTAAAAGTACAGCACGCATTTCAAAATAAAAAAAGGATAATATATATTATTGAAACTAACATTGAAGATGTGACCTGGCTTTCTCATAGCAGATTTAATGAGCATCGCACTGTAGGTATTAAAATTACTGCAATTTTGATTAAGTCCGAACCCTGAAGGCACATTTTCTTTGGCGCGCAAAATAGGAAGGTTCTCGACCATGCGTTTGGTGTGTTCCCTTGGTGGCCCGCGGGACCCCTCGTTATTGGGTTTCAATAGGAGACTTCTCTTTTACTTTGGTGGCTTTGACATTTTGTTGGTTTTTGTTTTCGAGATCGTGCATAAAAAGTATTGAATTTATTGTACGTTTATATTCCGCACCTGCTTTGTTGTTCGTGCTCTTTTAACCAACTTAAATACTTTAAAATCAATCATACAAGGGAAACACCTTTTCGGATGCCAATTGCCCATTTCCCTTTTGTCTGACACTTTCGGGCGCCCTGGGTTACCCACAATTTAACTCTGGGCACACCAAGAACACACCAACACTTGTTTGTCTGGAAATTAAAAGTTCCGCTATTGGTGCCTTTTCCATTCTATGGGAGTATTTGGTGATGCCACCTCAGCAAAAACCACGCACTTTCCCGTAGCTAAATGTCAAACCGGAAGGTGAATCAAAACTGTCATCTAACCAACCGCAGTGAGCCCTGACCGATTGAACCAAATAAAAATGACTATCAATTGAAAGTAAACCATAACACTAGGTATATAAAAATGGTTGGTAGCCATATGACTACACTGGGATGAAGTGTATGCACATTTTGACACTTTTGCAGCGCCCTTTAGCTTTGCGAGTGCTTGGTAGCTAATAGTTTTTACATTTTTTCATAGCTAATGTCGCACTCTAGAAGGATTTTACTGGGTAATCAAAGTGAGATTTTGGAGGAGATGAATCAGGAGAGGAATACGTTGAGGAAAATGGGAACGAATACGAAATTTTAGAAAATGTTTTGTCCGAAATATTGAGCAACCCTAAGAAGTTCATACAGGAGAATCAGCTATAATAACGACTTTGGGTATGGTTTAAATTAGTCCAAATTTTCCTTATTAAAATTTGTTAATTCAGAGGAAACTAACCTCAAAATTACATCGGAAGATTTTCAGGAAGGTTTAGAAATGAATCCCCAGTCAACTGAAATGGCGTAAGGCTGATATCGAACATGTTGAAAGACTTTTCGAGTCAACTTTTTTTGAAAATAATACCGAAAAAACTCCAATGCAGTATTTTAAGCAATTTTTTTCTGATAAAATTCTTTCCGATATCGTTTACCAAAGCAGTCTATTCCGTACAAAATACTCTGAATATTCTATTCAATACAGATTTTGCTGAAATGTCCAAATTTATTGGAATACATTTTCTATTCAGTATAGTACATATGCCATAGTATCGATTGTACTGGGCTCAAACCACAAGATTTCCACCTATTGCTGATGTGATGCCAAGAAATAGATTTGATATCTTAAAAAAGAATTTCCATTTAAATGATAAACACAAAATGAAACAAAGATCTGATCCGCAGTATGATCGTCTTTTCAAGATACGTCCATATTTGGCCGCCATAAGGGAACACTTTTTAAAAGTTGAACCTGAAGAGATGAACTCCATGGACGAGGTTCTTATTCCAACGAAGTGCAAAAACAGTCTAAAACAAGCTGCCCCTGTGGCTAAGGGGTTTAGAATATGCCCGAGGTAAGCATACCGGTCGTAAGAGGCGACTAATATGCACAAAGGTAATGACGTGCAACTCGATGGTTGATCTACGGATATGATGCCTCTCACCTCTCATTACCCACCTTATCGGTGGGGACCTAGAAGGTTTCACTGGTCATAAATCGCTACCACGACAGTCGGGCAGTACCGCAAGGGAGTACCGGAGCGTACCGGGTTGAAATCCGGCCAAGGACTGCTAATTCGACAACACTCCCCAAAACCTTCGGGGAGTGTTTTTGTCGTTACCACAACAACAACAACAACAGCCTAAAACAATATATGTGGTAATTTTCCGAGACACTCGAGTAAAATGATGTTTTTAATTATTACCCTTGCGGGGTTTCAATATTATACAAGTGTTCATGTTTAGCTTAAAGCTTAATCGCATGTTTACAGTTTTGTCACAACGATTTCACAATAGTTTTAAGATTTTTATATCCAACGCACAGTGGCGCCTCTGCCGTTAAAGCATGGCAAAAATCAAAAAAATCATGAAAGCGTTCTCTAAATCTAATACATGTTTCTAATAGAGAATTTTCCAGGGTTCAAGAATATACAACTGTTTTTTCACAGAAAATTATAGTTTACCAGGTAGAGCCGCTCAAAGTTGACCAATTTTCAACATTAGGAAAACTTTGAAATTTTTCTTCTTTTTCGTTGTATTTAAAATGGTTTTGGGAGTAAATAAGGCGGCCGGTTGTCGTTTTCTTGTATGGCAATTAAAGATAATTTAATTTAAGATTGAAACAAAAAAAAAATTGTTTTTTTTTGTTCAAAATTGGCGGATATACCTGTTTTTCGAAATGCCTACTTTTAGGCCCTTTTTAAAACTTTGATGGAAAAAAAAAAAATTTTTAAATATGTGCTCCGTCAAATTAAGAGTAGTTGTTTGTGAAATATTCAGTTACCTAAATTCAAAAAGTCTACCTGCGTCCAGCTGCAACTTCACTTTTTACATCAAATAAAGTTAAACAACCTTGGGCATAAATACGCGCCTGAGCAGGTATATATAATTCAGTACGGCCGTAAGGTCGCTTTTGTAATTGGAACTTGTTAACAACATACATTTTTTTAGTTACGAATTGTATACCTGAAATTCATTGTAATAATTTGAGTAGGTACATAAAGCTATCCATCATACAATGCACATTATCATTCGTCTTTTGGAGAATAAGGAACTTAGTATTCTGTTTACTTAAATAAAGTGAAAAGTATTTTTAAATATAGTTCACAGTTTAATATTTAGTCAGATACACTCGAAGCCAATTCTAATATGTATTTAGAAAACTCGAAACTATTTGCGGTGTTTAAATCTACAAAGTCAAGACGGGACTTCGTTGAGGCTATTATAAGAGAATTAGCGAGTGAAACAAGCATTAAAGAAAAGGAAGGCCTGGAAGAAAAAATTGGTTTACAATACATTATGATAGAAAGAAAATGGAAGGACGTCTATCGTAACAATTCAAAATTTCTAAGTAAGCATGAAAAGTGGCTAGCTGACAAAACTTTTTTGGACGAAGAAAAGCCTAGCACGTCAACCAATCCAACTAGAGGGAGACCAACAAAACCCATAGAAGAGTGTTCTACCTACACAAGGAAAAGGAAGCTGTCTGATACCACAAAAGCTATGGCCGCGACTCATCTTTCAGAAGCACTGGCTATTAAATATAAAAAAGACGAAGAAAACGTGAAGTCTCATATAACAGAAGCAGTTGCGGTAGCAAGTACAGTGCGACTGATGAGGATCAAAAACAGCATTCCCACACCACCAAATGCACTACCTAGGAAATACACTCCCGAAGAAGCTTTGGAGCTGTTTATAGATCTCGGTTTAACGAAGAAAAAATATATTATATTGCGTAAGTCATTATTGCAACGTAATGCCGATATTTTACCTGGATGCAAAAAAATTACTCAAGCCAAGAAAGAAGCAGTTCCTCTAAGTCCCAAAATAACCGAAGTATCAGCTGAAATTGACGACTCCTTCAAAGTTTTACTGAAGAAAAGTTGAAATCACTGCCAAAGGAGCTAGCATTGATAACTAAGTGGGGCTGTGATGGATCATCAGGACAAAGCGCATATAAACAAAGAATAAATCTAGACGATGAAACAATTACAGATAGTAATATGTTTATGGCTTCTATTGTTCCATTACGACTAAAAGATGAAGCTTCAGAATATTGGAAAAATCCACTTCCGTCATCAACTATATTCTCCTCAAGAAGATTTTTTGAAAACCATGAAGTGACTGCTCGCATAACAGGAGTTGATAGAGATATTGTGAAAAGATTGGGAGTAATTTTAAATATTTAAAACTGCCATGAACCAGTTAATGGACCCAAGTTTGAAGAATATGCATCTAAAACTACAGAGTTGCTGCATCAAAAGTATCCTGAGAAGAAACTTACACCAACGGTACATAAAATTTTAGCACATGGAAAGATTTAATAGAGTACCAGTGCTTACCATTAGGAGAATGGTCTGAAGAAGCTGAAGAATCTAAGAACAAGGACTACAAAAGATATAGATGTATGAACACCTGCAAAGTATCACGAGTTAGACAAAACGAAGACCTTTTCAACATGTTAGCTATCTCTTCTGATCCAGTCATATCATCTATGAGGTATGTAAGAACACAAAAAGATCTTACAGATGCGTATAGCTCAGAAATGGTTGCTTTGTTAGATATATGTTCCAGTGACGATGACTATGTTAAGATAAAAAAAGTTTCTCACTTCTTATCACAACAATGAAAAAGAGATTTACTAATCAATTTTGTTACTTTATTGAAAAATAAGATATCTATGTACAAGTTAATTTTTTATTTCAAATAAAGGAATTTATTAATTTATTAATTTATAAATACATACTTTTCGTTATTACATTTCTCTAAAGTTTATCAAATTTATTTTAAAGCTTAGGCATTTCGCCTTCAAACGAGTATTAAATTTTTATAGAAATCAATACGTCTATCGAGTTTGGTACAAATTGGTAAAGCGGTTACTAAGATGAAACTTTTTAGCATACATGGGCAGGCTACTACCCGTTTCCAAAATTTGTTGGCTGTTTAATCTTTAGGTCAAATAAAATATCATTGAACCACTTTCAATAACTTTTAGTTATTAAAAAAAAAAACATGTAAAATTTTACGATGAATTTTGAAGCACCTTGTTATTGTGGCACCAAAAACGGACATTTGAGTTTTATAAGAGTATTGCCATTTAAAAGAAACAATACGTCTATCGATTTTGGTAGTTATTGATTACGTGACTACTTAGATACAACTTTTTGTCATAAGTGGGCAGTGCCACGCTATCTTATCAAAATCATTTGTTTATCTTATTTAATGTTTAAATACGTCATTATAAGACAAATCTCATTTTATTTTTTTTATTTTTTACTAAAAACATTTTATTTTTGCATTTTTCTAAACATTTTCGACTTTGACGAATTTTATAGAAGCACTCTATATCTGTGACATTCTGAGCTTTCACACAATAAAACTTCAAATAATTAGCTTTCATTTACATTTAAAATTTTTAAAATATCTTCGTTGGCTCAAAAGTTATGATTTTGGAAAGAAAAAACTCAACACTGCGCAACGTTTCACATCGCTTTCATACATACGAGTATAAGCGTGACTTCACTCGGCGACGGTGGACGATAGACTTGCCTTTTCTCCTAGCCGGTAATTTAAGTCAGCCATGATTTTGGAAGGCGTTCGTTAAGTTAGGGTTGTAGGTTTGACTACAATCGGGGTTGCCGGCAGCTGGTGCTGCCACCCGATCCTACATATATAAGTAGTAAACCGCACAAATTAGATATAAAAATGTTTGCACGAGATGGTACCAGTGTACTTATGTATGATTTTGAGGTCTATACTGGTAAGAGCAGTAAGAGAGAATTAGGTGCTTTGTGTTTAGCAACAAAAAAAAAAGTTTTGATATGTTCCATAACAAGTAATTCAAAAGGCATAAATAAATAAGAGACTTCATACTACCAAATATGTTTTAATTTATGCATTAAATCCCAATGTAGCCATATGGCTACCAACCCGTACCACCCACTGAGACACATACCAAAAATATTTTAATACAGGGCAATTTTTAATAAAATTTCTATTAAAAATACCCCTAGTTTAATTTTATCTCACAACTGCTTCTTAATTTGCGAAGGAGAGGATTAAAAACTTAAATACAATGTAAATCTTTCTGCCGCCATCTAAAACGGGGCCGACAGACTGTATGGTCCCGCCCGTGCTTCGAAATGGGTGCTAAAAGAGATATGAAGGGTTGGCGTAAAAATACGGTTGGCACCCTACACATTTAAATCGATTGTTCCAAATCTGCTTTATACTGTGCTTATCCGAAGGAAAGGGATGATATGTTTACCCAAAAGGGGAAGTTTCTTAAAAAGTATACCATAGAACTACCCATCAGATTGGGAGTATTAAAAAGAAGTCAAGAGTTGTAAACTAACGACCAAGCTAAACCGGCTTGGTAGGAACATGGGATGGCAAAGTCGACTCCGAGGCCATGTGCAAGTCGTATAGGTTAACAACATTGCTCTGGTCCTTGAAACGGGAAGAAGGCAGTATTATTTTATAGTTTGTACGAGAAACGCTTGAACATATTTTGTGAACCTGTCGCTCGCCAGATTAAGGCTCAGACTAATAGGAGTTCCACAGCTCTCTAAAGCTGCCGCTTGTCTGATGCTGGTTTGGTTTGACCTTATAACTTCAAAGGTATATGTCTGCATTAATTCTTTAAATAGTAATATTGATAAAAACAACAAAGTTTGTACAAAATGCTAACTGTCCGGACATTGAAACTTATTTTCTTACTGTCAGGACAGCAATATTTGTAGATAAAAAAAGCGTGTCCGAAGACGGAAAATATAGGAGAAAAGGATGTTTTTCTTTTTGTAATTAATATATAGTATAATAAACAATCATTTAGGAGCATTAAAATGGTAATTCGTAATTTCCGCCTTCTTTTCAGTATCCGGACGGGTTGTCGGGAAACTGAGAGTCATCTCAAATTTCGGTTCTAGTATCCGGACAGTAATATTTAGGCCGAAAATTAAAGAAAATTTATTTTTTTAATTATAAAATGAAAGTTTATTATATTTTAAACAAATAATATTAAGTTTTATTTTAATGTGTTATTAAATACTTGTTTAAGCACTTACTTCTCTAAAAGGTTCACACTATTTTTTTTTTACAAAAACCTGCAAATTTTGCCGCATGCTCAGACTTCTGACACTAAAATCACTTGTAACTTTTAAAGTATGCTTTTGATTCAACTTAAATTTTCCACGTACACGCCGGGTGTACTTGGCGTAATAAACTTGGAAGGAAGTCGGAATTCGATTGTTTCTCTAACAAGCAATTTTTTCGTTTCGGCGATTCCGAGATGACTTTCAGTTTTTTAAAGTGGGTTTCAGTCATCTTAAATATTTCGTGAAGGGACAAAAAATATTGTTGAACTCTTTCTGGGTTTGTCTCATGGAAGCCCGCATATCACTTTCGATAGCTCGGCTTTCAGGACCAGTCCAGTTCAGTCCAATTTTACTTGAAATCAAGTCAACAACACGTCCACCAATTTTACCCATGCCGGCACAAATAACGTGAGTCATATTCCCACAAAGCCAGCAACAGACATATATATCGCCACGGGATATTTTATTTTGCCTGGAGCACTTCTTGGGACAACAATCCAGCATGATTGAATAGGCGAACCGATTGGACAGGAAACTACAAGAAAAATAAGTTTTATAACATACCGGAAGTCTGAGTGTTATTTAGGAACACAGGGATGTGTGTTATCCGAGAGCATGTGATTTTAGGAGCACTGGATAAAGTAGTTATCTAGGAACACTGCAAAACTTTTGGCAAAGGTAGTTGTGTAGTCAGCAGTCAAATAAGCACAGGAGAAGAGAGTTATGCTGGAACTCTGCAAAGCTTTAACAAATAATGTGCAGTCGGCAAGCTGTAAACACAGGCAGAATGAGCGCACTAAGCAGTAAACACAGAGAATGAGCGCACAAAGATTTGCAAACAGCAACACACAAACTGATATACAGTCCAAATTTAATACAAAAGTTTAAATAATCGCACACTTTGATAATTAAATAAATTAATATGCAGCTAAAATTTATAAAAATTAGATTCGATTAGGTGAAGGTAAAATATAACTTTAAAGGAGCGCTAAAGAAACACGCCCGCACTCAAAAACGAATAGTATTATTATAATTATTCATAAAGTTGTTCTACTGGGCTTTCAACACGGGACACAAAGGGTAGTTTTTAAAAATGCGCTATCTAATGTCATTTATGTATCTTCTGGAGTTCCTCAAGGTAGCCATCTTGGCCCGATTCTGTTTTTTGGTGTTCATTATATCAAGTACTTTCAAGTTTTAAAAAATTTTAATGTACGCTTATGACGTTAAGATTTTTATTCTTACACTGTGAGCGAAAATAAAGCTTTACTTTAATCTGATCTTGATAGACTGGGTGCTTGGTGCCATCCAAACTATATGCCACTCAATCTTAAAAAATTTATATACATGTATTGTTCTCGTAGAAATACACAGCCAGCTACACAATCAACAATCATAGTCTTGAACAAGTGCATGATTTAGTGGACTTCGGAATTACTATGGACTGTAAACTTAGCTTCAATCTTCACATTAATGCAACTGCCAATAAGTCTGCACCATTTCCAGTTGTAAATGAAAAAGCGTCAATTGAAAATGAGAATAGACAATCGGAAATGAGAAAGAGCCACTTGCTAATGAGAATAGTTACTTGTAAATAAGAAGGCGAGATTAGGTACTTGTAAATGGGAAAGCGTCACATGAAAAAGAGAAAATGTTCCTTTGAAATGACAAAGCGTCATTTGAAAATAAGTCTCACGGATACTATGTAAAAAAAAATTTTTTAAAAATTACAACCCATTAAAACGTGCCATATCAGAAATGGAGTTTAAAGATAATTGTGCCGTGTGTGTTGTTAAAATGCAATTATGCCATTTATTTCACCTCGTGTGCATTGAGCCCCTCCGCATGAGGGATAGTGGAACGTATCCTATTTGTCGGGGAGTCATCGATAGTTATATATGCGAATTAAACTTATATCTTGTTCTATTCATCCTTAAAGATGCTGAAGAATGTGAGAGAATAATGTACCGAAAGAACTCTTCGGAAGACCGAAGCAGAATCGTTGCTGCAGCCACGCTTGGAAAGGATTGGGTGATATTGGCAACGTCCCTCGGTGTCAATTATAAAACAGCGTGGAATTGGGCAAAATCCGGAAGGAGCAGTCATGGAATAAAAGGTGGTACAAAGCCAAAAATTTTGGAGCAACGCTGAGTGCGATCCAATCACGTCTGTAGACCGAGTTCAATAAAACAATATCTCACTCAGCGGTAGGGAACTATCTGGAAGGCCAGATAGTACACAACTAAAAGCGTACATCTCGAGCCATGCACCATGAACAGCATGGGTAACAAGGAGAAGCGATCAGGGTTTGTAACAGCCTTGAATCAATATAATCAAGCTGGGAAACAAGTAACCTATTTTGATTTATTTTGGCGCCGTATCCGAGGACGATCAAAAGTAGGGCAGAGAGCTACTCAGCTCCTTCCAGCAGCGAGGGGGCCGAATATTCACTTGGTAGGGGCAATATCCGCCTCAGGAGTGGTGTCGCTCGACCGACAGAGGGGATCTTTCAAAATCGAGACGTGTGCAGCATGGCTCCGTACAGCTCTGCAACGTTGGGAGGAGCAGGGAAACCAGCTGGACGATTTGACTCCAGAATCGAATCTGCAGTCGGTGACGCCACTAATGGGCGAGTGCGAGTACTGCGTTTAGCGATAGAAGTAGAAATGGTAAGCTCACCAGCTGTTACAAGTCGTAACAAAAGTAAAAACTGGACTGAAAAAATTAAAAATGCACCAAAAAAAAAATAGAACTCCCAAAAAAGATACTAATTCCATGTGGTCAGAAGTAGCAAAAAAAATTTTTCTTTAATTTAGCTTAGAAATAAATAATATGGAAGTAAAGCATTATTTAGAAATGGATGTATGTTGTTGTTGTTATTATATTTGTTAATTAAAAAAAAAAACTTAATAAAATCGGTATCGAAAAGTATGTAATTTGGTAATTCTTTCCATCCGACGTCAACTGCTGATACACGTCCAAAAATGTCGGGAAAAATGTCAAAATATGTATTTTGTCGTGGGTATCAATAAGCCGAAGGCGGATTTTTAATTTTTGGATCGATTTAGAGAAGCTGTTTGGTTCATCTAACTTCTGTACATCTCGGAACACCCAACATGTGTGATTACAACAACCACATGAAAATGACAGAACATTTTTAACTTTGATTGCAAATATCTCTTCACTGAAACAAAAATTCGCTTCCGGATTATTGTTAGCGAGATCAAAACACGTCTTTTGATACCTTTCCCGATAATTTCGGACGTGATTTAGCAGTTGTATCCTAAAGTAAACAATTACCAATAACTCTTAGCCAGTCCAACATCGGCTACACCACACCCAGTATTTCTTTGCAGAACATATTCTGCACTCGTCGAAACACCCTTTGTGTGGTATTACAAAAACGCAATGAACATATGCAACTTGTTTACAACCGCCACCCAGTGCGAAAACACGTCCAAAAATGTCGGAAGGGGTATCAAAAGACGCGTACCGGTTCCAGGAATCATATTCCGGTTCCGAAGAACAATTAATTTTTATAGTTTGCAAGCAAAGTTACAAATTTTCTGTCATTTGCATGTGGTTGTTGTAGACACAGATATAGGGTGGACCGAAAAGAGCATAAGTGTGCTCTGCGCAGAAATACTGGGGATCGCGTAGCCGGTGTTGGACCGGCTTAGGGTTATTTTTTTAAATCGCGGCCGAAGGCCTCTAACTCAAAAAGGTGTTCTGCACATAAAAAGTATGGATCACGCCCCAGATTTAGAATCAGCCTAAAGTAGTTTTTCGGTTTTTGAAAATATTTTCGAAAATGATTGAAATATTTGTTCTCCGGAGGCGGATTCTTATTACTGGGACCGAAACGAGCCTTTTGATACCCATATCGCCATTGTTGGATGAATATTAGCACTCGGTGGCGGTCGTAAACAATTACCTAATGGCGTTCACTGGACTGGAGCTGACAAAGGAATTTACCGACTCTGTGTGGATGAGTTTGATGGCCTGTCGATGTACCTATGGATCAAACGGCGAAAAAATGTTGTGCCGGATCTCATCATAGTGCTTATGGAGATGACTCCTTATTCTCCTGGGAGGCGGATTTTCGCCGAGCAGGTGACTGTTCAGGTGCTGCGGTTTGTAGCAGTTGAACAGGAATTGCCTGGTCAACATTTCACTATGCTCTTTAACCCGAGCACTTTCCCACGCTATAAAGGTGGTGTTCAGGTAGGCATCCCGTGGCGTCTGAATGTGGTGTTTTGCCAGACCTCCAACATCCTCCAGTGTGTTTGCTAGCCCCGGCGACCATATAGGCGTCGCGTAGCTCAGAACCTTGGCCAGCCTTTTACGTTGCCAGTAACGTTTCTTTATCTTTTCCCCAAGCACTGCCAGCTAGTGACTTGGAATGGTTGGAGAGGCCGTGTCTCCAATCCAGCTCCTCACTCGGTCGATGTATTCATTTAGCGTTGTTAAAATATTTAGAACTGGCTGGATGGTGAGATTGACCGTATCTTCAATCAGCCCTCTCGTTCGAACGATTCAAGCGACACAAACAACGGGTCAACCTCATATTGAAAATCAATAGGCAAATTGAAGATATGCCCGGATTGCGTTATATAATGATGCAAAAGAACACTCGAAGCTGATAACTCTATATACATAAGTCGTTATATACGAACACCAGACATTCATAGGATTTGTTTTGGTAAATTGTCTGGTCAACATCCCGCTATGCTCTTTAGCTCCGAGCATTTTTGCCTCTCTGTGTAGGTGGTGTTCAGGTGACATAAGGAGGCCTCCCACGGCACATGCGTTGCCTAATCCTGTCATTAGGCCGTTTTTAGCTGAGACAGACACTTATCTGAGTGGTAATGGAGTGAAGCGCGGTGGTCGTGCTATGAATTTTACGGAAACCATGCTGATGTTCCGCGAGCCGCAAGTTAGCGGTGTGGGAAGGGAGCAAGCAAGCTAGCTCTCCAGGGTTTAGTAGCGGCACCACCTTTGCTGTCTCCATTTTTCTGGAATGACAAAGGTGGTCATAGATAAAGTGAAGACAGTGTGGTTACAATAATAGTTAATGTAGTTATTTTAAAATTGATTTTTATTAAAAATATCTTTCTTCAATTAAATTTAACAATCCATTAACAAAATTTTTAAAGTCAGAAATTTTCATTTATCAAAAAAAGAAAAGTTAATTTGATTTAATTAAAAACTACAAAATAGAAAACAGTATTTAAAAAACAAAGTAAAACACCCTACATATACTCCCCCTCCATAAAAAAAAAGAAAAAAAAAAAATATTTAGTTTATGTTAAATGTAATCTTTTTAATGTTTTTATTTGATGTATGTGTATTTTGTGTAGAATCTTTAAGTATATGAGCAGGTTTCAGTAAATCCTTTGAAATAGTTTTGATTATATTTCCTTTTTGAATTTTAAATGTGTTATTGTTTCTTGAGATAACCTTAAACGGCCCTTCATATGGTGATTGTAAACCTGTTTTGCGAATACTTTTAACCAAAACATATTCACAAGTTTCTAAATCTTTTGGAACATAAAAATTATCCTTATTATGATGTATAATTTTGGAGCGAACTAATGAAAAGTGTTTCCTTAACTTACTTAAAATTTCGTAAGAATTCTCATTTTCATTAAAAATATTGTTACAAACAGCAAGCTCACCGGGTAACCTAAGTGTCTCGCCATAAATCAATTCTGCTGAAGAACATTTAAGATCTTCCTTAACTGTTGTACGTAATCCAAGGAGTATCCAGGGCAGGATCTCAGACCAATAAGTTGAATTATCTGAAGCAATAATTGCTGTTTTAAAACTTCTATGAAATCTCTCAATCATTCCATTTGCTTGAGGATGATAGAGAGATGTATGTATTTTATGAGCTCCTAATAATTTTGTCAATTCAGTGAACAATTTTGCAGTAAATTGTGATCCTTGATCTACAGTAATATTAAGAGGTATACCGAAACGCGGAACATAATTTTGAACAAAAGTATTAGTAACCGTGTTTGTTGATATATCTCGTAAAGGATATGCTTCTGGCCAACGTGTGTGTCTATCAATTATAGTTAAAATATAACGATTTTCTTTAGATACTGGTAAAGGTCCAACTATATCCATATGTATGTGCTCAAATCGTCCAGAAGGTATGTCAATTTTATGTACTGGAGTTTTTGTATATTTTGTGATTTTAGATTTTTGACAACTAATGCAATTTGAAGTCCAATGATTTATTTCTTTTCTCATACCTGGCCAAAAATATTTTGATTGAATAAGACGTCTAGTAGTTCGAATGCTTGGATGTGATAACGAATGAATTTTATAAAATATAAGTTTTCTCATAGAATTTGGAACATATGGTCGAAAAGGTTGTTTAGAAACATCACACCAAATATCTAAGTCAATAATTGGAATTTTAATTTCTTTTAAATTGTTTTTAAAAGTTTGATTAGAAACAAATTCCTGAAGAGTTTCATCTTTTTGTTGTTCTTCGAACAATGTTTGAAAACTTATATCACTTGTTAAAATTTCATTGATATCTGGAATAAGAGAAAGTGTATCTGCAACTATATTATCTTGTCCACGTATATATTGAATGTCATTTGTAAACTGGGCTATATATTCCAGATGTCGAATCTGTCGAGTTGATCTTTCTACTTTTGAATTTAAAACGTGTGTTAGTGGTTTATGATCTGTAAATATTGTAAATATTCTACCTTCCAAAAAGTGTTTGAAATGTTTAATTGAGTTGTAAATTGCTAATAGTTCCCTGTCAAATGTTGAATAATTGATTTCAGTAGGAGTTAATTTTCTGGAAAAATAAGCATAGGGCTCTAAATATTGTTACTTTGTTGTTGTAAAACTGCACCAATAGCAACATTTGATGCATCTACTATAAGTGACAAATTGACCATTTTTATCGAAATGGGTGAGCAATGTTTTTCTTGCGAAAAGTTTTTTTGTATTTTCAAAAGCTGTTGTTGTTTTGTCGGACCAGTTTAATTGCATGAGTTTATTTTTAATGGCAAATGTTAACATTTCGTGCAGAGGACTAAGTTCTGCTGCCTAAAAATTTTTGTCGTGTTGTTATAGAAAGTTTTTGGGGAGTGTTGCGGTACTGCCCGACTATCGTTGTAGCGATTCATGACCAATGAAACCTTCTAGGTCATGGGTAATGAGCGGTGAGAGGCATCATATCCGTAGATCAACCATCGAGTTGCACGTCATTACCTTTGTGCATATTAGTCGCCTCTTACGACCGGTATGCCTACCTCGGGCATATTCTAAACCCTTAACCCGCAGGGGCATTATGTTGGTTGTGTTGTGTGACTGTGTCGGTGTATTTGCGAGGGTGCCGCGCACCGAGGGTGGTTGTTGGCTGCGTAGGCAGTGGTTCTAGGAAAAAGATATGAGTAAGTGAGTAGGTTTTTTAATTAAAATAAAATATGTGAGCAGGGTTTGAGTTATAGGGGTAATGAAGTTTGGGTGTGTGAGCAATAAAAAAAAGTGGAAAAATGTGACTTACCGTGGGTGATGTAGAAGGTGGCCGGTGCTTTAATTCCGGTTAGATGGTTAGTAACTTGTTGTTGTTGTTGTTGTTAACAGTGCTTCGCCCTGCCCAATGGGCTCGATCACTCTAAATTGTCATCAGGCTCTTCTAACGGAAGTCCGAGGAAACGCGCAGTTTCCACAGGGTTGGACCAGAGTGATGTAGGTGTTAGAAGAGTGGGTTCAACTGAACAGGAGAAAAGATGTATGGTATCATGAGGGGTCATACCACATGCAAGGCATGTATTTGGTATGTTGGGGTTCAGTCTGGATAAGTAAGAGTTTAACCTATTACAATATCCAGAGCGAAGTTGTGCTAGTATGACTCTAGTCTGCCTCGGAAGTACACGCTTCTCTTCAGCCAATTCAGGTGGTTGAATATTAATAACGGGAGTCACAGGACGAGATCTGAGAGATCTGTCTACCGACTCGGTGTGGAGGTCATTTAGAGCCCGCAGATCAAACGGCAAAGAGATATGATGCCGGATCTCATCTTAATGCTTACGGAGATGGGGGGCGGTGCTACATCCAAAAGATGTCGGTTTGGATGACTAGGTTTATGACAGTTCAGAAGGAACTGTCTACTCAAGAGTTCCGCGTGCATTGAGCAATTTTGCCTCTTGATGGAGGTGAGACTCAGATGACATAAGCAGGCATCCCGTAGCAGTTCCGATGTCGGTGTTTTGGCAGACTTGCAATTTCCTCCAGTTGGTGTCAGATAGATTGGGCGACCATATAGGCGCAGCATTGTCAATAACCGACCGGCCAATAGCCTTATATGTAGCAAGCAATGTTTCTTTGTATTTTCCCCAAGTACTGCCGGCCAGTGACTTGAGGATCTTATTGCGGCTCTGTACCTTTGAGGCTATTGCGGTGGCATGACCAGCGAAGGTGAGGCCGTTGTCAAATGTCACACCCAAGATTTTCGGGTGGTTGACAGTAGGTAGAGGTACTCCATCTACGTGAACATTTAACTTTTGCCCCATATGCGCATTCCATGTAGTAAACAGGGTCACCGTCGATTTAGTCGGAGATAGGGTCAGATTACGCTTGGTGAAGAAGCTGGAAAGGTCATGGAGGTAACTGTTGATTCTAATACAGAGTTCATCAATGGAGGGACCCTTTCCCGAGGCCATTATCGTGCAGTCGTCAGCGTAGGAAACAATGGAGACTCCCTCTGGTGGGGGGAGTCTCGAAATATAGAAATTAAACAAAAGGGGAGAGAGAACGCCACCTGGCGGCACCCCTTGTTTTATTCTTCGTGGTCTAGATTTCTTGTTCCTGAATTTGACTGTTGCCTGTCGACCATTGAGGTAATTAGCGGTCCACCTCTTAAGGCCGGCAGGGAGCGGTGTCTCATCCAGATCTCGGAGGAGTGTGGCGTGATTGACCGTGTCAAATGCATTTGACAGGTCAGGTGCCACGAGAACCGTCCTATGGTTTGGTGGATGTTGATTCAAACCGTTATTAATCTGACTTGTAATGGCGTTCAAAGCGGATGTCGTGCTGTGATTTTTGCGTTTGAGGAAACCATGTTGATGATCGGCCAATTTTAGATTTGTGACGAAGTAAGGAAGCAGACTGGACTCTAGTAGTTTCGCTACCGGCGAAAGGAGGGATATCGGGCGATAAGACTCTCCTAGGTTCGCCGGCTTCCCTGGTTTTAGTAGGGGAAGTACAATCGCTTGTTTCCATATCTCAGGTATAACGAAGGTAGTTAGAGAAAGATTAAAGAGAGCCGCTAAATAACTCTGTCCTTCGTGGCCAAGGTGTTTGATCATCTTCATGGCGATTCCGTCGGGTCCGATGGATTTTGAGGGTTTGGCTTTCATTATGGCTTCCTTAACCTCTGCGACTGAGACGGCAATGGGCGCAGTAGAGTGTTTGTGTTTCGGCTCACGTCGGAAGGCTCTTCTCTTAGTCCTATCCGCAGGTGGATGCATTATAAATGGCAAAAGGAACCCGCGCATTTCCTGGTGTCCGATTTGACGCTGTCGCCGAAAGCAATGGCGACCTTGTCTTTGTGTTTGGTCTGATTGGATAGGGCCTTGACAGTCGACCATAATTTGCCGACTCCGCCGGAGAGGTTGCATGTCTCAAGGTGTTGTTTCCACTTGGTCAGCTTGTGTTCGTTGACAATCCTACGAATTTCCGCATTGAGATCTTTTATTCTGCGATCTGCGGGATTGGTGAGTCTCACTTGGTCACTTCTTTTGCCATCGCCGTAGCCTCTGCCGGGAAATTCGGACGAATTTCTGGTATTCTGCCAGCAGGAATAAAGCGGCATGAGGCTGAATCAATGATCTTGCGAAACTCTCTTTCGCCTTTGCGTACGTCCATAGGAGTGGGTAAGACAGCGAAGGAGCGCTCTGTATATTCAGTAAAGCGGTCCCAGTCCGCTTTGGTGAAGTTGATGTACGACTATGTTATTTTATCAGTCGTTATGAAGTCGGTCGGTCGTTCAACAGAGAGTAAGATGGGTAGGTGGTCTGATGCTAATGTAAGCGTCGGTCACCAGATGACAAAGTTAATAAGGCCCGCGCTCGTTATGGAGATGTCTGGCGAACTGTGACAGTTACCTGCCACCCTAGTGGGGGCATCTCCATTGACTGTACAGAATGCTGAGTTATCTATTTGGTCTCCAATTGCGTGTCCTCTGCTGTCTGCTGGCAAATTGGAGTGCCAGAGATCGTGATGCGCGTTGAGTCGCCTAGGATTAGACGGTTATCGCCCCTTAGAAACGCACTAATGTCGGGGTGATAATCTCTAGGACAACACGTGACAGGAGGAATATAGATGTTTATGATTTGCAGGTCGGCGTCTCCTGACCGGACTGCTATGCCTTGGCATTCTAAGGTAGAGTCCCTGGGGTGGACGTCAGGGGAAAATAGATTATATTGTACAGAGTGATGTGTAATAAACGCAAGGCCACCCCCAAGACCGCTGGGACGGTCTTTTCGATGTACATTATACCCATCACAATTTCGTAAGGCCGATCTCGTGTTCAGTTTTGTCTCTTGTATCGCGGCGATTTTGATGTTGTGCGTATTCATAAAGTCAGTTATCTCCGCGATCTTTCCAGCTAATCCGTTACAGTTCAGCTGCAAAATTTTGAAGTGTGTAGGAGGGGAGACAGGGGACAGATTAGGCGTGAGGGACGGGTGCGTTTGCCTAGGTGGAGGTAGGCTAAGGCCTAAACTTTGTCGCAGTCTAGAGTTGACAGCGCCATGGCCGATGTTGTCTGCCGTGGAAGGCGGCTGTGTACTGCAACAAGGGGGTATTGAACGAAACCGTCCAAAGGTTACCGTTTGCGAGCCCAGAGCACATAAGGGTGTGACACAGGCCAAGGTAATTGTTGCACTTGACCGATGTCGCAGGCGTATATAATCTTTGCCGACAAACGGTGCACGTAGTGAAAGGTACTAGGAGGTGGTGTTCCTGACCCATGTGCAGGCTGGAAGCAGGAGGGGGGCATTAGGGGCAGAGACAGAGGGGACTGACGCTCGGCGATGCTCATATCTGACCTATTCCGGAGGGAATAGGTGTTGAGCGGCCGTGCGAGATGGAGACGCTGGGGTGCGTGAGCGACAGTCGGGAGTGGGTGAGGCAGGGATGGCAGCGGTGCTGCCAGTCGTGTAGACTGAGCCACTATTGTGACTATTGGAAGTAGTTAGAGGCGGTAAGGGAGTGCCAGAGCGGCGGCTACCGCGGGACGTACTAGGACGTGTACAGCAAGGTGCCTCAAAAGTACTAAAGAAAGTACCGGGTCTGTGGATGGCAGGGTTAAGCCCTGGACATACAGATTTATGTAACCATCTCTTACACTTGGCGCATTGTACCGAATACGACCGTTTAATATAAATTTTCTTCCAGCAAACGCAGCAGATCCAGTCTCTTGGTCCAGGGTTGGGTTCGACCCCAGCCCGTAACAAGAGACAATGGAGCAACCCAGCTGCAAGGGTTTGCTCCGAGGACGACAATTTAAGGGTGGGACGGTACAGATTGGACAGGGTTACACTGAAATAACAGCCCTTGGCCGGGTGAAAAAACCCGGGTCATTCCGGTGCGATAGAACCGGCTGTTGTGGGAATGTGGTTGGTAACTTAATACCGCTTAGTTGTGGCACTTTTACTTTTCACTTTTTTAGTAAACGGTTACACTTTAAAAATACTTTCTTTTACACTACACTCGCGATAATTAAAAGGTGTCCGCTCGACTCTGTAACTTTTTAATTTTGAATCCGGTGAACGGGATGGGCCCCCCTTTTATACCCTTCCGAATCCCTGCTGCCGTTACCGTTTCGCTTTCGAGCTTGCGGTCCTGCAAATCCTTTTGTTGCTACTTCTGCCTAAGTCACTCAGATATCCTAACGGGCGTCGAGCATGTTGCGTGCAACAGTAATTTATACCCACACACACATAGACACCTAGCATAAAGGATGTCAGCAGATAATTGGTATGGTTATCTGCAAGGGTAATGCTGAGCACTCACATACGCATGCGCACGGGGGCGTAGTCAGGGTGTAGGCTGCCGTTACAAAGTACATGGTTAATAATCGATTCGTGCATTTGATGATGGAATTGCTAATGAACCGATCGTACGATGAGGAACGTTACATAGTTAGAAGTGGGCATGACTATTGCATCTCCTCGGTTATTTATGTTCTCCACGCGTTTCCTGCTTCTAATTATACCCCCTCGTCCAGCTAAATATCCAATGAATATAGTTTGCTTGACATTTTAAAGATTTCTCGCGCAGCAAAAATTGTACCTCCTCATCGAAATCTGAGCGTACCATATCAAAAAATGCTGAGCTTTCTGAATATTTGTGGGCTTAATCTTTTTCAATGATATTTTTGCGTGTTTTGTTTTGTTCAAAGAGCATGAAAGTCGCTACAGCGTAAAAATTTAGAAAATAGTGCCTTACCTCCTTCATATCATCATAGTTTGAATTTACGTCGCCAAAAATTCTTGCCCTGCAAACCATGGCGCATAGTCAGTGGAGCTACTAATTTTAGTAGCAAGATATGCAGGATTGAACTTCGAGAGTCAGTCCACCAATACATAGACGTAAAGCCAAGTCGTCGCACACTGGCCATTGTAGATGCCAGTCGGGTTCCATGCACCGCTGCTTCTAATTCCATCCTTGGGATTGACATTGGTTTGAGAGGTTCTACCTTAAATTTAGCTGCTGCAAGAGTGACAGAAACGTCGTTTCCCTTTTTTCTTCTCAAATAGAAAACTTGCGTACGCATTTTCACCCACATCTACAAAGGTATGTGGCTGTACATCTTCGGCCTCTTTTATGAACGAGGAATAACAATGAGGGATTTGTACAGTGGTTATGAGTTGCATCATAATTTTTCAGATGCACCATTTGGTGTATAGTTTATCATATAACGGGTCATCCCAGGAAATTTCAGCCCCACGGTGTAGCAGCTGACAAACCCAAGTGGACCGAAGTACCTGGAGTACCTCCCTTTTAGTAGGGACCAATGTTTCTTTCATGACATCACGGTGAAGTCTCAAAAACCTGCAAATATATTAAAGATGCCACTAGTTGGATGCCAGAATATACCCAGTATTTTTATAGTTGACGCACACTCTTCGGCCTTATGTACGGATGACGGATCATCTATCAACTTATCCAGCAATTGTTTTCTGTTTGAGAACCATCCATGAATATTGAACCCAGCTGCGTGATGTCTATAAAATAATCGACATAATGATTTTTCTTAATGGCTTCTGCTGCTCGTGGAAACTCATTAATAAACGTATCTGCATTTTTGTCCCTTATCAAGTGAGTTGTACACGGAGTGCAGTTGAGACCAAATGTCCGCGCTTGCATAACATACACGCTAGGATGGTTTTGGTCGTCGGCGTGGTTGCGCCACACAAATCGCTGAGCATTTCGGCAATGTCGCCACATATATCTACTCTGCCGACCCTGAACGCAAGTAGGATCTCTACGAATACAAGTGGATTTAGTAGATCAGGATCACTTAAGTGAGAATCATTTAACGATGCTCCCTTAGCTTTCGCAGCAGCGTCTTAACCATACGAATTGTACCTGGTTTATTGGGGTTGGAAACGACGAATGTTGGCAAGTACCAAACCTTGTCTCTGTGAACTGCTTTGAGTAACTTTAAACAAGGCATAAACGCCAAATTCCTGCCAGAATATCTCAAGTGTCGAGTCCGCCGAAAAGTAGGGAATGCGTTGTATGACTTATAAGACCTGAAAGGGAAAATGATAAGCCGTTTCCATGCATCGGATATTCGTCCACAATAACTAGACTTTAGAATTTTTTTTTACCCAAATTTACAATTTCATCTGGGAGTTTTGGCAGTCGGGGAAAACTCGCCTAGTATTCTCCCCGAGCATTGATTCAGAAGGAAATCCACGTGCGCTTCCACCGGGAGCAGTGGATAACCTGGCAATCCTTGGTAAGCGGATTGTCTTTCGGAGTTTTGACGAGTTCTCCTTAATTAAAATGTCTACCGGGTGAAAAGCTTTATATAACATGAGACAAGCTTCTCCGGTCATTTTTTTGTTTAACCTTTTCTGTGGGGGTGAAACCACTAGCACCAAAATTTTCGGAGTTCTCCAATAACAAATGTCTACCGCCGCGAAGCAGTTAAAGTAAGAAACAAAAAGTAATTCTCCGCTTGCCTCGGAGTTTTGACGTGTTCTCGGATATCAGAATGTCTATTGCCGCAAAGCGTATAACTAGGAAACAAAAACTTCTCCGTTTTTTTCTCTAGCCTATTTCTGTGGGGGCAAAACCACTATATCAAATTTCCATTTGCCGCAAAGCCTACTAAACTATGAAACAAAATACTTCAAAAATTTTTTCTTTACTGGCGGATCTTCTTTGCCCGGCTAGCTCGTGGTAGAACTAGAGACTCTCATCTAGGGGTGAGTCGTGCCCCACTTTTTTTTCTACCCCGAAATGGCTTCCTTGCAAGTAAACCTTCTTCCTGTTCGCTTCATCGACCGGTCTTCGAAGCGAAGCAGGCCTGTTATGGTTTACTTTCAATTGATAGTCATTTTTGTTTGGTTCAATCGGTCAGGGCTCACTGCGGTTGGTTAGATGACAGTTTTGATTCACCTTCAGGTTTGACATTTAGCTACGGGAAAGTGCGTGGTTTTTGCTGAGGTGGCATCACCAAATACTCCCATAGAATGGAAAAGGCACCAATAACGGAACTTTTAATTTCCAGACAAACAAGTGTTGGTGTGTTCTTGGTGTGCCCAGAGTTAAATTGTGGGTAACCCAGGGCGCCCGAAAGTGTCAGACAAAAGGGAAATGGGCAATTGGCATCCGAAAAGGTGTTTCCCTTGTATGATTGATTTTAAAGTATTTAAGTTGGTTAAAAGAGCACGAACAACAAAGCAGGTGCGGAATATAAACGTACAATAAATTCAATACTTTTTATGCACGATCTCGAAAACAAAAACCAACAAAATGTCAAAGCCACCAAAGTAAAAGAGAAGTCTCCTATTTCAAACCCAATAACGAGGGGTCCCGCGGGCCACCAAGGGAACACACCAAACGCATGGTCTAGAACCTTCCTATTTTGCGCGCAAAGAAAGCGTGCCTTCAGGGTTCGGACTTAATCAAAATTGCAGTAATTTTAATACCTACTGCACTTTACCCAAATCTACTACGCTTTATGCTCCTTATAGTAGTACCATAATCTGATTTATTCTGATAAGTGATGCTTTTTCTTAACTATAAACTCTCTTATAAAGTCATTAACCAGTACAAATACTCTTGGCTTTTATTTTGTTCCATAGAAAAAAAAAATGTTTACCTTTAATAAATTAATTAATTTTCATTTATGTCTCACATAAAAGCGTACCGGCAACAGCAACCGGTAAATAAACCGGCAACACCAACCGGTAACTAAGCCGGCAACAACAAATCCGGCAGTAGTAAAGGCCGGCAACAACAACCACCACCAACAACAAACCCGGTAACTAAACCGGCTACAACAACCGGTAACTAAACCGGCGACAAACAACCGGTAACTAAACCGGCAACAACAAATCCGGCAGTACTAAATGCTACCAACCGGTAACAACAAAACCCTCAACAGCCAGACCGGTAACAACAAAACCGGCAACAACAAGACCGACCACGACAACCAGCAACAACAGCAGGCCGCCCTTACATGGGCCCGCTGCACATCAACGGCAACAACTTTAGCATTAACAATAGCAGGGGCCGCTCTGTTAAAGGCCCGCTGCACCAGTAACCACCGGTAACAACAAAGCCGGCAAGACACCCAGCATTGACATCAGCAGGGGCCGCCCTCTTCTAGGCCCACTGCACAACCACCCGGATCGACCACAACAACACCAGCAGTGACAACAGCGGGGATCGCCGCACTAACCATCAGCTACAACAACCCCAACAGTGGCAACAGCGAGGGCCGCCGTAATATAGGCCCGCCGCACTAGCAGCAGCAACAACAACATAACCAGCAGAGACAACAACAGTAGCGCCCCACCAAAGGCCTACTGCAACAAATGGGTGAGACTAAACCTTAACCTTAGTCCCAATGCAAAATAACAAACAAAAAAAAACTCTAATTATAGGATTGATGAAGGGAAATATAGAGTAAGAAAAATAGTTACGTTAACCTAAAAGAAACGTAAAATGGACGGGTTAAATAAGAATTAAACAAAAAAATAACATTTTTTTTAAGGAAAAATTAATTTTAAGTAAAAGTAAGATTTGAGAAGTAAGAAGTTAAGGTATAGAAAATAAGGAGACAAAACAAATAGAATAGGAATTAGAAAAGAAAGGAATCAAAAATGTAGAACTTATAAAAAAAAGGATTAGCTGAAAGACAAAAAAATTTATATATAAAAGGGAGGTTGCTTTAACTTTCAAAAACAAAAAAAAAATATAAAAAATTTATGAAATTATTTAAAGTAAAATTAAATAATATAAAACAAGCTAATTAATCAATAAAACTTAATAACGTAAACTTAATAAAATAACTCGAAATAAATGATAAAACACTAAAGGCCGCAAATAAAGAATATAAGATAAATAAATACTTTTATTACAATAAAAATCATATAACTAACAAATTCAAAAGAAACCAAGAAGAAAAAAAGGGGGTAAACAAGCTAGATTTTAATCTTGCTTTTTCTTATCCCAAAAATGAGATTAATTTTGTTGTGGGTTTAATTGTAGGATCGTTTATACATATTTTTGTAAGTTAACCGGCTTAAGACCAGTTTATAGCAATTAAGAAAAAAATGAAGTGTAAATAAATTCTTTGTAATATAATGGGAATGGTGATGTTCATTTTCATTTAGAAGGCATATAGGATTTTAGGTAACGGGCCATCGGGATTCGGTTTGGTGCACCGATGGCCATGGATGAGGGTGGGTCAGCACCATGGCGTCGCAACAGCCCCCGCGGCGCCCCTTATATTGTTCGGCCCTTTTTTTATTTTTCTTTTCATTTCCGGTTCGTTTTTTCTTTTTTTAACTTTCAGTTTTTTTCCCGTTAATTTAAATTTATCTTTGTTTTCCTTTTCCGTTCGTTATTTCAGTTTTAATTTCGTTTTCATTTTCGGTTAATTTTTAATTTTGATTTCTATTTTAAATATTTTGTTGCCGTTTCTTTTAAATTTTAATTCGAAGTTTTCCGTTTTTTTTTTTTATTAGAGTTTTGAATATTCAAATGTCAACGGTCTGTCCGTGGCATCCGGGGTTTAACCGGACGTTGTTTTATAGACGTTTGCGCGTTTTTTTGCGTTTTCTCCCGCGTTTCAAAAGGCATGATTTGACCTTTTTCTGTTTATGGCGCAGGGCGGTAAGGTTGGCAAGAGCCCACCCCAGCCGACAATGACTAGCCACTGTGCACCATTGATATCATGCCGACCGCCTTCCTTACTTCTCCATTTTAACGCGTTACCATAACACTAGTAGTGCTACGCACGCCTAATGTAACGGCATAAACGGATCGAGATATATATTGACTTATATTTATAAAAAAGTTCAGAAGGAAAAATTAAATTGATTAAGCCATGTCCGTCCGTCCGTCTGTTAACACGATAACTTGAGTAAATATTGAGATATCTTAATGAAATGAAGGTTCCTTGACACTCATCTCCGAGCGCTATTTAAAATGGACGCCCACTTTTTATTTATAGAACATTTTGGAAAAAACAAAAAAAGGGTTTATTCAGTACATAATACACTTATAAGGATAAAATTTGGTGTGTACATTAACGTTAGCCATAAAATAAAATTTTCAAGAAATTTTTGAAAATGGGAACGTCACCCCAAACTTTTGATTGAGTCAAATATAGAAATATTATTGATCATAAATCAAAAACCGTTCCAGATATCGAAACGAGATTTAGCACACATATTTATACTAGTAAAGGGCTTGTTTCGAAAAAAAGGGCGAAATCGGAGGGAGATCTATACCGTAAGGCAAAAGACTTTGTGTATCAAATGGATAAAGAATCAACGCACGAGACGTGGGAAGCCCTTAAATAGAAGTTTGAAGCTTCGCCAAAAAAACAATTGTTCAAAATATGTAGTTTTTTCATTCGATTGGCGTAATGGGAAAGGTGTTTCGACACACGTTGCGAACTTAAGAAATCTATGGAACGAGCTAACTAATCGCCTTGGTTGGGCCTCAAAAGTGGCAGTGCTATCCCAGCACCCCAAACTTTTGATTGAGTCAAATATAGAAATATTATTGATCATAAATCAAAAACCGTTCCAGATATCGAAACGAAATTTAGCACACATATTTATACTAGTAAAGGGCTTGTTTCGAAAAAAAAGGGCGAAATCGGAGGGAGATCTATACCGTAAGGCAAAAGACTTTGTGTACCAAATGGATAAATAATCAACGCGAGACGTGCGAAGCCCTTAAATAGAAGTTTGAAGCTTCGCCAAAATATGTAGTTTTTTCATTCGATTGGCGTAATGGGAAAGGCGTTTCGACACACGTTGCGAACTTAAGAAATCTATGGAACGAGCTAAATAATCGCCTTGGTTGGGCCTCAAAAGTGGCAGTGCTATCCCAGCACCGCAAGCGAGCAGACCGAAAATGGCTTGATACGAAATTTCGCCATTTGGTAATTTTTGATCACTTTTCCAATAGTAGGTACCAAAATTGTGAAAACAAAATATGGGCATTTTGAGGAGATTTTTGGGTATTTTACAATTTTCAGGTATGCAGAAGGCGCTACCGAATTAATTTTTGAATTTTGTGTGCTCGTCATGTATAAAATAAGCCGATGTATTCAAAATTAAATAATAAGTAATTGTTGTTGTTGTTAACAGTGCTTCGCCCTGCCCAATGGGCGCGATCAATTGTCATCAGGCTCTTCTAACGGAAGTCCGAGGAAACGCGCAGTTTCCACAGGGTTGGACCATAGTGATGTAGGTGTTAGAAGAGTGGGTTCGACTGAACGGGAGAAGAGATGTATGGTATCATGAGGGGACATACCACATGCAGGACATGTGTTTGGTATGTTGGGGTTCAGTCTGGATAAGTAAGAGTTTAACCTATTACAATATCCAGAGCGAAGTTGAGCTAGTATGACTCTAGTCTCCCTCGGAAGTGCACGCTCCTCTTCAGCCCATTCAGGTGGTTGAGTATTAATAACGGGATTCACAGGCCGAGATCTGTCTACCGACTCGGTGTGGAGGTCATTTAGAGCCCGCCTATGGTTCCGCAGATCAAACGGCAAAGAGATATGATGCCGGATCTCATCGTAGTGCTTACGAAGATGTCTCCTTATGTCTCTGGGGGGCGGTGCTACATCCAAAAGATGTCGATTTGGATGACTAGGTTTATGACAATTCAGAAGGAACTGTCTACTCAAGAGTTCCGCGTGCTCTTGAACATTGCGCAATTTTGCCTCTTGATGGAGGTGAGACTCAGATGACATAAGTAGACATCCCGTAGCAGTTCTGATGGCGGTGTTTTGGCAGACTTGCAATTTCCTCCAGTTGGTGTCAGAAAGATTGGGCGACCATATGGGCGCAGCATAGTCAATAACCGGCCGGCCAAAGCCTTATATGTAGCAAGCAATGTTTCTTTGTCTTTTCCCCAAGTACTGCCGGCCAGTGACTTGAGGATCTTATTGCGGCTCTGTACCTTTGAGGCTATTGCGGTGGCATGACCAGCGAAGGTGAGGCCGTTGTCAAATGTCACACCCAAGATTTTCGGGTGGTTGACAGTAGGTAGAGGTACTCCATCTACGTGAACATTTAACTTTTGCCCCATATGCGCATTCCATGTAGTAAACAGGGTCGCCGGGGATTTAGTCTGAGATAGGGTCAGATTTCGCTCGGTGAAGAAGCTGGAAAGGTCACGGAGGTAACTGTTGATTCTAATACATAATTCGTCAATGGAGGGACCCTTGCCCGAGGCCATTATCGTGCAGTCGTCAGCGTAGGAAACAATAGAGACTCCCTCTGGTGGGGGGCGGGGGTCTCGAATTATAGAAATTAAACAAAAGGGGAGAGAGAACACCACCTTGCGGCACCCCTTGTTTTATTCTTCGTGGTCTAGATTTCTTGTTCCTGAATTTGACTGTTGCCTGTCGCCGCACAATATTTCTCATACGAATGCCGAGGCAAAAGGTATGGTGACCTCCTGAAACTTGCGTTTTCAGATTTTTGTCGATTTCTCGCTGAAAACTGAACCGACGAGTTCTCCATTCTTATAACATCTATGTTCTTTGTATCAATGAATATAGGTGTAGTTGTTGTTATGCCTACGCTGCAGTCGTATCGCATCGTACTATCGATGTTAAGTACAGGGTGGCTGATGAATTTTGCTACATTAAGAAACTCAAATAATTTTTTTTCCAGTGTATGGAATTCATTTTTCTTTTATTCATGTTAAAGCTTATTAAATTTTATTAAATATAGCTTAACTAGTTTTAAAAAAAAATGAATTTAAATGCCCCCCCTGCTCGTCGATGCATGTGCGGCATCTTACCAAAGAGTTGCTCATTACTGCTTGGAGAGTTGAGACAGGAATAGCCGCAATTGTTTCTCGAATGGATTGCCTTAGTTCATTCAAATTTGTTGGTTTTGCTTTGAAGACTTCCTGTTTGCAATAACCCCACAAGAAAAAGTCAGGTGTAGTAAGGTCAGGCGACCTGGGTGGCCAACGGAATGTGGAGTTTCTGGATATCAGCTTATTGGGAAATTTTCGTCGCAATTCTGTCATAACAGGTTGGGCTATATGAGGAGCTGCACCATCTTGCTGAAACCACACAGAGTTGAAAGAAATTCTCATTCGGCGTAATTCTGGATAGAAAAACTCTCTCAACATGCTCAAGTAACGGTCTCCAGTAACCGTAACGGTGTGACCGTTTTCTTCGAAGAAGTAGGGCCCGACAATGCAGCGTGATGAAACTGCACACCACACTGTGACACGAAGTGGATGCAATTCCGTCTCATGGAGTATCTGTGGGTTAGAAGCACTCCATATTCGACAATTTTGTTTGTTTATGTTGCCGTTTAAATCGAAATGGGCCTCGTCAGACATGAAAAGACAGTTCAACATGTTTCCATCCTCTTCCACCATTTGAAGCATCTTCTGGCAAAATTCCAAGCGAATCGGCAAGTCTGCAGCGTTCAGTTTGTTGGCCATTTGAATTTTATATGGGAATAAGTCCAAATCTTTGTGCATAATTGACTGTAATGACTGTCTGCTTACACCCATTTGAGCAGATAAGCTTCTTGTCGAAACACGTGGATTGTTTTGTATGGCAGCAGCTACAGCAGCGATTGTTTCCTCCGTTCGAACTGAAGGGTTTCGATGGTAAGGTCTTCTGTTGACTGTCCCATGCTCGGCAAAATTGTTTACAAGTCTTATTATGGTCCATCTGCTCGGAGGATTGCCGCCAAACGTGCGCCTATACTATCTTTGAACCGAAACTACGGACTCCAAATTCTTGTTTCAGTGTCCCAGTTATCCATTTTTGTTAAATGTAAAAGTCAATCTGCAAAATAAAAAAAAAATTTACCAGATTCATTAAATAGAAAAAAAGTTATTTAATTTTTTTTTGGTAGCGGCTTTCATTAGCCACCCTGTACTTGAATGAATGGGGGGAGTGTGAATGTACTAAATGAGTGTAAATAGGTATGTGTGTTGTTGTTGTTGTTAACAGTGCTTCGCCCTGCCCCAGATTGGACAGGGTTACACTGAAATAACAGCCCTTGGCCGGGTGAAAAAACCCGGGTCATTCCGGTGCGATAGAACCGGCTGTTGTGGGAATGAGGTATGTGTGTTGGGGAATTCAGATGGGACAGTTTCAACAACAATAACTAAGTTAAGAATTGATAAACAAACAAGACAATGGAATTGAGCAGTTAGATGGCGTGATGCTTCTAACTGCATAATGATTCGAATTAAGTTTTTAGGCAATAAGCATATTATTTTAAACAGAGTAGTTAGTCTTAAGCTGACATCGTTTGAATAAAGACTTGATACACAAAGTCACTCCGGTGTTTAATTTATTTAACTGGCGCAGTCTGGTAGATTTTAAACACAACATAAAACGTTTAAACAAAGAAACCTATAATTAATAAAAATAGAAAAAAAAAAGTTATAAGCTTATAAATTACAAACAGCGTGAGTGAAAGTATACAGGCTAATAGCAAACATAAAAAGAAAAATCAAACGAATTTTGAATATTAGAACCTTATTATTTCATTAAAAAGCAAAAAAACAGTTAAACAAGCTAAAAATGATAAATGCAAATTTACAATCTTGAGGCTCGCCCAGTCCAGCAATTGAACAATGTATTGTAGCTTTGACTAGGCTTTCAAGCAAATCAACTGAAATGCAACCAAACAGTTTAAGAAAAAGAATTGAGAAGGATATAAAATATCTGCCAGCTTTCACTGGTGACCCAAAAATGCTGCCGTCATTTATTAATGTAGTAGACCGAGTACTTGCGGATTATGAGTCTGATGCAGTTATGGCATACCAAGTGATCTATGACCTGAAGATTCAAGGAGCTGCCAAAAATTATATCCATATGGATCAACCTGAGAACTGGAAATTGTGTAAGGAAACACTCAAGCAACATTTCAAATCTTCCAAAGATCAAATGGAGATAACAACAGAAATTTCACCAATTAGAGTAAGCAGTGTAAGGGATTTATGTATAAAAGTAAAACTTTTCATCGATGATGTTACTGAATATTGTGCCCTGAACGCAAATGGTTTAGTTATGAAAGAAATTTTTTCAGGAATGTTGATTCAGATAATCAAACAATTGACCACCGGCACATTAGCGTATGCTATCAAAAATATCTCTCTTAAAGAGGCAGAAAATATTTTTAATGACTTTATTGGAATGGATGAAAATAATTTAAACTCTTTTCTTTTTATAAAAAATTTCAACAAAAATACTAGTGATAATCCAAATAATGTCGGAAAATTTAGTAGTCGATTTCAAAATAGTTTTTGCCAAAATAATCTGCCAAATTATACGGAAAATCAATACCAGGTTAATAATTCAACACAAAACCCAAATAATTATGCAAATTCGAACAGCTTCCGAAATCCAAATGTAACTTGTGATAATAGACAATTTACTCAAAGGTCGGCTGTAAATCAAAACAATTATCATCCTCACCAGCATAGTAATAGAAATTTTTCAAATGAAGTTCCTAATCAGATAAATGATCATTGGCAAAATTCGGGTGGTTCAAATAGTAGGCAAATTAATAATAGTAATTATAATAATAGAACCGCACGAACAAGAGAATCAAATATTCCAACGGATGTTGATACAATGAGTGAGACTGTAGATGAAAGAGGTAATAGTTTAGAGGATACTTTTTTTTTAAATTAGCCTCGAATGTAACAAAAATTAATATTAACGTCACATTATTTAATAAAAAATTTATTGCTGTGGTTGAGACGGGATCAACTTTTGAGCATATTAAAAAAATGCAGTTTTCAAAAATTTAACTTACCTTCATTGTTATTGGGTGAAAAAATTACTTTGAGAACTATAAATGGCGAGGTTAGTAAGCCAAGTGAAGTGGTAATTACACCAAGTCCTGTAGAATTTAATGCACCTCAAAATAGTCGAATGAAATGGGTAATGTTGGATTTTGATAAACCATTCGACATGATTTTGGGTATGGATTGGATTAGCAAAAACGGTGAGGTACTAGATATAACAAATATGCAGTTGAAAATAGCTAATGGTTTGAGGTACTCCGTCTACGTGGACATTTAACTCTTGCCCCATCTGCGCATTCCATGTCGTAAACAGGGTCGCCGTCGATTTAGTCGGAGATAGGGTCAGACTTCGCTCGGTGAAGAAGCTGGAAAGGTCACGGAGGTAGCTGTTGATTCTAGTACAGAGCTCGTCAATGGAGGGACCCTTGCCGGAGGCCATTATCGTGCAGTCGTCAGCGTAGGAAACAATGGAGACTTCCTCTGGTGGGGGGGAAGTCTCGAAATATAGAAATTAAACAAAAAGGGGGAGAGAACACCACCTTGCGACACCCCTTGTTTAATTCTTCGTGGCCTAGATTTCTTGTTCCTGAATTTGACTGATGCCTGTCGACCGTTGAGGTAATTAGCGGTCCACCTTTTAAGGCCGGCAGGGAGCGGTGTCTCTTCCAGGTCTCGAAGGACTTTGGTGTGGTTGACCGTATCAAATGCATTTGATAGGTCAAGTGCCACGAGAACCGTCCTTTGGTTTGGTGGGTGTTGATTCAAACCACAATTTATCTGTGTTGTGATGGCATTCAAAGCGGATGTCGTGCTATGAGATTTGCGGAAACCATGCTGGTGATCGGCGAATTTCAGATTTGCCATGAAGTAAGGGAACAGAATGGTCTCTAGTAGTTTCGCAACCGGCGAAAGGAGTGATATCGGGCGATAAGACTCTCCTTGGTTCGCCGGCTTTCCTGGTTTTAGTAGGGGAACTACAATCGCCTGTTTCCATATCTCAGGTATAACGAAAGTAGTTAGAGAGATTAAAAAGAGCCGCTAAATAACTCTGTCCCTCGTGGCCTAGGTGTTTGATCATCTTCGTGGCGATTCCGTCGGGTCCGATGGATTTTGAGGGTTTTTTCCTTCATTATGGCTTCCTTGACCTCTGCGACTGAGACGGCAATGGGCGCAGTAGAGTGCTTGTGTTTGTGCGCACGTCGGAAGACCCTTCTCTTAGTCCTATCCGCATGTGGATGCATTATAAGCAGCCGGCAAAAAGAGCTCGCGCATTTCCTGGCGTCCTATTTGACGCTGTCGCCGAATGCAATGGCGACCTTGTCACTGCGTTTGGTCGGATTGGATAGGGCCTTGACAGTCGACCATAATTTGCCGACCCCGCCGGAGAGGTTGCATGCCTCAAGGTGTTGTTTCCACTTGGTCAGCTTGTGTTCGTTGACTATCCTACGAATTTCCGTATTGAGATCTTTGATTTTGGGATCTGCGGGATCTCTTGCCAGCGCCGCAGCTTCTGCCGGAAAATTCGGACGAATTTCTGGTATTCTACCAGCAGGAATAAAGCGGCATGAGGCTGAATCAATGATCTTGCGAAACTCTTGGCCTATTCCGGAGGGGATAGGTGTTGAGCGGCTGTGCGAGATGGAGACGCTGGAGAGCGTGAGCGACAGTCGGGAGTGGGTGAGGCAGGGAAGGCAGCGGTGCTGCCAGTCGTATAGACTGAGCCACTATTGTGACTATTGGAAGTAGGTAGAAGCGGTAAGGGAGTGCCAGAACGGCGACTACCGCGGGACGTCCTTGGACGTGTACAGCAAGGTGCCTCAAAAGTACTAAAGAAAGTACGGGGTCTGTGGATGGCAGGGTTAAGCCCTGAACATCCGGATTTATGTAACCATCTCTTACACTTGGCGCATTGTACCGAATACGACCGTTTAATATAAATATTCTTCCAGCAAACGCAGCAGATACAATCTCTGGGTCCAGGCTTGTGTTCGACCCCAGCCCGTAACAAGAGACAATGGAGCAACCCATCTGCCAGGGTTTGCTCCGAGAATGTCAATTGGACAGGGTTACACTGAAATGACAGAACTTGGTAAAAAAAAACCCGGGTTACGATAGAACCGGAATTCCTGGGAATGATAATAAGTCATTCATATTATAAAGTTAGTATTACTAAGATGTTATGAAATAAGATAAAATACCTAATAATACACATTTCTTAAAACATACAAAAAGCAAATCCAAAACTTGTTGTTGTTGTTGTTAACAGTGCTTCGCCCTGCCCCAGATTGGACAGGGTTACACTGAAATAACAGCCCTTGGCCGGGTGAAAAAACCCGGGTCATTCCGGTGCGATAGAACCGGCTGTTGTGGGAATGTAAAAAACTTCGCCATGGATAACACCGTAATTTTTTTTGGAGTTCATATTAATAAAAAAGTTTGCGACCTCGATGTTGGATTTAGGTCTAATTTTAGGTGTAGTTGCTTAAATAATAAGTCTGTTCGACTTTTAAATTCTTAAATGATCTGAGTTGACCGGCGTGAGCCAGGTTGGTTTTTACCTTTAATTTATTATAATAGCTTAGTGCGAAAGAACCAGGTATTAAGTTTTACTATTTTGATAGATAAGTGCAGTAAATTTAGAATGTATGATTGCAATAGTAAATTACAGATAGTACTAGTTTCTTATAGAAACTATTTTAAGTTTTATTAGTAGAATAATATTAGTTATTTGTGTTTTAGTTAGCGTTGCTTTTTCAACTCTTTTAAAACGAAAAATGTTAGAACTACGCAATCATTAGCGAACATTGCAAAGTCAGACACAAGTGGTACGCTGACGATACTGATGAAGCCGGTGTTGGACTGGCTAAGAGTTAGTGGTAATTGTTTCCTTTAGGAGACAACTGCAAAAACACATCCGAAATTATCGGGAAAGGTATCAAAAGACTCGTTTTGACCTCGGTAACAATAATCCGGATTTTCGCGTTTTTGTTTCAGTGAAGAGATATTTGCAATCAAAGTTGAAATATTTCTGGCATTTTCATGTGGTTGTTGTTCTGCACCCTATTTGAGATCGGAGCGGGTCATTTTTGGGTTTTTTCACTGAAACAAAAAATTCAAAATCCGATTGTTGATACCGAAGTCAAAACGCGTTGTTTGAAACCTCGGTAATTCTATACGACAGCACGTAACTGCTAATATACTTTAATTGCAAATATCTCTGAACAGACATAAAATATCGAATTTCCGCTTTCGGATTATTGATACAGAGGTCAAAACGCGTCGTTTGATACCTTTCCCGAGATTTTTGGACGTATATTAGCAGTTACGTGCTGTCGTATAGAATTACCGAAACCTCTCATGTTTTTGGAGGTTTTTTTAGCAGTTGTATCCTAAGGGAAACAATTATCTTATTCGTGATAGTCTTTAAATGGTCATCTAACCGCCTGGGCGATTTTGACCGTCCACCGACCGACCGTTATTCGTGATAACCGTTTTGTTAAATGGTGCCAAAACTAGGCATTAAACCCAATTTTAAAATGGTACACATTAAACTATTTGAAAATTTCTTTATTTATATTACAAGCAGTTTTTTCCACCAGCTTTCGGAATGATTGCAATGTCTCGGATTCATTCCCCAACTTTTCTTTTTCCCTGAGTATAAATGCTTTTAGTACATCTTGTGTTAAATTTTCGTCTGGCGATATCGTGCCGTGTTTAGAAATTGCATTCTCTTTATTTCTATGGACAGTTTCTTCGATATGACTCCGAAGCGTTCCGTATTCTAAATTCAATTGCTTTTCCAAACCTGCTGAGTACGTTCGAGTCCGACCAGGCCGTTTGACAGGAATTTTGGAATTAAGCTTGTTACTTTCCGCAAATTCGCTTTGCTTTTTTAGATTATCGGCCTCACTTTTTCGAATTTCAGAATGACGAGCGCCAAGAATGGATTGTAGAGATTCGCCTATGACACCATGCGTATGGCATATCTGCCCTAAAGAAATATCCTGAAAACTTGTAGGGCCGATGTTACCATTGACATCGTAGAATTTGTAGCCAAGCATTTCAAGAGCTATTTCTGTTAATAAGTACGACATTCCGGCCAAAAATACTTAAATTACTATTGCAAAAATTTTGTTCCTGAATTTAAATTGAAGGTTTACTTTAATCGACAAATGGTAAACAACTGTACTAAATTCGATTTGTGGCCATTATTCTCAAGCATGTACCATTCCTAACTGAAAACACTCCCACCACTAGTTAAACACAACAGGGCATGGTTGAATAATAAGGTTGTGTCCTTCCGTCAGCTGATTGAGATTTTTTGAACACACTGGCGTTTACATTGTCAGAAGGAGATGCTAACAGCAGAATCTAAACCAGCAAAATGTAAACAAGCGTGGTTGGCATTTGCACTTTTTGGTTTTTCTAACGCTTATATTGAAAATAATTGCAAATATGGCGACATTATTCAATAATAATAGCTTTTCAACCAAGCTTGCGCCACATAATTTCTCACAAATTAAAATTTCTCTGGTTTCCCTTCCCTTCATTCGGTAATACCAGACAGTTGCTTTTGACAATTTTTACGCCAGTATGTTGTTGCTTGAGAGTCGACTTTACCTTCTAATTGTACCATGCAACAGGGATAACGATGGCTACGCTTATGCATGCAGGCATGTACCAAGCAAGAGGAAGAGAGATCGCGCGAGTGTTTGCGAATACGATGCAAAGAGGAGATGCCAATTAATAACACCGATCCTTCGAGAACACGAAGAGCGAATAACCAAGAAAGTTCTCGGTGCGTAGGCAAGCACCCTGTCGGACTATATAAAGCAGTAACGAACCAAGGCAGGTTGATCAGTTTATTTTCAGGTGTTCAGTGAACTACTGTGAAGTTACCAAACTCTTAAATTTGTATTGCGTTTATTGCTAGTAAATAAAACTAGCTATTAGTTACAATATCTGTGCGTGTGTTTATTTGACTTTATAGTTATCGAACCCAGGATTGATAATGAAGGAATCAACGAATTCGTCACAGATTATTCCACTATAGGTGCAAAACTATCGATGGTACTAGCGGTATATCGAATACCTTATTTAGCAAAGTGGCGAACATGATCCAATAATACAGGGGCGGTATTACGACATACGTCAGGTGATCGTAATTCGTATTTTAAATCACAATAACGTTGAAACTGTCCAACTTTTTAAAATAGTAATAATGCATAATTGAACCGACAGGTACTTCCAGCCAATTGCGCACGTATGCCGTCATTCCGAACTGTGGGCTACGAGCTATTGTGATTTGAAAATTTGCTTTCGATCATGGAACGTATAACGTAATTCGAGACCCCAGGTCATGTTAATAGACAAGCTGATTTTTACTTTTGTCTCGAATTTTGACATTACACTCATTTCCCAGTACGATTTTGACGTTAAACTCACAAATTACAAAAACAAAATACATAGAAAATGTTTGTGTCTCTGTATGTTTGTAGAGCTGCTACGACCTGTTATAGTTGGATCATGGTGGCGAATATTCTCAAGCACGTACCATACCTAACTTAACAACACTCTCCCTAGTTAAACACAACCGAGATAACGATGGCTGGCATGTACATGTTTGAGAAAAATCGCCACACTGCCCTCCACCTAAGTCTGATCAGACACATTTCCCGAACCAACCGCTGCAAGACACTCAATATTTGGCACTGCTTTATTAAACCTCATTTCCCGTAGGGATTGAAACTCCGACATCAATCCTCTCCTGCAGAGATTCCCACAATGCATTACAGTGTCATATATTCCAACCATTTTGTCCGTTCTTAATCCCGAATGGATTTGTGTCTTCACTTTCCTTCCCAGTAACATTTCCCGAACCAACCGCTGCTAGACACTCAATATTTGGCACTACTTTGTTAAACCTCATTTCCCCTAGGGATTGAAACTCTGACATCAATCCTCTCCTGCAGAGATTCCCACAATGCATTACAGTGTCACATATTTCAACCATTTTGTCCGTTCTTAATCCCGAATGGATTTGTGCCTTCACTTTCGTTCCCAGTGGTACCCGGCAAACATTCCTGCAACTCGTTTCTTCAGGATTCCGTTCCGTTCTCTCACTTTGCACACTTAGTAATCCATTCTCTTACAGATTATCTGCAACCAATCCAATAGAACCGCCGCTTTACCCCCTGCAGCGTTTTCTTTATTCCCATGTGCTTTCTATCTGAGCAACTATGCGACGCTTTTATAACGTCTGGAAGTCTTGCTTTGGGAACAACAATAAGTGCTCGATCATTCTGGCCATCTTCACTTTCCCATATCCGATGCAAACAACCAGATATTAGCTTCAAACTGCTCCATTGTGTCCAATATGCTTTTGCGATTGGACTTTCTCTTATCATCTCTCCTCTTCTTGGCTGTTTGTTCTCCTGCAGTCCTTTCAACACTCGTACCAAATCTAGATCTTCCTCCTGGCCTTGCCGAATCTTCTTCAGGAGGTACCTGTCCTTGAAAACCGTTGGTCGAGGAGCTACCTCTGCTTTACCAGGCTCCTGTTGCTTCATCTCCAAGATCACTCCCTTGGTGGTATACCCACTACTGTGTCCAAAGATCAAAGGAGCTTATTGGCCGTTGTAAGTCATAACCCTGTTTCTTACTTTGATGTGAATATCTCTCTCAGCCAAGAAATCGACGCCAATGATGACTTCGTCGACAATATTCGCTACCCAGAAGTTGTGATACGTAGCTACATTCCCAATCACAACCCTACATGTAACCTCTCCCAGGATTTGCTTGCTTTCACCAGTTACTGTCCACAACTTAGCTTTCTGCAATCGTCTCACCTTCCCGTTGACCAAGTCTTTCCGTTCGAGTTGTGACACAGAGATTATGGGGCATTCATCTTGCTCATCTTCTCCAGATTTCCGTTTACGCCTACTTAAATTGCCAGAACTACTGTAGCCAATGACGCAGTAGCGTGCTATGTGATCTGGTTTTCCGCACTCAAAGCACCATCACCTTTGTTTTTACGGCGGAGTCGTTCCAATGACGGGGCGCGCTCGCACGTAATAGGGGTAGGAAAGAAAAAAGGCAACGAGTTAATAAATAAATAAACACCGGAGTTCAATGTAAATAATTACAATGGATAAGTGGTTTTTATTAAAGTAGAGGTTAAGTTAGATATACGACAGTATTGTGAATTTAAAGTGATGGAATCTGTATAATTACCTGGGATGGCTGCGGGTGACTCTTGTACGCTCGATAAACAAGTGACCGAGCCCTTTCCTTAAATTTGGTCTGTACCGCCGCCGAATGCTTACTTTCGTTAGGTTCGGAGGGGTAAGAGCTGTTATCGGTAAAAGAGATAAAACCAACCGCACGGGCAGATACGTAAAGCTGCACAAATACGAGGGCCGACCGTGATATTTAGGCCGGTGGCCTAAACAACCTTTTTATGGACTCCGTTCAACGCTTCCAAAATTTTCTCTACCCAATCCGGAGTTTCCACTTCTACGCGATGAGCCTTGTATGCAGGTTTACTCAAAAGCGAGGCTGTTTCCTGCGTCAGAGCTTGCGATACCGTTTCGGAGAATGTCCGTTTGGGGTTTGCATACGTGACCGGCTTCGTCTCCACATCGCGTATTCCATTTATAAAATTTTGGATTTTTGCACTAGATTGGCCAACCACTAGATGTGATGCAAATTCCTGCAAAGTCTTATTCGGTTTCTGGAATCGATTATGTAGCTTTATGGGGTTTGTCTGCTTTCGATGTTCGCTACCATAGCGTCTCTCAACCGCAATTCCTGCAAAGTCTCATTCGGTTTCTGAGATCGATTATGTAGCTTTATTGGGGTTGTCTGCTTTCGATGTTCGCTACCATAGCGTCTCTCAACCGCACCCATCAAAGCATCATAACTGTTCCTTTCGGACTCGGGAATAGTATGTAAGATTTCAGCTGCAGGTCCCTTCAATGCCACGAATAGTGCTGCAGCTTTATCTTCAGTGCAGCTTAAATGCCCGGAATGGAACAGAACCATGAAAGGAAGGTGATTTTATCTTGGGAGTATTCGCTAAAGCAGATGGACGCTTTATTTGCAATTCCTGGATACGACCTCTCAATGCATCTACCTCAGCATCGATTTTATCCTGCAGCTGTGCAATTTTCGCATCTTGGACTTCTAGTTTAGATGACACCCTAGCCTCCTGTGCCTCGAACTGCGAAGAGATACATGCCTTCTGGTCTTCCATTTCAGATCTCATGTATGAGATGTAATACGTGTGTCCTGTTCTTCAAGCTTAGATGACATGTGCACCTTCTGTTCTTCCTACTGAGATGCCATGTTCGTCTTCTGTTCTTCCAGCTGAGATGCCCTGTGTGTCTTCTGTTCTTGCAGCTGAGATGCCATGTGTGTCTTCTGTCCTTCCAGCTGTGTTGAAATGCTTGACGACATTTGAGTCAATACAGCCAACAACGTGTTTGTATCCACACTTGCCACTGGATTCGGAGGCTCCTTTTTCCATTTTCGTCGATGTCTCCTCCACAAGATGGAAAACATAATCATCAAAGTAGATTCCTTCCGCTTCCATTGCCCCCCGTAGTCGTGATTGTAGCTCGGACTTATTGCCTGTGGTGTTTAGTTCGATTTGTTCCAACTCAGTTTTGACTTGCTGAATCTTTAATTCATTCAACTTAGCCATGCCCTTGTTATCCTTGCAACCACTGGTATTTATTTAACAATACCGTTTCTGACACCAATTGTGACGAATTCGATGATTCCTTGATTATCAATCTTGGGTTCTGTTATGGTTTACTTTCAATTGATAGTCATTTATATTTGGTGCAATGCGGTTGGTTGGATGACAGTTTTGATTCACCTTCCGGTTTGACGTTTAGCTACGGGAAAGTGCGTGATTTTTGCTGAAGTGGCAGCACCAAATGGTTCAATCCGTTCATATCAATCATCTGAAGGTAACGACCAATCAGAATGTTCCACCTGGCAATAATCACGCCACGTCAACGGGTAACGGAACTTTTCCATTGCGCAGTCGCGTTAAGCGAATAATTTTGGGCATAGCAGCGTCACCGGCATTCGACCAATTCAAAAAGTATACATGATTTGAACGGGAGCGGTCGTGTCGCGGAGTGTGAAAAAGAAAATCGTGCTGTCGCCCAATTGCAATTTTTACTGGTTTTAATTTGTGAAAACTGAATCTTACATAAAACTCCAAGTGCTAAAGTTACGACAAGAAATTGTCAAGTTAAAAAAATTGGATTACAGCCAAATAAAATACAGCTTACTACGTGTTTTCATTTTATCTCAATTATTCACTTTTACAGTGGTGCGCCTTGATAAATATAAAAGAGAAAAAAAAAAACTTAAGTTTAGTGTGGTGAAGTGGTTATTCAATTTTTTTGATTAAGTTGGTGAAGCAATTAAGAAAAGTTCTGTAAGAAAAATGTTTGTAGTGGCACCCTGACTTATAAAATTATTGTATAAATTGAAATCTTTTCATTAAATGGATTTGGCCTTGCTATTTTGGCATTTAAGTACTTGGGAAGGGGGTCTTTTTAACAATAATTTCACAAAAACGTTATCTAGTTTGTACAGTTTTTTTTATACTGTAACTCGTTTAGAAAATTACTTCTTTTCGAATTAAATACGCAGCCCACTTTTATGAAAGCATTCTGAATCAAGTTTAAATTGAGCTATTGAATCGGCAATTCTGTACGACGCTGATGTGCGTCCGAGGGTCTCGGGGGTTGTATCGAGCGACGGGTTTTGGCCTCCGTGTCGATGGTCCGGGGGCGGGGGGTTCTATATTTTGGGTCTGTTTAGAGATATTTGCAATCCAAGTTGAAAAGTTTTCGTCATTTTCAGGTGGTTGTTGTAATCACAGATTAGGGTGTACCAAAAAGTGCAAAAAGTGTGTCCTGCTCAAAATATTGTGGACCGTGTAACGGGGGTTGGACCAGCTAAAGGTTATTCTTTTGAAAGGCGGCCAAAGGTCGTCTACGCGAAAAGGTGTTGTGCACATAAATACCTTGGATGAAGCCGCCTATTTGGGATCGAACCTAGCGCATTTTGAGTTTTTGCTGATAGCTTTCCACCGAGACAAATTATTTGATTTCCGCCTTCGGATTGTTGGTGCGGGGGTCGGAGCGCGTCGATTGATGCCTTTCCCGAGGGTTTTGAACGTATATTGGCGGTTGAACGCTGTCGTATAGAATTGCCATTGAATCTGAAAATTTTAGCACACTTCCTTGAAAACCTATCAAAACTTCATAAGTTCCATTTTGTTTTTTTAAAACGAAAGTGAATCGGAAGGACTCAGTCCTAAACTACAAAAACAAATATCCAAAGATATCAAGTTCAAAAGCGCTATAAGAACAAAAGCAAACAAAAACAACGAAAATAAAGTTTCAAAGTACAAAACGCAATAAGAAAAGAATTACAAAACAACATAAACCCAATAATTATAAAAAAATAAACTTTAGAACCTTCTGAATAGAACGTGTGCATCGTAATTAGATAGCAGCGCTTAGGAATCAGGAAAAAAAAAACACCTAGTTTTTTTGAAAAGGCAACGAAATTATGAACAAACCGCATTTGATGTATTGATAAATTGATTGAGCTGAAATTGTATCCTTGATAACTAGTTGTGTGGTCAATAAAAATATAATTAACATAGATACACATATAAACAAAAAAATCTACAAAAAGAATATAAAAACAAAATAAAGCTACAAAATTAAACTACAAAAACCACCGCAAAAATAACAACTTGGTGAGAATAAATAGCTAAAACAAACAAACCAACAAACAGAAAAGTTCACCAAACAACAAAAATAAATCACAACAACAACCACATCAGTAGCAGCAGTTGCAGCAGCCACAACAACATTTCTGGATATCCAGCAACAACAACAACACCAGCAGTAACATCAGCGAGGGCCGCCGTAATATAGGCCCGTCGCACCACCAGCAACAACGCGCAACAGGGCGCGCAACAATCAGCAGCAGTAATTACAGCGGGGGCCGTCCTCATATAGGCCCACCGCACGACGACATCCAGCATTGACAACAGCGGGGGCCGCCTTCACATAGGCCCACCGCCATAAACCGCAACAACAACAACGCGCACCAGGGCGCACGACGACATCCAGCATTAACATCAGCGAGGGCCGCCGTAATATAGGCCCGTCGCACTAGCAGCAGCGACAACAACACCAGCAGTAACAATAGCGAGGGCCGCCGTAATATAGGCCCGTCGCACCACCAGCAACAACAACAACAGCAGCAGTAACATCAGCGAGGGCCGCCGTAATATAGGCCCGTCGCACCACCTGCAACAACGCGCAACAGGGCGCGCAACAACCAGCAGCAGTAATTACAGCGGGGGCCGTCCTCATATAGGCCCACCGCACGACGACATCCAGCATTGACAACAGCGGGGGCCGCCTTCACATAGGCCCACCGCCATAAACCGCAACAACAACAACGCGCACCAGGGCGCACGACGACATCCAGCATTAACATCAGCGAGGGCCGCCGTAATATAGGCCCGTCGCACTAGCAGCAGCGACAACAACACCAGCAGTAACAATAGCGAGGGCCGCCGTAATATAGGCCCGTCGCACCACCAGCAACAACAACAACAGCAGCAGTAACATCAGCGAGGGCCGCCGTAATATAGGCCCGTCGCACCACCAGCAACAACGCGCAACAGGGCGCGCAACAATCAGCAGCAGTAATTACAGCGGGGGCCGTCCTCATATAGGCCCACCGCACGACGACATCCAGCATTGACAACAGCGGGGGCCGCCATAATATAGGCCCGCCGCCCTATACAATGACCAGCAACCACCAACAGAGACAACAACCATAGTAGCGCCCTACTAACGGCCTACTGCAAGAAGAACCGGGTGAGACCTATCTGATGTAGACGTAACTTTTTTTTAATTTATTCATGTGCTAGTATACCATGATGTATACGTAATGTATAAATTTTTAAATTTTTTTGTATTACTTATAATTAATTTTTACCCAGTACATGCTAAGCGTATGACTGCAATGGAAGTTTCAAACTAAAAAAAAAAAAAAAAAAAAAAAAAAAAAAAAAAAAAATCTGGTAGAGTTAAAACTAAAGTATATTTTCAAAACTAGAAAAAAAAAATATTTACAAGATGAAGCATTAAAACTGTCAAACTGAAGGGGGGAAACGGTTAGGTATGTAGAAATAGAAATAAGGTGAGGTATTTAAGATACAACTAGAAACAAAAAGCGTAACTACTTAAAATAAATAATGGATTTTTTTTCATAAAAATAATAACAAATAATAACTATTAAAGAAAGCTATTCCAACAAAATATTAATTACTTAAATTAAACTAACTTGAAATAAAAATAAAATAAAATCAAATACACAAGAAAATAAAATAATGAAACAAGGCCACTAAATGAATAATTAATGCGGTAAATCGAAATAAAGATAAATCGACTAAATAAAATAAAGCTTAGTGATTACAAATAATATTAGTAGATACATAAATAAACTCAACGAAATAATTAAGAAAAATTAAGCCCAGTAGAGATTTTTTTTCCTTGTTTCGTGGTTTTTTTTGATTAGTCTTAATAGTTTCTATAGAGTTTAATTCGAACATAAATACCTAGTATTTGATTTAAACCTAAATACCCGGGGAGTTAAACTATGTATATATATACGTAAATACATTTTCTTTTACTTTCTTTTGTTGCACCCTAATGTGGTAAAAGCTAATTTAAAATAGCCAAAATAGGGCTGAATTTAAAATATCTTGTTATGAGTTAAGCAAAACAATGAATTGTAAATAAATTTTGTATAATATGGGAATGCTGACGTTTCACGTTATTTAGAAGGCATGTAGGCTTTTATAGGTAAGGGGCCATCGGGATTCGGGTTGGTGCACCGGTGGCCATGGATGAGGGTGGGTCAGCACCAGGGCGTCGCAACAACACCCGCGGCGCCCCCTTATAATGTTCGGCCTCTTTTTTTTATTTTTTTCTTTTGCAGCAGGGTAACCGGTCATTTCCGGTTCGTTTAAAATTTCAGGGTTTCTTTTCGGTTAATTTAAATTTATCTTTGTTTTCTTTTTCCGTTCGTTATTTCAGTTTTAATTTCGTTTCATTTTCGGTTATTTTTATATTTGAGTTAGTTTCGCTTTCGGTTATTTTTGAATTTTGATTTTCATTTTAAATATTTTAGTTGCCCGTTTCTTTTGAATTTATTTGATTTTCCGTGTTATTTGAGTTTTTGTATTTTGAATATTTAAATGTCAACGGTCTGTCCGTGGCATCCGGTGTTTTAACCGGATGTTGTTTTTATATAGTTGTTTTTGCGCGGTTTTGTGCATTTCCCCGCGTATTCAAAGGCATGATTAGACCTTTTTCTGATTATGGCGCAGGACGGTAAGGTTGGCAAGAGCCCACCCCAGCCGACAATGACTAGCCACTGTGCACCATTGATATCATGCCGACCGCCTTCCTTACTGCTCCATTTTGTTGCGATACCATAACAGATGGCGCCCAACGTGGGGCCCTGAAGCGCTGATCGCGGTGACTTTTCGGGTCAGCTTGTGAGGTTTCACCATTCCGTATGTCCCAGGTAGGCAGGCCCAGGAGCCGCCACCTGCGTTGCGACGGGATGGTGGGACTGATCAAGTTGACCGGATTAGTCATCGTGTTCAGTAGCTATGGGCGCCCGCGAAACCATAACAGATGGCGCCCAACGTGGAAACCGAAGCGCTGACCGCGGTGACTTTTCTGGTCAGCTTGTGAGGTTTCACCATTCCGTATGTCCCAGGTAGGCAGGCCCAGGAGCCGCCACCTGCGTTGCGACGGGATGGTGGGACTGATCAAGTTGTTCGGATTAGTCATCGTGTTCAGTAGCTATGGGCGCCCGCGAAACCATAACAGGTGGCGCCCAACGTGGGGCCCAGAAGCGCTGACCGCGGTGACTTTTCGGGTCAGCTTGTGAGGTTTCACCATTCCGTAAGTCCCAGTTAGGCAGGCCCAGGAGCCGCCACCTGCGTTGCGACGGGATGGTGGGACCGATCAAGTTGTCCGGATGGGTCTTCGTGTTCAGTAGCCAGGGGCTCCACGAGACTGAACGTCATGTCCACCGGAAGTTTTCATTTCACCCGGTGAGGTAGTGCTAAACGCACTTAGTTTTTTTTGTAATATACCTTTTTTTTTGTCCCGGGTCTGTCGTCCGATGTCGGCTTCGGGAAAATATTATGTCCGCTAAGTGGGGTTTAGTTTTCTTTTGGGATTATTAATATTTATGTTTTGCCGAACGTGATGTTTTGTTTTGTCTTCGTTTTTTTTTGTATGCATTTTTTTTTGTAGTGATCCTTACTTTTCCAACCAGTCTCAGGGAGGCAGCCTTAGCAGCCCTGCATTGCGGGAGGAGGAGTAGGGACCCCATATCCACCCCCTTCCAACTGCGCAAGTCTGGGGAAAAGCGGTACCTAACCGCATCCTTTCATTGCGGCGTGGTTGAGGAGGGGTGTTTCAAAAAAAAAATAATAAATAAATAAAGTTTTGACGTTTTTGATCGCTGGTATCCAGTGCTCCGACCAGTCTCAGGGAGGCAGCCTTTAGCAGCCCTTGCATTGCGGTCCGGAGTACTGGAGTCCAAATAAGTTTAAAAATTTTACCAATTTTCGCCACGGTACACCAACATGTCTCAGGGCGAGGTGTCTTATGACCACCCCTGCATTGCGGTAGGTGTACCTGGAAGAATGTCCTTGTCTAGTGTTATTTCGTTTTTTTGTTATGCCTATGCCTTCTAATGATGGGATGTCAGCATTCCCATTCAATATATAAATACACAACTAGCTTTTGCCAAACTTTATACCGTTTTTGCTTTTTACATAGTACATTTCAACACGTATATTTACTAATAATCAATTTCTTTCAGCATATATATATTTATTTTTTTTTGACATATTCGCGGTAATCAGTTGATGCAAATATCGGTTAGGAAAATTTGCATTAATTAAATTTTTATTTTTCAAAACCTTGCAATCGTCGGCATTATAGGGTGGGGGAGTGAATCTTGAGTTTTTATACCCTCCAACCGCCCCTTGTAACCGAACACCTTTTTTTTTTTTCTTTGTTTATTTAACGGGTCATAGGTTCATAGGCCGTTTCCATGCTTCGGATATTCGTCCACAATAACCAGACTTTTGAATTTTTTTTTCCCACACTTACAATTTCATCTGGGTGTTTTGGCGGTCGGGGACAACTCGCCCAGTATCCTCCCCGAGCATTGACTTAATAGGGTATTTACATACGCTTCCATCGGAAGTAGTGGATAACCTGGCAATCCTTGGTTATGCGGATTGTCTTTCGGAGTTTTGACGAGTTCTCCTTAATTAAAATGTCTACCGGGTGACAAGTTTTTACCATGGAACAAGCTTCTCCGGTTAATTTTTTTTTGCTAAACCTTTTTGTGGGGGTGAAACCACTAGAATCAAAAATTTTCGGAGTTTTGACGAGTTCGCCTTTATTAAAATGTCTACAGCCGCGAAGCATTGTAACTAGGAAACCAAAATAAATTCTCCGTTTGCCTCGGAGTTTTGACGCGTTCTCCGATATCAAAATGTCTAACTAAATTACACGTTTTTCTTATAAGCCTATTTCGGTGGGGGTAAAGCCACTTAACCAATTTCCATTTGCCGCAAAGCCTACTAAACTATGAAACAAAATACTTCAAAAAAAAAAATGTTCCTTTACTGGCGGATCTTCTTGCCCGGCTAGCTCGTGGTAGAACTAGAGACTCTTATCTAGGGGTGAGTCGTGCCCCACGTTTTACCCAGAAATGGCTTCCTTGCAAGTAAACCTTTTTCCTGTTCGCTTCATCGACCGGTCTTCGAAGCGAAGCAGGCCTGTTATGGTTTACTTTCAATTGATAGTCATTTATATTTGGTGCAATGCGGTTGGTTGGATGGCAGTTTTGATTCACCTTCCGGTTTGACGTTTAGCTACGGGAAAGTGCGTGATTTTTGCTGAAGTGGCAGCACCAAATGGTTCAATCCGTTCATATCAATCATCTGAAGGTAACGACCAATCAGAATGTTCCACCTGGCAATAATCACGCCACGTCAACGGGTAACGGAACTTTTCCATTGCGCAGTCGCGTTAAGCGAATAATTTTGGGCATAGCAGCGTCACCGGCATTCGACCAATTCAAAAAGTATACATGATTTGAACGGGAGCGGTCGTGTCGCGGAGTGTGAAAAAGAAAATCGTGCTGTCGCCCAATTGCAATTTTTACTGGTTTTAATTTGTGAAAACTGAATCTTACATAAAACTCCAAGTGCTAAAGTTACGACAAGAAATTGTCAAGTTAAAAAAATTGGATTACAGCCAAATAAAATACAGCTTAGTACGTGTTTTCATTTTATCTCAATTATTCACTTTTACAGTGGTGCGCCTTGATAAATATAAAAGAGAAAAAAAAAAACTTAAGTTTAGTGTGGTGAAGTGGTTATTCAATTTTTTTGATTAAGTTGGTGAAGCAATTAAGAAAAGTTCTGTAAGAAAAATGTTTGTAGTGGCACCCTGACTTATAAAATTATTGTATAAATTGAAATCTTTTCATTAAATGGATTTGGCCTTGCTATTTTGGCATTTAAGTACTTGGGAAGGGGGTCTTTTTAACAATAATTTCACAAAAACGTTATCTAGTTTGTACAGTTTTTTTTATACTGTAACTCGTTTAGAAAATTACTTCTTTTCGAATTAAATACGCAGCCCACTTTTATGAAAGCATTCTGAATCAAGTTTAAATTGAGCTATTGAATCGGCAATTCTGTACGACGCTGATGTGCGTCCGAGGGTCTCGGGGGTTGTATCGAGCGACGGGTTTTGGCCTCCGTGTCGATGGTCCGGGGGCGGGGGGTTCTATATTTTGGGTCTGTTTAGAGATATTTGCAATCCAAGTTGAAAAGTTTTCGTCATTTTCAGGTGGTTGTTGTAATCACAGATTAGGGTGTACCAAAAAGTGCAAAAAGTGTGTCCTGCTCAAAATATTGTGGACCGTGTAACGGGGGTTGGACCAGCTAAAGGTTATTCTTTTGAAAGGCGGCCAAAGGTCGTCTACGCGAAAAGGTGTTGTGCACATAAATACCTTGGATGAAGCCGCCTATTTGGGATCGAACCTAGCGCATTTTGAGTTTTTGCTGATAGCTTTCCACCGAGACAAATTATTTGATTTCCGCCTTCGGATTGTTGGTGCGGGGGTCGGAGCGCGTCGATTGATGCCTTTCCCGAGGGTTTTGAACGTATATTGGCGGTTGAACGCTGTCGTATAGAATTGCCATTGAATCTGAAAATTTTAGCACACTTCCTTGAAAACCTATCAAAACTTCATAAGTTCCATTTTGTTTTTTTAAAACGAAAGTGAATCGGAAGGACTCAGTCCTAAACTACAAAAACAAATATCCAAAGATATCAAGTTCAAAAGCGCTATAAGAACAAAAGCAAACAAAAACAACGAAAATAAAGTTTCAAAGTACAAAACGCAATAAGAAAAGAATTACAAAACAACATAAACCCAATAATTATAAAAAAATAAACTTTAGAACCTTCTGAATAGAACGTGTGCATCGTAATTAGATAGCAGCGCTTAGGAATCAGGAAAAAAAAACACCTAGTTTTTTTGAAAAGGCAACGAAATTATGAACAAACCGCATTTGATGTATTGATAAATTGATTGAGCTGAAATTGTATCCTTGATAACTAGTTGTGTGGTCAATAAAAATATAATTAACATAGATACACATATAAACAAAAAAATCTACAAAAAGAATATAAAAACAAAATAAAGCTACAAAATTAAACTACAAAAACCACCGCAAAAATAACAACTTGGTGAGAATAAATAGCTAAAACAAACAAACCAACAAACAGAAAAGTTCACCAAACAACAAAAATAAATCACAACAACAACCACATCAGTAGCAGCAGTTGCAGCAGCCACAACAACATTTCTGGATATCCAGCAACAACAACAACACCAGCAGTAACATCAGCGAGGGCCGCCGTAATATAGGCCCGTCGCACCACCAGCAACAACGCGCAACAGGGCGCGCAACAATCAGCAGCAGTAATTACAGCGGGGGCCGTCCTCATATAGGCCCACCGCACGACGACATCCAGCATTGACAACAGCGGGGGCCGCCTTCACATAGGCCCACCGCCATAAACCGCAACAACAACAACGCGCACCAGGGCGCACGACGACATCCAGCATTAACATCAGCGAGGGCCGCCGTAATATAGGCCCGTCGCACTAGCAGCAGCGACAACAACACCAGCAGTAACAATAGCGAGGGCCGCCGTAATATAGGCCCGTCGCACCACCAGCAACAACAACAACAGCAGCAGTAACATCAGCGAGGGCCGCCGTAATATAGGCCCGTCGCACCACCTGCAACAACGCGCAACAGGGCGCGCAACAACCAGCAGCAGTAATTACAGCGGGGGTCGCCCTCATATAGGCCCACCGCACGACGACATCCAGCATTGACAACAGCGGGGGCCGCCATAATATAGGCCCGCCGCCCTATACAATGACCAGCAACCACCAACAGAGACAACAACCATAGTAGCGCCCTACTAACGGCCTACTGCAAGAAGAACCGGGTGAGACCTATCTGATGTAGACGTAACTTTTTTTTAATTTATTCATGTGCTAGTATACCATGATGTATACGTAATGTATAAATTTTTAAATTTTTTTGTATTACTTATAATTAATTTTTACCCAGTACATGCTAAGCGTATGACTGCAATGGAAGTTTCAAACTAAAAAAAAAAAAAAAAAAAAAAAAAAAAAAAATCTGGTAGAGTTAAAACTAAAGTATATTTTCAAAACTAGAAAAAAAAAATATTTACAAGATGAAGCATTAAAACTGTCAAACTGAAGGGGGGAAACGGTTAGGTATGTAGAAATAGAAATAAGGTGAGGTATTTAAGATACAACTAGAAACAAAAAGCGTAACTACTTAAAATAAATAATGGATTTTTTTTTCATAAAAATAATAACAAATAATAACTATTAAAGAAAGCTATTCCAACAAAATATTAATTACTTAAATTAAACTAACTTGAAATAAAAATAAAATAAAATCAAATACACAAGAAAATAAAATAATGAAACAAGGCCACTAAATGAATAATTAATGCGGTAAATCGAAATAAAGATAAATCGACTAAATAAAATAAAGCTTAGTGATTACAAATAATATTAGTAGATACATAAATAAACTCAACGAAATAATTAAGAAAAATTAAGCCCAGTAGAGATTTTTTTTCCTTGTTTCGTGGTTTTTTTTGATTAGTCTTAATAGTTTCTATAGAGTTTAATTCGAACATAAATACCTAGTATTTGATTTAAACCTAAATACCCGGGGAGTTAAACTATGTATATATATACGTAAATACATTTTCTTTTACTTTCTTTTGTTGCACCCTAATGTGGTAAAAGCTAATTTAAAATAGCCAAAATAGGGCTGAATTTAAAATATCTTGTTATGAGTTAAGCAAAACAATGAATTGTAAATAAATTTTGTATAATATGGGAATGCTGACGTTTCACGTTATTTAGAAGGCATGTAGGCTTTTATAGGTAAGGGGCCATCGGGATTCGGGTTGGTGCACCGGTGGCCATGGATGAGGGTGGGTCAGCACCAGGGCGTCGCAACAACACCCGCGGCGCCCCCTTATAATGTTCGGCCTCTTTTTTTTATTTTTTTCTTTTGCAGCAGGGTAACCGGTCATTTCCGGTTCGTTTAAAATTTCAGGGTTTCTTTTCGGTTAATTTAAATTTATCTTTGTTTTCTTTTTCCGTTCGTTATTTCAGTTTTAATTTCGTTTCATTTTCGGTTATTTTTATATTTGAGTTAGTTTCGCTTTCGGTTATTTTTGAATTTCGATTTTCATTTTAAATATTTTAGTTGCCCGTTTCTTTTGAATTTATTTGATTTTCCGTTTTATTTGAGTTTTTGTATTTTGAATATTTAAATGTCAACGGTCTGTCCGTGGCATCCGGTGTTTTAACCGGATGTTGTTTTTATATAGTTGTTTTTGCGCGGTTTTGTGCATTTCCCCGCGTATTCAAAGGCATGATTAGACCTTTTTCTGATTATGGCGCAGGACGGTAAGGTTGGCAAGAGCCCACCCCAGCCGACAATGACTAGCCAGTGTGCACCATTGATATCATGCCGACCGCCTTCCTTACTGCTCCATTTTGTTGCGATACCATAACAGTTCGACACTATAAAGTCAAATAAACACACGCACAGATATTGTAACTAATAGCTAGTTTTATTTACTAGTAATGAACGCAATACAAATTTAAGAGTTTTGCAACTTCACAGTAGTTCGCTGTTCAACGCTTGAAAATAAACTGATCCCTGCCTGGATGGGTCACTGACTTATATATTCCAACAGGGTGCTAACCCACGCACCTAGAAGTCTCTTTGTTGCTCGCTCTTCGTGGTCTCGAAGGATCGCTGTTATTTATTGTCATCTCCTATTTGCCTTGTATTCGCAAAACATTCTCGCCATCTCTCTTCCTCTTCTAAGGTACACGCTTGAACGCATAAAAGTAGCCATCGTAATCTCTGTTGTGTTTAACTAGTGGTGGGAGCGCCTTATATAGTCCAACAGGGTGCTTGCCTACGCACCGAGAACTTTCTTGGTTGTTCGCTTTTCGTGTTCTGGAAGGGTCGGTCTTATTTATTAGCATCTCCTCTTTGCATCGTATTCGCAAACACTCGCGCCATCTCTCTTCCTCTTCCTAGTTATACGCTTGCATACATAAGCGTAGCCATCGTTATCTCGGTTGTGTTAACTAGTGGTGGGAGTGTTATTGAGTTAGGGATGGTACATGCTTGAGAATAATCGCCACACTGCCCTCCACCTAAGTCTTATCGTCCCGATCAGACACATTGCCGGAACCAAACGCAGCTAGCCCTTCCAAATGGACCACCTTCATCTTATTCCTTGGCCTTCCCATAGTTTGTATGCGATATACCACATCGTTGATCCGTTTTATGACTTTGTATGGGCCTTCCCAGTTACATTGTAGTTTTGGGGACAAACCTTTCTTACGCTGTGGGTTGTATAGCAGCACTAAATCTCCTTCTATAAAACCTTCCGAATTTATTGCTTTGTCGTACCTGGCCTTCATCTTATCGCTCATGATCTTAGTCCGTTGTCTCACAAAGTCGTGAATTTCTCTCATTTCTTCTTCCAATACGCTAGTAGATTTCCGAGCATTTACTCCTGCATCAGCGTTTATCCCAAACTTCAAGTCAGCTGGCAATCGAAGATCATTCCCGAAAATTACCTTTGCAGGAGTGTGACCAGTTGTTTCATGTACTGCAGAGCGATATGCCATTAGGAATAAGGAGATGTGAGTATCCCAATCCTTCTGGAACTTATCCACTACTTTCCTCAGGTGCTCTTCCAAGGTTCTATTGAATCGTTCCACCATGCCATCTGACTGAGGATGTAGTGCAGTTGTTCGAGTTTTCCGAATGCCCAATGTCTTGCACATTTCCTGGAACAAAGCTGATTCGAAATTCCTGCCTTGGTCAGAATGTATCTCCATCGGTGCACCAAACCTAGCAACCCAATTGTTAGTAAACACTTCTGCTATGGTTTCTGCCTCTTGATTTGGAATAGGGTACACTTCTGGCCACTTGCTGAAATAGTCCATAACTACCAGGACATATTTGTTTCCGAGTTTGCTAGTAGGAAATGGACCAGCTACATCCATGGCTATCCTCTCAAATGGCGCACCTGAGTTATACTGTTTCATTTGGCCATGGCTCCTTGATTTCGGTCCTTTAGCTTTGATGCATACTTCACAGTTGGCAATCCACTCCGCGACCGATTGTCGGCAACCAACCCAATAGAATCTTTGCTTGACTTTCTCCAAGGTCTTGGTGACTCCAAGATGACCTCCGCTTGGACCGTTATGTAATTCATTGAGTACATCAGGGATTTTCTTCCTTGGGACGACTATCAGCTTTCGAACACATTGACCATCCTCACTCTCCCATATTCGATGCAAACAACCGGATTCTAATTGCAAACTATTCCACTGTGCCCAATATGACTTGGCAACAGGACTTTCTGCTGACATCTCCTCTCTTGATGGTCGCTCGTTTCGTTCGATTCCTTGCATTACACGTGTAAGATCTGGATCTTCGTGCTGAAACCTTCTTAATTGATCAATGTTCCATTCGTCCGTAGATGTTATAGTCATGAGCCGCACATCTATAATGTCTTCCTTGGCCTCAGCTTTGGAACAATGCTTGCATTCCAAGTTACATGGTCTTCGTGACATTGCATCAGCATTTCCGTGGGTGCTACCTTTGCGATGCTCTATGGAAAAGTCATAACTTTGCAGTCGCTCTATCCACCGTGCCAATTGACCTTCCGGATTACGGAACTGTAAGAGCCATTTCAACGCTGCGTGGTCTGTCCTGACGTGGAATCGCTGCCCATAGAGATACTTGTGGAAATGCTTAACGCACTCTACCAATGCCAACAGCTCTCTCCGGGTTACACAATAGTTCCTTTCGGGCTTCCCAATTGTTCGGCTATAGTATGCAACTACCTTCTCCTGTCCATCAACAATCTGAGACAAAACACCTCCTATAGCATAACCACTCGCATCTGTATCCAGAATAAACTTTGAACCTGGAATTGGATATGCTCACATCGGGGCAGTGCATAGTCGTTCCTTCAATGTGTGAAAAGCCACCTCCTGTTCCTTCTTCCATTCAAAACTCATATTCTTCCTTGTAAGGTCATGGAGACTACTAGCTACGCTGGCAAAATTTGGTACAAATCGGCGATAATACGTGCACAGCCCAAGGAAGCTCCGGGAGCGGTCGTGTCGCGGAGTGTGAAAAAGAAAATCGTGCTGTCGCCCAATTGCAATTTTTACTGGTTTTAATTTGTGAAAACTGAATCTTACATAAAACTCCAAGTGCTAAAGTTACGACAAGAAATTGTCAAGTTAAAAAAATTGGATTACAGCCAAATAAAATACAGCTTAGTACGTGTTTTCATTTTATCTCAATTATTCACTTTTACAGTGGTGCGCCTTGATAAATATAAAAGAGAAAAAAAAAAACTTAAGTTTAGTGTGGTGAAGTGGTTATTCAATTTTTTTGATTAAGTTGGTGAAGCAATTAAGAAAAGTTCTGTAAGAAAAATGTTTGTAGTGGCACCCTGACTTATAAAATTATTGTATAAATTGAAATCTTTTCATTAAATGGATTTGGCCTTGCTATTTTGGCATTTAAGTACTTGGGAAGGGGGTCTTTTTAACAATAATTTCACAAAAACGTTATCTAGTTTGTACAGTTTTTTTTATACTGTAACTCGTTTAGAAAATTACTTCTTTTCGAATTAAATACGCAGCCCACTTTTATGAAAGCATTCTGAATCAAGTTTAAATTGAGCTATTGAATCGGCAATTCTGTACGACGCTGATGTGCGTCCGAGGGTCTCGGGGGTTGTATCGAGCGACGGGTTTTGGCCTCCGTGTCGATGGTCCGGGGGCGGGGGGTTCTATATTTTGGGTCTGTTTAGAGATATTTGCAATCCAAGTTGAAAAGTTTTCGTCATTTTCAGGTGGTTGTTGTAATCACAGATTAGGGTGTACCAAAAAGTGCAAAAAGTGTGTCCTGCTCAAAATATTGTGGACCGTGTAACGGGGGTTGGACCAGCTAAAGGTTATTCTTTTGAAAGGCGGCCAAAGGTCGTCTACGCGAAAAGGTGTTGTGCACATAAATACCTTGGATGAAGCCGCCTATTTGGGATCGAACCTAGCGCATTTTGAGTTTTTGCTGATAGCTTTCCACCGAGACAAATTATTTGATTTCCGCCTTCGGATTGTTGGTGCGGGGGTCGGAGCGCGTCGATTGATGCCTTTCCCGAGGGTTTTGAACGTATATTGGCGGTTGAACGCTGTCGTATAGAATTGCCATTGAATCTGAAAATTTTAGCACACTTCCTTGAAAACCTATCAAAACTTCATAAGTTCCATTTTGTTTTTTTAAAACGAAAGTGAATCGGAAGGACTCAGTCCTAAACTACAAAAACAAATATCCAAAGATATCAAGTTCAAAAGCGCTATAAGAACAAAAGCAAACAAAAACAACGAAAATAAAGTTTCAAAGTACAAAACGCAATAAGAAAAGAATTACAAAACAACATAAACCCAATAATTATAAAAAAATAAACTTTAGAACCTTCTGAATAGAACGTGTGCATCGTAATTAGATAGCAGCGCTTAGGAATCAGGAAAAAAAAACACCTAGTTTTTTTGAAAAGGCAACGAAATTATGAACAAACCGCATTTGATGTATTGATAAATTGATTGAGCTGAAATTGTATCCTTGATAACTAGTTGTGTGGTCAATAAAAATATAATTAACATAGATACACATATAAACAAAAAAATCTACAAAAAGAATATAAAAACAAAATAAAGCTACAAAATTAAACTACAAAAACCACCGCAAAAATAACAACTTGGTGAGAATAAATAGCTAAAACAAACAAACCAACAAACAGAAAAGTTCACCAAACAACAAAAATAAATCACAACAACAACCACATCAGTAGCAGCAGTTGCAGCAGCCACAACAACATTTCTGGATATCCAGCAACAACAACAACACCAGCAGTAACATCAGCGAGGGCCGCCGTAATATAGGCCCGTCGCACCACCAGCAACAACGCGCAACAGGGCGCGCAACAATCAGCAGCAGTAATTACAGCGGGGGCCGTCCTCATATAGGCCCACCGCACGACGACATCCAGCATTGACAACAGCGGGGGCCGCCTTCACATAGGCCCACCGCCATAAACCGCAACAACAACAACGCGCACCAGGGCGCACGACGACATCCAGCATTAACATCAGCGAGGGCCGCCGTAATATAGGCCCGTCGCACTAGCAGCAGCGACAACAACACCAGCAGTAACAATAGCGAGGGCCGCCGTAATATAGGCCCGTCGCACCACCAGCAACAACAACAACAGCAGCAGTAACATCAGCGAGGGCCGCCGTAATATAGGCCCGTCGCACCACCTGCAACAACGCGCAACAGGGCGCGCAACAACCAGCAGCAGTAATTACAGCGGGGGTCGCCCTCATATAGGCCCACCGCACGACGACATCCAGCATTGACAACAGCGGGGGCCGCCATAATATAGGCCCGCCGCCCTATACAATGACCAGCAACCACCAACAGAGACAACAACCATAGTAGCGCCCTACTAACGGCCTACTGCAAGAAGAACCGGGTGAGACCTATCTGATGTAGACGTAACTTTTTTTTAATTTATTCATGTGCTAGTATACCATGATGTATACGTAATGTATAAATTTTTAAATTTTTTTGTATTACTTATAATTAATTTTTACCCAGTACATGCTAAGCGTATGACTGCAATGGAAGTTTCAAACTAAAAAAAAAAAAAAAAAAAAAAAAAAAAAAAAATCTGGTAGAGTTAAAACTAAAGTATATTTTCAAAACTAGAAAAAAAAAATATTTACAAGATGAAGCATTAAAACTGTCAAACTGAAGGGGGGAAACGGTTAGGTATGTAGAAATAGAAATAAGGTGAGGTATTTAAGATACAACTAGAAACAAAAAGCGTAACTACTTAAAATAAATAATGGATTTTTTTTTCATAAAAATAATAACAAATAATAACTATTAAAGAAAGCTATTCCAACAAAATATTAATTACTTAAATTAAACTAACTTGAAATAAAAATAAAATAAAATCAAATACACAAGAAAATAAAATAATGAAACAAGGCCACTAAATGAATAATTAATGCGGTAAATCGAAATAAAGATAAATCGACTAAATAAAATAAAGCTTAGTGATTACAAATAATATTAGTAGATACATAAATAAACTCAACGAAATAATTAAGAAAAATTAAGCCCAGTAGAGATTTTTTTTCCTTGTTTCGTGGTTTTTTTTGATTAGTCTTAATAGTTTCTATAGAGTTTAATTCGAACATAAATACCTAGTATTTGATTTAAACCTAAATACCCGGGGAGTTAAACTATGTATATATATACGTAAATACATTTTCTTTTACTTTCTTTTGTTGCACCCTAATGTGGTAAAAGCTAATTTAAAATAGCCAAAATAGGGCTGAATTTAAAATATCTTGTTATGAGTTAAGCAAAACAATGAATTGTAAATAAATTTTGTATAATATGGGAATGCTGACGTTTCACGTTATTTAGAAGGCATGTAGGCTTTTATAGGTAAGGGGCCATCGGGATTCGGGTTGGTGCACCGGTGGCCATGGATGAGGGTGGGTCAGCACCAGGGCGTCGCAACAACACCCGCGGCGCCCCCTTATAATGTTCGGCCTCTTTTTTTTATTTTTTTCTTTTGCAGCAGGGTAACCGGTCATTTCCGGTTCGTTTAAAATTTCAGGGTTTCTTTTCGGTTAATTTAAATTTATCTTTGTTTTCTTTTTCCGTTCGTTATTTCAGTTTTAATTTCGTTTCATTTTCGGTTATTTTTATATTTGAGTTAGTTTCGCTTTCGGTTATTTTTGAATTTCGATTTTCATTTTAAATATTTTAGTTGCCCGTTTCTTTTGAATTTATTTGATTTTCCGTTTTATTTGAGTTTTTGTATTTTGAATATTTAAATGTCAACGGTCTGTCCGTGGCATCCGGTGTTTTAACCGGATGTTGTTTTTATATAGTTGTTTTTGCGCGGTTTTGTGCATTTCCCCGCGTATTCAAAGGCATGATTAGACCTTTTTCTGATTATGGCGCAGGACGGTAAGGTTGGCAAGAGCCCACCCCAGCCGACAATGACTAGCCAGTGTGCACCATTGATATCATGCCGACCGCCTTCCTTACTGCTCCATTTTGTTGCGATACCATAACAGTTCGACACTATAAAGTCAAATAAACACACGCACAGATATTGTAACTAATAGCTAGTTTTATTTACTAGTAATGAACGCAATACAAATTTAAGAGTTTTGCAACTTCACAGTAGTTCGCTGTTCAACGCTTGAAAATAAACTGATCCCTGCCTGGATGGGTCACTGACTTATATATTCCAACAGGGTGCTAACCCACGCACCTAGAAGTCTCTTTGTTGCTCGCTCTTCGTGGTCTCGAAGGATCGCTGTTATTTATTGTCATCTCCTATTTGCCTTGTATTCGCAAAACATTCTCGCCATCTCTCTTCCTCTTCTAAGGTACACGCTTGAACGCATAAAAGTAGCCATCGTAATCTCTGTTGTGTTTAACTAGTGGTGGGAGCGCCTTATATAGTCCAACAGGGTGCTTGCCTACGCACCGAGAACTTTCTTGGTTGTTCGCTTTTCGTGTTCTGGAAGGGTCGGTCTTATTTATTAGCATCTCCTCTTTGCATCGTATTCGCAAACACTCGCGCCATCTCTCTTCCTCTTCCTAGTTATACGCTTGCATACATAAGCGTAGCCATCGTTATCTCGGTTGTGTTAACTAGTGGTGGGAGTGTTATTGAGTTAGGGATGGTACATGCTTGAGAATAATCGCCACACTGCCCTCCACCTAAGTCTTATCGTCCCGATCAGACACATTGCCGGAACCAAACGCAGCTAGCCCTTCCAAATGGACCACCTTCATCTTATTCCTTGGCCTTCCCATAGTTTGTATGCGATATACCACATCGTTGATCCGTTTTATGACTTTGTATGGGCCTTCCCAGTTACATTGTAGTTTTGGGGACAAACCTTTCTTACGCTGTGGGTTGTATAGCAGCACTAAATCTCCTTCTATAAAACCTTCCGAATTTATTGCTTTGTCGTACCTGGCCTTCATCTTATCGCTCATGATCTTAGTCCGTTGTCTCACAAAGTCGTGAATTTCTCTCATTTCTTCTTCCAATACGCTAGTAGATTTCCGAGCATTTACTCCTGCATCAGCGTTTATCCCAAACTTCAAGTCAGCTGGCAATCGAAGATCATTCCCGAAAATTACCTTTGCAGGAGTGTGACCAGTTGTTTCATGTACTGCAGAGCGATATGCCATTAGGAATAAGGAGATGTGAGTATCCCAATCCTTCTGGAACTTATCCACTACTTTCCTCAGGTGCTCTTCCAAGGTTCTATTGAATCGTTCCACCATGCCATCTGACTGAGGATGTAGTGCAGTTGTTCGAGTTTTCCGAATGCCCAATGTCTTGCACATTTCCTGGAACAAAGCTGATTCGAAATTCCTGCCTTGGTCAGAATGTATCTCCATCGGTGCACCAAACCTAGCAACCCAATTGTTAGTAAACACTTCTGCTATGGTTTCTGCCTCTTGATTTGGAATAGGGTACACTTCTGGCCACTTGCTGAAATAGTCCATAACTACCAGGACATATTTGTTTCCGAGTTTGCTAGTAGGAAATGGACCAGCTACATCCATGGCTATCCTCTCAAATGGCGCACCTGAGTTATACTGTTTCATTTGGCCATGGCTCCTTGATTTCGGTCCTTTAGCTTTGATGCATACTTCACAGTTGGCAATCCACTCCGCGACCGATTGTCGGCAACCAACCCAATAGAATCTTTGCTTGACTTTCTCCAAGGTCTTGGTGACTCCAAGATGACCTCCGCTTGGACCGTTATGTAATTCATTGAGTACATCAGGGATTTTCTTCCTTGGGACGACTATCAGCTTTCGAACACATTGACCATCCTCACTCTCCCATATTCGATGCAAACAACCGGATTCTAATTGCAAACTATTCCACTGTGCCCAATATGACTTGGCAACAGGACTTTCTGCTGACATCTCCTCTCTTGATGGTCGCTCGTTTCGTTCGATTCCTTGCATTACACGTGTAAGATCTGGATCTTCGTGCTGAAACCTTCTTAATTGATCAATGTTCCATTCGTCCGTAGATGTTATAGTCATGAGCCGCACATCTATAATGTCTTCCTTGGCCTCAGCTTTGGAACAATGCTTGCATTCCAAGTTACATGGTCTTCGTGACATTGCATCAGCATTTCCGTGGGTGCTACCTTTGCGATGCTCTATGGAAAAGTCATAACTTTGCAGTCGCTCTATCCACCGTGCCAATTGACCTTCCGGATTACGGAACTGTAAGAGCCATTTCAACGCTGCGTGGTCTGTCCTGACGTGGAATCGCTGCCCATAGAGATACTTGTGGAAATGCTTAACGCACTCTACCAATGCCAACAGCTCTCTCCGGGTTACACAATAGTTCCTTTCGGGCTTCCCAATTGTTCGGCTATAGTATGCAACTACCTTCTCCTGTCCATCAACAATCTGAGACAAAACACCTCCTATAGCATAACCACTCGCATCTGTATCCAGAATAAACTTTGAACCTGGAATTGGATATGCTCACATCGGGGCAGTGCATAGTCGTTCCTTCAATGTGTGAAAAGCCACCTCCTGTTCCTTCTTCCATTCAAAACTCATATTCTTCCTTGTAAGGTCATGGAGACTACTAGCTACGCTGGCAAAATTTGGTACAAATCGGCGATAATACGTGCACAGCCCAAGGAAGCTCCGTAACTCATGCAAATTTCTCGGTCTTGGCCAATCCTTTACGGCTTCGATCTTTTCCTTAGCAGTGCAGATTCCCTCCGTAGTTACCTTGTGACCCAAATAACTTACTTCCGTTTTAAACAAGGAACACTTCTTGCGACTTAGTTTCAGACCAGCACCAGCTATTCTTTGGAAAACTTCCTCCAAGTTCTTTAGGTGTTCCTCAAAACTTTTTCCCAGCACGATGATGTCGTCGAGGTACACCAAACATGTTTGCCAGTGCAATCCTTTAAGTATCTGGTCCATAAGTCTCTCAAAAGTAGCTGGAGCGTTGCATAGCCCGAAGGGCATTACCGTAAATTGCCAAAGCCCTTCTCCAACGCTGAAGCCGTCTTCTCTTTATCTTCATCCTTTACCTCCACTTGCCAGTAGCCGCTTTTCAAGTCCAGTGTGGAAAACCATTTCGTGCCAGATAACGAGTCCAGAGTATCGTCGATTCTTGGCAATGGATAACTGTCCTTCTTCGTTACGTCGTTCAATTTCCGGTAATCCACACAGAACCTCATTTTTCCATCTTTCTTTTTCACTAGTGCTACCGGTGAGCTCCATGGACTAGCTGATGGTTCGATCACACCGCTGTCACTCATTTCCTGTATAATTTCTCTTACTACTTGGCGTTTGGCCAAAGGAATACTACGAGGAGCTTGGCGGATGGGCCTTGCATCACCAGTATCAATTTGATGCTTCACAACTTTGGTCCGACCTGGTTTAGAACCATCCTTGTCAAATATGCTTGAGTACTTTGATAGAAGTTCCTTTGCCTTTTTCTGATGATCTTTTTCGAGGCCTGCCGTCCACGACGTGATATCATCTGAAAGATTAATCTTGATGGTAGAATCATTTTCCTGAAGCTGTTCGCAATTGATAACTACCTCGACCTCTTGGCATTGTCCCAATATTGCTCCTTTGGAAAGTTTTATCGGCGATTTGAACTCATTAAGTACTCTTACCGGTACACGTCCATCTTGTTTTGTCATGGCCAGGGTTTTTCCTACTAATATGTTCGTCCTTGATTTGTTTGCTGCCTCGACAACCCACAACTTGTTTGTCCCATAATCTCCATCAATCTTTGCCCATATGATTGCTTCCGACTTCGGTGGAATTTGTTGGCTCTCCTCTACAAGCACTCGCTTACTAACGTATTTGTTTTCGTAACCAAAATTTAATGGCACATCCATGTTGTGGTAATTCATAATCCTGTTTTGCATGTCGATCTTGATGCCTTGCTCGCTTAAGAAGTCCACACCAACTATGATTTCGTCAACAATATCTGCTACTATAAAACTGTGTAGAACGGCCACGTTCCCAATTGCGATTTCACATGTTACTTCTCCTAGGACATGGGTGTCCTCACCAGTGGCCGTACGTAACTTTGCTCCATGCAATGGTCGCAGCTTCTTGTTGACTAAATCAGATCGAATTATGGAATGCGATGCGCCTGTATCCACAGTTAGTACGTGCTCTTTTCCATCTACATATGCAACAACAGTAACATTACTAGCTTTCCTTCCGATCTGTGAGACAGAGATTACGGGGCATTCAGTTGCGGAAGCCAGTCCACGCCCCTTTCGGCTGGCTCGATTTAGTTTAACGACTGATTTGGTTGGGAGGTTTGCTCATCTTCTTCAGCTTTGCGTTTTCGTCCACCTGAATTGCTGGGGTTACTGGAGCCAGTGCCGCAATCACGTGCTATGTGACCTGGTTTCCCGCACTTAAAGCATTTAATGGCACCATCACTTTTTTTCTGTACTCCGTTCAACGCTTCCAAAATTTTGTCTACCCAAGCCGGAGTGTCCACTTCTACGCGATGAGCCTTGTATGAAGGTTTACTCAAAAGCGAGGCTGTTTCCTGCGTCAGAGCATGCGATACCGTTTCAGCAAATGTCCTTTTCGGGTTTGCATATGTGGCCCGCTTCGTCTTTACATCGCGTATTCCATTTATGAAACACTGGATTTTTACCCTCTCCGTATACTCTACAGGTGCGTCTACATTTGCTAGATGGGCCAACCTCTCGATATCCGATGCAAATTCCTGTAAAGTCTCATTAGGTTTCTGGAAACGATTCTGTAGCTCTATTTGGTATATCTGCTTCCGATGTTCGCTACCATAGCGTCTCTCAACTACACCCATTAATGCTTCATAATTGTTCCGTTCTCCGTCAGGAATAGTCTGCAAAATTTCTGCTGCAGGTCCCTTCAATGCCACGAATAATGCAGCAACTTTGTCTTCCATGCCCCAATTATTCACAGCTGCCGTCTTCTCAAACTATAGCTTAAATACCTGAAAAGGAACAGAACCATCAAAAGATGGGGTTTTTACCTTAGGGACACTCATTGAAGTGGTTGGACGATTCAGTTGTAACTCCTGGATACGACCTCTCAGTGCATCTACTTCAGCATCGATTTTATTCTGTAGCTGTGCAATTTTCGCATCCTGCACTTCTAGCTGCGAAGACATTCGTGCCACCTGCATAGATATACGCTCCTCTTGTTCTTCCAATTTTGATGTTATACGTGTCTCCTGGTGTTCCATCTGAGATCTCATGTATGCCTTCTGTTCGTCTAGTTGAACTGAAATCTGAGATGCCATGCTAGTCTTCTGTTCTTCCAGCTGAGATGCCATGTGTGCCTTTTGTTCTTCCAACTGAGATGCCATGTGTGTCTTGTGTTCTTCCAGCTGTGTTGAAATGCTAGATGACATCTGAGTCAATACAGTCAACAACGCGTTAGTGTCCACACTTGCGGCTGGAATTGTAGACTCCTTCTCTTCCATTTTTGTCGATGCTTCTTCCACAAGATGAAACCCATGATCGTCAACGTTAATTCCTTCAGCTTCCATAGCCTCTCGCAATCGTGACTGTAGCTCGGATTTATTGCCTGTTGTATTCAATCCACGCTGTTGCAGTTCATTTTTGAGTTGCTGGATCTTCAGCTCATTCAACTTTGCCATGCTTTTGTTATCCTTGAAAACTCTCGGTATTTATTTAACAATATCACTTCTGACACCAATTGTGACGAATTCGATGATTCCTCAATTATCAATCCTGGGTTCGATCACTATAAAGTCAAATAAACACACGCACAGATATTGTAACTAATAGCTAGTTTTACTTACTAGTAATAAACGCAAAACAATTTTAAGAGTTTGGTAACTTTACAGTAGTTCACTGAACAACGCTTGAAAATAAACTGATCAACCTGCCTTGCTTGGTCACCGCCTTATATAGTCCAACAGGGTGCTTGCCTACGCACCGAGAACTTTCTTGGTTGTTCCCTTTTCGTGTTCTGGAAGGGTCGGTCTTATTTATTAGCATCTCCTCTTTGCATCGTATTCGCAAACACTCGCGCCATCTCTCTTCCTCTTCCTAGTTATACGCTTGCATACTGTGGCGATTATTCTCAAGCATGTACCATCCGTAACTCAATAACACTCCCAGCACTAGTTAAACACAGGTGAGATAACGATGGCTACACTTATGCATGCAAGCGTGTAACTAGGAAGAGGAAGAGAGATGGCGCGAGTGTTTGCGAATACGATGCAAAGAGGAGATTCCAATAAATAACACCGACCCTTCCAGAACACGAAAAGCGAATAACCAAGAAAGTTCTCGGTGCGTAGGCAAGTACCCTGTTGAACTATATAAGGCGGTGACCAAGCATTGCAGGTTGTTCAGTTTATTTTCAAGCGTTCAATAGTGAACTACTGTAAAGTTATCAAACTCTTAAAATTGTTTTGCGTTTATTACTAGTAAATAAAACTAGCTATTACTTACATTATCTGTGCGTGTGTTTATTCGACTTTATAGTGATCGAACCCAGGATTGATAATCAAGGAATCATCGAATTCGTCACAATTGGTGTCAGAAGCGGTATTGTTAAATAAATACCAGTGATTTAAAGGATAACAAGGACATGGCGAAGCTGAATGAATTAAAGATTCAGCAACTCAAAGATGAGTTGGAACAACGCGGACTAAACACTACAGGCAATAAATCAGAGTTACAGTCACGATTGCGAGAGGCTATGGAAGCAGAAGGATTCAATGTTGATGATCATGTTTTTCATCTTGTGGAGGAGGCATCGACAAAAATGGAAGAAAAAAAGGAGTCTCCGAATCCAATAGCAACCGTGGACACAAACATGATATTGGCTGTATTAACTCAGATGTCGACTAAAATGGAAGAACAAGAGACGCGTATTACATCTCAAATGGCATCTCAGCTGGAAGTACCGAAAACTTGCATGGCATCTCAGTTTGAAGAACAGAGAACTTCTATGGCATCTCAGTTGGAAGAACAGAAAGCATGTATGGCAAATCAGTTGGAACAGGTATCATCACAGATCTCCGCGCAAATGGATGAACAGAAGGCATATATCTCTTCGCAGTTGGAAGCACAGGAGGCGAGGGTGTCATCGAAACTAGAACTTCAAGATGCGAAAATTGCACAATTTCAAGATAAAATAGAGGCTGAGGTGGAGGCTTTAAAAGGCCGTATCCAGGAGATACAACTGAACCGTCCAGCTGCCTCAGCAAATACACCCAAGGTAAAATCACCTTCCTTTGATGGTTCTGTTCCATTTCAGGTATTTAAGCTACAGTTTGAGAAGACGGCAGCGGTGAACAATTGGGGCACCGAAGACAAAGTTGCTGCACTATTCGTGGCATTGAAGGGACCTGCAGCTGAAACTTTGCAGACTATTCCTGACGGAGAACGGAACAATTATGAAGCATTAATGGGTGCAGTTGAGAGACGCTATGGTAGCGTAGATATACCAAATAGAGCTACAGAATCGCTTCCAGAAACCTAATGAGACTTTGCAGGAATTTGCATCGGATATCGAGAGGTTGGCCCATCTAGCAAATGCAGACGCACCTGTAGAGTATACGGAGAGGGTGAAAATCCAGTGTTTCATAAATGGAATACGCGATGTGGAGACGAAGCGGGCTACATATGCAAACCCCAAAAGGACATTCGCTGAAACGGTATCGCATGCTCTGATGCAGGAAACAGCCTCGCTTTTGAGTAAACCTGCATACAAGGCTCATCGCGTAGAAGTGGACACTCCGGCTTGGGTAGACAAAATTTTGGAAGCGTTGAACGGAGTACAGAAAAAAAGTGATGGTGCCATTAAATGCTTTAAATGCGGAAAACCAGGTCACATAGCACGTTATTGCGGCTCTGGCTCCAGTAACCCCAGCAATTCAGGTGGACGAAAACGCAAAGCTGAAGGAGGTGAGCCAATTTCCCACCCAAATCAGTCGTTAAACTAAATCGAGCCAGCCGAAAGGGGCGTGGACTGGCTCCCGCAACTGAATGCCCCATAATCTCTGTCTCACAGATCGGAAGGAAAGCTAGTAATGTTACTGTTGTTGCATATGTGGATGGAAAAGAGCACTTACTAACTGTCGATACAGGCGCATCACATTCCATAATTCGATCTGATTTAGTCAACAAGGAGGTGAGACCATTGCATGGAGCAAAGTTACGTACGGCCACGGGTGAGGACACCCATGTCCTAGGAGAAGTAACATGTGAAATCGCTATTGGGAACGTGGCCGTTCTACACAATTTTATAGTAGCAGATATTGTTGACGAAATCATAGTTGGTGTGGACTTCTTAAGCGAGCAAGGCATCAAGATCGACATGCAAAACAGGATTATGAATTACCAGAACATGGATGTGCCATTAAATTTTGGTTACGAAAACAAATACGTTAGTAAGCGAGTGCTTGTGGAGGAAGGCCAACAAATTCCACCGAAGTCGGAAGCAATCATATGGGCAAAGATTGATGGAGATTATAGGACAAACAAGTTGTGGGTTGTCGAGGCAGCAAACAAATCAAGGACGAACATATTAGTAGGAAAAACCCTGGCTATGACAAAACAAGATGGACGTGTACCGGTAAGAGTACTTAATGAGTTCAAATCGCCGATTAAACTTTCCAAAGGAGCAATATTGGGACAATGCCAAGAGGTCGAGGTAGTTATCAATTGTGAACAGCTTCAGGAAAATGATTCCACCATCAAGATTAATCTTTCAGATATGTCGTGGACGGCAGGCCTCGAAAAAGATCATCAGAAAAAGGCAAAGGAACTTCTATCAAAGTACTCGAGCATATTTGACAAGGATGGTTCCAAACCAGGTCGGACCAAAGTTGTGAAGCATCAAATTGATACTGGTGATGCAAGACCAATCCGCCAAGCTCCTCGTAGTATTCCATTGGCCAAACGACAAGTGGTAAGAGAAATTATTCAGGAAATGAGAGACAGCGGCGTGATCGAACCATCAGCTAGTCCATGGAGCTCACCGGTAGTACTAGTGAAAAAGAAGGATGGAAAAATGAGGTTCTGTGTGGATTACCGAAAATTGAACGACGTAACGAAGAAGGATAGTTATCCATTGCCAAGAATCGACGATACTCTGGACTCGTTATCTGGCACGAAATGGTTTTCCACACTGGACTTGAAAAGCGGCTACTGGCAAGTGGAGGTGTAGGATGAAGATAAAGAAAAGACGGCCTTCAGCGTTGGAGAAGGGCTTTGGCAATTTACGGTAATGCCCTTCGGGCTATGGAATGCTCCAGCTACTTTTGAGAGACTCATGGACCAGATACTAAAAGGATTGCACTGGCAAACATGTTTGGTGTACCTCGGCGACATCATCGTGCTGGGAAAAAGCGTTGAGGAACACCTAAAGAACTTGGAGGAAGTTTTCCAAAGAATAGCTGGTGCTGGTCTGAAACTAAGTCCTAAGAAGTGTTCCTTGTTTAAAAAGGAAGTAAGTTATTTGGGTCACAAGGTAACTACGGAGGGAATCTGCACTGCTAAGGAAAAGATCGAAGCCGTAAAGGATTGGCCAAGACCGAGAAATTTGCATGAGTTACGGAGCTTCCTTGGGCTGTGCACGTATTATCGCCGATTTGTACCGAATTTTGCCAGCGTAGCTAGTAGTCTCCATGACCTTACGAGAAAGAATATGAGTTTTGAATGGAAGAAGGAACAGGAGGTGGCTTTTCAAACATTGAAGGAACGACTATGCACAGCCCCGATGTTAGCATATCCCATTCCAGGTTCAAAGTTTATTCTGGATACAGATGCGAGTGGTTATGCTATAGGAGGTGTTTTGTCTCAGATTGTTGATGGACAGGAGAAGGTAGTTGCATATTATAGCCGAACAATTGGGAAGCCTGAAAAGAACTATTGTGTAACCCGGAGAGAACTGTTGGCATTGGTAGAGTGCGTTAAGCATTTCCACAAGTATCTCTATGGGCAGCGATTCCACGTCAGGACAGACCACGCAGCGTTGAAATGGCTCTTACAGTTCCGTAATCCGGAAGGTCAATTGGCACGGTGGATAGAGCGACTGCAAAGTTATGACTTTTCCATAGAGCATCGCAAAGGTAGCACCCACGGAAATGCTGATGCAATGTCACGAAGACCATGTAACTTGGAATGCAAGCATTGTTCCAAAGCTGAGGCCAAGGAAGACATTATAGATGTGCGGCTCATGACTATAACATCTACGGACGAATGGGATATGGATCAATTAAGGAGCACGAAGATCCAGATCTTACACGTGTAATGCAAGGAATCGAACGAAACGAGCGACCATCAAGAGAGGAGATGTCAGCAGAAAGTCCTGTTGCCAAGTCATATTGGGCACAGTGGAATAGTTTGCAATTAGAATCCGGTTGTTTGCATCGAATATGGGAGAGTGAGGATGGTCAATGTGTTCGAAAGCTGATAGTCGTCCCAAGGAAGAAAATCCCTGATGTACTCAATGAATTACATAACGGTCCAAGCGGAAGTCATCTTGGAGTCACCAAGACCTTGGAGAAAATCAAGCAAAGATTCTATTGGGTTGGTTGCCGTCAATCGGTCGCGGAGTGGATTGCCAACTGTGAAGTATGCATCAAAGCTAAAGGACCGAAATCAAGGAGCCATGGCCAAATGACAGTACAACTCAGGTGCGTCATTTGAGAGGATAGCCATGGATGTAGCTGGTCCATTTCCTACTAGCAAACTCGGAAACAAATATGTACTGGTAGTTATGGACTATTTCAGCAAATGGCCAGAAGTGTACCCTATTCCAAATCAAGAGGCAGAAACCATAGCAGAAGTGTTTACTAACAATTGGGTAGCTCGGTTTGGTGCACCGATGGAGATACATTCTGACCAAGGCAGAAATTTCGAATCAGCTGTGTTCCAGAAAATGTGCAAGACATTGGGCATTCGGAAAACTCGAACAACTGCACTACATCCTCAGTCAGATGGCATGGTGGAACGATTCAATAGAACATTGGAAGAGCACCTGAGGAAAGTAGTGGATAAATTCCAGAAGGATTGGGATACTCACATCTCCTTATTCCTAATGGCATATCGCTCTGCAGTACATGAAACAACTGGTCAGACTCCTGCAAAGGTAATTTTCGGGAATGATCTTCGATTGCCAGCTGACTTAAAGTTTGGGATAAACGCTGATGCAGGAGTGAATGCTCGGAAATCTACTAGCGTATTGAAAGAAGAAATGAGAGAAATTCACGACCTTGTGAGAAAACGGACTAAGATCATGAGCGATAAAATGAAGGCCAGGTACGACAAAGCAATAAATTCGGAAGGTTTTATAGAAGGAGATTTAGTGCTGCTATACAACCCACAGCGTAGGAAAGGTTTGTCCCCAAAACTACAATGTAACTGGGAAGGCCCATACAAAGTCATAAAACGGATCAACGATGTGGTATATCGCATACAAACTATGGGAAGGCCAAGGAATAAGATGAAAGTGGTCCATTTAGAAAGGCTAGCTGTGTTTGGTTCCGGCAATGTGTCTGATCGGGACGATCAGACTTAGGTGGAGGGCAGTGTGGCGATTATTCTCAAGCATGTACCATCCCTAACTCAATAACACTCCCAGCACTAGTTAAACACAGGTGAGATAACGATGGCTACACTTATGCATGCAAGCGTATAACTAGGAAGAGGAAGAGAGATGGCGCGAGTGTTTGCGAATACGATGCAAAGAGGAGATAATATAAAATAACACCGACCGTTCCAGAACACGAAAAGCGAATAACCAAGAAAGTTCTCGGTGCGTAGGCAAGTACCCTGTTGAACTATATAAGGCGGTGACCAAGCATTGCAGGTTGTTCAGTTTATTTTCAAGCGTTCAATAGTGAACTACTGTAAAGTTATCAAACTCTTAAAATTGTTTTGCGTTTATTACTAGTAAATAAAACTAGCTATTACTTACATTATCTGTGCGTGTGTTTATTCGACTTTATAGTGATCGAACCCAGGATTGATAATCAAGGAATCATCGAATTCGTCACAATACATAAGCGTAGCCATCGTTATCTCGGTTGTGTTAACTAGTGGTGGGAGTGTTATTGAGTTAGGGATGGTACATGCTTGAGAATAATCGCCACAATACCTTTGCCCTTCGATACTGTGGCGATTATTCTCTAGCATGTACCATTCTTAACTCAATAACACTCTCACGACTAGTTAAACACAACAGAGATAACGATGGCTAGGCTTATACATGCAAGCATGTACAAAGCAAGAGGAAAAGAGATGGCGCGAGTGTTTGCGAATACGATGCAAAGAGGAGATTCCAATAAATAACACCGACATTTCCAGAACACGAAAAGCGAATAACCAAGAAAGTTCTCGGTGCGTAGGCAAGTACCCTGTTGAACTATATAAGGCGGTGACCAAGCATTGCAGGTTGTTCAGTTTATTTTCAAGCGTTCAATAGTGAACTACTGTAAAGTTATCAAACTCTTAAAATTGTTTTGCGTTTATTACCAGTAAATAAAACTAGCTATTAGGTACAATATCTGTGCGTGTGTTTATTTGACTTTATAGTGAGCGAACCCAGGATTGATAACAGAAGACTCATCGAATTCGTCACAATACTGTGGCGATTTTTCTCAAGCATGTACCATCCCTAACTCAATAACACTCCCACCACTAGTTAAACATAACTGAGATAACGATGGCTACGCTTATGCATGCAAGCGTGCAACTAGGAAGAGGAAGAGAGATGGCGCGAGTGTTTGCGAGTACGATGCAAAGAGGAGATGCCAATAAATAACACCGACCCTTCCAGAACACGAAAAGCGAACAACCAAGAAAGTTCTCGGTGCGTAGGCAAGCACCCTGTTGGACTATATAAGGCGGTGACCAAGCAAGGCAGGTTGATCAGTTTATTTTCAAGCGTTGTTCAGTGAACCACTGTAAAGTTACCAAACTCTTAAAATTGTTTTGCGTTTATTACTAGTAAATAAAACTAGCTATTAGGTACAATATCTGTGCGTGTGTTTATTTGACTTTATAGTGACCGAACCCAGGATTGATAACAGAAGACTGATCGAATTCGTCACAAGGTTGATCAGTTTATTTTCAAGCGTTGTTCAGTAAACCACTGTAAAGTTACCAAACTCTTAAAATTGTTTTGCGTTTATTACTAGTAAATAAAACTAGCTATTAGGTACAATATCTGTGCGTGTGTTTATTGGACTTTATAGTGATCGAACGCAGGATTGAGAATTAAGGAATCATCGAATTCGTCACAATACCAATATTTTGTACTCGATACTTTTGTAGCGATACTTTTTGGCATCGTGTAGTTAGAACCGGGTATCGTATCGAACTTGTAAAAAAATTTGGCAATTAACAAAGGCGAAAACTATTACACCAAAGACACTGCTCTTTTGGTTGTCCCTTTCTAACTTGTGGGGGGAATCGAAGGAAAGTATCAAAGAGTTCTTTTATTTTGTTTTGTTGTTTTTCCGACAGGGTGAATAATTGATGTATAGTGGAACGATTTTTCGTCATCCCTTGTCAAATTTGGTTTTGTCGATTTTCGTTCAAATATACATCTATTAGAGAGTTACATATTTTGTTTTGAGTTTCTACAACGAAAAAGAAAATGGCTATGAAAGGACAAATAGGACTACATACCTACCCTAAGGTAGAACTTGTGTAAATTTAGAATTGATACTGTGACGATTTCGCTGATTCCTTGATTATCAATCGTGGGTTCGACACTATAAACTCAAATAAGCACACGCACAGATATTGTAACTAATAGCTAGTTTTATTTACTAGTAATAAACGCAATACAATTTTAAGAGTTTGGTAACTTCACACTAGTTCACTGTTCAACGCTTGAAAATAAACTGATCCATCTGCCTTGCTTGGTCGCTGCCTTATATAGTCCGACAGAGTCTAAATCAAGGGTGTCCACAGGATTAAACTTTGCGGGCCATACAACAACAACGTCATAATTTTTACAACAACATCGTTCCGGGAATTACAAAAAATAGTTCGAAATAATTATTGTGGCACTAAGGCCCGGTGTTTCAGTACAAGTTTAACTCAATTTGTCAGTTAAACTAAGCTTAAACTTGTTGCACAGTTTTTCAGTCAACTTTAAACGAAGTTTAAACGTAGTTTAAGCGGTCAATTCGGCAGGGTTAAACTCTAGTTAACCTGTCAGCTGTTTTGCATATTTGATGGTTTTGGTTGTGAAACAATAAGCTGAACGCAATTAAGAAAGGACGATATTTTTATATTTAATTAAATACTGGAAATATCATCTGACGAAAGTGATTATAGTGATGCAGAAATTGGCGAAATGCTAACTATAACAATACTGAGGAGAAGCAATGGCGTTGAATATGTATACAAATATTTTCTGTTGCCGTATCTAGATAAAGAAAAAACCAATGTTGCCGTATAAAAAGCAAATATTAAAAGCGGCCTTAAACTCACACTGAAAAACCGCTCTGCAGTTTAACTGGAGTTTAAATTTATGCCGAGTTTAAGCAAACTTAGTTTAAACTGAGCTTAACCAAGGACTGAAAAACCGGGCCTAAAACAGAAAGCCAACGCAATAAAGTCTGCGGCTACACTTTGAAAAATTAGTAAACTAATTTGAAAAAAAGGGTCCAATGAATTCCTACTGAATTGTGACAAAACTAAAAACGCAGTTAAATTTCAGACTACCATGCGAAAAATAAGTAAATAGTTATTATATTTAGCTTTAGAATTTAAATGATTTAAATTTATAGGTTTAAAACACGTTGGTTCAATAACTCACGCTCATTGTATGTAAACCTAAAATTCTAAATTGAAAAAAAAGATCAGTTATTTAAATTTTATTCATAAAAATAAAACATCTTACAATCGGAAATCTGTATGGAAATGCCATTTTGAAAAGCTTTATAACCCTTTAATAATTTTTATGAATAAAGACTTAAACTTTATGTTAAAATAAGTTAGCGAGTACTAAACACTCAGATACAAATGAATAAAAAGTAGATAGTTTTAATCTGGTGGATATCGTTTATAATTATAAAAAGAAAAAAAAGAGCAATCAAAAGAAAATTTATTTCAAAACTCATTCAAATTCCTATAAAAAACAGTTAATTTTCGGCTTCAATGTATTAGAAATGGGGTTAAAGGAATTTATGAATAATAATAAAACTTATACATAATTTCAGAAGTTTTAGATCAGCAGAACAAATTATAAAGCTGTATGAACTAATAAGTCGAAATCGACTTTTTCGGAATTGAGAGCAATCCTTAACAAATTTAGCAAATTGTTTTGCGTGAGCTTACACCGATATTCGTTTTTAATGTGTTTCATGTTCGAAAAGGCGGATTCACATACATATGTGGAAAAAAACATTGACAGTAGTTTTGTCACCTAATTTTTTAAAATTGGGTATTTTTCAGTAGAAACGTTCTTCCAAAATTCAACACCTGTTTCAGCCATTGCTCGGAGATGCAAATCCGATTGTATATCGCAAAGCTCCAGTTGAAACAGTGGATTTTGTTTAAAAATGTCACATGTAGTCGGTTTTAGAAAAATATCAAGCAGTTCTTCGATAGCTTTGAAATCTGTAAATCTTTTATTAAACTCAATTTCCATAGCGTTAACGTGTTTACTATAAGGTTTGAAGCTGATATCCGGTATTTCGGTTTGAATTTCCATACAGGATGGAAAATTACATAGCTGATTTGTCTCTAAATTAAGCTGTAGAAATTTAAATTTATTTTTAAAGCCATTGACTAATGATATCTAGTTATGTTGCTACTCACTCTGGTTATGAATTCCTTGACCTGGTGGGAAGACTGGCGCTCCTCCTCGTATTATGGTGTATTGATGTTTCACAAACTAGTGCGGCCCAGCACAACAAAGGATCGGATCACAGCTGCTGTTTCGATGCCCTTCAAGCGGTGGTTGTTCTTTGGAGTTGAATTCCTCCACATGCAATTCCGTTTGCACTAAATACTCTGGCACTTTAGCTGCCTTCAAAGGTTCTTTATAACGACAATCTAGCGCAAAATGATGGTCTCGAATCTTCAAACACTATTGTTAAAAATAAAACTGCGCGTTCTGTATTTGCCGGTGAAAACCACAACGCTTTTATCAGGGTTTATTATATGCATAAAAACAAGGGAGAAGAAAACCGGCGAATAATTTCAATACCAAAGTGGTTAAACTTTGATTGAATTAACTTAACCACTATTAATTATTGTCTAATTTCACATAAAACCTTTTGCTTGTTTTTATTTTACTTGCTGAAGATTTCAATAGCCGCAGTTGGTTTTATTTAATAGAATAGGTCTTTTTTCTGTTTTGCAAAATCCGGTGTTTCTTTTAAAAAGAAAAACAATGATGATGATAAAAAGCAAAAAATGTTGGCCGACCAGCTGTCAGCTGTGCGGCGAATTGGTGTGGGGTGATTTACGCGTGGTTGCCACACGTCCCAAATCGTTCCAATTTTAACACTTAAACCTAAAGGTGAGTTCATAAGTTGTGATGAGTAAATATAATGTAATAATAATAAAATATAATGTAATCCATGCGTTATAATGATATTATATACAATTCACGACAAATATTTATATGACGAGTATTATTCTATGTACAATTCATGCAATATGTGTATAATGAATATTATGGTTTTGGGATTGGGACGTGTGGCTACCGATGTCGCGTAAACAATATCATTTCAACAATGCTTTGCTTTGGTTTTTGCAGTTGGACATTTAATATATTGAATATTGAACTGAAGTCAGTTAAAAATGCTATATCACAAAGGAACTCTCTACTTTTCATCTTAGCCTGTAATAGCTCAGATTTTTTTACATTCGACTGCAGAAAGAGTAAAACTTCTTTACGAATGGCAAAAAATCTTTTGAGACATTCTCTGCTTAACCACCGTACTTCAGTATACATCGTAAAATCAAAATATGCGGCATTTAGTTCCAATAGAAAGGCTTGAAATTGGCGGTGGGTCAATGCGTGATGACCACCACGTATCTTGTTTACGATTTCTATGACGACTTCCATTGTATCACTCAGCCCAATGGTCTTTGCGCACAGTGACTCTTGATGAATCAGGCAGTAGTAAAATGGTATGTTGTAGCCTCTTTTCAAGAACTGTCCACGCAATCCAATTTCTTTACCTCGCATATTTGGCGCTCCGTCTGTACAAATTGCACTTAGTTTTTCAAAACCATTTATTGGTTGTACCGCAACTTCTAGGGCATTAAATATATCGAGGCCTTTTGTGGTATTATACAGAGGAATTATGTTCATGAGCTATTAAAATGCCTAACAGACATTTTTTGCGAAAAACTGGAAACGAAAATAATTTTTGCAGTGTACTGAAAATTTACCGCAACTAGTCGCAACGCAATTAAAGAAAGAATCGAAGCACAACAAACATACATACATATACATACGAGTATGTAAGTAAATACGAATGTAAACAAAAATGCGAGTGATCAGCATGCGCAACGATCGTCAACCAACAAGCATTGAATCTATTTGAAATGAATTGTGTGTGTGTCGTATAGTTCTTGTGAAAAAGATTTTGCGTGGTTTGTTGTTGCGGGCCACAAAGGGCCACTTGCTGTTGTTGTCGGCCATAGCGGACACAAGAGCTCGGTCGTGGGCACCGCTGGTCTAAATTAATGAAATTTGGATAGATGTGTCACTTAGTCGACATCTACATAATTTTTCAAAAGTGGGCGGTGCCACGCCCACATATTTTGTGTTTTGTTTTGCTCTTGAACTTTCACGAGAGGTTCAGGAGTTCGCGGGACACGACACAGTCTGTATATAGCTTTTGGAAAAGCCCCCAGGTCATTTGGTTCAAGTTAATGACATTTTATATATAGATGTGTTCTATGTATCAAAACGTCAAAACAACGTCTACCGGGTTTGCTAGTATATTATAAAATGGAGAAAGCAAACAAAGAATTTCAGCATTCTTTTGTAAAACTGAGAGACTAGTTTGCGTTCAAATAGACAGACGGACAGACAAACAGACGGACGGAGACACGGATATGGCTAAATCGACTCCGCTCATCGTGCTGATCATTTTAGTGAACTTTTCTCTTCTTCTTCTCCTACTTACATACTTTTAATGTTTGTGAAAGGTATGAAAATCAAAAAGATATATAACTTCGCTATTGCAGTGGGCTACTAACTACGTCCCGGAATATTTGCTTGTGTGTTTTCCGATTTAGCTAATTTTTTGCAGGAGTATAACGCATATTACTGAGAAGCAGCTGACCAATTTTCATTGAAATATCAAGATTGAATTATAAGCGATTGCCTTTAAAAATAGCAGAAATTTTATGCTGCTTCTTTAAAATTGACAAAAATTTTTTGCAGCCGAGTTTTTCTTAAAAAGCTTATTATGTGTGCAAAATCTGATTGATATAACTTGCTTAGTTGTAGAAATATCGCTTTTTAAAATTTACAAAAAAAATTTTCAGAACTATGTTAAAAACTGGACGTGGACATTAACCGATTTCGCCCATTTTTACAGCAAACAGTTACCTTGTAATATAGAACATTATCACCAAATTTCGTTTCGACAAATCAATTTTTGGCGGAGTTATGGCATAAAAAGTTTTGTGGAATAGTCCACTATAAAAGGGACGGGGCCACGCCCATTTTCGAAAATTTTAAGTTTTTGAATTTCTTTGTTTACGGGAACTTTAAAAGTGAAACATAAATGATATAAAGCTTTTTTACGCAAAGTTATTGCCTATTTAATATATCTACGATCCTCTTCAAAATCTTTCATATGAAAGTGGGCGTAGACCTTAACCGATCCGGCCCATTTTTTCCTGGAACATTCCTTGCATACCTGGAAACCGGCGTGCTGAATTTCGTTTCGATATCTTGAACGGTTTTTGATTTATGATTAATATTATTTCTAAATTTGACTAAATCAAAAGTGGGCGGTGTCACGCCCGTTTTCAAAAATTTCTTGAAACATGTATTTCATGCCTCAATCTCAATGTATTCACTAAATTGTATCCTTATAGGTGTACTATGTACTGAGTAATCACTTTTTTTGTGTTTTCGAAAATATTCTATACATAAAAAGTGGGCGCGGCTATCATCCGATTTCACCGATTTTAAATAGCGATCGCACTTTTGGCGCGGAGTGAAAATATGTCATCGCCAGTTAATATGTTGTAGCCAAATACTTCAACGTCGGCGCAATCTCGAAGCGCAGAGCTTAAATTACGTGGTGAGAGCACATCAACCGAACAGCTGATGCAAATGTGGGAGGAGAAACTAGGAAAACATGAAGATAATATTATCGGGCACATAAATTAAATGTGGGATCAGAAACCTAAAGCGCACGAAGATAACATCATAAAGCATGTAAATGAGTCAATGCAAACTATTGAAAATAGGGTTATGCAGAGAATGAGCTAGCTTACTGGTGAGTTAGCGAATACAAATGACACACTAGGCAAATTTAAACAAAGAGTGACAGGTGTCGAAAACATACATACAAACGTACACACAGAGCTTGCATTGCTCAAAGCTAATGTAGATACATTGCGTGAGCAAATCGAAGATCTTTCGGAAAAAGCGTCAACTGATATTGTGATAAATGGCATACCGAATTCGGGTGACGACAATGTAAAGAAAATATTTACAAAGTTGTGTGGAGCAATTAAATACGAGACACCTGCCATCTGTCAAGCTTTCTGTATGCGCTCCAACAAGTCAGCCTGTTTTGATCAAACTTAAATCAGCGCACGACAGAAGTCAACTGCTCAAAGCTAATGAGGTTGGCTACGGAAAATATTTGTGCATGAAAGTTTAACTCGGCGTAACAGAAAAATAATGATGCAACCCAACACAGCTGAAACGTCAAGGTTCATTAGCATCTACGTTCAGCATAAGAGGCAGAGTATATATTAGAGCGAAACGAAATACTGAGGCGAAGCTAGTGAAAAGCAAAGAAGAATTGAATGCTCTTGTCTTTATAAATATGGAATTTACTCAATTTTCTTTGTTCTTAATTATTTTCAATTCCACCAAACAAAGCCCATTAAGTAGCGATAATTGCATTAATCCCAATGACTAGTCCAAATGAGTGTCTGAGTACTGACAACAAATGTCTTAACACTATTTTAAAAATTGTAAGTAACAGTCACAAAGGCTTACAGCTCTGTTACATAAATGCGCGTAGTTTTAATTTATTTAAGCTTGATTAAATAAATCAAATTTTGCAAAATAAAAAAGTTGATATATTTTGTGTGACTGAGACTTGGTTTAGAGATGATTTTGAGGCTTTTTTGACTTTTATAGATTGCATGGTTACACATTGACACGGAATGATAGAAAAACACGTGCAAGAGATGAAGGTGCTGCCATAAAACATATTTGAGGCAAAATATTATTTTCAAACCTAGCGACAGCGATCCTGTTGAGTATTTAATAATAGAAGTTTGTGATGGATTAAGGAAATGCTTCGTTGTATGTGTTTACAACCCTAACAAAATGTATGAGCTAGAAAACCTGTTCCTAAATTTGTCTGAGCTAATATACAAATATGAACATATTTTGGTCTGTGGTGACTTTAACATCGATTTATTAAACAATGACTCGAAATCGCTTACATTGAATGATAATTTGTATTCGGATGGCTTAGAAGTCGTAAAAAAATTTCCTACACGCTTTTCACCTAATTGTAAATCTAGCTTGTTAGATCTGATGTGCACCTCGGACAGTTCTAGTAATCTTCACTATGACCAGTTCCCTGTTGCTAGTTTTTCTGATCATGATATGTTGTTTATATCATATGATATTAATTTCAATTGTTAAACCGAAACTCAGCTTTATTACAGAGATTTTGAGTCGGTGAATTTTTCTGAGCTAGTATACGAAGCGGGCGGCCGCCGTGGTGTGGAGGTAGTGTTGCCGGCCTACCACACCGAAGGTCCATGGTTCGAGCCCTGGTACAGGTAACATCAAAAGTGATTTGAAAAAAGTTTTTCAAAACGGGGTCGCCCCTCGGCGGTGGTTTGGCAAACTCTCCGAGTGTATTTCTGCCATGACAGGCTTCTCAGCAAAAATTCGTCTCCTTTGTAGATGCCGTTCGGAGTCGGCAAAAAACTGTAGGTCCCACCAGTTTGTAGGGAAAATTCAAATCGGCACACCACAAATTGGAAGAGAAGCTTGGCGCAAAAATCTCTTAGGAGGTTTATGATGATATACCTGTTGTATATCGCGCCATAAAAAAAAAAAAAAAAAGAGAGAGTATAAGAAACTAATTTACTATATTGGAACCGCGTAGGGATGTTTCCCGATATCAACCAAAGACTCAATTACTTCATATTTCTTATAAATTACCTCTATAACAAATATATGCCTGTAAAAGCGGTAAAAATTCAATCTGGGAAACAGACATGGTCCATAAAAAAGTTGTGCCGACTATCAAGACACGTAGTAAGTTGTATAAAATGTGGAAGCAACATTCCACAAATGAAAACTGGAAGTTGTTTTGTCTAGCCAGAAATCATGCTACACTCACAATTAGAAATTCCAAAAGACGCTATTTTCAAACAAAGCTTGATACTAATTTACCAACCAGAAACTTGTGGAAAAATCTTAATTCAGTTGGTGTAGGTTGTAAGATTAAGTCGAAATGCAATTTAGACCCTGACTCTGTGAACGACTTCTTTCTACAGTCGACAAGATTTATAAATAATGAAAATTTCCAAGTTAATGAAAATATATTATACACTTCAGAAAAGAATTTCTAATTTATCGCTGTAACAGAGGATGATGTCGTAAAAAGTTTGTTTTCCATAAAGTCCAATGCCGTTGGCGAAGACGGAATAAGTCTTAGGTTTCTGAAACTAATTGCACAAAACATTGCTCCAACGTTGACACATATAGTTAATTTTTCAATAACGGCCTCAGCCTTTCGTAATGCTTGTAAGATAGCGAAAGTTATTCCGCATAGCGCGCGGATTATTCGTTCGTGCCGAGTCGTTGAAAGGCTTTGGTTTGTTAATCGTCGAGATCTAAAACTGCTCAGCTACAGAGAAAACCTCATCATCTAAGTACAGTAGATATAAGATAGATTATACATTAAGAAATAATTAGTTAACAGAATCAAATTATTGTTAGAAGTTAATATAGATGTCAAAGAATAAGAAACAATTAGTAGCTATGTATTGAGGATAGAAAGAATTTATTTTTGTCTGCTGGAAAGAGAGTCTGAAATATCAAATCTACCAGAAAGAGAGTTATAATCTTGACACAAACAGTGAAAAGGCTAATTTAAGACTAGAGGTTTAAATCCCTTAAAGGACGAGACGGTGCAATAAAGTTCACTTCACTTAGAAGAAATGGGCTGGAGAGTGAACCATTTAGCAATTTAATCATAAAAACAATTCCAAGCATTTCCCTCCGACTAGAAAGGGTGTGCAGATTAATGAGTTTTAAACGATTCGTATAGGGTGGCAGAAAATCTCTTAAGGCAAATAGTAAAAATTGTTTTTGAACTGATTCTAGGCAATCTACATGAACCTGATAACGCGGGTTCCAAATTATAGAACCGTATTCTAGTATCGGTCTGACTAATGTAGTGAAGAGGCCTTTAGTTACAGTTAGACCATCGTTTAACGAATGCTAGGACACCTCTAGCCTTATTGACTGTTGTGTTAATATGGCGGTTGAAACTGAGTTTATAGTCCATAGTAACCCCCAGGTCAACAAAATCATACACTTGCACAAGATTATAATTTTTAATTGTACACGAGCCGGCTGCGAAATTCCACCCGAAAAACCCATGTATTTACATTTTTTAAGGTCAAGTGGCATATAATTTAAATCGCTCCAAGTAACTAGTGTATCTAGATCTGATTGTAGCTTATTTCTATCTTCAAATGACGCGAATGGCATGAAAAGCTTTACTTCGTCAGCATACATTAACATTTTTGAAAATTTTATTATTGTAGAAATATCATTTATAAACAACAAGAACAGAATCGGGCCAAGATGGCTTCTTTGAGGAACTCCTAAAGACATCGGATACTGTTTGAGATCGCTCTTAAATTGGTTATTCTAACCTTGACATGCTGGGAAAATGACAGCGTGAAAGAGAGCAAGAAAGAAAAGGCGGACAAAAACGGGACATTGCCAACATTGTTTTTGGATTGGATATACGCTTTTTATAATTAATTGCTTTTTTCTCTGTAAATTGGACAGAGCCAAATAAATTGTTTTACACTTAAATATCTTTCGTGTGAGTATAAAAATTTTGGTGAACCCCAATACATGCAAGTTTGCACACAATTTTGGTGGCCCATGAGGGGAATTTACTGGAAGTCAACCGAAAGCAAGAAGAAAGGAATTTATTTGTGCGGACGATAAAGCGTGCATAACACATAACCAAAAAGGAAACTACTCTTTCTGCAGCATTGGAGCGATATTTACCAGCGGAGTCATTCTATCCACAGTAAACCCACATCCAAGACGACATTGATGGGAAGTCAGCAATAGAGGAGGTAAGTGTCCTAGTGCATCTGCGTGTCCATTTGGTTGCACCATTTTGATATCGATAACATTGCCAACATTGTGGTAGAGTATTAAGTAAATTAGGTATAGCACGTGCAATGCCTAAACCCGAAGACATCTTGGCACTGCAGAACTCTCATTATGAGAGTCTGAAGCAAATTTCAAAGAGGACTCAAGTACCAGAAAGACAAAATCTTATTGTAAAGTTCGTTTGGACAAGGTTGAATTGTTACATAGAGAATTTTTCGAGGGTCATAAAAATGTTATTTGCTCCTCCCTTAGTCATGACTTGCCATACTTCAAAGAGGATACTCTATCGGAATTTGAGGATCTCTACTTTGATTTACGAGCCTCTCTGTTGGATGCTTTGGAATTACAACTGCCAAAATCGACGCAAACTCCTCCACAGAATCCGTCTTCGGAACAAAACCAATTGTCAACGCTCAAGCTACCCAAAATACCTTTGCCATATTTTAGTGGGAAGTACACAGACTGGCCAGCTTTTCATGATGCGTTCCTTCGTCTAATCCTCACAAACTAAAGTTTGAGTGACATACATAAATTTCATTTCTTGAAAAAGCTACTACCCGAGGACAAGGATATCGACGTGAAACGAATGGAGCTCACGGAAACCAACTATCCCACTGCCTGGGAGCTAATACTAAAACGGTACAATAATCCTCGACTGCTGTTCATGCACCATATGTATAAGCTTTTCACTACACCGGCACTTACTCAGGAGCATTCAGATGGCATAAAATTGCTTCTTAACTCAGCTAGGGTATATATGTATTAACGAGTTCCAACGACTCAAAATTCCCATTTCCCAGTGGGACCATTGTGTGGTATTACGTTTCCATTCAACTCCCTAAGGAAGCTAATAAAGCATGGGAACACCATTTGGGTTCTGACACCAGCATTCCAACGTTCAGCGCTATTGAATCGTTTCTAAATTATCGCTTAGTCTCTATTAATGTAATTGAGAACAGGCAACAGATTATCGATGCCCCAACCACCTCAAAGCGTAATGTCTCTGCTCAAATACTAGAGAAACGGAACACCACAAAACCGAAACAATCGACAAACAAAAGCTTCCACGTAACTACTCAGCAAAAGGGGGCAGGTTCATGCTGCCTTTGTGGTGAGTCACACATATTACGTCGTTGTTTAACGTTTTTTAATAAAGATTGTTTCGAGAGAAAGGCTATCGCGGACTGTGCTAAGTTATGTTTAAATTTCTAAGCAGCTCGCATATAGCCTCTCACTGCCCTAGCATCAAAAATTGTCTGCAGTGCGGACAAAGACATCACACTTTGTTACATTTTACAACAACACCGAGCACTTCCGCCGTTAAGCCTCAGCTGAATCCTGCTGCTCAGCCTTTCCGCCATGGGCGTGATCCTCAATCCACAACTTTCCAGACAACAAGAGTCTCGAAAGCAGCGAATTCCACTTTCGTGGCAGCAACAACTTCAACTAAGCAAGCGAAACAGGTTCTTTTGGCAACTGCAATGGTCACAGTAGTGAATGACGTCACGGGTCAAAAATCGATGGTACGTGCCCTGTTGTTGTTGTTGTTGTTGTAACGACAAAAACACTCCCCGAAGGTTTTGGGGAGTGCTGTCGAACTGACAGTCCTTGGCCGGATATGAATCCGGTACGCTCCGGTACTCCCTTGCGGTACTGCCCGACTGTCGTGGTAGCGATTTATGACCAGTGGAACCTTCTAGGTCATGTCACCCCTCCTTCCGTAAGGAAAGAGAGATGGGTAATGAGAGGTGAGAGGCATCATATCCGCAACCATCGAGTTGCACGTCATTACCTTTGTGCATATTAGTCGCCTCTTACGACCGGTATGCCTACCTCGGGCATATTCTAAGCCCCTAACCCGCAGGGGTGATGGTACGTGCCCTCATCGACAATGGTTCCGAGGCAACCATAATTTCAGAGCACGTGGCTCAATCTGTTGGCTTAGGTCGCACTCGCACGTCAGCCGAAATATCTGGGGTGAGTGGCACACAAACTAGACTATGTAACTTTACCACGAGCTTCAGCATTCGCTCATGTACTAACCCTGAGTTTTCTGCTGCAGTCGACGCCTACATTCTAAACGCCCTCGCGATTCGCCTACCCAGTGAGAAGATTGCAGCTCAACACTGGTCGCACATACATGGACTGCAACTTGCTGATCCTACATACTTTCAACCTCGCCGTATAGACTTGCTTATCGGAGCTGATATGATTGCCCGTATTATGCTACCAAGTACTCGAATTGGAGGGGTTGATGAACCTGTTGCCCAAAATACACAATTGGGGTGCATATTGACCGGTAATGTTTCACCAATTTCTAAGCGTCCAACAAACATCTTTTGTCACCACTCCACGCTTCAGCTGGAGTCATTAGTTCAACGGTTCTACGAACATGAACAAATACCCTTGGAGCGCACACTCTCCCAAAAAGAAAGCTGGTGTGAAAACCACTTTCAACAAACACACTCGCGCCAACCAAATGGAAAGTATTTAGTTAGACTTCCGATGAAACATTTATTTGATCAAACGCAAACTCTTGGTAAATCCAAACAAATAGCAATAAATCGATTTCACTGACTAGAACGAAAGTTGAACTAGATCAAGAGCAGTGCAAATTGTATAGCAACTGCATCAATGAATACTTCACATTGAACCAAATTACATCTGCTACTACCTACAGTGACGTCGTCTCCAACACCATGCTGTGATCAAAGAAGAGAGCCTGACGACTAAACTCCGAGTTGTGTTTGACGCTTAGTCTTAACAATATTTTGTGCACCGGCCCCACATTGCAGAATGACTTGTCGGCAGTTATCTTGAATTGGAGAAGACATAAATAAGCATTTACGGCTGATATCCAAAAAATGTGTAGGTGCATCGCTATGCACCCTGAAGACTCACAATATCAGCGGATAATATGGCGGGACAACGTCGGGAACATTCAAGAGTATTAACTCACTACGGTCACCTTTGGAACGGCTTCAGCCCCATACATTGCCATACGTGTTCTGCATCAAATTGCCGAAGATGAAAATCTGTCATACCCGTTGGCAACCGAAGTCCTCAAGCATGAAATGTACGTCGATGATGTGTTGTCCGGCAGTGACACAATGGAGAACGCCATGGCTGTTCGTGACCAAGTTGCGGCGGCACTGCTATCTGCAGGCATGCCCTTACGGAAGTGGAGTAGCAATTCGGTCACCCTTCTAAACGGGATTCCGTCAGAGCACATTCTGCGAAGCAACTGCTTAAACTTCCACGATATCGAGACAGTCAAAACCCTAGGCATGTGCTGGCAGCCGCAGGATGATGTCTTTATTTTCAAACTAAACTTTGAAGTGAACTCTACCGCAACAAAACGAGCAATGCTCTCAACTATAGCTAGATTGTTTGATCCACAGGGTCTAGTTTCACCTGTAATTATGACGGGAAAAATTCTGCTCAAGTCGGTGTGGATGTACAAACCGCAAGAGAGTACGAGCCTGGACTGGGATGAACCACTGCCGGCAGAAATAGAGCATCTGTGGCAACAATTTTTAAATACCTTAACCACTCTAGAGTGCATCGAAATTCCGCTATGCACCCATATACATAAGATCGATTCAACTTCATGCTTTTTGTGATGGTTCAACTTCAGCATACGCAGCCAATGTTTATTTACGTGTAGAATGTACTGATAACACAATATATACTTCGTTACTGGTAGCCAAGAGTAGAGTAACGCCAACGAAGCCCCTTACGATACCGCGCATCGAGGTCCTGTGTTAGCAGCTGACTTAGCAACCTGGACCAAAGGGTCATTCTCCTCAAACCTGTTAGATGTGCCTATATTTTATTGGACAGATGCTACAATTGTTCTTTATTGGATACCTACCGATGGCAACCGTGGGTATCAAATCGAGTTTGCAAAATCCTGCAAGCCTCCTCATCAGTGGAGCCATGTTGATACAGATCATAACCCAGCCGACTGCGCCATACGAGGGCTAACTCCTACGGCATTATCCACGTTCACGCTCTGGGATGGTCCCCCCTGGCTTAGAAAGTTCGACATCGATTGGCCCAAATTTGATCGTTCATCAGTCCACGTAAGGGAAAAGGATGCTGAAATCAGGCGCAAGCAGCTCCAGGTGCACTTCTCTGTCGCTGAAGACTCCATTGTCTTTCGATACTCGTCTCTTCATAAAACCGTACGTGTAGGTGCTTACATGTTCCGGTTTGCTCAAAATGCTCGTTCGAAAGCAGCCACTCGTATCACACGACCCTTGACGGTCACAGAATTTCAAGAGAGTTCATTCAATATTGTAAATCTTGTCCAACGGGAAGCGTTTTCGAAAGAAATTGTATACGGGAGAAGGGGTCGCTGCAGAGCAAAAGCAATCTTATGAGCTTGGCACCCTTTCTAGACGATCAAGGCGTGCTTCGTCTACAGGGTCGAATCCAACGAGCTCTATTGCCCTTTGCACAAAAACATCCAATAATTTTACCTATGTAGATCTCATCACTTTACCAACCTCGTCATCAACAGCTCACATAAACCACATTACATGGCGGCGCCCAACTTACGATCTCGCATATACGACAGAAGTTTTGGATTATTAACATCCGATCATCACAGATCATCTTGTGTTTGGAAATATTGACTGTGAGTCAAGAAACAAGTTGCAACTTGCTTTGAACAATTGTGAAAGATATATATTCTCGAAGCTAACATTTGAACATATATCAGAGCTCTCTTTTACAATCCTTAACCGCAATCTTACAAACTTCCTTAACTATCGCAACTTAATATTCTTAAAAAAATTAATTTATAAAAAGCAACCAGAATACCTATTCCGGAATTTATGTTTTGCGCAATCTGATACAACCTGTAACCTCATCGTTCCTCGCTATAAATATCTCTCATCATCAAGAACGTTTTGTGACGGACTTTCCAAATTTCCGGGGTATGCTCAGTCCTGGGTTCCTGCAAGTAGAGTTCCCTATGGTTTTTCTCCAAATGATAAAACCCTGGTAGTTATTTTAGTTTTGATATCTTCCTTTTCTTTAATTAATTTTTTCCAAATCTCATCTACAATCTTAAATTTATCTCTAACTACGATAAAGGTGGTGGAGGTGAAAACCACCACTTACTATAACTTAAGTTGCTCCTGACTAAATTAAAGGCGGCAGAGGTGAAAACCCCTACTTAGCCCTACCGTCCACTGATGTGAAAACCCCTGCAGAATATAAAAATAGTACTCGTGAGATGAAAACTCTCAGGTGTACGTTCATCGGAGGTGAAAACCACCGACTACTATGCCTAGTTAGTAGCTAACTACTAAATTTTCCTAAGGAATTCATCGCCCTTTTATAATAATTTGCACGCAGGCAAACTGTTACTTAACAACAATCAATACTTATATACTTATAATACATAATCTTATAAGTTAACCTTTTCCTTATTATTATACTATTTTCCTTATAACTACTAACGTATATACACCCGACTGTATGCCTCTTTTCTTCTTCATATGCCGGCTTCTCGCATCGTAGCGAACATATGTACACACGTGTTCCTTGTGTGTAGATTTGTATTGCTCTGCATTGTTGTGCGTTTAAGTGTTCGCATTTTCTAATGCTTATTGTTTGCCGTCTCCTTTGCATAGGCAGGTTTCCAACCTCTTAGCGTCGCTTCCAAATCTAGTGTATGGTAAAGTATATATGTATATTAGAGTGTTCCTATTTGTAAGAAATTGATATTCGAATGGTATGTTCTTTTGATGGTTTGCCTGCTGAGCTATTCAAACACGGAGGCGAGGAGCTGGTAAGGCGCATGCATCAGCTTCTATGCAGAATTTGGTCGAATGAATGCATGCCTGAAGATTGGAATCTAAGTGTTCTCTGCCCAATCCACAAGAAGGGCGATCCTGCAAACTGCGCCAACTATCGCGGAATCAGCCTTTTGAATATCGCATATAAGGTCCTATCAAGCGTATTGTGCGAAAGACTGAAACCTGATGTGAACAGACTGATTGGACCTTATCAGTGTGGCTTCAGACCTGGTAAATCTACCATCGACCAGATTTTTACAATACGCCAAATCTTGGAAAAAACCCGTGAAAAAAGAATCGACACGCATCATCTCTTTGTTGATTTTAAAGCCGCTTTCGATAGCACGAAAAGGAGCTGCCTATATGCCGCTATGTCTGAATTTGGTTTCCCCGCAAAACTTATACGGCTATGCAAAATGACCTTGAGCAACACCGCCAGCTCGGTCAGAATTGGGAAGTACCTCTCCGAGCCGTTCGAAACTAAACGAGGTTTCAGACAGGGTGACCCCCTATCCTGCGATTTCTTTAATTTAATGCTGGAGAAAATAATACAAGCTGCAGAACTTAACCGCGCTGGAACAATATTTTATAAAAGCGTCCAACTGGTGGCATATGCTGACGATATTGATATCATTGGCCTTAACAACCGCGCCGTAACTTCTGCTTACTCCAAATTAGAAAAAGAAGCGGAGAAAATGGGATTGGTGGTGAACGAGGGCAAAACGAAGTACCTTCTGTCATCATGCAAAGAGTCAGCGCATTCGCGCCTTGGCAACCAAGCCACTGTTGGCAGCAATAATTTCGAAATAGTAAAGGACTTCGTTTACCTGGGAACCAGCATTAATACCAACAATAATGTTAGCCTAGAAATCCGACGAAGAATCACTCTTGCAAACAAATGCTACTTCGGACTGAGTAGGCAATTGAAAAGTAAAGTCCTCTCTCGACGAACGAAAATAACACTCTACAAGTCACTCATCGCACCCGTCCTGCTATATGGTGCAGAAGCGTGGACACTAACAACATCTGATGAGGTGGCTCTGGGAGTATTCGAGAGAAAGGTTCTTCGAAAGATTTGTGGACCTCTACGCGTTGGCGACGGCGAGTACCGAAGAAGATTTAATGATGAGCTGTATGAACTTTACGCAGACGCCGACATAGTTCAGCGAATTAAAACACAGCGGCTTCGCTGGCTAGGCCACGTAGTGCGAATGAGCGAAGATGCTCCAGCCCAGAAGGTATTCTTATCGGCACCCGCCGGTGGAAGCAGAGGAAGAGGGAGACCACCACTCCGATGGAAGGACCAAGTGGAGACCGATTTGCGATCCCGCGGTGTTTCCAATTGGCGCCAGTTGGCCCAACGAAGAAACGACTGGAGAGCTATGTTGGACGGTCAAAATCGCCCAGGCGGTTAGATGACCATTTAAAGAAGAAGATGTTCTTTTAAAAATATATGAAATATATATATAATCGTATATATATATTATCTAAGTGGGGTTTCGTGCAAAAATACGTATGTGGTTCATTTATTTCGGGTGATTCGAACTCGGAACCCTTTTCCATCTATGTCCCGGCGAAAGTTCCTCTTCCTCCTACGTGCTTAGGCCTGTTGAAGGTGTGCTTCCACGTCTTTGATAAGCGCCTCTTGCAGTTGATCGATCGCTGTCTGTTTCGCCCAAGTGCTTGATATGGTCTTCGTGGACTCACCCAACCATCGCTCTATTTCTCCTACCAGAGCCTCCGCATCTTCTTCAGCTCTGAGTGCCATATCATCGCTGTGCATTGTCATTGGGTTGCTGAATCAGGTGACCGTCGCTGCTACTGTTGTTGTGCCTGATGATACCACAGTAGGGTGTCTCTAAATCCCCTTAGAATGTTTAATTATGTCATACATTTTTCTGATTTGTTATTTCATTTGAATATTATATGAGAACTGTTTAGGTTTGTTTCATATTACCACCGTGATCTGGATTACTCGCCAACACACTTGTGCTTAGAAGGGTGTTTGATAAGTTATCGCCTTGCGCCTAGTGAAACTATTTTCTTTACTCCTTGTCTGTGTGGGCTAGTTATCATCCATGCCGGGTTTTCCTGTCGCGTTGTAAAACTAAAAGTGACGAAATAATCGATTATATTATTACTATGCTTATTGGCCATATTGTTGGCGTAATCCGCTGCCATGTGCATTTCTATTTCCATGGTTGATGCTTGACACCGTATCTCTTCTACTATAACTTCGACCCTCGGACTATCATCAACTGAATTTGTTATCGATAGAGATCCACATCTCGCTACTGGACCATGCTCGGTATTTGCCTTTCGTACTACTGTTTGCGACGTCGATTGTTGCTGTGTTTTCTGCGACGAACTCGGTCCTTCCGACTCTGTAACTTGCCCGTTCGGCGCGCCTGCAGACGCGTTTGCTTTGTTACGCCCGCTTGATCTACGTGACCGTGCCTCCTGTTGACGTTTCTTGCTCTCTGGTCTGTCGTCCTTCATTATTTCGGCCTCGTGGTATGCCTTTAATTCGCTTATGTGTGCTCTCCTCCTCTTGGCCTTGTGCACTTTGTCCAGTTCTACGATCACCGGTGACACGAAGTTTATCACTCGGTGGGGGCCACTGTATTTGGGTGCTAGTTTTGCCGCGAAATTGTCTACTGCTTTGGACAATTGATGCTCTTTCACCAATACTAAGTCGCCTATGGCCGGTTGCCATTGTCTTCTACGTAAGTTGTAATATCTTGCTTGCTCTGTGGACGCGCTTTGCTGCCTACGTCGTACCATGTTGTACACTCCCTTCACACTCAGAATAACTCTCTTCTCTCCCGTTCCAAATGTTTGTGCGTCGTAAAAAGCGATCGGTATTCTTGGTTCTCTACCTTGTATCACGTATGCTGGGCTATAACCAGTTGATTCCCACACACTCGTATTTAATGGTAACGTTATCTCTGGTATGAACTCGTCCCAATTCCTCTGATCTTTGCCTCTCTGTCGGTTTCTCCTGTGGTGTATATGGTGCTGTTAGCTGGTGTTTTATGCCGAGCTCTTCCAAAAATCGCTTGAAACTTCTACTCACGAACTGTGGTCCGTTATCAGTTATTAATACCTTTGGTGATCCAAATCTAGCCAAAATTCGTTCTCTTAACACTCGTATTAAACTCTCCGTCGTTGTCTTTCGTCAAAGAGAATAGATATATAAGAGGCGTCAATCCTCTCACTACAAAAATCAGAATTTTTACCAACATTTTGCTCGCTCGAAATGACATTTACTCGCTGGCATGTCCCAGCCCCTTTACAACCTTCTTTGCTTTGTCCGCAAATGGGCAACGCCCAAATTGAGTATTTTTTCGATTTGACAGAGGCTGCAAAAGCAGAAATGAGGGAAATAAAATTGAATGAGTGTAGTCAAATATCTGTCAAAAGTGTAGAAAATTTAGAGAAAATGTGTTGTGATTAAAGAAAAATTGTTATAAAAGTGTATTTATTTAGTGAAAATTATAAGAAAAAGTGTGTGGAAATAAAATTAGTTAAATCAAGTTAAATATAATGCAAGAAAAGTGAAGTGATGTGGAAAATATTTACTCTAGTGATAGAAACTGTGAGAAATGTGTGTATGCAAGGAATTTGTGTGTGTGTTTGCAAATTCCCCAAGTTGTCCAAGTGTAAATATATTGTGCCAAGTATTTTATTGTGATGTTAATTATATTATAAAAGTGAAGTGAAGTCATGTGAATTAAATATGGATAACAAAAATAATATACATAACATGTATGCATTGCAGTTGTGATTATAAAAATCTCTGCAATTATATATGAATGTATATGTGTTTTGTTTACATCAAATGAAACAGGTGCAAGTATTGATATTCTTGTAAGAATGTCTAATTAGGCGCCAATATGGATATGTAGGGGAAATTGAGTGCAAAGAACCAACGGTTCCTTCCAAATACTCGGTAAAAAGTCCAGTTAATCTTCTGGAGACAATCTGCCAAAAAGTTCACTGCCAAAAAGATTTTGCAGTTGATACAAGCTTTTCGTCAAGTTCTTTTCAAACCGTTCAAAAACAACAAATTTCTTTTTTCAAAGCTATATTAAATCAATAAAATAATCCGTTTCGAAATGCCTACAATTACTAAATGTTGCGTGTCCGGTTGTAGTTCGATAGTAGCGCGAATCGCGATCTCTCTTTTTTTTCAGCTCCATCCAATCCTCATGTGGCTAACCAATGGAAAGAAAACCTTCAGATAAAGGAGTTCCGGAAGAAGAGCTGTGTATGCGGACTGCATTTTGTTGCTGAAGCTGTTGGCAATGGACGCCTGAAGGATAAAACCGTCCCAACATTAAACTAGGGTAAGTATTAATTTTTTACAAGTGTTTATGTATTTCATGTGTAAATCCGTCGGTATAAACAAATATGATGCAGTTAATAATTGAATGTGTGGGGTAAATTGGATTGCATGGATTTGTTTACGGACAGGTTTAAACATATGTTTTTGTTCTGTGTCAGCTTTGTGTGCTATTGTGGTTGAATGTGTGTGGCTTTTGTTTCATGCCATATACTAGGGTCGGTTAAAAAGTTGTTAGCTTTAGATAAAATAATTTTAATGAGTTCAAGTTTAGGTAATTGATAACTTTAGGAGACAACTGCTAAAACACGTCCAAAAATATTGGGAGAGGTATCAAACAACGCGTTTTGACTTCGGTATCAACAATCCGAAAGCGGAAATTAAATAATTTATTTCAGTGAAAAATTATTAGCAAAAAAAACCAAAAATGGCTCAGGTCCGATCCCAAATAGGGGGCTTGATTCAAGGTATTTATTTGCAGAACACCATTATGCGTAGGCGGCTTTCGGCGGCGCTTCAAAAAAATAACCCTCAGCCGGTCCAATACCGGCTACGCGGTCCACAGTATTTTTGCGCAGAACACACTTTTTGCACTTTTCGGTACACCATAATCTGTAATTACAACAACCACATGAAAATGACAGAAAATTTTCAACTTTGAATGCAAATATCTCTTCACCGAAACAAAAACTCGAAAATCCGCTTCCGGATTATTGTTACCGAGGTCAAAACGCGTCTGTTGATACTTTTCCCGATATTTTTGGACGTTATTTAGCAGTTGCCTCCTAAAGGAAACAATTACCCAAGTTTGGTTCAACTAATGACTTTTTATTAGAATTTTGAGAATATTAAGTAACATTTTTTTATTTTAAATACCTTTTCAATTTATTTCAATTTTAGTTCAACTAATTAATATTTAATGACTTTTTAATAGAGTTTTGAGAGTTGTAGATTATGTAAATAAATTTTTTTTTTATTTTAAACTTAAAATAAATGTTTAAAAAGCTTTCCGATAAATATTCTGATTTTTTGTTTATAAAACGACTGAAAATAAACGTTGATAAAAAAAGTTAATTAATATAAGCATATAAAAAACAAACTTACATATCGCTTATTGTAACAAGTTTAATTTAAATTATTTTTAAAAACATTTACAGAAATGCTTGTTAGGTTTTTGTTGAAATGTTTTAATATTGGCCATGTGTGAATGTGTGTGTGATTTGTTATTTGATTTATACCCCATTAAGATGATTGACGAAGGGTTGAATTTAGATTTTCGTTTTTATTTAAAGGACATGCCAATCCACCCACCCATTTGTTCGTGGAGACCCGTAAACTAAAACGGGATTGTTGTATCCCCGGCTGTATTCCAGCCGTGGGTGTGACAATGCACGAGTTTCCTAAATCAGGGTCCCTTAAAACCTCTTGGGTTCCGGCGTGCAATATGTCAATTGGCGACTTGGGCAAGAAGCCTCTTTTTATTTGCGATGTACATTTTGCGACGGACTCTAAAATTATAACGAAACTGAAACCGGGGGCAATTCTAACAATATTTAGGGCAACGACGGACGATGTGGAAAGCGGCAGTGCGGCCTCGCTGGTATCGAAGCCAGCGAAGAGGACAATAGCGTCGTCCACTGTGGCAAGTGATAGCGCTCCTTCAACGGTGCAGAAACCTACACCAATGGAGGGCATTATACCGGCGCAAACGGTTGAAAGGTCTGCACCAGAGGAATGCGCAATATCGCCGCCCATTTGGGCAAGCTGTAGCGCTCCGCGGAAGGTGCAGAAACCTGTACCAGCGAAAGACACGAAATCGCTGCCCACTGACTTGACCTGGGCAGAATTCGAACTATATTCTGACTTGGAGGAAAAACGCCAGCGCCTAGACGTACGCCGGAGCTACGAGGGTCTAGACACTGGCTTTAAGCTCGTTCGAACGAGCGAAAGGGAGAAATTTGCTCGAAAAGAACGAGCTTACCACAAAATTATGAAGAGGCATAGGGACATCATCGGCAATTTAAGGAGGACTCTACGGAACATAAGGAAGGAAACATCGAGAGTACAAGAGGAAATGCGTAATTTAATAGAAAAGTCCATTGTACCACAACCCGGCTCGACAGAGGATGCAGTTATCTTCGCCAAAATGATAACTGGGAGCAAACGCAGTTGGTATCAGGCCAACGAAAAAATATTGGTTCAAAACATAAGCTACATGTCCACAAAAGCTTAGAAGTTCATGAAAGATGACTTGGGATTCCACTTGCCGAGCGCAAGTACCCTTTTAAGAGAGCCACAAATCCGATTTGTCCGTCCTGGCATTGACGTACAGGTAATCAAGAATCTGAAGGAAATGATTGCCCTAATGCCAGTAACCCATCGCATATGCGTAATCATGTGGGATGAAGCTACAATAAAAAATATCTGACATATAACAACAGGAGTGATGTCATAGACGGTTTTGTAGACAGTAGAGAAGCATGCCGTAGCAATCGGATTGCTGACAAATGCCTCTTTTTTATGGTTAAAGGAATCTTCAGCAGCTGGAAGTACGTGATGTCCTACGTGGCGAGGAATGGAGTGACCGCGGAGGATCTGACAGGACTTATATACAGGAACATGGACGTAGCCCGTAGTATGGGACTTCACGTCAAAGCTGCTGTATGCGACCAAGGATCACAAAATAGAACGGCTTTCACGAACTTAAATGTAAGCAAGGAAAATCAAATAGTGACATACAAGGGTATAGATATCCACTTTATGTTCGACTAATGCCACCTAATAAAAAATATTCGGAACAATTTTGTAAGTAAATACAGAGTAGAAACAAGGGACGGCACTTTAAATAAGGTAATAGTCGAGAAACTATTTGATTTGGACAGGACCAACAGCAATTACAAAGTAAGTCCAAAATTGACTGAGGCCCACATCCGCCCGAACAACCTCGAAAAAATGAGAGTTTCGAGGGCTACTCAGTTACTAAGTAATTTTGTGTACGCCGGATTAAAAATGATGGAAGACTTAAAACTGTTTGGACAAGAAGCTACAGTTTTAAGTATGGGCAACAATGATTTGTTTGATGAGGTGAATAGCAAAAGTTTGAGCGACAAAACCCCTATAAAGAGGCCATTGCTAAGAGGGAGCAATGAGAAACTACTAAGACTGATGGATAACATAAACTACCTGGAGACAATTAAGTTCGAGAACAAAGTATACTGCGTGGACGGTTTTATATTGACCATAAGGTCAAGGTTTTTGCGGAGCACTCATCGTTGGACTTCATATTGCTTGGCAAGCTCAATCAGGAATCGTTGGAAAACTTTTTTTACAAAGTAAGAGCGAGCCAAGGCATCAACATGCACCCTACTGCCAACGAGATGCAGTACATCGTTGCCCGTCTAGCCTCAATGAAAATATTAAGACGGATGAATATTAAGACGGATTTGAAGGCAAGGGCAGCAACTGTGAGGACGATGATGACACATTCTTGGATTGGATGGACCCTATTGTCGATCCTAACAGTTGCGTGAACGGAAGTACATTGCCATGCAATCCAGCGGAGCAGATAGCCGGGGATGTAATCATGGCAATGGAAGACCCACACAAAACTACCGACAAGGACGTACCTGAGCGCGACTTGATTGACCAAACCATAGACGACGTACTGAGGCGAGACGCAGAGGTTGAAATTCCTATTTCTGCAATTCCTGGCGAGCTCTCCGTTGGCCAAAGTCCTATAAGGAATGCGGAAGAGCAGATACAAAGGTATTACACTGGCTATGTCATTTATCAAAGCGTACTGCGGAAAGTTAATTGTGATAAATGTACAGAAGTCATTTATAAGCCTTGTGTCGAGCCAGGAAATAAGTCAGAAGCGCTTATTGTAGCCAAAAATTTTAAACCGTACGACGACTTAAGACTGCTCAATCCATCGGACAGTTTTTTCTAAATAAGTACGGACCATATGAAATGGTACCTTGAGACATTCCGGCTCTGCGCACACAAACATTCGATCAAAAACTCATACTGGACAACATCAAACAAAAGACAGACGAGAACTACCCGGACTGGTTTACAGGGGAGTGCGCAGAGCATCGACTCCAATTGATGGACTTCATGGTGACGGTACTGTTATACAAGAACGCAAAATGGATGGCTAGGGCAGACGAACAAGACGAGTACGAAACAAACCAAAACTAAAGAAGCTTAATGCCCAAGAAGCCAAAAAGACAAACGCGGCGGCCAAGAACCCATAGTAGAAAGGGGGCTCCTGGTTAGGGTTAGGGTACAATGGGTGCAAAGAAGAGGACATCACGTTGAGGGTAATTACTTATTGACATACATATGTACATATCAACATGTTTTTAATGAAATTTTTACATATTCCATTTTTAGGTTTCTATGTTTTTTCTTTTCAGCTTTTTTCTTCTTTTTCAGGTTTTTCCCTTTTTATTTTAAACGGGTAGTATATAGTTGTACTAACCCAAAAACTTATTATTTATACTCCATCTGAGCCTAGTATTTTGAAAACATTCAAGCGTAAACCTAATATTAACAAATGTAGCAATATAATGTTTTCAAAATACAGGTGAAACACAAATACTTAACCTTCTTAGGTTAAGTTGTGTGAGAAATTGTCACTATATGCTACATGGTGTCAATTTCGTAATTCTTGTGGAAATTTATATACTAACCGTTGGGCTTAAGTAACATTAAATAAATAAATAAATTTAAAAATTTTAAATTTCTGGTTTTCATCATTAATTCATTGGTTATAGGAACATAAATATGCACAAAAATATATCCTAGCATATCCACATATATGTACATTTGTATATCTTTCCTCACATCACCCACCACTTACCCCTGATCATGCATATACATTGGCATTGTGGTAAGTATATATAAGTCTTTGAATCCTACAAAGCATTAAAAGCATGGTCATATAAGGATATATTTATTATATGTACATATATCATCAACCCAAATATCCATCATACAAAATGTAAACAAAAATATGCTTACATACCTAAATACATAAATATGCGCGAAAATATATCCTAACATACTGGCATATATGTATGTATGCTTTCCTACAAACAACAAAATCATAATCAATGACCTACCTCAACAAAACACCAAAATCCATTTGTATGGCTTTCCTTACATCCCCGCGCTAACCCCTGTTCATGCTGTCTGATCAAAAGTCATATCCAACAACAAAAAACTATTCTTACGCACAAACTACAAGTCCAACAACAAAAAATTCATTCAAGCTACGATTCATAAAAATATTTTGTCGACGAAGCTAAAATGAAAAGTTGCAGCATAGTATTTCAGCAAACATCATAAAATCCAATTTTTGTCGATTTGTCCAAGAAGCTAAAATGAAAAGTTGCAACAAAGCTTTCGGCAAATAGCACAAAATTGAATTTTTGTCGATTTTATAAAATCCAAATTGAATCCATATGACGGGTATTCACTTATTCGCAATTTGTCTTATTGTGAAATTTTGGATTTTTCTGACCAAAAGTTGGAAGAAAATTTCAAGTTGGCTTAGGTAACTATGTGTATTAAAAAATATTTTATAAAAAATATACAGCTGTTTTCCAAAAGCCGAAAGAATTTATAGTGAAAAATATTGAAGAAAAGAATTTTCTACATATTTTGAATAATTTTTTGAAAATTATCCTTTTTTAATAGTATTCAGCAAGCAGTTTGCATAATTGTGCAACAAGTTTCGTTTGAGACACTTTGCATTGTTGTGTTTGTATCCCTATTCATGCTATTGAGTTTTGTTGTTGTTCTTGAAATTCGAGTATTATATGAGACTTTTTTGTAATTTTCATAGTCGAAATAGAAATGGGAAGTAAGGACCTAATATCTCAAATAGTTTGACCAATGTAGATAGCTTTATGCATGAAAAATTGAAGAATTTCGTCAATTTTCCTACTACAAAATTTTTCCCTCATACCACACAATTTTTGTTTGGAAGTGTCTGAATGCTGTGTAGGGCAACACCCCTGTAAAAAACGTTGGAGCATCAGAGTACTCCAACACTTATCCTCATTCATATAAAAAAGGTGGTCCAATTTACATAGCGATGTCCGGTGATTGGATCACCTAATCCTATTCGGAGTACCATTTACTTTGCTTCTGAATAGTCTATAGAGCACCTACGTTGGAGTACTTTGAAAATGCTGCCAAAAGATTACTCTATAGAGTACTCTAGACAAAAGCGAGAATGGGAGTATGTGTTCTTCTGAGGACCACCTACTCCCGCTCTCGCTTTGCTGTTGAATACTCTATAGAGTAATCCCATGGGAGTATTTTGAGAGTACTCTCACGTAGGTGGTCTATAGAGTATTCAAAAGCAAAGAAACGGAGTACTCCGAGCTGGATTAGGTGATCCAATCACCGGACATTGCCATGTAAATTGGACCACCTTTTTTATATGAATGAGGATATGTGTTGGAGTACTCTGATACTCCTATAGGAGTATTCTATGGAGTATGAAACGGAGTATTTCCGTTTTTTGCAGGGACTTTGACCACCGATTGCTACCGAAGCGATCGACAATAGCTCGTGTCAACGACGAAGTATTTGGCTAAGTATTTGTCTTTTGCTTCATACAATACAATTGACTTGTATTGAATTTGCATATTTCTTTGCACATATATATGGTGTAGATTTGTATGACATGTGCATAATTTTACGCACATATACGAGTATATGGTGTAGATTTGTATGATATGTTGTTGGAGCGTACAGAGTAACGAAATTAAATAAAAAGACGTGTGCTCTCGGTGAGAAAAGACACAGAAGCAGGAAAACTTTATTAAGAGCGAACTTAGTTGCGATACATAGTGACATCTGTCAATATTAAATACATACGTACGTAGTTAATAAAGGGTGCTTTGTAAATATATTAATTTTCTTTTCAACACCTTCCTTAAATTAAATATTTAGTTTCATTCAAACCGAATATAGAAAATATGTGCTGTTATACAATAGTCAAATTCATTCCTTGTTTTTATTTTATTTTTTTTTTGAATCCATTAATGTGTGTGCATCATAAGTATGAGCAAGAAACAATGTTATAAGAATTATAATTTAAGACAGAAAATATTTTACTTTAACCAAATTCATTTGAAAATTGTTTGGTTTTTGAAGCAGATAACCCTTTCGTAAAGATATCCGCTAGCATTTAATCTGTGCTTATATATTTTAGTTTAATTTGGCTGTCTTCAATTTTTTCTTGGATGAATTTAGATTTTATATCAACGTGCTTCGTTCTGTTTGAGTAGGAGTTGTTTTCAGCTATAAACATAGCGCTCTTGTTGTCGCAAAATATAGTCATTGGCTCAAAGGCTTTGCTCACCAATTCCCTCTCCAGTCGCTTTAGCCAGATTGATTCTTGACTTGCCGCAACTATTGACATCAACTCAGCCTCAGTGGATGACAATGCTACCGTGCGTTGCCTTTTGGTAGCCCAAGAGATAGCCGAGTTTTGAAATAAAAAAATATACCCAGTTGCCGAACAATGATCTCTTACGTCATTTGCCCAGTCAGCGTCACAAAAGCCTGTGATGTTATCAGAGCTTCTTTCATAGACTAAGCCTTTGTCTATGGTGCCCTTGAGATATCGCATTATCCGCTTTACTGCTATCCAATGTGCCTTCCCAGGATTTGTGCTGTATCGGCTTAACAAGTTGACAGCAAAACAAATGTCAGGGCGTGTGACTTGAGCGGTAGGGAACATTGGCCATTTCGCGCTTGTTGTCGTCATTTATTGGGCACATATCCTCGGAAAGCTTCTGATTCATGTCAAGGGGTGTGCTCACAGGATTACAGTCCTCCATGCCGAAGCGCCTAATTACGTCAGCTATGTAGCGAGACTGGTCAATTTTCATAGTTCCTTCTTTAATATTTTGAGCTATACGTATACCCAACACAGATGATGCCTTACCCAGATCCTTCATTTTGAAGGCTTTCGAGAGCTTATTTTTCAGTTGGTTCAACAGTGTTGTATCATTGGCTAAAAGAATGACATCATCTACATAAACAGCAATGAATGGCATTTTGTTATCGGAAACCATAAAATACACAAATTGGTCAACGTTGCTGCGTTGAAGGCCGAAGCTAATCAGAGTTGAATTCAGCTTCAAATTCCAAACACGACAAGACTGTTTTAAGCCATATAACGATTTTCGGAGCTTGCAGACACGGCCAGATCCATCATCGAAGCCAGTCGGTTGGGTCATGTAAATCTCTTCTTCAAGATTGTCGTTCAAGAACGCAGTTACGGCATCCATTTGGTACACCGTAAGATCAAATTTGACAGCTAGAGCGAGTAAAAAACGAAGGGTAGTATATCGCACAACTGGTGCGAACGTCTCATCGTAGGCGATGCCTTGCTTTTGGGTGAACCCTTTCGCGAAAAGCCTGGCTTTATGGCACACAGGCCCTCCATTAGCATTTACCTTCGTCTTGAAAACCCATTTTGATGGAATCACTTTTTTGCCAGCAGGTAGCGTTGATAATTCCCAGGTACCGTTGCCATCGTGAGATTTAATTTCATCACACATTGCAGCTTGCCAGAGATCATGTTTTTGGCTTACCATCGCTTCTTCAAAGGTGTTTGGATCTGATGTTACACAATCAGTTGCACAAAGATTGTAATTTGGTCATGAATCAATAACTGAGAGCGACTCCTCTATGGACACTGTACAAAATTTGTCATCTGATGAAACGTTTGTTCTCGAAGGTGAAGTTTCAGATTTGGATTTAAAAGCCGTCCGCCGCTCCGAGCGATTGGGAAATATACCTCGACCAAATTACAATCTTTGCGCAACTGATTGTGTAACATCAGATCCAAACACCTTTGAAGAAGCGATGATAAGCCAAAAACATGATCTCTGGCAAGCTGCAATGTGTGATGAAATTAAATCTCACGATGGCAACGGTACCTGGGAAAATGTATGATACTTGATTTCGCACCTGTAGCTAGAGAACCATTACTTAGTTGATTTTCAATAAAAACTACGCCACAACTAACTCTAATATTTTTGGCTACAGGGTCATACAGTCGGTACGCCTTTGCTTCAGTACTGTAACCAACCAGAATACATTCTTAGCTTTTAACTTACTGCGCTTTTCTTTGGTAATATGAGCCATTGCCTTACAGCCAAAAACTTTTAGATGTTTCAGGCTTGGTCTTTGGCCGGACCACAATTCTTCCGGACTCACGGTATTACCTCTGCATGGTGTGCGATTCATTAGGTATGCTGCAGTTATGGCAGCTTCAGCCCAAAATCTGTCTTCTAAATTTGCATCCAGCAACATGCACCTAACCCTCTCAGTAATCGTACGATTTAACCTTTCGGCAACTCCATTCTGCTCGGGAGTGTAGGGTGTCGTTTTCTGATTAATAATGCCATGCTTTGTAAGAACATTGTCAAACTTTTGATTTACATATTCGCGCCCGTTGTCCGTTCGCAAAGCTTTTATTGTTTTCGAGCATTGATTTTCAACCAATATTTTGAATTTAACGAATTCACTGAAAACAGCCTCCTTTGTTTTAATTGGAATCGCAAAAACTTTTCTGGAATAGTCATCCACAAACGTTAGCAAATATCGCGCACCAGAAAATGAACGCACATTTAGTGGACCCATAACATCACTATGCACGAGTTCTAACAGCTGTTTAGCACGCTGCCCTTTTTCATTGTGCGAAGTTCTCGTCTGTATACCTTTTATGCAAACCACACATTTGTTTACCGCACGTGAAGGGAATTCGACACCATCCGAAGCATTTTTGATCGCTGTTACATTTTCTCGGCAGACATGACCCAATCGCCTGTGCCATAAGTCGTAGCTTGTCACAGCCATAGCAGTGTTGTCTCTTGGCTCACAATTTAGACGGTACAACCCATTTTTTTTCCTGCAGTTGCGATCAACTGTTCGTTCCCGTCGTATATTTTACACCAGTTGCCTTTGAAACGTAACTCTTTTCCGTTGTCTGTCATCTGACTTACCGAAAGCAAATTCGCACATAAGCTAAGGACGTACTCAACATTTTTGATTGTTGCACTCACATTCTTACTTTTACCAACTAAGGAAAGCTGCACATCACCAGTGCATTCAACAGCAATTTTATTATTATTTGCAACAACTACTCCCTTGTTTATCATGCTTTTCTGACTTTTAATGAATTCTTTGCTTTTTACCATGTGTTGAGAACAGCCGGAGTCTATATACCAATCGTCGTTGTTATGAGTGTTGGCATAAAGAGACGAAGCAAATAACACCTGAATTTTTTCTATACTTTGTTTTGGTTTGTCGTCTTTCGCTACTTTTTTACGGCAGTATCTGCTTATATGCCCTAACTGCTTGCACGAATGGCAACATACTTTTGACAAGGTTTTCGCTTTGGTGTATAAGGCATTTTCCGCGCCTTGCTTTACGTCAAACTTTGCATCTTGTAAAAGTAAATTTTTAATAGCATCTACAGTAAGGGTTTTTTTTTGAGTTTTCCACAGCAAGCACTAATGCTTGAAACTCACTAGGCAATCCAGCTAGCATAAGCGATGCCGTCAGCTCGTCGTCGATTTTTAGACCTGCATTTCTAACTTTCAAAGCTGTCATGACCATGGAGTTAATATACTCTTGCATAGAATCACAGTCTGAAAGCTTTAATTGTAGCAACTGCTTCAAAAGTTCAACTTTACGTGTCAAACCTTTGTCTTCATAGGCTTCCATAAGAGCATTCGTCCCTGCGTCTTTTGCTAAGGTTTTATCTGCAATATGTCCAAAATTATTTGGCTCATCTAACATCGTGATTTCAGCCAATGCCTTTTCATTGGCATCACGATCGGCATCTGTAGCAGTTGCAGGCAAACCATTCTGGATTAATTTCCAGTGACCCTTGATTACCAAATACGATTTTGCTGGCTCTTCCAGACATCAAAATTCTCGCGGCCGCGAAGTCGCTCGACGGACATAGAAAAGATGTTCGCAGCCATTTAACTCACGAAATATTATTTAACGAATATAGCAAACGAGTTAAAATTACACGGCAGAATTATTTAAACCGATTTTGTTAATTGATTACTTAGATAAGCCCTGCGTAGCAAGGGTCCATAAACTGTTGGAGCATACAGAGTAACGAAGTTAAATAAAAAGACGTGTGCTCTCGCTGACAAAAGAAACAGAAGCAGGAAAACTTTATTAAGAGCGAACTTAGTTGCGATACATAGTGACATCTGTCAATATTAAATACATACGTACGAAGTTAATAAAGGGTGCTTTGTAAATATATTAATTTTCTTTTCAACACATGTGCATAATTTTACGCATTTATATATGGTGCACATTTGTATGCTGGCAATGGCTGCCGGACAATATATGCATATATTTAGGTATGCAAATTGAGGGTGGTTTTCCAATTGGGGAAATACAAGGTGGCGCAAAAGTAAGCTTCCGATGTTCAGCATATCGGTTGTGGCACGTGCAGTGTGTGCTGTTGCACCGTCTTGTTGGAACCACATGTTTTCCAATCCCAATTCATCAAGTTGCGGCAAAAAGAACTCGTTGATCATTGCTCTGTAGCGCTCACCATTCACAGTAACCGTTTGGCCCCGACCGATTATTGGTCAAATAAATAGTCAGCAATATTCCGCGTTCTGGAGCAGTGTAGCGTAACATTGTTTATTAACGTGTATTTCGCATGTGTTTACTACACAAATGTCAAAACAGAACTGACTTTATGGGCCAATCGCAAAATTTATAGCATTTTCTGATAGGAGGATTACTTTTGCGCAGTAACCGTTTTTCACCGACCTATTATTGGTCAAATAAATAGTCAGCAATATTCCGCGTTCTGGAGCAGTGTAGCGTAACATTGTTTATTAACGTGTATTTCGCATGTGTTTACTACACAAATGTCAAAACAGAACTGACTTTAGGGGCCAATCGCAAAATTTATAGCATTTTCTGATAGGAGGATTACTTTTGCGCCACCCTGTAGTACTAGCTAAACAATTTGTCAAATGGATTTACAGAAAACTGCTTATCAACAATAAATGCTACTCAGTTGGACATTTTTGTTTGCTTCATATACTTATATTGGTAATTGTTTCCTTTAGGAGGCAACTCCCAAAACAGGTTCAAAAAATCCGCGTTCTGACCTCGGTATCAATAATCTGAAAGCGGATTTTTGATTTTTTGTTTCTGTGAAAAGTTGTTGTCAAAAAACCAAAAATGGTCTCACCTTTCCGCTGACCAAGTCCCTCCGAATGATGGAATGTGATGCACTAGTATCGACAGTCAGCAAGCTCTTTTTCCCTTCCATGTACCCTTCAACCGTAGTATTACTCGCTTTCCGCCCGAGTTGTCACACACAGATTATGGGGCATTCATCTTCTCTAGCTTTGCGTTTACGCCCACCGGAATTGCCTGGATTACTGAAGGCAGTGCCGCAATAACGTACTATGTGACCCGGTTTCCCTCACTTGAAGCATTTGAAGGCACTATCACTTTTCTTCTGAACTCCGTTCAACTCTTCCAAAATTGCGTCTATCCAAGCCGGAGTCTCCCCTTTTAGGCGATGAGCCTTGTATGCAGGTTTACTCAAAAGCGAGGCTATTTCTTGCATATGAAACCGTTTCAGGGAATGTCCTTTTGGGGTTTGTATATGTGGCCCGCTTCGTCACCACATCACGTATTCCATTTATAAGGCTTTGGATTTTCACCCTTTCTGTGTACTCTGCGAATACCTGCAAAGTCTCATTAGTTTTCTTGAAGCGATTCTGTAGATCTATTTGGTATAGCTGCTTCCGATGTTCACTAACATAGCGTCTCTCAACTGCACCCATCAACGCTTTATAATTGTTTCGTTCTCCGTCAGGAATAGTCTGCAAAATTTCAGCTCCAGGTCCCTTCAATGCCACGAATAGTACAGCAACTTTGTCCTCAGTTCTCCAATTATTCACAGCTGCAGTCTTCTTAAACTGTAGCTTAAATAGCTGTAGCTGGACAGGAACAGAACCATTAAAAGAAGGTGATTTTGCTTTGGGAGTATTCGCTGAAGCAGATTGACGATTTAGTTGCAATTCCTGGATACGACCTCTCAGTGCATCTACCTCAGCATCGATTTTATCCTGCAGCTGTGCAATTTTCGCATCTTGGACTTCTAGTTTAGATGACACCCTAGCCTCCTGTGCTTCCAACTGCGAAGTGATATATGCCTTCTGTTCTTCCAATTGAGATCTCATGTATGCCTTCGTTTCGTCTAGTTGAGCTGAAATTTGGGATGTCATATGTGTCTTCTGTTCCTCCAGCTGAGATGCCATTCGAGGTGTTCTACGTGTATCCTGTTCTTCAAGCTGAGATTCCATGTGTGCCTTCTGTTCTTCAAGCTGAGATGGCATGTGTGCTTTCTGTTCTTCCATCTGGGATACCATGTGTGTCTTATGTTCGTTCTTCTGTGTTGAAATGCTTGACAACATCTGAGTCATTACAGCCAACAACGAGTTTGTGCCCACACTTTTAACTGGATTCGGAGGCTCCTTTTTCTCTTTCATTTTTGTCGATGCCTCCTTTACAAGATGGAAAACATATTCATCTACGTTGATTCCTTCCGCTTCCATAGCCCCCCGTAATCGTGATTGTAGTTCGGATTTATTGCCTGTAGTATTCAGTCCGCGTTGTTCCAACTCAGTTTTGAGTTGCTAAATCTTTAATTCATTCACCTTAGCCATGTAATTGTTATCCTTGAAATCACTGGTATTTATTTAACAATACCGCTTCTGACACCAATTTCAATGATTCGTTGATTATTAATCATGAGTTCGATCACTATAAAGTCAAATAAACAAATGAACAGATATTGTAACTAATCTAATAGCTAGTTTTATTTACTGGTAATAAACGCAATACAAATTTAAGAGTTTAGTAACTTCATAGTAGTACACTGAACAACACCTGAAAATAAACTGATCAACCTGCCTTGCTTGGTCACTGCCTCATATAGTCCAACAGGGTGCTACTCTACGCACCCAGAACTTTCTTGAATGTTCGCTCTTCGTGTTCTCGAAGAGATGGTGTTATTTATTGGCGTCTCCTCTTTGTCTTCTATTCGCACACTCGCGCCATCTCTTTTCCTCTTCCTTGGTACATGCTCGCATGCATAAGCGTAGCCATCGTTATCTCCGTTGTGTTTAACTAGTGGTGGGAGGTTTACTGAGCTAGGGATGGTACATGATTGAATATATTCGCCACACTGCCCTCTACACACCGATAGAGGGCATCCAACCCAATAGAATATCTGCTTAACTTTCTCTCCGGTTTTAGTGACTCCGAGATGACCTCCGCTTGGATCGTTATGCAATTCATTGAGAACATCAGGATTTTTCTTCCTTGGGACGACTATTAATTTGCTAACACTTTGACCATTCTCACTTTCCCATATTCGATGCAAACAACGGGATACTACTTGTAAACTGCTCCACTGTGCCCAATATGACTTGGCAACAAGACTCTCTGTTGACATCTCCTCTCTTGTTGGTCGCTCGTTTCGCTCAAGTATTTGCATCACACGAGCGAGATCTGGACCTTGTGTTGACGCTTCCATAATTGGTCCATGTCCCATTCGTCCGTAGGTGTTATAGGCATCAGCCGCTATAATGTCTTCTTCTGCCTCAGGTTTGGAACAATGCTTGCATTCCAAGTTACATGGTCTTCGTGACATTGCATCAGCATTTCCGTGGGTGCTACCTTTGCGATGCTCTATGGAAAAGTCATAACTTTGCAGTCGCTCTATCCACCGTGCCAATTGACCTTCCGGATTACGAAACTGTAAGAGCCATTTCAATTCTGCATGGTCTGTCCTGACGCGGAATCGCTATCCATAGAGATACTTGTGGAAATGTTTAACGCACTCTAGCAATGCCAACAGTTCGCTCTGTGTTACACAATAGTTCCTTTCAGGCTTCCCGAATGTTTGGCTATAGTACCCAACTACCTAATGTCCATCGACAATCTGGGGCAAAACACCTTCTATAGCAGAACCACTCGCATCTGTATCAAGAATAAACGTTGAACCTGGGATTGGATATGCTAACATCAGGGTAGTGCATAGTCGTTCCTTCAAAGTTTGAAAGGCCACCTCGTGTTCCTTCCTCCATTCAAAACTCATATTTTTCCTGGTAAGCTCATGAAGACTACTAGCTATGCTGGCGAAATTCGGTACAAATTGGCGATAATATGTGCACAGTCCTAGCAACTTCCTAGCTCATGCAAATTTCTCTTTCTTGGGCAATCCCCCCCTCGTTACCTTGTGACATAAATAACTTACTTCATTTTTGAATGAGTAACACTTCTTGGGACTTAATTTCAGACCAGCACCAGCTATGCGTTGAAAAACTTCCTGTAAGTTCTTTAGGTGTTCTTCAAAACTTTTTCCCAGCGCGGTGATGTGGTCCAGGTACACCAAACATGTTTTCCAATGCAATCCTTTTAGTACCTGATCCATGAGTCGCTCAAAAGTAGCTGGAGCATTGCATAGTCCAAAGGGTATTACCGTAAATTGCCAAAGCCCGTCTCCAACGCTGAAGGCTGTCCTTTCTTTATCTTCATCCTGTTCCTCCACATGGCCAGCAGAAGCTTTTCAATTCAATTCAATTTATTTAACTAAAAGTACATCACATTATGGATATAAAATTTAATATTAATATAATAATTTATCTATACCAATATTCTAATGTTATGAAGTTAAAAAGGTAAAAAAAGTTTACAGAATACACAGTGTAGATTAAATTAAAATAGTTAGGTGTTTTTCGTATGTATATCAAAAAGTTTCCGACAAGGCCAATTTAAAGCGCCATGCATTGCGCTCATTTTTTACAAAATTTGGTAATGAGTTCCATAGTACTGACGAAGAACTGTGACGGACTTTCCAAATTTCCGGGGTATGCTCAGTCCGTCCAGGGTTCCTACAAATAGAGTTCCCTATGGTTTTTTTCTCCAAATGATAAAACCCTGTTAGTTATTTTAGTTTTGATATCTTCCTTTTCTTTAATTCATTTTTTCCAAATCTCATCTACAATTTTAAATTTATCTTTAAGTACGCTAAAGGTGGTGGAGGTGAAAACCCCTACTCAGCCCTACGTTCGGCGGAGGTGAAAACCACCACTTACTATAACTTAAGTTGCTCCTGGCTAAATTAAAGGCGGCGGAGGTGAAAACCCCCACTTAGCCCTACCGTCCACTGAGGTGAAAACCCCTGCAAGATATAAAAATAGTACTCGTGAGATGAAAACTCACAGGTGTTAACCTTTTCCTTATTATTATACTATTTTCCCTTTTAACTACTAACGTACTCGTATATACACCCGACTATATTCCTCTTTTCTTCTTCATAAGCCGGCTTCTCGCATCGTAGCGAACATATGTACACACGCCTGTACACTTTTCTTCCCTCGTATGCCAGTTTCTTGCATTGCAGCGAACATATGTACACACGCGTGTACGCTTGCGTTGGTCACTTCCAGTGTTCCTCGTGTGTAGATTTGCTCGCTACGATACGAGAAGCCAGCATATCAAGAAGAAAAGAGGCATACAGTCGGGTGTATATACGTTGGTAGTTATAAGGAAAATAGTATAATAATAAGGAAAAGGTTAACTTATAAGATTATGTATTATGAGTATATAAGTATTTATTGTTGTTAAGTAACAGTTTGCCTGCGTGCAAATTATTATAAAAGGGCGATGAATTTCTTAGGAAAATTGAGTAGTTAGCTACTAACTAGGCATAGTAGTCGGTAGTTTTCACCTCCGATGAACGTACACCTGGGAGTTTTCATCTCACGAGTACTATTTTTATATTCTGCAGGGGTTTTCACCTCAGTGGACGGTAGGGATAAGTGGGGGTTTTCACCTCTGCCGCCTTTAATTTAGCCAGGAGCACCTTAAGTTATAGTAAGTGGTGGTTTTCACCTCTGCCGAACATAGGGCTGAGTAGGATTTATTTTGTTGTGTTGATCTTCCGACAGGGTAGTAAGCTGATTTTTGTTGGAACGATTTTCCGTCATCCCTTGTCAAGTTTGGTTTTGTGACAAACCGGTTTCGGCGTTCTGCCATTTTCAATGCCTAGTTTCGTTCTGGTCTGTGTCTATCCGCTGCGTTGTTTTTATAGTCCGTGGGTGCTGTGGCAGGTAATGTCAATCTATGTGTTCGTGGTAGGTAACGTTAATATGCGTGTGTGTGTGCGCGGTATTGATACGTCCGAATTGTTATCTGTCCCAAGGGTTGTTTTTGTAGGTATGTAGACATACCGCTTGTTAGCTAAGCGGTAGGTTGAGGTAGATAGAAATCGGTGATTTTTGCAGTTTGGTTCATATTTCGTTTTTGCTTGTTCATTGTTACGTGTTTCGTTGCTGTACCTGCTGGCTTGTGCTGTTTTTTGTAAACTAATTTTAAGGGTTCAAATATTTCGTCAGAGATAGTGTTGGTTTGTTCGTTTATGATCCTGCCGTCAAATGTTTTTAACTTGTATATCTCCATGTTCTCAAGTACATTAAGCCGCCGGCCTTTTCCTTGTACGTGAAGTATTCGAGCCGTTGTTTTTATGTTAGCTGGGGTGCAGTTGTTCTCGAACATGTGGTTCGCGAAATTAGATTCTGGTATTATGGTGGGTTTTCGTGTTTTTTTGTTGTAGTCCCTGATATGCTCTCGGAATCGTGTGCTTATTTTTCTTCCTGTTTGTCCTATGTAGCTGTATTGACATTCACAAGTAAGCCTATACACTCCGTGTCTGTTGAATGGGTCATCAGAATTAGTGTCGGTTCTTAGTTTTTGTCCGACGTTGTTAGATGTTCTGAATGCTGTGTTGATGTTATATCTTTTAAAGAAGTTTGCTAATTTGTACGTCGTTTTTCCAGTGTATGTCATTGCCGTCCAAACCTTTGGATTTTCCTCTACGTTTACTCTTTTTTGTGTTCCATGGCTACTTCTGAGTTTATCCACAAGTGCTTTCTTGTATCCATTATTTTCCGCTATGTTATATATTGTATTAAGCTCTCTCCAGTATGCTTCCTGTGTGAGCGGCGTTCTCTGAAGCCTATCCACTAAGTGCCTCAATGCTGCATTTTTGTGCTGTTGCGGATGGTTTGATGTAGAGTGTATTATGGTGTCCGTGGCAGTCGGTTTTCTATAAATGCCGTAGTTGAACCTATTTGTTATTTTGTCAATCCCTATAGTTAGGTCCAGGTAGTTCATTATTCCATCTTTTTCTACTTCCATTGTGAACTCTATGTTGCTATGTTGCCTGTTGAGGAACTCTAGTATTTGCCCTTCGTTATCGTCATTTAGGATGCAGATGATGTCATCCACGTATCTAGCGTAGAATGCCACGCCTAACTTGGTCTTTAACTCCTGTATATATTTTCCTTCCAAGTTTTGCATGAATGTTTCCATGAGAATGGCCGATGTTGGGTTACCCATTCCTAGTCCGTTTGTCTGTCTATATATTTTGTTGTTGAACCGGAAATAGTTTTGCCGCAGCGTTGTTCTTAGCGCGTTGGTAATTTGCGCAGTTTTTACCTTATCTTCAGTTTTGTCCAGTAGGAGTTTTCACCTCCACCACCTTTAGCGTAGTTAGAGATAAATTTAAGATTGTAAATGAGATTTGGAAAAAATGAATTAAAGAAAAGGAAGATATCAAAATTAAAATAACTAAAAGGGTGTTATCATTTGGAGAAAAAAACCATAGGGAACTCTATTTGTAGGAACCCTGGACGAATTGAGCACACCCCGGCAATTTGGAAAGTCAGTTACAAATGGCGCCCGAGCAGGGACTTCTTTAAGTCAATTTTACGGAGTTTAAGGAACCATAATGAGAAAGCAAGCAACGTGGTAAAACGAGTGGAAACTACGCACAAAGCCAAGAATATTATACGAGTCAGCAAGCAAGAAAATTAAGCATCATGGTAAGGGTAACATGGGTGTACTACCGCAATCGTGAGGATCTAGCGACATATAATGAGGAATTTGGTTTGGAAGGCACCGGAACGGTGGAAGAATTAAGGAAACGATTATCAGGATATATCCAGACGCATGATGAAGATGACAAATTAGAGGAACGCTTCACCGAGTTAGCTCTTCGTCACGCTCGGCCAACGATAACGGTCAATCCACCAACAGCCAAAGATGGCGGCGAACAACCACTACCAGGCCGCATCGGGGCATCCGAGGTAAACTTATGCAGTGACCGGCACAACGAAGCAGCATCATATACATTTAATCATCCGGAATCGTTTGCTAACACCATGGACCGGATACGCAAGTGGGGTTTGAGGTTCGACGTCGAGAAGGACCGGCTTGAATTTATAGAACGGGTAGAAGAACTCGCCGACAGCTATGCGATGAACCGCAACTCTATTCCACGAGCACTACCTGAGCTTCTCAGAGATAAGGCGTTGGTATGGTTCCGCAATAACAACCGACACTGGCAAGAATGGGAAACTTTTAGGAGGGATTTCTCGAAATTATTTTTGAGTTCAAGATATTTTGAACGCTTAGACGACGAAATCAGGCAGCGAGTCCAACGCACAGGAGAAAAATTTAAGGAGTACGTACTTACGTTACAGGGGCTTATGCCGCACTCCGATTACAGCATCGTCAGTACCAACTGTACGTCAAGCGAAGTGAATTCAGCAATCTGGAGGAGTTGGTAAGCCTGGTCGAAGACTACGAGAATATCGCACTGGAGAGAGAACCACTCAGACCAGCCGCAAGACCGTTTGTTCCTAGACGACAGGAGGAAAGGTACCATTATTTACATCCGGGAGAGAATAACGATCGACATACAGTAAAAAGTGCACAACCAGTAATAAACGTACAAGCACATACACAGCAAGGGCAAGTAGATCCGAGGACAGTATGCAGGCGGTACAGAGAGAACGGACACTTCGCTTATGGGTGGTAGAAGAGGTGTTCAGACACGTGACTGCTGTCCCAGACAGCAGGGAAACAACCAGAAGTCCCGTTGGCAGCGAGGGTTGGGGCCTCAAAAGGTTTAACCTCGTACTCAATAAATACCTTCAAGCAAATGCAAGGGGAATCTTGGCAGCGGTTACAGTGAACGGCAAAGACGTGATGGCATCAGTGGACACCGGAGCAAAGAGGACTTTTGTGAGCGAGATGGCAACAAGCTTAAATGCACGCAAGATCAAAGAAGTATACACTCGAGTGGTGATGGGCGATGGTAGAGCGAAGGACGTAGGGGAAGCGATAGACGCAGAGGTAAAGTTGGGCGATCAAGTACACCGGAGCGAGTTATTGGTATTACCAGGGCTAGTGGATAAAGTGTTTATTGGAACAGACTACCTGGTAAAGGCAAACATGGAGTTGAAGTGCGGTAAACAAGCAATAGTATTACGAGCAGAGGATCAGATACAGGGCATGGCAAGATGTACAACAATATTAGAAGAGCATAAAGATATCAAGGAGGATGCAAGGCCCGAGCCAACTACAGAGCATAAGATAGTCATGCGAGATGACCGCCCAATTAAACAGCGATACTTTCCCAAAAACGCGAAGATGCAGGAGATAATGAACAAGGAGATTGATGAGCTTATGGCGAAGGGTTGCATTGAACCACCGCGCAGCCCTCACAGCGCACCTATAGTTTTAGCGAAGAAGAAGAACGGAAAATGGAGACTTTGCGTCGATTATCGGTAGCTCAACGTCCGGTCACTACCAGACGCATATCCGTTGCCACGCATACAACATATTGAGGAAAGGCTTAGAAGTGCTCGGTTTATCAGCAGCCTGTATTTAAAGAACGGCTATTGGCAGATCCCTATGGAGGAAGGCAGTAAGCGGTATACCGCATTTACGATACCTGGACGAGGACTTTATCAGTGGAAAGTAATGCCATTCGGACTACATTCCGCTCCAGCAACATTTCTGAGGGCACTTTATCGTGTCATAGGAATTAGAACCACATGCATCCGCGTACCTAGACGATATAATAACAAGTATGGCATGGGAAGAACACATAAGGCACCTCACAGAAGTTTTTCAGCGTGTGAGGCGAGCATACCTTAAGATTAATCCCGAGAAGTGCGAGTTCTTTAAGGAGAGTTTGAAGTACTTAGGCCACGTCGTCAGCGAAGAGGGCATACACACCGATCAAGACAAAGTAGCGGCGATAAAAGATCTCACACCACCAGGCAATATACGAGATTTAAGAAGGTTTCTAGGAATAGTGTCATGGTATAGGAGGTTCGTTCCTGAATTTTCAAAAGTGGCAAATCCATTGGCGTCGATGTTAAAGAAGGGAAACAAATGGAAATGGTCCGAGGAACAGCAGACGGCGTTCGAATCGTTGAAGAGTGCGCTTATACAAGCACCGGCATTAGCTTGCCCGGATTTCACGAAGTGGTTTAGATTGTAAACGGATGCGAGTGACTTTGGCCTCGGAGCTGTACTCACACAAGGAGTGGACAAGGAAGAGCGGGTGATAGCATATGCGAGCCGCAGATTGAAAAAAGCAGAAGCAAATAACACACCGACATAGAAGGAATGTTTGGACATAGTTTGGGCGATACGGAAAATGCGGATGTACCTAGATGGGCGCTCGAGGTACAGCAATATTCATTTGACGTCCAGTACATGAAGGGTAAGTTGAACGTCGTAGCGGACGCACTATCACGGCCACCATTAAAGCAACAATTTGGGACGATGACCACGCAGCCGAACGAAAGCAGCTGTAAGTGGCACGAATCGAAAATAGCAGAAGTAATAAAGGCACCAGAGAAGTTTCCGGACTATGTTATCCACGACGGGGAATTATACAGGCGAATTGTAAGTCAGATGGATGGTGAAGATTCCATTCCATGGAAGTTGTGCCTACCGACACCACAACGCCGAAGAGTGCTAAGCGATATTCACGACACACCAGGCGCTGGACATATGGGAATGCGAAAGACGATTGCACGAGCGATGACACGTTACTACTGGCCAGGTATGTTCAGAGACGTGAGGAAGTATGTGCAGCAGTGTCATGCATGTCAGATTTATAAACCCAGCCAACAACAAGCGGCCGGTAAGATGCTGACATGAATCCTTGGGCAACAGTATGCGCGGATTTTGTAGGACCACTTCCGCATTCAAAGCATGGCAACATGATGGCTTTAGTATTCGTGGCTAGATTTTCAAAGTGGGTAGAAATTGTGGCAATACGAAAGCAAAGAGAGTAGATATATAAGAGGCGTCAATCCGTCAGTGCGAGCAGAATTGTCATTTTACGTAAACTCGCTGAAAATATTACTCGCTAACTTGCCGGCAGCTCCCAGCCCCTTGGGCAATTCCCTTCCCACCAATTTTCGCAATCAAATTGCTGCATATTTCTTTCTCACTCAATTTTGACGTTTACCACGTCTGCAAAGAATACAAATAGGAGAAAATAGAATGAGTTGGATTTTATGATTTGTTTTGAGTTTTTGTGAAGTTGAAATGGCGACATGATTTTGTACAAAAGGAATTTGCATGCATTTGTACAAAATCGATGCAAATTTATGAAAATTCCTAACATAATCAAATAAAAGTATACAAATGTGTGGGAAATATTAAATCAATTTTACTATTGATTTGGTAATAATTTAGGTAATTTTTTTTTGTTTTTTGGCTAATAACTTTCAAATTACTGAAAATAATGGGAGAGTGTTTTGCCGACGGTAAATACACAAAATATCTATTGTGTATGGATATCAATTAAAAGTTTTACCTTCATTACAATTACTGCAATTACCTAATAATAATTGTTAGTTAAATTGAAATGCTTATTAATTATCATACCAAAAATGCCCTTGGCCACCTCATACAAGGTGGCGCGAAAGTAATCCTCCTATCAGAAAATGCTATAAATTTTGCGATTGGCCCCTAAAGTCAGTTCTGTTTTGACATTTATGTAGTAAACACATGCAAAATACACGTTAATAAACATTGTTACGCTACACTGCTCCAGAACGCGGAATATTGCTGACTATTTATTTGACCAATAATCGGTCGGGGCCAAACGGTTACTGTGAATGGTGAGCGCTACAGAGCAATGATCAACGAGTTATTTTTGCCGCAACTTGATGAATTGGGATTGGAAAACATGTGGTTCCAACAAGACGGTGCAACAGCACACACTGCACGTGCCACAGCCGATATGCTGAACATCGCAAGCTTACTTTTGCGCCACCTTGTATTTCCCCAATAGGAAAACCACCCTCAATTTGCATACCTAAATATATACATATATTGTCCGGCAGCCATTGCCAGCATACAAATGTGCACCATATATAAATGCGTAAAATTATGCACATGTGTTGAAAAGAAAATTAATATATTTTTGTAAGTATAACGAGCTCAAGACCAGTTGATAATAATTCTTAGTTAATTATTATTATTTTTGATTAGAGGAAAAATTGAAAGCAACAAACATATACAGGCTATAGTTATAGTACTATTTCGAAAACAGCCACGATTTCTCGTCAGACTAATTCGTATAGTTTTGCTATTTTTCAGAGGATCTTGTGGAGATCGAACCCACTCACTCTGATTGCCAGCGCAGCCGCCTAACCCATAGGCTATGCTGCGTGTAGTTTTGCAAGCTGCTTAATTCACGTTTTCCTCTAATTGTTGTTTGTTATCTTGCCAACGGTATACACAATATTTTAGACATTCTGTCTATATGTAAATCGTGTATGTTGGACTTTGTTTGTGTACATTCTTCTTTCTATTTTTAGAAGATAGTTATTGTACATAACCGCGTGCTCCGGTATAAATGTATTTTGTTGTTGGTTTTACGGTCTGTTCATTTTACATATTTTTGTAAGTATAACGAGCTCAAGACCAGTTGATAATAATTCTTAGTTAATTATTATTATTTTTGATTAGAGGAAAAATTGAAAGCAACAAACATATACAGGCTATAGTTATAGTACTATTTCGAAAACAGCCACGATTTCTCGTCAGACTAATTCGTATAGTTTTGCTATTTTTCAGAGGATCTTGTGGAGATCGAACCCACTCACTCTGATTGCCAGCGCAGCCGCCTAACCCATAGGCTATGCTGCGTGTAGTTTTGCAAGCTGCTTAATTCACGTTTTCCTCTAATTGTTGTTTGTTATCTTGCCAACGGTATACACAATATTTTAGACATTCTGTCTATATGTAAATCGTGTATGTTGGACTTTGTTTGTGTACATTCTTCTTTCTATTTTTAGAAGATAGTTATTGTACATAACCGCGTGCTCCGGTATAAATGTATTTTGTTGTTGGTTTTACGGTCTGTTCATTTTACATATTTTTGTAAGTATAACGAGCTCAAGACCAGTTGATAATAATTCTTAATTATTATTATTTTTGATTAGAGGAAAAATTGAAAGCAACAAACATATACAGGCTATAGTTATAGTACTATTTCGAAAACAGCCACGATTTCTCGTCAGACTAATTCGTATAGTTTTGCTATTCTTCAGAGGATCTTGTGGAGATCGAACCCACTCACTCTGATTGCCAGCGCAGCCGCCTAACCCATAGGCTATGCTGCGTGTAGTTTTGCAAGCTGCTTAATTCACGTTTTCCTCTAATTGTTGTTTGTTATCTTGCCAACGGTATACACAATATTTTAGACATTCTGTCTATATGTAAATCGTGTATGTTGGACTTTGTTTGTGTACATTCTTCTTTCTATTTTTAGAAGATAGTTATTGTACATAACCGCGTGCTATGGTATAAATGTATTTTGTTGTATAACGAGCTCAAGACCAGTTGATAATAATTCTTAGTTAATTATTATTATTTTTGATTAGAGGAAAAATTGAAAGCAACAAACATATACAGGCTATAGTTATAGTACTATTTCGAAAACAGCCACGATTTCTCGTCAGACTAATTCGTATAGTTTTGCTATTTTTCAGAGGATCTTGTGGAGATCGAACCCACTCACTCTGATTGCCAGCGCAGCCGCCTAACCCATAGGCTATGCTGCGTGTAGTTTTGCAAGCTGCTTAATTCACGTTTTCCTCTAATTGTTGTTTGTTATCTTGCCAACGGTATACACAATATTTTAGACATTCTGTCTATATGTAAATCGTGTATGTTGGACTTTGTTTGTGTACATTCTTCTTTCTATTTTTAGAAGATAGTTATAGTACATAACCGCGTGCTCCGGTATAAATGTATTTTGTTGTTGGTTTTACGGTCTGTTCATTTTACATTTTGCTTGCAAAACTACACGCAGCATAGCCTATGGGTTAGGCGGCTGCGCTGGCAATCAGAGTGAATGGGTTCGATCTCCACAAGATCCTCTGAAAAATAGCAAAACTATACGAATTAGTCTGACGAGAAATCGTGGCTGTTTTCGAAATAGTACTATAACTATAGCCTGTATATGTTTGTTGCTTTTAATTTTTCCTCTAATCAAAAATAATAATAATTAACTAAGAATTATTATCAACTGGTCTTGAGCTCGTTATACTTACAAAAATATGTAAAATGAACAGACCGTAAAACCAACAACAAAATACATTTATACCGGAGCACGCGGTTATGTACAATAACTATCTTCTAAAAATAGAAAGAAGAATGTACACAAACAAAGTCCAACATACACGATTTACATATAGACAGAATGTCTAAAATATTGTGTATACCGTTGGCAAGATAACAAACAACAATTAGAGGAAAACGTGAATTAAGCAGCTTGCAAAACTACACGCAGCATAGCCTATGGGTTAGGCGGCTGCGCTGGCAATCAGAGTGAGTGGGTTCGATCTCCACAAGATCCTCTGAAAAATAGCAAAACTATACGAATTAGTCTGACGAGAAATCGTGGCTGTTTTCGAAATAGTACTATAACTATAGCCTGTATATGTTTGTTGCTTTCAATTTTTCCTCTAATCAAAAATAATAATAATTAACTAAGAATTATTATCAACTGGTCTTGAGCTCGTTATACTTACAAAAATATGTAAAATGAACAGACCGTAAAACCAACAACAAAATACATTTATACCGGAGCACGCGGTAATGTACAATAACTATCTTCTAAAAATAGAAAGAAGAATGTACACAAACAAAGTCCAACATACACGATTTACATATAGACAGAATGTCTAAAATATTGTGTATACCGTTGGCAAGATAACAAACAACAATTAGAGGAAAACGTGAATTAAGCAGCTTGCAAAACTACACGCAGCATAGCCTATGGGTTAGGCGGCTGCGCTGGCAATCAGAGTGAGTGGGTTCGATCTCCACAAGATCCTCTGAAAAATAGCAAAACTATACGAATTAGTCTGACGAGAAATCGTGGCTGTTTTCGAAATAGTACTATAACTATAGCCTGTATATGTTTGTTGCTTTCAATTTTTCCTCTAATCAAAAATAATAATAATTAACTAAGAATTATTATCAACTGGTCTTGAGCTCGTTATACTTACAAAAATATGTAAAATGAACAGACCGTAAAACCAACAACAAAATACATTTATACCGGAGCACGCGGTTATGTACAATAACTATCTTCTAAAAATAGAAAGAAGAATGTACACAAACAAAGTCCAACATACACGATTTACATATAGACAGAATGTCTAAAATATTGTGTATACCGTTGGCAAGATAACAAACAACAATTAGAGGAAAACGTGAATTAAGCAGCTTGCAAAACTACACGCAGCATAGCCTATGGGTTAGGCGGCTGCGCTGGCAATCAGAGTGAGTGGGTTCGATCTCCACAAGATCCTCTGAAAAATAGCAAAACTATACGAATTAGTCTGACGAGAAATCGTGGCTGTTTTCGAAATAGTACTATAACTATAGCCTGTATATGTTTGTTGCTTTCAATTTTTCCTCTAATCAAAAATAATAATAATTAACTAAGAATTATTATCAACTGGTCTTGAGCTCGTTATACTTACAAAAATATGTAAAATGAACAGACCGTAAAACCAACAACAAAATACATTTATACCGGAGCACGCGGTAATGTACAATAACTATCTTCTAAAAATAGAAAGAAGAATGTACACAAACAAAGTCCAACATACACGATTTACATATAGACAGAATGTCTAAAATATTGTGTATACCGTTGGCAAGATAACAAACAACAATTAGAGGAAAACGTGAATTAAGCAGCTTGCAAAACTACACGCAGCATAGCCTATGGGTTAGGCGGCTGCGCTGGCAATCAGAGTGAGTGGGTTCGATCTCCACAAGATCCTCTGAAAAATAGCAAAACTATACGAATTAGTCTGACGAGAAATCGTGGCTGTTTTCGAAATAGTACTATAACTATAGCCTGTATATGTTTGTTGCTTTCAATTTTTCCTCTAATCAAAAATAATAATAATTAACTAAGAATTATTATCAACTGGTCTTGAGCTCGTTATACTTACAAAAATATGTAAAATGAACAGACCGTAAAACCAACAACAAAATACATTTATACCGGAGCACGCGGTTATGTACAATAACTATCTTCTAAAAATAGAAAGAAGAATGTACACAAACAAAGTCCAACATACACGATTTACATATAGACAGAATGTCTAAAATATTGTGTATACCGTTGGCAAGATAACAAACAACAATTAGAGGAAAACGTGAATTAAGCAGCTTGCAAAACTACACGCAGCATAGCCTATGGGTTAGGCGGCTGCGCTGGCAATCAGAGTGAGTGGGTTCGATCTCCACAAGATCCTCTGAAAAATAGCAAAACTATACGAATTAGTCTGACGAGAAATCGTGGCTGTTTTCGAAATAGTACTATAACTATAGCCTGTATATGTTTGTTGCTTTCAATTTTTCCTCTAATCAAAAATAATAATAATTAACTAAGAATTATTATCAACTGGTCTTGAGCTCGTTATACTTACAAAAATATGTAAAATGAACAGACCGTAAAACCAACAACGAAAATTAATATATTTACAAAGCACCCTTTATTAACTTCGTACGTATGTATTTAATATTGACAGATGTCACTATGTATCGCAACTAAGTTCGCTCTTAATAAAGTTTGCCTGCTTCTGTTTCTTTTGTCAGCGAGAGCACACGTCTTTTTATTTAACTTCGTTACTCTGTATGCTCCAACAGGTTATGGGCCCTTGCTACGCAGGGTTTATCTAAGTAATCAATTGACAAAATCGGTTTAAATAGTTCTGCCGTGTAATTTTAACTCGTTTGCTATATTCGTTAAATAATATTTCGTGAGTTAAATGGCTGCGAACATCTTTTCTATGTCCGTCGAGCGATTTCGCGGCCGCGAGAATTTTGATGTCTGGAAGAGCCAGCAAAATCGTATTTGGTAATCAAGGGTCACTGGAAATTAATCCAGAATGGTTTGCCTACAACTGCTACAGATGCCGATCGTGATGCCAATGAAAAGGCATTGGCTGAAATCACGATGTTAGATGAGCCAAATAATTTTGGACATATTGCCGATAAAACCTTAGCAAAACACGCAGGGACGAATGCTCTTATGGAAGCCTATGAAGACAAAGGTTTGACACGGAAAGTTGAACTTTTGAAGCAGTTGGTACAATTAAAGCTTTCAGACTGTGATTCTATGCAAGAGTATATTAACTCCATGGTCATGACAGCTTTGAAAGTTAGAAATGCTTATGCTAGCTGGATTGCCTAGTGAGTTTCAAGCATTAGTGCTTGCTGTGGAAAACTCAAAAAAAACTCTTACTGTAGATGCTATTAAAAATTTACTTTTACAAGATGCAAAGTTTGACGTAAAGCAAGGCGCGGAAAATGCCTTATACACCAAAGCGAAAACCTTGTCAAAAGTATGTTGCCATTCGTGCAAGCAGTTAGGGCATAAAAGCAGATACTGCCGTAAAAAAGTAGCGAAAGACGACAAACCAAAACAAAGTATAGAAAAAAGTCAGGTGTTATTTGCTTCGTCTCTTCATTCCAACACGCATAACAACGACGATTGGTATATAGACTCCGGCTGTTCTCAACACATGGTAAAAAGCAAAGAATTCATTAAAAGTCAGAAAAGCGTGATAAACAAGGGAGTAGTTGTTGCAAATAATAATAAAATTGCTGTTGAATGCACTGGTGATGTGCAGCTCTCCTTAGTTGGTAAAAGTAAGAATGTGAGTGCAACAATCAAAAATGTTGAGTACGTCCTTAGCTTATGTGCGAATTTGCTTTCGGTAAGTCAGATGACAGACAACGGAAAAGAGTTACGTTTCAAAGGCAACTGGTGTAAAATATACGACGGGAACGAACAGTTGATCGCAACTGCAGGAAAAAAATGGGTTGTACCGTCTAAATTGTGAGCCAAGAGACAACACTGCTATGGCTGTGACAAGCTACGACTTATGGCACAGGCGATTGGGTCATGTCTGCCGAGAAAATGTAACAGCGATGAAAAATGCTTCGGATGGTGTCGAATTCCCTTCACGTGCGGTAAACAAATGTGTGGTTTGCATAAAAGGTATACAGACGAGAACTTCGCACAATGAAAAAGGGCAGCGTGCTAAACAGCTGTTAGAACTCGTGCATAGTGATGTTATGGGTCCACTAAATGTGCGTTCATTTTCTGGTGCGCGATATTTGCTAACGTTTGTGGATGACTATTCCAGAAAAGTTTTTGCGATTCCAATTAAAACAAAGGAGGCTGTTTTCAGTGAATTCGTTAAATTCAAAATATTGGTTGAAAATCAATGCTCGAAAACAATAAAAGCTTTGCGAACGGACAACTGGCGCGAATATGTAAATCAAAAGTTTGACAATGTTCTTACAAAGCATGGCATTATTAATCAGAAAACGACACCCTACACTCCCGAGCAGAATGGAGTTGCCGAAAGGTTAAATCGTACGACTACTGACTACTGACTACTGAGAGGGTTAGGTGCATGTTGCTGGATGCAAATTTAGAAGACAGATTTTGGGCTGAAGCTGCCATAACTGCAGCATACCTAATGAATCGCACACCATGCAGAGGTAATACCGTGAGTCCGGAAGAATTGTGGTCCGGCCAAAGACCAAGCCTGAAACATCTAAAAGTTTTTGGCTGTAAGGCAAAGAAAAGCGCAGTAAGTTAAAAGCTAAGAATGTATTCTGGTTGGTTACAGTACTGAAGCAAAGGCGTACCGACTGCATGACCCTGTAGCCAAAAATATTATAATTAGTTGTGGCGTAGTTTTTATTGAAAATCAACTAAGTAATGGTTCTCTAGCTACAGGTGCTAAATCAAGTATCATACATTTATGGCTACCTGATGAAACTCCTATTGATAATTCAGGGGTAGAGAGTGTAGAAGAATTACCACTAGGAGATGAAACTCATTTATCTGAATGCGACAGTAGTGCATCTACAGATGATATGAATCATGAATCAATAACTGAGAGCGACTCCTCTATGGAGGGTTGGTGTCGAAATTCTGTATGTACAAAATTCTAAAAACAAAATTCTGCTTTTTAAAATTCTGCTTTCTTAAAATTCTGCTTTTTTAAAATTCTGCTTTCTAAAATTCTGCTTTCAATGTTCTGTATTACAAAATTCTGTATCAAAATATAATGTTAACAATGTTAAAGAGGTAATGTAATTATTTTGAAAAAGTGCGCAGCTACGCGAACTACAGTTATTCTGTACAAAAGACCTTTCTGTATAGGCGGCCTTCGGCCGCGCTTATTTAAATAACCCTGGGCTACGCCATGCCAAGTCCAGGTGGTTGCCCTTTTGCGCGTTTTTAAGTACAGCCTAATAATTTACAACAACCACATGAAAACTTGCGACAAAACAAATAAAATATATACATATGTACATGTGCGCACTTTTTCAAAATAATTACATTACCTCTTTAACATTGTTAACATTATATTTTAATACAGAATTTTGTAATACAGAACATTGAAAGCAGAATTTTAGAAAGCAGAATTTTAAAAAAGCAGAATTTTAAAAAGCAGAATTTTAAAAAAGCAGAATTTTGTTCAAGCAGAATTTTTTTGCAATTTACAGAATTTTGTCACACAGAATTTTGTAATACAGAATAATGACACGCTCCCCTCTATATGGACACTGTATTACACTGGCTATGTCATTTATCAAAGCGTACTGCGGAAAGTTAATTGTGATAAATGGACAGAAGTCATGTGTAAGCCTTGTGTCGAGCCAGGAAATAAGTCAGAAGCGCTTATTGTAGCCAAAAATTTTAAACCGTACGACGACTTAAGACTGGTCAATCCATCGGACAGTTTTTTCTAAATAAGTACGGACCATATGAAATGGTACCTTGAGACATTCCGGCTCTGCGCACACAAACATTCGATCAAAAAACTCATACTGGACAACATCAAACAAAAGACAGACGAAAACTACCCGGACTGGTTTACAGGGGAGTGCGCAGAGCATCGACTCAAATTGATGGACTTCATGGTGACGGTACTGTTATACAAGAACGCAAAATGGATGGCTAGGGCAGACGAACAAGAGACAAGACGAGTACGATACAAACCAAAACTAAGGAAGCTTAATGCCCAAGAAGCCAAAAAGACAAACGCGGCGGCCAAGAACCCATAGTAGAAAGGGGGCTCCTGGTTAGGGTTAGGGTACAATGGGTGCAAAGAAGAGGACATCACGTTGAGGGTAATTACTTATTGACATACATATGTACATATCAATATGTTTTTAATGAAATTTTTACATATTCCATTTTTAGGTTTCTATGTTTTTTCTTTTCAGCTTTTTTCTTCTTTTTCAGGTTTTTCCCTTTTTATTTTAAACGGGTAGTATATAGTTGTACTAACCCAACAACTTATTATTTATACTCCATCTGAGCCTTGTATTTTGAAAACATTCAAGCGTAAACCTAATATTAACAAATTTAGCAATATAATGTTTTCAAAATACAGGTGAAACAGAAATACTTAACCTTCTTAGGTTAAGTTGTGTGAGAAATTGTCACTATATGCTACATGGTGTCAATTTCGTCAATTCTTGTGGAAATTTATATACTAACCGTTGGGCTTAAGTAACATTAAATAAATAAATAAATTTAAACATTTTAAATTTCTGGTTTTCATCATTAATTCATTGGTTATAGGAACATAAATATGCACAAAAATATATCCTAGCATATCCACATATATGTACATATGTGTGCTTTCCTACAGTCACTGATCTATCGCAACAAAATCCATATACATATGTACATATCCATGATCTACTATTATTGACCTACCTCAACAAAATACAAAATAACAAAATCCATTTGTATATCTTTCCTCACAGTCTTCGACTAGCAGTCATACCGTACAGTCGCTGTGTGTATACTATTGTTGACTAAATTCTTTTTTTGTAGTAAAAACAAAAAAAAAAAAACAAAAACCAACAACAAGCCGGTTTCTATTCTTGGTGTCACCGATACGTTAAATTATCGCGTGTGTACAAGTCAATTCTCGGTTATGGCCCCGGGGGCCACAAGACTGGGGGATAATAGATTAGCTCTGTTATCCCCCCCTAGCCGTGCCAAGAGAAAAAAAACTGTGAATATCACTGAGGATTATCCTCAACTCCCTGTGACAAAAAAAGATGATCCTAAATTTGTTACATTAAAGCCCAAAGACACCAATAAATCATTCTCCGACTATTCAGTGTTCGCGGTACATAACTCGTTACTTACAATATGCAAGGAAATTAATTCCATTACCCAACAATCCCACGGCAGTTTGCTAATCCTTGTGAAAAACCGTGACTACGCCAAAAAGTTCCTCACAGCTCAAATGTTACCTGGCCTATGTGAAATCTCTGCCAGTTATCACGAAAATCTCAACTGTGTGAAAGGCACTGTATATGCACCGTTCCTGAACAACGTCCCAGAAAACGAAATCGCAGAAGGGTTGAAAGATTATAATGTAACCAGCGTTTACAAATTCCAACGTACTATTGAAGGAGATAAAAAGCATACAGGAGTCATTTTAATATCTTTCGACACCTATTTCCTCCCGGATAAGATCGACATAGCTTGGATCACCACCGAAGTTCGCCCCTATTACCCGAACCCGATGAGATGCAAAAAATGTCAAGTATTGGGACACACGATGAAATTTTGTAAAAATCCGGAAGCCTGTGAAAACTGTAACCTCACCCCTCATACTCCCGCTCCCTGCAGGAGAATTTTCTGTGCCAACTGTGCGGGCGATCACGCAGCCTCATCCAATTCGTGCCAGAAATACCAACAAGCGAAAGAAATCATGAAAATCAAAACCCAAGAAAAATGCACTCTACGAGAAGCTAACAAAATCTATAAAGAACGCAACCCCTTCGTCCCTACCTCCAACTCCTTTGCAAATGCAATCAAAGAAAATAGTACGAACGAAAATGCCACGAAAGAAACAACAAAATTAACACAAAATGTAATATCCAGCACATTACACCAACATTCAAAAACAATCTCATCGACAAAATCAACATCAAACAATGAACAAGAAGAAAACCAAACCAGTTTTTTCTCCGCCTACACCACCACCAATTATCAACATCAACCTAGCGACACAACAGAAAACTCTGTTGACACTACTATCGCAAAACTCACTCAAAATAATTACTCTCACATTCCGTCATCCCGCTTCGAAAATTATACAGTTTCCTATAACACTCAGAGCCCTGCTCTTAACGATGCTCCGAATGAGATGGAAACCGAAACAACACAACAATCAATTTATTACAACCACACAACTAGTAACCTACACCTTTCCAACAACATCAACGAAATCATCAACTCTACTTCAGCACTCAGTGAATATATAACATCAAGAGACACTCAATTTAACCCAAATTAAAATTATTATATACTCAACAAATAACCTCGCTCATTTATATGTATATACTTATTCTTTATTTATTTTTTTTTTAAGTATAGCATGGTAAAAGTTTTACAATGGAATATCAGAGGATATTTCAATAATTATAATGACGTAGATTTAATCATTCGGGATTTTAATCCCGATATAATTTGTTTGCAAGAAACTAAGATTCCCTTAAACGCAAACAACTGCATAGTCCCCAAGTCATTTATTGGCTATTTTACAAACTCCCCTCATAATAGTAGATCCAAAGAAGGTACCGCCACTCTAGTTAGACGTAGTCTTCCGCATAAACTACTTTACCAATCCACTATGGTTCAATCTATTGCAATAGAAATTAACATTCCCTCTCCAATTACTATCATAAACACATACATTCCGCCATCGCAAAACTTCAATGAATCTGATATTTTCTCCCTACTTTCCAGATCAAGTGGACCTCCAGTCTTGGTGGGAGACTTTAATGCCTGGAGCTCTTGGTGGGGATCCAATACATCAAACGCACGAGGTACAACAATAGAAAATGTGATCATGTCTGAAAGCCTAACCATCCTAAATGATGGATCCCCAACCCACTTCTCCACCCATAGATCCTTTACTCATATCGATCTGACACTTATCTCCTCGCAGCTGAGTCCCAAATGTCACTGGCAAAGGGTCGACGACCTGTTTGGTAGTGATCACTACCCACTACTCACAGAAATATCGCTTAACCTTCCTTCCAGTAACCTTAGAAAAAGTCCCAAATTTAAGACGGATGCAGCGGATTGGTGCCTATATCAATCCCGATGTGAGAGAAATTTTAAAGAATGGACGTCCTCTAATATCCATCAGCTGACGGCAAATATAACCAAAGCCATCAGATCTGCTACCAATATCGCCATACCCCAAAGCAACACCTCCTCGATTCGTAATTACTCTGCATGGTGGAGTAGGGACCTAAACGATCAAAGGGAAACAAAGCAGAAACTCTGGCACGCCTACAAACAATCCCCTTCTCTAGAACTCTTGGTAGACTATAAAAAAGCTAATGCGTTATTCAGAAAGGCTGTCAAAGAAGCCAAAAGGAAAGCCATCGCCAAATTCACTGCGGACATTAATCCGTCATCTCAGCCAAAGAAAATCTGGGCTAAAATTAAAGCTCTTACAGGAATTCCAGCCCCATCTATAAACCAGATCCAACTTCCCGACTGTACTCTGACAGCTGCGTCTGATATATCGAATGCTTTTGGTAGGACCTGGTCACAATACGCTGAAAACTCCAACTTTCCAACTGAATACATTTACCGCAAAGATTCAGTGCTATCACAGCCCTACGAACCATCAGACGTATCAAGAGAGGCACTCTCCCTGGAAGAAAAATTCTCTTTCACTGAAATGGAAGCTGCCCTTCAGCATGCCAAAGGTAAAACGCCGGGCAGAGATCGAATATCATACCCAATGCTGCGTAATCTCCCTAAGTCCTCCAAATACTCCCTTCTATCATTGTATAATAAAATCCTTGACCTCGGAACTTACCCTTATACTTGGTTATCTGCTTCCATTATTCCTATCCTGAAGCCAAACAAACCCCTAGAACTAATTAGCAGCTACAGACCAATATCCCTTCTTTCATGTCTTTGCAAAATGCTCGAGAAAATGATAGCGCAACGTCTTATGTGGTTTATCTCGAAAAACGGCCTCGTTAGTCAAAACCAAGTAGCATTTAAAAGAAAACATGGGGTTCTAGACTGCTTACTTCCTCTTCAACACTTCATTACTGATGCGCTTTCCATCAAAAACCATGTAACTATTCTCTCAACAGACTTCGAGAAGGCCTTCGACCGCATTGGGCCCCATGCTGTCCTCGAACAACTTACCGCCTGGCGTACGGGACCAAAGATATACAATCTCATCAGATCACTTCTTACGGGGCGCAAATTTCAAGTCAAAGTTAATGGAGAAGGTTCTCCGCTGTCCGTGGTACTGTTTACAATTGCCTTCGAAAAACTCAATAAAATAGCTCTTAGTTTTAAACCTCTAGACTTCCGTATCTATGCAGATGATGCAATTTCCTACACCAAAGAAAAAGAAAACGCAAAAGCCGAAAGTAACTTCACGAATCTACTGCAAGAAATTAATTCGTGGGGACAATACTCAGGCACGGTACTAACCTACAACAAATGTAAGTTACTACATATATGCCGGAAGACCAACTGCCAAGCTTTGAACCTAGTTATCGACAATAGTCCCATAGAAAATGTACCTGAACATAAAATATTAGGAGTAACATTCGACAATAAGTATACATTTAAACAGCACTGCACCTCATTGAGAAAAAATCTTGTTACCAGGCTCAACATCATTAAGTATTTGTCATCGAGACAACTTCAGATTCATCAAAATACCCTCATAAACATCACTCGCTCTTTAATATTATCTAAAATAGACTACGCCCTCCCCATTTACGGCTGGTGTGCTAAAAGCCACCTCAACCTCCTCAACTCTCCCTATCACCCAGCGGTCCGACGTAGTCTCAATGCCTTTCCGACCTCTCCAACCAAAGCTATTCTGGCTGAAGCTGGCCTACCATCCATTGTTGAAAGAAGAGAAAGCTGTACATTGAAACTTATACCAAAACTATTAAATACTACAAATAAACCTTTATTCGGCACGTTTAAAACGGATTTTCGCCATAAACGCTCTTTTAAAACATTGTCGGCCATCCGTCGATGCGTGTCTAGCAGCAAAGCCCTCGGTATCTCTCTGCCTTCAACCTGCTTGAAAGTCAGTAGTCAGCCGCCCTGGGAACTCTCATCCTCAGCTGTAAACATTGATCTGAATGCCCTTCGTAAAACTAACACGAACTCTCTAGTATTCAAACATCGCTTTGAAGAACTACTTCACTCGCAAACCCTTAACGGATGGGTACCAATCTTTACTGACGGCTCTAAAACCGACCATAGCACGACATTTGCGGTAGTACATAGGGATGGTTCACTAATATCTAACGGCATGCTGACCACAAATTGCTCTATTTTCTCAGCTGAGGCACTGGCCATCCTCAAAGCTTCAGAGTACTGTGGCGATTATTCTCAAGCATGTACCATCCCTAACTCAATAACACTCCCACCACTAGTTAATACACAACTGAGATAACGATGGCTACGCTTATGCATGCAAGCGTGTAACTAGGAAGAGGAAGAGAGATGGCGCGAGTGTTTGCGAATACGATGCAAAGAGGAGATGCCAATAAATAACACCGACCCTTCCAGAACACGAAAAGCGAACAACCAAGAAAGTTCTCGGTGCGTAGGCAAGCACCCTGTCGGACTATATAAGGCAGTGACCAAGCAAGGCAGACTGATCAGTTTGTATTCAAGTATTGTACAGTGAACGACTGTAGAGTAACCAAACTCGGGAATTTGTATTGCGTTTATTACTAGTAAATAAAACTAGCTATTACTTACAATATCTGTGCGTGTGTTTATTCGACTTTATAGTGATCGAACCCAGGATTGATAATTAAGGAATCATCGAATTCGTCACAATTGGTGTCAGAAGCGGTATTGTTAAATAAATACCAGTGATTTAAAGGATAACAAGGACATGGCGAAGCTGAATGAATTAAAGATTCAGCAACTCAAAAATGAGTTGGAACAACGCGGACTAAACACTACAGGCAATAAATCAGAGTTACAGTCACGATTGCGAGAGGCTATGGAAGCAGAAGGATTCAATGTTGATGATCATGTTTTTCATCTTGTGGAGGAGGCATCGACAAAAATGGAAGAAAAAAAGGAGTCTCCGAATCCAGTAGCAACCGTGGACACAAACATGATATTGGCTGTATTAACTCAGATGTCGACTAAAATGGAAGAACAAGAGACGCGTATTACATCTCAAATGGCATCTCAGCTGGAAGTACAGAGAACTTGCATGGCATCTCAGTTTGAAGAACAGAAAACTTCTATGGCATCTCAGTTGGAAGAACAGAAAGCATGTATGGCAAATCAGTTGGAACAGGTATCATCACAGATCTCCGCGCAAATGGATGAACAGAAGGCATATATCTCTTCGCAGTTGGAAGCACAGGAAGCGAGGGTGTCATCGAAACTAGAAGTTCAAGATGCGAAAATTGCACAATTTCAAGATAAAATAGAGGCTGAGGTGGAAGCTTTAAAAGGCCGTATCCAGGAGATACAACTGAACCGTCCAGCTGCCTCAGCAAATACATCCAAGGTAAAATCACCTTCCTTTGATGGATCTGTTCCATTTCAGGTATTTAAGCTACAGTTTGAGAAGACGGCAGCGGTGAACAATTGGGGCACTGAAGACAAAGTTGCTGCACTATTCGTGGCATTGAAGGGACCTGCAGCTGAAATTTTGCAGACTATTCCTGACGGAGAACGGAACAATTATGAAGCATTAATGGGTGCAGTTGAGAGACGCTATGGTAGCGAACATCGAAAACAGATATACCAAATAGAGCTACAGAATCGCTTCCAGAAACCTAATGAGACTTTGCAGGAATTTGCATCGGATATCGAGAGGTTGGCCCATCTAGCAAATGCAGACGCACCTGTAGAGTATACGGAGAGGGTGAAAATCCAGTGTTTCATAAATGGAATACGCGACATGGAGACGAAGCGGGCCACATATGCAAACCCCAAAAGGACATTCGCTGAAACGGTATCGCATGCTCTGACGCAGGAAACAGCCTCGCTTTTGAGTAAACCTGCATACAAGGCTCATCGCGTAGAAGTGGACACTCCGGCCTGGGTAGACAAAATTTTGGAAGCGTTGAACGGAGTACAGAAAAAAAGTGATGGTGCCATTAAATGCACGTAAACGCAAAACTGGAGAAGATGAGCAAGATGAATGTCCCGTAATCTCTGTGTCACAACTCGAACGGAAAGCGAGTAATGTTACTGTTGAAGGCTACGTGGACGGGAAAGAGCGCTTGCTGACTGTCGATACTGGTGCATCACATTCCATCATTCGGACTGACTTGGTCAGGGGAAAGGTGAGACCATTGTGGAAAGCTAAGTTGTGGACAGTAACTGGTGACAGCAAGCAAGTCCTGGGAGAAGTGAAATGCAAGGTTGTGATTGGGAATGTGGCCACGTATCACAACTTCTTGGTAGCGAATATTGTCGACGAAGTCATCATTGGCGTCGATTTCTTGGCTGAGAGAGACATTCACATCAACGTAAGGAACAGGGTTATGACTTACAATGGCCAAAAAGTTCCTCTGGTCTTTGGACACAATAAAGACTATACTACCAAGGGAGTGATCTTGAAGATGAAGCAACAGGAGCCTCGTAAAGCAGAGGTAGCTCCTCAACCAAAGGCTTTCGCGGACAAGTACCTCCTGAAGAAGATTCGGCAAGACCAGGAGGAAGATCCAGATTTGGCACGTGTGTTGAAAGGAATAAAGAAAAACAAACAGCCAGGAAGAGAAGAGATGGTAGCAGAGAGTCGTATTGCAAAAGCATACTGGGCACAATGGAGTAGTTTGAAGCTAATATCTGGTTGTTTGCATCGGAAATCGGAAAGTGAAGATGGCAAGAATCATCGAGCACTTATTGTTGTTCCCAAGGCAAGAATTCCCGATATTATCAAAGCGTCGCATAGTTGCCCAGATGGAAGGCACATGGGAATAAAGAAAACGCTGCAAGAGGTAAAGCGGCGGTTCTATTGGATCGGTTGCAAACAAACTGTGAGGAAATGGATTACTAAGTGTGCAGAGTGTGCTGAAGATACAAGACGAACATCTAGTGGTCATGTTCCGAGGAAGCAGCGCAACTTAGTGGATAAGGTGAAACAGTGCAATGGGCATGAGAGAACGGAACGGAATCCTGAAGAAACGAGTTGCAGGAATGTTTGCCGGGTACCATTGGGAAGGAAAGTGAAGGCACAAATCTATTCGGGATTAAGAACGGACAAAGTGGTTGGAATATGTGACACTGCAAAGCATTGTGGGAATCTCTGCAGGAGAGGATTGATGTCGGAGTCTCAATCCCTGGAGGAAATGAGGTTTAGTAAAGCAGTGCCAACCATTGAGCGTCTAGCTGCGTTTGGTTCCGGCAATGTGTCTGATCGGGACGATCAGACTTAGGTGGAGGGCAGTGTGGCGATTATTCTCAAGCATGTACCATCCCTAACTCAATAACACTCCCACCACTAGTTAATACACAACTGAGATAACGATGGCTACGCTTATGCATGCAAGCGTGTAACTAGGAAGAGGAAGAGAGATGGCGCGAGTGTTTGCGAATACGATGCAAAGAGGAGATGCCAATAAATAACACCGACCCTTCCAGAACACGAAAAGCGAACAACCAAGAAAGTTCTCGGTGCGTAGGCAAGCACCCTGTCGGACTATATAAGGCAGTGACCAAGCAAGGCAGACTGATCAGTTTGTATTCAAGTATTGTACAGTGAACGACTGTAGAGTAACCAAACTCGGGAATTTGTATTGCGTTTATTACTAGTAAATAAAACTAGCTATTACTTACAATATCTGTGCGTGTGTTTATTCGACTTTATAGTGATCGAACCCAGGATTGATAATTAAGGAATCATCGAATTCGTCACAGTACGCAACCACCAACAGAGGAAAGTTTCTAATTTGCACAGATAGTATGTCAGTCTGCCTAGCATTAAAGAACATTTTTAATGAGGATGATTAGACAGTTTCACGAATCAGAGCAAATATAATCAGATACGCAAACAAGGTAAAAGTTTTATGGATCCCTAGCCACATAGGCATACCTGGTAACGAGTATGCGGACTCAGCGGCCAAAAACACTTATTATAACCCCACCATCTCATACAACACATTCTCTAAAAAAGATACCCTCAAAACTATCGACAGCGATCTGGCACATCTTAAAAAAATTGAATGGTCGCAATCAAACCATCCTTACACCCTTATCAACCCACAATGTGAGAAATCAGTATTCCCATCAAACCTTTCCAAACATCATATCACCATATTTATACGTCTCAGGCTCAGGCACACCAGAATATCCCACGAGCATATACCACTTGGCACCCCCCCTCGCGGCTTGTCGGTTCTGCGGAGATATTCTCTCAATTGACCACATTCTTGATACCTGCCCATCACTAGGCAGCATACGGCGAACCATCTTCGGAAACACAACTCCTTCAACACTATTAAGAAACGTTACCTACAATAATGCGATTAGCTTGTACAAATTTATCAAATGTATAAATATGTTAGACTATATTTAATGTATATATGTAATTTATCCACTCGAATATATGTATAGCTAATAATAAGCCACATGTAAAACAGCAAGCACTGAAGGCCCTCGCAGCCAGTGTGCTAATATTGTTAGGGTTATATTGTATATTTCCCCAACAAATAATAATAATAATAAAATCTTTCCTCACATCATCCACCACTTACCCCTGATCATGCATATACATTGGCATTGTGGTAAGTATATATAAGTCTTTGAATCCTACAAAGCATTAAAAGCATTGTCATATAAGGATATATTTATTATATGTACATATATCATCAACCCAAATATCCATCATACAAAATGTAAACAAAAATATGCTTACATACCTAAATACATAAATATGCGCGAAAATATATCCTAACATACTGGCATATATGTATGTATGCTTTCCTACAAACAACAAAATCATAATCAATGACCTACCTCAACAAAACACCAAAATCCATTTGTATGGCTTTCCTTACATCCCCGCGCTAACCCCTGTTCATGCTGTCTGATCAAAAGTCATATCCAACAACAAACAACTATTCTTACGCACAAACTACAAGTCCAACAACAAAAAATTCATTCAAGCTACGATTCATAAAAATATTTTGTCGACGAAGCTAAAATGAAAAGTTGCAACATAGTATTTCAGCAAACATCATAAAATCCAATTTTTGTCGATTTGTCCAAGAAGCTAAAATGAAAAGTTGCAACAAAGCTTTCAGCAAATATCACAAAATTGAATTTTTGTCGATTTTATAAAATCCAAATTGAATCCATATGACGGGTATTCACTTATTCGCAATTTGTCTTATTGTGAAATTTTGGATTTTTCTGACCAAAAGTTGGAAGAAAATTTCAAGTTGGCTTAGGTAACTATGTGTATTAAAAAAAAAATTTATAAAAAATATACAGCTGTTTTCCAAAAGCCGAAAGAATTTATAGTGAAAAAATATTGAAGAAAAGAATTTTCTACTTGATTTCGCACCTGTAGCTAGAGAACCATTACTTAGTTGATTTTCAATAAAAACTACGCCACAACTAACTATAATATTTTTGGCTACAGGGTCATACAGTCGGTACGCCTTTGCTTCAGTACTGTAACCAACCAGAATGCATTCTTAGCTTTTAACTTACTGCACTTTTCTTTGGTAATATGAGCCATTGCCTTACAGCCAAAAACTTTTAGATGTTTCAGGCTTGGTCTTTGGCCGGACCACAATTCTTCCGGACTCACGGTATTACCTCTGCATGGTGTGCGATTCATTAGGTATGCTGCAGTTATGGCAGCTTCAGCCCAAAATCTGTCTTCTAAATTTGCATCCAGCAACATGCACCTAACCCTCTCAGTAATCGTACGATTTAACCTTTCGGCAACTCCATTCTGCTCGGGAGTGTAGGGTGTCGTTTTCTGATGGATAATGCCATGCTTTGTAAGAACATTGTCAAACTTTTGATTTACATTTTCGCGCCCGTTGTCCGTTCGCAAAGATTTTATTGTTTTCGAGCATTGATTTTCAACCAATATTTTGAATTTAACGAATTCACTGAAAACAGCCTCCTTTGTTTTAATTGGAATCGCAAAAACTTTTCTGGAATAGTCATCCACAAACGTTAGCAAATATCGCGCACCAGAAAATGAACGCACATTTAGTGGACCCATAACATCACTATGCACGAGTTCTAACAGGTGTTTAGCACGCTGCCCTTTTTCATTGTGCGAAGTTCTCGTCTGTATACCTTTTATGCAAACCACACATTTTTTTACCGCACGTGAAGGGAATTCGACACCATCCGAAGCATTTTTGATCGCTGTTACATTTTCTCGGCAGACATGACCCAATCGCCTGTGCCATAAGTCGTAGCTTGTCACAGCCATAGCAGTGTTGTCTCTTGGCTCACAATTTAGACGGCACAAGCCATTTTTTTCCTGCAGTTGCGATCAACTGTTCGTTCCCGTCATATATTTTACACCAGTTGCCTTTGAAACGTAACTCTTTTCCGTTGTCTGTCATCTGACTTACCGAAAGCAAATTCGCACATAAGCTGAGGACGTACTCAACATTTTTGATTGTTGCACTCACATTCTTACTTTTACCAACTAAGGAGAGCTGCACATCACCAGTGCATTCAACAGCAATTTTATTATTATTTGCAACAACTACTCCCTTGTTTATCACGCTTTTCTGACTTTTAATGAATTCTTTGCTTTTTACCATGTGTTGAGAACAGCCGGAGTCTATATACCAATCGTCGTTGTTATGAGTGTTGGCATAAAGAGACGAAGCAAATAACACCTGAATTTTTTCTATACTTTGTTTTGGTTTGTCGTCTTTCGCTACTTTCTTACGGCAGTATCTGCTTATATGCCCTAACTGCTTGCACGAATGGCAACATACTTTTGACAAGGTTTTCGCTTTGGTGTATAAGGCATTTTCCGCGCCTTGCTTTACGTCAAACTTTGCATCTTGTAAAAGTAAATTTTTAATAGCATCTACAGTAAGAGTTTTTTTTGAGTTTTCCACAGCAAGCACTAATGCTTGAAACTCACTAGGCAATCCAGCTAGCATAAGCGATGCCGTCAGCTCGTCGTCGATTTTTAGACCTGCATTTCTAACTTTCAAAGCTGTCATGACCATGGAGTTAATATACTCTTGCATAGAATCACAGTCTGAAAGCTTTAATTGTACCAACTGCTTCAAAAGTTCAACTTTACGTGTCAAACCTTTGTCTTCATAGGCTTCCATAAGAGCATTCGTCCCTGCATCTTTTGCAAAGGTTTTATCGGCGATATGTCCAAAATTATTTGGCTCATCTAACATCGTGATTTCAGCCAATGCCTTTTCATTGGCATCACGATCGGCATCTGTAGCAGTTGTAGGCAAACCATTCTGGATTAATTTCCAGTGACCCTTGATTACCAAATACGATTTTGCTGGCTCTTCCAGACATCAAAATTCTCGCGGCCGCGAAGTCGCTCGACGGACATAGAAAGGATGTTCGCAGCCATTTAACTCACGAAATATTATTTAACGAATATAGCAAACGAGTTGAAATTACACGGCAGAACTATTTAAACCGATTTTGTTAATTGAGTACTTAGATAAACCCTGCGTAGCAAGGGCCCATAACCTGGTGGAGCATACAGAGTAACGAAGTTAAATAAAAAGACGTGTGCTCTCGCTGACAAAAGAAACAGAAGCAGGAAAACTTTATTAAGAGCGAACTTAGTTGCGATACATAGTGACATCTGTCAATATTAAATACATACGTACGAAGTTAATAAAGGGTGCTTTGTAAATATATTAATTTTCTTTTCAACACATGTGCATAATTTTACGCATTTATATATGGTGCACATTTGTATGCTGGCAATGGCTGCCGGACAATATATGTATATATTTAGGTATGCAAATGGAGGGTGGTTTTCCAATTGGGGAAATACAAGGTGGCGCAAAAGTAAGCTTCCAATGTTCAGCATATCGGTTGTGGCACGTGCAGTGTGTGCTGTTGCACCGTCTTGTTGGAACCACATGTTTTCCAATCCCAATTCATCAAGTTGCGGCAAAAATAACTCGTTGATCATTGCTCTGTAGAGCTCACCATTCACAGTAACCGTTTGGCCCCGACCGATTATTGGTCAAATAAATAGTCAGCAATATTCCGCGTTCTGGAGCAGTGTAGCGTAACATTGTTTATTAACGTGTATTTCGCATGTGTTTACTACACAAATGTCAAAACAGAACTGACTTTATGGGCCAATCGCAAAATTTATAGCATTTTCTGATAGGAGGATTACTTTTGCGCAGTAACCGTTTTTCACCGACCTATTATTGGTCAAATAAATAGTCAGCAATATTCCGCGTTCTGGAGCAGTGTAGCGTAACATTGTTTATTAACGTGTATTTCGCATGTGTTTACTACACAAATGTCAAAACAGAACTGACTTTAGGGGCCAATCGCAAAATTTATAGCATTTTCTGATAGGTGGATTACTTTTGCGCAGTAACCTTTTTTCACCGACCTATTATTGGTCAAATAAATAGTCAGCAATATTCCGCGTTCTGTAGCAGTGTAGCGCAACATTGTTTATTAACGTGTATTTCGCATGTGTTCACTACACAAATGTCAAAACAGAACTGACTTTAGGGGCCAATCGCAAAATTTATAGCATTTTCTGACAGGAGGATTACTTTTGCGCCACCCTGTAGTACTAGCTAAACAATTTGTCAAATGGATTTACAGAAAACTGCTTATCAACAATAAATGCTACTCAGTTGGACATTTTTGTTTGCTTCATATACTTATATTGGTAATTGTTTCCTTTAGGAGGCAACTCCCAAAATAGGTTCAAAAAATCCGCGTTCTGACCTCGGTATCAATAATCTGAAAGCGGATTTTTGATTTTTTGTTTCTGTGAAAAGTTGTTGTCAAAAAACCAAAAATGGTCTCACCTTTCCGCTGACCAAGTCCCTCCGAATGATGGAATGTGATGCACTAGTATCGACAGTCAGCAAGCTCTTTTTCCCTTCCATGTACCCTTCAACCGTAGTATTACTCGCTTTCCGCCCGAGTTGTCACACACAGATTATGGGGCATTCATCTTCTCTAGCTTTGCGTTTACGCCCACCGGAATTGCCTGGATTACTGAAGGCAGTGCCGCAATAACGTACTATGTGACCCGGTTTCCCTCACTTGAAGCATTTGAAGGCACTATCACTTTTCTTCTGAACTCCGTTGAACTCTTCCAAAATTACGTCTATCCAAGCCGGAGTCTCCCCTTTTAGGCGATGAGCCTTGTATGCAGGTTTACTCAAAAGCGAGGCTATTTCTTGCATATGAAACCGTTTCAGGGAATGTCCTTTTGGGGTTTGTATATGTGGCCCGCTTCGTCACCACATCACGTATTCCATTTATAAGGCTTTGGATTTTCACACTTTCTGTGTACTCTGCGAATACCTGCAAAGTCTCATTAGTTTTCTTGAAGCGATTCTGTAGATCTATTTGGTATAGCTGCTTCCGATGTTCACTAACATAGCGTCTCTCAACTGCACCCATCAACGCTTCATAATTGTTTCGTTCTCCGTCAGGAATAGTCTGCAAAATTTCAGCTGCAGGTCCCTTCAATGCCACGAATAGTACAGCAACTTTGTCCTCAGTTCTCCAATTATTCACAGCTGCAGTCTTCTTAAACTGTAGCTTAAATAGCTGTAGCTGGAAAGGAACAGAACCATTAAAAGAAGGTGATTTTGCTTTGGGAGTATTCGCTGAAGCAGATTGACGATTGAGTTGCAATTCCTGGATACGACCTCTCAGTGCATCTACCTCAGCATCGATTTTATCCTGCAGCTGTGCAATTTTCGCATCTTCGACTTCTAGTTTAGATGATACCCTAGCCTCCTGTGCTTCCAACTGCGAAGAGATATATGCCTTCTGTTCTTCCAATTGAGATCTCGTTGAGCTGAAATTTGGGATGCCATATGTGTCTTCTGTTCCTCCAGCTGAGATGCCATTCGAGGTATTCTACGTGTATCCTGTTCTTCAAGCTGACATGCCATGTGTGCCTTCTGTTCTTCAAGCTGAGATGCCATGTGTGCTTTCTGCTCTTCCATCTGGGATACCATGTGTGTCTTCTGTTCGTTCTTCTGTGTTGAAATGCTTGACAACATCTGAGTCTTTACAGCCAACAATGAGTTTGTGCCCACACTTTTAACTGGATTCGGAGGCTCCCTTTTCTCTTTCATTTCTGTCGATGCCTCCTTACAAGATAGAACACATATTCATCTACGTTGATTCCTTCCGCTTCCATAGCCCTCCGTAATCGTGATTGTAGTTCGGATTTATTGACTGTAGTATTCAGTCCGCGTTGTTCCAACTCAGTTTTGAGTTGCTAAATCTTTAATTCGTTCAACTTAGCCATGTAATTGTTATCCTTGAAATCACTGGTATTTATATAACAATACCGCTTCTGACACCAATTTCAATGATTCGTTGATTATTAATCATGGGTTCGATCACTATAAAGTCAAATAAACACATGAACAGATATTGTAACTAATCTAATAGCTAGTTTTATTTACTGGTAATAAACGCAATACAAATTTAAGACTTTAGTAACTTCATAGTAGTACACTGAACAACACCTGAAAATAAACTGATCAACCTGCCTTGCTTGGTCACTGCCTCATATAGTCCAACAGGATGCTACTCTACGCACCCTGAACTTTCTTGAATGTTCGCTCTTCGTGTTCTCGAAGAGATGGTGTTATTTATTGGCGTCTCCTCTTTGTCTTCTATTCGCACACTCGCGCCATCTCTTTTCCTCTTCCTTGGTACATGCTCGCATGCATAAGCGTAGCCATCGTTATCTCCGTTGTGTTTAACTAGTGGTGGGAGGTTTATTGAGCTAGGGATGGTACATGATTGAAAATATTCGCCACACTGCCCTCCACACACCGATAGAGGGCATCCAACCCAATAGAATATCTGCTTAACTTTCTCTCCGGTTTTCGTGACTCCGAGATGACCTCCGCTTGGACCGTTATGCAATTCATTGAGAACAGCAGGAATTTTCTTCCTTGGGACGACTATTAATTTGCTAACACTTTGACCATTCTCACTTTCCCATATTCGATGCAAACAACGGGATACTACTTGTAAACTGCTCCACTGTGCCCAATATGACTTGGCAACAGGACTCTCTGTTGACATCTCCTCTCTTGTTGGTCGTTCGTTTCGCTCAAGTATTTGCATCACACGAGCGAGATCTGGACCTCGTGTTGACGCTTCCATAATTGGTCCATGTCCCATTCGTCCGTAGGTGTTATAGGCATCAGCCGCTATAATGTCTTCTTCTGCCTCCGGTTTGGAACAATGCTTGCATTCCAAGTTACATGGTCTTCGTGACATTGCATCAGCATTTCCGTGGGTGCTACCTTTGCGATGCTCTATGGAAAAGTCATAACTTTGCAGTCGCTCTATCCACCGTGCCAATTGACCTTCCGGATTACGAAACTGTAAGAGCCATTTCAATGCTGCATGGTCTGTCCTGACGCGGAATCGCTATCCATAGAAATACTTGTGGAAATGTTTAACGCACTCTAGCAATGCCAACAGTTCGCTCTGTGTTACACAATAGTTCCTTTCAGGCTTCCCGAATGTTTGGCTATAGTACCCAACTACCTAATGTCCATCGACAATCTGGGACAAAACACCTTCTATAGCAGAACCACTCGCATCTGTATCAAGAATAAACGTCGAACCTGGGATTGGATATGCTAACATCAGGGTAGTGCATAGTCGTTCCTTCAAAGTTTGGAAGGCCACCTCGTGTTCCTTCCTCCATTCAAAACTCATATTTTTCCTGGTAAGCTCATGAAGACTACTAGCTATGCTGGCGAAATTCGGTACAAATTGGCGATAATATGTGCACAGTCCAAGCAACTTCCTAGCTCATGCAAATTTCTCTTTCTTGGGCAATCCCCCCCTCGTTACCTTGTGACATAATAAATGAGGAACACTTCTTGGGACTTAATTTCAGACCAGCACCAGCTATGCGTTGAAAAACTTCCTGTAAGTTCTTTAGGTGTTCTTCAAAACTTTTTCCCAGCGCGGTGATGTGGTCCAGGTACACCAAACATGTTTTCCAATGCAATCCTTTTAGTACCTGATCCATGAGTCGCTCAAAAGTAGCTGGAGCATTGCATAGTCCAAAGGGTATTACCGTAAATTGCCAAAGCCCGTCTCCAACGCTGAAGGCTGCCCTTTCTTTATCTTCATCCTGTTCCTCCACATGGCCAGCAGCCGCTTTTCAATTCAATTCAATTTATTAAACTAAAAGTACATCACATTATGGATATAAAATTTAATATTAATATAATAATTTATCTATACCAATATTCTAATGTTATGAAGTTAAAAAGGTAAAAAACGTTTACAGAATACACAGTGTAGATTAAATTAAAATAGTTAGGTATTTTTCGTATATCAAAAAGTTTCCGACAAGGCCAATTTAAAGCGCCATGCATTGCGCTCATTTTTTACAAAATTTGGTAATGAGTTCCATAGTACTGACGAAGAACTGTGACGGACTTTCCAAATTTCCGGGGTATGCTCAGTCCGTCCAGGGTTCCTACAAATAGAGTTCCCTATGGTTTTTTTTTCCAAATGATAAAACCCTGTTAGTTATTTTAGTTTTGATATCTTCCTTTTCTTTAATTCATTTTTTCCAAATCTCATCTACAATTTTAAATTTATCTTTAAGTACGCTAAAGGTGGTGGAGGTGAAAACCCCTACTCAGCCCTACGTTCGGCGGAGGTGAAAACCACCACTTACTATAACTTAAGTTGCTCCTGGCTAAATTAAAGGCGGCGAAGGTGAAAACCCCCACTTAGCCCTACCGTCCACTGAGGTGAAAACCCCTGCAAGATATAAAAATAGTACTCGTGAGATGACGATACGAGAAGCCAGCATATGAAGAAGAAAAGAGGCATACAGTCGGGTGTATATACGTTGGTAGTTATAAGGAAAATAGTATAATAATAAGGAAAAGGTTAACTTATAAGATTATGTATTATGAGTATATAAGTATTTATTGTTGTTAAGTAACAGTTTGCCTGCGTGCAAATTATTATAAAAGGGCGATGAATTCCTTAGGAAAATTGAGTAGTTAGCTACTAACTAGGCATAGTAGTCGGTGGTTTTCACCTCCGATGAACGTAGACCTGGGAGTTTTCATCTCACGAGTACTATTTTTATATTCTGCAGGGGTTTTCACCTCTGCCGCCTTTAATTTAGCCAGGAGCACCTTAAGTTATAGTAAGCGGTGGTTTTCACCTCCGCCGAACGTAGGGCTGAGTAGGAGTTTTCACCTCCACCACATTTAGCGTAGTTAGAGATAAATTTAAGATTGTAAATGAGATTTGGAAAAAATGAATTAAAGAAAAGGAAGATATCAAAATTAAAATAACTAACAGGGTGTTATCATTTGGAGAAAAAAACCATAGGGAACTCTATTTCTAGGAACCCTGGACGGACTGAGCATACCCCGGCAATTTGGAAAGTCAGTTACAAATGGCGCCCGAGCAGGGACTTCTTTAAGTCAATTTTACGGAGTTTAAGGAATCATAATGAGAAAGCAAGCAACGTGGTAAAATGAGTGGAAACTACGCACAAAGCCAAGAATATTATACGAGTCAGCAAGCAAGAAAATTAAGCATCATGGTAAGGGTAACATGGGTGTACTACCGCAATCGTGAGGATCTAGCGACATATAATGAGGAATTTGGTTTGGAAGGCACCGGAACGGTGGAAGAATTAAGGAAACGATTATCAGGATATATCCAGACGCATGATGAAGATGACAAATTAGAGGAACGCTTCACCGAGTTAGCTCTTCGTCACGCTCGGCCAACGATAACGGTCAATCCACCAACAGCCAAAGATGGCGGCGAACAACCACTACCAGGCCGCATCGGGGCATCCGAGGTAAACTTATGCAGTGACCGGCACAACGAAGCAGCATCATATACATTTAATCATCCGGAATCGTTTGCTAACACCATGGACCGGATACGCAAGTGGGGTTTGAGGTTCGACGTCGAGAAGGACCGGCTTGAATTTATAGAACGGGTAGAAGAACTCGCCGACAGCTATGCGATGAACCGCAACTCTATTCCACGAGCACTACCTGAGCTTCTCAGAGATAAGGCGTTGGTATGGTTCCGCAATAACAACCGACACTGGCAAGAATGGGAAACTTTTAGGAGGGATTTCTCGAAATTATTTTTGAGTTCAAGATATTTTGAACGCTTAGACGACGAAATCAGGCAGCGAGTCCAACGCACAGGAGAAAAATTTAAGGAGTACGTACTTACGTTACAGGGGCTTATGCCGCACTCCGATTACAGCATCGTCAGTACCAACTGTACGTCAAGCGAAGTGAATTCAGCAATCTGGAGGAGTTGGTAAGCCTGGTCGAAGACTACGAGAATATCGCACTGGAGAGAGAACCACTCAGACCAGCCGCAAGACCGTTTGTTCCTAGACGACAGGAGGAAAGGTACCATTATTTACATACGGGAGAGAATAACGATCGACATACAGTAAAAAGTGCACAACCAGTACTAAACGTACAAGCACATACGAGGTGTGTTCAAAAAGTATCGCGAATTTTGTGTTTTTTCAAAAATTATTTATTTATTCATGAATATCTATTTTGTCCCCTTCAAAGTAATGCCCATGAGATATTATACACTTGTGCCAACGGTTTTTCCAATCTTCGAAGCACTTCAAAAAATCATTTTTTTGTATCTTTAATAATAATAATAATTCCCAACGGATTACCCACCATATCCCGCCCGACCGGCGCGAGGGGCGCATCCGCATAACGCGCGGATTATTCGTTCGTGCCGAGTCGTTGAAAGGCTTTGGTTTGTTAATCGTCGAGATCTAAAACTGCTCAGCTACAGAAAAAACCTCATCAGCTAAGTAAAGTAGATATAGGATAGGTTATACATTAAGAAATAACTAGTTAACAGAATAAAATTATTGTTAGAAGTTAATATAGAAGTCAAAGAATAAGAAACAATTAGTAGCTATGAATTTAGGATAGAAAGAATTGATTTTTTTATGCTGAAAAGCGAGTCTGAAATATCAAATCTACCAGAAAGAGAGTTATAATCTTGACACAAACAGCGAAAAGGCTCATTTAACTGAAAATTGGTTCGGCACTGTTTTAAGACTAGAGGTTTAAAATGCCTTGAAGGACGAGACGGTACATTGTTCAGCTCCTCCTTCGATGCCGTCTTTATCTCGTCAAGAGAAGCGTAACGTCGTCCTTTCATGGGCCTCTTCAGTTTAGGGAACAAGAAAAAGTCACAGGGGGCCAGATCTGGGGAATACGGTGGCTGCGGCATCATTAGTGTGTTGTTTTTGGCCAAAAAGTCGCGCACAAGCAACGATGCGTGAGCAGGGGCGTTATCGTGGTGCAAAAGCCAATTTTTGTTCTTCCACAAATCCGGGCGTTTCTGGCGGATTGCTTAGCGCAAATTGCGCATAACTTGCAGGTAATATGACCGTTCTTCCCTGTGGCAAGAACTCATGATGCACCATGCCCCTGCAATCGAAGAAAACTGTCAGCAAAACTTTCACATTCGACCGAACTTGGCGCGCTTTTTTCGGTCTTGGTTCGTGCGGCAGCTTCCATTGAGATGATTTAGCTTTGGTTTCCACGTCATAACCATAAACCCACGATTCGTCACCAGTTATGACCCTCTGGAGCAAATTTGGGTCGTTGCGGACAGAGTTTAACATCTCATTAGCAATGTTCATGCGATGCTGTTTTTGGTCACAATTGAGCAATTTTGGTAAAAAAATAGGTAAAAATCGAAGACGATCCAAAACACGTGCAAGCAAAGCAGCTGTCAACAATTAACTGAACATTCAAAATGGCCGAGCTTGTCGGCATAAGTGAGAGACATGAGTACCAACATAACGCCACAAAAAATTCGAAATTCGAATATACGTAACCAGCGAAAATTCAAAATTCGTGATACTTTTTGAACACACCTCGTACACAGCAAGGGCAAGTAGATCCGAGGACAGTATGCAGGCGGTACAGAGAGAGCGGACACTTTGCTTATGGGTGCCGTAACTCTCGACGCGACTCCTGCTGGACGTGTGGTAGAAGAGGTGTTCAGACACGTGACTGCTGTCCCAGACAGCAGGGAAACAACCAGAAGTCCCGTTGGCAGCGAGGGGTGGGGTCTCAAAAGGTTTAACCTCGTACTCAATAAATACCTTCAAGCAAATGCAAGGGGAATCTTGGCAGCGGTTACAGTGAACGGCACAGACGTGATGGCATCAGTGGACACCGGAGCAAAGAGGAGTTTTGTGAGCGAGTCGATGGCAACAAGCTTAAATGCACGCAAGATCAAAGAAGTAGACACTCGAGTGGTGATGGGCGATGGTAGAGCGAAGGACGTAGGGGAAGCGATAGACGCAGAGGTAAAGTTGGGCGATCAAGTACACCGGAGCGAGTTATTGGTATTACCAGGGCTAGTGGATAAAGTGTTTATTGGAACAGACTACCTGGTAAAGGCAAACATGGAGTTGAAGTGCGGTAAACAAGCAATAGTATTACGAGCAGAGGATCAGAAACAGGGCATGGCAAGATGTACAACAATATTAGAAGAGCATAAAGATATCAAGGAGGATGCAAGGCCCGAACCAACTACAGAAGCACAAAGTACCACAGATGTCGCGGTAAGTGAATTTCTTAACCATGAATTAAAGAGTTTTGAAGAAATGCCGGGAGTATCTAATGTAACCGAGCATAAGATAGTCATGCGAGATGACCGCCCAATTAAACAGCGATACTTTCCCAAAAACGCGAAGATGCGAAGGAGATAATTAACAAGGAGATTGATGAGCTTATGGCGAAGGGTTGCATTGAACCACCGCGCAGCCCTCACAGCGCACCTATAGTTTTAGCGAAGAAGAAGAACGGAAAATGGAGACTTTGCGTCGATTATCGGTAGCTCAACGTCCGGTCACTACCAGACGCATATCCGTTGCCACGCATACAACATATTGAGGAAAGGCTTAGAAGTGCTCGGTTTATCAGCAGCCTGTATTTAAAGAACGGCTATTGGCAGATCCCTATGGAGGAAGGCAGTAAGCGGTATACCGCATTTACGATACCTGGACGAGGACTTTATCAGTGGAAAGTAATGCCATTCGGACTACATTCCGCTCCAGCAACATTTCTGAGGGCACTTTATCGTGTCATAGGAATTAGAACCACATGCATCCGCGTACCTAGACGATATAATAACAAGTATGGCATGGGAAGAACACATAAGGCACCTCACAGAAGTTTTTCAGCGTGTGAGGCGAGCATACCTTAAGATTAATCCCGAGAAGTGCGAGTTCTTTAAGGAGAGTTTGAAGTACTTAGGCCACGTCGTCAGCGAAGAGGGCATACACACCGATCAAGACAAAGTAGCGGCGATAAAAGATCTCACACCACCAGGCAATATACGAGATTTAAGAAGGTTTCTAGGAATAGTGTCATGGTATAGGAGGTTCGTTCCTGAATTTTCAAAAGTGGCAAATCCATTGGCGTCGATGTTAAAGAAGGGAAACAAATGGAAATGGTCCGAGGAACAGCAGACGGCGTTCGAATCGTTGAAGAGTGCGCTTATACAAGCACCGGCATTAGCTTGCCCGGATTTCACGAAGTGGTTTAGATTGTAAACGGATGCGAGTGACTTTGGCCTCGGAGCTGTACTCACACAAGGAGTGGACAAGGAAGAGCGGGTGATAGCATATGCGAGCCGCAGATTGAAAAAAGCAGAAGCAAATAACACACCGACATAGAAGGAATGTTTGGACATAGTTTGGGCGATACGGAAAATGCGGATGTACCTAGATGGGCGCTCGAGGTACAGCAATATTCATTTGACGTCCAGTACATGAAGGGTAAGTTGAACGTCGTAGCGGACGCACTATCACGGCCACCATTAAAGCAACAATTTGGGACGATGACCACGCAGCCGAACGAAAGCAGCTGTAAGTGGCACGAATCGAAAATAGCAGAAGTAATAAAGGCACCAGAGAAGTTTCCGGACTATGTTATCCACGACGGGGAATTATACAGGCGAATTGTAAGTCAGATGGATGGTGAAGATTCCATTCCATGGAAGTTGTGCCTACCGACACCACAACGCCGAAGAGTGCTAAGCGATATTCACGACACACCAGGCGCTGGACATATGGGAATGCGAAAGACGATTGCACGAGCGATGACACGTTACTACTGGCCAGGTATGTTCAGAGACGTGAGGAAGTATGTGCAGCAGTGTCATGCATGTCAGATTTATAAACCCAGCCAACAACAAGCGGCCGGTAAGATGCTGACATGAATCCTTGGGCAACAGTATGCGCGGATTTTGTAGGACCACTTCCGCATTCAAAGCATGGCAACATGATGGCTTTAGTATTCGTGGCTAGATTTTCAAAGTGGGTAGAAATTGTGGCAATACGAAAGCAAAGAGAGTATATATATAAGAGGCGTCAATGCGTCAGTGCGAGCAGAATTGTCATTTTACGTAAACTCGCTGAAAATATTACTCGCTAACTTGCCGGCAGCTCCCAGCCCCTTGGGAAATTCTCTTCCCACCAATTTTCGCAATCAAATTGCTGCATATTTCTTTCTCACTCAATTTTGACGTTTACCACGTCTGCAAAGAATACAAATAGGAGAAAATAGAATGAGTTGGATTTTATGATTTGTTTTGAGTTTTTGTGAAGTTGAAATGGCGACATGATTTTGTACAAAAGGAATTTGCACGCATTTGTACAAAATCGATGCAAATTTATGAAAATTCCTAACATAATCAAATAAAAGTATACAAATGTGTGGGAAATATTAAATCAATTTTACTATTGATTTGGTAATAATTTAGGTAATTTTTTTTTGGTTTTTGGCTAATAACTTTCAAATTACTGAAAATAATGGGAGAGTGTTTTGCCGACGGTAAATACACAAAATATCTATTGTGTATGGATATCAATTAAAAGTTTTACCTTTGTTACAATTACTGCAATTACCTAATAATAATTGTTAGTTAAATTGAAATGCTTATTAATTATCATACCAAAAATGCCCTTGGCCACCTCATACAAGGTGGCGCAAAAGTAATCCTCCTATCAGAAAATGCTATAAATTTTGCGATTGGCCCCTAAAGTCAGTTCTGTTTTGACATTTGTGTAGTAAACACATGCGAAATACACGTTAATAAACAATGTTACGCTACACTGCTCCAGAACGCGGAATATTGCTGACTATTTATTTGACCAATAATCGGTCGGGGCCAAACGGTTACTGTGAGTGGTGAGCGCTACAGAGCAATGATCAACGAGTTCTTTTTGCCGCAACTTGATGAATTGGGATTGGAAAACATGTGGTTCCAACAAGACGGTGCAACAGCACACACTGCACGTGACACAACCGATATGCTGAACATCGGAAGCTTACTTTTGCGCCACCTTGTAGATAAATCAAATATATGTATATAAATATTTATATTACGATAAGTCAACAATATATTACAATAAATAAATATCGAATTACTATTCAAAGATTTCTTTCGAAATCCTCTGGAGCAAAATGCACTTCATATAGGCATGCATATTCTTAGTTGACTTCGTCCTGTCTTCTACAAAAATTAAGCCATTATTTGCAAACGCTATGTCCTTCGGAAAGTGGAAAAATGTCCATTTATTTTCACCTTTTTTACTCTGGTTATTACCATAGTATTCCACCGCCACGGCTACCACGCCAAGCGTCACAACTACTGCCACTACAGTTACCACCACGAGCCACCATTCTGAAGTGACAGGTTGTACAGCGGCTCAGTCATACCGGCAGCCTCTCCGCACATCAGCATCACCATCAAGCCCCAATTGCGAAGTGCCAGCGTCACCTAAAGTATCGGCGCTATTCCGCCGCCACCACTACAGCGAACACAACATACCACGGCGCCACGGCCACCGTGACCACTAGAGCGAGCTGCTATCATCACAACAAGCCAACACAAAGAAGGCCACAAGACGAATCAGGCAGCAGCGGACCAGACCAGGTTTTTAGCATAAGTCAGGGGCGGTTGGCTAATGCCGTTCGGCAACGTGTAATTGTATATATATCAAAGGGGCAAACGCCATTACGTATTCTTTAGTTAAGAAAAGAGAGATTTGGTTAGTGATTGGGCGTCAGTGTGCGATAGGCACAGCTGGAAGATAGTGTGCAGCACAGCTGGACAAAAGTTTAAGTTTAGGGCTGCTCATGTGTAAGCTTTGCTGAAGTTGATGAAATTTGATTAGACAGCGGCGTCGTCTCACACCCTCCCACTATTAGGACTAGGGTTTCCATAGCAGTTAGCTTCGGAAGCCGTAGGGGATGCGTCTTAGGGTCGGACATTTTTTTTTGCTACTGCCGACCATGGAAGGGTGGGTACCGAGTGGCTGGCCAATAACACCGACGGCTAAGCGGGGTTGCCAGGAAGTGCGAACGCGTCGACCCTGAAGCGCGAGTGAATCAGACAGGTATGATGTTTTTTTGTAGGGTGCGGCTGACATGCCCCGGGTCCCAAGATCCACCCCGAAGTCCGGCGAGCTAGCTCGTGCTTAAACAAGCATACCTGCAGGGGCTATGGGGAATGCAACGTGAGGGCGAGAGGGGCGCAGGGCAAGACTGCAGCTCCCCCCGAAGGCCGGCATAGTGGAGCCGTAATGAGTAGATGCCGGACACGCGTTAGGGGTGTTGGTACTTAGGGTGGATAGGTTTTGCGGTTTCTTTTGGGTACCACGTACCAATTTGTGAATTGTTCAGTCTTTCATCGCTACATCGGCAGCTTGACTTGGCTTCATCTAGACGGTCAATAGTGTTGATGCAAGGGGGGATGCAGGGATCGGGGGGGAGGGGGTGTAATATCTACCAGCTTGTTTGGGGGAGTTAAAGCTGAACAATAGTGGCAGGAACCGCACCTCGTTCACCGTGAATCGGGTTCGTGGATAGCTCGTTTTTCCAGGTAAGTGTGGACGTGGATTTACACTAGGTGCTCTCGGAGCACTGGCACAGGGCGGCAGATTTTGGGGGCGGCAGATTTCGAAACATAAATTAAAATTTTTACAAATATTTTTGATAATGGGCTCAATTTTTGTTTCTGTACGAATCAAAATTTTGACGTTTGTGTTTAGAAATCAATAAGAACTAATAACTCAAAGTGAAAGTGTCTAAAACTATTTTATGTAAACTGTAGTACCCTTTTATTCTGTTAAGCTCTTTTCAGCAGCAGGGTTAGAACTCCTGGAGAACAATCATAGTAAATGACGAAATAAATCTTAGTAAAAATCATAATCCCGTAGTAGATTGTTTTAAAGTATATTTTTTCAAAATCCGCAGTCAACTAAAATTTGTATCTTTTACCTCTTAATAGTTTTTATTTGGTATTTTCACTATTAATCTTTTTTGCCAAAATTTTTATTACTTTTTAATTTAGAACACTCCCCTCTTAAAAGTCTATGGTATATTTTGAAATACATCGTAAAAATTTTCGTAGTATTAAAATTTCCGAAGTTACAGCTATGACAGCTATTCTGTTTTTCCCAAAAACAGTGATATCACTTTTCGATTTGTCTGTCGACGTGAAATGGAAAATATTAGGGAGTCCATGGCGATTACCAGAATAGCAAATATCCAACCGTGGGTTGTTTACTTCAAGTTGATTTGAATATTTTTTTGGACCCTCTTTCTTTACTTGACTACTGGATGCTCCGGAAAACTGTAAACATTTTCTTGGCTAGGTTTCCTTCAGTATATCTTGCGTGAAAAACACACAATTTTTCCAAAAATTTGAAGGCTTTAGTTATTCTTACTTAGCATTGCGTAACATATGTAGTCGGGAAACATATTATTCAACGGTCACTTAATTTTAGTGAACCTATACCGTCATATCGGGATCGGTGCATGCTTATAGACGTTAAATCACTTTCTAGTAGAAGGTCTATCCAATCCCTTATGTTTGCTTATGATATAATTAGCGATTCCATTGATTCCCAGGATCTCCTTGGGTTCATAGACTTCAATGCCCCTGGCAGAGTCTTAAGGTCTAGTTTACCCTTTCATGTAAATATGCAAAGATGTAATTATTATAATTTTGCCCCTTTGAATAGGGCCTTAACTGAGTACAATAAAATATTCTCTATTATTAATCTCGATTTCGCGATGCCTAGATCTTTATTTGTGTCAAAGGTCGTATCTCACTATCTTTAGTTTTTAATTTATATATGATATTTTTTTATTAGGTTTAAGTTCAAAATTGTAATCTAGTCTGTAAGGTTTATTGTAACCATAGACTCAAATAAATGAAATGAAAATGAAAACACAAATTTCATTAAGACATTTTTTAAATGACAGTTTTCATGCTATGCTCCGCTTAGTTGAGTATGAGTAACACGGCCTTAACTACTTACAGAATACCTATCACTCATTTTTCAAATCTAAGAAATCGTAGTAGATTATGAGTAAAGCGTAGTGGCGAAGTAGATTTCCATTTTTTCAAAAAAGTAGTAAACCCGCTACGATCGTAATAAAGTTCTAACCCTGGTCAGCATTGATCAGCTGTGATTTTATTAGAAATTAACTCTGAAGTTTTTATAATTTCAATCGATAATAATCCTTTTGGGTGAAATAGTTTCTTTATATTTTGAAAATATGAGTGATGCGCGCAAAAGATTAAGCAGTGCTGCATATAAAAAGCGAGCTTTGGACAAAACTAAGAAAGAAGTGGTAATTTTGAGCAAAACTCAAAAGCTACATCATTTTTTCATTAAGGTATGTTCCAATAATTTTGGTAATTTTTGCAGGGATTTTTTAGGGATTCAGTTACTTATATACAAATATTTCAGTTGTGAATTGCATACGTAAAATACATTTTTACTATATTTCATGAAGATAAAAGGGCGGCCCTGCATAATTGGATAAATATTATTTAGTGTTCAAATTGTTTAAAAGTTTTGAAAAAGTTATTTAAGTGAAGTGGATTAGTTATTATAGTGTGAAAATAGTGAAAAGTTAATTTCCTTAAGTTAAGGTTTTTGTATATGTGTCATGTGAGTGTTAGTGCAAATCGGTGAAATAAGTGAAAATTTTGTCAAAATAAAAGTACTTTTATATGTATATTGCATTAGTGACAAATAAATCTATGCAATTATGTATAAATGTACAAATATTTTGTGGTCATCGATTGGTGGTGGTGAGAGTGGAAAGTCATAACAGGAATACAGATCTCCAGTTACCTCGACAATCCGCCAAACATATTGCCAATTCAATAAGAATTTAATACTGAAAAGTTTTTGCAACGGCAAGACTTCTTAATATTTTTTGCGAAAAACTATACAAATTGTGTTTTTTGAAAAAATTAAAAAAAAAATGCCACTAAATAGGAAGTGCAGTGTTTTCGGTTGCGGTGTTAACTCAATTGGCGATATTCGCATATTTTCTGGCCCATCGGATCCTCAGCTCGCTTCCAAATGGAGGGAGAATATAAGGACCGAAAAGAAGGAGATTTGGGTTTGCAGCCAACACTTCGTCCCTGAAGCAATGGGATCTGGGCGCCTAAGGGAAAATGCCATTCCCACAATTAAAGTTTCCAAACCAATTACTTGGCTTTAAAACGAATGCTGTTACCACACTAGAATTAGGGTAAATATCAAAATACGTTCTCTCCCTACAAGTTTTATTTGTCGCCGAACACAATTCAGAAAAATTTTTATAAAATTTTTAAGCTCCTTTAACAGAGTCATTACCTAATCAATATTTGCGCAGAAATGGGAGAACCACATTATATATATATATGTGAAATGATAACTGGAGCTTTTGTGAACTTTTCGTTCAGTTGTTGTCAAAGGGTTAATGAAAACAAATTACTGACACATACGAATTATTTCACATACATGTTGTCAGCGGCTGGCTCACTGTTTCACTGTGACTTGAGTGAGCATAAAATTTTTTAAGTGAATAATAGTTAAAAGTGAAAAATCATTTTTTTAATGTTTTACGTAAACTCGCTGAAAATATTACTCGCTAACTTGCCGGCAGCTCCCAGCCCCTTGGGAAATTCTCTTCCCACCAATTTTCGCAATCAAATTGCTGCATATTTCTTTCTCACTCAATTTTGACGTTTACCACGTCTGCAAAGAATACAAATAGGAGAAAATAGAATGAGTTGGATTTTATGATTTGTTTTGAGTTTTTGTGAAGTTGAAATGGCGACATGATTTTGTACAAAAGGAATTTGCACGCATTTGTACAAAATCGATGCAAATTTATGAAAATTCCTAACATAATCAAATGAAAGTATACAAATGTGTGGGAAATATTAAATCAATTTTACTATTGATTTGGTAATAATTTAGGTAATTTTTTTTTGGTTTTTGGCTAATAACACTGGATCACAAATTCCAACTTTTTTTCTGCACCAGAGACGCCATAGTGAAATTCCTATGTAAAATCGCCTCCTAATTCCGAAAATCAAAGTTATTTTTACTTGAATGGTACCGTTTTTGAGATATTTACGATTTACCGTTATTTCAAAAAACAAAAAAGATGGCTCCACTTAATCGTGTATATCTCAAGAACAAACTGAGCTCTTCCAAGACGGTTTGAAAAATTTCAAAGCTTATAAAATTTACTATAATCAGTACATACAACACTTTTTGCTAGGTCCTGCAGATTCAAACATATTGAACAATCATTACGGATTTTTTAAATTTTTTTTGTAAAAATATAAAAAAATTTGTACTTTGCGAGGAAGCATCTCGAAAACTTTTTGTTTTTTTGCAGATATTTTTTCCCCCCTCTAAGCTCTGTTTTATTACAAAAAAAATAAGCTATCAGTGAACAAAATCGATGAACTAATACAAAAGTTATAAGCATTCAAGTAAATATATCCATTTAATACTTAAGTACCCTACAAATAATAGCATATGTACATATGGTTCTGTCTTAACTCTATGATCTTATTTTATAATTGAAAAAGTTATGTGTCTTGTTTTGACGCTTATTTAGATTAGGATCGGTTTCTCTTATGAGAAACCAACAGTAGTCGCCCATCATAGCGACATCGCAGAATCCTTGATACCGACTTTCAATCACTTTCATTTGCTGGTGAAACCTTTCGCCATGCTCGTCACTTTCGTCGCCAAGATTTTGCGGGAAAAAATTTAAGTGGGAGTGTAAGAAATGAATTTTTAAAGACATATTTACTCCTGAAAGAAAATAAAAAAGTAAATTAGATAAATACATAAGTGACACATTAGTATATAATTTTCTTAGGCTGGATTTATCTTTCAATTCAGAACAAATTTTTTGTTTATATTTTTCCCGTTCTTGTTTGTTCGGAACTGGACGATGAATTCAGATTTATGGCTATATATTCTCATGTAAATTTATGTAATATATAATTTATTATAATATGTTTTTTTATTTACCCATTTCCGCATAGTTTTTGATTAAGTCGTTCACTATCATCTCGTAGTTAGGACTTTTGTGTTTGCCTAAAAAAGAAGTAACGACCTTTTCAAAAGAATCCCACGCTGCTGCCTCCACTGGTGACAATAGTTCTTTGAAATGGTTATTGGTCATCATTTTCCTTATTTGCGGTCCCACAAAAATCCCTTCCTTTATTTTTGCTTCTGAAATCTCTGGGAAGATTGTCTTCAAATGATGAAAAGCTTCGCCTTCTTTGTCCAAAGCCTTCACAAAATTTTTTATAAGGCCGAGCTTGATGTGGAGCGGAGGTAGAATTATTTTTTCCTTCTTTATAAGTGGAGAGTATTTTATGTTATCTACCCCAACTTGAAACTCGATTCGTTCTGGCCAATCCTTTATGATGTAGTGGTCTTGACGAGCTCGGCTATCCCATTTGCATAGAAAGCAACAGTATTTTGTGTATCCACTTTGTAGACCACATAGCATTCCAACGACTTTAAGATCGGCACATATTTTCCAATCATGTTCTTCGTATTTGATTAACTTGAGCAATTTTTGCATTATCTCATATGTTTCCTTCGTATTTACTGCATGCGCGATTGGGATAGATGGCTTTTGGTTGCCAATATGCAATAATACGGCCTTTAAACTTAATTTATTGCCGTCTATGAACAATCGCCACTCTTTTGAATCATATGGTTCACCAAATTGTTTGAATAGACCAGCAATGTCTTTGCAGTAACAAACACTGTCCTCCTTCGTATAGTACTTGGAAAATTCTTCGTGACGAGTTCTATAATATGTTACCTTAACATCGGATGAAACAAATTTAAATTGTTGCATTCGAGAGGCGTGTAGTTCGGCCTTTTCCTTTGACAATTCCAAATCCCTTATCCAATCATTGGGTTGTGCTTGTGACAAGGAATTTCTTTCGTTTTCCGTTTGAAATTCAGTACAACATGATGCCGCGTAATCAGATACTACTGTTGACAATGAAACTGGAGCCGGAACTAAAGTTAAATTTGATTCTGGCAATGTCGCTTCTGTTGAAATTAGTTCTGGTAATGACACTGTAGATACGCTCGCATAGGTTACTTTTCTGGACTTTCCAACCCCAAGTACTTTTGTAGTACAAATATAGCAGTCCGTTGAATGGCAAGTTGGTTCCCTCCACTTCATTGGTGTAATAAATTTCACACGTCGCCTAAATAGATAGTTTCAGGAATTAGTCAGCTATGCATTAAAAGGGAACAAATTCCTAATTTTTACAACGTACCTTTTTGTTCCGGTTTCCGAAGAAATCAATTCGACTCGGCATGTGGTGCACACAGTGTTCGGTGTCCATGGTTTTTCATTGTTTTTAGGCTCAATTCCAAAACACTTATAGTATGTAACTTTCAAAGGATTTGAAAACACACGTCTCATACTTTTAACAATAAATTGACCGCAGATGAAACAGAACATATCTGGATCATTTGTACACTCAAACTCTCGCGCCCTTTTATTCATTTTTTATTTTAAGTAAATGACGGGTTATAAACTGCAATTATAAACTGAACAGTATCCGGCGAGCCTTGCAGATATTATGAAGGAACAAGGCGCATGTACTCTTATTTATACTTAGATCCAGTAAAAATTCAAGCCTACCTAAACAAAAAGGTTCCCTAGTTCTACAAAGAAAACACTACCTGCCTCAAAAATATGCTCTTGTTTAAAATGTACCTAGGTTTGAGAAAACGACACTAACAGCTTTTTGTATCTAATAACTTTTCGAAAATCTACCTGCTAACTAACTGATATACGAATACTAACACATATGTACCAGTAGGGTACTTAAGCATTAAATGGATATATTTACTTGAATGCTTATAACTTTTGTATTAGTTCATCGATTTTGTTCACTGATAGCTTATTTTTTTTGTAATAAAACAGAGCTTAGAGGGGGGAAAAAATATCTGCAAAAAAACAAAAAGTTTTCGAGATGCTTCCTCGCAAAGCACAAATTTTTTTATATTTTTACAAAAAAAAATTTAAAAAATCCGTAATGATTGTTCAATATGTTTGAATCTGCAGGACCTAGCAAAAAGTGTTGTATGTACTGATTATAGTAAATTTTATAGGCTTTGAAATTTTTCAAACCGTTTTGGCAGAGCTCAGTTTGTTCTTGAGATATACACGATTAAGTGGAGCCATCTTTTTTGTTTTTTGAAATAACGGTAAATCGTAAATATCTCAAAAACGGTACCATTCAAGTAAAAATAACCTTGGTTTTCGGAATTAGGAGGTGATTTTACATAGGAATTTCACTATGGCGTCTCTGGTGCATTTTGGCTGTAAACCAGTGTAACTTTCAAATTACTGAAAATAATGGGAGAGTGTTTTGCCGACGGTAAATACACAAAATATCTATTGTGTATGGATATCAATTAAAAGTTTTACCTTTGTTACAATTACTGCAATTACCTAATAATAATTGTTAGTTAAATTGAAATGCTTATTAATTATCATACCAAAAATGCCCTTGGCCACCTCATACAAGGTGGCGCAAAAGTAATCCTCCTATCAGAAAATGCTATAAATTTTGCGATTGGCCCCTAAAGTCAGTTCTGTTTTGACATTTGTGTAGTAAACACATGCGAAATACACGTTAATAAACAATGTTACGCTACACTGCTCCAGAACGCGGAATATTGCTGACTATTTATTTGACCAATAATCGGTCGGGGCCAAACGGTTACTGTGAGTGGTGAGCGCTACAGAGCAATGATCAACGAGTTCTTTTTGCCGCAACTTGATGAATTGGGATTGGAAAACATGTGGTTCCAACAAGACGGTGCAACAGCACACACTGCACGTGACACAACCGATATGCTGAACATCGGAAGCTTACTTTTGCGCCACCTTGTAGATAAATCAAATATATGTATATAAATATTTATATTACGATAAGTCAACAATATATTACAATAAATAAATATCGAATTACTATTCAAAGATTTCTTTCGAAATCCTCTGGAGCAAAATGCACTTCATATAGGCATGCATATTCTTAGTTGACTTCGTCCTGTCTTCTACAAAAATTAAGCCATTATTTGCAAACGCTATGTCCTTCGGAAAGTGGAAAAATGTCCATTTATTTTCACCTTTTTTACTCTGGTTATTACCATAGTATTCCACCGCCACGGCTACCACGCCAAGCGTCACAACTACTGCCACTACAGTTACCACCACGAGCCACCATTCTGAAGTGACAGGTTGTACAGCGGCTCAGTCATACCGGCAGCCTCTCCGCACATCAGCATCACCATCAAGCCCCAATTGCGAAGTGCCAGCGTCACCTAAAGTATCGGCGCTATTCCGCCGCCACCACTACAGCGAACACAACATACCACGGCGCCACGGCCACCGTGACCACTAGAGCGAGCTGCTATCATCACAACAAGCCAACACAAAGAAGGCCACAAGACGAATCAGGCAGCAGCGGACCAGACCAGGTTTTTAGCATAAGTCAGGGGCGGTTGGCTAATGCCGTTCGGCAACGTGTAATTGTATATATATCAAAGGGGCAAACGCCATTACGTATTCTTTAGTTAAGAAAAGAGAGATTTGGTTAGTGATTGGGCGTCAGTGTGCGATAGGCACAGCTGGAAGATAGTGTGCAGCACAGCTGGACAAAAGTTTAAGTTTAGGGCTGCTCATGTGTAAGCTTTGCTGAAGTTGATGAAATTTGATTAGACAGCGGCGTCGTCTCACACCCTCCCACTATTAGGACTAGGGTTTATGATGTTTTTTTGTAGGGTGCGGCTGACATGCCCCGGGTCCCAAGATCCACCCCGAAGTCCGGCGAGCTAGCTCGTGCTTAAACAAGCATACCTGCAGGGGCTACGGGGAATGCAACGTGAGGGCGAGAGGGGCGCAGGGCAAGACTTCAGCTCCCCCCGAAGGCCGGCATAGTGGAGCCGTAATGAGTAGATGCCGGACACGCGTTAGGGGTGTTGGTACTTAGGGTGGATAGGTTTTGCGGTTTCTTTTGGGTACCACGTACCAATTTGTGAATTGTTCAATCTTTCATCGCTACATCGGCAGCTTGACTTGGCTTCATCTAGACGGTCAATAGTGTTGATGCAAGGGGGATGCAGGGATCGGGGGGGTGTAATATCTACCAGCTTGTTTGGGGGAGTTAAAGCTGAACAATAGTGGCAGGAACCGCACCTCGTTCACCGTGAATCGGGTTCGTGGATAGCTCGTTTTTCCAGGTAAGTGTGGACGTGGATTTACACTAGGTGCTCTCGGAGCACTGGCACAGGGCGGCAGATTTCGAAACATAAATTAAAATTTTTACAAATATTTTTGATAATGGGCTCAATTTTTGTTTCTGTACGAATCAAAATTTTGACGTTTGTGTTTAGAAATCAATTAGAACTAATAACTCAAAGTGAAAGTGTCTAAAACTATTTTATGTAAACTGTAGTACCCTTTTATTCTGTTAATCTCTTTTCAGCAGCAGGGTTAGAACTCCTGGAGAACAATCATAGTAAATGACGAAATAAATCTTAGTAAAAATCATAATCCCGTAGTAGATTGTTTTAAAGTATATTTTTTCAAAATCCGCAGTCAACTAAAATTTGTATCTTTTACCTCTTAATAGTTTTTATTTGGTATTTTCACTATTAATCTTTTTTGCCAAAATTTTTATTACTTTTTAATTTAGAACACTCCCCTCTTAAAAAAAAAGTTGCAAAAAGATATAAAAAAACTGCAACAAACCGCCCTCTTACCTCAGCCTGCAGCAACAGAAAGCGCCATTATATTTTCAAAGATGATAATCGGTGCAAAAGATGCTCGCTACACAATAGATGAGAAAAACTTTGCTCAAAATGTTAGGTACATTTCCTCTAAGGCGTACAGGTACATAAAGGATGACCTGGGTTTCCGGTTGCCCAGCGAAAGTAAGCTCTTAAGAGAGCGCCCGATTCGGTTCGTACGTCCAGGCATTGATGAGAAGGTCATAGAAAACATAAAAGCTATGATTGCGCCAATGCCAGAAACCCAGCACATATGCCAAATCATGTGGGATGAGGTTTCAATAAAGAATGATCTGACGTACAACAAGACTGTTGATGCCATTGACGGTTTTGTTGACAGTGGCGAAGGCTATCGACAAGCCATTATTGGTGGCAAATGTATCTTCTTCATGGTAAAAGGCATATGCAATAAATGAAAGTGTGTAGTGCACAGATGATATTATCGACTTCCTATGGAAAAACGTCGCTGTCGCTAGCAGTTTGTTGTCAAATCTGCGTTATGTGACTAAGGCTGCCAGAACCGAACCGTTTTCAAAAAGTTAAAGCTAATTACATAAAATACCATCCACTCATATAGAGGCAGAAACATACACTTCCTTTTTGATTAATGTCATTTAATTAAAAATGTGAGAAATAACTTCTTAAACAACAATGATGTTGCAACACGAGATGGTCCTGTTACGAACGAAGCGTAGACGAGTGAATTCTCGATTGTAAAGCTTTCTTTATTCTGTATGTTCTTATATTTATAACTTAAAGCTAATAAGTAATGCATGGTCATGACTAATACCATGATTGGTGTGAATGGACAAGGGTAATCCGAGTGCACATACGCTGACCGTTAATTAGGTCAGTAAATAGGTATTTAATATCAACATACCGAAAGTGCATTGCACTGACAATGAGTTGAGCAATGTGAGATGGTTTAGAGTTAAATGACTCAGGCAATATTGTTATATTGCGAAAGTGCAATTGTGCTGAAAACCGTTGTCCATTACACCTTCCCTTTTTGGGGGAAAAAAAAGAGAAAACAAAGAGACAAATATTTATATTTTTCTCTTTGTTTTTTTTCTTTTTTTTTTTATTGTGTTTGTTTAATACACATAATAGTTTGTCTATTTAATAAAATAATACCGCCGGCCGGTGGTATTCGTTTTAACGTGCTAACTTATAAAGCATATGATTAAATTTGTACATAAATATGTTTCTTATTTACTTATGCTTTTTTTAGTCTATTTTTGTGTACAATTTTTTCTTTTGAATTAACATTAATTTTGCAGTTTCCTAAGCAATCAGTTTCAAGCACTTTATAAGGACCTTTGTAAATCTTGTCTAATTTGTGGTTAGCTTCATTTTTCAAGTATACCATATCGTTTTCCTTAATAATTTGTGGTTTTGATTTCCGGTCATACCTTTCTTTTGTTTTTTCTTTTGCTACTTCTAACAATTCTGATGCTCGCTTTTGGGCTGTTTGCAATTTAAATTTTAGTTCGTATTTGTAGTTATCAATATTATATATGGGATCAACTTTCCCGGTCAACATAAAGTCATACGGGGCAGCAATTTTCCCGTATACCAATTCAAACGGAGTGTAACCATGAGTGGTTGATGGAGTTGTATTGTAGCAGTATGTAAAGTACTTAAGCCAGAGGTCCCAGTCCAGTTTGTCTCCTGATATGTAAGCCCTGATATATTCGTTTAAAGTTCTGTGTGATCGCTCAACTACACCTAACGTCTGGTGATGGTATGGTGTAGAAGTTTTATTTTTTATATTTAATAGTTTACAGATTTCGTTAAATGTTTAATTTTTATATTCTGTGCCCATATCTGTTAAAATTTCTTGTAAAGGTCCATGAACCAATATGCAGTTTTCTACTATTGATTTGGCTACTATGAGGGCAGATTTATTTGGAATTGCGATGGTAATAGGGAATTTTGTTAATTCGCAGGTTATAGTTAAAGCATATTCATTTCCGTGAAATGATTTAGGGAAGGGGCCTATTGTGTCAATTTGCACGACATCAAAAGCTCTAGCTGGCGTGTTAGTTTTTATAACAGGTTCAATATGGTTTTTGCCATATTTATTTTCTTTGCATTTCTCACATTTTCGGATATAGGCCTTCACGTCTGAAGTCATGTTCTTCCAAAAATATGTTCGTCGGAGTTTTGATAAGAATCGTGTGAATCCCGGATGGCCTCCGAATACGGGATCGTCGTGATATCTTTTTAATATTTCAAGTTTTTGTGTGGGCGAAGTGATTTCGATTATTTTCGGTGTTATAGCTATCGTTACCGTTTTCAAAATTTTGTTGCCTATATTTTTAAATTCCTCAATGTCGACATATCTAAATAAATTATCGTTGATCGCGATCTTCATGCTTTTAAAGTTTTTATTGCCAACTATTTTTTCAAGTTTGGGAAATAATTGCGCTAGTTCAATCTTCCCATAAGCAATAAATTCTTTAGCAGATATTTCATATATTTTCCTTTTTCCATGGAATAGTGTTAAATGCGAGGATTCGAGTAATTTTGTATATCTATTTTTATTTACGGTGCACCTGTTCATAATTAATTTAAGGCACGGTAACTTTTTCACTTCGTGTGTCGTAATTGTGTTGTAAACTTTTTCCTTTAAGTTGGTAGTCGTGTGTGTTGTCCTGTCTTCTGTATTCGGAAATGCAATTTTGGTTTTCGACCGCGTTGATACTTGTCGGATGGTCGAATTTGCTTCCGTAATTCCTTTGATATGTCCAAAATCAATGCGAGATAAGGCGTCTGCACCACAATTATCTCTTCCTTTGATGTACTCGACCTCGAAATCAAATTCTTCAAGGTCAAGTCTCATTCTGGTGAGTTTGGACGATGGGTTCTTCATGGCAAAAAGATAGGTAAGTGGTTTATGGTCACTTTTGATCCGAAATTTCGTACCATAAATATAGGGTCTGAAAAAGTTGATTGCCCAGTGTATGGCCGCTAGTTCTTGTTCTATTGTTGACTTATTACTTTCGCCCTTTGTAAAGGCTCGTGATGCATAAGCAACTGGTAATTGCATTCCATTGTATTCCTGGCTTAATATGGCACCACAGGCTTCCTTGCCAGCGTCAGTGGTGATGTAAAATATTTTTTTAAAATCTGGGTACTGGAGCAAGGGCGGTTTTAGGAGTGAGCTTTTCGGATACTGGAATGCTTCGTCGCATTCTTTGGACCAAATGAAAACAGTATTTTTTCTTGTTAGCTTTGAGATGTGTGTTGAATAGTGAGCAAAATTTTTAATGAAGATTCTATAATAATTACAAAAGGCAACGAACCGTCTTGCCTCATCGGCATTTTTCGGCGTTGGGTAATTTTTTATTGCCTCATGTTTTGTTTCATCGGGCAATATACCGTTTGCAGTGCATTTATGCCCGAGGTAAGTTACTTCATGGCGGAAGAATGTACACTTATCTGGGTGTAGCTTTAGAGTACATTTTCTGCAAATGTCAAAGACATTTTTTAAGTTATCAAGCATATGTTTTTCTGAACAACCGATGACGACTAAGTCGTCCATGTAGAGAAACACTTGAGACGGTGACAGTCCTGAAAAAGCCAATGACATCATACGCTGAAATGAATTCGGAGCTATTTTCAGGCCAAAGGGCAACCTTTTGAATCTGAATGAGCCCTGGCTTGTTGAAAACGACGTAATATCCCTCGAATCCTTGTCCAACTCGATCTGATGGAATCCAGACATGAGATCTAGGCATGAGAAGTATTTCGCTCGTCCTAGTTGGTCTAAGATATCGTCAATCCGAGGCAGTGGATATTTGTCAGCTACTAACTTTTTATTTATTTGTCTATAGTCAATGACCAATCTCCATCGTTTTTCAGAGGAGTTTGGTAGAGATTTTTTAGGCACTAGTAAAATTGGACTATTGTACTCTGATGCAGATGGCTCTACTATATCATCCTTGATTAACTTGTCTACTTGCCTTATTATTTCTCCTTTCTGTGAGTGTGGTATCCTATAATTTTTTATGTAGACTGGCGTTGCATCTTTCAATTTCAGTTTTTGTTTATAAAAGTTGTTTGAAGTTATTTTATCCGAGTCTAATGCAAATATATCCGTGTATTCCTGGCATAGGCTTTTTAGTTTGTCTTTAACGAATTCTGGAAAATTTTTAATGAGTCTCCTTAACACTTCGGTTCTGTGGTTCGGAGCTCTTAAAATATTATTTTCGACTATATGATAGTTGGATAGACTTTCCGACTTTAAATTTAAGCTTCTTATTGATACCTCTTTATTGGTCGTATTTATGAGCCTTACGAATGCGCTTTTTGTTGATATTAGGGTATTTGCAATGAAAATGCCTTTTTGAATTTCTTGATTTGGTATGACTAAGCTATCCTCGTTAGAGTTTATTTGTATTTCTCTGACGACTTCTTATCTTGCTGGCAAGGAAAAAATGTGATTTGGGGTACTGTATGATATATTAACAAAATTTTTTTTTTCATTAATTGGCTGTACTATGAGCCAATTTGTTTTACTAGTGTAATCTAGTACGCAATTATACTTTTTCATAAAGTCTAATCCCAGTATCCCGTCGCAGGGTACAGGAAAGCTTTGATCTACTACTTGAAAGTTATGATTGAGCCAATAATTATCTATAATGAGGTCACCGTTGACGCTTCCCTTAGACGTTATTGTGCCTTCTCCTACCCCTTTGATAGATGTGGTCAGGTTAGTGTTAATTTCAGTATTTTTCCTTATGACGTCATCCTTAATTATAGAGATGTCCGCTCCTGTGTCTATTAAAAAGGTTTGTTTATTTATTGTAAATGAAGTCGAGAAACAAGCGAAGCTGCTCATATTCAGGGACAAATAAAAAATTCCGTTTGCCCCTATATCTGAGTGTGATCCCCCTGCGTAGCGGGCAGGGGGGCGTCTGAGTTTCCCGACTCATGTGAGGTAACTCGTATTTGTCCCCTTTGGTTGGGTATATTTCGGTGGCCATTATTGTTATAACCCCGGTTGCGCTGGTTGTTACTATAACGGACCCTGTCTTCATTATAACTGCCTCCACGGTTACTGTTGTAGTTATAACGGCCGCGGCCACGTCCTTGGCCACGATTTTGACCTTGGGGAGAACTGAAGTTATTGTGGTAGAATATAATGTTACTAGTGGGGGAGTCTGTGCTTGCGCCGATAAATTTCGCGATAGCCTCGTTTCTGTTAGTGAACTGGCCACTTTCCATTATTAATTTTATTTTATCGTAATTGGAGTTTCTAGATAGCGCTTTTACTGTTACTTGGGTAGTATATTTCTGGGCTAGTTCGCCACTGAGCCCCTCAGAAATATACGCTCCCTCAAGCTTAGTGCAAAGGGTATTTATTTCGTCGACGAATTGGTTTGCCGTTTTGTTGCCTTGTTTTATATTTAAAATTTTGGCAGTTATTAATTCAGTCGACTCCCCTTTCACCGCGGATTTCAGTTTATCGATAATTTTGGCAAAGTGTGTCCTCGTTAGTTATTAATTGCCGTGCGCCGCCAGCCAATTTAGTCTTGACTAGTTGCACAGCCACTGCTTCATGCTCATCTTTGAAAGTATCAACGAGATTTATAGCATCAATGAATCTGTTCAAATTTTCTGGCTTTCCATCGAATTCGGGCAAAATTTTTGCTCCCAAACTTAAAACCGTGGAAGCCATTATATTGACTTTTCGCTTCTTTCCAATATCTTCCGTTTCTTTATCTTCTCCTTCACCTTCGTCTGCCTCACTTTCCTCTGTTTCCTCAATATTGCTGTCAACTTCACATCTCAGTGTAAGGGGGATTTTAATGTTAATATTATGCCGTTGAAAGGCTTTTAAGAGTTGGTCCCTTAGTTTTAGAAATATCTGGTCTGCTGATTCTCTGTGTTGGGATGTGTACCTATCGTAATGCCTATGTAGTATAGCTCTAACCTTGTTAAATTTCTCTATTAAAATTTTTGTATGCTTTTCCCTGGTTTCCACTTTAATAGTCCTGTTTTGTGTCATACATTTGTATGAAAGTCTAAACTCCTGGGTTGGTGGTTTAATTTCGTTCAAAATCTCTTCCCATTGCATACTAATTATTGTCCGTGACTTTTTCTTTAACTAGTGTTGCTACATTATTTTGTTGTATTTATTAGCATTGGAATTTACTATTTTCTTTTGTTATAGTTTACTTAAAAGTAAAGAACATACTTAATTAAAAAAATTATCTATTAAGGTGTTGGTACGATCTCACCCCACTGTGCTGCTGTTGTTAGTGTCGTTGGTTGCCGGACTCAGATGATTGATGTATTCCTTGTATTAACCTCTGTACCTAACGGCATGGGCTTCTTGCACCGTTAGGTCGTAATTTACTTATTGTGTTCAAAGAATAGTATTATCCTCTGTACCCAACGGCATGGGCTTCTTGCACCGTTAGGTCGTAATATTTGTGTTGTATGGGGATCACTGTGCGGTGGTTAGGAAGACTAAGTCACTTCACTTCACCTTTATGTGACTTGTTAGACTTGTTCTGCCCTGTTTCGAACGTCCCTTTTTATTTTATTCACGTAGCACTTAATTAGTACGTACACCATAGTCAATATTGCCATTATCAATAATAGTTCAGTGGCGCTGACTTGCTCTATATTATAATTTGTTTTATTTTTACTTGTTTGTACATCTTCGTCGTATTTAACGATTTTTGTTTTTCACTACCGTAAGCACTCCTGGCAGGATCGCCATGTTACGAACGAAGCGTAGACGAGTGAATTCTCGATTGTAAAGCTTTCTTTATTCTGTATGTTCTTATATTTATAACTTAAAGCTAATAAGTAATGCATGGTCATGACTAATACCATGATTGGTGTGAATGGACAAGGGTAATCCGAGTGCACATACGCTGACCGTTAATTAGGTCAGTAAATAGGTATTTAATATCAACATACCGAAAGTGCATTGCACTGACAATGAGTTGAGCAATGTGAGATGGTTTAGAGGTAAATGACTCAGGCAATATTGTTATATTGCGAAAGTGCAATTGTGCTGAAAACCGTTGTCCATTACAGTCCAGCGAATAAGATAGTCGTGGAAAGGCTCTTCGACCTGAATCAAGAAAATGAAAGCTACAAAATATGCCCAAAGCTGACTGAAGCCCACATACACCCAAACAACTTTGAAAAAATTAGTGTATCGAGGGCAACGCAGCTCCTAAGTCATTCCGTTTATGTCGGCTTGAAAATGATTGAAGAGCTAAAACTGTTTGGACAAGAGGCTGCAGTTTCAGCATATGTCAAGCCCACACAAATCTTTGTAAAGCAGATGAATGATTTGTTTGATGAGCTTGACAGCAAAAATCTGTATGACAAAAACCCTTTAAAAAAACCATGGGAAAGGGGATGTTCTGACAAAAAAGAAAGGGTAGAAGATCATATAAATTATTTGGAAAGCGTTAAGTTCCGAAACCCCAATGCTGTTCATTGCATTAAGAGCTATATTATGACCATACGCTCAATGATGAGATTGGCTGAAGACATTCTCAACGTCTACCTCACCCTTAACTTTAAAATGTTTGGTAAACTGAACCAAGACGCCCTTGAAATTTTATTTTATAAAGAAGGGCTAGTCAGGGCATAAATATGCATCCAACTGCGCATGATATGCAGTACATTGTTGCCAGGCTGGTGTCCATGCATATTTTGCGACAGCATTTCGAAGGCAAGGGAACGACGACGTGTTCCTCGATTGGATCACAGGAACAGTCGCCGATCTAGCGGATGCCCTGACAAAGTCGCAGCAGCCGAAGAAAAACTTGATGATGCGAATACGTCTAACTTATTTGATCCAGACGAACTGAGCGAAGTCTTCGGAGACGATGAGCTTGGACAGAAACTATACGAACACGTAATACATCCAACCACTGACGCTGACGAAGAAAGTATTGACGATGACGGGGAAAGAATTGAAGATGACGTACCGACTATTGACGACGCCGAGGTAAGAGAAGAACGTTCTCTTTAAAACAGCGAAGAAGTGCGTAGGCAATATTCCTGATTTATTAACCCCTCAGACAGCTTTTTCGAAATAAGTAAGTCTCATATGAAATGGTATGAGTAGTTTTTCAGAGTTTGCGCTCCCAAACCAAATGTAAAAGCTCGGATAATGGAGTATATAAAAAAAAAAGCAATGCAACGTACCCAGAATAGTTTGGAGACTGTGCGGATCATTGAATAAAACTCCTTGACTTTATGGTGACCGTACTGTTGTATAAAAATGCCAAATAGATGGTCAAGGCGGACGAACGCCTGCCAAGACAGAAAAGATACGAGGCCAAACAGAAGAAACTTGATATAAAAGCAAAAAAAAAAAAGAAATAAATGGCATGAAAAATCCCAAATGCTTAAGCGGAAGTAGGTAAAGTTGATAATGTTTATTAATATTTTTTAACATGTATATAAATCTATTTCATTTCAGCTTCTCTTTTTCAATTGAGGTTAAATGGGAGGTTAGTTTTAATAGGTAGACCTTCAGGAGGAGAAAGGAGCCCTACACTCGGGTCCCCTACACGAGGGCTTAAAACCCGGTCAGTGCATAAAGCATTTCTCCCTTCCATGCACAAAAAAAAAAAAAAAATCCTTCCGAGGATATTGAAAATATATAATATTTAAAGAAACTTGTTTAAAATTAAAAAATTTATTGTATACACTTCATTTAATGGGCAAAGGGGTAAGTATCTATAATGAATATCACTAAATATGTGAAATAAGATTACACCTAGTATAGTTATGTCCTTTGACCATAAAAAATATCAAAGAAAATTCGCACACATCCTACAAATGTACGTATAAATGTTTGTTTGCACTTCCATACAAAAGAAAACTATAAAATACTTTTCACGTCAGCACATTTCAATTCAGTCAGCACTATAATCAACCAAAAGCGACAAACATAACATATGCCCGCAAATATATTTCCGCGCACATACACACATTTCTACTAGCACATCGACAAGTGCTTCCGAACAACGCGCTACCCCTTCAAACTCTATGCTGCCTAAAAGCTAAAAACTTGTAAAAAATTACAATCAACCATCCTCACTTTGCGCGCAGTGAAATCTATGCCGAAAATCGACCATCACAAATGCACCAACAACAACTTTGTCCAAAGTCCCAAATCTTTTAACTTTGCTAAAAATACAAATATGAGAATATTTTATTCTGATGAAGTTCAGATTAAATGTGACAACATAGCTTCCTCACAATGATGAAATATCACAACATACCTTTTTCACAAATCGAAAAAACTTAAAATCTGACAAAAATCCTCATTTCCAATTTCAATTGATATTAGGGTTATTCACTGCCCTGGTAAAGTTCGCTTCAACCTTGCATATTTCCGTAAAATTGTTTATTAAGGAACTATTTAGGTACTTTTGTAAATGACTGACGCTGTATAGTGGATACTATGCTGACCCATTATATCGTAGGTTCCAGGTTCATTTACCAGAACATCTAACAAGAAAACATTTATGATAAAACCCCAGAAATTCTAATATAATACATGTAATTTATTATTATATACATACATGATTATATTAAAAATTGTATGAAAAACTTGACAAGCTATTAAAGTCCCAATCATTTATAAAAGAAATGACTAGAAAAACTTTTCCTTAAACATTTATTTTGAAATAAGACACATGAATGTCGACAAAAAATCATCAAAGTACCAAATTGCGCAATTTATGCTTTTTACTTTAATTTTACATTTTTGCATGAGAAACCTCAAAGGAAGATCTCCGTGGAAGAGCAGCTATAAATGTTTCCACTTGGACACAATCTAACAATTTTACCCTTTTCAGGCCCCACTATCCATAGACAAGCTGTATTAAGTTTTTCTTATTTTTTGCGTAATATGCATTTTTGGTGCGACTTTTGATACTACTACTATTATGTAGGTATATATTTGGTAAAGACGAAGAATGAAGTGCATGTGCATAAATTTCACTTTTATTCATATGCTACGAAATTCAACAAAAAACCAATTACAACTAAGCAAATAAATATGTATGTATGTGTGTGTGTTCCTGAAAATTCAAAATTTCAAAGTATGCTGTGTAGTTTTTGTTTCTTTTTGCGTGCAACACAAAATGAAATGTTATTCAATTTGATTGCCACAGACTATTAAAATTTTTAGTGTTACATACTTGAAAAGTTTGCCATTTGAGGTACGTACTATTATTTACTTTAGTTCATTATTATTTAATTTAGTTCAGGAAGAAAAGAGTAGTTATGCATATTTAATGAAAATGTGGGTTACGGTGCATATAGTGTAAAATGGACAAGTGGTTGATAAGGCGGCCGAAAGTTTCCAACGAGGAAAATTGTGAAAAAATTGATAACCAAGAAGCTTCTACAAGCTGCAGAAACGATAACGAAAAAAATAAATGTATTTCATCAACGCGAGATGTCAAACCAGTCGTCAATTTGGGTAAGATCATGTTATCAGGAATAAACTCTTAAATCGTAGGTGTCCCGATTTCCTGTGACACTTTCGTGGCAAAAACAATGATTAATTTTGATAATTTTGAAGATCTGGCTGTTTTGTTGAAAGAAATGTAAGAAAATAGTGAATCACAGTTTAAAAAAGTTTTTGTTGATGCCAAAGAAATAACCAAATCTATCGGAGAGAAAATTGAAGTTCCTAGGATTGTGAGTCGTCAAAAAAAAACCGAGAAAACTACGAAAACAGCTCAGCAGAAGAATATTTTCGCAGATCAATATTCATCCCGTTCATCGATCACTTCATATCTTCAGTGTCTAACAGATTCGTCAAGCGCAAAAAGACATTGTCAATTATTGAAAATGTCATTTCTGATAAATTGACCAGAAAAGAAGGTGAAAACGTTCCCGAAACTGTCGAAATATTAATGGATCAGTGGCCAGCAATTACTAGAACAGCGGTATCCGTTGTAAAAAATGAAGTCCTACTATGGAGACAACGTTGGGTTGCAGCAGAAGATCGCCCAAAGACATTCATCGACGCATTAAATCTTTGTAACGAAGCACTTTTTCCAAACGTGTTCAAGTTTTTGAAGATTGGAGCCACGTTAGCTGTAACCATTGCCAGCGGTAAACGAAGTTTTTCAACATTGAGGTGTTTGAAAAATTTGATAAGGAATTCAACCGGAGAAGATAGGCTGAATGGACTTGCTCTAATGAGTATTAATAGAAATATTAATATCGCAGTGGAGGAAGTTATTGACCGATTTGCTCAAAAACAGAGGAAAATCAATTTGTAATTTCTCTCATTTGCCTTTTTACTATTAATTATTTTTAATATTAGTTATTACAATAATCAAGAAATGGATCACTGAATCAATACAATGTGATAACTATTTCTGTCCAGTCACATTATTCTATACAATAAGTACTTATCATCAATTAACAAAATTTTTATTTTATATATAAATGTACTCGTATATGACAAATCCCACGGACAACCAAAATGAAAATGCTGTAATTTTGTTCCCATATTAATTTTTTTTATATACACATATGAAAAGTTATAAAGTAATACAATTTAATTTATCGCAGGTAAAAAGCTTTTGCAATATATTATTTTTTGTACAAGGGCATTTGCCGTCGGTAAAACGCCTAGCCGCCAAATAATATGCAAAACGTCCAACTTGCCAAAAACTCAAATAATATATTATATATAATAATTCCCAACGGATAACCCACTATCCCGCCCAACCAACACGAGGGGCGCATCCGCATAACGCACGGCTTTTTTTTTTATATATATATATATTGCCGAGTCGTTGCAAGGCAGGAGTTTGTTAAGTGTCGAAATGTAAAACTGCTCAGCTACAGAGGGAAACTCATCAGCTAATTACCACAAAAAATTAAAACTTATGAATAATGTATTAAGAGAAGAAAGAATCAGTTAGATTGTAAAGAGTAAATTCATAAAGTTCTTATGGGTTAAGCGAGGATAGTATCGATTTTTTAATGCTAAAAAGCGAGTCAGAAATATCAAATGTACTGGAGTGAGTGTTATAATTGTCACACAAACATCGGAAAGGCTCATTTAATTCAAAATTAGTCCTACACAGTTTCAAAAAAATTGGTTTAAAATGTCTTGATGGCCGAAAAGGAATGTTAAAGTTTACTTCTTTCAACAAAAATGGGCTAGAGACCAACCCGTTTAATAATTTAATCATAAATATTGTTCTCTACGACTAGCAAGGGTAGGAAGGTTAATAAGTTTCAAGCGATTAGTATAGGGAGGCAAATTGTACAGGGAATCCCATGAAAGATCTCTTAAAGCGAAAAGTAAAAATTGTTTTTGAACCGATTCTAGCCGATCAACGTGGACCTGGTAGCTCGGATTCCAAATAATTGAGCCATATTCTAATATAGGTCTTACTAATGTTGTAAAAAGGGATTTAGTTACGTACGGATCACTTAATTCTTTCGACCATCGCTTAACGAATGATAAAACACCCCTAGATTTATTGACAGTTGCATTAATATGGAGATTGAAGCTAAGTTTACAATCCATCGTAAATCGTCCATAAAATCATACACTTGTTCAAGACTATGATTGTTGATTATGTAGGAAGCTGGTTGTGTATTTCTGCGCGAAAAACACATATAAAGGGTGTTTTTTTTAGGGGTATAGAACTTTGAATTGAAATAAAACACAAGAAAATCGTTTTAAGGTCCATCAATTTGGCTTTATTGGAAGGATAATTTTATGCCACTAATGTTTAAATATGACTTCGGGCATGTGGCCGCCGCGGCTGGCTCGAATAAAGCCAATTCTACAGGTCCAATTTTCAACCACTTTTTCGAGCATATGGGGCCGTATGTCGGCAATAACGCCACGAATGTTGGTTCCAATTCCCCTAACGTTTCTGGTTTGTTGGTGTAGACGAGCGACTTCACATATCCCCAAAGAAAATAATCCAATGGTGTCAAATCACACGACCTTGGTGGCCAATTGACAGGTCCATGCCGCGAAATTATGCGCTCATCGAATGTTTCCTTCAATAAATCGATTGTGACGTGCGCTGTGTGGCATGTAGCGCCGTCTTGTTGGAACCACAACTCATCCACATTCATGCCATCCAATTCGGGAACAAAATAGTCGGTTATCATGGCTCTATACCGGTCTCCATTAACGGTAGCTGCCTCTCCAGCATTATTGCGGAAGAAGTATGGCCCAATGACTCCACCAGCCCATAGAGCACACCAAACAGTCAGTTTTTGTGGATGTAATGGCGTTTCAAGGGTCTCATGTGGATTCTCTTCACTCCAAATGCGGCAATTTTGCTTGTTGACGTAGCCATTCAACCAAAAATGAGCCTCATCACTGAACAAAATTTTGCGATGAAAATCAGCATCGAAATCAATCTCATTTTCGGCCCATACACCAAAATCACGCATTGCATGGTCTCGCGGCTTTAATTCTTGCACAAGCTGGATCTTGTAAGGTCGCAAGCCAAGATCTTTGCGCAAAATCTTCCATAAAGTTGATGGACAAAGCTCCAATTGCTGTGCACGGTGGCGAATCGATTCATTCGGGTCCTCTTCAACACTTTGCTCTACAGCGGCAATTGTTTCTTCGGTGCGCACTGTTCGACGTCTCTGCGGATGCGTATTATCACATAGAGTAAAGGTGGTGCGAAAACGATCCATGGTTAACCGAATTAATTGCTCTGATGGACGATTATGTCGACCATAAAATGGACGGAGCTCACGGTAAACTTCGCGAACTGAACCATTATTTTCGAAATAAATTTGCACGATTTGCAAGCGTTGTTCTTTTGTCAACCTGTTCATGATGAAATGGCAAACCAAACTGAACATAAATGACATTAGAGTTGCCCGATTTGACCACAAAATGCCAGTTTTATCTCTATTCGAAAAACAAACCTGTAAAAAAAACACCCTGTATTTACATTTTTTAAGATTGAGTGGCATGTAGTTTAGATCGCACCGCAGTGAAACAGTGAGCCAGCCGCTGACAACATGCTTATCTGACAATATGTACGAGGTGTGTTCAAAAAGTATCGCGAATTTTGTGTTTTTTCAAAAACTATTTATTTATTCATGAATATCTATTTTGTCCCCTTCAAAGTAATCCCCATGAGATATTATACACTTGTGCCAACGGTTTTTCCAATCTTCGAAGCACTTCAAAAAATCATTTTTTTGTATCTTGTTCAGCTCCTCCTTCGATGCCGTCTTTATCTCGTCAAGAGAAGCGTAACGTCGTCCTTTCATGGACCTCTTCAGTTTAGGGAACAAGAAAAAGTCACAGGGGGCCAGATCTGGGGAATACGGTGGCTGCGGCATCATTAGTGTGTTGTTTTTGGCCAAAAAGTCGGGCACAAGCAACGATGCGTGAGCAGGGGCGTTATCGTGGTGCAAAAAGCCAATTTTTGTTCTTCCACAAATCCGTGCGTTTCTGGCGGATTGCTTCGCGCAAATTGCGCATAACTTGCAGGTAATATTCCTTATTGACCGTTCTTCCCTGTGGCAAGAACTCATGATGCACCACGCCCCTGCAATCGAAGAAAACTGTAAGCAAAACTTTCACATTCGACCGAACTTGGCGCGCTTTTTCGGTCTTGGTTCGTGCGGCAGCTTCCATTGAAATGATTGAGCTTTGGTTTCCACGTCATAATCATAAACCCACGATTCGTCACCAGTTATGACCCTCTGGAGCAAATTTGGGTCGTCGCGGACAGAGTTTAACATCTCATAAGCAATGCTCATGCGATGCTGTTCTTGGTTACAATTGAGCAATTTTGGTAAAAAAATAGGTAAAAATCGAAGACGATCCAAAACACGTGCAAGCAAAGCAGCTGTCAACAATTAACTGAACATTCAAAATGGCCGAGCTTGTCGGCATAAGTGAGAGACATGAGTACCAACATAACGCCACAAAAAATTCGAAATTCGAATATACGTAACCAGCGAAAATTCAAAATTCGCGATACTTTTTGAACACACCTCGTATGTGAAATAATTCGTATGTGCCTGTAATTTGTTTTCATTAACCCGTTGAAAACAACTAAACGAAAAGTTCACAAAAGCTCCAGTTACCATTTCACATACCTCTCGTATGCTAGCATAAGGAATATATATGTATGTATATATTTTTTTATATATAGTGTGGTTCTCCCATTTCTGCGCAAATATTGATTAGGTAATGGCGCTGTTAAAGGAGCTTAAACATTTTATAAAATTATTGATACTTGTAGGGACAGAACGCATTTGACATTTAATTGGGAAAAGCTGAGGAAGCTGCAAGCTCCTTGTGGGGAGATTTCAGTAGTAAGATTTTCAAGTGAAAAAAGCAAAACAGCAATAAAAACTTCAAACTTTGTTATTAACGCATGAAAACAGCAGCAGCTATTTTGCTTGGAAGTGTTTACAAATTCCTTTTTAATTTTTGCGGTTTCGAGAGAGCTTGACTCAATTCTTTCTTTACTTAGGCCTCGTGCTAATCGGCAGGGCCATAAAACTCTCGCAAGCTTTCTCGCCGAACACACCTAACGATCGCCACATACATACTGCATTTGTTTTTGAATTTACCGTAATATAGCTTCTAATCTTCCCTTTCTCAATAAATTGGTGGAATTCTACTGATAGGAGTATGTAATTTTCTGTATAAAGGACTAGATGATTGCAGATGATATGCATTCAAAGTTGAATCATTAGATTCCCATATCTTTAGTAGTAATAAAACGATTATTGCGACAATTTCCGACCCTGTAAGAATTAGCAATAAAAACGTATTAGTACCACTGTGCAAATAAAAACGATTTGCGCACCATGTATTTTAATATAATACAATGTCAATGTCTTTTCCTTTTCCAAATTAGAATTAAATGCAGAGAAAAAAAGCAAAATAAAATTTATTCGGGTTAAAACAAACGACAATTGATGAAAATTTTTAACTCATACATTCAAGCGAATTGTCGTTGTTTACTTTTTTTATTTTGGCTACTTGGCTCACTGTTACACTGTGGATCGCACCAAGTACCCAGTCTATCAAGATCTGATTGAAGTAAAGCTCTATTTTCGCTCACCAAGTAAGACATAAAAATCTTAACGTCGCACAGTGGCGCCTCTGCCGTTAAAGCATGGCAAAAATCAAAAAAGTTATGAAAGCGTTCGCTAAATCTAATACATGTTTCTAATAGAGAATTTTCCAGGGATCAAGAATATACAACTCTTTTTTCACAGAAAGTTATAGTTTACCAGGTAGAGCCGCTCAAAGTTAACCAATTTTCAACATTGGGAAAAATTTGAAATTTTTCTTCTTTTTCGTTGAATTTAAAATGGTTTTGTGAGCAAATAACTCTGCCGGTTGTCGTTTTCTTGTAAAGCAATTAAAGATAATTTAATTTAGGATTGAAACAAAGAAAAAATTGTTTTTTTTTTTGTTAAAAGTTGGCGGATATACCTGTTTTCGAAATACCTATTTTTAGGCCCTTTTTAAAACTTTGATGGAAAAAAAAAATTTTAAATACGTGCTCCGTCAAATTAAGAGTAGCTGTTTGTGAAATATTCAGTTACCTAAATTCATAAAGTCTACCTGCGTCCAGCTGCAACTTCACTTTTTACATCAAATAAAGTTAAACAACCTTGGGCATAAATACGCGCCTGAGCAGGTATATATAATTCAGTACGGCCGTAAGGTCGTTTTTGTTATTGGAACTTGTTAACAAAATACATTTTTTTAGTTACGAATGGTATACCTGAAATTCATTTTAATAATTTGAGTAGGTATATAAAGCTATCCATCATACAATGCACATTATAATTCTTTTGGAGATTAAGGAACTTAGTATTCTGTTTATTTAAATAAAGTGAATAGTATTTTTAAATATAGTTCACAATTTAATATTTAGTCAGATACACTCGAAGCCAATTCTAATATGTATCTAGAAAACTCGAAACTATTTGCGGTGTTTAAATCTATAAAGTCAAGACGGGACTTCGTTGAGGCTATTATGAGAGAATTAGCGAGTGAAACAAGCATTAAAGAAAAGGAAGGCCTGGAAGAAAAAATTGGTTTACAATACATTATGATAGAAAAAAAATGGAAGGACGTCTATCGTAACAATTTAAAATTTCTAAGCAAGCATGAAAAGTGGCTAGCTGACAAAACTTTTTTGGACGAAGAAACGCCTAGCACGTCAACCAATCCAACTAGAGGCAGACCAACAAAACCCATAGAAGAGTGTTCTACCTACACAAGGAAAAGGAAGCTGTCTGATACCACAAAAGCTATGGCCACGACTCATCTTTCAGAAGCACTGGCTATTAAATATAAAAAAGACGAAGAAAACGTGAAGTCTCATATAACAGAAGCAGTTGCGGTAGCAAGTTCAGTGCGACTGATGAGGATCAAAAACAGCATTCCCACACCACCAAATGCGCTACCTAGGAAATACACTCCCGAAGAAACTTTGGCGCTGTTTATAGATGTCGGTTTAACGAAGAAAAAATATATTATATTGCGTAGGTCATTATTGCAACGTAATGCCGATTTTTTACGTGGATACAAAAAAATTACTCAAACCAAGAAAGAAGCAGTTCCTCTAAGGCCCAAAATAACCGAAGTATCAGCTGAAATTGAGCTACAAAACCTAATAGATCATACGTCTACACGACTCCTTCAAAGTTTTACTGAAGAAAAGTTGAAATCACTGCCAAAGGAGCTAGCATTGATAACTAAGTGGGGCTGTGATGGATCATCAGGACAAAGCGCATATAAACAAATAATAAATTTAGACGATGAAACAATTACAGATAGTAATATGTTTATGGCTTCTATTGTTCCATTACGACTAAAAGATGAAGCTTCAGAATATTGGAAAAATCGACGTCCGTCATCAACTATATTCTCCTCAAGAAGATTTTTTGAAAACCATGAAGTGACTGCTCGCATAACAGGAGTTGATAGAGATATTGTGAAAAGATTGGGAGTAATTTTAAATATTTGAAACTGCCATGAACCAGTTAATGGACCCAAAATTTAGAGAATATGCATATAAAACTACAGAGTTGCTGCATCAAAAGTATCCTGAGAAGAAACTTGCACCAACGGTACATAAAATTTTAGCACATGGAAAAGATTTAATAGAGTACCAGTGCTTACCATTAGGAGAATTGTCTGATGAAGCTCAAGAATCTAAGAACAAGGACTACAAAAGATATAGATGTATGAACACCTGCAAAGTATCACGAGTTAGACAAAACGAACCTTTTCAACATGTTAGCTATCTCTTCTGATCCAGTCATATCATCTATGAGGTATGTAAGAACACAAAAAGATCTTACAGATGCGTATAGCTCAGAAATCGTTGCTTTGTTAGATATACTCGTATGTTCCAGTGACGATGACTATGTTAAGATAAAGTAAGTTTCTCACTTCTTATCACAACAATGAAAAAGAGATTTACTAATCAATTTTGTTACTTTATTGAAAAATAAGATATCTATGTACAAATTAATTTTTTAATTCAAATAAAAGAATTAATTAATTTAGTAATTTATAAATACATACTTTTCGTTATTGCATTTCTCTAAAGTTTATCAAACTTATTTTAAAGCTTAGGCATTTGGGCTTCAAACGAGTATTAAATTTTTATAGTAATCAATACGTCTACGTTGGCGACGGCGAGTACCGAAGAAGATTTAATGATGAGCTGTATGAACTTTACGCAGACGCCGACATAGTTCAGCGAATTAAAACACAGCGGCTTCGCTTCGCTGGCTAGGCCACGTAGTGCGAATGAGCGAAGATGCTCCAGCCCAGAAGGTATTCTTATCGGCACCCGCCGGTGGAAGCAGAGGAAGAGGGAGACCACCACTCCGATGGAAGGACCAAGTGGAGACCGATTTGCGATCCCGCGGTGTTTCCAATTGGCGCCAGTTGGCGCAACGAAGAAACGACTGGCGAGCTATGTTGGACGGTCAAAATCGCCCAGGCGGTTAGATGACCATTTAAAGAAGAAGAAGAATACGTCTATCGAGTTTGGTACAAATTGGTAAATCGGTTACTAAGATCAAACTTTTTAGCATAAATGGGCAGTGCCACTCCCCTTTTCCAAAATTCGTTGGCTGTTTAATCTTTAGCTCTAATAAAATTTCGTTGAACCACTTTCAATAACTTTTAGTTATTAATAAAATACATATTTGGCTTGTAAATTAAAAAAAGAAAACATGTAAAATTTTACGATAAATTTTGACTGGCGCCAATTGGAAACACTGCGGGATCGCAAATCGGTCTCCACTTGGTCCTTCCATCGGAGTGGTGGTCTCCCTGTTCCTCTGCTTCCACCGGCGGGTGCCGTCTTGGTTGGAGCATCTTCGCTCATTCGCACTACGTGGCCTAGCCAGCGAAGCCGCTGTGTTTTAATTCGCTGAACTATGTCGGCGTCTGCGTAAAGTTCATACAGCTCATCATTAAATCTTCTTCGGTACTCGCCGTCGCCAACGCGTAGAGGTCCACAAATCTTTCGAAGAACCTTTCTCTCGAATACTCCCAAAGCCGCCTCATCAGATGTCGTTAGTGTCCACGCTTCTGCACCATATAGCAGGACGGGTGCGATGAGTGACTTGTAGAGTGTTATTTTCGTTCGTCGAGAGAGGACTTTACTTTTCAATTGCCTACTCAGTCCGAAGTAGCATTTGTTTGCAAGAGTAATTCTTCGTCGGATTTCTAAGCTAACATTATTGTTGGTGTTAATGCTGGTTCCCAGGTAAACGAAATTTCGAAATTATTGCTGCCAACAGTGGCTTGCCCTCGTTTTGCCCTCGTTCACCACCAATCCCATTTTCTGCGCTTCTTTTTCTAATTTGGAGTAAGCAGAAGTTACGGCGCGGTTGTTAAGGCCAATGATATCAATATCGTCAGCATATGCCAACAGTTGCACGCTTTTATAAAATATTGTTCCAGCGCGGTTAAGTTCTGCAGCTTGTATTATTTTCTCCAGCATTAAATTAAAGAAATCGCACGATAGGGGGTCACCCTGTCTGAAACCTCGTTTAGTTTCGAACGGCTCGGAGAGGTACTTCCCAATTCTGACCGAGCTGGCGGTGTTGCTCAAGGTCATTTTGCATAGCCGTATAAGTTTTGCGGGGAAACCAAATTCAGACATAGCGGCATATAGGCAGCTCCTTTTCGTGCTTTCGAAAGCGGCTTTAAAATCAACAAAGAGATGATGTGTGTCGATTCTCTTTTCACGGGTTTTTTCCAAGATTTGGCTAATTGTAAAAATTTGGTCGATGGTAGATTTACCAGGTCTGAAGCCACACTGATAAGGTCCAATCAGTCTGTTCACATCAGGCTTCAGTCTTTCGCAAAATACGCTTGATAGGACCTTATATGCGATATTCAAAAGGCTGATTCCGCGATAGTTGGCGCAGTTTGCAGGATCGCCCTTCTTGTGGATTGGGCAGAGAACACTTAGATTCCAATCTTCAGGCATGCATTCATCTGACCATATTCTGCATAGAAGCTGATGCATGCGCCTTACCAGCTCCTCGTCTTTGTGTTTGAATAGCTCAGCAGGCAAACCATCAGCGCCAGCTGCTTTATTGTTTTTCAATCGGGATATTGCTATTCGCACCTCATTATAGTCGGGTTGTGGAACGTCAATTCCATCATCTTCGATTGGGGCCTCGGGTTCGGCATCTTCTCTGGTTTCTTGCTCAGTTTCTCCATTTAAAAGGGCAGAGAAGTGATCCCTCCATATTCTGAGTGCTCTCTGAACATCGGTCACCAGGTCGCCGTTCTCATTCTTACAGGAGTTTGCCCCGGGTTTAAAACCTTCTGTCATTCGCCGAATTTTTTGATAGAATTTTCGGGCATTATTCCCGTTGGCCAGCATATCAAGCTCCTTTATTTCACGCTTTTCTGCCTCTCTTTTTTTCGCCCGGAAAAGGTGCCTCGCTTCCCCCTTCAACTCGCGGTAGTGTTCACACACACTCCTCGTTGCAGTCGATCTCAGCGTTGCCCTGTGGGCTTCGTCCTTTCTTTTCGTTGCAGCGTGGCACTCTTCATCATCATACCAGTTGTTTCTTCGCGTTCGCCGGAATCCAATTACTTCTTCGGCTGCGGTACGGAGTGCTCCTGAGATATGATCCCACTGCTCATGCATTCCAATAGGTTGAATTTAGCTCTCGGAGAGCAGGTGTGAGAGGCGATCTGCGAAATAATGGGCGGTCTGTTGCGATTGCAGCTTTTCGACGTCCAGCTTTCCCTGCGTTTTTTGTTGCACCTGTTTTGTCGTACAGAGGCGGGTACGTATCTTGGCTCCTACTAGGTAGTGATCAGAGTCGATGTTAGGTCCTCGTATTGTGCGAACATCTAAAACGCTGGAAGCATGCCGTCCGTCTATCACAACGTGGTCGATCTGATTGCATGTTTTTCGATCGGGGGACAGCCATGTAGCTTGATGGATCTTCTTGTGCATAAACCTAGTGCTGGATATGACCATGTTTCGGGCACCGGCGAAGTCGATCAGCTTGAATCCATTTGGCGAAGTCTGATCGTGGAGACTGAACTTCCCGACAGTGGGGCCGAATACACCCTCCTTACCCACCCTGGCGTTAAAGTCGCCAAGCACGACTTTGATATCATGACGGGGGCAGCGCTCGTATGCTTCTTCCAGGCGCTCGTAGAATGCATCCTTTTCCACGTCGTCCTTCTCTTCCGTCGGTGCATGAGCGCAGATAAACGATATGGTGAAAAATCGTACTTTTATGCGGATTGCAGCGAGACGCTCGTTCACGGGTGTGAACGACAGTACTCGGTGACGGAGTCTCTCTCCCACCACGAATCCCACGCCGAATCTGCGCTTGTCTTCATGCCCACTCCAGTAGATGTTACAAGGTGTTCTGATCGTATTTCCTCGCCCCGTCCATCGCATCTCTTGTATGGCGGTGATGTCAGCTTTTGCTTTCCTCAGGACCTCAACCAGCCGGGCAGCGGCACCTTCCCCATTAAGGGACCGGACATTCCAGGTACGTGCCCTTATCTCATAATCCTTATTTCGTTTGCGGGTGTTGTCATCTAAAAAAGGGGTTCTCATATCCGAGGCTTTGTTGTTGAATTTCATTGGAACGTTGTTTTATGTGGTGGGTCCCAAACCCAACGCACAACCCGTTTCACGGGAAGTTGAATTCTATTACACGTTTGTATAGCGAGCCGCTTGATCCAAGACAGACGCCCGCTTGCAGCCGCACCGCATGGTGATCAGACGCTGCTGTTTGAACCCCCCCGCGCAAGCCCTTAAACCGATTATGTCGGAGTGGCCTTACCAGGTTGTCGCCTTCTCACGTTTAGCTCACCACCAAACGGGTGTTCGGTGGTTACCCAGAGGATACTTGGGCGCAAAGCCCGGAAGTAGTGAGCTGCTTGAACCGAATGCAAAAGAATCGCTCTGGCCATTCCCAGGTGAATGGCGATCAGAAACTTTCTCCACTTGCGTGGACTTCTGCACACATCCTCCACTTTGTTATTGTGGCACCAAAAACGGACATTTGAGTTTTATAAAAGTATTGCCATTTAAAAGAAACAATACGTCTATCGATTTTGGAAGTTATTGATTACGTCACTACTTAGATACAACACGCTGTCTTATCAAAATCATTCGTTTATCTTATTTAATGCTTAAATACGTCATTATAAGACAAATCTCATTTTATTTTTTTTATTTTTTACTAAAAACATTTTGTTTTTGCATTTTTCATGCAATAAAACTTCAAATAATTATCTTTCAGTTGCATTTTAAATTTTTAAAATATCTTTATTGGTTCAAAAGTTATGATTTTTGCAAAGAAAAAACTCAAAAGGCGCCACTGTGCGTCGTCAGCGTACATAAAAATTTATGAATAAGTAACGAATAGCAAACTTTGTCAAACGCTTTACTGAAATCTGTATATATAACATCTGTGTGCATTTTTTCTCTAAACGCGTTTGAAATATTTGTTGTGAATTCTAGTAGGTTTGTACTTGTTGATTTACCTTTACAAAAGCCGTGCTGGCAATTTGCAATCAATGTGGATGTAGAAGTTGTAAGCTGATTTGTAACAATGTCTTCAAATAATTTGGGAATAGCGGTAAGGTTTGCGATTCCGCGGTAGTTATCTACAGATGACCTACTCCCACTCTTATGGATTGGTATAAGGAAAGATTATTTCCAAGAAGTTGGAAAGACGCCGCTTTGAAAGACAGATTAAATAGATCGGTTAGAGACTGGTAAATGTAGTTAGCACAATTTTTGAGAAAACATGCCGGGATCATAACAGGGCCACATTTAAATGATTCCTTTAAGGTTTTCAGATAGAATAAAACATTTTCAGGAGAAATTATAGGACTATTAATGATGTTGTTTGCATTTAACTGATATGGATATTTGTTTAATCGAGAAAAGGTAGCAGTAGAATAATTAGATTTAAAAAATTGGGTAAAGAAATTTGCAATATCTTGATTATCGCTGGATATACAGTCTTGGAATTTCAGGGCAGAAGGAAACCCTCTTATATTACGTTTAGAGTTTACGAAACCATAAAATGACTTTGGGTTACATATAAGGTTCTTTTTAATTTTACAGATATAAGCAGTGTAACATTTTTTATTCAGTTCAAAGTATTTCTGCCGTAGGATGGAGTATTTTAAGTAATCTTGGCTTAAACCGGATTTCTTGTATAGCTTGAATGAACGGTTCTTTTTATTTTGTAAAGCTTTCAGTCCTTTAGTAAACCATGCTTGCGTTGGTTCATCAGAGGAATATTTACATTTAGGTACATGCTTTTCAAAGAGCCTATAAATAGTATTATTTAAATGTAAAATGTTAAGGTCAATATCGCCATAATATTTAGGCCAAGTTAATTTATTTAATTTTTTAAAGTTGGTTTTAGCAAAGTCGAATTCAAAGAGTCTACTAGAATCGCATGGTTTAGTATCACTGCCTTCTTCATTAGCTATGATTTCGTAAACGATCTTAAAAGATGGATGGTAAACGTCTTCCGGTAAAACCAAAGGATCGCACCTACTCAAACAGAACTTAGATGTATCATCGACGAAAGCTGAGTCCAGGACCTTTCCGAAATTGTTAGGGATAACATTTATTTATTTAATTTCATCCAAAAAGTCATTATACCCCGCTTTGGATGGAATTGGGACAATGCTTCCGTCAAAGATATTCCACGATATATGCGGAGGGTTAAAATCGCCCAGAACGATCATCGAATCGGAAAATTTAGTCATTAAATTTACAGTTTTCAACAATAAGATAAGCTGCATGTAGATTGAGATATCAGGTGAGGGAGGAATATAAAAAACCGCTAAGTATATATAAGCGTTGTCCAGCTGTATTCGGACGCACTTGAATTCACATCACTCGATGCAAGGAACATTAACCTCCTCAGAGGGCATTGACGAATTAATAGCTATTAGAACGCCACCCCCGACTCTGTTAATGCGATCGTTTCTGAATACCTGATAATCATCAGATAAAACTTCAGCGTTAAAAATATGTGGTTTTAGCCACGTTTCGGTAAAGGAAATCATGTTGTAATTACAGCAAAGAGATTTTAAATAAAGGTCGGTAAGTTTGGTATTTAAACCTCTAACATTTTGATAGTAAAAATTTATAGACTTTACATTTAGTTTTTTGACACTGCACTATCACGTGGGACCCTAGCTACATTTTGGGTGTTTTTCTTCGGCTTATGTTCAAATTCACGCACATAAAGGCCGGAAGGCCAAAACGAACTCTTCAAAACTGAATCAAACTCATTCAATGAAAGATCAATTCTGAAAGAGGAGACGTTTCTTTCATAAATAAATTTAAACTTTTTTATAGTTAGACTATCGGGTTTGATTTTAGATTGAATGTAAAACTTCAAGTCCTCTTCCGTAGTGTCAGTTTCGAAACGAGACACAAAAATAAATTTATTTCGTGGAACGACAATCAGATTCCTAATAGTTGGTTCAGGTGCCAACCTAATAGTTTGGGGCTCGGGTATTTTTTTCGAAGTTGACTTCGACGAGGCTGTCTTGGAGAGGCTAAATCAATGAGTTTTAACGATAAGGGTGTGATAGCATTAGGAATTGGAATTGTGTTTAGGATTCCAGGACATGAGGAATCATCAGTACTTCTAGGATTGTTTTCACGGATATCAGTGTTTGAATCAGGGGAGATTTCGTCTAAACACTTAAAAGTTTTAAAAACTGTTTCGTACTTATGAAACTTTTCTACTAGCACAGACAAGTATTTTCCAATTTTGGAAAACCCATTACGGATTTCCCTAAAGATTTTAAATAGATCAACTTCGGTTGAACGGCATTTTACACAAGACCAACGTAGGCCCTTGCCATCATGCACCAGGTCCACGACTCTCCTTGATGTGGGCAAGCCCATCGCAGAGCCAACACGCCACATAACGTTCTGACTCATTAAATTGTCAAATCAGGAAAATAATAAAAAAATAAATATTTGAGGGAAAATCAGTAAGAGAAGGCAACACTGAAAGGCAATAGTAGCGAGCAGTTTGAGATACACTGTATTGTGATCAATAAACACAACGTAAACAGCTGTGATAAAAGAATTAGGCTAGAAAACAAAAAGTGCGCACAAAAAACAAAAACAAAAGCAAAAGCAAAAAATTACAAAAGCCAATCAACAGCACCAAAAACAATATGCAAAATGACTCGGCAAATGTAAAATAAAGCTAATTATAAAATAATAATAAAATTTTATCACAGAGTATGAATAAACAACTTTAAAACTTATAATTTTTTCACAAATAAAGCAAAGCTTAAATTTTCACACCTGCACAGCAAAAATGACGTTTGCGTTATCGCTCGAAAAGCTCGAATTGTTAAAATATTTTACTCATTCAATCAGCTGATTTTATGAAATGACGAACGAAAAAGCACAAAAGGGAATGCTTGCAACCCTAATAGATATCGGCGAGCAAGTGTAGGGATTAGCTCTGCTCGAACATACGTGTTGGTGCCTCTTATTCACACATGCTTTTTGGTAGATGTATCTGATTCGAGATGTTAATAGCATACGCATCTATGTAACAAGTTGGATCGACATACATTCAGGTTGGAAGAAAGTTCCACTTCAAGTTGCGTTCACGAAAAGGCTTATCTGAATTTAGTTGGGAATGAACTCCCCTTTTTTATTTTTTGTTTCTTTTTTATAACGTATATTTTGATTGATGATCTATTTGATGTTCTCTTTTACATATTTTTTTTGAACCCCTTGTATTGGTTATACACAGAAGAGGAAAATTGCAAATATTGATAGGTAGGTTTAAGGAGATTAAATTTTGACAGTCGTAAGATAACTAAATTGTCCTGGCAAATACAAACTTTATAGAGTAGCTTATATAGTGATTTTGTATATTTTTGGTATTAACAAAGACAAAATATTAAATGCATGGTTATACATATGTAGTCATATCCCACCCCTACCAACCATACGCAGATAAAAAAGTGGATAAAACATAGGTCGCGCTATCCACAAATGAAGATAAAAAAGTGGATAGTTTTCTATGGGCGGCGTGATGATATTATTCTTTTTCCCCATGTACATTTCGTGTACGTGTGACCTTACATCACCCTCCCACTCATTCATAAACGCCGTAAGGAAAAATATATTTACACCGCTCTAACAACAAAAATTTCCCAAAACAAACCTGATCCCATACTTAGAGGCACTGGCAGGGCTGCCGTATTTTCGACGGTTATACCCATACAAATTTCTAAATACCTAAAACATTTCCAATAAATCTAAAAAAAACAGTTTTGTCATAACATTTTTATTCAATCAAGTACTAAACTAAGTTACACGAGTATATATTTAAAATATATACTTGTATAAAAAAAATTAATTTAATATTGTAAATATGTATATATACCGTATAACAAAATTTAACAAAGCAAAATAAAATAAAATTAAATACAACAAGGTAAAGTAAAACATTTTATGGTACACTCTTGACTGTGTGCAGTGAATGCACAAAAACAAATTATTAATAGCTTCGGCTCCAACGCTGCCTAGTTACTAAAAGTGACACTCTCCAAAATTTTCGGGCAGTGTTTTTGTCGTTATAAGCAACAACAACAACATTCTCTATAAAATTTTTAGGAGTGTTGTTAGAGCTACTGTTCTTTCAGCTATCTTTGGCAGCTATCTGCCATCATACCTGAAGCGAAATGAAGGTCTTATTCCGCCCGAAATTATTTTTGTCCTGTTAGGACCAAGTCGACGATAAATGCTTCCAAATCCAACGACATTTAGTGCTGATGATGAAACATTTTGAGCCCTCGAAATTAAATTTCGTTTGCTATTAGTGACGTGGAACACCTTTGCAACCAAAATGGATTCCGGCTCTTCTAACTGTAATGTACACTTCCTTTTTCCCCACATTATGCTGGTGAAATTCGATGGAACTTGCCTAATGATTGTGGCAATGCTTAATTATATTAATCTTATATTTACAATTATTATGGATACTTACATATTAAAGCTGACTAAAGTCCATATTCAAATTCATACGCTGCTGCAAAAGTTATGAAAATATAAACTTCGTTATTAATATAAATCTTTTTGGCAAGAACAGCTTTTTATAATGATACTTACCTAGATTTCAATGCAAATAAAATATATTTTCGAAAGTCTGAAACAATTTTTCAGATGACAGGAAATTAATAATTTATTTTTTTTGGCAGTTTTATTTCTCTTTGTTATGACTTTGTTCTCAATTGTTAAAATCATTCTATTTCATTCACACACATTGGAGTAGCATTAGCGAAAAAAGAGAAAGATTTTGGTTTGGGAAATACATTCCATAAATATGTGTTGGTATGGAGGAGAAAAAAATAGAGATGGTTCTGGAATTCGATAAGAAATTGACAAAAACTGGATAGTCCTGGTTGGTAGGGACAGCTCAATAGGAAGAATATTATTTTGGAATTAAATGTAAAATTTTGAATTTTGAAATGAAGGTTTAATTTTATTTGGCCAAGGACGAAATGTGGGGGTGTAAAATTCTGAAAGGACGTAAGTATGTATTAGGGTTAACCTGTTCCAAATCTATTGCTGGGGTTAACAAGGATGGGAGGGTAAAGACGGGGGAATCATCCACCTTTTCCCCCTAGCGCCATTGTTCTTGTTAACTACTCCATGCCCTAGTTTTTTTCGGTTTCCTTTGGTCTGGTGATTTTTTTTCTAGTACTCGTAGTACATGTAGGTTATTTAGAAAATTAAAAGAGCGGCGTATATCGTTTCGCTGGTTTTGTTTCGGCTTCCGGTTTTAACTAGTTATAGTTTCTTTCGACGGCATGATGTGATGTTTTTCGTGCAACTTCGCTGCGCGAGGATGAAGCAGACCCACTCCCAGTTTCCTCAGCTTAGCTGAAGCAGAGCTAGGTATGCCACCCTGCTTCAATCTGAGCGCACCTTCATAGGTTTCCCTAGTTTTAGCCGCAAGTTGACGAGAAGTTCGTTACAAGCACTTGTGGGAACCAACGGTCAAACTTTTTCACAGGCAGCGTGTTATCATTTAAAATGGAGTAGCAAGGAAGGTGGTCGGCATGATATCAATGGTGCACTGTGGCTTGTCATTGTCGGCTTGTGTAGGTCCTTGCCAACCTTACCGTCCTGCGCCATAAACAGAAAAATTCTAATCATGTTTTTTCAAACTCGGGAAAACGCACAAAACCGCGCAAAACAACTACAAAAACGATATCCGGTTGAACCCCGGATGCCACGGTATTCAGATAATTCTTCTTTAAATGGTCATCTAACCGCCTGGGCGATTTTGACCGTCCAACATAACTCGCCAGTCGTTTCTTCGTTGCGCCAACTGGCGCCAATTGGAAACACCGCGGGATCGCAAATCGGTCTCCACTTGGTCCTTCCATCGGAGTGGTGGTCTCCCTCTTCCTCTGCTTCCACCGGCGAGTGCCGATAAGAATACCTTCTGGGCTGGAGCATCTTCGCTCATTCGCACTACGTGGCCTAGCCAGCGAAGCCGCTGTGTTTTAATTCGCTGAACTATGTCGGCGTCTGCGTAAAGTTCATACAGCTCATCATTAAATCTTCTTCGGTACTCGCCGTCGCCAACGCGTAGAGGTCCACAAATCTTTCGAAGAAAATTTCTCTCGAATACTCCCAAAGTCGCCTCATCAGATGTCGTTAGTGTCCACGCTTCTGCACCATATAGCAGGACGGGTGCGATGAGTGAGTTATAGAGTATTATTTTCGTTCGTCGAGAGAGGACTTTACTTTTCAATTGCCTACTCAGTCCGAAGTAGCATTTGTTTGCAAGAGTAATTCTTCGTCGGATTTCTAGGCTAACATTATTTTTGGTGTTAATGCTGGTTCCCAGGTAAACGAAGTCCTTTACTATTTCGAAATTATTGCTGCCAACAGTGGCTTGGTTGCCAAGGCGCGAATGCGCTGACTCTTTGCATGATGACAGAAGGTACTTCGTTTTGCCCTCGTTCACCACCAATCCCATTTTCTCCGCTTATTTTTCTAATTTGGAGTAAGCAGAAGTTACGGCGCGGTTGTTAAGGCCAATGATATCAATATCGTCAGCATATGCCAACAGTTGCACGCTTTTATAAAATATTGTTCCAGCGCGGTTAAGTTCTGCAGCTTGTATTATTTTCTCCAGCATTAAATTGAAGAAATCGCACGATAGGGGGTCACCCTGTCTGAAACCTCGTTTAGTTTCGAACGACTCGGAGAGGTACTTCCCAATTCTGACCGAGCTGGCGGTGTTGCTCAAGGTCATTTTGCATAGCCGTATAAGTTTTGCGGGGAAACCAAATTCAGACATAGCGGCATATAGGCAGCTCCTTTTCGTGCTTTCGAAAGCGGCTTTAAAATCAACAAAGAGATGATGTGTGTCGATTCTCTTTTCACGGGTTTTTTCCAAGATTTGGCGTATTGTAAAAATTTGGTCGACACTGATAAGGTCCAATCAGTCTGTTCACATCAGGCTTCAGTCTTTCGCACAATACGCTTGATAGGACCTTATATGCGATATTCAAAAGGCTGATTCCGCGATAGTTGGCGCAGTTTGCAGGATCGCCCTTCTTGTGGATTGGGCAGAGAACACTTAGATTCCAATCTTCAGGCATGCATTCATCCGACCATATTCTGCATAGAAGCTGATGCATGCGCCTTACCAGCTCCTCGCCTCCGTGTTTGAATAGCTCAGCAGGCAAACCATCAGCGCCAGCTGCTTTATTGTTTTTCAATCGGGATATTGCTATTCGCACCTCATTATAGTCGGGTTGTGGAACGTCAATTCCATCATCTTCGATTGTGGGCTCGGGTTCGGCATCTTCTCTGGTTTCTTGCTCAGTTTCTCCACTGAAAAGGGCAGAGAAGTGATCCCTCCATATTTTGAGTGCTCTCTGAACATCGGCCACCAGGTCGCCGTTCTCATTCTTACAGGAGTTTGCCCCGGGTTTAAAACCTTCTGTCATTCGCCAAATTTTTTGATAGAATTTTCGGGCATTATTCCCATTGGCCAGCATCTCAAGCTCCTTTATTTCACGCTTTTCTGCCTCTCTTTTTTTCACCCGGAAAAGCCGCCTCGCTTCCCTCTTCAACTCGCGGTAGTGTTCACACACACTCCTCGTTGCATTCGATCTCAGCGTTGCCTGGTAGGCTTCGTCCTTTTCTTTTCGTTGCAGCGTGGCACTCTTCATCATCATACCAGTTGTTTCTTCGCGTTCGCCGGAATCCAATTACTTCTTCGGCTGCGGTACGGAGTGCTCCTGAGATATGATCCCACTGCTCATGCATTCCACTAGAGCAGGTGTGAGAGGCGATCTGCGAAATAATTGGCGGTCTGTTGCGATTGCAGCTTTTCGACGTCCAGCTTTCCCTGCGTTTTTTGTTGCACCTGTTTTGTCGTACAGAGGCGGGTGCGAATCTTGGCTGCTACTAGGTAGTGATCAGAGTCGATATTAGGTCCTCGTATTGTGCGAACATCTAAAACGCTGGAAGCATGCCGTCCGTCTATCACAACGTGGCCGATCTGGTTGCGTGTTTTTCGATCGGGGGACAGCCATGTAGCCTGATGGATATTCTTGTGCATAAACCTAGTGCTGGATTTGACCATGTTTCGGGCACCGGCAAAGTCGATCAGCCTGAATCCATTTGGCGAAGTCTGATCGTGGAGACTCAACTTCCCGACAGTGGAGCCGAATACACCCTCCTTACCCACCCTGGCGTTCAAGTTGCCAAGCACGATTTCGATATCATGACGGGAGCAGCGCTCGTATGCTTCTTCCAGGCGCTCGTAGAATGCATCCTTTTCCACGTCGTCCTTCTCTTCCGTCGGTGCATGAGCGCAGATAAACGATATGGTGAAAAATCGTACTTTTATGCGGATTGCAGCGAGACGCTCGTTCACGGGTGTGAACGACAGTACTCGGTGACGGAGTCTCTCTCCCACCACAAATCCCACGCCGAATCTGCGCTTGTCTTCATGCCCACCCCAGTAGATGTTACAAGGTGTTCTGATCGTATTTCCTCGCCCCGTCCATCGCATCTCTTGTATGGCGGTGATGTCAGCTTTTGCTTTCCTCAGGACCTCAACCAGCCGGGCAGCGGCACCTTCTCCATTAAGGGACGGACACGTTTGTATAGCGAGCCGCTTGATCCAAGACAGACGCCCGCTTGCAGCCGCACCGCATGGTGATCAGACGCTGCTGTTTGAACCCCCCCGCGCAAGCACTTAAACCGATTATGTCGGAGTGGCCTTACCAGGTTGTCGCCTTCTCACGTTTAGCTCACCGCCAAACGGGTGTTCGGTGGTTACCCAGAGGATACTTGGGCGCAAAGCCCGGAAGTAGTGAGCTGCTTGAACCGCATGCAAAAGAATCGCTCTGGTCATTCCCAGGAGAATGGCGATCAGAAACTTTCTCCACTTGCGTGGACTTCTGCACACGGCCCCATCCTCATAATTCAGATAATTAATTGAAATAAAAACTGACATACAAGCGGTTACCGAGGGTGATTTTGCGACGCCCGGTGCCTGGCCCACCCTCATCCATGGCCATCGACGCACCTATTTTCCATGATCCCTTACCTAGAATCCTATCTGCCTTCTAAATGAGTAGAAACGTCAGCATTCCCATTTCAAATTATAAATTTATTCAGTATTCAATATTACAATAACTGTACAACATGTATGTCAATCCTCAAATTCTACCTAAATACTCAAATATAGGGGTAACCAATTTTGTATGGCCTAGCTTCCCGTCCACCTATTTAAATATTCATTTTCGTTGGACGTTTTATTGTAATCAACTTCTAAGGAAATACAAAAAATATTACATAAGTTAAATTTTTGTTTATGAATTTAATTTTTTTTCTATTGGTATTTGATTGATATTAGTCTTGTTTGTCATAAGGTCCCGTTTTTTTATTTCATGTCATCGTATTCAATTTTAGTTGTTTGTATTATTTAGTATTATATTTAGTTATTTATTAATTAATTTTTTTTTTTAGAACTAGTTCTATTTAGGTTTCTTATTTCTTCACGTTCATTTAGTTGTTCCTTCGATTTATTTTATCAACATTCTTCTTGTTTCATACTTATTTTCAATTTCATTTTGTCTGCCTACTTTTCTCTTATTTCTAGCCGTGTTGGCGTTAATCAATTAAATTTTTAATCGATTTATTAATTGATTAAGAAATAAATTGCAATTGAACCAATTGCAATGCGGTAATTGCAATAAAATAAATCGATAGAAATTAATTGCAATTAAAATTTAAATGGTTGGCTGCAATTAAATTATTTAAAATTAAGTTAATTGCAATTGAAAAAAAAAATTAGAATTAATTGTTAATTGCATTTTGAAGCAATTAATTATAATGATTACCCATTTTTTTACAATTACCCGGGAAATACTTATTTGATTTCCTTTAACTATTCAAAATAATTTACAAGGGTCACTGAGCTTTCACAAAAGTAATACAGGCAATGGTTTTGGAAAATATCGCAGATATAACCTACATGTTGTCAGAGCAGAAGTTTGTCGCAATAATTAAATTAAGAATTGTTAAATGTCGAAGCTGTAATTAACAATCAATCAGTTGTTAATTATTAATTGTTTTAACAATTATAATTTGCCCAACACCTATTTCTAGGTATCTTTATTTTTTTGTCTTACACTAGTTTAAGTTTCCTAACCTTAAACTGTCCTACAACGCAGATTCCCTTTTTCTGCTTTCTAATTTAATTTAGTTCTAGCTTTATAGTTTTAATTGGCAAGATTAGTCTATAAAAAAAATCGTTTATACAAGTTAAGGCTACCCGCACAAATTCGATAACTTCTTACACTTAGCTGATGCTACATTTTTGTTTAAGCTCAGCTTACGCTACACAACACTACTTTTGCCTACGTGACCAAGATCGAGCGACTTTATGATGGGGCATACGCAGTAATATCATTGCTCTCACACTTTAAAACCCTAAAAGAATTATGAGTTGCATGGCCTAGTGGAAATCGTTAGTGAAATTGCATCGAGCTTGGGTTTGATTGAGTGAAGCAGTTTTGTTAAAGATCAGAATAAAGATTTATATTGAAACGGAAGTTTTAACCCGAGTTTTTCTAAACTTATTAAGTTACATAACCGCTGGATAGATCTCACCCGGTTTCGTTGCAGTAGCCCGTTTGTGTAGGCGCTGGTGTTGTTGTTACTGCTGGTTGTTGGTGCTGTTGGTAGTTGGGTTGTTGTTGGTTTTGTTATTGTACTTGTTGATTAGTGCAACGGGAATATAACAGGGCGGCCCCTGCTATTGTCACTGCTGCTTGTCGTGGCCGGTGGTAATTGTAGCTGTTGTTGGTTAGGGCAGTGGGCTTATGACAGGGCGGCCCCTGCTGTTGTCATTACTTGTTGTCGTTGGCGGTGGTTATTGTTGTGCGCTATGGTAGCGCGATGATGTTGTTGCGCGCTTGATGTGGCCCGTTTGTTTTCGCGCAATAGGGGCGTGTTGATATGCCCGATGGTGACGCGTGGATATGCGCGTTTATGTGGCGCGATGTTAGCAAGTTGATATCCGCTTGATGTGGCGCGTTGATAAGCGCGTTGGTATACGCGTTGATGTGCGCGTTAGTGTGCGCTTGATGTGAAGCGTTGGAACCGCTATGGTGGTGGCGTTTGTGTGGGCGCTAAGGTGACGCGTTTGTTACACGCTATAGTGCGAGTTGTGCGAAAATAATTTTTTAAAGTTTATGAATTCAACATTCTTCTATTTTTGTCTATTCCATAAATATGTAGGTATGTAAGTATTTGTGGCCTTACATACAATCATCACAGTATGCAGATCGCTGTTTAGTTTTTTAACAATAATAATAATAATTCCCGCCCGATCGGCGCGAGGGGCGCATCCGCATAACGCGCGGATTATTCGTTCGTGCCGAGTCGTTGAAAGGCTTTGGTTTGTTAATCGTCGAGATCTAAAACTGCTCAGCTACAGAGAAAACCTCATCAGCTAAGTAAAGTAGATATAAGATAGATTATACATTAAGAAATAACTAGCTAACATAATAAAATTATTGTTAGAAGTTAATATAGAAGTCAAAGAATAAGAAACAATTAGTAGCTATGTATTGAGGATAGAAAGATTGATTTTTTTATGCTGAAAAGCGAGTCTGAAATATCAAATCTACCAGAAAGAGAGTTATAATCTTGACACAAACAGCGAAAGGACTCATTTAACTGAAAATTGGTTCGGCACTGTTTTAAGACTAGAGGTTTAAAATGCCTTGAAGGACGAGACGGTACATTGAAGTTCAGTTCACTTAGAATAAATGGGCTGGAGAGTGAACCATTTAGCAATTTAATCATAAAAACAATTCCAAGCATTTCCCTCCCACTAGAAAGTGTGTGCAGATTAATGAGTTTTAAACGATTCGTATAGGGTGGCAGATTGTACAAGGGATCCCAATGAAAATCTCTTAAGGCAAATAGTAAAAATTGTTTTTGAACTGATTCAAGGCGATCTACATGAACCTGGTAACGCGGGTTCCAAATTATAGAACCGTATTCAAGTATCGGTCTGACTAATGTAGGGAAGAGGGCTTTAGTTACATAAGGGTCGCTAAATTCTTTAGACCATCGTTTAACGAATGCTAGGACACCTCTAGCCTTATTGACTGTTGTGTTAATATGGCGGTTGAAACTGAGTTTATAGTCCATAGTAACCCCCAGGTCAACAAAATCATACACTTGCTCAAGACTATAATTTTTAATTGTATAGGAAGCCGGCTGAGAAATTCCACGAGAAAAACCCATGTGTTTAAATTTTTTAAGGTTAAGTGGCATATAATTTAAATCGCACCAAGTAACTAGTGTATCTAGATCTGATTGTAGCTTATTTCTATCTTCAAATGACGCGAATGACATGAAAAGCTTTACGTCGTCGGCATACATTAACATTTTTGAAAATTTTGTTATTGTAGAAATATCATTTATAAACAACAAGAACAGAATCGGGCCAAGATGGCTTCCTTGAGGAACCCCCGAAGAGACATAAATGACATCGGATACTAAATTGTTAAACACTACTCTTTGTGTCCTGTCACTAAGGTAAGAAGAGATCCAGCGATTGAGACCCGCCTGGAAGCCCAACTGATCGAGTTTATGTATAAGTAATGAGTGACACACTTTGTCAAAAGCTTTGCTGAAATCCGTATGTTGTTGTTAGGGTAACGACAAAAACACTCCCCGAAGGTTTTAGGGAGTGTTGTCGAATTAACAGTCCTTGGCCGGATTTGAACCCGGTACGCTCCGGTACTCCCTTGCGGTACTGCCCGACTGTCGTGGTAGCGATTTATGACCAGTGAAACCTTCTAGGTCATGTCACCCCTCCTTCCGTAAGGAAGGATAAGATGGGTAATGAGAGGTGAGAGGCATCATATCCGTAGATCAACCATCGAGTTGCACGTCATTACCTTTGTGCATATTAGTCGCCTCTTATGACCGGTATGCCTACCTCGGGCATATTCTAAACCCCTAACCCGCAGGGGCCTGAAATCCGTTTAAATAACGTCGGTGTGCAGATTTTTTCTAGAGCCATGACTGGTAAACTCAAGTAAATTCGTAACTGTGGACTTTCCCTTACTGAACCCGTGTTGGCAGTCAGCTATCAAAGTAGAGATCGGACCCGTAAGTTGATTTGTAACAATAGCTTCAAACAATTTTGGGATGGCAGAAAGCTTTGCGATGCCACGATAGTTCTCTATAGAAGACCTACTCCCGCTTTTATGCAGCGGTAGAGGAAACGATTATTTCCACGCAGTTGGAAAAACACCACACTTTAGTGATAGATTGAACAAATTGGTAAGGGGTTGGTGAATATGGTTCGCACACTTTTTCAAGAAACATGTAGGAATCTTATCAGGACCATATTTAAAAGATTCTTTTAAGGTTTTAAGGTAAATTAGAACATCTTTGGCGCATATAATTGGTGAATTAATTGAATTTGCTGAATAGTTAGAAGTGAAAAATTGCGCAAAGAAATTTGCTATATCTTGATTATCGCTAGATATAATGTCTTGATATTTCATGGCTGAGGGAAACCCTGATACTTTACGTTTAGAATTTACGATACCATAAAATGACTTTGGATTGAGAATAATGTCTCTTTTGGTTTTAGAGATATAAGCTTTATAACACTTTTTATTTAAATCTATGTACTTCTGACGTAGAATGGAATACAGTAAGTAATGTTTATTAAACCCGAATTTCTTATATAGATTAAATGATCGCGTTTTCCTATTTTTAAGAGCCTTAAGCTCTTTAGTAAACCATTATTAACACGAATATTATTAGCTTATATCTCCAATAATGAACTGTATTATGATATTAAAAAAAATAAATAATAATATTAGTCTCTGGAGAAAAATTCATCAATATAATACGCGTCATTAAAAAAATTTTTTTTTTTTAAATGTCTAGTTGGTTATTAAGTCAGCAAGACTTTCTTTGAGTGATTGGTAAATTTGTAATTGTTGCTCCGGTTTCAATTTGTAGATCTGTGCACAGTATACAGCAGTGACGAGATCTTAGTACTAATAATATGTGTGTACTTAGTCATGAGCCATAACAATTAGTGCAAATGTGTACTTAGTCAAGCACAGACTAATAACTACGACTAACTAACACACAAATACCGAAAACAAACGAGCACTCGATACATACCCAGCTAACCAAAAGTGCGAAAAAATATTCCTTTCGGAGCTATAAAACGCACATTTCTCGGAGCTTTACCGTCCGAAATGAGCTCTTTTCGGAGCCCAAATGGAGTTAAAAATCGCTCTACGTGGGCACACCTAAAGGAGTCATAAAAAAGAGTCGGAAACGAGTCCGAATCCGATGAATTAGGAGAGTTTTCTGACTCTTTTCTAATGAACTTCGTATCCTTTTTGGACTCTTTTCGGAACTCTTTATTGATGCTTTTCTGAAAGTTGTATGGAGCTTTTTTTGACTGTTTTTAGGCACATTTTTTCCTCCATTCTCAGGGGGTTTGGAGCCTTTTTTTTATTGATGCTTTACTGGTACTTAGTTTGAGTCTTTTGTGACTCTTTTTAGACAAAATTTTTTATTACACTTTGAAGAAGAAAAAAGTTTAACTAAAGATATTAGCACACGTGCATATGAAAGTATAAATATCAATAAAAATATTATTTCATTAGGTTTTTAACTACAGCTCCCTTGACTTTCAGCTATTGATAGACATTGAGAAAAAAAAACTTCAGAAAATGCTTTAAAACATTCATATAATTGAACGTTACTGGTCATTCGCTCCAAATATTTCATATAACTGAGCCTTGCAGTTTATCCGCTCTACAATATTCATTTCTTCTCCCAAGGCTCCGTGAATCTTTATACAAAAGTGGCTTTTTTGATGTTTACTAAATAACACTCCAAAAAAGCTCAAATTACGGACTCTTTTTGGATCATTATTTCTGAGCGCTCCGACTTTTCCACACACATATAACTATGTTCAGCGTGAACTAATAACCAATTTCACTATGTGTACTTAGTGCACTAAGTTTTGTGTAAGTACTATGCGTACTTTGTAAACATTGTGTGTGTAGAAAACTGGTTAGTTCAGTTATACTTAAGTGGGATTATTTTGGAACTCCTTTGGGATAATTTTGCAATCATTTTGGGATAATCTTGAGATCATTTTAGGATAATTTTGATATCATGACTATAGTCATTCCACTTAACACATAGGGCCGGTTTCACCAACGCGACTAAGACTAAAACTAAGTCGTGATTTAAGTTAGCACAGATTCGAGACTAACTTAATTTTGGGTTTCACCAACTGAGCGACTTAAATAATTTTGAACACAACAACCCGATCAGCATAGTAGTATTTTCTCATACCAGAGAACTCTGCGCATCCCCATACCCCAGTGCGAAATGGGCATGTATGGCCATACACGAAGGAATGTATTGATTTTACACCCATTTCTATTTAGTTGGAAGGTACTAAATTTAGCGCTTAATTGAAAACGATAGTTTCGTAGTGGTTGCATGCTAGAAAACAAGCGTTCACATGCATCTACGCTGTTAAAGTCATGCTTGACGAATTTTCCGGCTGGGACATTGTACAAAACAAATTGGAGCATTACTGACATTTAGGTTTTGAACGACAGCAACACTGACTTAGTCGAGGATAAGTAACTAAGTTAAGTCAGGATAAGTAACTAAGTTAAGTCGAGCTGGTGAAACCGGCCCATAGTGTTTCGCTATAACACAGTTCCACTAACTTACTCAACGAGTAATTTGTGTACTTAGTGCTTCATGCCGCTTCACTAATTAGTTACTGTACGAAGCATGACTATGTAAATGTGTATTATAGTACGAGATCCGGCTGCAGATTTGTGTAGTCATCGAGTACATGCTAAAATCCATATTTTTACTCATATCTATGATTACGAGAATAAAAATTCACCAGGCTGCCAATCAAAATGTGGCCGCTAGTATTTTTAATTAAATTATTATTAATTAATTTTGCGGTAAAAATTTAATCAATCAAGTTTTGAGATAAAATATGGTTCACTTCACGGCAATAGGTGTAAAGACTTAGAAAAATCGTAGTTGCCGTTGCCCGCTTGGCCGCACCTCTCCGCAGCCTGGTATAAGCAGGTATGATTTCGATATATTTATGCATCCATAACGTATATTGATCTTTTATAGATCAAAATATAGCTAATTTTTTCTGATTATTATGATATACGGTTGCCTAAATAAATCTGGCCGCAAGTTAAGGTTGCCAGCTGTTAAAGATGGTAAATATTGAAGGTTGAGTGAGAGGGAGCTAGCGCGAGTTATATATATAAAGTAATACATATGTATATAAAAGCATATTTATTTAATATATATATCATTATGAGTTTTTGCTGAGCTCGAGGCCAATATTAATTTAATTTATTACATTGAATTAATGTTTTTATTGGAAAATTAGAAAAATAACAATCATCTCATTAGCAGAAGAGACAGCGCTGTTTCAATGACCGCTACGTCATCTCATCAGCCTTCTTCTTGGAGCCGGATTAGAACCTGCACTCCACGCATTGAAAACCAATGGCTTAATCATTGAGTTAACGATGCGCCTTGCGATGAGTTCTCAATTTGCCAATTTTCCATATTAACCAACAACTATCAAGTGCAACTACATATTTGTGCATTTATATTGTTGGTAATAATTTATAGCGTGATTGTTTTTGGTTTTTATACACATTCTATTTTATGCTTGTACATAATTTCTAATGCAGGTAAAAATACAGCATAAAATAGAATATGTATAAAAACCAAAAACAATCACACTATCAATTATTAAAAAAAAAAAAAAAACCTATGGCGCGATATACAACAGGTATAACATCATAAACCTCCTAAGAGATTTTTGCGCCAAGCTTCTCTTCCAATTTGTGGTGTGCCGATTCTAATTTTCCCTACAAATTGGTGGGACCTACCGTTTTTTGCCCAATCCGAACGGCATCTACAAAGAAGATGAATTTTTGCTGAGAAGCCTTCCATGGCAGAAATACACTCGGAGAGTTTGCCAAACCACTGCCGAGGGGCGACCCCGTTTTGAAAAAACTTTTTCAAACCACTTTTGATGTTACCTGTACCAGGGCTCGAACCTTGGACCACGGCGGCCGTCACTATCAATTATTCTTTTTCTTCTTTTTATGGCGCGATATACAACAGGTATATCATCATAAACCTCCTAGGAGATTTTTGCGCCAAGCTTCTCTTCCAATTTGTGGTGTGCCGATTTGAATTTTTCCCTACAAATTGGTGGGACCTACAGTTTTTTGCCGACTCCGAACGGCATCTACAAAGGAGACGAATTTTTGCTTAGAAGCCTGTCATGGCAGAAATACACTCGGAGAGTTTGCCAAACCACTGCCGAGGGGCGACCCCGTTTTGAAAAACTTTTTTTTTTTTCAAATCACTTTTGATGTTACCTGTACCAGGGCTCGAACCATGGACCTTCGGTGTGGTAGGCCGGCAACACTACCTCCACACCGCGATTATCACCACACTATCAATTATTAGCAACAATAAAAATGCACAAATGTGTAGTTGCGAAAATTCATAATGAAATAAACAACAAAAAGGCCACTAACAAAAAAACAAAACCATAATATATATATATTTATTTACCTCATAACATTCTCAGCATTTAAATAGATATGTACATACATACATACTCTTTAATTTTACTCTCTGTATATAAAATGCAAGTGATGTTTGGTTATCAGCCGATGGTCCGCTAGAACGAATGCAGTTAAGTGACGTGGTATTTGTTTATCACTCAAACAACGAACCAATAACCCAACAACAAATGCACAAGTGCATTAGGTTATTTGTAACAACTTAATCATAAGAAATTAACCAGCATAAATGTTAGCGGTTATGCACTAACAAATAATATGCATAGCGGAAGCCAACTTTGTTTACTTGAGGGTATAATAATAATAATAATAATAATTCCCAACGGATTACCCACCATATCCCGCCCGACCGGCGCGAGGGGCGCATCCGCATAACGCGCGGATTATTCGTTCGTGCCGAGTCGTTGAAAGGCTTTGGTTTGTTAATCGTCGAGATCTAAAACTGCTCAGCTACAGAGAAAACCTCATCAGCTAAGTAAAGTAGATATAGGATAGATTATACATTAAGAAATAACTAGTTAACAGAATAAAATTATTGTTAAAAGTTAAAATAGAAGTCAAAGAATAAAAAACAATTAGTAGCTATGAATTTAGGACAGAAAGAATTGATTTTTTTATGCTGAAAAGCGAGTCTGAAATATCAAATCTACCAGAAAGAGAGTTATAATCTTGACACAAACAGCGAAAAGGCTCATTTAACTGAAAATTGGTTCGGCACTGTTTTAAGACTAGAGGTTTAAAATGCCTTGAAGGACGAGACGGTACATTGAAGTTCACTTCACTTAGAAGAAATGGGCTGGATAGTGAACCATTTAGCAATTTAGTCATAAAAATAATTCCAAGCATTTCCCTCCGACTAGAAAGTGTGTGTAGATTAATGAGTTTTAAACGATTCGTATAGGGTGGCAGATTGTACGAGGGATCCCAATGAAAATCTCTTAAGGCAAATAGTAAAAATTGTTTTTGAACTGATTCAAGGCGATCTACATGAACCTGGTAACGCGGGTTCCAAATTATAGAACCATATTCAAGTATCGGTCTGACTAATGTAGTGAAGAGGGCTTTAGTTACATAAGGGTCGCTAAATTCTTTAGACCATCGTTTAACGAATGCTAGGACACCTCTAGCCTTATTGACTGTTGTATTAATATGGCGGTTGAAACTGAGTTTATAGTCCATAGTAACCCCCAGGTCAACAAAATCATACACTTGCTCAAGACTATAATTTTTAATTGTATAGGAAGCCGGCTGAGAAATTCCACGCGAAAAACCCATGTATTTACATTTTTTAAGGTTAAGTGGCATATAATTTAAATCGCACCAAGTAACTAGTGCATCTAGATCTGATTGTAGCTTATTTCTATCTTCAAATGACGCGAATGACATGAAAAGCTTTACGTCGTCGGCATACATTAACATTTTTGAAAATTTTATTATTGTAGAAATATCATTTATAAACAACAAGAACAGAATCGGGCCAAGATGGCTTCCTTGAGGAACCCCCGAAGAGACATAAATGACATCGGATACTAAATTTTTGAACATTACTCTTTGTGTCCTGTCACTAAGGTAAGAAGAGATCCAGCGATTGAGACCCGGCTGGAAGCCCAACTGATCGAGTTTATGAATAAGTAATGAGTGGCACACTTTGTCAAAAGCTTTGCTGAAATCCGTATAAATAACGTCGGTGTGCAGATTTTTTCTAAAGCCATTTGAGACATGACTGGTAAACTCAAGTAAATTCGTAACTGTGGACTTTCCCTTACTGAACCCGTGTTCCTTACTGAACCCGGGGCATGTTAGGCGATTTTAGTTAATAAAGTTTTGTACCTTATTTGAATAAAGTTCTTGTGCTTTAAACACCGAAAACCACAGTGTTTTTATATTCACTTAACTCGCGTAACATCACCAGTCTTACATACGTTTTAAAGCTATTGCGAATTTCATTTGTGCATCTAAAATTATCAAACAAATCAAAGTAAAATAAATTTGATAAGGATGAAATTGTGTATTCTGTGCAAAAAAAAAGGCAACGTACTAGATTTTAAAGATGCCTCTTTTAAAAAGTGTTTCGAAATGTTATGTTTTCGTCGTAAGAAAAATTATAAGTATAATGACACTTTCTTAACAATTGAGTTAACCGAAAATTTTTGATATCATATAGAGTGCCATAAAAAAATTACAGTTTTAAAGCAAAAAGATAAAGAGGAATTTGAAAAATAAAAAAATACAGGTTATATATTATTTATATTATACAGTGCAAATTTCGAGGTATTTTTTATTAAAAACTAATTTTTTCTAATTTCTTATTTTTTCGGAAATACATTTACCTTTATATAAAAAATATATAACTGTCTACGTTTGAGAAATTAAAAAAAATGGAGATTAGACACATTTATATTCTTTTAGATTGACGCGATATTTTCATTCATTTATTTTCGAAAACGTAAAAAATATTAAAAAATTATCGCATTATAAATTAAATTTTATTAATTATACTAATTGTTTAAAATACAATGCAAACAATGCTATGGAATGACAGTGAAATAATTAATTATAGCACAATATTTCTTGTAATTTACAGATTCCTAGCCTTCCTTCAGATCTTCATAAACTAAATATTCCTGATGTCAGTTGTGATTTAGTAAGTGTATATAGTAGTATTAATTTTACGCGCATGCAAAAAAAACAAGATTTTTTCACAAATTGCCTTTAACGCATGTATTTACTTTGCAGCCAGAGTCAAGGGCTACATTGAGCGATCAACCGGCTGCACTTCCAGTAGACGAACAGCTAACTATGACTGCTTCAAACGGGCAACCTAGTACATCTGCGCAGGAAGATGATCATTCTCAACTTTCTCAAAGAAAACAATGTAATACCGGCCGGTATTAGCAGAGTTGATGGGTTAAGCACGCACGTAGCCTTTGATAACTTTGACCGCTTCGTCGACACAGCCACTGGAAAAGATACTTTGCATGATACAGTTGGTATCATTTATCAATTTCGCAGTGAAAATAGCCACAATAATATGAACAATTCAGATACTTCTGATTCGGAATCCGTTGGTACATATGTCCATGAAGGGCCCACGGAGCCTCTTGCAAAAGCTCGTAAAAGACGGCGTTTTGAAGCACCTCCAAAGGAAATCCGCCCCTTTGTTAAGGTAGCTTTTACCAGTATAACGTTTCTGCCTTTTCAAACAATTACTGACACAATTAATGCGTGTCACTTGGAAAAATAAATTGCAATCGATAAGGATTTGATTTGGAGTATGTCTTTATCTCAAATTGATTCGGTACCAATGTGGTTAGGTTATAACTGCAAAATTAGCATTGATGAGAGCAAAACTCAGGCAGTTATCACAAACAAATGAGTCTCCTACGTCGCTAGCTATTGTTAAAGAAACTCTTAATATTGCAAAAGAAGTTGCTAAGATTTGCAATCAAAAACAGATCATAGTTACTTACGATTTGGCAATAGCCAAATTAGCTATGCAGATTCAATATATTAAAAAAAGAGAATTTGATTGTATATTCATTAATTTAGGCGCATTCCATACTCAAATGGCTTTCTTTAAAGCAATTGGAAAGTATATTGACTCCAGTGGATTAATCGAGATTTTGGTTGAAGCAGAGGCACTCGCAGGGGGTTCAATGAACAGTTTTTTGGACAGTAAACATTTTAATAGATGTAAGCGGCTACATTCCTTGGCTTCCGGTGCTTTACAAGTTCTTCATTTTGAACAATATCTGTCCGAAATTTACACGAATGATATTGAAACTTTAAAGGAAGATTTAAATGCAGTTATGAATACTTCATGTGGATCCAATGAAAATATTGTTTTACCGTATTCATTGCATCAAATACTGCAGGGCTACAAACATTTCCGCGAAATAACCCTTCAAGGCGGTCATGGGAAGACAGCTCAATATTATTTGCAGTATACTGAGCTTATGAATATATTTCTTCGATTTTCTAGAAGTATTCGCTGCAGTAATTTTGACCTCTACCTAGATTCTATCTTTGAAATGTGTGGTTACTTTTTTGTATTCAATCAGCCAAATTATGCCAAATGGACTCTCTCTCTCTATGGCGGGATATACAACAGGTATATCATCATAAACCTCCTAAGAGATTTTTGCGCCAAGCTTCTCTTCCAATTTGTGGTGTGCCGATTTGAATTTTCCCTACAAATTGGTGGGACCTACAGTTTTTTGCCGACTCCGAACGGCATCTACAAAGCAGACGAATTTTTGCTGAGAAGCCTGTCATGGCAGAAATACACTCGGAGAGTTTGCCAAACCACTGCCGAGGGGCGACCCCGTTTTGAAAAACTTTTTTCACATCACTTTTGATGTTACCTGTACCAGGGCCCGAACCATGGACCTTCGGTGTGGTAGGCCGGCAACACTACCTTCACACCACGGCGGCCGCCAAATGGACTGCTATGTATTTAAATTACTTAATCAAGTTGAAAGTTGACAATTCTGTTCTGCTTGAGGAATTCCCTAAAGGTGCATTTGGTATTCGACGCACAAAATCATGCTTAGGCAGATCACCTGTAGACTTGACTTTGGAGCAGACAATAAATGCTGATGCTGGTAATACTTTGACTGGTGTAAGCCATTTTACTAATTTAATCGCTGCTCTCAGTCATAGTGTCAGAACTAAAATTATGTCATTTGTAAAAGCAGAAATCGGATTGTCTCAAGCAGATGATACTTCGTATACATTACAGAAAAATCGAATTGAGAAAGACTCCAAAACTCTAAACAGTATTGTAGAAACGATTAAAAAAACAATGAATCCCTTTTCTGAAAATGTGGATAAAGATAGTTTATTCAATTTGTCAACTGGTAAAGCTGCATCTTCTAACATTACCGATTATTTGCTGAACGTCAAGTCTTTAGGTGAAGAACAAAAATTAAAATTTTTCTCAGAATGCTTTGAAGATTCAACAAGATTCGTGAGACCAATTCATCGCATTAAAATGTATAACTTCGCTTCAGATTGTGTTAAAAAAGGATAAAGAGTACCGTCGGAGACAAAAAACATTGATCTAAATGGAACGAGATATTTTTGGACGTTTGTTAGCAATTGCTATAAATCAGAAAGTTAACATTGGGTACTGTTTGGCATTCCCTCTTGCACCTGTACCTCCTGCATTATTTCACTGCACAGGCGACATGATGAAGACGGACAAGTCAAGTTTAGGTAAACTATTGACGGCAAAGATTGCACCAGCTAATCCCGGACAAGTCGACATAGAAATCATTGATGGTTTCTATTATTTATATCAAATTGGCGCAACTTTGCCACAAACATTTGGAAAAGTAGCAGAATCAGTACTGAAAAAACTTTGCTCTAGAAATGCTGCAGAAGTACATATTATATTTGATAGATATTTAACGCCTTCCATTAAAGATTGCGAGCGACAGGAGCGAGAAGGAGTTGATATTCCATACACAATTAATGGCCCGTTGCAAAAAAGACCCAATGATTTTTTGAAAAGCTTGAAGAATTTCCCCCGTGCTTGAAGAATTTTCGTTTCAAAGAAGCACTGGTAAAATTTTTAGCAAATCATTGGATCAATGATTCTTTTGCAACAGTATTGGGAAATAATAAAATTTATATTACTGTTGGAGAGCAATGTTTTTCGTACTGTTCTGCTGCAAATTGTGTAGTGCAAACTGAAGAAATGGAATTAGCATGTCAACACGAAGAAGCCGATACAATGATTGTTTTCCACATAAGCAAATTACCTGAAAATTCAAAAATTTTGGTGAAAGCAGCAGACACTGACGTTTTAATAATTCTATTGGGTAATATGCATATTTTTGGCTGGCAAACAGCACATCAAAAAAAGCTAATAATAAGGACGAAGCTTATATAAATTGTACGGACTTGTCAACAAAATTAGGTGCTATTTTATGTCTTGCTCTTCCTGCTTTTCACGCGTATACGGGTTGCGACTACACGGCTGCATTCTTTAACAAAGGGAAAATTCGGCCCTTTAAAATATTTATGAAGCACCCACATATCCTGGAAGTTTTCGCGTCTTTGACGAATCCGAATGACATCTTTGAGAAAAAAAAATTTATGCAGTCCAAGAGTTTACGTGCCTTATGTATGGACTTCCAAAGTGCCAAAGTGTGAATGCCGCAAGATTTTTATTATTTAATAAAATGTACGGTTCAAAAAAAAATAATGAAAAATTTATGAAGAGAATTAAAGGTTTCGACTCAACTCATATTCCCCCGTGCTGGAAATCTTTGAAACAAAAACTATTGCGGACGATCTTTGCTAATTCGGTGGTTAAATGCTACTGAGCCGAATTGTATTAAGTTCAGTGCGGAAAATAATGGTTGGCTGGTATTAGATGGTTTCTTAAAACCAACATGGTTCTTGGGAGACTCAACTCCAACGCAAGTGGAGAGTGTGCTGTGTGATTCTGCTAACAAATCTTCCAATGTTTGCAGCGATGAAAGTGATAGCAGCGATGATGGTATAACTGAAAGCTCCGATGATTCAGATTTTTAAAAATAAGTCACTGAATTATAAGAAAATAAATATAAAAAAATGAAATTTTCTTTTTCGTAAGAAGCATTGGCTGTACTTTTGATCAATATGTGTAACTATAAAATTTGTAGTTTTGAAAGAATGATAATTCTTTCACTTTTTTGCTGGCTCGAGGTCTATGTTTTTCTCGCAAAAACTAATAAAAACACAAGTTTTTCGTTTTGCCAATATATTTCAATTGCCGTCGGCAATCTTCTTCAGGACAAACTAATAACAACAAAAACATTAATGTTATAAATAAGTAACATAACTAATAACAAATGGTTTTCATACATACATTTATTTACACGTTGTCACTGCTTAACGTGGAGTATCATATTAACTATTTTTTGATAACAAATGTCTATACGTCTGCGCTACTCCCTCAACATCAGATCTGTAATTTATTCTCTTTTCTGTCGGTGTGTTGATTAAGTGCAGCATTTCTAATGTGTATCTCTTCTTGTATTGTTTTTCTTGCCGGAGCACAGAAGCTTCGTCAAAGTTTGGTGAGTGTTCATTGCTTGCACAGTGAGCCATTAGAGCCGTTTTATGGTTTTGTGTTTGATGACAATATTTAAAGTCAGATTTATGTTGCGCTAATCTACTTTTTAATTTTGACTTTGTAGTTCCTACATAAGACTTGTTACAGGGTTCGTTGAGATTACCTTTGCAAGGTATTTTGTATATGACATTACATTTTTCCGCGATTGGTATTTTTGATTTGGTATTATTGAAAATGTATTTTAAAGTATTTATTGGTTTGCGTGCTATTTTTATTTTTTCATTGTTGAAGCAATCTGATTTTTTAAGCCGCTCTGACAATTGTGGTACATATACTGCTGATTTAAATATCTTCGGCTCGTCTACTACACGATTATGGGTTTCTGATACCGATTTTCTTATTAAAGAATTTATAATATTATCTGGAAAATCATTATTTTTCAATATCATTCTAATTTCAGTCTTAATTTCTCTGTGGTAAGTGTCGTCAGATATTTTTAACATTCGTCGAATACAGCCTCTCGCTGTATTAATTATCATCGTTTTCGGATGTTTAGAATTATAATTGATGATTCGTGCTGATGCTATAGGTTTCTTATACCACTTTAGCTTTATTTCATTACCATGTCTTATTATAATTGAGTCCAGATGAGCTAATTTTTCGTCATTTTCGCTTCCAGTAGTAAATTTAATATGTTTATTGAAAGAGTTGAAAGCGTCAAGTATGTTCTGTACCTCGTTTCCGTTTGTTATCGCAAAAATGTCATCGACGTACTTTGTAAGTAGTCTCGGCTTTCGTTCAAATTTTTCTACCGCACTTTGACGTAACTTTTCCATAACTATGTCCGCGATTACCGGAGACGTTGGTGATCCCATTGGTAATCCTCTAATCTGTGTGTAGATTTTATCCTTGTATTTAAAATATCGGTTTTCTTCGATACAAAATTTTAAAATTTCAATAAATAGTTTCTTCGGTATTTTAGTGTGTTTCTCTATTATATTCCATTTTTCTTGAATAACCTCAAGTTCTAGTTGAGTTGGGACGCTAGGAAAAAGTGAGACAACATCGAAGGAAATTAATTTTTCATCATCAAAAATGTATGTATTTTTTAGCCTCTCTTTAAACTCAACTGTATTTTTCACGTTGTAGCTAGAGTTTAGTGTTACGTTCTTTAAAATATTTGTGATGTAATTACATAACCCATACGATGGTGATCCAGTGGTTGAACAAATGGGTCTAAGGGGTATCCCTTCTTTATGAATTTTCGGGAGTCCATAAATCCTAGGGGATAGTGACGTGGTGGTGATAAGACTATTTCTCTCGGCCTCTGAAATTTACTCCATTTTAAACATTTTATTTACCAAATTGTTGTTTTTGGTTTGTAATTTTGACGTATTGTCTTGTTTTTGTACTCTGTACATCGTTAAATCATTTAATATTTGTTTCATTTTTATATCATAATCATTTTTCTCCATAGCTACAGTTTTATTGCCTTTGTCCGACGTTAAAATTCTAATGTTGTAATTTTGTTTAAGGAATTTACGAGTACGGCCCACTGTATCTCTTAAAATTTTATACGTAAAGAGTTTTGAAGCGAGGGTGCGATGATTTTCTCAGTAAATAACCCTTCAGTAGAGGTAATCATAATCGCATGGTTTCTACTTTATTGTGCCGAGGTCGCAGCACGCCGTAAATACATGGTTGCAAATTTATCTAAGGCCTGGAAGCATCAGGAAAAGCAGGAACGTTTTCTACAGCAGATCTACAGTCGACTGATTGGCCAGGAAATCTGTAATATTCAATTTTAATCAAATCAAAAGCTCACATTAACTAAACTATAATTTCGTTAATCGTGTAAATGAAAGGAAATAATGAGACTAATTAAACTTCTTTTAGATATATATTCATTCGACACATTTTTAGCAAAGAGACAAAAGGTGTTTTTCCCTCGAGCTGCAAAGAAAATAAACGGATTCCGTAGATTCCGTAATTTTTTAACATAAAAAAAAAGTTAAAAAAAATTGTGTAGCGTATATCAGATATACATAAAGTAAGTCAGGGTATTGTGATATGGGTTGGCAAAGTGAATATCTTCTTTACTATAATGGTAATGGCCTATAATGGTAATGGAGGGTGGGGCCGTGTGCAGAAGTCCACGCAAGTGGGGAAAGTTTCTGATCGCCATTCACCTGGGAATGGCCAGAGCGATTCTTTTGCATGCGGTTCAAGCAGCTCACTACTTCCGGGCTTTGCGCCCAAGTATCCTCTGGGTAACCACCGAACACCCGTTTGGTGGTGAGCTAAACGTGAGAAGGCGACAACCTGGTAAGGCCACTCCGACATAATCGGTTTAAGGGCTTGCTGGGGGGTTCAAACAGCAGCGTCTGATCACCAGGTGGTGCGGCTGCAAGCGGGCGTCTGTCTTGGATCAAGCGGCTCGCTATACAAACGTGTAATAGAATTCAAGCTCCCGTGAAACGGGTTGTGCGTTGGGTTTGGGACCCACCACATAAAACAACGTTCCAATGAAATTCAACAACAAAGCCTCGGATATGAGAACCTCTTTTTTAGATGACAACACCCGCAAACGAAATAAGGATTATGAGATAAAGGCAGGTACCTGGAATGTTCGGTCCCTTAATGGGGAAGGTGCCGCTGCCCGGCTGGTTGAGGTCCTGAGGAAAGCAAAAGCTGACATCACCGCCATACAAGAGATGCGATGGACGGGGCGAGGAAACACGATCAAAACACCTTGCAACATCTACTGGAGTGGGCATGAAGACAAGCGCAGATTCGGCGTGGGATTCGTGGTGGGAGAGAGACTCCGTCACCGAGTACTGTCGTTCACACCCGTGAACGAGCGTCTCGCTGCAATCCGCATAAAAGTACGATTTTTCACCATATCTTTTATCTGCGCTCATGCACCGACGGAAGAGAAGGACGACGTGGAAAAGGATGCATTCTATGAGCGCCTGGAAGAAGCATACGAGCGCTGCCCCCGTCATGATATCAAAGTCGTGCTTGGCGACTTTAACGCCAGGGTGGGTAAGGAGGGTGTATTTGGCCCCACTGTCGGGAAGTTCAGTCTCCACGATCAGACTTCGCCAAATGGATTCAGGCTGATCGACTTCGCCGGTGCCCGAAACATGGTCATATCCAGCACTAGATTTATGCACAAGAAGATCCATCAGGCTACATGGCTGTCCCCGATCGAAAAACACGCAACCAGATCGACCACGTTGTGATAGACGGACGGCATGCTTCCAGCGTTTTAGATGTTCGCACAATACGAGGACCTAACATCGACTCTGTTCACTACCTAGTAGCAGCCAAGTTTCGTACCCGCCTCTGTACGACCAAACACGTGCAACAAAAAACGCAGGGAAAGCTGGACGTCGAAAAGCTGCAATCGCAACAGACCGCCAATTATTTCGCAGATCGCCTCTCACACCTGCTCTCCGAGAGCACAATTCAACCTAGTGGAATGCATGAGCAGTGGGATCATATCTCAGGAGCACTCTGTACCGCAGCCGAAGAAGTAATTGGATTCCGGCGAACGCGAAGAAACAACTGGTATGATGATGAAGAGTGCCGCAAATACAAACAACAACAAATACGCCATAGCACCTTCATCCCCGCAAGCACTAAATTATATATGTATGTATGATTTCTTCCATTATTCTTCTTCTTGATTGAAACGGCTACAAATTTGTCGAAAATGAAAATATTTTCCTAAGCCAAACGGGGCATTTCCAAAATCAGTATTTTTTTTTTTTGCCATTATGGAAAAGATCATATTTTATAAAAGAAAGTGGTTTGTTTTCTTGAATGAAGTGGGGCTTATTTGGTACTTATGATAGAATTTAATTCTCAAAAAGGTATTCGATTAATCAATCGTAATATACCATTCTAAGCCAATTGGTTGAAGAACTATCCAACATTTAATTCAATTTAGATTCAGATCGGTATCGCCCCAAACGAGCCCACTTCGGTTGAATTTTTAGTATTTTATAATACAAATATTTATATTTAAAATAATTCGTTTTTTATTTTTAAATTTGAAAATTAAATAATGAAATTTGTAGCATTTGTTGATATAAGTTAAGACTACCCGCACAAATTCGATAACTTCGTACACTTAGCTGATGCTACATTTTTGTTTAAGCTCAGCTTACGCTACACAACACTACTTTTGCCTACGTGACCAAGATCGAGCGACTTTATGATGGGGCATGCGCAGTAACACCATTGTTCTCACACTTTAAAACCCGTTTTGAGAAAGTATTTAATGAATTATGAGTTGCATGGCCTAGCGGAAATCGTTGGTGAAATTGCATCGAGCTTGGGTTTGATTGAGCGAAGTAATTTTGTTAAAAATCAGAATAAAGATTGATATTGAAACCGAAGGTTTAACACGAGTTTTTCTAAACTTATTAAGTGGCGCCCAACGTGGGGCCTGTCCTATGAATATTACGCAACTTGTTTCAAATGGTCAACCGCACTGACCAATTCTACAAGAATAATTCCTATAAGGAAGGCCGAACAAAGCGACAGGTCATAAAAGAACCAGGATCATAATCCAACAGCATGAGATATTTGGAGCAGTGAATCATCAATTTTTCGCTTACACTTGGACAATTGGGATATTGTAGAATTCCATATAAAAGCCTTTATATTAACCCCAAATTTATTGAACCAGTTTTCGTAATTACATATGTAAGTAATAATTAAAACTGATAATCATTTCATGTGAGAAATAAAATATAAATTTTGTTTAAAAAATCGGGAGACTTAAGTGTTAATAGTCCCTTTTCGTGTCATATTGAGGCGAAATTTCTTCCCAATTGCATAACATGCACGTGTTCAAAACTAAAAAAAGGTTCAATATATTTGTATAAAAACAACAAAAAGTTATTTTTTCATCAATTTGTTTTTCCATCTTTAAAAACCGCAACCTTAAAAAATTTAAAATCGCTATATCAGGCGATAAAAAGATTTCACTGCATTTGTGCAAAGTTATTGAAACTTACGTAACATACACGTGTATTAAAGTAAGATTGGCTAAATATTTTCTTGCTGGAAATTTTCGCATAGAATTTTTCATTCCAATTTAAAAAAAAACTGCAAAGTTTTTCAAATCAAATAATCGCTGTATCAGCCGAAAAGAAACATAGATTTCCGATAATTATTTTGAAACTTAATAACATAATTTGCCAGATTATATAAAATACCCTCGTTTAAAACAGTTGGGGTATAAGCATTTTGGATAACGAAATATTACACCCAGTCTTTTAACTTTTACGGCTGTAAAAATACACATTTTACATAGTGCGAAAAACGAACCACAGATTGTTCAGTTTACATATAGTGCTTACAGCCATCAGGAAATCGTCGAATAGTGGTTTTTGTAGTTTCTGCAGAATGGAAATCACAAGAGAGCAAGTTTTAGAAATCGTAAGAGCCTCAACCGAGCGTGCTAGGGCAGAATTCACGGCCAAAATTGACGAACTTACTCTTGCCTTAAATCGCCTTAAACCACCATGTGTTGAACCCTACCAACCCGTCGCAATTAACCCTTTAATAGAATCAGGAAATGCTAGTTTAGACTTAGTCAAGTCTTTACCCGAATTTAGTGGCGATGCCTCGTGCTACCCAGCTTGGTGCTCCGCTGCCGGCTTTGCCATTAATTACTACCCTGAAGGTTCCGAAAAATATTATTTGGCAATGGGTATTTTCCGAAATAAAATTACGGGTGCGGCGAATTCAACACTGTCGTCTTTCAATACTGTGCTCAGTTTTAAGGCTATAATCGCTAGGTTAGACCAAACGTATGCAGATAAAAGACCAGTTCATGTCCTGGAAACTGAACTAAGTATTCTAAGGCAAGGTCATTTGTCAATTGCAGACTACTATGACTCGATGGACAAACATTTGACGCTTATCATAAATAAGCAAATAATGACGAATAGTGGCAACGACGAAGTTATAAAGGCTCTAAATGATCGTGCAAGAGCAAACGCTCTACGAGTATTCATTTCAGGTCTTCGCCGTCCGCTATGTGACATCTTATTTTCCTCGTCACCAAAAGATCTGCCCACTGCCTTGGCCGTAGCACAGGAGCTTGAGATGAATCACAAGCGCTATGATTTCGCCCAAACCTTTGCAATGGGTAGTTCAGTCAAACCAAGCAAAGTAAGAGCAACAATGCCTCAATATAATTTCAATCCACAAAATGAACCAAAGCATTTATCACATCATAACAATAAACCGAGTCCAATGGATGTTGACCATGGCACATCCATCTATCGAAAACACAATGCTAGTCAAAATCGTGCAACCGTTTCTAAAACGCCCAATCAAGCAGTTGTATTTAAACGTTCTCGTGAGCCATCCGGTTCTTTCCAGAGACCCGGTGGAAAGACACAGCGAGTTAATTATATGCCAGACAATATTGGCATAGTTTCTGATGAATCTGAAAACGAAGAACACTACGACGACTATGATAGCTCCAATTTTAAAAGTTACTTCGAAGAGCCTAACCATATATGCGACTCTAAAAATAATTCCTAAATAAATTTTTTAAACTGAAGTCGCTCCTACCTTTCATCACCAAAACTACTGCGAATGGTCAGGAGCTCAAAATATTAATAGACACAGGTACTTCAAAAAATTTCATTAAGAATTTTCAATTTCTCGACGGAGTTAAGGAAATGAAAACCCCATTTACTTTGAAATCAATTAACGGAGAAAATTTTATAGACAAAAAATGTTTGGTAAATGTTCTCAACCACACCTCGACTTTTTATTTACTTGATAATCTAAAAACGTTCGACGGCATAATTGGTTATGACTTCCTAAAAGAAATTGGCTCGAAAATTGATATTAATGCAGGGTATTTATATTATCGGGATGGTAAGGTAAAACTTCAGCATCTTTGTTGCAATCAAGTCAACTTGATTACAATTAACGATAATTCCGTGCCTGCCAATGTTCAAAATGAAAAAACACTAATGCGTTTGCTCACCCAAATTGTGCCCTACCCTACAATACCAATGTCGAGGCTAAAATTCGTACCACTACAGACAACCCAATTTTTAGCAAAAGTTACCCGTACCCAATTTCAGCAGCAGAGTTCATAAATTCTCAAGTCGTGTTCACCCTATAATTCGCCCGTCCACGTAGTAACAAAAAAGGGTCTTGACGAAAATGGCAAACAAAAACTACGTATGGTGATAGACTTTCGGAAAATTAACGAAAACACCATCTCTGATCGATATCCCATACCAGACACTTCTGTCATCCTGTCCAATTTAGGAAAATCAAAGTTCTTCTCCACGCTAGATTTGAAGTCAGGATTTCACCAAATTAACTTGCGCGAGAAAGATAGACCAAAAACAGCATTCAGTGTAAATAATGGCAAGTACGAGTTTTGCCGCTTGCCATTTGGTTTGAAAAATGCTCCAAGCATTTTTCAACGAGCCATAGATGATATTCTGCGCGATGAAATCGGTAAGACCTGCCATATTTATATCGATGATATTATTATCTTTTCACCCAACAAGCATTCACATCTGAAGGACATTAATAGAATTTTAAACAAATTGGAAACTGCCGGTATGAGAGTTTCGCCAGAAAAGTCCAAATTTTTCCAAAAAGAAGTGGAGTTTTTAGGATTTTTAGTGTCGCAGAACGGATTAAGAACTTGTCCAAAGAAAATCAACGATATTTTAAATTACAAAGTTCCAGAAACTTTACGCTCTCTGCGATCCTTTCTTGGTCTCACGGGATATTACCGCAGATTCGTTAAAGATTATGCAGCCATCGTCAAACCGCTGAAGAAATATTTGCGAGGAGAGAATGGGCATGTAGAAGCTAACAAATAAAAAAAAAATCCAAATAAAATTGGACTCCGAAGCCATGTCCGCCTTTAATAGAGTTAAGAAAATTCTTGCTTCTGAAGATGTTTTGCTTCAATACCCGGATTTTAGCTGCCCTTTCGATCTGACCACAGATGCGTCTTCAAATGCTTTAGGCGCCGTGTTATCGCAGAAAAATAGGCCGATAACCATGATTTCCCGAACGCTTTCTCGAACAGAACAAAATTATGCCACCTATGAGCGTGAGCGACTAGCTATAGTTTGGGCATTGAAGACCCTTCGGCACTATCTATATGGCGTCAAAAACATCCATATTTTTCAGACCACCAGCCGCTTATCTTTTCAATTTCGGATAAAAATCCTAACACTAAAATGAAAAGGTGGCGTGCTTTCGTCGAAGAGTTTGCTCCAACGTTTCATTATAAGCCAGGAAGTGAGAACAAGGTGGCAGATGCGCTCTCCACACAGTTCATAAATAACATGAGTGAGTCAATGGATACGGCTCATAGTGAGGAATCATTGAGTAATGTTGTAAAAACGGTCAAATGCCCTATAAATCAATTTAAAAACCAACTAATACTCACAAAAGCGTCATACCTAAAAAAGTGACAAAAATTATTTTTCAAAAACATGTCCGGCATACAATTTCCTTCGATTCGCTCGAAAACTTGTTTGAATGTCTTAAAACCGTAATAAATCTAAATAATACGAACGCGATTCATTGTGACCTTCCAACACTTTCCGAAATACAAAACGATTTAGTTTCTCTTTTCCCGGGAGTGATATTTCTCCACACAGAAATTTTTGTGATAGATTTGACAAATAAAACGGATCAATTAGAAACAGTCGTTGCAGAGCATAACCGCGCACACCGCTATCTGCAAGAGAATTTTAAACAAATTTCTCGAGAATATTATTTCCCAAATATCAAAAAAATGTTAAAATCTATCATTACAAACTGTAAGATATGTCTAGAAAATAAATATCAGCGTAAACCGGTAAATCTCGAAATAGGCAAAACACCTATTACAAAGACGCCTGGCGAGATCCTACATATGGACATTTTTTTTACAGACAAACAACATTTTCTAACCTGTATGGATAAGTTTTCGAAATACGCTGTAGTCAAACCCATTCGATCGCGCTCTACGTTAGATATCAAGGAAGCTTTGCTAGAAACACTTCTAATATTTAAAAACACCAAAACTATTGTTTCGGACAATGAGAAAGCCTTTCATTCGATGACAATTAAAACTCTTCTTAGGGACAACTTTTCGATCGAACAATTTTTCATTCCGACGTTACATAGCCAAAGTAATGGGCAGGTTGAAAGATTCCATTCAACCTTGATGGAAATAGCCCGATGCATAAGAGAACAACAACAGCTGAGCAAGACTATTGATCTGGTGCTGCTGGCTACTCATAAGTACAACAACACCATTCATTCTATAACAAACGCTAAACCTATCGACATTATTCATAATTGTTCGACTGAGGATTTGGAAACGATACGCGAAAGATTGTGTCAAGAACAGGAGAAAGTTTTAGGTAGACGGAATAAAAATAATAAAATGAAAGCCTATGAGCCTGGCGAGAAAGTATTTTTGAGGAGAAATAGACGTCTAGGAAACAAATTTAACAAGATATTTCTTGAAAAAGTTGTGGAAAAGGATCTAGGCAGCACGGTCTTGATCGATGGAAAAATCATTCATAAAAGCAACTTACGATAAGTGTTGTTGTTTTTGTTTCTTATGAGAGTTTAATTCGTGGAAGTTAAATTGCTACAATGACGCGAAAAATCCGTAAGCGTTATAAACAAAAAAAATTTATCAGAAAATGAAATATATTATCAGTTTTGATTATTTACAACTTCCTAATAAAATCAGAATTGTAAATAGACTCTTTAAACTAAGTTTAATTTTCACCATTCTTTGAATTGTTGCATTTAATTTAATTTTAAGAAACGGTTACTTGTAATTATAGTATAAGGATCAAAAAATTTATTGTTAAAAAATATGGAATTCACACTCAATCAAGCTTATCACCCTCAACATTAATAACGCCTTTAACCACCCATTTACTACCTTAACGTGCTGTGAATAACGATCCGGTCTACATAAGCCAACAAGTCGTATTTTGAACCTAACTATTAGGACCTCTGAGCCCCAGCTTTTTAGTAGCTGAAACGGGGACGTTTCAAACTCGACAAGGAGAGTAGTTAAGGCTACCCGCACAAATTCGATAACTTCGTACACTTAGCTGATGCTACATTTTTGTTTAAGCTCAGCTTACGCTACACAACACTACTTTTGCCTACGTGACCAAGATCGAGCGACTTTATGATGGGGCATGCGCAGTAACACCATTGCTCTCACACTTTAAAACCCGTTTTGAGAAAGTATTTAATGAATTATGAGTTGCATGGCCTAGCGGAAATCGTTGGTGAAATTGCATCGAGCTTGGGTTTGATTGAGCGAAGTACTTTTGTTAAAAATCAGAATAAAGATTGATATTGAAACCGAAGGTTTAACACGAGTTTTTCTAAACTTATTAAGTTATACAAACAAAAGTATCATAGAAATTTAATTATGTAAACAAAATAAAAAAATAATTTAAAAACAAGTATATAAGTGCCACTGCACAATTCAACCTTGAAAATCTAAATCCTATATCAATATTTTTCTACATTTTCTGTGCATTCGATGGTTACCGGATTCTAGTATGTAATGACAAAAGGAATAATCTGAAACTTCCTAAAAGAAGTTGTTTTCGTCTCTTGCCGCGGTGTTGGAATGTCCCTCATACATATTCCTCCTGAACAAATTTACAAATACACTTAAAGGATGCTGTTCATATATGTACACAAAGAATGCGCTAGTGTGCATATTAAGTAGACCGTACCAGATTTCGTATTTTTACTTTTACAAAAGTTGAACAGCTTTACTTCTTTTTAAAAAAAGATTATTTAAAATAAGAGTTGTTAGTTTTAATCTGACAGCATCACTTTTTGAAATTGACGAAGAAATCTGTGGCATTAAGCAAAAAAAGCCAAACTCAAGTTTGGTCGAAAATTAGGTAGTCACCATTGTGTTCACCGTGCTAAGATCTATAATCACACAATTTCACGGCTTTGGCTCAAATATTGTGGATTTTATGGACAAAACATTATATCTCCATTCCATACATTTATGCCACAATTTCAACTATCAAAGCGCTCTACTGAAAAATTCAAAAAATTACTTTGGTAGTTTTCGCTTATACAGGAATAGGTTTTCAGACAGTAATTGCATCAAGTTTCTTGTTAGTTATTCTCTGCTATTGTACATAACATATAAAAGCTTAACATTTCCCACACCCGTTATAAAAGCTCTTCTTTATTTCAACATGGTAAAGCTTGTCAAAGAAGCGGGCTATTCAAAGTGTCAGGAGCACTGTATCGGAAAATAATTTTTAGTTTTTCGAAAAATTAATATGTCATTCAAAGACTATTTCATTTAGAAAATGGTAATTTATCAACCAAAGTATATTTTTGTAAACAGATACATTGTCCTTTGAGGTAGAAAAGTTTTGCTAAATATGTCACCTAAACAAAGTCTCAAAAGCAGAACATGTATCATAAGTTTTCAACGACAAACATTTTTTATAAATGGTCCATTATGCGTGGCAAAGCATTATTCTAGCAAACCAAGAATTATCAAATTATGTGACGAAATTTTAAATTCTTCCAAAAGGAAACTGGACACGGGCTAATTTTTATGAGCGCCTGATGCATGAGATTTATAACATTAGAATTTCCTTGCCTCGCAAGCGTTCTTTGTCGACTTGTCCAAATTGTCTGAAAAATATGTGAAACCTGACAATAAATTTCGATGCAAGATCAGAAATTTATTTGATTTTATGATTTTCGACAAGAAATGATGACAAGTTATGAATGGACGAGGTTTCTGGTGCATTTGCTTCCATGAAAAAAATTGTGTGTAATAGCAATAAATTTTGTATAAAAAATATAGGTTTGGTTTTATTGCTTCACCTGTGCGTTAGAAAGAATACTTCTAGGTCCTTTCTTCCTATTTCGCTTACTCTCATAGTGCGAAGAACTTCTATTCTTTGTTTACTTTTTGCGAATCAAAAATAATTTCAGTCACTTTCAAGCAAGTGAAGCAGTAACACGTTAAAATATACGCTTGCGTTATATGAAAATGAATGTTTATGCCCCTTTTTATACATAAAATACTTAAATAAATGGTATTTAAATTATATATTTAAGGGTATTTAAATACATTATAATTGTTGGAAAAGTTGTCATTTTGATTAAAACATTTTTATATGTATACGTTTTGCTAATTTTGGTGTTTATAATTGGCGCGCATTCAGTTCGCCGCACAATTTTTCTCATACGAATGCCGAGGCAAAAGGTATGGTGACCTCCTGAAACTTGCGTTTTCACATCTATGTTCTTTGTATCAATGAATATAGGTGTAGTTGTTGTTATGCCTACGCTGCAGTCGTATCGCATCGTACTATCGATGTTAAGTATGTACTTGAATGAATGGGGGGAGTGTGAATGTACTAAATGAGTGTAAATAGGTATGTGTGTTGTTGTTGTTGTTAACAGTGCTTCGCCCTGCCCCAGATTGGACAGGGTTACACTGAAATAACAGCCCTTGGCCGGGTGAAAAAAACCGGGTCATTCCGGTGCGATAGAACCGGCTGTTGTGGGAATGAGGTATGTGTGTTGGGGAATTCAGATGGGACAGTTTCAACAACAATAACTAAGTTAAGAATTGATAAACAAACAAGACAATGGAATTGAGCAGTTAGATGGCGTGATGCTTCTAACTGCATAATGATTCGAATTAAGTTTTTAGGCAATAAGCATATTATTTTAAAGAGAGTAGTTAGTCTTAAGCTGACATCGTTTGAATAAAGACTTGATACACAAAGTCACTCCGGTGTTTAATTTATTTAACTGGCGCAGTCTGTTAGATTTTAAACACAACATAAAACGTTTAAACAAAGAAACCTTTAATTAAAAAAATTAGAAAAAAAATGTTATAAGCTTATAAATTACAAACAGCGTGAGTGAAAGTATACAGGCTAATAGCAAACATAAAAAGAAAAATCAAACGAATTTTGAATATTAGAACCTTATTATTTCATTAAAAAGCAAAAAACAGTTAAACAAGCTAAAAATGAATAATGCAAATTTACAATCTGGAGGCTCGCCCAGTCCAGCAATTGAACAATGTATTGTAGCTTTGACTAGGCTTTCAAGCAAATCAACTGAAATGCAACCAAACAGTTTAAGAAAAAGAATTGAGAAGGATATAAAATATCTGCCAGCTTTCACTGGTGACCCAAAAATGCTGCCGTCATTTATTAATGTAGTAGACCGAGTACTTGCGGATTATGAGTCTGATGCAGTTATGGCATACCAAGTGATCTATGACCTGAAGATTCAAGGAGCTGCCAAAAATTATATCCATATGGATCAACCTGAGAACTGGAAATTGTGTAAGGAAACACTCAAGCAACGTTTCAAATCTTCCAAAGATCAAATGGAGATAACAACAGAAATTTCACCAATTAGAGTAAGCAGTGTAAGGGATTTATGTATAAAAGTAAAACTTTTCATCGATGATGTTACTGAATAATGTGCCCTGAACGCAAATGGTTTAGTTATGAAAGAAATTTTTTCAGGAATGTTGATTCAGATAATCAAACAATTGACCACCGGCACATTAGCGTATGCTATCAAAAATATCTCTCTTAAAGAGGCAGAAAATATTTTTAATGACTTTATTGGAATGGATGAAAATAATTTAAACTCTTTTCTTTTTATAAAAAATTTCAACAAAAATACTAGTGATAATCCAAATAATGTCGGAAAATTTAGTAGTCGATTTCAAAATAGTTTTTGCCAAAATAATCTGCCAAATGATAGGGAAAATCAATACCAGGTTAATAATTCAACACAAAACCCAAATAATTATGCAAATTCGAACAGCTTCCGAAATCCAAATGTAACTTGTGATAATAGACAATTTACTCAAAGGTCGGCTGTAAATCAAAACAATTATCATCCTCACCAGCATAGTAATAGAAATTTTTCAAATGAAGTTCCTAATCAGATAAATGATCATTGGCAAAATTCGGGTGGTTCAAATAGTAGGCAAATTAATAATAGTAATTATAATAATAGAACCGCACGAACAAGAAAATCAAATATTCCAAAGGATGTTGATACAATGAGTGAGACTGTAGATGAAAGAGGTAATAGTTTAGAGGATACTTTTTTTTAAATTAGCCTCGAATGTAACAAAAATTAATATTAACGTCACATTATTTAATAAAAAATTGATTGCTTTGGTTGAGACGGGATCAACTTTTGAGCATATTAAAAAAATGCAGTTTTCAAAAATTTAACTTACCTTCATTGTTATTGGGTGAAAAAATTACTTTGAGAACTATAAATGGCGAGGTTAGTAAGCCAAGTGAAGTGGTAATTACACCAACCCCTGTAGAATTTAATGCACCTCAAAATAGTCGAATGAAATGGGTAATGTTGGATTTTGATAAACCATTCGACATGATTTTGGGTATGGATTGGATTAGCAAAAACGGTGAGGTATTAGATATAATAAATAGGCAGTTGAAAATAGCTAATGGTTTGAGGTACTCCGTCTACGTGGACATTTAACTCTTGCCCCATCTGCGCATTCCATGTCGTAAACAGGGTCGCCGTCGATTTAGTCGGAGACAGGGTCAGATTACGCTCGGTGAAGAAGCTGGAAAGGTCATGGAGGTAACTGTTGATTCTTATACAGAGTTTATCAATGGAGGGACCCTTGCCTGAGGCCATTATCGTGCAGTCGTCAGCGTAGGAAACAATGGAGACTCCCTCTGGTGGGGGGAAGTCTCGAAATATAGAAATTAAACAAGAGGGGAGAGAGAACACCACCTTGCGGCACCCCTTGTTTTATTCTTCGTGGTCTAGATTTCTTGTTCCTAAATTTGACTGTTGCCTGTCGACCATTGAGGTAATTAGCGGTCCACCTCTTAAGGCCGGCAGGGAGCGGTGTCTCATCCAGGTCTCGGAGGAGAGTGGCGTGATTGACCGTGTCGAATGCATTTGACAGATCAAGTGCCACGAGAACCGTCCTATGGTTTGGTGGATTTTGATTCAAACCGTTGTTAATCTGCGTTGTATTGGCGTTCAAAGCGGATGTCGTGCTGTGATTTTTACGAAAACCATGTTGATGATCGGCCAATTTTAGATTTGTAACGAAGTAAGGAAGCAGAATGGACTCTAGCAATTTCGCTATCGGCGAAAGGAGGGATATCGGACGATAGGAATCTCCTAGGTTCGCCGGCTTCCCTGGTTTTAATAGGGGAACTACAATCGCTTGTTTCCATATCTCAGGTATAACGAAGGTAGTTAGAGAGAGATTGAAGAGAGCCGCTAAATAATTCTGTCCTTCATGGCCAAGGTGTTTGATCATCTTCATGGCAATTCCGTCGGGTCCGATGGATTTTGAGGGTTTGGCCTTCATTATGGCTTCCTTAACCTCTGCGGCTGAGACGGCAATGGGCGCAGTAGAGTGTTTGTGCTTGCGCGCACGTCGGAAGGCTCTTCTCTTAGTCCTATCCGCAGGTGGATGCATTATAAACAGGCGGCAAAAGGAGCTCGCGCATTTCCTGGCGTCCGATTTGACGCTGTCGGCGAATGCAATGGCGACCTTGTCATTGTAGTTGGTCGTATTGGATAGGGCCTTGACAGTCGACCATAATTTGCCGACTCCGCCGGAGAGGTTGCATGCCTCAAGGTGTTGTTTCCACTTGGTCAGTTTGTGTTCGTTGCTTATCCTACGAATTTCCGCATTGATTCTGGGATCTGTGGGATTGATGAGTCTCACTTGGTCACGTTCTCTTGCCATCGCCGCAGCTTCTGCAGGAAAATTCGGACGAATTTCTGGTATTCTGCCAGCAGGAATAAAGCGGCCTGAGGCTGAATCAATGACCTTGCGAAACTCTCTTTCACCTTTGCGTACGTCTGTAGGAGTGGGTAAGGCAGTCCGTAAAGCGGTTCCAGTCCGCTTTGGTGAAGTTAATGTATGTTAGTTTATCAGTCGTTATGAAGTCGGTCGGTCGTTCAACGGAGAGTAGGATGGGTAGGTGGTCTGAAGCTAATGTAAGCATCGGTCGCCAGATGACAAAGTTAATTAGGCCCGCGCTCATTATGGAGATGTCTGACGAACTGTGGCAGTTACTTGCTACCCTGGTTGGGGCATCTCCATTGATTGTACAGACTGCTGAGTTGTCTATTTGGTCTGCAATTGCATGTCCTCTGCTGTCTGCTTGCAAGTTGGAGTGGCAGAGATCGTGATGTGCCTTGAAGTCGCCTAGGATTAGACGGTTATCGCCCCTTATCAACGCACTAATGTCGGGATGATAATCTCTAGGACAACACGTGGCAGGGGCAATCTAGATGTTTATAATTTGCATGTCGAAGTCGCCTGACCGGATTACTATGCCTTGGCATTCTAAGGTAGAGTCCCTGGGGTCGACGTCAGGGGAAAATAGATTATATTGTACAGAGTGATGTGTAATGAACGCAAGGTCACCCCTATGACCGCTGGGACGGTGTTTTCGATGTGCATTATACCCATAACAAGTTCGTAAGTCCGATCTTGTGTTCAATTTTGTCTCTTGTATCGCGGCGATTTTGATGCTGTGCGACTTCATAAAGTCAGTTATCTCCGCGATCTTTCCACCTAATCCGTTACAGTAAAATTTTAAAGCGCGTAGGAGGAGAAAGGGGGGACATGCTAGGCGTGAGGGATGGATGCGCTTGCCTAGGTGGAGGTAGGCTAAGGCCTAAACTATGTCGCAGCCTAGAGTTGACAGCGTCATGGCCGTTGTTGTCTGGCGTGGAAGGCGGATGTGTACTGCCACAGGGGCCTATGAACGTATCCGTCCAGAGGTTTCTATTTGCGAGCCCAGACAACATAAGGGTGTGACATAGGCCAAGGCAATAGTTGCACTTGACTGATGTCGCAGGCGTACATAATCTTTGGCGACAAACGGTGCACGTAGTAAAAGGTACGAGGAGGTGGTGGTCCTGCCGCACGTGCAAGGTGGAAGCAGGGGGGGGGGGGGGTATTGGGGACAGATAAAGAGGGGCTATTCCGGAGGGCATCGGAGTGCTGAGCGGCCGTGCGAGATGGAGACGCTGGCGAATGTGAGCGACAGTCGGGAGTGGGTAAGGCGGGAATGGCAGCAGTGCTGCCAGTCGTGTAGACTGAGCCAACATTGTGGTTACTTGAAGTTGGTAGGGGCGGTAGGGGAGCGCCAGAGCGACGACTACCGCGGACCGTTTAATATAAGGTTTCTTCCAGCAAACGGAGCAGATCGAATCTCTTGTTCCAGGGTTGGGTTCGACCCCAGCCCGTACCAAGGGACAATGATGACAATTTAAAGGTGGGATGGGATAGATTGGCCGGGTCGTTCCGAACATAAAACTAGGTCATTTAAATAGAAAAGAAAAATCTACTATAGGCAAAATTTTAGAAAAATTAGAAAAATTTAACAAATTGATTTATAAAGAAAGTGATATTTTAACAAGCACTAATTCAGTTGTACACGAAATCAACACCGTAACTGATCAGCAAATTAATTCACGAGGAAGAAGTTATAAAACAGATACAGGAAATGGAAAGCCAAGGAATAATTAGAAAAATTAAGAGTAAATACAGCTCGCCAATTATTGTAGTCCCTAAGAAGAAGGACAATTCCGTAGTTAAAAAGTATAGGATTGTTGTAGGTTATAGAAGGCTTAACCAGCTAACCATCGACGATAAATATCCCTTGCTGACCATTGACAGAATTTTATAAAAATTGGGTAAAGCCCAATATTTTAGTAAACAGGACTTAGCGAAGGGTTATCATCAAATTCTTATGGCCGAAGAGGACATAAAAAAACAGCCTTTGTTACTCCCGCAGGCTCATATGAATACGTTCGCCTTTCGGGCTTAAGAATGCCCCTGCTACTTTCCAGAGGTTGATAAATGAGGTGCTTAGAGATGATATCAACAAAATCTGTGTGGTTTATCTAGACGATATTTTAATTTTTTCAACTTCTTTGTAGGAACATGCTACAAACTTAGAAAAATTTTTTACAAAACTTAAAGAACACAATTTAAAAATACAACCAGATAAATACAGCTTTTTGCAGAAGGAGACTCCATTCTTAGGTCATATCCAACAGCAGAGGGAATTAAACCAAATCCATTAGAAAACCAAAGTTTCTTCTTCTTTAAATGGTCATCTAACCTGGGCGATTTTGACCGTCCAACATAGCTCGCCAGTCGCTTCTTCGTTGCGCCAACTGGCGCCAATTGGAAACACCGCAGGATCGCAAATCGGCCTCCACTTGGTCCTTCCTTCGGAGTGGTGGTCTCCCTCTTCCTCTGCTTCCACCGGCGGGTGCCGATAGGAATACCTTCTGGGCTTGAGCATCTTTGCTCATTCGCACTACGTGGCCTAGCCAGCGAAGCCGCTGTGTTTTAATTCGCTGAACTATGTCGGCGTCTGCGTGAAGTTCATACAGCTCATCATTAAACCTTCTTCGGTACTCGCCGTCGCCAACGCGTAGAGGTCCACAAATCTTTCGAGGAACCTTTCTCTCCAATACTCCCAGAGCCGCCTCATCAGATGTTGTTAGTGTCCACGCTTCTGCACCATATAGCAGGACGGGTGCGATGAGTGACTTATAGAGTTTTATTTTCGTAGTAGCATTTGTTTGCAGGAGTAATTCTTCGTCGGATTTCTAGGCTAACATTATTGTTGGTGTTATTTCTGGTTCCCAGGTAAACGAAGTCCTTTACTATTTCGAAATTATTGCTGCCAACAGTGGCGTGGTTGCCAATGGATGAAGGTACTTCGTTTTGCCCTCGTTCACCACCAATCCCATTTTCTCCGCTTCTTTTTCTAATTTGGAGTAAGCAGAAGTTACGGCGCGGTTGTTAAGACCAATGATATTGTGACGAATTCGATGATTCCTTGATTATCAATCCCGGGTTCGATCACTATAAAGTCAAATAAACACACGCACAAATATTGTAACTAATAGCTAGTTTTATTTACTAGTAATAAACGCAAAACAAATTTAAGAGTTTGGTAAATTCACTGAACAAAACTTGAAAATAAACTGATCAACCTGCCTTGCTTGGTCACTGCCTTATATAGTCCGACAGGGTGCTACCCCACGCACCTAGAAGTTTCTTGGTTGTTCGCTTTTCGTGTTCTGGAAGGGTCGGTGTTATTTATTGGCATCTCCACTTTGCATCGTATTCGCAAACAATCGCGCCATCTCTCTTCCTCTTCCTAGTTACACGCTTGCATGCATAGGCGTAGCCAGCAGCTAGCCTTTCCAAATGGACCACCTTCATCTTATTCCTTGGCCTTCCCATAGTTTGTATGCAATATACCACATCGTTGAACCGTTTTATGACTTTGTATGGGCCTTCCCAGTTACATTGTAGTTTTGGGGACAAACCTTTCTTACGCTGTGGGTTGTATAGAAGCACTAAATCTCCTTCTATAAAACCTTCCGAATTTATTGCTTTGTCGTACCTGGCCTTCATCTTATCGCTCAAGATCTTAGTCCGTTGTCTCACAAGGTGGTGAATTTCTCTCATTTCTTCTTCCAATACGCTAGTAGATTTCCGAGCATTTACTCCTGCATCAGCGTTTATCCCAAACTTCAAGTCAGCTGACCAGTTGTTTCATGTACTGCAGAGCGATATGCCATTAGGAATAATGAGATGTGAGTATCCCAATCCTTCTGGAACCTATCCACTACTTTCCTCAGGTGCTCTTCCAAGGTTCTATTGAATCTTTCCGCCATGCCATCTGACTGAGGATGCAGTGGAGTTGTTCGAGTTTTCCGAATGCCCAATGTCTTGCACATTTCCTGGAACACAGCTGATTAGAAATTTCTGCCTTGGTCAGAATGTATCTCCATCGGTGCACCAAACCTAGCTACCCAATTGTTAGTAAAAACTTCTGCTATGGTTTCTGCCTCTTGATTTGGAATAGGGTACACTTCTGGCCATTTGCCGAAATAGTCCATAACTACCAGTACATATTTACGAGTACGAGTTTGCTAGTAGGAAATGGACCAGCTACATCCATGGCTATCCTCTCAAATGGCGCACCTGAGTTATACTGTTTTATTTGGCCATGGCTCCTTGATTTCGGTCCTTTAGCTTTGATGCATACTTCACAGTTGGCAATCCACTCCGTGACCGATTGACGGCAACCAACCCAATAGAATATTTGCTTGACTTTCTCCAAAGTCTTGGTGACTCCAAGATGACCTCCGATTGGACTCTATGCCACTATGCCCAATATGACTTGGCAAAAGGACTCTGCTGACAACTCCTCTCTTGATGGTCGCTCGTTCGTTCGATTCCTTGCATCACACGTGTAAGATCTGGATCTTCGTGCTGACACCTCTTTAATTGATCCATGTTCCATTTGTCCGTAGATGTTATTGTTGGTTTTTATTCCTTTATTACATATATTTATTTATTAAGATTGGATTCGCAGTAAGTCCGAGTTACATGAGTGAGTTACTTAAACTAAAAGACTATTCTCTATCTTAATACGTAGAAGTAAACTTGTGTATATATCATATATATAATACTACTATATGGCGTGTTTCCTATTTTCCCTGTGTGCAAAATTCATGTCAATCATTATTTGGTGAAACTGTGCAAATGTAATTTCTGCGCATGCGTGGGTTTTGTTTGTGTTAGTTAATTGTAGTAGCGTGTGTAAAAAAAGTATTAAAGGGTTTACAGCGCGTCACTATCCCCTTTACCCTTCTGCATACGAATTGTTATAAAATCTTAGTTTAGTCATTAAACAATGAAAAGGCCAACAAATACAATACAAGGCCTGATGTATTTATTATTTAAACATTGGCTGCAGCCATACAAAGTACATTACTTACATAAATAGTAAAAAAAAAAAAACAAGGCGAAGAATTCATATTTTTGAAATGAAAAAATTCAAAATTTGGCTTATTTTGAGTTTTTTAAAGAAGTAAACAAAATTATGAATATTGGGCTGGCTGCTATTGGTGTTGAAATAATATCAATTTTGTAAAGTTTTTTCTAATATACTCTTTTTTGTCCGTGCTTTTTTTTAAATTGAACTGCGTTGGGATTGTTGTTGAAACACCCCCTTGCCCTAACTGCACCAAAAAAGGTTTCCCTGAAACGCCTGTTAATCAGTTTTTTTTTATATTCCTGGCTCAAAAGAATTAAATATACTTACATGGAGAGCGCACATTTCGGCTTGAAATACAAACATCTATTGAAGGAAATGCGCCTTTCACCTTGACCCGGCCTTGAAGTCATTCACTTGGAAATGGTTGCTACAAATACGCATGTTTTTCAAATTATCACTTGCGGTTAGACCGCATGCCTCAACCCATTTCTCGCAAGTTTCTGCATCTTTTGGAAAACTGGGGTTTAAATGAAAAGGCCAATAACAAGTTAAAACAAAAATTGCACAATTCACCTAATTCACTTTCTGCAAAATACTCACGAATGCAAGCCTATATTATTAAATTTGTCTCTCTTTTTATCACACAAAAAACACCGCTTCGACATTTTTGATATTAAATTTACTTATAACAGCTGAAAATCTTACGACCGCTAACTAGATTTGTTTTCAATTTATGCCATTCGTGGCGCCTACGCATATTTTGTAACTGTTAATTCGGTGCATGAGAAATTCGTAGTTGCCAGTTGGCATTATTTGCTCTATATCTGCGCACTCAGCACAAATCGGTAATGCTATTCTGCGGAGTTCTTAAAACAAAAAAAATTGTATAATATTTATGGAAAAGAAAAGCTTACTTTTTCATTTGGAGATCGAAATAGCCTAATGTACAATGTTGATAGAAGTAAGACGGCTTGTTGAAATATACATATATTTAAGCCCCTTTTTTACAAAAATTTAACGACAGCCTTGAGATTTTGTCTTCTTCTCTCGTTGTATATCTGTACTGTAATGTTTGACATGCGGCACAGATCAGTAGTACTGATATAGAAGTATTACATATATGATATATATAGACTTAGGGCCGGTTTCACCAGCTCGACTTAACTAAGTTAAGTCGAGTTTTTCACTTTTTCAGTTTCACCATCTAACTTAACTAAGTCACAACTTAGTCAGCCTGCCAGCTGACTTATTCTCGACTAAGTCAGTGTTGCTGTCGTTCAAAACCTAAATGTCAGTAATGATTCTAATTTGGTTTGTATAATGTCCCAGCCGGAAAATTCGTCAAGCATAACTTTAACGGCGTATGCGTAGATGCATGTGAACGCTTGCTTTCTAGCATGCAACCATTACAAAACTATCGTTTTTAATTAAGCGCTAAATTTAGTACCTTCCAACTAAAGAGAAATGGCTGCAAGATCAATGCATTCCTTCGTGTATGGCCATACATGCCCATTTCGCACTGGGGTATTGGGATGCGCAGAGTTGTCTGGTATGAAAAAATACTACTATGCATAAAACAGCTGTTCGGGTTGTTGTGTTCAAAATTATTTCAGTCGCTCAGTTGGTGAAACCCAAAAGTAAGTTAGTCTCGAATCTGTGCTAACTTAAGTCACGACTTAGTTTTAGTCTTAGTCGCGTTGGTGAAACCGGCCCTTAGCACTATGCAAGTGTGCTTAGAAAAACATGTATACAAGAATTGAGTACGAAGGAGAATAATATATGTTCAGGGTTGTCATATTTACTTATATTTCCAGCACACCTCTTTAAATTGACAATCCTGATAAAACTATTTCATTAAGTAATGTATTTGTATATTATATTCAAATGATGAGGAACTTAAATTAATCTCAAAGCATCCCTATTTCTCAAAAACTTTTTTTTATCTAAGCTCTTGGTTAACATATCAGCTAAGTTTAGTTGGGAATTTATTTTAACTATATCTATTATACCTCTCTCATAATTTTCATTAATGTAATGGTATTGCACTTCAATGTGCTGTGAATTTTTTGTAAAATTTCCAAACTTTGCATTTGCAATTGCGCCAGAGTTATCTTCATACATTCTTACCGCTTTATCAAATTTAACATTGAATGATTCAATTAATAAATTTCTTATAAATAACACAGGTCAACAAAATAAGAGTTTTGGTTTGGTGCAGCTCTAGTTGTAACCAAATTTGGTAGTACTCGGTACCCTGATAAAAACTGTATACTTACTTTTTTAATGCTACGTACAGTTTTCTAGATAGGGTCAAGAACCTCTTTTTAAGAGGTTAACCCTTTCGCTATATAGTATCCATATGGATACACCAAAGTTTGAGAGCGGCTAGCAATCTCCACGCTAAAAAAACAACTTAGTTTTCAACCGAATATGATTTCTTAAGGTTTAAGGAGACACGTTAAATAAAAATATTTTTTGTTTTTTTCTATAATAGAAAACAGCAAGCACTTAAAAAAAGGAACCATTTTTTTTTTTGTTTTTTTGGTGAGAAAGGGGGTATCTTATATGGCAACTACATGTAAAGGGTGTTTTTTTTAGGGGTATAGAACTTCGAATTGAAATAAAACACAAGAAAATCGTTTTAAGGTCCATCAATTTGGCTTTATTGGAAGGATAATTTTATGCTATTAATGTTTAAATATGATTTCGGGCATGTGGCTGCCGCGGCTGGCTCGAATAAAGCCAATTCTACAGGTCCAATTTTCAACCACTTTTTCGAGCATATGGGGCCGTATGTCGGCAATAACGCCACGAATGTTGGCTTCCAATTCCCCTAACGTTTCTGCTTTGTTGGTGTAGACGAGCGACTTCACATATCCCCAAAGAAAATAATCCAATGGTGTCAAATCACACGACCTTGGTGGCCAATTGACAGGTCCATTCCGCGAAATTATGCGCTCATCGAATGTTTCCTTCAATAAATCGATTGTGACGTGCGCTGTGTGGCATGTAGCGCCGTCTTGTTGGAACCACAACTCATCCACATTCATGCCATCCAATTCGGGAACAAAATAGTCGGTTATCATGGCTCTATACCGGTCTCCATTAAGGGTAGCTGCCTCTCCAGCATTATTGCGGAAGAAGTATGGCCCAATGACTCCACCATCCCATAGAGCACACCAAACAGTCAGTTTTTGTGGATGTAATGGCGTTTCAAGGGTCTCATGTGGATTCTCTTCACTCCAAATGCGGCAATTTTGCTTGTTGACGTAGCCATTCAACCAAAAATGAGCCTCATCACTGAACAAAATTTTGCGATGAAAATCAGCATCGAAATCAATCTCATTTTCGGCCCATACACCAAAATCACGACGCATTGCATGGTCTCGCGGCTTTAATTCTTGCACAAGCTGGATCTTGTAAGGTCGCAAGCCAAGATCTTTGCGCAAAATCTTCCATAAAGTTGATGGACAAAGCTCCAATTGCTGTGCACGGTGGCGAATCGATTCATTCGGGTCCTCTTCAACACTTTGCTCTACAGCGGCAATTGTTTCTTCGGTGCGCACTGTTCGACGTCTCTGCGGATGCGTATTATCACATAGAGTAAACGTAGTGCGAAAACGATCCATGGTTAACCGAATTAATTGCTCTGATGGACGATTATGTCGACCATAAAATGGACGGAGCTCACGGTAAACTTCGCGAACTGAACCATTATTTTCGAAATAAATTTGCACGATTTGCAAGCGTTGTTCTTTTGTCAACCTGTTCATGATGAAATGGCAAACCAAACTGAACATAAATGACATTAGAGTTGCCAGATTTGACCACAAAATGCCAGTTTTATCTCTATTCGAAAAACAAACCCGTAAAAAAAACACCCTGTATATGTAAACATTTATTTCGTTTTAAACATATCAAATATGTAGAAAAACGTTCATTTTGAAACTTTACATTCTTATTTTTTTAATTTAGTATCTGTGAAAGCCTTGCCGATTTTTTAAATATTCCTTGTATCCATATGGATACAAACGTATGTTTTGGATGTAAGCGATGTACGCAGTACCCAAACATTTTCATTTTGCGTTTGATGCTGCTATCGTGCAGACGTTTGTTGCAAGCTCTACCAACAAGAATATAATTTAAAACAAAATGCCTAGAAAATTAGGAGATGACGAAATTGAACAGATTTTAACTACTTTCGTTGAATCCGATATTTCTGACTTAGAAGATGAATTTGATGAAAACAACGTGGCTAACAATTTATTAGGTGCGTTTGAGAACAATGAAAGCTTTTTATTAGAAGAGCTTTCCCGAGAAGGTCCATACGAGGTAAACATACAGGATATAGATGTTGATAATGATGGGGGTTCTGGGGAAGTTGAATTAGTAGAGAGCAATTCAGTTCAAGTTCAAGATAGTTCAGTAGTTCAAGATAGTGTTGTTTTCCAAACTCCACAGGTTGTATTGAAAAAGGTTGACCAATTTCGTTGGAAAAAAGCTTTTTGGACAACTCCAGAGGCTATATTCACTGAAACGTATACAAACAAATCCATTAAATTACCTATAGAGTATTTTTTGGAGTACTTTACCGAAGAACTTATTCAGCAGGTAGTGTCTTCAACAAACCAGGCATCTATGATAAAAAATGGGAAATCCGTAAATTTGACTACTCAAGAATTTTTGAGATTTCTTGCTTTAGAGATAATGATTGGTACCATTGGCTACCCGCGAGTGGACATGTATTGGACAATGGGTACCGTCATACCATTATTTCCCGAAAATATGCCGAGACAAAGGTTCCATAATTTAAGAAATAGTTTAAAGTTCACAACAAGTTCACTACAAACCGATAAACTATATCTAGTTCGTCCCATTATAAATACATTTACACAGAAAATGTACACTCTCCCAAAAGATGAAAACCTTTGTGTGGATGAGATGATGGTTCCCTTTAAAGGGAGAACTAGTTTCAGGCAATATATGCCCAAAAACCCCATCAAATGGGGAATAAAACTATTTTGCTTATGCAGCTCTAAAGGCATAATATACGACTTCGAAATTTATCAAGGAAAAGGCACAATACTAACTGATTCGAAGTTAGGGTTTAGCTCTGATATAGTCCTTCACCTCTCTAAAACCATTCCTGAGGAAAGAAATCACAAAATTTATTTCGACATTTATTTTACCACTTTAAATTTAATATCGGTTCTACGCGAAAAAGTCATTTAGGCTACTGGTACCATCAGAGGAAATAGATTTGGAAAAATTGATTTCAAAGCTGAAAAGCAGTTGCAAAAAGAAGGCCGTGGCAGTTTTGACTACCGTATAGAGAGAGCAGACAATATTTTTCTTCTCAGATGGCTTGACGGAGGAATTGTGCCACTTGTTTCATCAATCCATGGTCATGAACCCCTAAATGCAGTATCCCGATTTTCAGCTGAAAAAAAAGAAAAAAATCAAATAGTGCAACCAAATAAAAATATGGGTGGGGTAGATAAATTGGATTTTCTGTTGTCTTTGTACAGAATTTCCATAAGATCTAGAAAGTGGACTTTAAAGATATTTGACCACTTTATTGATTTAGCAGTATGCAATTCGTGGCTAGGATACAGGATGGATCATGAAAGCAGTGGGTCAAAAAATAAACATATGGACCTATTGAGCTTTCGTAATGATATTGCGAATGGACTAATAGCTCGTTCAAATCAACAGGCATGCTCTCGTAAACGCGGACGTCCAACATCATGTTTAGATGAGGATATTTCCAAAAGTCCAACGACCTGCGGGAAAATACGAAAAGCTTCACCATCGACTTCTGTACGATATGACGGAAATCAACATTGGCCGGAACATACGAAGGATAAAGGAAGATGTAAACTCCAAGGATGTATCGGACAAACGAGATACAAGTGCTCCAAATGCGATGTTTTATTGTGCATTCCCAATGAATCAAGAGATTGCTTCAAGGATTTTCACTATCTCTCAAATTCTTAAAATCAATATTGTATATAAGTAAGTATCATTTTTGTCTATATTTATTTTAGTTTATAAGAGTCTAAAGTTTATAATTTTTCTTTCTTGTATATTTACGAGTTATTTCGTTATTTAAATGAATTTTAATGTATTTTAACTATTGAAACAAATAAAAATTGAAACTGAAAGCAACACAAAATTCTAGCATTTTTCTTTACCATTGGCAGCAGTTGTATCCATATGGATACACTCCAAAAAAGACATTTAGGGTGAAAAAATTTAAAAGTCGAATAAAGATTGTCATTCCTAGGGCAAATAAGAGTAAGTGTTGAAGAAATTGGATTTTTCAAGGCAGCCGTTAAAAACTTGTAGCGAAAGGGTTAAGGCATGTATGGCCCCATAACTTTGTTTCTGTTTATTCTACACAGTTTTGATGTCGTTGTTATAAAATAGATACAGGAAATGGAAAGCCAAGGAATAATTAGAAAAACTAAGAGTAAATACAGCTCGCCAATTATTGTAGTCCCTAAGAAGAAGGACAATTCCGTAGTTAAAAAGTATAGGATTGTTGTAGGTTATAGAAGGCTTAACCAGCTAACCATCGACGATAAATATCCCTTGCTGACCATTGACAGAATTTTATAAAAATTGGGTAAAGCCCAATATTTTAGTAAACAGGACTTAGCGAAGGGTTATCATCAAATTCTTATGGCCGAAGAGGACATAAAAAAACAGCCTTTGTTACTCCCGCAGGCTCATATGAATACGTTCGCCTTTCGGGCTTAAGAATGCCCCTGCTACTTTCCAGAGGTTGATAAACGAGGTGCTTAGAGATGATATCAACAAAATCTGTGTGGTTTATCTAGACGATATTTTAATTTTTTCAACTTCTTTGTAGGAACATGCTACAAACTTAGAAAATTTTTTTACAAAACTTAAAGAACACAATTTAAAAATACAACCAGATAAATACAGCTTTTTGCAGAAGGAGACTCCATTCTTAGGTCATATCCAACAGCAGAGGGAATTAAACCAAATCCATTCAAAATTTATGTCATTAGAAAACCAAAGTTTCTTCTTCTTTAAATGGTCATCTAACCTGGGCGATTTTGACCGTCCAACATAGCTCGCCAGTCGCTTCTTCGTTGCGCCAACTGGCGCCAATTGGAAACACCGCAGGATCGCAAATCGGCCTCCACTTGGTCCTTCCTTCAGAGTGGTGGTCTCCCTCTTCCTCTGCTTCCACCGGCGGGTGCCGATAGGAATACCTTCTGGGCTTGAGCATCTTTGCTCATTCGCACTACGTGGCCTAGCCAGCGAAGCCGCTGTGTTTTAATTCGCTGAACTATGTCGGCGTCTGCGTTAAGTTCATACAGCTCATCATTAAACCTTCTTCGGTACTCGCCGTCGCCAACGCGTAGAGGTCCACAAATCTTTCGAAGAACCTTTCTCCCGAATACTCCCAGAGCCGCCTCATCAGATGTTGTTAGTGTCCACGCTTCTGCACCATATAGCAGGACGGGTGCGATGAGTGACTTATAGAGTTTTATTTTCGTAGGCTAACATTGTTGTTGGTGTTAATGCTGGTTCCCAGGTAAACGAAGTCCTTTACTATTTCGAAATTATTGCTGCCAACAGTGGCGTAGTTGCCAATGGATGAAGGTACTTCGTTTTGCCCTCGTTCACCACCAATCCCATTTTCTCCGCTTCTTTTTCTAATTTGGGTTCGATCACTATAAAGTCAAATAAACACACGCACAAATATTGTAACTAATAGCTAGTTTTATTTACTAGTAATAAACGCAAAACAAATTTAAGAGTTTGGTAAATTCACTGAACAAAACTTGAAAATAAACTGATCAACCTGCCTTGCTTGGTCACTGCCTTATATAGTCCGACAGGGTGCTACCCCACGCACCTAGAAGTTTCTTGGTTGTTCGCTTTTCGTGTTCTGGAAGGGTCGGTGTTATTTATTGGCATCTCCACTTTGCATCGTATTCGCAAACAATCGCGCCATCTCTCTTCCTCTTCCTAGTTACACGCTTGCATGCATAGGCGTAGCCAGCAGCTAGCCTTTCCAAATGGACCACCTTCATCTTATTCCTTGGCCTTCCCATAGTTTGTGTGCAATATACCACATCGTTGAACCGTTTTATGACTTTGTATGGGCCTTCCCAGTTACATTGTAGTTTTGGGGACAAACCTTTCTTACGCTGTGGGTTGTATAGAAGCACTAAATTTCCTTCTATAAAACCTTTCAAATTTATTGCTTTGTCGTACCTGGCCTTCATCTTATCGCTCAAGATCTTAGTCCGTTGTCTCACAAGGTGGTGAATTTCTCTCATTTCTTCTTCCAATACGCTAGTAGATTTCCGAGCATTTACTCCTGCATCAGCGTTTATCCCAAACTTCAAGTCAGCTGACCAGTTGTTTCATGTACTGCAGAGCGATATGCCATTAGGAATAATGAGATGTGAGTATCCCAATCCTTCTGGAACTTATCCACTACTTTCCTCAGGTGCTCTTCCAAGGTTCTATTGAATCTTCCCACCATGCCATCTGACTGAGGATGCAGTGCAGTTGTTCGAGTTTTCCGAATGCCCAATGTCTTGCACATTTCCTGGAACACAGCTGATTCGAAATTTCTGCCTTGGTCAGAATGTATCTCCATCGGTGCACCAAACCTAGCTACCCAATTGTTAGTAAAAACTTCTGCTATGGTTTCTGCCTCTGGATTTGGAATAGGGTACACTTCTGGCCATTTGCCGAAATAGTCCATAACTACCAGTACATATTTACGAGTACGAGTTTGCTAGTAGGAAATGGACCAGCTACATCCATGGCTATCCTCTCAAATGGCGCACCTGAGTTATACTGTTTTATTTGGCCATGGCTCCTTGATTTCGGTCCTTTAGCTTTGATGCATACTTCACAGTTGGCAATCCACTCCGTGACCGATTGACGGCAACCAACCCAATAGAATATTTGCTTGACTTTCTCCAAAGTCTTGGTGACTCCAAGATGACCTCCGATTGGACCGTTATGTAATTCGTTGAGTACATCAGGGATTTTCTTCCTTGGAACGATTATCAGCTTTCGAACGCATTGATCATCCTCACTCTCCCATATTCGATGCAAACAACCGGATTCTAATTGTAAACTATTCCACTATGCCCAATATGACTTGGCAAAAGGACTCTGCTGACAACTCCTCTCTTGATGGTCGCTCGTTCGTTCGATTCCTTGCATCACACGTGTAAGATCTGGATCTTCGTGCTGACACCTCCTTAATTGATCCATGTTCCATTTGTCCGTAGATGTTATTGTTGGTTTTTATTCCTTTATTACATATATTTATTTATTAAGATTGGATTCGCAGTAAGTCCGAGTTACATGAGTGAGTTACTTAAACTAAAAGACTATTCTCTATCTTAATACGTAGAAGTAAACTTGTGTATATATCATATATATAATACTACTATATGGCGTGTTTCCTATTTTCCCTGTGTGCAAAATTCATGTCAATCATTATTTGGTGAAACTGTGCAAATGTAATTTCTGCGCATGCGCGGGTTTTGTTTGTGTTAGTTAATTGTAGTAGCGTGTGTAAAAAAAGTATTAAAGGGTTTACAGCGGGTCACTATCCCCTTTACCCTTCTGCATACGAATTGTTATAAAATCTTAGTTTAGTCATTAAACAATGAAAAGGCCAACAAATACAATACAAGGCCTGATGTATTTATTATTTAAACATTGGCTGCAGCCATACAAAGTACATTACTTACATAAATAGTAAAAAAAAAAACAAGGCGAAGAATTCATATTTTTGAAATGAAAAAATTCAAAATTTGGCTTATTTTGAGTTTTTTAAAGAAGTAAACAAAATTATGAATATTGGGCTGGCTGCTATTGGTGTTGAAATAATATCAATTTTGTAAAGTTTTTTCTAATATACTTTTTTTTGTCCGTGCTTTTTTTTAAATTGAACTGCGTTGGGATTGTTGTTGAAACACCCCCTTGCCCTAACTGCACCAAAAAAGGTTTCCCTGAAACGCCTGTTAATCAGTTTTTTTTTATATTCCTGGCTCAAAAGAATTAAATATACTTACATGGAGAGCGCACATTTCGGCTTGAAATACAAACATCTATTGAAGGAAATGCGCCTTTCATTAATCGACCTATACTATTGCTTGACCCGGCCTTGAAGTCATTCACTTGGAAATGGTTGCTACAAATACGCATGTTTTTCAAATTATCACTTGGGGTTAGACCGCATGCCTCAACCCATTTCTCGCAAGTTTCTGCATCTTTTGGAAAACTGGGGTTTAAATGAAAAGGCCAATAACAAGTTAAAACAAAAATTGCACAATTCACCTAATTCACTTTCTGCAAAATACTCACGAATGCAAGCCTATATTATTAAATTTGTCTCTCTTTTTATCACACAAAAAACACCGCTTCGACATTTTTGATATTAAATTTACTTATAACAGCTGAAAATCTTACGACCGCTAACTAGATTTGTTTTCAATTTATGCCATTCGTGGTGCCTACGCATTCTGTGCATGAGAAATTCGTAGTTGCCAGTTGGCATTATTTGCTCTATATCTGCGCACTCAGCACAAATCGGTAATGCTATTCTGCGGAGTTCTTAAAACAAAAAAAATTGTATAATATTTATGGAAAAGAAAAGCTTACTTTTTCATTTGGAGATCGAAATAGCCTAATGTACAATGTTGATAGAAGTAAGACGTCTTGTTGAAATATACATATATTTAAGCCCATTTTTTACAAAAATTTAACGACAGCCTTGAGATTTTGTCTCCTTCTCTCGTTGCATATCTGTACTGTAATGTTTGACATGCGGCACAGTTCAGTAGTACTGATATAGAAGTATTACATATATGGTATATATAGACTTAGCACTATGCAAGTGTGCTTAGAAAAACATGTATACAAGAATTGAGTACGAAGGAGAATAATATATGTTCAGGGTTGTCATATTTACTTATATTTCCAGCACACCTCTTTAAATTGACAATCCTGATAAAACTATTTCATTAAGTAATGTATTTGTATATTATATTCAAACTAGAGTTCGCCCAGTGGTTGAAATTCAACCAGTAAACTTTATTTTATTTTTTTGCTGTATCTTTTATCCGCCTTTTTTTCTTCCTTTCTATGTCGTTCCTTTCCTCTAACATATTTTTATTTTCCTTGATTTCTTTTTTTACTCTCTTATTTTATTTTGTACTTTCCTCAAACTTCTTTTCCTTTCCCTTCCCTTCCTTTTATTTTCTTTCTTTCCCCTTCGTTTTCTTACCTTTCCTTTAATTCCCTTTCCCTTCCCTTCCTTTCATTTCCTTACCATTCCTCTCTTTCCTTTAATTTTCCTTCCTTTCCTATCCTTTGCATTCCCTTCCCTTTCCTTCCTTTCCTTTCCTTTTCCTTTTCTTTCCTTTCTTTCCTTTAATTTTCCTTCCTTTCAATTCTTTTCCTTTCCTCTATTTTCCTTTAATTTTCTTCGGTGTTTAATATTTTTTATGAGTAATCATTTATTTTATTTTTGTAAAACCTGTTTGTAGGTATCAACAATGAATTTTACATATTTGCTCATATTTTACATTGCTTGTTTAATGTATCCAACAAAGCAGCTTTTCGTGCTCTCAGGAGAGCAGCTGACACTGGGCACCGTAGCCAGTAATCAATACAATAACAACAACTAAAGCAAAAATGCATGACACAACAGAGTATCTATAGTGCGAATACTTATTTTTCATTGGTCCACTACCAACTCTTCGCACTCACAGTGAGAGCCGACCACACGAATAACACAAAAACATGCATGGCAAGTCTACTCACACTACTACGGCTCTTAATTTTTTCCTACAAAGCAACTCCTCGGCCATGCTCACGATTCAGCATAGTACACAAAAAGCAAGTACACACACAGCGTGTCTATAGCGTGAATAAGTAAATGTGTAGTGGTGTGACTTTTATGTAAAATTTTTTATATTAAAATGATTTTTGAAATTTTTTTATTTACGGATAAAAGTACACCTCAAAATTTCCTATCTATACATATATAATTTGTATACCTTAGAATTATAGTTAGCAGAAAACGGTTCTACATTGCATTCATCTTGTCTATTTATATATAAGATGATGAGGAACTTAAATTAATCTCAAAGCATCCCTATTTCTCAAAAACTTTTTTTTATCTAAGCTCTTGGTTAACATATCAGCTAAGTTTAGTTGGGAATTTATTTTAACTATATCTATTATACCTCTCTCATAATTTTCATTAATGTAATGGTATTGCACTTCAATGTGCTTTGAATTTTTTGTAAAATTTCCAAACTTTGCAATTGCAATTGCGCCAGAGTTATCTTCATACATTCTTACCGCTTTATCAAATTTAACATTGAATGATTCAATTAATAAATTTCTTATAAATAACACAGGTCAACAAAATAAGAGTTTTGGTTTGGTGCAGCTCTAGTTGTAACCAAATTTGGTAGTACTCGGTACCCTGATAAAAACTGTATACTTACTTTTTTAATGCTACGTACAGTTTTCTAGATAGGGTCAAGAACCTCTTTTTAAGAGGTTAACCCTTTCGCTATATAGTATCCATATGGATACACCAAAGTTTGAGAGCGGCTAGGAATCTCCACGCTAAAAAAACAACTTAGTTTTCAACCGAATTTGATTTCTTAAGGTTTAAGAAAACACGTTAAATAAAAATATTTTTTGTTTTTTTCTATAATAGAAAACAGCAAGCACTTAAAAAAAGGAACCATTTTTTTTTGTTTTTTTGGTGAGAAAGGGGGTATCTTATATGGCAACTACATGTATATGTAAACATTTATTTCGTTTTAAACATATCAAATATGTAGAAAAACGTTCATTTTAAAACTTTACATTCTTATTTTTTTAATTTAGTATCTGTGAAAGCCTTGCCGATTTTTTAAATATTCCTTGTATCCATATGGATACAAACGTACGTTTTGGATGTAAACGATGTACGCAGTACCCAAACATTTTCATTTTGCGTTTGATGCTGCTATCGTGCAGACGTTTGTTGCAAGCTCTACCAACAAGAATATAATTTAAAACAAAATGCCTAGAAAAATAGGAGATAACGAAATTGAACAGATTTTAACTACTTTCGTTGAATCCGATATTTCTGACTTAGAAGATGAATTTGATGAAAACAACGTGGCTAACAATTTATTAGGTGCGTTTGAGAACAATGAAAGCTTTTTATTAGAAGAGCTTTCCCGAGAAGGTCCATACGAGGTAAACATACAGGATATAGATGTTGATAATGATGGGGGTTCTGGGGAAGTTGAATTAGTAGAGAGCAATTCAGTTCAAGTTCAAGATAGTTCAGTAGTTCAAGATAGTGTTGTTTTCCAAACTCCACAGGTTGTATTGAAAAAGGTTGACCAATTTCGTTGGAAAAAAGCTTTTTGGACAACTCCAGAGGCTATATTCACTGAAACGTATACAAACAAATCCATTAAATTACCTATAGAGTATTTTTTGGAGTACTTTACCGAAGAACTTATTCAGCAGGTAGTGTCTTCAACAAACCAGGCATCTATGGTAAAAAATGGGAAATCCGTAAATTTGACTACTCAAGAATTTTTGAGATTTCTTGCTTTAGAGATAATGATTGGTACCATTGGCTACCCGCGAGTGGACATGTATTGGACAATGGGTACCGTCATACCATTATTTCCCGAAAATATGCCGAGACAAAGGTTCCATAATTTAAGAAATAGTTTAAAGTTCACAACAAGTTCACTACAAACCGATAAACTATATCTAGTTCGTCCCATTATAAATACATTTACACAGAAAATGTACACTCTCCCAAAAGATGAAAACCTTTGTGTGGATGAGATGATGGTTCCCTTTAAAGGGAGAACTAGTTTCAGGCAATATATGCCCAAAAACCCCATCAAATGGGGAATAAAACTATTTTGCTTATGCAGCTCTAAAGGCATAATATACGACTTCGAAATTTATCAAGGAAAAGGCACAATACTAACTGATTCGAAGTTAGGGTTTAGCTCTGATATAGTCCTTCACCTCTCTAAAACCATTCCTGAGGAAAGAAATCACAAAATTTATTTCGACATTTATTTTACCACTTTAAATTTAATATCGGTTCTACGCGAAAAAGTCATTTAGGCTACTGGTACCATCAGAGGAAATAGATTTGGAAAAATTGATTTCAAAGCTGAAAAGCAGTTGCAAAAAGAAGGCCGTGGCAGTTTTGACTACCGTATAGAGAGAGCAGACAATATTTTTCTTCTCAGATGGCTTGACGGAGGAATTGTGCCACTTGTTTCATCAATCCATGGTCATGAACCCCTAAATGCAGTATCCCGATTTTCAGCTGAAAAAAAAGAAAAAAATCAAATAGTGCAACCAAATAAAAATATGGGTGGGGTAGATAAATTGGATTTTCTGTTGTCTTTGTACAGCATTTCCATAAGATCTAGAAAGTGGACTTTAAAGATATTTGAACATTTTATTGATTTAGCAGTATGCAATTCGTGGCTAGGATACAGGATGGATCATGAAAGCAGTGGGTCAAAAAATAAACATATGGACCTATTGAGCTTTCGTAATGATATTGCGAATGGACTAATAGCTCGTTCAAATCAACAGGATTGCTCTCGTAAACGCGGACGTCCAACATCATGTTTAGATGAGGATATTTCCAAAAGTCCAACGACCTGCGGGAAAATACGAAAAGCTTCACCATCGACTTCTGTACGATATGACGGAAATCAACATTGGCCGGAACATACGAAGGATAAAGGAAGATGTAAACTCCAAGGATGTAGCGGACAAACGAGATACAAGTGCTCCAAATGCGATGTTTTATTGTGCATTCCCAATTGATCAAGAGATTGCTTCAAGGATTTTCACTATCTCTCAAATTCTTAAAATCAATATTGTATATAAGTAAGTATCATTTTTGTCTATATTTATTTTAGTTTATAAGAGTCTGAAGTTTATAATTTTTCTTTCTTGTATATTTACGACTTATTTCGTTATTTAAATGAATTTTAATGTATTTAACTATTGAAACAAATAAAAATTGAAACTGAAAGCAACACAAAATTCTAGCATTTTTCTTTACCATTGGCAGCAGTTGTATCCATATGGATACACTCCAAAAAACACATTTAGGGTGAAAAAATTTAAAAGTCGAATAAAGATTGTCATTCCTAGGGCAAATAAGAGTAAGTGTTGAAGAAATTGGATTTTTCAAGGCAGCCGTTAAAAACTTGTAGCGAAAGGGTTAAGGCATGTATGGCCCCATAACTTTGTTTCAGGAAATGGAAAGCCAAGGAATAATTAGAAAAATTAAGAGTAAATACAGCTCGCCAATTATTGTAGTCCCTAAGAAGAAGGACAATTCCGTAGTTAAAAAGTATAGGATTGTTGTAGGTTATAGAAGGCTTAACCAGCTAACCATCGACGATAAATATCCCTTGCTGAACATTGACAGAATTTTATAAAAACTGGGTAAAGCCCAATATTTTAGTAAACAGGACTTAGCGAAGGGTTATCATCAAATTCTTATGGCCGAAGAGGACATAAAAAAACAGCCTTTGTTACTCCCGCAGGCTCATATGAATACGTTCGCCTTTCGGGCTTAAGAATGCCCCTGCTACTTTCCAGAGGTTGATAAATGAGGTGCTTAGAGATGATATCAACAAAATCTGTGTGGTTTATCTAGACGATATTTTAATTTTTTCAACTTCTTTGTAGGAACATGCTACAAACTTAGAAAATTTTTTTACAAAACTTAAAGAACACAATTTAAAAATACAACCAGATAAATACAGCTTTTTGCAGAAGGAGACTCCATTCTTAGGTCATATCCAACAGCAGAGGGAATTAAACCAAATCCATTCAAAATTTATGTCATTAGAAAACCAAAGTTTCTTCTTCTTTAAATGGTCATCTAACCTGGGCGATTTTGACCGTCCAACATAGCTCGCCAGTCGCTTCTTCGTTGCGCCAACTGGCGCCAATTGGAAACACCGCAGGATCGCAAATCGGCCTCCACTTGGTCCTTCCTTCAGAGTGGTGGTCTCCCTCTTCCTCTGCTTCCACCGGCGGGTGCCGATAGGAATACCTTCTGGGCTTGAGCATCTTTGCTCATTCGCACTACGTGGCCTAGCCAGCGAAGCCGCTGTGTTTTAATTCGCTGAACTATGTCGGCGTCTGCGTGAAGTTCATACAGCTCATCATTAAACCTTCTTCGGTACTCTCCGTCGCCAACGCGTAGAGGTCCACAAATCTTTCGAGGAACCTTTCTCTCCAATACTCCCAGAGCCGCCTCATCAGATGTTGTTAGTGTCCACGCTTCTGCACCATATAGCAGGACGGGTGCGATGAGTGACTTATAGAGTTTTATTTTCGTAGTAGCATTTGTTTGCAGGAGTAATTCTTCGTCGGATTTCTAGGCTAACATTATTGTTCGTGTTAATGCTGGTTCCCAGGTAAACGAAGTCCTTTACTATTTCGAAATTATTGCTGCCAACAGTGGCGTGGTTGCCAATGGATGAAGGTACTTCGTTTTGCCCTCGTTCACCACCAATCCCATTTTCTCCGCTTCTTTTTCTAATTTGGAGTAAGCAGAAGTTACGGCGCGGTTGTTAAGACCAATGATGTTGTGACGAATTCGATGATTCCTTGATTATCAATCCCGGGTTCGATCACTATAAAGTCAAATAAACACACGCACAAATATTGTAACTAATAGCTAGTTTTATTTACTAGTAATAAACGCAAAACAAATTTAAGAGTTTGGTAAATTCACTGAACAAAACTTGAAAATAAACTGATCAACCTGCCTTGCTTGGTCACTGCCTTATATAGTCCGACAGGGTGCTACCCCACGCACCTAGAAGTTTCTTGGTTGTTCGCTTTTCGTGTTCTGGAAGGGTCGGTGTTATTTATTGGCATCTCCACTTTGCATCGTATTCGCAAACAATCGCGCCATCTCTCTTCCTCTTCCTAGTTACACGCTTGCATGCATAGGCGTAGCCAGCAGCTAGCCTTTCCAAATGGACCACCTTCATCTTATTCCTTGGCCTTCCCATAGTTTGTGTGCAATATACCACATCGTTGAACCGTTTTATGACTTTGTATGGGCCTTCCCAGTTACATTGTAGTTTTGGGGACAAACCTTTCTTACGCTGTGGGTTGTATAGAAGCACTAAATTTCCTTCTATAAAACCTTTCAAATTTATTGCTTTGTCGTACCTGGCCTTCATCTTATCGCTCAAGATCTTAGTCCGTTGTCTCACAAGGTGGTGAATTTCTCTCATTTCTTCTTCCAATACGCTAGTAGATTTCCGAGCATTTACTCCTGCATCAGCGTTTATCCCAAACTTCAAGTCAGCTGACCAGTTGTTTCATGTACTGCAGAGCGATATGCCATTAGGAATAATGAGATGTGAGTATCCCAATCCTTCTGGAACTTATCCACTACTTTCCTCAGGTGCTCTTCCAAGGTTCTATTGAATCTTCCCACCATGCCATCTGACTGAGGATGCAGTGCAGTTGTTCGAGTTTTCCGAATGCCCAATGTCTTGCACATTTCCTGGAACACAGCTGATTCGAAATTTCTGCCTTGGTCAGAATGTATCTCCATCGGTGCACCAAACCTAGCTACCCAATTGTTAGTAAAAACTTCTGCTATGGTTTCTGCCTCTGGATTTGGAATAGGGTACACTTCTGGCCATTTGCCGAAATAGTCCATAACTACCAGTACATATTTACGAGTACGAGTTTGCTAGTAGGAAATGGACCAGCTACATCCATGGCTATCCTCTCAAATGGCGCACCTGAGTTATACTGTTTTATTTGGCCATGGCTCCTTGATTTCGGTCCTTTAGCTTTGATGCATACTTCACAGTTGGCAATCCACTCCGTGACCGATTGACGGCAACCAACCCAATAGAATATTTGCTTGACTTTCTCCAAAGTCTTGGTGACTCCAAGATGACCTCCGATTGGACCGTTATGTAATTCGTTGAGTACATCAGGGATTTTCTTCCTTGGAACGATTATCAGCTTTCGAACGCATTGATCATCCTCACTCTCCCATATTCGATGCAAACAACCGGATTCTAATTGTAAACTATTCCACTATGCCCAATATGACTTGGCAAAAGGACTCTGCTGACAACTCCTCTCTTGATGGTCGCTCGTTCGTTCGATTCCTTGCATCACACGTGTAAGATCTGGATCTTCGTGCTGACACCTCCTTAATTGATCCATGTTCCATTTGTCCGTAGATGTTATTGTTGGTTTTTATTCCTTTATTACATATATTTATTTATTAAGATTGGATTCGCAGTAAGTCCGAGTTACATGAGTGAGTTACTTAAACTAAAAGACTATTCTCTATCTTAATACGTAGAAGTAAACTTGTGTATATATCATATATATAATACTACTATATGGCGTGTTTCCTATTTTCCCTGTGTGCAAAATTCATGTCAATCATTATTTGGTGAAACTGTGCAAATGTAATTTCTGCGCATGCGCGGGTTTTGTTTGTGTTAGTTAATTGTAGTAGCGTGTGTAAAAAAAGTATTAAAGGGTTTACAGCGGGTCACTATCCCCTTTACCCTTCTGCATACGAATTGTTATAAAATCTTAGTTTAGTCATTAAACAATGAAAAGGCCAACAAATACAATACAAGGCCTGATGTATTTATTATTTAAACATTGGCTGCAGCCATACAAAGTACATTACTTACATAAATAGTAAAAAAAAAAACAAGGCGAAGAATTCATATTTTTGAAATGAAAAAATTCAAAATTTGGCTTATTTTGAGTTTTTTAAAGAAGTAAACAAAATTATGAATATTGGGCTGGCTGCTATTGGTGTTGAAATAATATCAATTTTGTAAAGTTTTTTCTAATATACTTTTTTTTGTCCGTGCTTTTTTTTAAATTGAACTGCGTTGGGATTGTTGTTGAAACACCCCCTTGCCCTAACTGCACCAAAAAAGGTTTCCCTGAAACGCCTGTTAATCAGTTTTTTTTTATATTCCTGGCTCAAAAGAATTAAATATACTTACATGGAGAGCGCACATTTCGGCTTGAAATACAAACATCTATTGAAGGAAATGCGCCTTTCATTAATCGACCTATACTATTGCTTGACCCGGCCTTGAAGTCATTCACTTGGAAATGGTTGCTACAAATACGCATGTTTTTCAAATTATCACTTGCGGTTAGACCGCATGCTTTCTCGCTAGTTTCTGCATCTTTTGGAAAACTGGGGTTTAAATGAAAAGGCCAATAACAAGTTAAAACAAAAATTGCACAATTCACCTAATTCACTTTTTGCAAAATACTCACGAATGCAAGCCTATATTATTAAATTTGTCTCTCTTTTTATCACACAAAAAACACCGCTTCGACATTTTTGATATTAAATTTACTTATAACAGCTGAAAATCTTACGACCGCTAACTAGATTTTTTTTCAATTTATGCCATTCGTGGCGCCTACGCATTCTGTGCATGAGAAATTCGTAGTTGCCAGTTGGCATTATTTGCTCTATATCTGCGCACTCAGCACAAATCGGTAATGCTATTCTGCGGAGTTCTTAAAACGAAAAAATTGTATAATATGTATGGAAAAGAAAAGCTTACTTTTTCATTTGGAGATCGAAATAGCCTAATGTACAATGTTGATAGAAGTAAGACGGCTTGTTGAAATATACATATATTTAAGCCCCTTTTTTACAAAAATTTAACGACAGCCTTGAGATTTTGTTTCCTTCTCTCGTTGTATATCTGTACTGTAATGTTTGACATGCGGCACAGTTCAGTAGTACTGATATAGAAGTATTACATATATGGTATATATAGACTTAGCACTATGCAAGTGTGCTTAGAAAAACATGTATACAAGAATTGAGTACGAAGGAGAATAATATATGTTCAGGGTTGTCATATTTACTTATATTTCCAGCACACCTCTTTAAATTGACAATCCTGATAAAACTATTTCATTAAGTAATGTATTTGTGTATTATATTCAAATGATGAGGAACTTAAATTAATCTCAAAGCATCCCTATTTCTCAAAAACTTTTTTTTATCTAAGCTCTTGGTTAACATATCAGCTAAGTTTAGTTGGGAATTTATTTTAACTATATCTATTATACCTCTCTCACAATTTTCATTAATGTAATGGTATTGCACTTCAATGTGCTTTGAATTTTTTGTAAAATTTCCAAACTTTGCAATTGCAATTGCGCCAGAGTTATCTTCATACATTCTTACCGCTTTATCAAATTTAACATTGAATGATTCAATTAATAAATTTCTTATAAATAACACAGGTCAACAAAATAAGAGTTTTGGTTTGGTGCAGCTCTAGTTGTAACCAAACTCGGTACCCTGATAAAAACTGTATACTTACTTTTTTAATGCTACGTACAGTTTTCTAGATAGGGTCAAGAACCTCTTTTTAAGAGGATAAGGCATGTATGGCCCTGTTGAAGACATGAGTCATAATCTCATCGAGTTCGATGATTAGATTCGTTTTAGACGAAAAAATCGTAAAAGAGAAACGAATATACTGTGAAATGAATTAATATGAAGTTTTAATACTTACCTTTTAATACCTTTTTATACTTACCCTTTTAATACTTAAGTACTATCTATACTTACCTATGATCATAATTACCTTTATATGCATATGAATTACTTACCTTAAAATACTTACCTTGCTTACCCTTTGAATTACCGTGTATACTTACCTGTTTTGAAGTACCCTGTAAATAAGGAAAAAATAATTACTGTTTACTGTTTACCTACAACTTATACATATATATATATGCTCCCTCTAAAAGAAGTGAACTGTCCAGTGGATTGTGCTGGACCGTTTTAAGTTTTTTAGTTTTTGCTTACCACCGTACTTACCGCATTTAAACTAATTCGCTGCTTGTGAAAATTAAATTTAATAAAGTTCAGTTTATATTTTGTACCAAAATTTTATCGCGTCCGTTTATTTCTTCCGGAGTGAGTAGTGGCCGAAATCCCCCGATAAGTAGTGAACTTTATACATGGTCCTTTGGTACCAACAGTGAAATGTGACTAGTGACCTAAAAAAGAAAATAAGTAAAAAAAAAAAAACACATAAAATTTAAACAATTACACAAAACCAATATACGCGACGCGCAAAAATTAAATTCTGTGCAAAGTGCTAAAAAGAACAAAAACACAATTATAAACATTACAAAAATAAATAAAAATATTCCTAAATTATATTCAAAACCATAAAATATAAATTTGAGTGCGGTGAAGTAAACAAATCAAACGGGATACCCAAGGCAAATTAACGAAGGCAAAGGTACAGTGGCTAAGTGCTGAAAAGAAACGGTGGAAAATAAAAGAATAAAAGAAAATTGCAAAATATTAAAAATACATGCGAAAGTGCAGTGGAAAGAAAAGAACGGTAGAAAACAAAGTACAGTAGCGCTCAAAAAAAGAGAAACAAATATAAATAAAAGATAAATATAGTGGTAAAAAGTTGCCGAAAAATTAAAGTGGGTTGGAAGGCGCAGCCACAAAGTTTTATATATTTTAACCACGAGCAGTAGACCTGCAAAAGTGGTACCCGGCAACACAACAACAACAAAGAAGAGAAGAAAAGTAGCAGCAGCAAACCAACGCATCAAAGGGCACCGGGCAGCAACAATAACAATTCCAGTACAAAACAGGTGGTAGGAAAAAGATGCCAAAGTAAGTACACCTTGCACAAAAATACACGCATATATAAGTGCAGCGGAATTCCTCAAAACCAATAATTAGATGAACTCATCCAAGCTACGGTAAAATTGACTGGTTCTTGGAAAGAATCCGCACGAAACACCGTTCTCGCAAATCTCTCTCCCTTAATAAAATTCCGCTAAGCTCTGCTTATATATACATATATTGCTAATATTCTCAATTTGTGTATTTTATATAATATATCCTACATATGCACCACATACATAAATACCCACCCGTTATAAAATATTTGCCGGTACCATCCACGGAATTTTCCCCTAACATAAAGTTACTACATAAAACCACAAAGGAAAGTCCACAATCTACATACGTACATATGTAAATGCATTCGCCCCAAATTCCAAGTCAATAACCGCATTATTGACTCCGCCTTTGTTAACTCTACTTATTATAGCTCCATTTAATTTGCGAATTTAACTCCACCCACCGCTACTTATTTCTCCTTACGCAAACAAAGCCACTAGCTCAAAAATTGTTGCCCATATTTATTGCTGCACTTTATAATTACTGTACTCTTATGCGCTGAGACAGTACAGTGCAGGGCAAAGAAATAACACTATCTCCTAATACAGTGTGCGAAAGAAAATTAGCTACGAAATTTTAAATTCACAATTCTCATAAAAAATCAAATCAAGGTAAACTTGTACCCACAATGGCTGAAGATAAGCAAGAGAAGATCCAATCCCTTCAAACTCAGCAAGGCCCAAGGACAAGGTCGAAATCCCAAGCCGAGGAAGAAGAGAGTACATATATGCAAAAAAAATTTATGTACGAAATCTCAAGGTTCGACAAATTCTGTGAGAAATGGTGGGGTATACCCGACACGGACCACACTGAAGCCGGACTCAAAACGTATATGGAACAACTGTCAAAGCACATATCTCTTATAGATGCAGCAAATGAAGCAGTGCAAATGAACGCCGACGAAAGAACGAAAGCAGCATGCAGCACAACCTATGAAGATGCCAGTGACAACGGGCTCAACACCAAACTTCGAATCAACGAGCTCCTCAGCAACCTCCAGCTAAGCTCGGAAGAGTCACTCTTCCAGTATGAGGGTAACCGCAATCCATCCCGAATCAAATAACTATCTCAAGGTACCTGCTTGTGACACAGAGGTCTTCTATGGAGGATATGAAGACTGGCCATCATTTAGAGACATGTTCACAGCAGTGTACATCAGTCATCCCAAACTCTCCCCTGCCCAAAAACTTTACCATTTGAGGCAAAAAACCCGAGGAAAGGCAGCCCTTCTTATTAAAAATTACCCACTTAATGACCAAAGTTTTGAGCTCGCGTGGAATGCACTAAAGTGTCGATATGAAAATCGAAGAATTCTCGTCGATAACCAACTAAAGTCCCTTTCCAACATTCAACCCGTAACTAGTGAAAATGGTGAACGCATACAATATGTGCAAACCACGATAAATAATTGCCTCTCAACCCTTAAAGCTAACGGTGTTTCCACGGATAATTGGGACCCGATGCTAGTATACCTCTGCTCCTCCAAACTCCCAGACGAAACTCTAGCGGGTTGGGAACAATCACTCAACTCCCGCAAGGAACTTCCTCTGTGGTCCGATTTGGACCAGTTCCTGACTACCCGGTATGAGGTAGTTGAACGCCTTACCACATATAGGCCGAACAAACCCAAGCCTAATCAACCAAATTTCACCCCACGTTCTTCTACTCCTATTAATAGCTCATTCCACTCAAGGAACAAGACACACTCATTGCACACTGACCCAAAAAGGCAGGCCTCGTGCAAATTATGCAACAGCAATCACTCGCTGATGAATTGCGTCAAATTTAAAGAGCTCTCAGTACAAGATAGAAATAAATTTGTAAGGGAAAATAAATATTGCCAGAACTGTTTGGCATACTCCCACTCAGAAAGACAATGCGGCAGCAGCTTTACTTGCGTTTACTGCCAAAAGCGACACCACTCCCTCCTACATTACTCAGCCAAGAACCAAACGCAAAATAATTCGAAACCCAAAAAATATTTCGCCTCATCTCACGTGACCATCGATGAAGAAAAGCCCTGTACCTCACAACAGGCTGCATTGATGAGCTCGGAGAAAACAACTCAAGATAGCACGGAGAATGTACTCTCACACTTCTCTAGTAGCAGAGAGCGAACCTTGCTCCCAACAGCAAACATTCCCGTGTTACACAAAGGAGAAACCTTTAATATTCGTGCTCTTCTAGACCAAGGATCCCAAAAAACTTTTGTAACCTCTAGAATACAAAAGCTACTTGGTCTACCCGTTCAAAATACCAATTACGAAATATTGGGAATGGGCGGACGAACAGTCTAGAAGGCAGATAAGGTGTGCTCAATTACCATATGTTCTCCAGATCTCAACATTAAAATCGCAACTAATGCGATCATACTCCCTCAACTGACGCAATTCTTGCCAACGTTTAAGGTAGCTTATATAGACCTCAAAGAGTACTCAACACTCTGTCTAGCAGACCCCAACTGCTTCGCACCTGCCAAAATAGATATGGTAATAGGTAGCGACATACTCCTTCAAATCCTGATTCCGGGCCTAAAAACCAATGTAGCAGGAAGTTTAATAGCCCAGAACACAATCTTCGGGTGGATATTAAGCGGGCCACTTAAGGAACAGATCTCAACATTCTCAACTCAAGTAGTTGAAATTCAAAAGGATTCCCTTGAAGACCTACTCAAAAGGTTTTGGGAACAAGAAGAAGTGCCATCGGCTTCCTCTCTCAAAGACGATAATCTAATATGCGAAGAGCTCTACAAAAGTACCACATTCCGAAGGAATGATGGCCGCTTCGTAGTAAAACTCCCATTTAAAGACTCTTTTCCCAACTCAATAGCTTTAGGGCACTCTAGACCCTCTGCTCAGCAACAATATCTCAGCATAGAACGAAGCATTGCGAAAAAACCACAGCTCCGAACGACCTACTCTAACGTCTTAGGGAATACTTAACCCTAGACCATATGGAGCCCACAACCCCTCGGGAAATTATACGTGATGGAAAGTATTTCTCGTTTTACTTACCACATCACGCCGTTCTCAAACCCGATAGTAAAACTACTAAAGTCCGAGTAGTTTTCAACGCATCAAAACGATCTCACTCCGGCATCTCACTCAACGACGTGCTTCATACAGGTCCCGTTTTACAAAATGATTTAATGGTCGTTATACTCAACTGGCGACTCTACAAATATGTATTTAACGGCGACATTGAAAAAATGTATCGGCAAATATACGTCCACAAGGAAGATCAAGACTTCCAACGAATACTCTTTCGTCAATCTCCTCAAGGCCAAGTAGAAGATTTTAAATTAAAAACAGTAACCTTCGGTGTTAACTGTGCACCCTACTTGGCAATTCGCACCCTGCAGCAGCTCGCAGACGACTGCAAAGCTGAACTCCCCCTCGCTACCAACGTTCTCCTGCGAGGAACCTACGTGGATGACATTCTCTCAGGCGCACATAACCTACAGTCCATTCGCGAAACCATGACTCAGCTGATCGAAGCACTAAAGTCAGCAGGCTTCCCACTCAAAAAAATGACAGCGAACCACTCAGAAATATTGGAATCAATCCCCAAGTCTGATCTTCTCGATGCTGACTTTCTAAAATTCCACGACTCAAGCTCCACAAAAACTCTTGGAGTACGCTGGAACGCAATCGAAGACTCCTTCTCCTATTCTTATGACCCCATACCAGACGCAAACTCGGCAACCAAGCGACATATTCTCTCGTCCGTCGCGAAACTTTTCGACCCGGCAGGATGGCTATCGCTTATAATGATAGTAGCAAAAACTCTCCCGCAACAGCTCTGGATGGAAGGAACGGATTGGGATGAGCACGTCAAACCCTGTTCACTTCTCAAATGGAAATCCTTTACGGAAAATCTCTCAACAATAGGAGACATAAAAATCCCGCGTTGGGTTCAATTCACCCCCAACGAGCCCACTCAGATACATGGTTTCTCCGACGCCTCTGAAAAGGCATATTGTGCATGTGTCTATTTAAGAGTTCAACACAGCGATAACTCTGTTTCCTCGCACTTACTAGTAGCAAAGAGCAAAGTCGCACCCCTACAAACAGTAAGCCTTCCCCGATTAGAGCTCTGCGGAGCATTACTCCTCTCAAAATTAATAAAGCACATTCGAACTTCGCTTAAACTCACAGAGAGCAACTTGACTCTGTGGACAGACTCCTCCATAGTGCTGGCTTGGCTCGAAAAGCCACCACATACATGGAAAACATATGTAGCAAACCGCATATCCCAGATACTCGACAATGTCAGTAACGCAACGTGGCGACATGTACCCAGTGGCGAAAATCCAGCTGATATGGGCACTCGCGGATGTCGGCCACAAGACTTAGTTGACTGCCCTCTTTGGTGGAATGGCCCAAAGTGGCTCTCAAACTCTCCCAACTATTGGCCCAAAACCACCCCTCACAACAACTCACCTCCAGAACAAAGGCGTATCGAAGCCCTTCACATTCTCGAGAGCGAAGATGTCTTGGATCGTTTCTCTTCATTGTCGAAAGCACTTAGAGTTCTCTCTTATGTTCGCCGGTTCACCTCGAACTCAAGAAAACTCCCAATTCCCTCCACGCTTACCCTTTCACACGAAGAGATACATCAAGCAAAGCTACAACTAATTGGAAAGGCTCAACAAAAATATTATGGAGAAGACATCGCGTCCCTCCAACCGTCGAAACCACTCGATAAAAGAAGTCCGTTACTCCCACTCAACCCTTTCTTGGAAGAAACGGGGATATTACGAGTAAATGGACGCCTCGGCTACGCAGACCCGCGTTACAACGAGCGTTACCCTATCATCATATCCGACAATTCACGATATTGCACTCTCTATTTGGACTTCCTCCATTCGACATTGCTTCATGCCGAGAAACAATTAATGATCCGCATGGTACAACAAGAGTATTATATTCCCCGGCTGAAACAAAAGGTGAAAAAATGCATATTTAAGTGCAAGAAATGCACTATATACAAGCAACAAATGAGATCGCAAATGATGGCAGCTCTACACCCCGAACGTGTAACGTACTCACTTCCATTTCACACCACCGGAGTAGATTTTGCAGGGCCTTTCCTCGTAAAGACATCCACGCTCCGACGAGCATCCTATGCCAAAGCATATGTGTGCGTCTTCGTTTGCTTTTCCACCAAAGCCGTACACTTAGAAGTCTGCTCAGATCTCACCACAGAATCTTTCAAAGCAGCATTTGCTCGTTTCGCTGGCCGCCGAGGCATACCCTCTTAAATTATGTCCGACAACGGCAAAACGTTCGTAGGAGCCCAACGAAGCCTACAAAGAGAATTCTCCATATTTCTCAAGGAAACCGCAGAAGACATCGGAAATAAATATGCAGTCCACGGTCTCTCATGGCAGTTCATCCCTCCATACGCCCCTCATATGGGAGGTCTCTGGGAAGCAGCAGTGAAGAGTTTCAAAATTCACTTCACCAAAGTTGCCGGAACGCAAAAATTCACCTTTGAGGAGTTCAACACCCTCCTCATTCGCATTGAGGCAGTCCTTAACTCCAGACCACTCTCCCCACTGTCTCAAGACCCCGATGATCTGCAAGCCCTAACACCAGGTCATTTTCTACGCGGCGCCCCTCTACTGTCAATTCCTGAAACAAACGCCGATAATCTCTCACTAGCAAATAAATGGCAACGCTTAAGGGTACTCCATCAACAATTCAGTAAACGATGGAAAACTGAATACCTGAAGCAACTCCATAAACGATGCAAATGGAAAACCCAAGAATCCAATCTACGTGAAGGAGATCTAGTCGTCATCAAAGACGATCTACTGCCTCCAAATGAATGGCGACTTGGACGCATCGTAGCCCTGCATCCATCTCCGGACGACAATGTGCGCGTGGTGGACATCCGCACTCAAGCCGGGACCATTACACGTAACATAACAAAACTCTGCTTGCTACCACCTCAATAGGCCACCCCCACTTACAGTCCAATCTCTGCTCCTGACTCCATCTTGCATATCCATCACAACTCATAGCTAATCACGTTTTTCGTTTCGTTTCTTTCTCTTTCTTCTCTCTCTTTCATTCAAGCAATCACGGAAACCGAGCTTACAGCACGTGTCGTTTGTGCTGTCAGAGGCATTCGCTACGATACTGCAGAGCATTTTTGGCGATGACACCGGACGAAAGGTACGAGTCAGCGCGGGCTCATCGCTACTGCATTAATTGCCTTGCCACGTCTCACAACACGGGTGATTGCGATTCACCAGATGCCTGTAGGCGGTGTGGGCTAGCACACCACACTTTACTTCATCGCTCGTCATTTACATCCCCACGACCGGCGGATAACCACACTTCGAGGTCGTCTGGCCAGCGCAGTGCTCGCCAGCCGCAACTTGTTACTAATGTCCAATCCCGTTTGAGTAATCGATCGACGCAACACCGAGTCATACGCAGAAGTGTTCCTACCAACAATACGTTACAAAATCGCACCCGGGGTTTATTTGAGCAGGCGGTACTCAGCATACAAAAGCTGCAAGATCTGGTAGAGATCTCATCCCCGCAGGCCCGCCGGCATGTTGAAGACATGAGTCATAATCTCATCGAGTTCGATGATTAGATTCGTTTTAGACCAAAAAATCGTAAAAGAGAAACGAATATACTGTGAAATGAATTAATATGAAGTTTTAATACTTACCTTTTAATACCTTTTTATACTTACCCTTTTAATACTTAAGTACTATCTATACTTACCTATGATCATAATTACCTTTATATGCATATGAATTACTTACCTTAAGATACTTACCTTGCTTACCCTTTGAATTACCGTGTACACTTACCTGTTTTGAAGTACCCTGTAAATAAGGAAAAAATAATTACTGTTTACCTACAACTTATACATATATATATATGCTCTCTCTAAAAGAAGTGAACTGTCCAGTGGATTGTGCTGGACCGTTTTAAGTTTTTTAGTTTTTCGCTTACCACCGTACTTACCGCATTTAAACTAATTCGCTGCTTGTGAAAATTAAATTTAATAAAGTTCAGTTTATATTTTGTACCAAAATTTTATCGCGTCCGTTTATTTCTTCCGGAGTGAGTAGTGGCCGAAATCCCCCGATAAGTAGTGAATTTTATACAGGCCCCATAACTTTGTTTCTGTTTATTCTACACAGTTTTGATGTCGTTGAAAAGAGTACATTTCGCTGCTTCTATCAGTATAAGAGTTGTTAATATGTCTTCATAAACGTCAGAGAAATTGCCAAAATAATGTGAAAATTTCAATTTTTTGTTAAATTTTTTCATTTTTAATCACGGTTTTCTCGAATAATTTGTCAACCAGTGCATACTCGTATGTAAATTATTTTAAAACATTATCTTATTACTTCTGTTTTCAAAGACATATAACTTTTTTATATCCGCGCAGATCTTCCTGGGATTTTCTACTTTGGTACATTTCTACTGTGAAAAAAAAAATATTATATTTTATAAAAATTTTTTCCTTCCCCTTTATTTTTTTAAATTTTCTGTGACTAGTACTTTCGGGAGCGCGATTTCAAGTGTTAGTGCCTTTATATAAATAAATAAAAAAATTTCAATATCATTTCTTCATCACGAGGTAGTTGTGTCAATGACCCAAAAGTGGTTTGCTACATTTGTGGGGAATACACAGTCCAAAAATTCAGGTAAAGTATAACAGATTTTATAAAAAGTGCTTATTTTTTGTACTTTAAATTGCAAGTTGTAGACAAAAAATGTGCTGTGAACACTTGAGACAGTGGGTCAATGGTGAGAGAAGCCATATGAGATTCGGGGTGCCTATGCAATGGAGAGAACAAACAAATCACTTCGATGACTGTTACTTCGGCTGTGTCGATTTGCGCGGTGTTAATGTTAAAAAAATTATATATCCAAAAGTTCAATCCGCTAAGAGACCTTTACCACATTCAGAGGAAGCACCTGTTCCAACATTTTATTCTGAATCATCGAATAGTGAAGTGTCTAGCGATAGTGATATCGAAGAAATAGCGTCTACTGAGCCAAAAACTTTTACCCAAGTAGAATTAAACGATCTAGTAAGGGATCTTGAATTATCTAAGGAATCTGCAGAAGTGTTGGCTTCTAGATTAAAAGAAAAAAACTTGTTGGCTACAGGTACGAAAGTGACTCTCTACCGTACAAGAGAGCAAGACTTGCTGCCATTTTTTAATTCGGAAAATGATATAGTTTTTTGTTCAGAAGTGCAAGGCCTCCTTCTCAAAATGCCCATGTTTTTATTGCCTGTGGGATAGTCGTGCCAAGCACCAACACTGGACAGAAAGGGACTGGCCTGTACGTGATATGTTGGAAATGGGAAAGCAGAATGTGATAAACCCACCTTTAGTTACAAGAGATTCGATTATTTTGCCACCCTTGCACATTAAACTGGGTCTAATGAAACAATTTTTGAAGGCGTTAGATAAAAATGGACAATGTTTTCTTTACATAACGAAAAAATTTCCTGGCTAAGCAAAGAAAAAATAAAAGCGGATATTTTTGATAGCCCACAGATAAGAATGTTGATAAAAGATACTGATTTTTTCAAATTCAATGACCAGTTTGGAACTGCTTGCGTGGAATTCGTTTGTTGAAGTTACTAAGAACTTTCTGGGAAATCAGAAGTCAAGTAACTACTCTGATATTGTTAACAACATGCTAGAGAATTGCAAAAACTTAGGATGTAACATGTCCATCAAAGTCCATTATCTCCACAGACACCTTGACCAGTTTCCGGAGAATATTGGTTCCTATAGCGAAGAACAAGGCAAACGGTTTCACCAGGACCTAAAAACTATGGAAGAGAGGTACCAAGGCCGATGGGATCAGCATATGATGGCTGACTACTGCTGGGGAATGCAACGTGATTGTCTTGCCATACCTCATTCACGAAAATCACGTAAACGTAATTTTTTATGTAAATAAAAAGTTAATAATAAAATAAATAACAAAACACTTTTTTTTTCACAGCAAAAACTTACTAAAATAGAATATATTAGGCAGATCTACGCGGATATAAAAAAGTTATATGTCTTTGAAAAGAGATTTAATAGGAGACTATTTTAAAATAATTGACAAATTATTCGAGAAAACCGTGATTAAAAATGAAAAAATTTAACAAAACATTTAATTTTTCACATTATTTTGGCAGTTTCTCTGACGTTTATGAAGACATATTAACAACTTGTATACTGATAGAAGCGGCGAAATGTACTCTTTTCAACGACATCAAAACTGTGTAGAATAAACAAACAAAGTTATGGGGCCATACATGCGTTAACCTCTTAAAAAGGGGTTCTTGACCCTATCTAGAAAACTGTACGTAGCATTAAAAAAGTAAGTATACAGTTTTTATCAGGGTACCGAATATACTTGAAATCAGTTTTACTTTTAGCTGCACCAAAATCACTGTTGACCAGTGTAATATTTCAGTTACTGCTTCAGACATAGCAATGTACTCTGCAATGGTAGAACATTTTGCTACAGTGTTTTGTTTGTGCGTTTTCCAATATATTAAATTTCCATATATTCTTATAGCAAAACCTGTTGTAGATTTCCTATCCATATTGTCTCCTGCAAAGTCCGAATCTACCATACAATCTAATACCTCACATTCTAAATTGTCATAAAATGTTAACTTTTAGTTTTTAGTTGAATATAGATATTTTAAAACCCTCATGGCGTATTTGAAGTGAGTAGCGTTGTAACAACTTTGGTAGCGACTCAAATAATTTGTAGCGTAAGCTATATCTGGTCTTGTGCCAGTACTTATATATAATAATTCACCTATGAGATTTCGGTATTTAATATTTTCATCTATTTCGCCAGCTTGAGTAAGTTTAAGACTTGTTTCCATAGGTGTATCGTATAGTTTTGCGTTTTCTAAGTTATACTTTGTAGCTAAGGAGTCAATGTAATATGTATGGCTTAGAGTCATAATTTTTTTATCTTCACTATAGTTTATTTCAATGCCAATATAGCTCTGAAGGTCTTTCATAGAAAATCTTGCCATTAAACTTGACTTTACCTTTTCTATTTCTCTTTTATCTTTACAGCAAATTAACAGATCGTCTACAAAAACTAATATGTATACAGGATTATCTTTTGATCTATTTACATACAGACAATAATCATAATTGCTTCGCACAAATTTCAATTTCTCAATAAACTTTTCGCATTCGTACCATGCTCTTGGACTCTCCCTTAAACCATAAAGTGCCTTTTTTAATCTGTAAACTTTATTTTCACCCGTTTCAAAGCCTTTAGGTTCATTTACATAATCTTCTGACTTTACATCGCTATTCAAAAATTCATTTTCTACGTCCATTTGCTCAACGTAGGGGAAACTGGGGTACCTTTGACTTTGGGGCACATTTGACTATGGCCTTTTCGAAGTCAAGCCAGTAAAATCAATCGCATTTATAAATTGGGAATGGTGAAGTAATTCATTTTATTCAATATGCTGAAGTTTACCAGTTAGTGTTTACACATTTTGGCGAAGCAACACGTGTTTTTCTCTTTTCTCTGCGTTCTGTGTTATTTTGTGGCAGTGATATACAAGACATTTGTGAAGTTTATTGAACACTATTCTAAAGTGCTAAGTGAACTTAACTAGTATTATTCTGAATAATTTTGAAAAGATTTGGAAATTTAAGAACAAAAGAATTGAAAAGGTAAGAAAATTGAAATTTCTAAAGTAAACTCAGTTGGGGTACATTTGACATTTTTGAATGGGGCACATTTGACAAAAGTCAAATGTACCCCGTCTCTGATTTGACTATGTAATGAATGCACTTTAGTGTTGATATTCAGCAGGAAAATGGTACGCAATTACAAAAAAAAGACTAATCGGTGTGCCATAAATGAAGATAATATTAGAAAGGCAATAACGGATATCAGAAATGGGACTGAAACGCAAACTACAGCTGCCATCAAATGCGGAATAAATAGAACAACTCTAATAATGCGTTTAAAACATAAAGCACCTTCTGCCAATCCTTCAGATTCTGGCAATGATAGCAGCTCTGATGATTATTTTAAATTTCAGTCGAAATTCACATCTCGTCAGACATTTAATAAGCAACAAGAAACCGATATTTGTGATTACGTCAAGAAATGTGCTTTTTATTCTTACGGCTTAACTTATCAAACTTTAAAAAAGTTTGCATATGATTACGCTAAAGCTAACAATTTGTTTACTCCAACTGCCTGGGAAAAATCCAAAGAAGCTGGAGACGATTGGCTTTACGGATTTCTTAAAAGAAATGATTCTATATCTCTTCGTAAACCTGAAAAGATCAGTTTGGCAAGATTACGCGGTTTTACTAAATCAGCAGTGGAAAGTTTTTTCAAAAACCTTACTACGTTGTTTGAAAAGTACTCATTTCAGCCAAAAGATATCTATAATCTGGACGAAACTGGTTTAACTACCGTGATGGAGCCTATTAAGGTAAGATAGGCTTATACCTTTGGTCGTATTTTTAGCCTGGTTGGAAAAACACGTTAATGACTTTAAATAACATATTTCTTTTCTAGATTTGTGCTGCAAAAGGACAACGTTCTGTTTCTCAAGCATCTTCCGCTGAACGTGGCAGCTTGGTTACAATCGTTGGCATAGTTAACGCTTGCGGAAATCGTTTGCCTCCGGCTTATATATTTCCTCGTGTACGTTTTAGTGAAAGATTCGGAAGTGGATGCATGCGCGGTTCGTTGATATTGAATACAAAATCCGGATGGATGATTTCCGAACTCTTTGTAAATGTGCTGAAACACATTAAAAACTTTACGAACTGTTCAGTTGAAAACCCAATTCTTATTCTGCTTGATAATCATGCGTCACATTGCAGTTTGGAAAGCATTAACTATTGCGCAGAGGCTGGAATTGTATTACTTTCTTTTCCTACACATACATCCCATCGTCTACAACCATTGGATGTATCAGTTTTCGGACCCTTTAAGCAATTTTGCCGCAAAGCCTTTAACGATTTTTTAATTACAAATCGTGGAAAACAAATCAGTATATATGATATCGGCACCTTAACTCAACAACCATTTCAAAGAGCATTTTCCCCAGAAAACATAATGAACGGATTCAAAGCAACAGGAATTTGTCCTCTCAATACCCAGGTTTTCCAAGATGAAACATTTGCGCTGGAGTCTGTAACAGATGAGGAAGTTGAACGCGTTCATCCTGACAGGTCAGATGATATGAATTTATCACAAAATGCTACAACAAATCCAGAAAGCAACCTAAATGATAACTCACAATGTACTACGCCAGCATCAGTTAGGCCTATATCGCAACTGCATGCATCCACGAAATCTTCGAGAAGTGGAACTTCCCGAATCCTTACTTCTTCAACTGAAAAACGAAGAATTGAACAGCCTACCATAAGGAAACGTTTTAAAACCGCCAAGCGCACTCTCAAGTTTTCACAGAAGGGAACACAGCAGGCTAAAAAGAAGAAACCAAAAAGAAAACCTCAACTGAAAATCGAATCTTCAGACGAAAGTACGGGTGACATTAGCTACGCTGACGCAATTGACTCTAATGGATTTCCTCCTGATGATGAAGGTTACCTTGAGACACACAAAATAACTGATGATGATAATTTGACTGTGGGAGATTACGTTCTGGTAAAATTCCAAGAAAACATCAAAAAGACCGTTTTCTATGTAGGTCAAATAATAGAAACGTTTGGCAACTGCACTTATAACATCACATTTTTCCGAAAGACATCTCCTTCAAGTTTGGCTTTTGTTAAACCAGAAATTGAAGATTTGGCTATAATTATGCGCAGTGAAATAGAGCTGAAGTTGCCAATTCCTTAAAATCCTGCTTCAACTTCACGGTGTCGTACAAAATGCATTTTTAAACTGGACTTATCAAAGTATTATATAAAATAATTTTTTATCAAAACTTATAATTCATTTCCTTTAAATTTTTCTTTTCTTTTAATTCAAAACTTGTAACTGAAATATTTTTTGCTTTCTAACATTAAAATAAAATGAGTTTATATACAAAATGCTGGTTTATTTCAATTAAAAGGCAACACAAAATTGTTTCCTTTAAATATGCATGTAGGTGTCAAATGCTCCCCTCCTAAAGTCAAATGTACCCCGTGACAGGGGCACATTTGACAAAATGGCTTTTTTTAAAAAACTGTAAATAAAAATGTAAAAGGGAGTCGCTGAAAAAAAAAACTGCAATATTATTGAAAAATTACTAATATTTTTTAGTAATGAAATAATATTCACTTCACTAGTGATTGGTAAGTTTATATATCAATTTAGGGGAGCACAAATTACACTTTTAACTATTGCCTGTCACTCGCATTAAAAACACCGCCGATCTCGATTACTCATAGACTGTCACTTTAATTATTCATTTTCTCCTTTTTATAATATTTTCTTAAATCTAATTTACAGTTTGTCAACTTCCAATTCCAATAGGAACGGTAAGCTCTTCGTCTGCACCTATGAGCATACGTATGTGTGTATGTGTACCAGATAGCGTGGACAAAGCCGTGCTTGCAAGTAGGCATACACACACCGCATGCACATAGGTACATTAGAATACTATAATCATGCATTTACTTACATTAGGGTGGTGCTAAAACTAAAGGTAAGTAATTGGTAAGTATTAAAATTCATTTAATTTATTTATAGGTAAAATTAAGGTAAGTATATTTTAAGTATTTAGGTAAGTATAATTTAAGTATTTAGGCAAGTATAACTTCCATTTAAATTCATTATTTAATTACATTTCATTTTATTTATACATTTAATTTTTAGGTATATTTCAGGTATAAATTGCTGAAACTAGTCGTCTGCTTTAACAATTATAAAGCTGAATAATTGCCCTAAAGCAGGTAACAACTTATTTTATGATAATTCAAACACATTTCGAGAAATTTTATTTAAAAAAAAAGGTGTCAAAGGTACCCCAGTTTCCCCTATTACTATTCTTTTTATAAATCCACTTAACATCAATAATTCGTTTGTCTTTTATTTTTTCGGCAAGTTTCCATGTGTTGTTTTTCTCTAAACTATTCATCTCTGAGTTCATTGCATTTTGCCATTCCTTATATTCGCTACAATTAATCGCTTCTTCGAATGTGTTTGGTACGTTTGCATTGACGTTATTTACATATATACAATATGTTGTTGGGCTTCCAAACCGGTCTACCAGTGTTTTCTTTCTATTAGATTTTCTTTCAGCTGTATTTGGTTCTTGATTTCTGTCGGTCGTATTTTCATTTAATTCTTTAATTTTATTTTCTTTTATAGTAGCGTTTGTGTTATCAGATTCGCCTTCAGTATTGTCATCATTTTTTGCAGCATTAGTTTGGCCATATTTCTTGTTATCATTTTCATTTTCGTTCCATGCGTTTTCTGGTTCAATTTCGTAGCTGTCATCTTCTTCAGTACTTGATTTATCTAAACATATGAGACGATCATGTTCTTCAACAACTTTTACATGCCTAGCGTTATTTACTTTATTATTTACCAAAACTCTATAACCATTATTTGTATATCCTACCAAAACACCAATTTCTGATTTATTGTCACATTTAGGTTTCCCTTTCAGGAACTCTTACAAATACTCTACTTCCGTAAATTTTTAAATTTTCAACATTTGGTTTCTTTTTAAAAAATATTTCATAAGGGCTTTTGTTCTCTACTGTATTTGCAATAGTTCTGTTTTTCAAATATGCTACCGTATTCATTACTTCAGGCCAATACTTTCTATTTATTTTTGCTTCTTTCATCAAACACCTACCTATATCCATAGCAGACCTATTGTACCTTTCAGCTACACTGTTTAGCTCATGGACATAGGGTGGGCATGGCAATAATTGTATACCTTTATACTTGATAAGTTCGAATACTTCTTCGTTCATATATTCTTTCCCGTTATCACATTGCAGTTTCTTTACTTGTTTATTAAACTGATTTTCAACCAAATTAACTTAGTCAATCAAACATCCTGCAGTTTCAAATTTGCTTCTAATACAATAGGTATATTCTTGCGCATTTGCTATAATCGTCTATAAACGTTAAAAAATATTTTTCACCACAATAACCAGTAGTGCTGTGTGGACCATTTAAATCAGTATATATCAATTCCAATGTTTCTGTTGCTTTTAACTTCTTATTCTTAAAAGGTTCACAGTCCCGTCACCGTCCCAGACATTTCACTTTCAATACAATTAGCACATTTCATTTCTATATTTTCGTGTTCTTCCGGTAGTCCATCCAGTAATTTGTTCTTTACTATTTTATTCAGATACTGGAAGTTTACGTGCCCTAACGCTCTATGCCATTTCTCTTTTTCTGTTAGTTTGGTTGAGTTTACGTATATCCCCTTCTCCCTTTCTGTAAAGTAACTATTAATTTTATACAAGTTGTTTTCTTTATATGCAACAGCTAATAGCTTTCCATTTTCATCATAAAACTTTGATTCCCACAACAGCCGGTTCTATCGCACCGGAATGACCCGGGTTTTCCTACCCGGCCAAGGGCTGTTATTTCAGTGTAACCCTGTCCAATCTGTCACGTCCCACCCTTAAATTGTCGTCCTCGGAGCAAACCCTTGCAGCTGGGTTGCTCCATTGTCTCTTGTTACGGGCTGGGGTCGAACCCAACCCTGGACCAAGAGACTGGATCTGCTGCGTTTGCTGGAAGAAAATTTATATTAAACGGTCGTATTCGGTACAATGCGCCAAGTGTAAGAGATGGTTACATAAATCTGGATGTTTAGGGCTTAACCCTGCCATCCACAGACCCCGTACTTTCTTTAGTACTTTTGAGGCACCTTGCTGTACACGTCCTAGGACGTCCCGCGGTAGCCGCCGCTCTGGCACTCCCTTACCGTCTTTAACTACCCCCAATAGTCACAATAGTGGCTCAGTCTACACGACTAGCAGCACCGCTGCCATCCCTGCCTCACCCACTCCCGACTGTCGCTCACGCACGCCAGCGTCTCCATCTCACACGGCCGCTCAACACTCCTATCCCCCCCGGAATAGGTCAGATATGAGCATCGCCGAGCGTCAGTCCCCTCTGTCTCTGCCCCTAATGCCCCCCCCCTGCTTCCAGCCTGCACGTGGGTCAGGAACACCACCTCCTAGTACCTTTCACTACGTGCACCGTTTGTCGGCAAAGATTTTATACGCCTGCGACATCGGTCAAGTGCAACAGTTGCCTTGGCCTGTGTCACACCCTTATGTGCTCTGGGCTCGCAAACGGCAACCTTTGGACGGATTCGTTCATAGCCCCCTGTTGCAGTACGCAGCCGACCTCCACGCCAGACAACATCGGCCATGGCGCTGTCAACTCTAGACTGCGACATACTTTAGGCCTTAGCCTACCTCCACCTAGGCCAACGCATCCGTCCCTCACGCCTAGTATGTCCCCCGCCTCCCCTCCTACACACTTCAAAATTCTGCAGCTGAACTGTAACGGATTAGCTGGAAAGATCGCGGAGATAACTGACTTTATGAAGACGCACAACATCAAAATCGCCGCGATACAAGAGACAAAACTGAACACGAGATCGGACTTACGAACTTGTGATGGGTATAATGTACATCGTAAAGACCGTCCCAGCGGTCTTGGGGGTGGCCTTGCGTTCATTACACATCACTCTGTACAATACAATCTATTTTCCCCTGACGTCGACCCCAGGGACTCTACCTTAGAATGCCAAGGCATAGCAGTCCGGTCAGGAGACGCCGACCTGCAAATCATAAACATCTATATTCCTCCTGTCACGTGTTGTCCTAGAGATTATCATCCCGACATTAGTGCGTTGCTAAGGGGCGATAACCGCCTAATCCTAGGCGACTTCAACGCACATCACGATCTCTGGCACTCCAACTTGCCAGCAGACAGTAGAGGACAGGCAATTGCAGACCAAATAGATAACTCAGCATTCTTTACAGTCAATGGAGATGCCCCCACCAGGGTGGCAGGTAACTGTCACAGCTCGCCAGACATCTCCATAACGAGCGCGGGCCTTAATAACTTTGTCATCTGGCGACCGATGCTTACATTAGCTTCAGACCACCTACCCATCTTACTCTCTGTTGAACGACCGACCGACTTCATAACGACTGATAAAATAACATACATCAACTTCACCAAAGCGGACTGGGACCGGTTTACTGAATATACAGAGCGCTCCTTCGCTGCCTTACCCACTCCAACGGACGTACGCAAAGGCGAACGAGAGTTTCGCAAGATCATCGATTCAGCCTCATGCCGCTTTATTCCTGCTGGCAGAATACCAAAAATTCGTCCGAATTTCCCGGCAGAAGCTGCGGCGATGGCAAGAGAACGTGACCAAGTGAGACTTATCAATCCCGCAGATCCCAGAATAAAAGATCTCAATGCGGAAATCCGTAGGATTGTCAACGAACACAAGCTGACCAAGTGGAAACAACACCTTGAGACATGCAACCTCTCCGGCGGAGTCGGCAAACTATGGTCGACTGTCAAGGCCCTATTCAATCCGACCAAACACAAAGACAAGGTCGCCACTGCTTTCGGCGACAGAGTCAAATCGGACGCCAGGAAATGCGCGAGCTCCTTTTGCCGCCTGTTTATAATGCATCCACCTGCGGATAGGACTAAGAGAAGAGCCTTCCGACGTGCGCGCAAACACAAACACTCTACTGCGCCCATTGCCGTCTCAGCCGCAGAGGTTAAGGAAGCCATAATGAAGGCCAAACCCTCAAAATCCATCGGCCCCGACGGAATTGCCATGAAGATGATCAAACACCTTGGCCATGAAGGACAGAATTATTTAGCGGCTCTCTTCAATCTCTCTCTAACTACCTTCGTTATACCTGAGATATGGAAACAAGCGATTGTAGTTCCCCTATTAAAACCAGGGAAGCCGGCGAACCTAGGAGAGTCCTATCGTCCGATATCCCTCCTTTCGCCGATAGCGAAATTGCTAGAGTCCATTCTGCTTCCTTACTTCGTTACAAATCTAAAATTGGCCGATCATCAACATGGTTTTCGTAAAAATCACAGCACGACATCCGCTTTGAACGCCATTACAACGCAGATTAACAACGGTTTGAATCAAAATCCACCAAACCATAGGACGGTTCTCGTGGCACTTGATCTGTCAAATGCATTCGACACGGTCAATCACGCCACTCTCCTCCGAGACCTGGATGAGACACCGCTCCCTGCCGGCCTTAAGAGGTGGACCGCTAATTACCTCAATGGTCGACAGGCAACAGTCAAATTTAGGAACAAGAAATCTAGACCACGAAGAATAAAACAAGGGGTGCCGCAAGGTGGTGTTCTCTCTCCCCTCTTGTTTAATTTCTATATTTCGAGACTTCCCCCCCCCACCAGAGGGAGTCTCCATTGTTTCCTACGCTGACGACTGCACGGTAATGGCCTCGGGCAAGGGTCCCTCCATTGATGAACTCTATATAAGAATCAACAGTTACCTCCATGACCTTTCCAGCTTCTTCACCGAGCGTAATCTGACCCTGTCTCCGACTAAATCTACGGCGACCCTGTTTACTACATGGAATGCGCAGATGGGGCAAGAGTTAAATGTCCACGTAGATGGAGCACCTCTACCTACTGTCAACCACCCAAAAATCTTGGGCGTGACATTTGACAACGGCCTCACCTTCGCTGGTCATGCCACCGCAATAGCCTCAAAGGTACAGAGCCGCAATAAGATCCTCAAGTCACTGGCCGGCAGTACTTTGGGAAAAGACAAAGAAACATTGCTTGCTACATATTGGCTATTGGCCGGCCGGTTATTGACTATGCTGCGCCTATATGGTCGCCCAACCTTTCTGACACCAATTGGAGGAAATTGCAAGTCTGCCAAAACACCGCCTTCAGAACCGCTACGGGATGCCTGCTTATGTCATCTGAGTCTCACCTCCATCAAGAGGCGAAATTGCTCAATGTTCAAGAGCACGCGGAACTCTTGAGTATACAGTTCCTTCTGAACTGTCACAAACCTAGTCATCCAAACCGACATCTTTTGGATGTAGCACCGCCCCCCAGAGACATAAGGAGACATCTCCGTAAGCATTACGATGAGATCCGGCATCATATCTCTCTGCCGTTTGATCTGCGGAACCATAGACGGGCTCTAAATGACCTCCACACAGAGTCGGTAGACAGATCCCTCAGATCTCGGCCGGTGAATCCCGTTATTAATACTCAACCACCTGAATTGGCTGAAGAGGAGCGTGTACTTCCGAGGGAGACTAGAGTCATACTAGCACAACTTCGCTCTGGATATTGTAATAGGTTAAACTCTTACTTATGCAGACTGAACCCCAACATACCAAATACATGCCCTGCATGTGGTATGACCCCTCATGATACCATACATCTCTTTTCCTGTTCAGTTGAACCCACTCTTCTAACACCCACATCACTCTGGTCCAACCCTGTGGAAACTGCGCATTTCCTCGGACTTCCGTTAGAAGAGCCTGATGACAATTTAGAGTGATCGAGCCCATTGGGCACGGCGAAGCACTGTTAACAACAACAACAACAACAACATCATAAAACTTTGCGTTATTATTCTTTGCGACAAAAGTAGAGTTCGCTTGTGTTATTTTGGATAAACTTAGCAAATTTTGATTAATATCTGTAACATAGTAAACATTTTTTATATCAATTTCATTTTCAAGTTTTAAAAGTTGTTTTTACATTGCCAATTTTTGTAGCCTTTAAAATTTTTCCGTCAGGTGGTTCAACATTAACATGTTCATTTAAATTTACATATTTATCACAAAATTTGCAATTCATTATTATATGGTCAGAACAACCACTATCTACTAACCAGTTTATTTCGTTCGGGTTTTCCGAATTTTCCCTGTCTCTTTTTACCTCTGAATTGTACACTTGGGTAACCCACACGTTTGCAGAACTTGAATTGTTGGTAGTCTGATTTCGTGCATTCTCGCCTCTTGATGTTGATGACTGGAAACCTCTTCCTCGACCGCGATTGTTGTATACACCGCCTTTGGTGTAGCTTGCTTGATAATTTCTCTAACTTCTTTCCTTATCGCTGTTCTCTCCTCGATTGTTCTTGTTTGCTTGTGTGTACCAACAATCTCGCTTGATATGTCCAGGCTTTTTGCATGTAAAACAAACACCTCTCGTTGTTGCCGAAAATGTACTTACGGTGTTCTTTTTTTCAATTTGGTTTCTGTTGAATTTTTTCTCTATGATTTTTGATTTTACGTATTACACAGTTCTCTGCTCTTCTGGTATGACGTCCACAAAATCTCCGATATAGCTATGGCTTGGTGGTAGTGCTTTCAACAAATACCTAATTTTTTCTTGTTCTTCCATCTTCCCACCTGCCTCTTTGAACTCATTTACCGACTTTTCAAACTCTAAAAAGAATTCTTCAGCAGTGTCGTAATTTTGTAATTTAATTTCATCAATATTGTTTCTACGTAAAATCTGTAACGCCGTTGATTGTGTATTGTACATCTTTTCCAATTTGTTGATCATATCCAAAGATGAGTCGCAGTCGCAGATGTACCCTAGTTGTTTGTCTGAGATTGTGCTATTAATATGGTTTTCGCTTGTAAATCTTTCTTTTTCCACTTTCCTTCTTCATCTTTTTCTGTCCTGGTTCTGGTAGCCGGTCCTTTGCACTCCTTGTACTCCAACAGCATCATAAGTCGTATTTTCCAACTTGAGAAATTTGCGCCATCAAAACTTGGTATAGCAATATCTTCGAATTTTGTAGTGGCCATCATAAGTTCGTATTCTCACTTGTGTGTGTTGTATAATTTTCTTGTACGTATGTAAGATTTAGTTTTAATCTGAAGACATCGGTCTTTACTTATAATTTTGACAATCCACGTTTAGTTTTTCAAAAGTTCATTATCTATTTTTCTCGAAGGAAAGTATATTTTTAAACTCCTTCCGTTTTTTTTTTTTCAGAATTTCAATCAATTCAATTTAATCTCGACCACGTGTAGTAGATATTTTGTTCGAAACTTAAGTTCGTTACCACGTTTTCCTACGTTATGGTATTTTGAGAATTTCACTATTATTTTTTAATTGTCTTTCTTTATCTGAGCAAACTTTTTTCATTAATCATTAATTTTTAAAATTCAGAACCTTGCTCTGCTACCATGTTGGTTTTTATTCCTTTTTTACATATATTTATTTATTAAGATTGGATTCGTAGTAAGTCCGAGTTACATGAGTGAGTTACTTAAACTAAAAGACTATTCTCTATTTTAAAAACGTAGAAGTAAACTTGTGTATATATAGACTTAGCACTATGAAAGTGTGTGCAGAAAAACATGTATACAAGAATTGAGTACGAAGGAGAATAATATATGTTCAGGGTTGTCATGTTTACTTATATTTCCAACAGTTATAGCCATGAGCCGCACATCTATAATGTCTTCCTTGGCCTCAGCTTTCGAACAATACTTGCATTCCAAGTTACAGAGCCTTTGTGACATTGCATCAGCATTTCCGTGGGTGCTACCTTTGCGATGCTCTATGGAAAAGTCATAACTTTGCAGTCGCTCTATTCACCATGCCAATTGACCTTCTGGATTACGGAACTGTACGAGCCATTTCAACGCTGCATGGTATGTCCTGACGTGGAATCGCTACCCATAGAGATACTTGTAGGAATGCTTAACGCAATCTACCAATGCCAACAGTTCTCTCCGGGTTACACAATAGTTCTATTCAGGATTTCCAATTGTTCGGCTATAGTATGCAACTATCTTCTCCTGTCCATCAAGAAACTGCAAATATTTATTATTGTTTTTCTTTAAAACCTTTGTTAATTTTAACGTATAACTTAAACTCTTCATTATATTTTTAATTATGTACACCCCACACAAATCAATTCATTATACCATCGCTAGGATTGGCATTTAACACTATGTTAAATTTTAATATAAAAAATGACATATACTTTTCTTATGCATAGTAATTGAAATTATTTAATGTAATTATTTAATGTAATTTTGTAATCCTATGTCACTAAATATGCATCAAGAAAATGTTTAATAAATACATACATACATACATACATACAAAACACCTCCTATAACATAATCACTCGCATCTGTATCCAGAATAAACTTTGAACCTGGAATTGGATATGCTAACATCGGGGCAGTGCATAGTTGTTCCTTCAATGTTTGAAAAGCCACCTCCTGTTCCTTCTTCCATTCAAATCTGATATTCTTCCTGGTAAGGTCATGGAGACTACTAGCTACGCTGGCAAAATTCGGTACAAATTGGCGATAATACGCGCACAGCCCAAGGAAGCTCCGTAACTCATGCAAATTTCTCGGTCTTGGCCAATCCTTTACGGCTTCGATCTTTTCCTTAGCAGTGCAGATTCCCTCCGTAGTTACCTTGTGACCCAAATAACTTACTTCCTTTTTAAACAAGGAACACTTCTTGGGACTTAGTTTCAGACCAGCACCAGCTATTCTTTGGAAAACTTACTCCAAGTTCTTTAGGTGTTCCTCAAACCTTTTTCTAGCGTTTGCTAGATGGGCCAACCTCTCGATATCCGATGCAAATTCCTGCAATGTCTCATTAGCCTTCTGAAAGCGGTTCTGTAGCTGTATTTGGTATATCTGTTTTCGATGCTCGCTACCATAGCGCCTCTCAACTGCACCCATCAATGCTTCATAATTATTGCGTTCACCGTCAGGAATCGTCTGTAAGATTTCGGCTGCAGGACCCTTCAATGCCACGAAGAGTGCAGCAACTTTGTCTTCAGTGCCCCAATTATTCAACGCTGCCGTCTTCTCAAACTGTAGCTTAAATACCTGGAAAGGAACAGAATCATCAAATCACGGGGATTTTACCTTGGGAGTATTCGCTGAAGCAGATGGACGGTGCAGTTGTAACTGCTGGATACGGTCCCTTAACGCATCTACCTCGGCCTCTATTTTATCTTGAAATTGTGCAATTTTTGCATCTTGCACTTCTAGTTTCGATGACATCTTTGCTTCCTGTTCTTCCAACTGCGATGAGATATATGCCTTCTGTTCTTCCATTTGAGATCGCATGTATGCCTTCGTCTCATCTAGTTGAGCTGAAATCTGGGATGTCATGTGTGCCTTCTGTTCCTCGATCTGAGATGCCATTCGAGATGTAATACGTGTATCCTGTTCTTCAAGCTGAGATGCCATGTGTGCCTTCTGTTCTTCCAGCTGTGTTGAAATGCTTGACGACATCTGAGTCAATACAGCCGACAACGTGTTTGTGTCCACACTTTCCACTGGATTCGGAGGCTCCTTTTTCTCTTCCACTTTCGTCGATGCCTCCTCTACAAGATGGAAAACATAATCATCAACATTGATTCCTTCCGCTTCCATTGCCACCTGTAGTCGTGATTGTAACTCGTATTTATTGCCTGTGGTGTTTAGTCCGCGTTGTTCCAGCTCAGTTTTGAAATGCTGAATCTTTAATTCATTCAACTTAGCCATGCCCTTATTATCCTTGCAACCACTGGTATTTATTTAACAATACCGCTTCTGAAACTAATTGTGACGAATTCGATAATTCCTTGATTATCAATCCTGGGTTCGATCACTATAAAGTAAAATAAACACACGCACAGATATTGAAACTAATAACTAGTTGTATTTACTAGTAATAAACGCAAAACAAATTTAAGAGTTTGGTAACTTCGCAGTAGTTCACTGAACAAAACTTGAAAATAAACTGATCAACCTGCCTTGCTTGGTCACTGCGTTATATAGCCCGACAGGGTGCTACCCCACGCACCTAGAAGTTTCTTGGTTGTTCGCTTTTCGTGTTCTGGAAGGATCGGTGTTATTTATTGGCATCTCCTCTTTGCATCGTATTCGCAAACACTCGCGCCATCTCTCTTCCTCTTCCTAGTTACACGCTTGCATGCATAAGCGTAGCCATCGTTAACTCGGTTGTGTTTAACCAGTGGTGGGAGTGTTATTGAGTTAGGGATGGCACATGCTTGAGAATAATCGCTACAATATCAATATCGTCAGCATACGCCAACAGTTGCACGATTTTATAAAATATTGTTCCAGCGCGGTTAAGTTCTGCAGCTTGTATTATTTTTTCCAGCATTACATTAAAGAAATCGCACGATAGGGGGTCACCCTGTCTGACGTATTGTAAAAATCTGGTCGATGGTAGATTTACCAAGTCTGAAGCCACACTAATAAGGTCCAATCAGTCGGTTCACATCAGGCTTCAGTCTTTCGCACAATACGCTTGATAGGACCTTATATGTGATGTTCAAAAGACTGATTCGAAAATATTCTATATATAAAAGTGGGCGTGGCTATTATCCGATTACCCCCATTTTTAATATCGCTCGGAGATGAGTGCCAAAAAACCTGCATACCAAATTTCATTAAGATATCTCAATATTTACTCAAGTTATCGCGTTCACAGACGGCGGACGGACGGACATGGCTTAATCAATTTCTCTTTTCGTCCTGAACATTTTGTTTTACCCGAAATTTATTAAACATTTTTCTAGGATAGCTTTTCCTATGATTAAATATCTTAAAAAAAATTGCAAAATAAATGTCAATGACCCTAGGAAGTTTTGAAAATTTGGAGGCTCTAATATCATCTCATCCAATTCTGAAATATCTGGAATATGACAAAGAATTTACCATAACAACAGATGCGAGTGATTACGCAATAGGTGCTGTATTGTCGCAACAAGGACATCCTGTTTGCTATATTTCAAGGACTCTAAATAACCACGAGCAAAACTATAGCACAACAGATAAAGAATTTCTTACAATTATTTATGCTGTAACGTATTTAAGGCCTTATATTTATGGAAAAAAATTTTAAATTGTAACAGATCATTGTCCTATTAAATATCTAAATTCCAAATATAAAGGTAAGGAGTGTTCACCACGCCACCAAAGGTGGCTGCTGAAATTGCAAGAATTTAATTACGAGATAGAATATCTTGATGGCAAGGAAAATAAGGTGGCAGATTTTCTAAGTCGCCTTGAAAATTTACCTAAAATCAATGAAGAAAATGATAATGAGTCAAATTTCGAAATGTCAGATACCTTCAGCGGAGGAGGAATTATTGGACCATATTAATATAAAAGATGAAATAGTTAACAAATACAAAACTCAGATAATTTTAACATTTAGTCCTTCAAGTGAAATTATAAGCAGTCCCAAAAGAAGAATTATAGAAATAAGCCCTTTAGAAGATAAAAGAAATTTGAAAAGTATTTTTGAGAAAAATATTGCCCGAGGTCGTGTAGGAATATTTTCGGAGGTCCCAGATTGTGATTATAATAATATACAACTTTTACTTATTTCAATGTTTTCCCATGACTATAACGTACACTTTATCATATGCACGAAAATAGCTACAGAAATTGAAAAGGAAGAGGAACTTCATAAACAAATATCGTTACATCATACAATAGTTTGAAAGATAAAATTTACTATCCAAAATGCAAAGAACAGATTCAGCTTATAATAAGCAATTCTCAAAAGTGTCCAGAAATTAAGTATAGTAGTGTGGCAACTTATATTACCACGATGAGTTTCATTAAATAAAACGAATCTAAATTTCATAGGAAACTCTGCACTTGTATTTCTTTCTAGAATTTTGGCTTCTTGCCTAATCAAACGGTAAAATAAGAATGAATATAAGCGTGAGTAGAGTTTTAGTTGCAACTGCTCAAATCTACCCATATACAATGTATATTATACATATATATATAACGAAAAAGAGTAGAGGAAAATCCCAGATTAAATGAATGTTGCCAGATGTGACAGTTAAGCTGCCACAATACTCCCCCCTAAATGAGGGTTTATCTGTACCTAAATAAAGTCGAATTTAAGTAATTTCAGGAACTACTGGCCTCGCCGTCTTATGTTGGAGTGGTAGGCTCGTAGATGTTGATGGCTGTTGAGGCAGGTCTGTCGAGATGAGCACACGTCTGTGGGCTGCTTCGTCGAAGATTTCGTTGCTAGCCAAATGAGCCGGTTTGAGGCGTTCGATATTAATGTTCACACGTTTACCTTTTACTTCAATTGTAAAAATTCGGTCGCTTACTCTTTCGATAACTTTGTGCGGCCCTGAGTATGGTTGGTCGAGGGGTCGTTTGGTTGCATCGATTCTCAAAAATACGTGAGTGCAGGTAGATAATTCGATAAAACAAAACGTTTTCTGCCGACAATGATGTGAAACAGGCGCTCGTCTGACGCTGCGCATGTGCTTGCGAAAATCTTCGAAGAAGTAGTGTGGATCTACTGGTGGGTCTCCATTCGTAAAGAAATCGCCTGGGACTCGGAGAGTTGTTCCATAAAGATACTCTGCTGGTGATGCTTTGAGGTCATCCTTGTAACAAGTCCTTAGCCCCAACAAAACGGTTGGTAGCGTTTGTGTCCATTGCCGGTTCTGGTGGCACATAATTGATGCTTTGAGTGTACGATGCCATCTTTCCACAAGCCCGTTTGATGCTGGGTGATATGCTGTGGTTCGAATACGTTTCGCGCCAATTAATCGTGAAAGAACCGTAAAGAGTGCGCTCTCAAATTGAGTGCCTTGGTCAGTAGTAAGTAGTTTCGGGCATCCGAAACGCAAAATCCAATTTGAGTAGAACGTATTAGCGACAGTGTTTGCGGTGATGTCTTTGATGGGAATGGCTTCGGGCCATTTCGTAAACCTTTCGATCATGGTCAAGCAATACTTATATCCCTGTGAGTCTGGCAAGGGTCCGACTATATCCACGTGAATGTGATCGAATCTTTCGTCGGGATTCGGAAAAGTAACCGGCGTCGTGTGGACATGCCGACCTACTTTTGAACGCTGGCAAGGAACGCAGTCACGGGCCCATTGTGTTACGTCTTTATTCATCGACGGCCACACGTATCGCTGGGCGATGATTTTTACTGTAGCTCGACCACTAGGGTGCGCGGGATTATGCAGCATGTCGTATATTTTGCGCCGAAGTAGCAGTGGCACAAATGGGCGGATGTTGTTTGTTGAGACATCGCAGTGCACGGCTTGTTGGCCACGACCAAAGGTGAGTGTTTGCAGTTTAAGTGATGTATTGTTGTGGGCTAGGAGTTGTTGTAATTCCTCGTCTGTTGCCTGAGCGCGGGATAATTCTTCATGATCGATTACTGCTGGTAAGTGCATCGTGTCTATGCGGGAGAATGTGTCTGCCACATTGTTGTCGGATCCTGCGATGTATTCAAAATTCGTCGTGAACTGGCTGATAAAGCCCAATTGCCTGATTTGTCTAGGAGACGACTTTTCCGACTGTTGGCGAAACGCGTAAATCAGTGGTTTATGATCGGTGCGTACAGCGAACTCGCGGCCTTCAACCCAGTGGCGAAAATTCTTGATCGCCTCATATACTGCGGTTAATTCCCTGTCGTACGTACTGTAATTCCTTTGAGCTGGTGACAGTTTTTTGGAGAAGAATCCTAGCGGTCGCCAAATATTGCCATTGTTCTGTTCTAGCACCGCTCCTATTGCGATACTGGACGCGTCGCATGTGATCCTTAGCTTCGCGGTTGGGAGTGGATGCATTAACAGCGTTGCGGTTATGAGTTGCTCTTTGATCAAGGCGAAAGCCTGTTCGGCTTCTGGTGTCCACGGAACAGGTCTTCTATCATTCTTCTTAGAGTTCTTTAGAGAAGCTACCTTGGACCGAAGCAACGTTTATCGGTGGTACAAAATGTTCTCAGAAGGCCGAGAAGATGTGCAAAGAAGAACAAAAATTGGCTTTTGCACCACGATAACGCCCCTGCTCACGCATTGTTGCTTGTCCGCGACTTTTTGGCCAAAAACAACACACTAATGATGCCGCAGCCACCGTATTCCCCAGATCTAGCCCCCTGTGACTTTTTCTTGTTCCCTAAACTGAAGAGGCCCATGAAAGGACGACGTTACGCTTCTCTTGACGAGATAAAGACGGCATCGAAGGAGGAGCTGAACAAGATACAAAAAAATGATTTTTTGAAGTGCTTCGAAGATTGGAAAAACCGTTGGCGCAAGTGTATAATATCTCATGGGGATTACTTTGAAGGGGACAAAATAGATATTCATGAATAAATAAATAATTTTTGAAAAAACACAAAATTCGCGATACTTTTTGAACACACCTCGTATATATATATAATAATAATAACAATAAATCATTTCACTAACTTTTCATATTTCGTTATTTTTTTTAAATAAAAGCAACAAATATGTACATATGCATAAACGTTACTCATATCGGCCTAAGTATATAAAACTACTAAATTGTTCAAAAAAAAAAAAACAAAAAAACCAAAACACTGAATTGAAATAAACATCAATACATAGTGAAATATATATATATTAGAGCGTATCACCAAAAAAAAGTCGGCCGTACCTCCCTTCATATGAAGTGTTTTTGAAAAACATTTAAAAAAAAATTTTTTTTTTTCTGGCGACCCTAGATGTCGCCCAATTACATTTTTCTTCATATCTTTGGCATTTGTTGTCAGATTTTAAAGTGTGACACATCAATTTTTTTGTCTCACCATATCTCAGTTGCCACCACTATAATGTGCCGATGTCGTAGAAACTGAGATATGGTGGGTAGGTACCACAACGGAGCGCCTGAGATCAATGAGATTTTTTTAGGAAAAACCCACTCCTTGAGACAAAAAAATTGGTGTATCACACTTTAAAAGCCGACAATAAATGCTGAAGATATGAAGAAAAATGCAATTGGGCGACATCTAGGGTTGCCAGAAAAAAAAATTCTTTTTTAAATGTTTTTCAAAAACACTTCATATGAGGGGAGTACGGCCGACTTTTTTTATGCCTGTAAGGCGAGACGCTCTAATATACATGTATATTAGAGCGGGTCAAATCAGGAGTATATCAAAAACGTAATCTACAGATGATTCTAAGAAAAATTGCTGAAGACACCACAGCTCTAAGTCCGATTTCGAGTCCCCCACTTTTGCAAAATAGATATTTTGCCATATGAATGTGGGGTTTGGCCAAAAAATCTTCATAGCTTCTGATAGAATTATAGGAAAAATATCATATTGGGCTTACTTTAAAGGTATTTTACGTACATTTCAGAATCTGTATTAATATCTTTAGTGTTTTTGAATTTTAGTAAAATTATGAGAAATTAGCCTAAAATGAACTTTTAACTACTATATTATCATTTTTAACAAATTTCTTATGAAAAATTTTTTTTTTTACTTACAGCTAAAATAAGTTCAGAACATTTCCAACAACTTTCATTCAGACAGTTTTTCTTTTTTCGAATTAGTCTTAGTAGAAAGAAATTTTCAAAAAAAAACCTACAGTTTCAAGTAATAAGCAAAAAAACGCAATTTTTATAATTGTACCTAGTAGTGCTACGCATACAAGGTATATTAACTTTAGTCGCCTAACGGCAGTACGGAACGGCATAAACGGATCGAGATAGATATTGACTTATTCATATCAAAATGTTCAGGACGAAAAGAGAAATTGATTAAGCCATGTCCGTCCGTCCGTCAGTCCGTCTGTGAACGCGATAACTTGAGTAAATATTGAGATATCTTAATGAAATTTGGTACGCAGGTTCCTTGGCACTCATCTCCGAGCGCTATTTAAAATGGGCGAAAGCGGATGACAAAAATATAGAATATTTTCGAAAACACAAAAAAAGTGATTACTCAGTACATAATACACCTATAAGGATAGAATTTGGTATATACATTGAGATTGAGGCATAAAATACATTTTTCAAGAAATTTTTGAAAATGAGTGTGGCACCGCCCACTTTTGATTAAGTCAAATTTAGAAATAATATTAATCATAAATTTAAAACCGTTAAAGATATCGAAACGAAATTCAGCACGCAGGTTTCCAGGTATGCAAGGTAAGTTCTAGAAAAAAATGGGCGGGATCGGTTAAGGTCCACGCCCACTTTTATATGGAAGATTTTGAAGAGGATCGTAGATATATTAAATAGGCAATAACTTTGCGTAAAATAGCTTTACATCATTTATGTTTCACTTTTAAAGTTTCCGTAAACAAAGAAATTCAAAAACTTAAAATTTTCGAAAATGGGCGTAGCCCCGCCCATTTTATAGTGGACTATTCCACAAAACTTTTTATGCCATAACTCCGCCAAAAATTTATTTGTCGAAAGAAAATTTGGTGATAATGTTCTCTATATATAGGTAACTGTTTGCTGTAAAAATGGGCGAAATCGGTTAATGTCCCGCCCAGTTTTTTAGCATAGTTCTGAAAATTTTTTTTGTAAAATTTAAGAAGCGATATTTATACAACTAAGCAAGTTATATCAATCAGATTTTGCACACATAATAAGGTTTTTAAGAAAAACTCGCATGGCCCCGCCCACTTTTCAGCATAAAAATTCTGCTATTTTCAAAGGCAATCGCTTATAATTCAATCTTAATATTTCAATGAAAATTTGTCACCTGATTCTCAGTAGTATGTATTATACTCCTGCCAAAAATTAGCGAAATCGGAAAACAAAGCAAAATATTCGGGCACGTAGTTAATAGCCCACTGCAGTAGCGAAGTTATATATCTTTTTTGATTTTCATAGCTTTCATAAACATTAAATGTATGTAGGTATGAGAAGAAGAAGAGAAAAGTTCACTGAAATGATCAGCACGATGAGCGGAGTCGATTTGGCCATGCCCGTCTCTCAGTCCGTCTGTCTGTCTCTCCGTCTGTTTGAACACAAATTAGCTTCTCAGTTTTACAAAAGAATGCTGAAGTTCTTTTGACGTTTTGATACATAGAATACATCTATATACAAAATGTCATTAACTTGAACCAAACAAACTCCTAGCTATACCGAACTGCAGCTTTACATAACATGGGGGCTTTTCCAAAATCTATATACAGACTGTGTCGTGCCCAGCGAACTCCTGAACCTATCGTGAAGGCAAAACGAAACACAAAATATGTGAGCTAAGTGACACACATATCCAAATTTCATTAACTTAGACCAAAAAGTTCGGAGTTATGACGAATTGAAACTTTATATAGCCTGGGGGCGTGGCTCCGCCTACTTTTCCAAAACTATATATTATCTATGCTGTACCCAGTGAACCCAAGTATATATTGTGAAAATTTCATAAAGATCGGTTGAGTTCTTTGTCGCCTATGAAACACACCCTTTTTATACCTAGTAGTGCTACGCACACAAGGTATATAACTTCATTCGGCATAAATGAATCGAGATATATATTTATTAATGTATATCAAAACGTTCAGCATGAAAAGTAAAATATTCGGGCAAGTAGTTAATACCCCACTGAAAAAGCGAAGTTGTATATCTTTTTTGATATTCATACCTTTCATGAACATGAAATGTTTGTACGTATACTGAAATGATCAGGAGGATCAGCTGAGTCGATGTAGCCATGTCCGTCTCTCGATACGTCTGTCTGTCTATTTGAACGCAAATACGAACTGAAAGTATTAAAAGGGACCTGCGTAAATTGGGATGTCGTAATAGATCACTACTAGGTATATAATGTTCGGTTTCCCCCGAACTTACACTTCCTTACTTGTCTTAATGTAATTTATTTAAAAAATTAATTTCTTACCTAGAATTGACCATTTTAACGTATTTTTCAAAACAAAAGTAATGTAATGAAATCGGACTTAGAGCTATGGTACTTTCAGGAATTTTTCTTAGAATAATCTGTAGATTACGTTTTCGCTATACTCCTATGAAAAATATCCATCCATACAATTTGACCCGCTCTAATGTATATATATATCTAGTTAGTATGCAGAAAAAATATATAAACATATATGACCAAGCAATGAAACATTTTGTAAAATTCAAATAAGAAATAATGAATTAAAATCACTGTTACTTATGTTGTAATCACACAAACAAAAAAAAAAACACAATGTTAATGTATTATAAGAATTCAGGAGAATTCTAAAAGCAGCGTGACGAGTGCTATAGGTATGCCCTTAACATCTCACTTTAACATATGTAAAGACATATTAGTACTAATATTAAAGTTAAGTTTTCTGTTCGCTGTTAAGTAGCATTAATGTTATTGCATATCAATGAATATACTCGTAGGTGTAGTTGTGGTTATGCCTACGCTGCAGTCGTATCGCATCGTACTATCGATGTTAAGTACTTGAATGAATGGGGGGAGTGTGAATGTACTAAATGAGTGTAAATAGGTATGTGTGCTGGGGAATTCAGATGGGACAGTTTTAATAACAAAAACTAAGTTAACAATTGATAAACAAACAAGACAATGGAAATGCTCAGTTAGATGCCGTGACGCTTCTAACTGCATAATGATACGATTTAAGTTTTTAGGCAATAACCATATTATTTTAAACAGAGTAGTTAGTCTTAAGCTGACATCGTTTGAATAAAGACTTGATACACAAAGCTACTCCGGTGTTTAATTTATTTAACTCGCGCTGGGACCGAAATAGAAGAAAGGCAACCTTCTAGTTCAGTAGTTTTTAATTCAGTATATAGAAAATTGCTCAACATGGTTTGTACAAGTACAAGGTGGCGCAAAAGTAAGCTTCCGATGTTCAGCATATCGGTTGTGGCACGTGCAGTGTATGCTGTTGCTCCGTCTTGTTGGAACCACATGTTTTCCAATCCCAATGCATCAAGTTGCGGCAAAAAGAACTCGTTGATCATTGCTCTGTAGCGCTCACCATTCACAGTAACCGTTTGGCCCCGACCGATTATTGGTCAAATAAATAGTCAGCAATATTCCGCGTTCTGGCGCAGTGTAGCGTAACATTGTTTATTAACGTGTATTTCGCATGTGTTTAGTACACAAATTTCAAAACAGAACTGACTTTAGGGGCCAATCGCAAAATTTATAGCATTTTCTGATAGGAGGATTACTTTTGGGCCACCCTGTATATAATAAATGGTTACAAAAGAAAACAGAAGAAGCAGTAGGGTTGTATTTTAAAGTATTCCAACAAATTCCGTCTCAACCCGAATGCTTTTCTATGTGTAATATATGCATATGAATATGTAATACAAGATTTTAGTTACATATATACTAAACAAATTCTAACTTCAAAAGTTTGCAGTGTTTTGTGTTTCTCTATAGGAAAATATTTTGTAAATATATCAGCCGCATTTTTTTCTGACGAAACATGTTTGAAACATTTCATTCTTCTCTTTTAATTCTCACATGAAATGATATCTAATATCAATATGTTTGCTACGTTTGCTAGATACATACTTTTCAACAGCAAACTAAGCACTTTGATTGTCGCATAACATTGTTGTGGTCATCCTCGAGGCAATGGCTACAACCGAACTCACGCAATAAGCTACGATGTGCTATGTACTCGGCTTCCATAATTAACTCATTCACGTACCTACTCTGATGTATTTGTATATCTCCATTCGGAACTGGACGTTCAACTTCGATGCCAAGGTAGTAACTAATTGGTCCCCCATCAACAGCTTCTACTTCATCATTAAGCCTGAACAAAATGCTTGAGCGGCCGTGGCTCGAAAGCACCGCGGTCGAATTGTGATTTTGAATGGAAAAAAATAAATTAGAAAACGAGAATCCTCGTTATAATAAAGTGGCCGTATATTTGCATAAAATATAGTTATAAACAATTGGTTTACCTTTAAGAATATTCTGGTGAGGTGGGAAATCCTGGGGTGGCCGTGACGATGTGACTGCGTTGAGCGTCGCTGGAGAAGTAGACGGTTTTGTAATCGAGGACAGCCGTTGAACCAGAAAATTATCCTACGGTTTTAAGGGGAGGTGAACCCACACATGCACACCCCCATGCATGAATATGTGTACTGACAAAACACGAATATGCATGCATGCCCACACAGGTGGGTGGGTTGGTGTTAGTGATTGGAAGGGCGCTAAAGTTACGTTAGGGTGGCACATTTTTTAGGAGTTTAGTCATCTCGCCTAAACATGCCGGCCCCCTTGCGATACGCAACATCTTACCCCGCCACAGGATTTCCCACCACGCATCCTCTTAAGCTACGGACTTAAACTAGGATGGTGAGTGCGGGCTGGCGCTGTCCCAGCCGTCTGCCTCCGAACTACCTCCCGAAATTTGACGTTTTGTCTCTGGTGGCCCCATCGTTTCGCACCTAGAGCTAAAGAATAGGAGGAAGAACTTAAAAAAATAATATTTGTATATTTCTTGCCAGGAAATTGTTTATATTATTTATTAAATAAAAACAAGAAAAAAAGAAAAAAAATATGTTATTTTACGCTAAAATATAATCTAACATGCTACATGCCCCCGATAGCACAAAGCCAAAAATAGTGCTTTGGGCAAGCAATGAGCCAAACGACGCTGGTAGCGTGCCCGAGGTTACGACGTCGGCATATACGTCGCCCCCGAGCACGAGTTGTATCGGCGCCGCTGTGTAGAAATGTGGATCCGCCAGCCGGATGTGCTGGTAAGGACTGATTCGGCGCATATGTTCCACGCACAATGCGTGGGCGGTGACCGTTTTGTTGTTTCCGTGGTTGCCGCGGATGCGGAGGAAGCAACCGCGCTCCCCACCCGAGTAGGTGGTGTGCAAGCCAAGCTCTTCCGCCAGCCCGCGGTCGATGACTGTGCGAGGGGAGCATGCATCGAGAAGCTCACGGATGCGCTGTAGTCCCCCCCAGCTTCCAGACCGCGGTTGGCGCAAGAGCAATCATGGGGCGTAGCGGTGGACCCACCCGGGCGAGAGCGCGGCTGAGACCGGCACGGAAACCATTATTTTGTGGTAGCTGGCGACGTGTGCGTTGGTGCGTTGGTGCGTTGTGGTCGACGTGTGCGTTGGTGCGTAGCTGGCGCGGCTGGGAGGCCAGTCTACGCTCGATTGAAGGTGTACGACGCGGGTGGACAACATCGCAGGGGCGTAGATGGCGCGGCTGTATGGCCAGTCTACGCTTACGGCTATTCCGATGGGCGTGTCGTTGATTAGGCGTGGGCGTATCGTTGTTGGTGGAGGTGCGCGTGTTGCGCTGTGGTGACCGCGGGGTATGCCGTTGGAAGTCGCGCCGCTCGTGGGCTAGAAGGGGCCGGAACGGCAGTGAGTCCGATACCCCTTCTGCCGGTCGGAACGGCCGTGGTTCCGGTACCGGCTCGGCGATTTCGTCGTAGTCTGGCGTACAAGCGGTCTCCGACGCGTGGAGTGAGAGCGCTTCGTCCTCAATTGCGTCCATTGACGCTGCTTCTTGTTCGGCCTCTTCCATTTGTTGGGCCCAGCTCTTGTAGGGCGTATGGATCGTCCATTGGCGTTTGTTGTGGGTCGTCCATGGGCAGATGGAGGGTGGTGTGGTGTTTTCCACCACATCGTCGGCACCTGACGTCGCTTGTTCAGTCCCTGGCAATATGGACCATCGACAAACAGTTGTCACAATAGCCAGCCCGGATAGCCTCCTTGAGGCGCTGCAGAGGTTCCATCCCCTGGTATCGGGTGCACGCACGCAGTGGGTGGCTCTCGCCACACAGCGAGCATGGCTTTGGGTACCGGGCGGCTAGGCGTTCGGCCCCTCTTGCGCAAGGATGCGTAGCGAGTCATACTACAGAGAAGAGAAAAGAAAAGAACAAAAAAAATCCCCTTGAATATTGGTATGGACGCCCGTATACGTGGGTGGCGAGCGACCTCGTTCGGAGTTTATAAATTTCAACGGAAATAGCAATAATGCCTCCACCCTAAGCCAAGGTGTGTAGGCACCGTGCCGATGGCTGAATGGTCAGCGGGTGTATATTGAATAGCTGATCGCTTACGGTCTCCTCCGATGCCCGGGCAAGGTCGGTTGTATGAGTGCCTTACCCCGGTACACTGGCTCTGCCGGGGTGGACCAACCCCTTCCAGTATACTCGTGGGAACATTTATGGATTGTAAAAATAAAAATAATAAAAGGAAGAGTGGAGAAGAGAGCGATCTGGGATCGCTTTCTGAGGACGAGCTCCTGGCCAGCAGCCAGGGGAGCGCCCAAACACAGGACGACAAGGGTACTAGCCATAGTACCCCGGTCGCTCCGAACCAACAGCAAAAAAGAAATGGGGGCGCACCAGCCAAAGTGGGCCCCAAGAAAAAGTCGAAGAAGTCCTCAGGGTGTCTACAGAAAGCTAGATACCTTAGGGCTCAGTACATCCTCGATAAAATAAGGAAAAACGAAGAGAGTGGCAAGGTCCATGAGCGAGACGCTGTGGACAGGGTCTGGTGCGAGGCGGTAGTCAAGGAGTACGAGACTACCCTCGCTAACAAGCCCGCTGTACAGCCACAGCAGAAAAAATCAAAGTCGCGGTCAAAGCGCAATCGGTCACACGAAGTGACCGATGATAACGGCAAGAGGGGCAGGTTTGATGGCCCTTCCACTAGTGCTGCAGCGCTGGCCAGGCACACCTATAGTGAGGTGGTCAGAGATCACCTCCAGGTTGCCCTGGTCGACGCTGACGGGACTAATGGGAGGCGAGTACTGGCGGTCTGGAACTCCATAGAGGGACGACTATCTGAGATGGTAGTCGAATACCTCATGGAGAATCGGACCCCAGTCCCCGCCTTCAACTGCGAGGAGATATGCCGGGGCTGCAGGGTGATCAAGTGCGCGGACGGGTTCTCCAGGGAGTTTCTCGGGAAATGCGTTGCTGCGGGCGTCCCGATGGATGACTGGGAGCTGCTGAAAATCGAGGAAAAGCAAAAGTACAGCCACCCTGTGCTACTGCTCATAAACAACGAGTGCCTAGGGGAACTCGAAAAGAGGGGGAACAAGCTAGTTTATGGCGTCAGGCACGCCAAAATAAAAGTTTTCCCGGCGGCAGTAGCACCAGACAACAACCTAGAGGAGGTTGACGATGCCAATAGGCTCCTAGATGAGCTTAGACTGGCAGCACCAGCCGGGGCTGATGCATCGTCAAACCTCGACAAGAAGTCAGATGCGTCCCCCCGATCTAATGATTAGGGTGGCGCAAATTAACCTGCAGCACGCAAAATGCGCCTCAGATAACCTGCTGGTTCTCCTAAGGGAGGAGAACATCGATATCTGTTTGGTGCAGGAGCCTTGGATATGGCGCTCCAAGGTCAGGGGCCTAAGTATCAGAGGCTACAACTTATTCTACACTCTTGGAGAAGGTAAACCGAGAGCGTGCATCCTTGTTAGGGATACTATTAATGCTTTCTTTTTACCTAATTTCAGCACATTCGATTTGGCAGTGGTCAGGATTGAGTCACGAAGCGGACGCAGTTTAGCGATCGCCTCGGCGTATATGGCTCACGATCGGCCCGCACCTCCGGAAGAGGTACAGCTGCTCATAAAACATACAAACGAGAGGATCCTAGTAGGCTGCGACGCCAATGCAAGGCATGTGTTGTGGGGCAGCAGTGAAATAAACGAACGGGGTGAGTCTCTTTTTGAATTTCTACTATCAAATAAGCTATGTATATGTAACAGGGGCAGCTCTCCCACCTTTGTTTTTCCGGGTTCTGAGAACTTCGGTGGGTGGGAGGAAGTCCTTGATATTACAATCGCATCTGACTCCCAGGAACCTTCGATAAGGAACTGGGAAGTTTCGCAAAAGACCTCCATGTCGGATCATCGGATGATCCTTTTTGATATAGACTGGGAGAGAGAGATACTAAAACCGCATAGAAATCCTAAACGAACCTCGTGGGGTCTATTTGAAAAGATAGTCAGTGATAGGCTCAGTAGGAAGAAGACACCGATACAATCAGCAGAATCTCTGGACGACCGAGTTCGGTCTCTGGAAAAAAGTTTCCAGGTTGCCTATAAGGCCTCCTGTCCAATATCTAGAAGCAAGAAGACCTTCCCCCCATGGTGGGACAAAGATCTTAGCGAGCTAAGATCAAAGATGAGGAAAGTCTTCAATGATTGCTACGCCAAGAAAGACTTCCAGGAGTACAGGGACTCCCGGAGGGAATATAAAAAAGCCGTACGAGTCGCAAGGGCGAAGTCCTGCCAGGAGCATTGCGAATCTATCGAGGCCACGAAGGATTCAGCAAGGCTCGGGAAAATACTCGCCAGGGAACACTCTAATAAAACCTTTGTAAAGCGCGCTGATGGCACATGGGCGGGGTCACCAGCGGAAACCCTAGATATTTTGATTGAAGCTCACTTCCCGGACGACCCTGAAGGGGCGGAGCAAAGAGGAGAAATGGTGCAACGGGGAGCACCTAGTGAGTTAATAAACAAACTCTTAGCAGAAGACAAAATTGCCTGGGCAATAAATAGCTTCTCACCATATAAGTCACCGGGAGTAGATGGTATACTCCCTATCATGCTGCAGAAGACTCAGATACCTCTGGTTAGGGAGTTAAAGGAGATCTTCGCGGCTTGCATTTTCTATAGTCATATTCCGGACACATGGAGGAAAACGAGAGTGGTTTTCATCCCAAAGTCAGGAAGAAGAGGGCACGAGGTGGCCAAAGATTTCCGGCCAATAAGCCTCACTTCCTTCGTGCTAAAAACGTTTGAGAGGTTGCTGGACATACATATACGGGAACTCCTGGAGGGTTCCCCTCTGTCCGGCGCACAGCATGCATACCTAAGGGGGAAATCCACAGAGACTGCGCTACACGAAGTAGTGCGAACAGTGGAGAAGTCCCTCCAGTATAAAGAATTTACACTAGCTGCGTTTGTTGATGTGGAAGGTGCCTTTAACAACGTGAAAGCTGACGCAATATCATCAGCGCTTGTTGGGGTAGGGGTGGAAGAACCAATACGGAACTGGATCTCATCCCTACTTCTTAAGCGTGAAATATCAGCAGAGCTAGGGGGAGCAAAAGCTAGCAAACAGATATGTAGAGGAACACCACAGGGGGGTGTCCTCTCGCCACTGTTATGGCTCCTTACTATGAACAATATCCTATTAAAACTCAACACTAATGGAGTAAAGATTGTGGCGTACGCAGACGACGTGGCGATCCTTGTTTCGGGTCCCTTCCCTTCCGTGATGAGCGAGATCATGGAAAGAACGTTGGCAAAACTAAGTAGGTGGGCACAAGAGTGTGGCCTAGGGCTGAATCCGGACAAAACGGAACTTCTTCTCTTCACGAGGAAGTATAAGCCACCTATCTTCGAATTACCGATGCTGAATGGCCAGCAGTTAACCTTATCTACCAGCACCAAGTATCTGGGGCTGATTATTGATTGCAAATTAAATTGGAAAGAGTGCATCGAGGAGCGGGTGCGGAAGGCATGTATCGCCTTCTACGCTTGCAAATCGATGTTTGGTAAGAAATGGGGTCTCAAGCCGAAGATGGTGTTGTGGCTGTACGAGGCGGTGGTCCGGCCTGTGCTGACCTACGGCTCGGTGGTGTGGTGGGAAGCTGTTCGCAAGAACTACATTCTCACCAACCTGCAGAAGGTGCAGCGCAACGCGTGCGTTGGCACCACCGGGGCCTTGCGCACCTGCCCCACTGCGGCTTTGGATCCTATTTTGAACCTGCTTCCAATTGATTTATATATACTTTGTACATCGGCACAAGCCGCACTAAGGCTCAGGGAGTCCGGGTGCTGGAAGGATACTCACCATGGGCATAGTAGTATCCTTAACACGCTCCCAGAGGGGATAATTAATAGCGTAATAGATTATTATCCTCACAAACTGAAGTTTGAGAGCAATGCCACTACAGTCATTCCAAGCAGGAATGAGTGGAAAAGGGGCAGGATTACAACAAATAACAATATTGAAGTTTACACGGACGGCTCCAAGATGGACTCAGGGGTAGGAGCCGGCGTATTCTCGGAAAGTCTGGATATCTCGGCAGCATTCAGACTCCCGTCGTATTGCAGTGTGTTCCAAGCAGAGGTTCTCGCAATTGCTCAGGCGTGCAAATCGCTTGAACAAAGGAACATCACTGGGAAAGTGACTATCTTCACCGATAGCCAGGCAGCGATAAAGGCAATCGCATCGCCACACACCAGCTCTAGTGCAGTGCATGCATGTAAGCAGACCTTGGCTACTTTAGCTGAAGTCCTAGAAATATCCATTATCTGGGTCCCGGGTCATAAAGGGATCGAGGGTAATGAGAGGGCTGATGAGCTAGCACGGGCGGGCTCATCGGTAGAAAATGAAGAGGTACCCAGCCTCGAGATTGGTGTACCCCTGGCAGTGGCCAAGGGGAACATTCAAAAATATTATTTTAATGAAGCACAACGGAAGTGGAAAGGTACTACTACCTGTGCAGTATCAAGAGCCACCTGGCCGAACTACAGCGAGAATAGGACAAGGAGTCTCCTAAGCAGGTCCAGAGTAGACACCTACAAGCTTGTAGCAGTCTGCACGGGTCACTGGACGATAGGTACGCATGCGGAAAAACTGGGCTTGCCGCACAACGACCACTGCAGAAGCTGTAAAGACATCGATATGAAGGAGACCGTTGAGCACTTCCTGTGTAAGTGCCCGGCTCTAGCCAGAACACGACTAAGAGTGTTTGGGACCCCTTTTCTGGAAAACCTAGGAAAGGTATCTGAATTAGGGATTCCAAGCATCCTGGAATTTATAAACAACTCTGGTTGGTTGTAGCATAATAATTAGTTGTAGGTCTCTACGAGTTTTATGGCATCAAAACGGCTTTTAAAGCTACTTGGGCGACTTTTGTCGCAGCCATTTTACCTACCTACCTACCTACCAATAATGCCAACTTATATGCCTAATAATATTATATGATTATACAGGAATTGGTTATTTGTTTTCTCGCACTGCACGCTAGCGACAAGTTGATTGCGTTGATCACCTTATATTTCGATTCGCCACTGGCCCTCATGCAGAGATTTTTATTTTTCATTCTCACTTGCCTGGTCGCCGTCATAAGTGGCGTTAGTGCCGTGCACACAGCGACATTTTCGCTTTTTCGGTACGTACCGAACTGGGTAGAGAGTGCGAAAGTGGTAAATGTTCGGAGTTATTTTTGTTGTTTTGTGGGCAAAACAGTCCTGCCCCTCCGAAAACAAACAAAACCCGAGAAAAAAGAACAACGACAAAAAAAAATTCTTTGCGTGAAAACAAAAAGTTTTTTTTCTTTTTTCAAACTTTTTTTTTTTTTTGAAAACTTATCCAGCCGCATTAGTTTTGCATTTTAATATAATCGGCATCTTCGCCGATCGGGTACGAACGTAGATTTCGTCACCCTATTTACCCCGCAGTGAGCGGTACCGATTTTGGCAGATCGGGATTTCGGTACCCGTTGACCAAAATATAGCATCACTAGAGTGGTGGTAAAATTATGCATATATACATATATACATGTACTCGCAAATTATTGCGAGTAAATGAGAACTCGCATGGCGTCCCTGTAAAAAACGTTGGAGCATCAGAGTACTCCAACACTTATCCTCATTCATATAAAAAAGGTGGTCCAATTTACATAGCGATGTCCGGTGATTGGATCACCTAATCCTATTCGGAGTACCATTTACTTTGCTTCTGAATAGTCTATAGAGCACCTACGTTGGAGTACTTTGAAAATGCAGCCAAAAGATTACTCTATAGAGTACTCTAGACAAAAGCGAGAATGGGAGTATGTGTTCTTCTGAGGACCACCTACTCCCGCTCTCGCTTTGCTGTTGAATACTCTATAGAGTAATCCCATGGGAGTATTTTGAGAGTACTGTCATGTAGGTGGTCTATAGAGTATTCAAAAGCAAAGAAACGGAGTACTCCGAGATGGATTAGGTGATCCAATCACCGGACATTGCCATGTAAATTGGACCACCTTTTTTATATGAATGAGGATATGTGTTGGAGTACTCTGATACTCCTATAGGAGTATTCTATGGAGTATGAAACGGAGTATTTCCGTTTTTTGCAGGGGTGATGGTTGAATTTTTGCACACATACGAGTACATACGAGTATATGTGCGTACTCACGATTTGCAAAATCGTGAAAAAGAAACAAAGAAAATTCATTGAATTGGAACAATTCATAATTTTCTTGTTTCCGGCAGGCGTGGGTCAGCAGCAGCACATCGGTACGTAAAATTATAAATTTTAATTGTAAAATGTATTTAACCTAATTTTTTTTTTCTTTTTTCAGGTGCACATGGACAAATGGAGATGCGGCTGTGGAAGATCGCCTGGCCGGCGCATGGGCATAAGTGCAACATAGCTGGTAAGTATATATTAGCGCTGTCCGAAACTCTGTATCGATTCGGTAGCAGCGCAAATTACTTAGGAACAAAAAAAATGTGTCTCACACGCTGTGGCGGCCGGCGCATGCTTTGAGACACATTTTGTATGTATATGCATATATGTTCATATTAATTGTATGCAAATATTAATGATTTTCTTTCTTTTCGTTGCAGGTGTATCTGGCAAAGAAGCTTTTAATTAATTTTGTACCAAGAAAAATGGAGGAAACAAAAAAACAAAAGTTATCCGCACTGGATCAATTAAAGGCAATAACTGTTGTGGTAGCTGCGAAAATGGAGCAGTACGACCATCTTTTAAAAGAAGCTGTAAATTATGGTTCGAAAATTGAAAGCTCTACAAACGAAAAGATTGATGAAGCGATTAATTACTTAGGCGTTCTGTTCGGCTGTGAAATTTTAAAGATAATACCAGGAAGAGTTTCCACTGAAATTGACGCTCGCTTATCCTTCGGTACAAAAAAGAGTGTCACAAAGGCTCTGAAGCTAATCAAATTATATGAACAGATGGGCGTACATAAAGATCGTGTTCTAATAAAAATAGCTTCTACTTGGGAAGGAATTCAAGCTGCAAAAACTTTAGAAGAAACACATAAAATTCATTGCAATTTACCGCTCCTGTTTTCTTTTGCTCAAGCTGTTGCCTGCGCTGATGCTGGCGTTACTCTAGTTTCTCCTTTTGTAGGTCGTATTCTAGATTAGTATGTTGCCAATGCCAAAACTAAAGCTTCGAACCAGAACAAGATCCTGGTGTTATCTCGGTTACACAAATTTATAATTACTATAAGAAATATGATTATAAAACAGTTGTAATGGGGGCTTCCTTCAGAAATGTTGGAGAGATAAAGGCGTTGTCTGGTTGCGATTATTTAACCATTAGTCCTGGTTTGTTGAAAGAGCTAGAAAGTGACGACGAACCTATTACGGAAAAGTTATCAGTTAAGAAAGCAAAATCTACGGATATGGAAAAAATTAATATCGATGAGGCGACATTCCGTTGGCTACTATATGAAGATGCGATGGCTACAGAGAAACTTTCTGAAGGTATAAGAAAGTTCGCGCAGGATTCTAAAAAGCTCGAAGATGTGATAAGGAAACATATTTCTGATTCATGAAATTCGAAAATTAAAAAAAAAGATGTAACGAATGTTTCGGTAACAAGTGAGTTAATAAAATGGTGATGGTAGATAAAAACAATATCTCTGGTGCTATGTACAGTGTTGCAAAACCACCGGTAGCTACTGTAACATTTTGAACAGGATGCCCATAGAAAGGAAACTTAAAACTCAATTCAACGGTCATAGCTCGACTATGAAATTGCGACAGCTTAGAATTGAAGGTAATATTTTTCCAAATTCCAAACTCGATCCGCTTCAACCTTATCAACATACGAGTATATAGAACTGTTATAGTAGACATGATGATCATTAGTAGAATTAATTGTATAGTTGTGTTTTTCAATTTCATTGATTGTTTCGTTATACCGGACATCGACATTGTCAATTAGTTTTTCATCAGGTGTTTTACTCGATTGATCATTGCTGCTACTGGCATTGTCCACGTTCGGTTCCGCTGATTTCGCCGATACTCCCGGTGCAGCGGCTGCGCCTAGTTGTCTTGCATCAGAAACAGTTGTCCGTGGCTGTGACAATTGTGAGCTGATATCTTTTCTTTGACCAGTACCATTTACACCCAATAATCCATCAGCTGCATTATATGGAACTATAGATGATATATTCGTTGATGTCACCGTTTCTATTGATTTCTGATTGTCATTGCCTGTCGCATTGGCATTTCGTGGTACACTTTCATGTTCGTTTTTTGCCTAAGCTGTTTGCGTTTCACGTTTTCGACGTAAACTTATAAACGAGATGGGCGCTGCATGGTTTGGCGGTAACTCCGGATAAAGGGCGTACAATTCGGGTTCACCAAATTTATAAGCTATTCCCGGATTAAAATTACAAATTATTAGGAAAAATACGGCTCCAGCACACATTAATATAAAATCGTATTTCGCCATTTTTATTTGATTGAAAATTTCCAACTCTGATTTCAAATATCTCTTCACTGAGACAAAAACTCGAGAGTCCGCTTCCTGATTATTGTTACCGAGGTCAAAACGCGTCTTTTGATACCTTTCCGGATAATTTCGGACGTGTTTTAGTAGTTGTCTCCTCAAGGTAACAATTACCAAAATTCACTTCACGTTCGCCATATCCTGGTTTACCAACGATTTTGTCGGCTGAAGACGAATATTGACGCTGTTGTTGCATATACGAGTATAGATGGGATGGACATATGGAATATATGTACTAATGTTGTCCTACTTTCAGGTACTTGAACAATTGCGATATAGGGGGTGGTTATGAGCGCCACTAGACCATATGGGATTAGCGCTACAGGCGATGCGCACCTTAGGAAGAGGGTAAGTCATTTCTGTAAATGTTTTTCAAAATAAATTTGCTACAATAAGCGATATGTAGGCCTTTTCAGTTTTAATTTATTTGAAAGTTTCAAGTAAACCTTTATAAACTTCAAGAAAAAACTGTTACTAATTATTTCAATTTTAAGTGAAATGCAAATGTTTATAAAAATTCAGAAAAAAACTATTGGTAAATTTTTTATCTTTTCAACTTAAATTATTTCCAATTCTTTTCAAACAAAATTGTATATGAGAATGATGGTGAAAAAGCAAAAATCATGGATGCATCTTAATCACTTCCGAAAACTAGTAATAGTTGGTTTATTTTATTGCAATATCCAGCTAATATACAAAATATGGTTTGAATAAAGTTAAAAAAACTTTTAGAAAGCTTTCTTTAAAATCTTTCTTGTAGGTTTAAATTAATAAGCCTTTTAATAACGTGTCGTTTTAATTAAACAACGTTTATTTTCAAACGTTTATAAATGAAAAATCTGAATTTAGTAAGCTTAATACTTATTTCCGAAAGCTTATTTTAAGTTTACTTTGCTTGTTGGGTTTTTACGTTTGGAAAATATTGTTTATTTGGAGTGTTACCGTGTTTACGTATAAGTACGAGTATGTATGATGGGGGTATTTGTACGAGGCTGGCACCATCTGCTACCAACTTGTCGTGGCAGATGGGTAGCTTTTCAGTGGCAGATTGGTTCGCCTTTCTGCCTCAGGTTTTCTTTGGCCTCGATATCGAGTGCAATTACGTTTTCTGTGGCAGAATGGGTCGCCCTTCTGCGGTAGGCTTTCTGGTGTCCTCGTTAAGGGTAGCGAGTGAAGGGTGGAAAATTTTGGGATAGGGGCGGTTAAAACGGCTGGGAGGTGATGGAAGGGGATGGTTAAGATGAGGCCCCTGGCCTCTCGCCTGCCATTCCCTCCATAGGGAGCAGAATCAGCTTGACCAACGGTCTTCTGGTCTGACCCTTCTCGGTCATGAGGTCCACTACACGCACTCGGTTATCTTCGCCGGGGTGTACGTGGGTAACTCGGCCGAGCCTCCATTCATTGGGAGACAGGTTGTGTCTTCTTTGATGACAACGAGATCTCCCGCCTAAATATTTTGTTTCGGATGCTTCCACTTCACTCGTTTTTGAAGTTCGGATAAGTATTCCACTTTCCATCGCCTGCAGAAGGTTTGATGAGGAGCCTTGAGCTTCTGCCACCTATTGATAATGGAGGCAGGGCTCTCATTCACCTCTGGTTCTGGCGGAGCCAGGAGATGACTTCCAGTTAGGAAGTGCCCAGGGGTTAATGGCTCCAGGTCCGCGGGCTCATTTGAGGCTGGACTAAGTGGTCGCGAGTTGAGGCATGCCTCAATCCGGAACAATAGCGTATGGAATTCCTCATGCGTGAATTTATGAGGCGAGGCTAACTTCTTAAAGTGGCTTTTGAAGCTCTTCACTTCCGCCTCCCAGAGTCCCCCCATATGTGGGGCCCCGGCCGGAATAAAATACCATGTCATGGCTTGATGGCTATATTTGGAAATAGTCTTATCTCGGGCTTCCGAGATAAAGGCCTTAAATTCAGATCTTAATGATCGTGAAGCCCCGACAAAATAAGTGCCATTGTCGAAGTAAATGTTTCTCGGACATCCTCGCCTGGCGATAAAACGCGAAAAAGCTGCTAGAAAGGATGGGGTAGTAAGATCACTGGTCGCTTCAAGATGGATCGCTTTAGTCGTGAAACAAACAAAGAGGCAAACGTAGCCTTTTGATACTCGACATCCTCTACCGCGGTAACTTTTAATGTCGAAAGGCCCGCCAAAGTCCACCCCGGTATTGGTAAACGCGCGGGTGAACGTAGTGCGTTCGCAAGGAAGGGTACCCATAAGTTGGGTTTGCGCTCTTTTTTTATAAATGGTGCAGACTTTACAGCTATGGATGGTGGCCCTAATAATGTTCTTAACATTCGGAATCCAATATTGGGTGCGGATGAGACGGAGCATTAGTTGGTTTTCCCCATGGAGGGAGATTTGATGTATCATTTGTACAGTCAGACGCGTCAACCTACAATTGTACGGCAGTATGATTGGGTGGCGCTCGTTATAAGCACGGTCTTGAGACGCTCCAAGACGACCACCCTAATAATATCATCTTTGTCGATGAGTGGGTTGAGTGGCGTTACCTCGCTTTTCTTATCGATTACCTGTCCCTTCTTCAAATTTACATATTCCTCACCATAATGTTGCTTCTGATATAGTTTAATCAAGAGTTGCGTCGTGGTCTTGATCTCACCGGATGAGATTAGGCACGATTCTCTTGAAAGGAAGCTTTTGTCTTGGGATGATTTCGCCGAAAGAATCTCAAAGCCCTCGGTAAATTCGAAAACCGGTCGAGAATCTCGATCTCCTTTTGCGTTCGTATTGCGTAGGCCTGCACTCTCTTTTCCTCCACGGATATATTATACTCCTTTTCTTGTACTGGCCATTGGCAATTGTCTTCTTGCAGCCAAGAAGGTTGTTGACCAAGTCCGATGCTGGTAGTCCTCTGTTTCCTAAGTCTGCTGGATTCGTTTCCGAGTTGACATGAAGCCAGTCCTTGCTGCCGACTAGGTCAATGATATTTGTAATCCTGTTTGCGACGAATGTTGACCAGGAACAGGGTGGTTTCCTTATCCATGCCAAAACGATGGTGTAATCCGTCCATAGATATTGTTTCACTGGTCCCAGTTTGATGTTTCGGAATATTAATTCCATCATCTCCGCTAACAATACTGCTCCGCAAAGTTCCAAACGCGGAAGTGAGATGGTCTTCACTGGTGATACTCTGGTTTTGGCAAGGAGTAAATTCACGAAGATATCATCATTGCTTTTGACTCGCATGTAGACAGCTGCAGCGTATGCCTTTTCCGAAGCATCGCATAATCCATGTATCTCGCCCTCATCTTCTGGTGAAAAGTTTACCCATCGTGGTATCTTTATTTTGTCGATTTCGTGGTATTGATGTCTGAAGTTTTGCCATCGTTCCAATGTATTGGACGAAGCTGGCTCATCCCAATCGGTGCCCTCTAACCACATGTTCTGCATCAAACATTTGGCCACAATGACCATTGGTGCAAGCCATCCTAAAGGGTCGAAGAGTCTGGCGATGGCGGATAGAATCGCTCGTTTTGTCAACTTTGCACTTTCTTCTAGTGACCCTACTTTAAAATAAAACAGGTCTGAATGGGCATTCCATCTTATGCCCAATGCCTTAACGGTGCTGGTATCTTCGAATGCCAGAAAGTCCTCGGTCAGCCGATCCGATATTGGGATTTCGTTGGGAATTTCCTCAGCATTCGAAGTGGGAAGCCAGCGGAGAGTAACACTTGGCGAATCTCATTCCTCGCATTAATGGCCGAGGCGAGTGTGTGTCCCCCCGCTAGTACGTCATCTACGTACATGCCTTCCCTTAGTATGCTAGATGCTGTAGGGTGAGAACTTTCTACTTCATCTGCTAGTTGCAAAAGGGTTCTAATTGCCAGATAAGGTGCGCAATTGACCCCGAAAGTGACCGTTTCCAACTCGTAAAGGCTTATGGCTCCCTGGACCGATGATCGATAAACAATCCGTTGGAATTTTACGTGATCATCGTTCATCCAAATTTGCCTATACATCTTTTCGATGCCACTATTGAAAACGAAGCGATAAAGTCTCCATCGCAGTATAAGTACTGGAAGATCTGACTGAAGTACTGGGGCTGGCAGGAGAATGTCGTTCAAACTTGTACCATTTGCCGTCGGGCTTGACGCATTAAAAACGACGCGTACCTTTTTGGTGGTACTCTCCGCCTTTACTACGGCGTGATGGGGCAAAAAGTAGTTGTCCGCCGAATCGGCTGGTACAATGGCATTAACTTTTCGCATATGCCCTAATGTCTCGTATTCAGACAGGACCCTTATATATTCTTTCCTAATTCCGGGTTCTTTGCTAACCGCGTCTAAAAAATTGGGAACACGCCCGCCTAAGAGACCCTCCTCTGTTTAAAAGGTCACTATATTTCTGGTTGGATTCGGTGCTTCTATACGCCCGGTTAATATCCAACTGAACACCGTTTCTTGGGCGAAAAGTGTACTAAGTACATTCTTTTTCAGCCCACTCAATATAATTTGCGGATATACGTCTCCGCCAAGTATAATATCAACTTCATCGTTGATGTAGAATCGCTTATCTGCCAAGACTAAGTCTGGAAAAGCCTGCATAGTCGTATCATCGATATGGCAGGATGGCAGATGCCCAGTTAGTTTGGCTAGAATTAGAACAGAAGTTGTTAAGCTGAAGCAAGGGTCCACTGGTGAACGGAGTTCAATATTGGATGCCTCATTGACTTGAGCGGACACGGCATTAGTGATGCCCGAAACTTGAGCATGTATCATTTTTGCCGGTAAATTGATTCTGCGTTTGAGTCGTTCTGTCATAAACGAGCACTCTGAACCAGAATCAATCAGTGCTATTGCTGGGAAGTCTGTACTATTATGATGAATTTTTACTCGAGCTGTCCCTATCAGCACACCTGCGCTTGAATGCACATGGCAGGATTTAACATTTCGGTTTACGGCCGAAACAGATTTTTCAGCTTGCCGTCTCTCTTGTGCCTGTTTTGAAGTTGAGGCCGCATTATCAGCATGATACTGATTAGGGCTGGTGGTTACCTGCGTCTGAAGAGACTCCGCATGCAAGAGCGTATTATGTCGAGAGTGGCACTTGTTGCAGTCGTAAGAACTGGTGCACTTCGACACAGTATGTCCTGGGGATAGGCAGTTCAAACAGCCCTTGGTGGATTTGACAAAATTAATTCGCTCCACCGGAGTTAATTTGAGAAAACGGGGACAGTTTCGTAATCTGTGGGCATTCGATTTGCACTTTGTGCACAGTAATTTTGTCACGTTTGCTTGGTATGTACCAAGTCTTTTTCAGGGGTTTCGTGGGCATTCCGCGTACTTTGCGGTTTTTGCGCTTTCGAAGAACTCCCTATGAACCCTGTAGCGTGGGTACAGGGCTGCAATCGATTCGTACTAAATCTGCCTTCGCTTGTTCATATTTATTTAATTAATTCTTTCCTTCCTTTAATTTTCACTTTGCCTTAAATTTTTGTTTCTTTTTATGATATCCTCGCAACCATGAACCCATGGTTATGCCTATCTTGCTATTTATTGCTTTACAATAACTTCATATGATTGAATGAATACCACCAATAAAGTTGTTAGCTAATTTAATGCTTATTAAACACAACTTCTTAATATCGTAAAGTTCATTTTTTGAACATATGATTTTCGATATTAATCCTCGATATTTTCATTTTTTGAACATATGATTTTCGATATTAATCCTCGATACCTTTTCCAGCTGTATGCTAAGCCTTCAACCATTTCCGCAGGAAAAAGATTTTTCTTTTCTGTGCAGACCGGCAAGCTAATTACATCAAAATTTTCGTTTGAGTAAGTTTTACCTTAAAGCGCCCTGAGAAAGTTTTAATTAACAAACATAAAGTACTTAGAGTTTAAAATACTATGAAATTACGCATAAGAGTCAAAGTGAAGTAGAGATTTTAATCGATGCGGTATTAATATACAACAATTTTGATGTAATACTGCGGGAGGAAAAGTCTGATACATAAGCTGTACACCAGATCAATCGGTAAGTTTTCTAAAACCTTAATTTAAAGTACAGTGTGTGTTAAGGAAAGAAGTGAATAAAAGAAAATAATTTTCCTAGATCTCCTTGTGGACTTCCCCAGTGGATTTTTCTATCCAAAAGAAGTCGCCACGTGCAGGCCGAATTATCCCTGCGTCTCTAAGTCTCTTTCAACTCCAGAAGATATCACCTAAACATGCACGATCGAATCATCGTATGAACAGATAAAGGAAATATTCCATAACCAAGCAGATTTTTTTATACACATATCCAAAATAACCTTTCCGACGGAGAAAAGAGCAAAATATACCAGGAAATCTGGTATATCTGCTTAAGTTTTAAAACTGGTCAGAAACAAATAAAAACGGAAAAAAATTAGGTATATAACATAAATAGCATATTAGGATTTTTTTTTGTGAATTTTCCAAAATATTATTTATAAAAATTTTCCTAAATAATTGTTAATCACTAATTTTTTTATATAAAGAAAAAAAGGCTAAATTCAGTTACATATTTGAATAATGTCTAAGTACCAAACATTTCTTTAAAATTTTCTAAATTTTTATGTAATAATTTTTTTTTATATTTTAAACACATATTTTTCACCTAGAAGAAATATTTTCCATTTATATGCATGTAGATTCCTACATACGATACATATATAGATAGATGTCCTACAAATTAATTAAATACGAAATTATAATTTGAATTTGATAAGACTTTTCTTTAGTTTTTTTTTGATTTCGTTTCTTTTGCACATGTGAAAGAAATATCGCATGCATATAGGTATGTAGGAATCACATATATATATTCATACATATATAATTACATTTCTTTAAAATAAGAAATGTGAAGTAAAAGAACATAATATAATTCATTTTAGTATAGCTATAAAAAAAAATTTTAGTTATATATAAGTTATATATAAGTACAGTGTGAATCCAAAAATTAGGACACCTTAATTTTTTTGCGGCGTTATTTTCTATTTAGTCAGATAAAAATATTTTTTTTTGTAACTTACTTATCAAACTAAATCATTACGTAAAACAAATTAAAATAACGACAAAGTATATAGAACCTAAATATACACAAGAATGACCATCATGCTGCTGTTCACTAGCGAGAAGGCCTTCGACGCGACGTGGGACTGCATTATCGACATTGTGGGTGAGTGCTAATGTACCATTTTAATATTGTTTTACGCCACTGTAGTTTTATCCAATTCTTTTTTGATACATGCGTACATACATATGTACATACATGTGGGAGTAGAGCTCAATTTTTTTTTTGTTTCCCTGAGAACCTTATTGGAAGTACCACTAAGCTCACATATGTATGTAACTAAGTATGTGTAATATTTGTCTTGGAAACTTCTCCATTAACATCTTCCTTTTTTTGCGATTAGAGAAACTCTCTGAGTTTCATACATATATATTTTTTTGCGAAACTAGACATATATTTATACATATATATGTTTGTCAAATTTTGCCGTAATAAGAATTTCAAGATCAAGGCAAAACAAAAGAACATATTTTGAGATAGGTCAGGAATTTAGTTACGAAGACCCACCAAAAAAAGTTGTTAGTGAATCTAAGAAAAGGATTTCAAGAAAGTATAGATATTTGTATTTGAATGTTTCTCTCTCAAACAAACTTAAAGATTTAGATTTTTCTTGGCAATCGTAGGAAGTAAGATTTTGTTAAGTATATATTGAAGTATTTAGTTTAACTTTTAAAACTGAGTTTAAAATTTCAAAATGTTATTCTTGTAAGACAATAGTCATATATTAAAAACTTAATACTTTTACAAAGGATTGAAGATATATTTTAATTTGAATAAAGTTGTAATTATGGTTGTTTAAAGTTAAACATTTTGGTCTGATTCTGATGGAGATGTAGATGGTTTAACGGGGCATCTGTACCATCAACGATGCCATGCTAGGGTGGGTGTAGCAGCCGTAAAACTTCTACAAACGAGCTACATCCAAGGTTGGTATTAGACGTGGTGGTTGTTGGGTACTCTTTGGAGTTTAGGGGTTTTTTTTGTGTTTTCCCAGCGTGCAAATTTAGAAGTTTATTGTGCTAGAACGTTAGTTTGGGAGGAGTTCGCTTGATCGCGTGACTGTGTTTAGGAACCCACGAAACTGAAGCTCCGGGTTGAGCCAGTGCACACGCCGCAGGTACGTAATGACGATCCAAGCGCCCCTCACAAATCCTTAATAGGATACACCCGCTAGCGATTTCATAACAACCCAGACACTGTTTCGAGTGTCTGGAAGCGGTTGGACAAAAATTTGTCCATATCCTCCCACTTGGATATTTCCACTTTGTGGTCTATGCTTTGCTCCCATAGACCAAGCGTACTGTCCGGCAATTTCGTCGAACACAAATATGTTATAATTGCATCCCAGTTCGAAGTGTAAATTGTATGACTTCGCAGGGACGAAAGGAAATTATTTATTTCGCGCTGAAGGGTTTTAATCGCGCTACCACACTCACTCTCTACATTTTTCAAGTTAAATAAAATTTGGAGTTGCGAGTTTACTAAGATACGTTTGTTTTGGTATCTCTCGCATAAATTTCTCCAGGCCGTATCAAATCCCTCATTCGTGAGCGGACATTTTTTTACAATATCTTTTACTCACCTTGTGTCTTATTGATGTATATTGGAACGATTTTTCGTCATCCCTTGTCAAATTTGGTTTTGAGACAAACCGGTTTCGGCGTTGTGCCATCATCAGTATCGATTTTCGTTCTGATCTGTTGTGGTCGTTTGTCTTGTATTTATAGTAGGTAGCAGGTAACGTCAGCATGGGTGTCTGTTTGTGTACTTGTGTGCATGTGTTGTGTGTGTACATTCAGAAACGGGGGTGGTTTGCATCGATCGGTTTTTTGTGTGCTTGACTGAGGCAGGTAAAAGTAGGTGATTTTTGTTGTTTGACCTTTATTGCTTGTTTGTTGTTTTTGATCTTTTGCTGTTTTGTGCTTATTTGTCGGTGCGTGTGTGTTTGTTGTACCTGAGTGGTTGCTTTGTTTTTTGTAAGCCAATTTTAAAGGTTCGAATATTGTGTCGGAAACAGTGTTTGTCTGTTCGTTTATTATTCTACCGTCGAATGTTTTTTGTTTGTAGATTTCCATGTTTTCGAGTACGTTCAGACGTCTGCCTTTTGCTTGTACATGTAGGACCTTGACTGTTTTTTTGATGATGTCTTATTGTTCAGATGGAACAATTTCTCCACAGGTGTTAGGCGTTTGTTTAAGATATATATGGCCGTGAACATGTCACGAAATGTTGGCCATGACAGATAATCGCCCTTGAAAACGTCAGTATCACATGGAGACAGGTGGATACTGTGTTCAAATTTATTTTCTGGTTTGTTGTATGTCGCTTGGCGTGTAGCTATATCTGACATGCAGCTTAAATATACTGCATATGCTCTCTTATATTTCTGTTTGAAAAAAACTATACCAGTGGCCTTTAACTTATCTGAATTAAGTAAGTCGTCATAAGCCGTTCTGGTTTTTCTCCACATTGCTTTCAAGTCCTCTTGTTGAAGCCTAAGAGTGTACTTGCTGTGGACTGAATCCTCTAATTCATTGTAGTCTGATTCGAATTCATAAATCGAATCAGCCAGCCTAATGAAACTATCCATATTTTGGACTTAGAGGATCTGTAGAATCAAAACAAAACCATAAAAATATAGCTGAAGGTACGATGAAATGCTCAACCGTACAAGATAAATGCTGAATAGAAAAGGTAAAGGCAGTAGTTTACCCAGGAAAATCAAAACAACCCAACTCAATAAAATTTCAATCAACTCAATTAATGTATTTTTTAATTTAATTTATTTTTATTTATATATTGCAGACTTGGCCGATTTGTCTGACTAATATTTTGATTGCTACACAAGCAAAAATTTTAACTAAAGCTCTGTGACTTACTCGCCACCCACACGTATAAGGGGATATATTTATGTAAATATGTGTATGTGTTGCCGCAATAAAGAAGTACACAAAAAAAAACACATAAAGTGCGCGGTGTATCAAACGAGCGAAAGTGAATATTAAATGAAAAAATGTGATAACAAAGGAAAAGTGCTATAAATTAGTGAATTTAATAAGAAAGTAATAAAATAGCCTTCGATTAAAATGCTGTTCTGTATATTACCGGAAAAAAAACAAGTGGAAAAAACAAAAACAAACTGAAGATCGAAAGGCTAAGTGATTTTATTGTGAAAATGAGGTTATGTTACCTCTTGCCTTGTGCTGTGTCCAAAAAACCTTACCACTGGTGGGGGGATAATCCGGATAGTCGCAAGGATTTTTAAGCGTTTCGTTTAATTTAAAACTGTTCAAAAAAAATCACTATTATTAAATATTCACTTAACGCACTTATGTCTGATTACACTCGCGGGCGGCACTTTTATACAATTGTTTGCAACACAAAAAAAAAACTTTTTGGCAAGAAATATACAACTTACGTGCTTTGATGTGGTGATCGGCCGAATTTGTTGTAAATAGCTTGTGGTGTTGGTTGTGGTATGTGGCAGAGTATATGGCAGAGTTGTTTGTTGTTGTTTCTGTTGGAAATTGCGGCAGTGCGTTTAATATTGAGTTTTTTCTACTTTTTCTTTATGTGGCAGCTTCTGGTTGATGTGGTTTGATTCAAATGATGTTAATAAATGTTTTGTGGACTATATAGGCAGGCTGGTTCCTTTCTACGGGGAGAAGGACCATGAACAAAATGCGACAATGGTGCTTCGCTTGAGCGGCCGTGGTCGAAAGCACCGCGGTCGAATTGTGATTTTGAATAGGAAAAAAGAAATAAGAAAACGAGAATCCTCGTTATAATAAAGTGGCCGTATATTTGGATAAAATATAGTTATAAACAATTGGTTTACCTTTAAGAATATTCTGATGAGGTGGAAAATCCTGGGGTGGCCGTGACGATGTGACTGCGTTGAGTGTCGCTGAAGAAGTAGACGGTTTTGTAATCGAGGACAACCGTTGAACCTGAAAATTATCCTCCGGTTTTAAGGGGAGGTGAACCCACACATGCACACCCCCATGCATGTATGTGTGTGCTGACAAAACACGAATATGCATGCATGCCCACACAGGTGGGTGGGTGGTGTTAGTGATTGGAAGGGCGTTAAAGTTACATTAGGGTGACACATTTTTTAGAAATTTAGGCATCTCGCCTAAACAAAGCCTTTTGATAATTTCTCGCATTGTTGCTTCAGAGGTACACGCCAGTATAATATCATCCACATATAAACTAAGGATGTTTACTTCATCGTTCTTATACATGATATAAACGCAATTATCTGATTTACATTGGCTAAATCCTATGTTACGCAGAACGGAATTGATTTTTTCATTCCAGTATCTTCCAGACTGCTTTAGACCGTAAAGCGATTTATCTTCACTTAATTCGAATTATCTTCACTTAATTCGCCGTTCAAGTAAGCAGTTACCACTCGATGTGGTTCACGTAAAGCTTATATTTAGCAGTAATAGCAAGTAAGAAGCGAATAGTGGAGAATCTAGAAACTGGCGCATACTTCTTCTTTAAATGGTCATCTAACCGCCCGGGCGATTTTGACTGTCCGCTAATTACATCAAAATTTTCGTTTGAGTAAGTTTTACCTTAAAGCGCCCTGAGAAAGTTTTAATTAACAAACATAAAGTACTTAGAGTTTAAAATACTGTGAAATTACGCATAAAAGTCAAAGTGAAGTAGAGATTTTAATCGATGCGGTATTAATATACAACAATTTTGATGTAATACTGCGGGAGGAAAAGTCTGATACATAAGCTGTACACCAGATCAATCGGTAAGTTTTCTAAAACCTTAATTTAAAGTACAGTGTGTGTTAAGGAAAGAAGTGAATAAAAGATAATAATTTTCCTAGATCTCCTTGTGGACTTCCCCAGTGGATTTTTCTATCCAAAAGAAGTCGCCACGTGCAGGCCGAATTATCCCTGCGTCTCTAAGTCTCTTTCAACTCCAGAAGATATCACCTAAACATGCACGATCGAATCATCCTATGAACAGATAAAGGAAATATTCCATAACCAAGCAGATTTTTTTATACACATATCCAAAATAACCTTTCCGACGGAGAAAAGAGCAAAATATACCAGGAAATCTGGTATATCTGCTTAAGTTTTAAAACTGGTCAGAAACAAATAAAAACGGAAAAAAATTAGGTATATAACATAAATAGCATATTAGGATTTTTTTTTGTGAAATTTCCAAAATATTATTTATAAAAATTTTCCTAAATAATTGTTAATCACTAATTTTTTTATATAAAGAAAAAAAGGCTAAATTCAGTTACATATATGAATAATGTCTAAGTACCAAACATTTCTTTAAAATTTTCAAAATTTTTATGTAATCATTTTTTTCTATATTTTAAACACATATTTTTCACCTAGAAGAAATATTTTCCATTTATATGCATGTAGATTCCTACATACGATACATATATAGATAGATGTCCTACAAATTAATTAAATACGAAATTATAATTTGAATTTGATAAGACTTTTCTTTTGTTTTTTTTTTGATTTCGTTTCTTTTGCACATGTGAAAGAAATATCGCATGCATATAGGTATGTAGGAATCACATACATATATTCATACATATATAATTACATTTCTTTAAAATAAGAAATCTGAAGTAAAAGAACATAATATAATTCATTTTAGTATAGCTATACAAAAAAAAAATTTTAGTTATATATACATAATTATTTCGTAAGGCATTGTTTAGAATCACATGATAACAACCCTAACTTAACTCAACATGTCATCAAGATTCTTTTCAATTCCACTGTAGCTTTTCCAGAGAGATCTTATAGTAAGCGAGTTTCATTCATAATTTCATTTATCGGCTCCAATCTTGCATTTTGTTTCTTCTATTTTTGCTTATGATCTCTCTGGCTCTTTGGATCCATAAGTACAGTGTGAATCCAAAAATTAGGACACCTTAATTTTTTTGCGGCGTTATTTTCTATTTAGTCAGATAAAAATATTTTTTTTTTGTAACTTACTTATCAAACTAAATCATTACGTAAAACAAATTAAAATAACAACAAAGTATATAGAACCTAAATATACACAAGAATGACCATCATGCTGCTGTTCACTAGCGAGAAGGCTTTCGACGCGACATGGGACTGCATTATCGACATTGTGGGTGAGTGCTAATGTACCATTTTAATATTTTTTTACGCCACTGTAGTTTTATCCAATTCTTTTTTTATACATGCGTACATACACATCAATTTTTTTTTTGTTTCCCTGAGAACCTTATTGGGAATACAACTAATCTCACGTATGTATGTAACTAAGTATGTGTAATATTTGTCTTGGAAACTTCTCCATTAACATCTTCCTTTTTTTTGGCGATTAGAGAAACTCTCTGAGTTTCATACATATATATTTTTTTGCGAAACTAGACATATATTTATACATATATATGTTTGTCAAATTTTGCCGTAATAAGAATTTCAAGATCAAGACAAAACAAAAGAACATATGTTGAGATAGGTCAGGAATTTAGTTAAGAAGACCCACCAAAAAAAAATTGTTAGTGAATCTAAGAAAAGGATTTCAAGAAAGTATAGATATATGTATTAGAATGTTTCTCTTTCAAACAAACTTAAAGATTTAGATTTTTCTTGGCAATCGTAGAAAGTAAGATTTTGTTAAGTATATATTGAAGTATTTAGTTTAACTTTTAAAACTGAGTTTAAAATTTCAAAATGTTATTCTTGTAAGACAATAGTCATATATTAAAAACTTAATACTTTTACAAAGGATTGAAGATATATTTTAATTTGAATAAAGTTGTAATTATGGTTGTTTAAAGTTAAACATTTTGGTCTGATTCTGATGGAGATGTAGGTGGTTTAACGGGGCATCTGTACCATCAACGATGCCATGGTAGGGTGGGTGTAGAAGCAGCCGTAAAACTTCTACAAACGAGCTGCATCCAAGGTTGGTATTAGACGTGGTGGTTGTTGGGTACTGTTTGGAGTTTAGGGTTTTTTTTTGTGTTTCCCAGTGTGCAAATTTAGAAGTTTATTGTGTTAGAACGTTAGTTTGGGAGGACTTCGCTTGATCGCGTGACTGTGTTTAGGAACCCACGAAACTGAAGCTCCGGGTTGAGCCAGTGCACACGCCGCAGGTACGTGATGACGATCCAAGCGCCCCTCACAAATCCTTAATAGGATACACCCGCTAGCGATTTCATAACAGATAAAAATGGCGCCCAACGTGGGGCCCGACCCATGTCGTATGACACTACTGAAGGTTTAGTTTCAGTAGTTTGAACCAATAGTGGTCCCTCATTTAGTACTCCTTCTTGGAGTAAAGTTGTTGTCTATCCGATTTTTCATATTATTTTTATTGACTTGGGTATGTCTATATAAATCCACAAAGCCAACTTTCGGAATTTAGGAGAAATAGGCTTAATGCTAATTCTTTTAACCAGGTTTGCGATGCTGCAATTAGTACATATCTATGAGTATGCATATACACATATATGTATATATTTCGTTTGTACGTTAGAAGCTTTTGTATACTGATACCACTGCTGGAATTGCATTCCCTACAGGCTATATGTCTCAAGAAATGACCGCTGGATTAAGTATTCAAAAGATATCTGACTATTCATTTTTCGATTTTCAAGCGCTTGATTGGTTGTCAGCTTAAAGTTTCTTGGAAATGTAGTTGTAGTTTAGCTACATGCCAGCTAGCTAACCAGAAACCTACTTTTGTTCATATTACATGCTTTGGATAATTAGTTTTTTTCTCATTGCCATTTCGAGATAAAATCTTTAGTCAATATTATTGTGATCGGATTTTATACCAATTAGTGTACAACTGATTTCGCATATTCTTTTTTGCTAAAGCCGCATACTTCCATGTAACCAACACCAACTGTACATATCGCCTTAGGAAATTAAAACCACCGCATTGCCAAAGAATCAGACCATCTCAATTTAAATAGATTCTTTTTGCTTTGATTTTTTGATTTTAATACAATTTCTTTTTCTTAGATACTTAGATTTTTTTTTTGGATTTTTTGTTTGTAGAGAAAATTAAGCACTTTTAATATACCCACTTGATAAGTATGCATATACAAGTAAAGTGTATGGAGATTTTTCTCTCTACATCAAATTTAAAGATTTTTTTTGATCCCAATATTTTTGTGAGGCTAGATTAACATTTTTTTTGAATTACTTGATTTCAATTTAAAATAAGTTACAAAATTAAGTTTGAAGTTTATTTATACTAGGTTTTTGAATTGTTTTTTCTTTTGGATCCATTTATTTGGGTTCCATACGTTTGTGTACTCAACGCTGAATATACATATATACGAGTATATAGATTTTTCTTACAACCTGATTGCCACCGCTTTTGAAATGTCGCAACGAAATAGCGCAGGAAATTCCCCGGTCCAATGGAATGGATGTTCAATATGTAGACATGCTTTCACGGAAAATGATGACTTTTTAGTGACTACATGTTCACATAGCTTCCATCGATCATGTCTATTGAAATTTTTAAAGAAAAATCCAAATTGTCCACAGTGTAGTACTAGGTGTAATAGCCGTGATTTTTACCAAACCACAGGTGTACGCACAAGGAATCAAGCTCTATTGCAACCAAATAATTCGAATGGTAATAGGAATCTAGCCTTATCAGGAAACGACGATCATCAACTGGAGGGTGCGGCAGGCCTACCTCCCCCTGCTGCAAACTAAGTAAATGTACCCCAAAACCTTGAAGATAATAGGGTTAGAAACATTGTTTCAGCCGTAATACCGGCTAGGCAAGCTACAATTTTTGAGGGATTAGAAAATCGTGTATCGCAGTTATTAGAAGAAAGACTCGAAGGGGTAGTTAACAATTTGATGGAACGCCTTAACCTAAATGTACCACCCCCTCAGCCTGTAGCGAATGTCAGTGTTGGAGCTGATATTCATCAACCAACCTTACCGCGTAACGTCTCTACACCTTTATGGGCTAGGGAACCCCCAAGTTTGCCTAGGAATTCCGAAAGAAATTTTAACAATCGAATTGACCAAATTGTTTTCAAATTGGGATATCAAGTTTGATGGAACGCCCAAATTATCAGTTGATAGTTTTATCTATCGAATTGAATGCCAATGCATCGATACTTTAGGAGGAAATTTCAATTTGTTGTGTGAGCACATACTCGTACAAAGTTTATTTTTGAATGAGGCCAAAGACTGGTATTGGCGATACCGTCGTTCAGTTGACCGCGTTACTTGGCCATCTCTCTGCCAAGCACTACGGACAAATTTCCAACAACACCCAAGTGAGTTCGAAATTAAGGAGATGATCCGAAGTAGGAAACAAGGGTCAGCAAAAAGCTTCGACGATTACAGGAATGCTGTTCTTAAAATAGCTGAAACGCTCCAAACACCTTTGCCAGAACCAGAACTTACCGAAATTTTACAACATAATCTCAGACCTCGCATTAGACAACAGCTTTTGTATGTGCAAATTATGTCCTTAGCTGAATTGCGCAGATTATGCCTAAAGTCTGCGAATCCCCTGCGGAACGTAAATGCGCGGCCACTTGCACGTAGATTCGTAAACGAAGTATGCTATCACGAGGTAGATGAATCCCCTGATGGAATGGAAGCTGAAGTCGACGTAAAACCCAATCTCGTGTGCTGGAATTGTAGAGCTGAAGGTCATCGGTACTTCGACTGCTTGGAAGACAGGACAGTTTTCTACTACGGTTGTGGTGCTTCAGGAACCTACAGCCCACAATGCAAAGTGTGTCATCCGGGAAACTCGAAGACGAGCGAGGTTCTCAAGCAGAATCCTCGCAACGACCAGAAAAGGATCCCATAAAGAAGGTTCAAATTCTCCAAAGCTGTAATCAACGCGATTCCGCCAAAACAAATGCCAAACCATCTGAAAACCCTACTAAACCAAATTCACTTATTTTTACCATCGTACCATACTAAAAAATTATCTGAAAGCTAGAGAGAAAATTTTTAAGCAAGATAGCAAAACTCCCAACCGTTCGACAATTCGTTTAAAAGAATTTTGGAAAAAAGTAAATAATGCTCGTACGTTAGTACATAACCTTGTTTGTTCCATTGAACAAAAACCTTTCGATTTGAGACCATATACCAAGATTCAAATACTAGATAGTGAGTTTTTAGGACTGTTGGATAGTGGTGCTCAAGTTTGTTGTATAGGTTCCAAATTAGCTGAATCTCTTTGTAAGCAAGGTAGTCTTCGTAAGCATACTATGCCCGTGTACACCGCCGACGGAAATCAGCAAATTGTGTATGACACAATCGACCTGAAAGTAAAGTTCGAGGGAAAAGAGGAAACAATTGAGTTTCTTGTTGTCTCAAGTAAGAAACAGGAAATTATTCTGGGAGTATAGTTCTGGGTAAAATTCAAGATAGCACCTCATATGATATCCGAGATTTCTGTAGATACAAAACAAGATGAAAATAGTATTTGCTTAAACAGTGAGCAAAAGAAAGAGTTAGAGCGAGTGAAGAACAGGTTCCCAAGCTTTGAAAGAGGAGGTCTTGGAAAAACTTCACTTATAGAGTAAAAGATAGAACTCCAATCCGATGTCCTTCCGATCAAGCAGCGATATTTCCCTATATCTCCAGCAGTAGAAAAGCTTTTCCATGCGGAGATAGATGAGATGATAAAGCTTTCTGTAATCGAGGAGGCTCCAAATGGTCCTTGGTCCAGTCCGGTCGTTTTAGTTAAGAAGCCTAACAAAGTCCGTCTGTGCCTTGACTCACGAAAAGTTAATAGCGTAACCATTAAGGACGCTTATCCGCTTCCGCAAATTGATGGTATTCTGAGTAGAATACCAAAGGCTCAAATCATAAGTTCTCTCGACTTGCGACGTGCCTTTTGGCAAATCCCCCTCGCAGACACCTCCAGAGATTACACATGTTTCACCATCCCTAATCGTCCGCTTTACAGGTATTGCGTTATGCCATTCGGCCTATGCAACGCTCCACAAGCTTTATGCCGCTTGATGGATCGCGTAATTCCACCCCAGCTTAAAAACCAAGTTTTCTTTTATTTAGACGATTTACTAATAGTGTCTGAAGATTTTAAGAGTCATATGTCCGTATTATCCGAGGTTGCTTACCAATTAAGGAAGGCAGGTCTAACCATCAATATGGAGAAAAGTAAGTTTTGTATCAAAGAAGTCAAGTATCTCGGTTACAGTGTAGGTAATGGTACGCTCAGAACAGACACCGATAAAGTTTCCGCTATAATGAATTATCCAGCTCCCACGACTGTGAAGCAGTTAAGACGCTTTCTTGGAATGGCCGGTTGGTACCGCCGTTTCGTTGACAATTTTGCTGCTATCACTACTCCTTTAACCAATCTCCTTAAAAAGAGCAAAACATTTGCTTGGAACGAAGAAGCCCAGAAATCATTTGATCTCCTAAAAGAAAAATTATGCTCAGCACCAATTTTAGTCAGCCCGAACTATAATAAACCATTTATTATTCAATGCGATGCAAGTAAACTTGGTGTTGGTGTAGTTTTAGCCCAAAAAAATGAAGAAGGAATCGAAATGCCCATAGCCTACTTCTCACAAAAATTAAATAAAGCTCAGAGTAACTACAGCGTTACGGAGCTTGAGTGTCTTGCTGCAGTTCTAAGCTTGAAAAAATTTGGAGCATACGTGGAAGGGCAGGATTTTTCGATTATCACTGACCATGCCAGTTTACAGTGGCTCATGCAGCAGACTGACTTATCGAGTCGGTTAGCCAGATGGTCACTTAAGTTGCAAGGTTATCGTTTTAAAATAGAGCATAGAAAGGGTTCACAGAATGTTGTGCCAGACAGCCTGTCACGACAGAACTTTGAGGAAGTTAGTGAACTAAGAAATTTATTTAGTCAGAACATATGTCCGATATTTGATTTAAAGTCGTCCGAGTTTTCGTCCGATGAGTATGAAAACTTAATATACCATGTACATACTAATTCAAGCCGTTTACCAGATTTGCAGGTCGTAGATAACTTGGTGTATAAGCGAACGGAGCATCGCGATGGAAATCCATTCGAGAAGAACTCAATTGGAAACTATGGATTCCCAAAACGCTAGTACACAAAGTTATCGAAGACGCCCATTGTCCGCCCAATAAATGCCATGGAGGAATAGCGAAAACATTGGAGCGCTTGCGTACGAATTTTTTTTTGGCCAAACATGACTGTCGATGTCAAAGATTATATCGGTCGATGCGACACTTGTCGACAGAGCAAAGCGCCCAATGTTACGCTCCGTCCTCCAATGACTGCACAATTTACCGTCCAACGTCCATTCCAGAAATTGTATATTGATTTACTTGGTCCATATCCTAGATCCAGGCAAGGAAATATTGGAATTTTAATCATACTTGAGCATTTAACCAAATTCCCTTTAATTAAAGAAGTTAGGAATTTTAATACGTTCACTATATGCAAATATGTAAGAGAAGTTTTTAGTATTTTCTGTTCACCCGAAATAGTTCTGAGTGACAACGGCAAACAATTCAAGTCTGCACAGTTCAACAATCTGCTAGTTGAAAGAGGTATAAACATGTTTATACTGCATTATACAGCACACAGGCAAATGCCAGCGAGCGAGTTAACCGCTCAATAATCGCGGGTATAAGGGTGACCAAACTCACTGGAACCAACATCTGCCAGATATCGCTGAGGCACTTAGGAGTTCGTACCACCTATCTATAGGTTGTACACCTTATTTCGCGTTATTCGGTCAACAAATGCTATCACATGCTGAAGAATACACCTTACTCAGAAAACTTGAGAATTTAGATGAATCTCCAATAACAAGAAACGATAAACTTAAACTAGTGCGAAGAAACATAATGGATTATATTCAACAAGCTTTTGAGGCTTCGGCAAAGCGTTACAATCTACGTAGTTCCACAACGAGCTTCAAAAAAAATTTTAGTTATATATACATAATTATTTCGTAAGGCATTGTTGTAATCATGTGGTTTAGAATCACATGATAACAACCCTAACTTAACTCAACATGTCATCAAGATTCTTTTCAATTCCACTGTAGCTTTTCCAGAGAGATCTTATAGTAAGCGAGTTTTATTCATAATTTCATTTATCGGCTCCAATCTTGCATTTTGTTTCTTCTATTTTTGCTTATGATCTCTCTGGCTCTTTGAATCCATAAGTACAGTGTGAATCCAAAAATTAGGACACCTTAATTTTTTTGCGGCGTTATTTTCTATTTAGTCAGATAAAAATATTTTTTTTTGTAACTTACTTATCAAACTAAATCATTACGTAAAACAAATTAATATAGAACAAAGTATAAAGAACCTAAATATACACAAGAATGACCATCATGCTGCTGTTCACTAGCGAGAAGGCCTTCGACGCGACGTGGGACTGCATTATCGACATTGTGGGTGAGTGCCACGTGACATGTCCACGTTTACCGCGCTTAAAACATTTAATGTTATTTAGGTCACGCTTATAGTTGTTGTACCTCTTGCGGCCACTACTGCTTTTGTCATTTTCGCTGCTTCTACTCTGACTGCGTTGTCTACTTGTTGTTGAGCATTGATCTCTTTTCCATTGCTTTTTCGCCGCAAAAACCTTTTCGTTGTGGTCATGCTTCTCACCTTCTTCAAGAATCTTTACCTTCAAATTCTGCAACTTCGGCAGTTCGTCTCTGCTCTCAATAGCTACGACGAAACTTTCCAGCTCTTCTGCATAGTAGCAACAAACTTAATAAGTCATCTGATACAGTTATGCCAACTTCATGTAATCCCTCCACAATCGATAAATATTGATTCAGTTGAACGGAGAATTTTTCCGATATAGAAAATTTTATTTTTACTAATCTTTTAAAATGATTTAATTTACGAACAGGTCCATCAGCGTTGTACATACTTTTGAGCATATCCCACGCTGCCTTTGCAGTTTCGCATTTCTTTAAATGCAGCAACTCCGACGGCTTCACGCATAAGTTGATCACAGTAAGCGCATTCCTATCTACAACTTCCTATTTGAGCTTATCATTCGTTGTGGAATTATCTGGACATTCCTTCTCTATTACGTGCCAGTAATCTTGCGTGACCAGGAGACTCTTCATATGTACTTCCCAAGTACTATAATTCGCGCCATCGAGTTTGTGAATTTTGCGTATACGATAAACTCATTATGAATCTAGTTTGCAACCAATATTTTCATAAACCGTTGGCTTACTAATATTTACAGAAATTTCCAACTTATTTTTATCTATACCGCCGCTGGGCCCATAACCCATGTAAGAGACTTACGCGCTGTGACCGAAATAAAAGAAACGCAACCTTCTAGTTCAATAGTCTTTAATTCAGTAAAGAGAAAATTGTTCAACATGGCTTGTACAGGTATATAAGAAATGGTTACAAAAGAAAACAGAAGAAGCAGTAGGGTTGTATTTTCAAGTATTCGAACAAGATCAATGAAAACTGCTATGATCGACTTTTTGTTGTTAAGTTCTTCTTTCCATGCAGCTATAACCATGTTTAATGCTGTTTCACAACAGTGTTTTTGCCTAAATCCTAACTGTTGCGGTATAAGTATTAGGCCGGGTCGATTTGGGGGAGGCAAAAAAATCGCCCATTGCTCTGTGAAAGTCATATTCTAGGGATCAAAATAAGAAACTTTTCCGAAGAAACCATACCTCTAAAACGAATTCTGATGTCCCCCAATTTGGGTCGAACTTTTGGGTAGGGGCAAATTTTGAAAAATCCCACTTTGACCCATTTAGAGTGCTCCAATCGAGTCCAAATATATGACCGACCCCCACTAACTTTGGAGGCCCGACCCACCGATGCCAGTGGCACACCCCCTGGAACCCCCCTGGGGGTTCACCATACAAACATTTCAAAAAATCGCCGGTTTTGCACTTTACATGAAAAAATCAGCGAAATGCCTATGTTTTTTCTTTTTGGAGTTTATTTTTCTCTTTAGAAATTTATTTAGTCAGAACATATGTAAATGAAAAAATTTCAACTTCGTTTACGCAAAATTGTCAATCAAGTAATTAAAGATAATTCATATTATGCGCATTCGGAAAATATCTTGTTATCAATGTTGTTTGATGATAGGAAAAAAAGCGCGACTGTGCCATCAAGAAAATTCTACGCTATCGAACCGATGTTGACGAGCCAATGGAACTTAGAGTTTACAAAAAACCAGATATAAACTTTAATTGCACAAGTTATACGGAAATGATCAATTTGAATGATATAAATATCGTATTTGAACCACCATTCACGCGAAGCATTCCGTACGATACATTGAAAGAATATTTAAATCAAGATGATCCACCGTTTAATGATCCAAAAATTCCATCACACATACAAGGAACGGAACGACATGTTCAATTGCTAGCTAGCGTTTCCAAACGGGTTATACCGGACAATGTAGAGGCTGTTATGTCGACGACATTAGAGAGCCGTGCGAAATTGCCCAGACTTGAAAGTAAAAAAGACTTCAAACAATAATTTTTTTTAGTTTCTTTTCTATAACTCACTTAAGTTAATTTTTTCATTTACATATGTTCTGACTAAATAAATTTCTTAAGAGAAAAATAAACTCCAAAAAGAAAAAACATAGGCATTTCGCTGATTTTTTCATGTAAAGTGCAAAACCGGCGATTTTTTGAAATGTTTGTATGGTGAACCCCCAGGGGGTTCCAGGGGGTGTGCCACTGGCATCGGTGGGTCGGGCCTCCAAAAATAGTGGTGGGTCGGTCATACATTTGGACTCGATTGGAGCACTCTAAATGGGTCAAAGTGGGATTTTTCCAAATTTGCCCCTACCCAAAAGTTCGACCCAAATTGGGGGACATCAGAATTCGTTTTAGAGGTATGGTTCCTTCGGAAAAGTTTCTTATTTTGATCCCTAGAATACGATTTTCACAGAGCAATGAGCGATTTTTAAATCGACCCGCCCTAATAAGTATATTATTATTTTCTAAATATTGGACTAACTGATTTTTCACTACAAGTTCTAAAATTTTTTTATCGCTTGCCAATGTGTTTATAGGCCATAGCTCTTCTGCTTTGACCGTATTTTTGACTTTTTCTATAAGGAAAATAGTAAAAGTTTTCCATATTGAAGGAAATATACCACTACTCATACTTTCATTTATTATTTTAGCATAGAAAATCCTAAATAAGGTGCCACATCTTTACCTACACCATCTGATAATAGTTTTTTTTCCACCTTTCTTTGCCGGAAACTTATTCACAATTTCTTCAATATCAACCGTACTAACTTGGACAAATTTAAAAATATAGTTTGGCTGATTAAATATATTGACGTCTCTATCAATTACTTAAATTTTACTGCAAATATATGTAATGCTGTCACCAAAATATGTATTAAGTTGGTTTGCAATATCAGATTCATTATCATATATTTTACCATTTATTACTATTCTCTAAATTAAAGAATTTTCATTCCCCACACTAATTGCCTGTTTCAAATATTTCCACATCATTTTACTATCATGACTATTGCTATCTATGTTATACTCCATATGCTTAGCTTTTTTAATTTTAATAATCTTTTTGTATTCTTCTCATTCTCCTGATATTTGGGCCAGTTTATATAGTTCAAATTTATATTTATTCAAATTAGCTAGCTCACTGTCATACCATTTATTCATAGTTTTTAAATGAACTGCCTTTTCATATGTCAGGCCTCGCATAGCATTCAAAATATTATTATTAATATTTAACAGCTTACTCTCCAGGTCAAATCTATCAAAATTACTGAAATCACTTAGGCACAGTTGATTAATAAGTAATTGATGTATATTGGAACGATTTTTCGTCATCCCTTGTCAAATTTGGTTTTGAGACAAACCGGTTTCGGCGTTGTGCCATCATCAGTGTCAATTTTCGTTCTGATCTGTTGTGGTCGTTTGTCTTGTATTTATAGTAGGTAGCAGGTAACGTCAGCATGGGTGTCTGTTTGTGTACGTGTGTGCATGTGTTGTGCGTGTACATTCAGAAACGGGGGTGGTTTGCATCGATCGGTTTTTTTTGTGGTTGACTGAGGCAGGTAAAAGTTGGTGATTTTTGTTGTTTGACCTTTTTTGCTTGTTTGTTGTTTTTGATCTTTTGCTGTTTTGTGCTTATTTGTCGGTGCGTGTGTGTCTGTTGTACCTGAGTGGTTGCTTTGTTTTTTGTAAACCAATTTTAAAGGTTCGAATATTGTATCGGAAACAGTGTTTGTCTGTTCGTTTATTATTCTACCGTCGAATGCTTTTTGTTTGTAGATTTCCATGTTTTCGAGTACGTTCAGACGTCTGCCTTTTGCTTGTACATGTAGGACCTTGACTGTTTTTTTGATGTTTCCGGGGGGGCATTTATTTCTCCGCTAAATGCCCCCCCGGAAACATCAAATTTTTACATGTACAAGCAAAAGGCAGACGTCTGAACGTACTCGAAAACATGGAAATCTACAAACAAAAAACATTCGACGGTAGAATAATAAACGAACAGACAAACACTGTTTCCGACACAATATTCGAACCTTTAAAATTGGTTTACAAAAAACAAAGCAACCACTCAGGTACAACAGACACACACGCACCGACAAATAAGCACAAAACAGCAAAAGATCAAAAACAACAAACAAGCAAAAAAGGTCAAACAACAAAAATCACCAACTTTTACCTGCCTCAGTCAACCACAAAAAAAACCGATCGATGCAAACCACCCCCGTTTCCGAATGTACACGCACAACACATACACACACGTACACAAACAGACACCCATGCTGACGTTACCTGCTACCTACTATAAATACAAGACAAACGACCACAACAGATCAGAACGAAAATCGACACTGATGATGGCACAACGCCGAAACCGGTTTGTCTCAAAACCAAATTTGACAAGGGATGACGAAAAATCGTTCCAATATACATCAATCATTCACCCTGTCGGAAAAACAACAAAACAAAATAAAACGATTAATAAGTACTTTATTACCGTAATAATCCCAGGAAGTTATTTTGATTATGCTTCTCATTTTAAATTTGGAGATACTTTTCAGTTTAAATTGAATTGTCTCATGACTAGAAATTTGATGTTCATATAACTTTTCACACACTATATCATTCATATTCGAAAGCAGTAAATCAATTTTAGGTTTGGATATACAAGTATAAAAATTAACTTTTTCGTGCATAAAATATGCCTTAAAGAGAGCAATTAATTGAGTGCTATATGTTGATGTATTATTTAAATTAATATTAAAATCACCTGTAAGAATGTTACATCTCACAGGTACTACCTAACTAGTATGTTACGCAAGTAGTTTATAAAATCAGCATCACTTGTGCTAGGTGAGTGGTAAGCCACACCGATCTGCCATTTTGGATTAAAATGCTTCAATGTTATAAAAATACACCAAATGTTTTTATCAGTTGATTTGTTATATTTAATGTTATACTCAATAGAATCATGTACCACCAGTATGCCTACTATGATAATCACACCGCACTAGTTTGTAGGTTTGTATATTTAGTTCTTGATCAGTAATGTGATTTGTGGTACATGTTTCGGAACATAAAATTTTTGCAGGATTTTTAATTTCAACGACCTTTTCTAATTCAGTTTTATTACTTAAAATACCATTAACGTTTAAATACAAAAGGTTGTAACACTATTTTTTAAATTCTTCTTTCTTATCCTTGACTTACTTTAAAGGTATCTTTTAAATGCTGGGTATTCTTTTCTGCAAGCACCGTAGTGTACATCTGCGTCTAAAAGTTTTTTTTGTATTAGTTCACAACAGTTAACACAATTGTAAACATTTGACAAACAATCTTTGGCATCGTGATTTGCTCCACACTTGCCTCCACAAAAACCTGTGATTTTTTGTTGATACATTCTAATGCCCTATGATTGAATCCCAAGCATTTAAAGCACCTGTATACTCTTACATACTCAATAGTAACGCACGAGTCCCATTCTAGATTTATTCTTTTCTGCTGTAAATTCGTGCGAGGTGCTAACTTGGAGCGGCCGTGGCTCAAAAGCACCGCGGTCGAATTTTTGCTCGGAAAAATAAATAAACAAAACGAGATTTCTCGTCATAAATAAACTGGCGTGTACTTGGTGAAAATTATATATGTGCACACAAAATTAATTTTACCTCGAAAATAATTGCTGGGCGTTGGTTGAAAATCCTGGGGAGGTGAACCCACACATGCACACCCCCATGCATGTATATGTGTGCTGACAAAACACGAATATGCATGCATGCACACACTGGTGGGTGGCTTGGTGTGGGTGATTGGAAGGGCGCTAAAATGGCATTAGGGTGACACATTTTTTTGGAATTTAGGCATCTCGCCTAAGCATGCCGGCCCCCTTGCGATACGCAACATCTTAAACCCCCCCAGGATTTCCGACCCCAACCTTTTAAATCTATGGTCTTAACCTAGAACGTGTGAGGGCCGGATGGCCCCGTCATAGCTCCATCTGCCTTCGAGTGCTGAGATTTGCGATTTTGACCAGGCGTAGCACCATCGCTTGTGCCTAAAGCTAAGGAAGAGGAAGAAACTTCAAAATGAAAACATAAAAAGGGGTATATTTCTTTCCAGAAACTCTTGTATTTTATTTATCGAGAAAAATTTTGTTGGTTTTATATCTTAAGTCTAAACTTACATACTAATGGCACCCGAAACACCCAACCAAAAATTGTGCTTTAGGCAAGCAACGACCCAAAGGAAGGTGGTAGAGGACCCGGTGTGATAATGTCCCCATAGACGTCGCCGCCGAGAACCAGCCGGATTGGTCCTGACTGGTGGAATTGTGGGTCAGCCAGCCTTATATGGTCATACGGGGCAGCAACTCGCGTGTCGATACTGTAGGCTGAGCTGATCCGCTGAAGTCGTGCAATGCACAACGCTTGCTTTCCGCGGATGCGGAGGAGGCAACCGCGCTCTCCGCCCGAGTGGTTGGTGTGCAGTCCGAGCTCTTCCGCCAGCCCGCGGTCGATGACTGTGCGAGGGGAGCATGCCTCGAGAAGCGCACGAATGAGCAGTAGTCCTCCCCCGCTTCCAGTTTCACGACCGCAGTTGGCGAAAGAGCAATCAATCAAAAGGGCGTAGCGATGGATCCACACGGGAGAGAGCGCTGCTGAGACCGTCGCGGAAACCAGTAATTGGTGGTAGCTGGCGCGGCTGTAGGGCCAGTCTACCGTCGAAGTGCGCGTTGGTGCGTAGCTGGCGCGGCTGGGAGGCCAGTCTACGCTCGTCGGTATGGGAATGTGTGCGACGATGGTGGGCGACGTCGGAGGGGCGTAGATGGCGCGGCTGTATGGCCAATCTACGCTTACGGCTATTCCGATGTGCGTGGCATTGATTGGGCATGGGCGTATCGTTGTTGGTGGAGGTGCGGGTGTTGCGCTGTGGTGACCGCGGGGTATGCCGTTAGAAGCGGCGCCGCTCGTGGGCTAGAAGGGGCCGGAATGGCAGAGAGTCCGATACCCCTTCTTCCGGTCGGAACGGCCGTGGTTCCGGTACCGGCTCGATGATCTCGCCTTCTTCTGGCGACCAAGCTGTCTCCGATGCATGGAGAGACAGCATCTCCTCCTCAATCGCGTCCAGTGTAGATGTGCGCTCGTTCCCATCATTCCATGCTTCTTCTCGCTCGGCCTCCTCCACCTGGGCCCAGCTCTTATAGGGCGTCGGCTCGCGGGGTGGATCATCCATCGGCAAATGGAGTGTCGTGTGGTTTTCCACCACATCGCCGGCACCTACCGTCGCTAGTGCACTCCCTGGCAAAATGGACCATCGATAGGCAGTTATCGCAATAGCCCGCCCGGATTACTTCCTTAAGGCGCTGCAGGGGCGCCATCTCCTAGTATCGGGCGCACGAACGCAAAGAGTGGCTTTCGCAACACAGCGGGCATGGCTTCGTATACCGGGCGGCTAGTCGTTCGGCCCGTTTGGGGAGGGAGGCGTAGCGAGTCATGTTGCAGATGACCGAAAAAGAAAGAAACAAAAAAATGTGTGAATATTTATACGGACGCCCGTATACGTGGGTGGCGAGCGACCTCGTTCGGTGGTTGTAAATTTCAACGGCAATAGTAATAATGCCAACTCATATGCCTAATAATATTATATTATTCTACTGAAATTAGTTATTTGTTTCCGCACGGCACGATAGCGACAAGTTGATTGCGTTCATCACCTTGTATTTCGTTTCGTCACTGGCCCTCATGCAGAGATTTATTTCTCATTCTCACTTGCCTCGTCGTCGTCATAAGTGACGTTAGTGCCGTGTACACAGCGACATTTTCGCTTTTTCGGTACTCGGATTTCGGTACCGAGCTGGGTAGAGGGGGTGTAAGTGGTGGGATTAATTGTTGTTTTGGTGGGCGAAACAGTCCTGCCCCTCCGAAAACAAACCAAAACCCGAAAAGAAATAAAAATGATTAACAATTTTTTCGTAACGTGAACGAATTGAAATACAAGTTTTTTATTGCTTTTTTTTATACCACCAATTTTTGAATACATAAAATGAATACCTGAATCATGAATACATAACATTTTTTTTTATTGAAAATTGATTCATTAATATTATTTCCCCCTATTTGTGTATTCGGCATCTGCGGTGATCGGGTACGAACGTAAATTTCGATTTTGGCACATCGTATTTTCGGTACCTGTTGACCAAAAACATAGCAGCACTATCGTGGTGCTGGAATTATGCAAATATATATATGCGAGTCAATGGGAGTAGCATGGATTGGTGGTTAATTATTTGCACACATACATATATATGTGTACTCACGATTTTGCAAATTGGAACAATTCATAATTTTCTTGTTTCCTGCAAGCGTGGGTCAGCAGCAGTAGCAGAGGTAAGTAAAACTGCATATTTTTATTTTTAACTTGTATTTAGCCAATTTTTTTTTTCTTTTTCAGATGTACATGGACAAATTGAGGTGCTGCTGTGGAGGATCGCCTGGCCGGCGTATGGACACGGACATGGTAAGTATTTATTGGCGCTGCCCGAAATTCTGTATTGTTTCGGTAGCAGCGCAATTTATTTAAAAAATGTGTGCTCAAACGCTGTAACGGCCGGCGCATGCTTTGAGACACATTTTTCTTGTATGTATGTGAATCAAATTTCGATGGACTTATTAATGGGTTTCTTCTTTTTCTTTGCAGGTTTTTACTTGCTTGAATGGGTGGTTTTGGTAGAAATGATACAACTGTCTCATTTATTTTAGAATGTTATTAGTAACCGAGGGAGTTTCACACTGAATGAGTCCACTAGGAGATCCCAAAAATGTTCGCCTTGGTATTTGAAGGTATGTAAACCGCGCAAGGTACGTAACAAATATAAGTCGTATAGCAAAGGTATAATTTTTCGACGATCCTCTTTTAGTTGCCACGTTTGTGCGTTATAAAAGAAACAGCTTTCAAAATCATTACTAAAATTTCTTGTTACAATAAGCAATACATAGTTACAACGATTTTCCATTAACTCCGCAACTGCATCATGGAAAGAACTGCCGCATCTTGACGAGTTAGCGGATTAGTTTCATCATCGTACACTGCAGGTGTTGAGTCCACATGCTGCATGGCAACAGTTAGAGGATCATTTGAAACTGTTGGTGTAGGATGTATAGTATGAGATATGGTATTGGCTTTAGCCAACAGCTGCACGCGTCCAATTAGTGATTCAACATTTCGGTGAGCTTAACCCGCGTATCCGTACTCAGCTCATCGAATGGTGTATCCACCAGTATACGTGTTTCATCACTGCAATTGAATACCTGCCCCTTCATAGAGTAGGGCAGCATGCTATCCAAGGTGCCGTTCAACATTGTCCCAGATTGGTGCCTTCCACAATAAAGCAGAGTGGTAGAAGAATAGATGCAATGTAAAATTCATAGCCCCACTTTATTCTCCTGACAACTATTTTCGCTTACAAAAAGCACAGCTGTTGAACATATGCGTCTGTTGGCTCCCTAGCCCAGTTGTTTGATGGAGATATTTGATATCAGTGGAGTGTGTCTAGTCAGTACACTGTGTTAAGTTTTTCAAATGAATAAATAAATTTCAAAATAGACTTTGCATATTCACAGAACCACCACTTTCTGTTATTTATTGGAATTCCCAGAAATTTTCAAAATTTGCCATCAGTAGTTTCGAAAGCAGGTGCCGCTGGGGAACCTTTCAATAATTGTTAGTGATATACACCGCGGAGAGGGGTGAGTACAATTATTATTTTTTGTGAGTTTGACAAAAAACATATATATATATATTTATATATCTATATATACCCAATACGCATTTCTGTCAATTTTCAACATAATCTTACGTGAACGTACTAGCGATATATAAGCTTTTCAATGGTAATTTCGTTAAAAGGGTAAATTTACCTTGAATAATCTCAAAGCCCCTTTTGAATCTATTTCATAGAAAGTTTTCCAGTTAGGAAGTGCCCAGGGGTCAGTGGATCTAGGTCCGCGGGCTCGTTTGAGGATGGACTAAATGCCTTAAATTCAGATCGTAAAGATCGTCGAAAGGCCCGGCAAAGTCCACTCCGGTATTGGTAAACGCGCTGGTGAACGTAGTGCGTTCGCAAGGAAGGGTCCCCATAAGTTGGGTTTGCGCCCTTTTTTTATAAATGGTGCAGACTTTACAGTTTTTTATGGTGGCCCTAATCATGTCCTTGACATTCGGAATCCAGTATTGGGTGCGGATTATACGGAGCATGAGTTGGTTTTCCCCATGAAGGGAGATTTTATGTATTATTTGTACAGTCAAACGCGTCAACCTACAATTGTACGGCAGTCTGATTGGGTGGCGCTCGTTATAAGCAAGGTCTTGAGACGGCGCAAGACGACCACCTGTCCTAATAATATCATCCTTGCCGATGAACGGGTTGAGTGGCAATGTGTCGCTTTTCCTGTCGATTACCTGTCCCTTCTTCAAGTTTACAAATTCCTCACCATAATATTGCTTCTGGTACAGTTTAATCAACAGTTGCGTCGTGGTCTTGATCTCATTGGATGAGATTAGGCACGATTTTTCTTGAAAGGAAGCTTTTGTCTTGGGATGAGTTCTTCGAAAGAATCTCATAATATATGTTAGTACGCTCAAAGCCCTCAGTAAATCCGAAAACCGGTCGAGAATCTCGATTTCCTAGGCCTGCGCTCTCTTTTCCTCCACGGATGTATTATATATACTCTTTTTCTTGTACTGGTCTTCTTGCAGCCAAAAAGGTCCCTGCCACTACAAAGAATTGTTGCCCAGTCCGATGCTGGTAGTCCTCTGTTTCCTAAGTCTGCTGGATTCGTTTCCGAATTGACATGAAGCCAGTCCTTGCTGCCGACTAGGTCGATGATTTTTGTTATCGTGTGTGCGACGAATGTTGGCCAGGATGGTTTCCTTATCCATGCCAATACGATGGTGGAATCCGTCCATAGATGTTGTTTCACTGGTCCCAGTTTGATATTTCGGAATATTGATTCCATCATCTCCGCTAACAGTACTGTTCCGGAAAGTTCCAAGTGTTGGAAGTGAGATGATCTTCACTGGTTCTACTCTGGTTTTGGCCAGAGGTAGATTTACGAAGATGTCATCATTCCTTTTGACTCGCATGTAGACAGGCATACGCTGCGCCTTTTCTGAAGCATCATGAAAGAACCAATGAATTAGTGCAAGCCATCCTAAAGGGTCGAAGAGCCTGGCGATGACGGATAGAATTGCTCGTTTTGTCAGCTTTTCACTTTCTTCCAGTGACCCTGCTTTAAAGTAAAACAGGTCTGAATGTGCATTCCATCTTATGCCCAATGCCTTAGCGGTGCTGGTGTCTTCGGATGCCAGAAAGTTCTCGGTCAGCCGATCCGATTTTGGGATGTCGTTGAGAATTTCCTCAACATTCTAAGCCCATTTCCGTAGTGGGATTGTGGGTTCTTCAGGCGATGTTCGGTAAACAATCCGTTGGAATTTGACGTGATCATCGCTCATCCATCTTTCCGATGTCACTATTGAAAACGTACCGATACACTCTCCATCGCAGTATAAGTACTGGAAGATCTGATTATAGTACTGGGCCTGGCAGGAGAATGTCATTTAAACTTGTACCATTTGCCGTTGGGCTTGGCGCATTAAAAACGACGTGTACATTTGTGGTGGTACTCTCCGCCTTTACTACGGCGTGATGGGGCAAAAAGTAGTTGTCCGCCATTCCCATATGCCCTAATGTCTCGTATTCAGACAGAACCCTCATATATTCGTTCCCTAATTCCGGGTTCTTTGCTAAACGCGTTTCATTCCGGAAGAATTGCGAACACGTCCGCCTAAGGGAGCTTCCTATATTTCTCCTATCTGGGTAGTCCTGTCTGAATGGAAGAGAGACGACATATCTCCCATCCTCTCTACGACTCGTAGTTTCCCTATATAAATCTTCGCAGTACTTGTCATCTGCGTTTGGACTTTTATTTCTGGGCAGATTTTCCAACTCCCAGAATGCTGTAAGCTGTTTGTCCAAAACAACTTCGCTGTAAAAGGACACTATATTTCTGATTGGATTCGGTGCTTCTATGCGCCCGGTTAATATCCAACCGAACACCGTTTCTTGCGCGAGAAGTGTACTAGGTACATTTTTTTTCAGCCCACTCAATATAATTTGCGGATATACGTCTCCGCCAAGTATGATATCAACTTCCTCGTTGATGTAGAATCGCTAGTCTGCAAAATTAAGTCTGGGAAAGCCTGCATAGTCGTAGCATCGATATGGCAGGATGGCAGATTTCCAGAAGTTGTTAAGCTGAAGCAAGGGTCCACTGGTGAACGGAGTTCAATATTGGATGCCTCCTTCACTTGAGCCGAGACCGCGTTAGTGATGCCCGAAACTTGAGCATGCAGCCTTTTTGCCGGTAAATTGATTCTGCGTTTGAGTCGTTCTGTCATAAACGGGCACTGTGAACCAGAATCAATCAGTGCTCTTGCTGGGAAGTCTGTACCATTATGATGAATGGTTACTCGAGCTGTCCCTAGCAGCACACCTGCGCTTGAATACACATGGCAGGATTTAACATTTTTATTTGAAACCGAACTTGATTTCTCAGCTTCCCGTCTCTCTTGTGCCTGTTTTGAAGTTGAAGCAGCATTATCAGCATGATACTAATTGGGGCTGGTGGTTGCCTGCGTCGGAAGCGACTCCGCATGCAGGAGCGTATTATGTCGAGAGTGGCACTTGTTGCAGTCGGTAGAACTGGTGCACTTCGACACAGTATGCCCTGGGGATAGGCTGTTCAAACAGCCCTTGGTGGATTTGACAAAATTTATTCTCTCCACCGGAGTTAGTTTGAGAAAACGGGGACAGTTTAGTAATCTGTGGGCATTCGAGTTGCACTTTGTGCACAGTAATTTAGTCACGTTTGCTTGGTATGTACCAAGTCTTTTTGCAGGGGTTTCGTTGGCATTCCGCGTACTTTGCGGTTTTTGCGCTTTCGAAGAACTCCCTATGAACCCAGACACTGTTTCGAGTGTCTGGAAGCGGTTGGACAAAAATTTGTCCATATCTTTCCACTTGGATATTTCCACTTTGTGGTCTATGCTTTGCTCCCATAGACCCAGCATACTTTCCGGCAATTTAGTCGAACACAAGTACGTAATAATTGCATCCCAGTTAGAAGTGTTAATTTTATGACTTCGCAGAGAGGAAAGGCAATTATTTATTTCGCGCTGAAGGGTTTTAATCCAGCTACCACACTCAGTTTCTACCTTTTTCAAATTAAACAAAACTTGGAGTTGCGAGTTCACTAAGATACGTTTGTTTTCGTATCTCTCGCATAAGTTTCGCCAGGCCGTATCAAATCCCTCATTCGTGGGCGGACATTTTTTAACAATATCTTTTGTCTCACCGTGTGTCTTATTGTTGAGATGGAATAATTTCTCAACCGGTGTTAGGCGCTTATTTAAGATATATATGGCCGTGAACATGTCACGAAATGTTGGCCACGACAGATAATCGCCCTTGAAAACTTCAGTATCACATGGAGGCGGGCGGATACTGTGTTCAAATTCGGGCTTTTCTTCAGTTTTCTTTACTGGCTTAGTATACTCGTACATAGATTGGCGTGTAGCCATATCTGGCATGCAGCGTAAATATACTGCCTATGCCTTTTTGTATTTCTGTTTAACAGAAACTATACCAGATGCTTCTAGCTTATCTGAGTTTAACAACTCAATTCTGGTTTTCCTCCACATTGATTTCAAGTTGTCTTGTTGGAGTCCAAGAGTATACTTGCTGTGGACTGTTTCCTCTAATTCATTGTAGTCTGGTTTCGAATTCACCAATCGAATCAGCCAGCCTAATGAAACTTTCCATATTTTGGACTTAGAGGATATACAGAATCAAAATAAAACCGAAAAAGATAGCAGAAGGTACGATAAAATCCTCAACCGTACAAGATAAATGCTTAACGGAAAGGGTAAAGGCAGTATTTTACCCAGGAAAATCAAAAAACCCCAACTCAATAAAATTTCCAATCAACTCAATTAATGTATTTTTAGTTAATTATATTTATTTATTGTTAACTTTATTCATATATTGCAGACTTTGCCGATTTGTCTGACTAATATTTTGTTTGCTTCACAAGCAAAAATTTAAACACAGGGCTATGGCTTACTCGCTATGGCTTACTCGCCACCCACACGTACAAGGGGATATATTTATGGAAATAAATGTGTATATGTGTTGCCGCAACGCATGTGTGTTGCCGGATCACAAAAAACAACCACAAATAAAGTGCGCGGTGTATCAAAACGGGTGATAAAGTGAATATTTAATAAAAAAAATGTCCAAATAAGTGAAAATTGTGTTAAAACGTAGTGAATTTACTAAAAAAAAAAAACTAGCCTTCGATTGGAATGTGCTAAGAAAAGTTAAAATCAACAACCAACTAAAGATCGAAAGAATCAGTGAATTTTATATGAAAGTGAGGTTAGGTTACCTCTTGCTTTGCGCGGTGTCCAGAAAACTTTACCACTTTTTTATTTACTTTAAAGAATGAAAGGCAGAAAAAAAAGTAGTTAACTGAAACTAAAATCACTCTTATTTCACTTAACGCACTTATGTTTTGAATACAGTCGCCGGCGGAACTTTAAAACAAGTTGGTTGCAACACGAAAAAACTAAATGGCAAGAAATATACAACTTAGGTGCTGTGATGTGGTCATAGGAAGAATATTTTGATTTTTGTTAATATCTGATGCTGTGGCAGGCTCCGTAGTATGTGGCAGCTGTAGTAGGTAGGCTAGTTATCTGATAATATTGTTTTGTGTGGCAGCTTCTAATATTGGCAACTTTTCCCAAATGTGGCAGTTTACTGTTTGCGTGGTGAAAAATATTGAGTATTCTTGCAATTATCCAAGTGAAATATTTAGTTGAATGTATGTAATCGTGATGATGTTGTGGACAGTATTAGCGCTGTAGTTCCTCTACGGGGAGATGGACGATGAAAATTCGTGCGAGGTGCTAACTTGGAGCGGCCGTGGCTCAAAAGCACCGCGGTCGAATTTGTGCTCGGAAAAAGAAATAAACAAAACGAGATTTCTCGTCATAAATAAATTGGCGTGTACTTGGTGAAAATTATATATGTGCACACAAAATTAATTTTACCTCGATAATAATTGCTGGGCGGTGGTTGAAAATCCTGGGGTGGCCGTGACGTGTTCTCTTCTGCTGTCGCTGAAAAAAAAGACGGTTGTCCACTCGAGGACAACCGTTGAACCCGAAAATTATCCTCCGGTTTTAAGGGGAGGTGAACCCACACATGCACACCCCCATGCATGTATATGTGTGCTGACAAAACACCAATATGCATACATGCACACACAGGTGGGTGGCTTGGTGTGGATGATTGGAAGGGCGCTAAAATGACATTAGGTTTTTTGGAATTTAGGCATCTCAACTAAACACTGCTTTATGATGTTTTCAAACGTTTCTATATCTGTTTCAACAAGCGCATTAAAACATTCATCCCTGCGACTCAAATTTTTAAAACTTTGTATAACTTCAAATTATTTACCCTCACAAGCGCTCACTGCGCTTGGCCTTTCTGTTAAACCAACAATTTTAAAAATGTTCTTAATCTCCCTTTTGTCTTTAGTTTTCTCCATCTCATAAGGTTTGTTCTGTTATTAATTGTAAAAGATATTTTGCATATGATCTAAGTATAGAGTGGGAGGAATGTAAATATCTCTCTCTAGCACAAACACAAATTACGCCAATCTTATCTAGTGGACGCAATGAGTTGGGTGATTTAGCTTAGGTAGAGTGATTTTTTTTCTTTCATGTACGAAAAGTATCAGTATTTTATGAGTTTAATTGGTTTCCTTTTCTCTTTGGCGGAGTCTGTCTATCGCACTTTCATACAACACAGTAGGATTCAGACAATCTGCCAATCCACTAGTTATTAGTTGAAGGCTATGTCCTTGTTGAGTACGTGTGCAAATAATAGGCAAAGTATAACTTTTTAATATTTTAGATCACTATAAATAGCAATGTTTATTTCACAGCCATCAGTGAAAATTTATATAAAAGTGCCGCCCGCGAGTGTAATCAAACGTAAGTGCGTTTAGTGAATATTTCACAATAGTGATTTTTTTGTTCAGTTAAGTGCTTTATTTTTCTCTAAATTTTAAATTAAATTAAACGCTTAAAAACCCTTGTGTCTATCCGGATTATCCCCCCACCAGTGGTAAGGTTTTTTGGACACAGCGCAAGGCAAGAGGTAACATAACCTCATTTTCACAAATAAGTTCACTTAGCCTTTCGATCTTGAGTTTGTTTTTTGTTTTTTCCACTTGTTTTTTTTTCGTAATATACAGAACAGAATTTTAATCGAAGGCTAGTTTATTATTTTCTGGTAAAATTCACTATTTTTAAAGCACTTTTCTTTGTTTTCACATTTTTTCATTTAATATTCACTTTCGCTCGTTTGATACACCGCGCACTTTATCTGTGTTTATTGTGTTTTTCTTTATTGCGGCAACACATACACACATTTATATATACATATTCCCCTTATACGTGTGGGTGGCGAGTAAGTCACAAAGATTTTGTTTAAATTTTTTGCGTTTGTAGCAAACAAATATTCGTCAGACAAATCGGCCAAGTCTGCAATATAATTCAAAAATCAACAATAAATAAAAATAATTGAATTAAATTATACATTAATTGAGTTTATTACAATTTTATTGAGGTTGTTTTGATTTTCCTGGGTAAAATACTGCCTTTACCTTTTCTATTCAGCATCTTTCTTGTACGGTTGAGCATTTCATCGTACCTTCAGCTTTATTTTTTCGGTTTTGTTTTGATTCTACAGATCCTCTAAGTCCAAAATATGGAAAGTTTCATTAGGCTGGCTGATTCGATTTTTGAATTCGAATCAGACTACAATGAATTAGAGGATTCAGTCCACAGCAAGTACACTCTTGGGCTTCAACAAGAGGACTTGAAAGCAATGTGGAGAAAAACCAGAACGGCTTATGACGACTTACTTAATTCAGATAAGTTAAAGGCCACTGGTATAGTTTTTTTCAAACAGAAATATAAGAGAGCATATGCAGTATATTTACGCTGCATGTCAGACATGGCTACACGCCAAGCGACGTACAACAAACCAGAAAATAAATCTGAAGAAAAGCCCGAATTTGAACACAGTATCCGCCTGCCTCCATGTGATACTGAAGTTTTCAAGGGCGATTATCTGTCATGGCCAACATTTCGTGACATGTTCACGGCTATATACATCTTAAATAAACGCCTAACACCAGTGGAGAAATTGTTCCATCTGAACAATAAGACACAAGGTGAGGCAAAAGATATTGTGAAAAAATGTCCGCTCACGAATGAGGGATTTGATACACCCTGGAGAAATTTATGCGAGAGATACAAAAACAAACGTATCCTAGTAAACTCGCAACTCCAAATTTTATTCAACTTGAAAAAGGTAGAGAGTGAATGTGGTAGCGCGATTAAAACCCTTCAGCGCGAAATAAATAATTGCCTCTCGTCCCTGCGAAGTCATAAAATTGACACTTCGAACTGGGATGCAATTATAACGTATTTGTGTTCGACGAAATTGCCGGAGAGTACGCTTGGTCTATGGGAGCAAAGCATAGACCACAAAGTGGAAATATCCAAGTGGGAGGATATGGACAAATTTTTGTCCAACCGCTTCCAGACACTCGAAACAGTGTCTGGGTTCATAGGGAGTTCTTCGAAAGCGCAAAAACCGCAAAGTACGCGGAATGCCAACGAAACCCCTGCAAAAAGACTTGGTACATACCAAGCAAACGTGACTAAATTACTGTGCACAAAGTGCAACTCGAATGCCCACAGATTACTAAACTGTCCCCGTTTTCTCAAACTAACTCCGGTGGAGAGAATTAACTTTGTCAAATCCACCAAGGGCTGTTTGAATTGCCTATCCCCAGGACATACTGTGTCGAAGTGCACCAGTTCTTATGACTGCAACAAGTGCCACTCTCGACATAATACGCTCCTGCATGCGGAGTCCTTCAGACGCAGGCAACCACCAGCCCTAATCAGTATCATGCTGATAATGATGCCTCAACTTTAAAACAGGCACAAGAGAGACGGGAAGCTGAAAAATCTGGTTCGGCCATAAACAGAAACGTTAAATCCTGCCATGTGCAGTCAAGCGCAGGTGTGCTGCTAGGGACAGCTCGAGTAAACATTCACCATAATGGTACAGACTTCCCAGCAAGAGCACTGATTGATTCTGGTTCAGAGTGCTCGTTTATGACAGAACGAGTCAAACGCAGAATCAATTTACCGGCAAAAAGGATGCATGCTCAAGTTTCGGGCATCACTAATGCCGTGTCCGCTCAAGTCAAGGAGGCCTCCAATATTGAACTCCGTTCACCAGTGGACCCTTGCTTCAGCTTAACAACATCAGTTCTAATTCTAGCCAAACTAACTGGGAATCTGCCATCCTGCCATATCGATGCTACGACTATGCAGGCTTTCCCAGTCTTAGTCTTGGCAGATAAGCGATTCTACATCAACGAGGAAGTTGATATTATACTTGGCGGAGACGTATATCCGCAAATTATATTGAGTGGGCTGAAAAAGAATGTACTTAGTACACTTCTCGCCCAAGAAACGGGGTTCGGTTGGATATTAACCGGGCGCATAGAAGCACCGAATCCAACCAGAAATATAGTGTCCTTCTACAGCGAAGTTGCTTTGGACAAAAAGCTTACAGCATTCTGGGAGTTGGAAAATCTGCCCAGAAATAAAAGTCCAAACGCAGATGACAAGTACTGCGAAGATTTATATAGGGAAACTACGAGTCGTAGAGAGGATGGGAGATATGTCGTCTCTCTTCCATTCAGACAGGACTACCCAGATAGGAGAAATATAGGAAGCTCCCTTAGGCGGACGTGTTCGCAATTCTTCCGGAATGAAACGCGTTTAGCAAAGAACCCGGAATTAGGGAACGAATATATGAGGGTTCTGTCTGAATACGAGACATTAGGGCATATGGGAAAAGTTAATATCATTGTACCAGCCGATTCGGCGGACAACTACTTTTTGCCCCATCACGCCGTAGTAAAGGCAGAGAGTACCACCACTAAGGTACGCGTCGTATTCAATGCATCGAGCCCAACGGCAAATGGCACAAGTTTGAACGACATTCTCCTGCCAGGCCCAGTACTACAATCAGATCTTCCAGTACTTATACTGCGATAGAGACTATATCGCTTCGTTTTCAATAGTGACATCGAAAAGATGTATAGGCAAATTTGGATGAGCGATGATCACGTCAAATTCCAACGGATTATTTACCGAACATCGCCTCAAGAACTCATAAGCCTTTACGAGCTGAAAACGGTCACTTTCGGGGTTAATTGTGCGCCTTATCTGACAATTAGAACCCTTTTACAACTAGCAGATGAAGTAGAGAGTTCTCACCCTACAGCATCTAGCATATTAAGGGAAGGCATAGATGACGTACTAGCGGGGGGACATACACTCGCATCGGCCATTAACGCGAGGAATGAGATTCGACAAGTCTTAGTCTCCGCGGGCTTCCCACTACGAAAATGGACTTCGAATGCTGAGGAAATTCTCAACGACATCCCAATATCGGATCGGCTGACCGAGGACTTTCTGGCATTCGAAGATACCAGCACCGTTAAAGCATTGGGCATAAGATGGAATGCCCATTCAGACCTGTTTTACTTTAAGGCAGGGTCACTAGAAGAAAGTGAAAAGTTAACAAAGCGAGCGATTCTATCCGCCATCGCCAGACTCTTCGACCCTTTAGGATGGCTCGCACCAATGGTCATTGTGGCCAAAATTTTGATGCAGAACATCTGGTTAGAGGGCACCGATTGGGATGAACCAGTTTCGTCCAATACATTGGAACGATGGCAAAACTTCAGACATCAATACCACGAAATCGACAACATAAAGATACCACGATGGGTAAACTTTTCACCAGAAGATGATGTCGAAATACATGGATTCTGCGATGCTTCGGAAAAGGCATACGCTGCAGCTGTCTACATGCGAGTCAAAAGGAATGATGATATCTTCGTGAATCTACTCCTTTCCAAAACCAGAGTAGCACCAGTGAAGACCATCTCACTTCCGCGTTTGGAACTTTGCGGAGCAGTACTGTTAGCGGAAATGATGGAATCAATATTCCGAAACATCAAACTTGGACCAGTGAAACAGTATCTATGGACGGATTCCACCATCGTTTTGGCATGGATAAGGAAACCACCCTGTTCCTGGTCAACATTCGTCGCACACAGGATTACAAAAATCATCGACCTAGTCGGCAGCAAGGACTGGCTTCATGTCAATTCGGAAACGAATCCAGCAGACTTAGGAAGCAGAGGACTACCGGCATCGGATTTGGTCAACAATTCTTTGTGGTGGCAGGGACCTTCTTGGCTACAAGAAGACAATTCCCAATGGCCAGTACAAGAAAAGGAGTATAGTACATCCGTGGAGGAAAAGAGAGCGCAGGCCTACGCAATATCAACGCAAAAAGAGATCGAGATTCTTGACCGGTTTTCGAATTTACCGAGGGCTTTGAGGGTACTATCATATATTATGAGATTCTTTCGAAGAACTCATCCCAAGACAAAAGCTTCCTTTCAGGAAAAATCGTGCCTAATCTCATCCGGTGAGATCAAGACCACGACGCAACTCTTGATTAAACTCTATCAGAAGCAACATTATAAGGAGGACTATGTAAACTTGAAGAAGGGACAGGTAATCGATAGGAAAAGCGAGATATTGCCACTCAACCCATTCATCGACAAAGATGATATTATTAGGGCGGGTGGTCGTCTTGGAGCGTCTCAAGACCTCGCTTATAACGAGCGCCACCCAATCATACTGCCATACAATTGTAGGTTGACGCGTCTGACTGTACAAATGATACATGAAATTTCTCTCCATGGGGAAAACCAACTGATGCTCCGTCTCATCCGCACCCAATATTGGATTCCGAATGTCAAGAACATGATTAGGGCCACCATCCATAACTGTAAGGTCTGCACCATTTATAAAAAAAGAGCGCAAACCCAACTTATGGGTACCCTTCCTTGCGAACGCACTACGTTCACCCGCGCGTTTACCAATACCGGGGTGGACTTTGCCGGGCCTTTCGACATTAAAAGTTACCGCGGTAGAGGATGTCGATTATCAAAGGGCTATGTTTGCCTCTTTGTTTGTTTCACGACTAAAGCGACCCATCTGGAAGCGACCAGTGATCTTAGCACCCCATCCTTTCTAGCAGCGTTTTCGCGTTTTATCGCTAGACGAGGATGTCCGAGAAACATTTACTCCGACAATGGCACTAATTTTGTCGGAGCATCACGATCATTAAGATCTGAATTTAAGACCTTTATCTCGGAAGCCCGAGATAAGACTATGTCCAAATATAGCCATCAAGCCATGACATTTTATTCCGGCCGGGGCTCCACATATGGGGGGACTCTGGGAGGCGGGAGTGAAGAGCTTCAAAAGCCACTTCAAGAAGGTAGCCTCGCCTCATAAATTCACGCATGAGGAATTCCATACGCTATTGTGCCGGATTGAGGCATGCCTCAACTCGCGGCCACTTAGTCCAGCCTCAAATGAGCCCGCGGACCTGGAACCCTTGACCCCTGGGCACTTCCTGACTGGAAGTCATCTCCTGGCTCCGCCAGAACCCGAGGTGAATGAGAGCCCTGCCTCTATTATCAATAGGTGGCAGAAGCTCAAGGCTCTTCATCAAACCTTCTGCAGGCGATGGAAGGTGGAATACTTATCCGAACTTCAAAAACGAGTGAAGTGGAAGCATCCGAAACAAAATATTAAGGTGGGGGATCTCGTTGTCATCAAAGAAGACAACTTGTCTCCCAATGAAAGGAGGCTCGGCCGAGTTACCCACGTACACCCCGGCGAAGATAACCGAGTGCGTGTAGTGGACCTCATGACCGAGAAGGGGCAGATCAGAAGACCGTTAGTCAAGCTGATTCTGCTCCCTATGGAGGGAATGGCTGGCGAGAGGCCCGGGGCCTCATCTTAACCATCCCCTTCCATCACCTCCCTGCCGTTTTAACCGCCCCTATCCCAAAATTTTCCACCCTTCACTCGCTACCCTTAACGAGGACACCAGAAAGCCTACCGCAGAAGGGCGATCCATTCTGCCACAGAAAACGCGATTGCACTCGATATCGACGCCAAAGAAAACCTAACGCAGAAAGGCGGACCAATCTGCCACTGAAAAGCTATCCATCTGCCACGGACAAGTTGGTAGCAGATGGTCCCACCCTCGTATACATATACATACATATATGTTCATTTTTTCAAATGTATACATATGAAAAAATATATTTCTTTTCACACCCAACAAGCAAAGTAAACTTAGAAATAAATCTTTAAAAAGCTTTAATTATAAAACGTTTGAAAATAAACGTTGTTTAATTAAAACGACACGTTATTAGAAGGCTTATTAATTTAAACCTACAAGAAAGCCTTTAAAGAACGCTTTCTAAAAGTTTGTTCAACTTTATTCAAACCATATTTTGTATATTAGTTGGATATTGCAATAAAATCAACCAACTATTATTAGCTTTCAGAAGTGATTAAGATGCATCCATGATTTTTTACCATCATTCTCTTATATATAATCTTGTTTGAAAAGAATTGGAAATAATTTAAGTCGGAAAGAGAAAAAAAAACTGATAAATAGTTTTTTCTTAATTTTTATAAACATTTGCATTTCGCTCTAAAATTGAAAAAATTAGTAAAAGTTTTTCTAGAAAGTTTCTTGAAGTTTATCCAGGTTTATTTGAGATTTTCTAAGAAATTAAAATTACAAAAGCCTACATATCGCGTATTGCAGCAAATTTATTTTGAAAAATATTTACAGAAATGATTGTTGGGTGCTCATATCTATGTAATAATATAAGAGACTTACCCTCTTCCTAAGGTGCGCAAAGTCTATAGCGCTAATCCCATATGGTCTAGTAGAGTTCATAACCACCCCCTATATCGCAATTGTTACTAAGTACCTGAAATTAGGACAACATTAGTACACATATTTCAAGGGGATAGATATCAATAAGCGCAACAACAATGTTAATATTCGTCTTCAGCCGAGAAAATCGTTCGGTAAGCCAGGATATGGCGAACGTGAAGTAAATTTTGGTAATTGTTACCCTGAAGAGACAACTACTAAAACACGTCCGAAATTATCGGGAAAGGTATCAAAAGACGCGCTTTGACCCCGGTAACAATAATCCGGAAGCGGACTTTCACGTCTTTGTCTCAGTGAAGAGATATTTGAAATCAAAGTTGGAAATTTTCTGATTTCATGTGGTTGTTGTAATCACAGACCAGGGTGTACCCTTTTATGACACAAACCCCCGGGCCCCCCTTACTCTTCCAGGATATGAGTTTTTAGTGTCTTCAGTACACGCACCATCAGCGAACCTAACAAGTCCGAGTCTTTCGGATGAAATTCTGTTGTACTTATATGTAGCAGATCGGTTTTGGGATCGTATGTTGGTAAACGATGTCGGGGCATGGCACGCAGTAAAATAATTACGGCACTGAGTACAAAAGGTTTAGAATTTTCGGTATGAAGAGTAGCAACAGAGTTGTGCTAATATGTCCCAATATACCGACAAGAGAAAATGTCATGCTCGCAAAGTAGCAATACGTATCGCCGACAAATACTTGCGAAGGATATTTATTGTACTTCCATAGTGCAAGTGAAACTGCAAAAATGGTAACATTAGATAAATTGAAAACTTGGGGCAATCGATCTGATGTCCGAGCGCCAATTCTATGAAATTAAAACATAAAACCGATGCACTGATAATAGCCGACTGGCCAACTTCTCAACCATTTATGCCAGCCCAACATATTTATTGCATTCGTACAAAAACCCCAGCATACCCATATAAATGTAATAAAAAAAATGCAAATATCTTAGGAATATCCCCATAAGGGTCGTACAAATTTGGATGTGTATAACCAACTCTATCATAATTTACCTTAAACTGGTACAGGCCTGAAAACACTACGCGTGCATTATTGTGCGCTTGCAACGCTCCGATTAATTATGTACCACGTCCCACTGCATGCGGATATTCTTTAATAGGTTGATACAAAACAAAACCGCGCTTCAAATAAATAATCCAATTCGAAACCACATTCCGATGCGGATTCACGTAAAGCATCTCCAGCTTGTTCACTGGCAGCTATTAACACATTGCCGCCATCATCAACAAATTCAGTAAACTTTTCGACACACAAATAGCTACCAAATTCCTCTACACTGGGTGAAAATCTTACGACATTCTTGTAAAGATATTCACCAAAACGCGAAAGAACCCGTCCATAATCATCAGCCAATTTGTAAACCAGCGTAAAACCTCGTTTTTGCAAATACTTAAAGATGGAATGTGTTTCGCGTGTTGCTAAATTACCCAACAACACTAGGGTATTAGCATCAGTTTCCAAACTGGCATTTGTTGTCTGGGCAACAAAATATATGCATATAATAAAATTCCAAATGTTCATGATTTCTGCAAAACGGAATTTCACGATATTATATCAGGTTTTTTGTTGCAGCAAAGATGAAGGTTTTGCAAAATGCACGTTTTTTGGTTGACCTATAGCGAGACACTGATTCCTGACCTGAAAAGAAAGAAAACTATTAATATTTGCATACAAACTATATGTACATATATGTTCACACATTTTTTTGGTTCCTAAGTAATTTGCGCTGCTACCGAATCGATACAGAATTTCGGGCAGCGCTAATATATACTTACCAAACCACGTCCATTGTCCATGCGCCGGCCAGGCGATCTTCCACAGCCGCATCCCCATTTGCCCATGTGCACCTGAAAATAGAAGAAAAAATTAGGTTCAGTCGTTTTAACAATAAAAATCTGCAATTTTACTTACCTTGCAGAGCTGCTGACCCACGCGTGCCGGAAACAAGAAAATTATGAATTGTTCCAATTCAATGAATTTTCTTTGTTTCTTTTTCACGACTTTGCAAAATCGTGAGTACGCACATATATGTATGTGTGCAAAAAATTCAACCATCACGCCATGCGAGCTCTCATTTACTCGCAAAAAATTTGCTACCATATTTATATATGCATAATTTTACCATCACGCTAGTGATGCTATATTTTAGTCAGCGGGTACCGAAATCCCGATCTGCCAAAATCGGTACCATTCACTGCGGGATCAATAGGGTAACGAAATCTACGTTCGTACCCGACCGGCGAAGATGCCGATTATGTTAAAATGCAAGACTAATGCGGCTCGATAAGTTTTCGAAAAAAAAAAAAATTTTCGAAAAAAAAGGGGTTTTAGTTTCACGCTAAGGAATTTTTTTTTGTATGTTGTTGTTCTTTTTTGTCGGGTTTTGTATGTTTTCGGAGGGGCAGGACAACAAAACCCGAACATTTACCACACTCACACTCTCTACCCAGTTCGGTACCGAAACCAAGTACCGAAAAAAGCGAAAATGTCGCTGTGTGCACGGCACTGACGCCACTTATGACGGCGACCATGCAAGTAAGAATAAATCTCTGCATGAGGGCCAGTGGCGAATCGGAATACAAGGCGATCAACGTAATCAACTTGTCGCTACCGTGACGTGTGGGAAAAAAAATAACCAGTTCCCATGTACGAATCATATGCATTGTAATTATAAAATTTCACCGTAGATTAGAATAATGCCACATTATATGGCATTTATAAACTCCGAACGAGGTCGCTCGCCACCCACGTATACGGGCGTCCATACAAATATTCAAGGGGATTTTTTTTTTTGTTTCTTTTCTCTGCGTCGGAGACCGCTTGGACGTCAGAGTACAACGAAATCGCCGAGCCGAGATCAGAACCACGGCCGTTCCGACCGGCGCAGGGAGTATGGGACCCACTGCCGTTCCGACCCCTGCTATCCCACGAGCGGCGCAACTGCGAACGCTACATCGCGCGCCCACTGAAATAGCAGCAAACGTCGACTGGCCACTCTGCCGCGCCAGCGACAATCGCCGCACACCTACGGACGAGCGTAGACTTGCCTCCCAGCCGCGCCAGCTACACATCAACGCGCACTTCGACGGTAGACTGGCACTTCAGCCGCGCCAGCTACCACAGACTTCCAGCTTTTCTCGTTACAAAAAAATAAATAATATATATAATTTCCTGGCAAGAAATGTACAGCGTTTCATTTTTTAAAGTTTCTCCCTCCTACTCCTTAGCTCTAGGTACGGAACGACGGAGCCACCAGAGACAACATTCCAAACTTCGGGTAGCAGTTCGGAGGTATACGGCTGTGACAGCGCCAGCCGGCACTCACCATCCTAGTTTAAGTCCTTAGCTTAAGAGGATGCGCGGTGGGAAATCCTGGGGCGGGGTAAGATGTTGCGTATCGCAAGGGGGCCACCCTAATGTAACTTTAGCGCCCTTCCAATCACTCACACCAACCCACCCACCTGTGTGGGCATGCATGCATATTCGTGTTTTGTCAGCACACATATACATGCATGGGGGTGTGCATGTGTGGGCTCACCTCCCCTTAAAACCGGAGGATAATTTTCAGGTTCAACGGTTGTCCTCGATTGCAAAACCGTCTACTTTTCCAGAGACAGTCGGCACGACCACATCACGGCCAGCCCAGGATTTTTCGACCGCATCAATTATTCGTCAAGGTAAACTAATTGTTTATAATTATATTTTATATAAATATACGTAAGGCAAACACGGGGGGCAATGGGCAGACGGCCAGTCTCCATAGGCCCTCTCAGGGCAATATTAAATTGCAGCCCGAGGGATCTGTCCCTAATCCCTCCACGGGAGGAGGGACAGCCCCCAGAGCTGCCATTTGAGCTTGGCAGCCCGAGATGAAAAATGGGCGCAAAATTTTCCCCTCGGTCAGAGCACAGCGTGACCGCAGATCCGCGGCCAAGATAATAGCTCGACTGGAAAACGTGTCTCCCAGCGCACTGACGGAGGACCAAAAGGAACCAGGAAACACCTTCAGTGGACCTGGGCCCACCAAGAAAGCCAACGTGGAGGACAGACCAACCGAAAACGGCGTGAGCGAAGCGGATGCTGCCTCCACAGTCTCACAAACCGCTTCAGGCGGTGATGGTCCCATAGGCAGCACCTTAAGTGAACCTACCGGGAAGGCGAACTCACTGGTCGGATACGACACCGCGAACGACTCCGAGAGCGACACGGTCTCGGTGTCGGGCTACGTCGGGTCCACCTTCGGTCGGTGGGTGCACCAGTCTGAGAGCCTACCGCTAAGATCTGATGAAGCGCACACAGATTCTGAAATCGAGTCAGCTTCGATCGGTGAGCTTGACTCATCGTCTAAAATCGATAAAGCAGTAGATTTGATCACAGAGTCCTGTAATGCTGCTTTTAAAGCCTCCTGCCCTGTTGCCAGAGCGAGGAATAAGAAGAGACCACCATGGTGGAACTCTGAAATTTCCCGGCTCAGGAAAGACAGTAGGAGACTTTTTAATCAAGCTAAACGGACTGCCTCTTGGCACGAATATAATGAAGCCCTAAAAACTTTGAAAAAAGCAGTCAACAAAGCCCAGGGGGATTCATGGAGAGACTTCTGTAACAACATTGAAGCCAACTCGGAGGCAAATAGACTGCGCAAAGTTCTATCAAAAAGTCCAACTGTTCCGAGTCTCATTCAGAAACCTGATGGAGATTGGACATCATCTAGCTGCGAAATGGTCGAACTTCTAATGGACACGCACTTTCCGGGCTGTTCCACGGAGCCACCAACAGCCGACTACATTGAAAGAAATTACCACTCTATGGACAAGTTAGTTACTCCTCAAAAAGTCGAGTGGGCCATCAGAACCTTCGACCCATTTAAGTTTCCAGGACCCGATAACATCTTCCCCGCCGAACTTCGAATGGCGGGAGACATCCTCTGCCCTGTGCTGTCTAAAATCTACACAGCATGTCTAAGGCTATGCTACGTCCCACAGAGATGGACCGAAGCGAAGATAATCTTCATACCCAAAGGAGGAAGAGCTTCACACTCAAATCCAAAGGACTTCAGGCCTATAAGCCTTACATCTTTTCTTCTCAAGGTCTTAGAAGGAATATTGGATGCGCACATTAGGTATAATCTGCGCTCGCAAAGCCTCTCGAAGGCTCAACACGCATACTCCAAGGGCAAGTCAATGGAAACAGCACTCCATGCTATCACCGCAAAGATAGAAAAAGGACTTGCCCTCAAGGACTATATCCAGCTTTCTCGACATTGAAGGTGCCTTCGATAACGTAGATCCTCAGGCGGTCATCGAGTCCCTTCTGAGATTGGGACTGGAGCCACCGCTAGTGGAATTCGTCAGTCAGCTCCTGTCAAGGAGAACTATCCAAGCTAATCTGGGAGAGGCCTCAATAGTGCGATACGCATCCAGGGGCACTCCTCAAGGAGGTGTTTTATCTCCTCTTTTGTGGAACCTAACAGTCAACACCCTACTTCTAAAGCTGGAAAACACCGGCTGCCAAATCATTGCCTATGCGGATGACATCGCTCTTACGGCGACTGGAAAACATCCTCAGATCCTAAGCGAACTACTTCAAACCGCCTTGAACCTCGTGGAGGACTGCGCCTTGGAAAGTGGCCTTAGTGTTCTCATCCGTCCAAAACGGAAATGATCCTTTTCACCAGGAAGTACAAAATACCAGTTTTTATACCACCACGCCTGAACAGGGTCAGGCTCAAATTCTCTCCAGAGGTCAAGTAGCACGGCGTAGTCCTAGATAGTAAACTCAACTGGAACAAACATGTTGAAGACAGATCCAGGAAGGCTATTACTGCCCTATACGCATCCAAAGCATCCGTGGGGAAGAGATGGGGTTTCAACCCCCGGATCATGCACTGGCTGTACATCGCGGTAGTTGGACCCATCCTCTTCTATGGCGTTGCCGTGTGGTGGCCGGATGGGCAGAGTACAGCGATCGGCGGCGATACTTATCACGGGGGCACTTCCATCAACACAAACAAAAGCTTTGGAGATCATGCTCAACCTACTTCCGGTTGACTTGTACGGGTAACTCCAAGCAAGCTATAGCGCAGTGCGACTGAATGCCGTTCAACACTGCAGCCACACCCGATTCGGACACACAAGCATTCTGGAGACCATGCCCAAAAATCTGAAGGTGGTGGACTACACTACGCCTACCGGCTATGAGCCAAACACCAGGTTCTCCACCAGAATCCCTACGAGGCACGAATGGGAGGACGTGCACATTCTAAACCTACAATCAACCTCCATCTTCACATACGGCTCAAAGCTCAAGGACAAGGTGGGCAGCGGCGTCTACTCGGAGGAACTTTCACTCTTCTTAGGCATAAGAATACCTAGCAACTGCAGCGTATTCCAGGCTGAACTTACAGCCATAGAGGAGGCTGCGCGCTGGCTGCTCTCAAAAAACTGTACATCAGTGTCTATATACAGCGACAGCCAAGCAGCGATCAAAGCCCTTCAGGGTAGCAACACTGCATCGAAGGTAGCACTCGACTGCAGGCAATCGCTCAATGAACTGGCCTCAAAGTGCCCCACAGCAGTGATATGGGTCCTTGGGCACAGAGACATACCTGGAAACTGCGCTGTTGATGAGCTGGCAAGGAAGGCCACAGAGCAATCAGAGGTGAACCTAACAAGGAACATCTCCACCCCTCTTGCCAGGACTAAGCTCTGGCTCCTACGCGAAATCGAAGAAAAAGCTAATTCTAGATGGACTAGGGAGACGACATGTGAGGTGTCCAGGCAAACGTGGCCCTGCATATGTAGAAAACGGACCGAGTCCATACTCAATCTAAAATGTTCCTCCTTAGCCCCCTTGATCGGGGTACTCACCGGACATTGTTTAATGGGAAAACATGCTGAACGCATGGGGGCCACTTCAAATGACTTCTGTCGCAGCTGCAGGGACGAGGAGGAAATAGAAAGTGTTGAACTGTTCCTCTGCAGCTGCCCTGCACTATCCAGGACCCGTTCGGAGTACCTTAACAAGTGCATACTCGCTAGTTTAGCGGAGCTGGGATCTGCCGAAATCGGAGACATTCTGCGCTTTATCACGCGGGCAGGGTGGTTCGACTTTATGAATGTTTAACAAAGGAGGAAGGGTCGCAACCCGTTCAGCGGTATCACAATGGGCCATTTGGCCTAATTGCGCTTCTCGGCCATGCAGAGAGGCAGCCACCTTGACCTAACCTAACCTAATAAATACTTACCTTCCCTAACACATGCACATGCGCCGGCAAAGCGATAGATTCCCATCATCCATGTCTGCACCCCCATGTGTCCATTGTTATCTGAAAAGGGAAAAAATTAAGGTTAGGTACACTTATAAAAGGGAAAATTTATAATTTACTTACCTTTGTTCAGCTGCTGTCCCACGCGTCCTGAAACCAAAGAAATAATGAATTGTTCCATTTTTCTCTACTACGCTAGGGCAGAGAAAAATGGAACAATGAATTTTCTTCGTTTCTTTCTAATCATGTAAACTCGTGCGAGATGCTGAGCGGGAGCGGCCGTGGCTCGAAAGCACCTCGGTCGAATTTTATTTGAAAGGAAATAAAAGCAAACAAACGAGAATTCTTGTTGTAATATAGGCCGTTTTATTGTGTGGGAAAAAAGTATAAGTACAAATTATTTTACATTTTTTAAAATTAGTGATGATGATCGAAAATCCTGGGGTGGCCGTGGCGATGTGTGCTCTTCTGCTGTCGCTGGAAAAGTAGAAAGTTGTCAAGCCTAAGACAACCGTTGAGGGGACGTGAACCCACACATGCATGTATATGTGTGCTGACAAAACACGTATATGCATGCATGCACACACAGGTGGCTGGCTTGGTGTGGGTGATTGGAAGGGCGCTAAAATGGCCCATAGCCACACCTGCCTTCGAGTCGCCTCCTGGGCTAGCTTAGTCCAGCTAACTAGGTACAAACGATGGTGCGATCCGAGGTCAAAACCTCAACCCTTACGAAGCCACTCGCAGAGGGAGAAATTTTGAAAGAAAAATGTTTTATACTTCTTGCCAAAGCGGTTAAGTGTTAATGAAAAAAAGGAACGAGAAAAAAATGTTTAATTTTCTGGGTTTTATTTTTTATTTAATTACTTAAGCCTAACTCTAATCCTACATGTTTGTTGCGCCCGAAAGTGCCCATCCAAAGATTGTGCTTTGTGCCAGCAACGTTCCGAACGACGGTGGGAGAGTGCCCGCGGTTATGAAGTCGACATAGACGTCCCCACCTAGTACGAGGTTGATCGGCGCTGATACGAAAAACTGCGGATCATCCAGCGGAATATGCTCATAAGGAGCGGCAATTCAGGGGGGAGCACGCATCAATTAGCGCAGGTATGCGTAGCCCTCCGGCTTCCAGCTTCACCACCAGGTAGAGAGCGCGGCGGAGATAGTCGCGGAAACCTGTACTTGGTGGTAGCTGGCACAGCTGGATGGCCAGTCTACCGTCGAAGTTCGTGGTGGTGTTGCGCCGCGGTGCGCGGTTATGGCTTAGCTGCTGCGGCTGTGTGGCCAGTCTACGCTGGTAGAAATCTCGGTGGGATGTGAGGCGATTGCCGGCGACGTGGTTACTACGGAGTTGGCGCGGCTGAGTGGCCAGTCCACGTTTCTGTTTCGGTGAGCGCGGCGTGGAGTACGACCGGGCGTGTTGTTATGAGCGCTGAAGGCGCGGGTGTTGCGTTTCGGTGACCGTCGTGAAGACCGGAAATCTGCCTCCCGTAGGTTGCGCCTCTCGTGGGCTTACAGTGGTCGGAAAGGCAGTGAGTCTGATACTCCCTGTGCCGGTCGGAACGGCCGTGGTTCCGATCCCGGCTTGGGACTTTCGCCGTATTCCGGTGCCAAAGCTGACTCGGACGCCTAGATCGACAGAGCTTCTGCTTCCCGGCTCTCTTCCTCTCGTGTATCAGGCATTGGCATTTGTACTGCATCTTTCGTCCAGGCCTCCTCTTCCAGCTCCGCCTCTTCTAACTGGTGCGCCCAACTCTTGTACGTCCTCGGGTGGGATGCCAGATCGTCCATCGGTAAATGGAGAGTGGTGTGGTGTTTGCCCCCACATCGACGGCACCTGGCGTCGCTAGTGCACTCCCTAGCACAGTGAACCGTTGAAAAGCTATTGTGACAGTAGCCCGCCTGGATAACCTGCTTAAGGCGCTGGAGGGGCGCCATTCCCTGGTATTGGGCGCACGGTCGTAAAGTGTGGCTTTCGCCACACAGTGGGCATGGCTTTAAATTCCGGGCGGCTAGACGTTCGGTCCGTTTGTGTAGAGATGACCGAAAAAGAGAAGAAACAAAAAAAATATTTTTGAAATATTTATACGTACGCCCGTATAAGTGGATGGCGAGCGACCTCTTTCCGTGCCATATAATTTGACACTATTATGATCTACGGTGAAATTTTATGATGAAGAAATATATTATGAATACATTGCAGTTAGTTCTTTTTTCCGCACGGCACGGTAGCGACAAGTTGTTTGCGCTAAGAAAAACTTTCATGTTAAAGTCGTTGATCACCTTGTATTTCGTTTCGCCACTGGCCCTGATGCAGAGATTTATTTCTCACTGGCCTGGTCGCCGTCGTAAGTCGCGTTAGTGCCGTGCATACAGCGACATTTTCGCTTTTTCGGTACCGAGCCGGCTAAAGAGTGTGTGAGTGAGTGGTGAATGTTTGGCTTTATTTTTGTTGTTTTATGGGCGAAACAGTCCTGCCCCTCCAAAAACAAACAAAAAACCCAAGAAGAAAAAAATTAACACAAAAAATTGTTTTCTTAAATTTTTGAAAATTTACTTATTCGTATTATTTTTTGCCTATTGATATAATGGGCATTATCGTCGAACGGGTACGAACTTAAATTTCGTCACCCTATTTAGCCCGGTTACCAAAAACATAGCATCACTAACGTCGTGGTGGAATTGTGCAAATATGGATACATAAATACATAAACTCGCAAATTTTGATAGTGAGGCCGTGTGCTAGTCGGAAACATTTTACTCAGAGGAAAAATGAGGTGCTATGCTGTACAAATATTTTCCATTTCGCTGTGCCAAATGAAATGGTAAATTTTGACAGTTGTAATTTTTGACATCTGAAAAAATCACGCGCGAAAGCAACTAGTCTGTGAATACATTTTAAAGGTACGTATTTTTTCTGCCATTATATTTCGAATTTTTTGCGTTAAATTATTATTTATCGTTTAATAACGTGTTGGCAAATAAATTCATTTGAAATAATATGATTGGCAATACCGAATACATATATGTGTACACATTCGTAGTTGTCAAAATTTTACCTAGCCCCATGATGGGAATCCATCGGCGCATGTGTTGGGGAAGGTAAATATTTATTAGCGCTGACCGCAATTCTGTATCGTTTCGGTAGCAGCGCAATTTACTTGGAATGTGACTCAAACGCTGTGGCGGCCGGCGCATGCCTTGAGACACATTTTGTATATATATTCATATTTGCATTATTAATGGTTATCTTTCTTTTCAGGTGGACATTTTGGCTTCCTCGTTCGCTGGAAAATTCGTGGGCGCTATTGTAAACGATAAATACTTGTAAAATTTTCACTAATCTACAATATTAAAAAGTTATACTTTTATTATTATTGGCACACGTACTCAACAAGGACATAACCTTCAACTAATAACTAGTGGATTGGCAGATTGTCTGAATCCTACTGTGTTGTATGAAAGTGCGATAGACAGACTCCGCCAAAGAGAAAAGGAAACCAATTAAACTCACAAAATACTGATACTTTTCGTACATGAAAGAAAAAAAAATCACTCTACCTAAGCTGAATCACCCAACTCATTGCGTCCCCTAGATAAGATTGGCGTAATTTGTGTCTGTGCTAGAGAGAGATATTTACATTCCTCCCACTCTAGTGTAGTGTATTCATACAAGCATATGTACATAACGTGCAATAGCCACGACCTACATGTCTGTTTGTATGGACGCATTTGATAAATGCATTTGACACCTTCGGCCAATAGCGTAGCTTGAAGTATGTCAATGCTATAGCTTAGCCAACATTTATTCTAGCGCTCTGCTTGACTTTGTGCTAAGCATTTCCATTGGCTAAAGAGAGCATTGGCCAAGCTGAATTTGAATTCAGCTATGTGGAAGTCAAGAAAGAGGAGGAGTTTATGAAATCGCTTTCTGTGACAAGAACTAGTATAAATAGAGTAAGATGATTCAATAAAAGGGACTTGAAATGAAGAACTGACGTGCTCGTCTATTACTTTTATGTCTATTTCGGCTGTCTCTTTGATAGCCTATCTGATCGGCTGAACTTCCTCAGCCTTATAAAGAAGGAAGTCCCCATAAAACTAAATACACTATCCCCATAGGACCACCACATGGCGATCCTGCCAAACAAATCCTAGAAGGATCAGAGCAAGCCCCAGTTGAGGCAAAACGTTAAATAAAACACCTTCAAAAGTCAAATGAGCGACGAAGAGATCATCACCCAGGGTGAATTCGACGCGATTTTCGCCAAATATACGGAGCCCTATGATGCCGAACCAACCGAATTTTCAGAAACTTACCGAATCTATATAGCAACCCCAATCGAAGAGAGGCCAAGAAGGCTTACTATAGAAGAATACAAACCGCAACACCTCCACCGAAGCAAAAGAAAAAGAAACAACGCAGCGGTAAACAATTCCAGCAAAGAAAGGCAAAAGCTATTCTCTATAGGGATTTAAACTTAGAATATAAAAAAGAGACTAAATTAGAAATCATAAGTCAACTAAAAATGTTAAAATATAAGAAATAAAATATACTAAAAAAAAAAAAAAAAAAAAAATGGGCTCACAAAAATCAAAGATAAGTGACCCAAAGGCCAACGTAGTCAATGAAGTTGTATTAGACAACAAGCAAAACGGTTCCTCTAGCCTCATAGAAATCCTATTAATAATAATAACCACAGTTTTGATTTTCAATTTAATTATAAAAATCCATGCCATATATAGAAGCCAATTAAAGAAGGCTATAAACAAGTCAATCAAAAACGAACAAATTTAAGCAATGAGTCACTGGCAAAAAGCAGAGGAGAAAATAAAAGTTTCAGGAGAAAATTTCAAAAAGTCATATAAATGTCTAAATAAGACTGTCAAAGTCAAAGATGAAACATTCCTTAAGCACATTACTATCCTCTTCACAGAATTAGAAGCCATAAGGAGTATTTCTAATGCATACTTTGAAAGACTCACAAAAGAGCACAGAGCACATGCATTAGACACATTCTGGCGCAAAAGGGACAAAATATTAAGAATCGTATCAAAATACGGATACGAGATTGAAATCCCGCATAAAACCTTTTATACTAACAACAGATGCTTCTGATTTTGCGTTAGGAGCCATACTATCACAAGGAGAGATTGGTCACGATTTACCAATTTCCTACGCAAGCAAATCTCTACAAAAACACGACATTAATAAGCCAATTATAGAAAAAGAATTATTGGCAATCCACTGGGGAATAAACTATTTCAGAACATACCTGTACGGTAGAAAATTTATTGTCGTAACTGATCACAGACCCCTAGTATCGCTATTTTCACATAGAAATCCGTCATCAAAAATGACGAGAATTAGAATAGATCTATCAGAATATGATTTTGAAATTGTATATAAACAAGGTAAAATTAACACAAATGCTGACGCACTATCACGAATTAAGTTAGATAGTGACGTACTTAAATCAATGATTTCCACTAGTAAAAATGAAAAAGGAGATAAGAAAGTTAACGTAATAACGAGGAGCAAGGCCGCAAATTTAAAAGAAAATGATGATAAAGAAATAGCGCCACAAGATAAAGAAACCGGTAGACGCATTAAGGAAAGCAAATCTCATAAGAAGCCTGATCAACTTCACATTTGGGAATGCACATCTTCTAATGACGTAAAGAATATGAAGAAATTGAAATTTAATATTGAAAAAGAAAGTGGTACCACAATTGAATTAAGTAATAATGAAGTGCACGTAACTTGTAGCGATGACCCTTTGAATCTAGATTCAATGTTGGAGAAACTACATAGTTGGCTAACGAATTCACATATAAAGGAGCTAGCCCTTTGTGAAAAAGATTATATATATAAAAATATTGATATGAATGTATTCAAAAGGAAATACAATGAATTAGAAATGAATAAACGCGCGCCGATACAAATACTAATATACCAAGCTCCAAGGGAAATAAACAGCATGATAACAAAATATAAACTGATAGACGAATTTCACTGCTCAAACATCGCAGGCCACTTAGGAATTCGAAAAACTATTCTAAAATTAAAACAAAGATACATTTGGAAAAACATGAGACAAATGGTAAAAGAATTTGTAAACAACTGCAGAAAATGCACTCAAAACAAAATTGTTAGACACACAAAAGAGCCGCTTGTGGTGACAGACACCCCGGCATCAACATTTGAAACAATTGCAATTGACACGGTCGGTCCGCTTCGCATATCAAACGGCTATAGATACATATTGACAATGCAATGTGATCTATCCAAATTCGTAATAGCACACCCCATTGGGTCAAAAGACGCAAAAACAGTTGCAACCACGCTGGTTGAACAACTGATTCTCAAGTACGGTTTCATAAAAACATTGAAATCAGATAGGGGTACGGAATTTGTAAATGAGTTAATGAAACATGTGTGCAACCTACTTAACACTACACAAATATTTTCCACACCATACCATCACGAAAGTATGGGCTCACTTGAGAAAAACCACAGGACACTTAACGAATTTTTACTTTCATTTGCGGACGATTACGAATGGGATAAATGGGTTCATTATTACACTTTCGCTTACAACACGACCCCACACGTAGATACATTGTATTCACCGTATGAGTTAGTTTTCGGTAAATTACCCGCGCTGCCAAGCGACAACATAAATAAACAAACAAAAATCTACGACATTGATGACTATGCCAATGAATTGAAATTGAGACTCCGAAGGTCAATACTCAATGCCAGGAACATCATTAAAACTATCAAACATAAACGAAAGTCAAATTATGACAATAACATAAATAAGGCCGAGTTCGAAATAGGAGACCTAGTGTATGTAAGAATAGAAACTAAAAAAAAAGCCAAAGCCCATATCATGGCCCATACAAAATTGTAAAACGAAACGGAGTAAACTCCGTAATAGACATTAAGGGTAAACATAAAGAACTACACAATAATATTTTAAAAAAGCACCTAGAAATAACCTAAGGCAAATAAGCCGACACATGTTGGTAAGTACATAAGAATCTACATATAAACAAACTACAATTAAAGAACCACCTAGAAATAAAATAAAACAAATGCACCGACATCTGTAAATAATTATATTCAATATTTTAAGACATCGCAAATAAGAAAAGAAATAAGATAAGCAAAACCACATACATATGTAAGCAATAACTATAAGAAATTACATTTAAGCAAACCATACCCATAGATGTAAGTATGTATATTCACATGAAAGGTATTTACATAACTCCACACAAAAATTTATTTCATTTCTTGAATTAAACGAAATAAATTTTTCTCTTTTGCGGTAAGGGTGTAGTGTATTCATACAAGCATATGTACATAACGTGCAATAGCCACGACCTACATGTCTGTTTGTATGGACGCATTTGATAAATGCATTTGACACCTTCGGCCAATAGCGTAGCTTGAAGTATGTCAATGCTATAGCTTAGCCAACATTTATTCTAGCGATCTGCTTGACTTTGTGCTAAGCATTTCCATTGGCTAAAGAGAGCATTGGCCAAGCTGAATTTGAATTCAGCTATGTGGAAGTCAAGAAAGAGGAGGAGTTTATGAAATCGCTTTCTGTGACAAGAACTAGTATAAATAGAGTAAGATGATTCAATAAAAGGGACTTGAAATGAAGAACTGACGCGCTCGTCTATTACTTTTATGTCTATTTCGGCTGTCTCTTTGATAGCCTATCTGATCGGCTGAACTTCCTCAGCCTTATAAAGAAGGAAGTCCCCATAAAACTAAATACACTATCCCCATAGGACCACCACACTAGACTTAGATCATATGCAAAATATCTTCTACAATTCATAACAGAACAAACCTTGTATGAGAATAACTATAAGCTTGTGATTATTGTTATTTTGTCTTGTGAAAACTGCATAGCTCGCCATAAATGGTGAAAAAATAATAAAGTGTTATACCTATTAAGTTGTGCATGCAACTGTAATGTCGTCTCGGCAAATTTGTTGCTCTAATAACTATAGCGAAGTGCCGGCTCAAGAAAGGGTCAGTTAAGTAGTTTTGGTTGGACAATTATTGCAGCGAAAGCAATGCCTTGGTTCGGCATGGGTATCGGTGGCACACTCACAAAACTAGTATACTTTGAACCAAAGGATATAACACCCGATGAGTGGACAGGGTTACAGGGCTACCCCCCCCCCCCCCCCCCCCCCCGCCCCCAACATACCCCAACATACCAAATACATCACTCTGGTCCAACCCTGTGGAAACTGCGCTGTTCCTCGGACTTCCGTTAGAAGAGCCTGATGACAATTTAGAGTGATCGAGCCCATTGGGCAGGGCGAAGCACTGTTAACAACAACAAAACCCGATGAGTAGGACCAAGAGGCTGAAATATTACAAAATATGCGTCGGTTTAACCAAAAATTCTGCATATGGCAAAAACGGGTCATCGTGATGCACATTTACAGATGGACAATGTGGAAATCCGTAAACGTCGTGGCTCACTGCATTTTATCCGTTTTCAAACAACTGACATGAGCAATTTCATTTCATTGGCGAAACGAAAGGGTATGGCTGAATTCGTGACGACCGTTTGTGCGAAGGGCGCTATTGAAAAATGTATGCAATGCCGCGGTAGTGGTGTAGAAACCCGTGTACAACAAAATGGACCCGGTGAGTGCAACATACCGAACAAGTGTGTCCCAAATGTACGGGTACAGGCGAAATGATTTCAGAGAAAGATCGTTGCCAGCAATGTTATGGATGAAAAACTGTAAGGGAACGTAGAATATTGGAAGTACATATTGAGAAAGGTATGCTTATTATTTAAATTAGCAGTGATGTATGTGGTGTTCCTGAAGATGAATATTGACGTTGGTGTTATACGCTTAACTTGACGAACATTGTTCTATTGCGCGGAGCATACATGCTAAATTTAACAATATAAATAAAATATATTGCCCGTTTGGCCGTCGGTTTCAGTGAGGCGCCATTGAGCATTCATTCGCGTTCAAATTCTTGTCTCAACTCTAATGTATCACCTTCCTCGGCACGGTCTTTACCAGTTAAAGGTATATCCCTTTCCAGCGATCGGATCTTCATTAATAGACTACGTATCATTGTTTGATTTTGTTGTATTGGTCGCTTCTGATCCTCTGTGAAGTGTAGTTGCAATTGAAAACCGCATTCGCGCCAATTTCTCTAAAGCCTGCTTGCGTTGTGGTTCGACTTAGAGCAACAAATTGTTGATTGTCTAAAATCCTTGCATATTGTAACGAATTCGTACAAACATCCAGATCAGGATGCATCAAACTAAATGCATCCGCAGGGTCATCTTGTTTCTCCCAAGGCGATGGTGTTTCTTCTGATGGTGGCGGCGGTACTTCTTTTATTGTGTTTGGATCGATAGTATCGGCATAGCTGACGTAAAGGAATTCACATTGACAACGTGAAAAGATACGTTCCAGTTGCACAGGCTGCGTCTCGCCTGGATTTTCAATGTATAAGGCGCCAGCCGTTTCCGAGATTACATCTGGGGAATATCTGGTAAAATTTGTCCTGAATATTATCTGCAGTAAGCCACATAATCTCCTTTTCAATAATTGAGTCATCTTCACTAGCGCTTACTGTGGCAAACCTTTCCAAGTTGTTTTGGAAACAAGTGATCTATCACTGATATGTCAATGACATTGTACCAGGCCCGTGCGCAGAAAATATGCGAGGGAGGGTTTAAACTCAAGTTACGTAATCAATGAAAAAAGATAAGAAATTTATTACATTCCCACAACAGCCGGTTCTATCGCACCGGAATGACTCGAATTTTTATATCCTACCAAGGGCTGTTATTTCGACACTACCCTGTCTAACCTGTCACCTTTTCCCCTAACAATGTCATCCTCCGAGCAGCTCTTTGAAGCAGGGCTGCTCAAAACTCCTGCTCCGGGTCCAAGAGAATGGATCTGCTGCGTCTGCTGGAAGAAGATTTACGTCAGACGTTCACACTCCATCCAATGTAATTCCTGTAAAAGATGGTTGCACAAAACTAAGTGCTCCGGGCTAAATCCCTCCACACACAGGCCCCCTAGTTTCTACAAAATGTTTGTGGCCCCTTGCTGTTAACGCCCAAGGGCGTCTCGTGGCCAACGACGATCCAGTGTCGCACCGCCACAAGCTTTAGATACAGTCTCCACGACTAACAGCACTAATGCCCAGCAAGTAATGTGTATCCCCCGCTGCCGCTCAAGCCCACAGGCGCCAACACCTCACACTCTTCTAGAGTGCGACGCAGTGCGCGACCCAGCCTATTTCCACCGAGGCATACGCACCCGTCCTTGACTCCCAGTGTGAATATTTCTCCCCCTTCGCACTTTCGTGTCCTACAGATGAACTGCAACGGTTTAACCGGCAAGGTTGGTGAAATAGTGAATTTCATGAGGCGGCAAAACATCAAGGTAGCTGCTATTCAAGAAACAAAGTTAAATTATTAACATTTATATACCTCCTGCCACCTACTGTCCGAGGGATTACCACCCTTACATCAGTGCGTTACTCAGAGGCGATAATCGTGTAATCCTCGGAGACTTCAACGCACACCACGATCTGTGGCGTTCAAGCCTACAGGTTGATGGTAGAGGACAGGAATTGGCTGAACAAATAGATGATTCGACGTTTTGCACTGTGAACGGGGATGCCCCCACGAGAGTTGCGGTAAATTGTTCTAGTTCGCCAGACCTCACTATTGTCAGCGCGGGTCTCATAAACTGCGTTGAATGGCGACCAATGCTAACTCTTGCATCGGATCATTTACCGATAGTCCTCTCAATCGATGGCCCAATGACTTTGTTACTTCTGAGAATCGCACTTTCACCAATTTTAGTAAAGCTGATTGGGTTGGTTTTCTTAACTTCACTGAGAGCACCTTCGCTGCTCCTCGCATTGCGTCCGACGTACGAGAAGGGGAAAAAGCATTTCGCATGGTCATAGCTTCAGCCTCCAATCAATACATTCCGTCAGGTAGAATTAAGGAGATACGTCCGTATATCCCCGTAGAGGCAGTGGCCCTGGGTAATGAACGTGACCAAGTTCGACGTTTGTACCCTACGGAGCCCAAATTCAACATCTCAATGCGGAAATCAGACGGCTGTTTGATCAACACAACCGCGCCAAATGGGAGGAGCACCTAAGGTCCTGTAACCTCTCTGCTGGTGTTGGCTGGTCCACTGTTAAATCCTTATCAAATCCGACCAAACCTAACGACAAAATATCCATCACCTTCGGTGATAAGGTGCAGTCGAAACCAAAGGGAAATTTGTACTGCATCCTCCGGTTGACAAGGAAATCAGGCGCGCCATCAGGGAAGCTCGCAAACGCAAAAACAGCCAAGCGCCCATTGCCATCACCACCACAGAGGTTCGGGAGGCCATACGGGGGTCCAAAAACTCCAAATCTATTGGCCCAGACGGTATATCCATGCTGATGCTAAAACATCTCGGAGAAGAGGGAGTAAGGTACCTAACAACTGTTTTCAATCTGTCTATGACTACCTTTGTCATTCTAGAAAGATGGAAACAGGCAAGTGTGGTGCCACTACTAAAGCCCGGCAAACCGGCCAACGAGGGGAGTCGATATATCACTCCTCTCGCCAGTAGTGAAGACCTTGGAGACGGTCTTGCTTCCTTATTATACTGCTAACTTGCGACTAGTCGAACATCAGCATGGATTCCGTAAAATGCATGGCACTACCACCGCGCTAAACGCCATCACCACACAGATAGGTGTCGGTCTCAACCAACCTCTTCCAAATGACAGGACCGTGCTAGTTGTGCTTGATCTGTCGAAAGCTTTCGACACTGTCAATCTTGCGCAACTCACTAACGACCTGCAGGTTTCAACTCTTCCCCACTGTCTAAAGCGTTGGACCGCCAACTATCTGAGTGGTCGGCAGTCATCGGTTGAATTTAGAGGTGAAAGATCAAAACCACGTATAATTAAGCAAGGGGTGCGAAATGCCTAGGGAGAAAAGAGTCGCGCTCGTTCTGGATATTGTAAGAGACTAAACTCTTACCTATCCAGACTGTACCCCGACATTCCAAATGTCTGCCCGGCATGCGGCGAGTCTCCCCACGATACTAACCGTCTTCTCATCTGCTCAACCGAGCCTACTCTTCTAACAGCAATTTAACTCTGGTCCACCCCTGTTGAAGCCGCGAGGTTTTCAAAATTATTTGCGGATCGATTTTGACATCGCGATGTACATTGAGTGAGGCTAAGCCGTTCAGACGACCTTCAGACATTGCTGATCCCAAATACGTTTTTAGTCGTAGCAAAGTGGAGAAGGATCGTTCATTCGTAGCTGTTGTCACAGGAAAAACTGCCATAACGCGAAGCATTTGGTTAATATTTGGAAACGCATCTTCATTACAAATATCGAGTGCTTCAAGTGAGTTTTTTCTTTCCTTTCCGGCAATGAGCTTCCGCCAAAGTTGTACTTCGTATGATTGGAATAGTTGAGCGCAGGACTCTTCTTCGAAAATTTTCATTTTGTTGGGAAAGAGGCCAGCGAAATTTGATAAAATATTACGGTGATTTAAGAATCGATCTTGCAATTGTGTCCGAAATTGGTATACGGAAATAATCTTCAACTGAATCAGTTTTTACGTTGGAACGTTGGGTCTGTTTCGACGCAATCCTTGGCCTTCGCAATTCAATTTCGTTTTGAAAATTTGTCTGAACTCCCCCTTAGCGTTTTCTCTCCTATCCATCAAATTTTGTTTCGCATCATCAGCCAATTTGATAGCCTCTCCCAGATCTAGATCTTCTCAGAGACAATGTGAGAAATGCACCGAGCTCAAAATATGCATGCATATCTGGAAATTTGCGGTTTTTATAGCTGAAAGTAGTTGGGTCTTTCCAGTTAGTGGAAGTCAATTCAAGAGCGCGAATTACTGCTGGTTGCAAATGGAGATATATTGCGACGGACTCATTCTGTTCTACCCATCTGGCTTTACAAAATGTTTTCAATTTCTTCACTCGAGTTTCCGATACATGTTCATTTTCATTTATCGCATCCTGAAGGGCATTTTGACGTTTCGGATAAATGAAGAAGGTATGAATATGTTTTAGAACTCCCAGACAATTTTTGATTCCCGTTATATTGCACGCAGAGCTTACCGCCGAATTGAAGCTATGAGCAGCACAATGGGAGTAGAGCGCAAGTAGATAAGTTTTTCTGACAACAGCTTGAGCCCCTTGGAACTCTCCGCTAATCGCTCTCGCACCGTCATATCCTTGCCCGAATAAATACTTGCAATCCAGTCTGGAATATTTTAGGAAATCAAGGTAAGCAGTTCCTATTCCCTTTCCAGTGAAATCGGTGATAGAAATAAAACACAAAAAATCTTCCTGAATGATGAACTTTTCGCCGCATTTATCCAAGTAGCGAATGCACTTGAACTTAGTTTTACTCCTGCTATGTCTGGCGTGTCATCTCCGACAAAAGGAAATCCCTTCGAATTGTTCAGTCAATCGATGTTGTAACTGATGATGAAATGGTTACAAATGTTGATTATTTCATTCTGGACACGGTTGCTTATGTACATAGCATTCTTTGGTGAATCACTCAGGTGTTTTTTCAACTGCTCATAAATTTTGGCTCAATATCTTAAGAGAGGTCTAAAGTTTCCATCATTCGTTAACGGTTCGTCTTCAGAAATTCTTCCCGTATCATTGGAACCTATGAGAGCAAGTCCTTGTCGGCCACACAGTATAACTGTTTCAATAATTGGAATCATGCGTAGTTTGCTTTCATTCAGAAAGACTAATTTTAGTTTCGACAGTTGCAAATCAATGGGTAAAGCATTTTCTTCTTCGATTCCCATTCTCAAAGACCATTGCAACATACATTTTTTGTGGTATTCTAATGAACTGTGCTTTTCGAAAGTTTCCAATGCTTTTTCCAGTTTTTAATGGGGTGGTAACTAACTGGCCCAGAGTTTGATTACCGACTCCTCTCAATTTAGCACAAAATAAGACACAGTATATGCGCCGTATGGCGGCCGCCGTGGTGAGAAGGTAGTGTTGCCGGCCTACCACACCGAAGGTCCATGGTTCGATCCCTGGTACAGGTAACATCAAAAGTGATTTGAAAAAAGTTTTTCAAAACGGGGTCGCCCCTCGGCAGTGGTTTGGCAAACTCTCTCTCTCTGCCATGACAGGCTTCTCAGCAAAAATTCGTCTCCTTTGTAGATGCCGTTCGGAGTCGGCAAAAAACTGTAGGTCCCACCAATTTGTAGGGAAAATTCAAATCGGCACACCACAAATTGGAAGAGAAGCTTGGCGCAAAAAATCTCTTAGGAGGTTTATGATGATATACCTGTTGTATATCGCGCCATAGAGATAGAGATATGCGCCGTCTTCTATTGCCGAATATGCTAGCCATTGATGTTTTTGGAGTGTTGAAACTTCAAACTTCTAGGGCCCGATGTAGCCGTGTTATGGTATCGCGTCAAAGTGGAGCAGTAAGGAAGGCGGTAGGCATGATCTAGTCGCACTGTGGCTAGTCATTGTCAGCTGGGGTGGGCTCTTGCCAACCTTACTCTCCTGCGCCATAAGCAGAGAAAAGGGCATATCATGCCTTTTGAAACGCGGGGGAAAACGCAAAAAAAACCGCGCAAACGTCTATAAAAACGACATCCGGTTAACCCCGGATGCCACGGACAGACCGTTGACATTCAAATTCGAAAACTCGGAACAACACAGAAAATAAATTAAATTTAAAAGAAACGGGAAAAAGAAAATATTTGAAATAAAATCAAAAGTAAAATTTAACAGAAATAGAAATTGAAATAACGGAACGAAAAAGAAAAAAAGGATAAATTTAAATTAGCAAAAAAAAACCCCTGACATTTTAAACCAAACGGAAATGACCGGTTACCATGCTGAAAATGAAAAATAAAAAAAAAAAGGGCCGAACAATATAAGGGGGTGCCGCGGGTGTTGTTGCGACGCCCTGGTGCTGACCCACCCTCATCCATGGCCATCGGTGGACCAAACCTAATGCCGATCATTATTTATTGATTTTGCTTTTGCGTATTTATTTTAGCTCATTACTTTTTCTTTGTTCCATTATTTATTAGTTTCATTGATTATTCAGTTGGCCGTTTTATTATGTTATTAGTTATATTAATTTAGCAGTTAAGAAATATCTGTATTTAAATTAAAAACTTTTTTTTTATATGTATACTTTTATTTTATCATATCGATATTTAGGTAATTCTTTCACCTTTCTCCCCTTTTTTTTTTACTTGTAGGAAAATCTATCTTTTCTTACTTCTTATGTTATTTCCGATTTTGTTCGTCTGGAAAGCCAATCTTTACCATATATTCCCCCCCCCCCCCCTCCTCCTTATTCTACTCCAATAATTATGTTAGTAATTTTTCTTTGTTATTCACATCTTACTTTATCTAACCTCAATCTAACTTTTTTTTTTTTTTTTCTATATTTTAATCTAATTTTAACTTCATTTCCTTATATTTAGTTTTATTCTATTTTAATTGTTTTGTTGCCTTCTTATTTACTAACTCCTCCTTCCCTTTTTTTTAAATTAATCAGTTATTTAACCCTTACAATTTACGTTTTAAGTAAACATATATATTTTCTTCATACTCTCTATTAATCCTTTAATTTGAATTTGTTTATTTATATCTATATTATGCACTAATATTAAGGTTTGGTCTCACCCATTTGTGGCAGTAGGCCGTTGGTGGGGCGCTACTGGTGTTGTTGTCTCTGCTGGTTATGATGTCGTTGCCGGTGGTTATTGTTGTTCTTGCTGTTGGGGTTCGGGGGGGTGCAGTGGACCTACGTAAGGGCGACCCCCTCTGTTGTCACCGCTGGTTACGGTTGTTGTTGCTGATTATTGTTGTAGCCCGTTTTTGAGGCGCTACTGTTGTGGTTGTTGGTAATAGTGCAGCGGGCCTCCATTATGGCGGACCCCGCTGATGTCACTGCTGGTGTTGTTGTGGTAGATCCGGGTGGTTGTGCAGTGGGCCTAGAAGAGGGCGGCCCCTGCTGATGTCTCTGCTGGTGGTCCTGTTGCCGGTGGGTGGCCTTTATTACTGCCGGATTAGTTGTTGCCGGTTTTGATGTTACCGGTTTAGTTGTGGCCGGTTTTGCTGTAACCGGTGGCGCGGTGTTGTTATGCGCTACGGTGGCGAATTGTTGATGTTCGTTGTCGTTGCTCACCATGTGGCGTGAATTGCGCTATGTGGCGTAAATTGCGCTATAATGCGCACTAATAAGGCGTGTGTGACGTGCTCATAGGGCGTGCGTTAATTATGTTGGGTTGCGCGCTGATACGGCGTGCGTTGTGCGTTATACGGCATGCGTTGTGCGGTAATGGTGTTGGGTCGCGCGCTGATACGGCGTGCGTTGTGCGTTATACGGCATGCGTTGTGCGGTAATGGTGTTGGGTCACGCGCTGATACGGCGTGCGTTATGCCAGCTGATGGCGCGCTGTGGCATTCTGTAAATAAATTTAAAATGTATGTAGTAAATGATAATGGTACACATATAATGGCATAAAATATACGGTAAGGCATCAAACGACGGGTCCCGATCTCTGCATCAACAATCCGAAAGCGGAAATGAAATTATTTGTTTCGGTAAAAAGTTATTAGCAAAAAACCCAAAAATTACACAGGTCCGATCCCAAATAGGGGGCTCGATCCAAGGTATTTATGTGCAAAACACTTTTATCCGTAGGTGGCCTTCGGCCGCGCTTCAAAAAAATAACCCTTAGCCGGTCCACCATATTTCTGCGCGGAACACATTTCTGCACTTTTCGGTACACCCTAATCTGTGATTACAACAACCACATGAAAATGACAGAAAATTTTCACCTTTAATTGCAAATATCTCTGAACAGACACAAAATATCGAACCTCCGCCCCCGAACCATTGATACGGAGGCCAAGACCCGTCGCTTTTTACCACTTATTTATTACTATTATTTTATTGCCAAATCTGGTAAAAGTGTAGTATGAATTTAAAAAAAATATAAATATGTAGTATGAATGTAAAAAAAAATTAAATATTCCATAGAACTAAGGTTAAGGCTATGGGTTTGCTTCTTCATCGCAAATTAAATTATCGTTGAACTATAGAATTTACTTTAAAACTCAAAATACTGTTATTACTCCTTTATTTTAAGGCTTAAGTACAAAATGAATTTAGTAAGGTTTGCTTTTACTACTATTTTGCTCAGCAGCTAATTTTAATAAGGGTAAATGTTTCGAATTGAACCAAAAAAAAAGGAAACTAAATATTAATAGTGATTGATTACTTTATAGGAGAACTTACAGTTAAAAAAAAGATCATTATATCAAAATAACTTGGCTAGTACCACCCTTCTATGGAAACCTAAGGCGTACTAAATTTGGGCTAAAATACACTAGGTATTAGAATTACTGCAATTCTGGTCAAGTCCGAACCCTGAAGGCACGCTTCCGTTGGCGCGCAAGCAAAAGGCAGGTTTTAGGCCACGCTTTTGGTGTGTTCTCTTGGTGGCTCGCGGGACCCCACGTTACTGGGTTTGGAATAGGAGACACATGGAGCTCCCCATCCGACCCAGCCATTGACAATAATATTTCGATCTACAGGTTTCGTTAATAATGCACATAGTAACAAAACACTGCCGCTTTAAACTCATTTAAGTCTAATTTTACAATGCTTTACAAACTGACTAATAATGGATTGCCATTTGCTGCTAAAATGTATTCTGGCAGTATACCTAGTTTTACTCGCGTTCGGTTGGAAAAAGTGATGTCAGCCGTGTTAAAGTCAGGGATCAGGACAGGATCCCATGTGTCTCCCACCCTGGGCAATTTGGCACTTTTGGAGGCGTCTCTTTCACTTTGGTGGTTTTGACATTTTGTTGGTTTTTGTTTTCCAGATCGTGCATAAAAAAGCATTGAATTTATTGTACGCTTATATTCCGCACAGGCTTTGTTGTTCGTGCTCTTTTTACCAACTTAAATTCAATCATACGAGGGAAACACCTTTTATTTAGTTATTTATTTCTTACAGCTAAATTTTAGCCTAGTTTATACCTATTTACAATATATAATTATCTAGACTAGACTATAAATTATAACCTAGTTTAAATCTTTGGTCTGCGGTATAGGGCTGTGGCCGACCTCCAAATCATTTGGAACAATGATGGTAATATTTGTCTGCGGAATACAGGCCGTGTACGCTTCTAAAGCGCGAAGGCAACATCTGGACGGCGGTGCACTGATTCAATGGAGTGACGCGTCTCAATATGAGCTCCGGCAACTTTTCGTATGCGTGTGCAATAGGATATGCTGGCGCTGCATTGCAGAAACTTGGCACGCATGCCTTGTTATTTATGTTTTGGACGCCTGCCCATCTAGCACTAAATTGGCAGTGTTTTGCAATACTTATACAATTCTCTTTTAAATTTATTTCCATTACATGATTTAACATTATTTGGAAGCTCATTATAAAGTTTTAGTCCTTTATAATACAAATTACATTTGTCTGCTTCAGTTCTATATGCAGGTAGATTGAAATCATTTTTGCTTCGGGTATTTACAGAATGCCTATCTTTTACATATTTTATGCTACTATTCAAATAGTCAGGTAAGTTACCTTCTATGATGTTTTTTATGAATTTCATAGTATAATAAAAAAGTTGCTGATTAACACTTAACCAATTAAGGGCAGAGAGCATGTCCCTGGTGGGTGTGTCATAGCGTAGTCTACGTGCTCATTGAAATTAAGTTTCTCATCTATTTTTACTCCCAAGTATTTGATTGTATTAACATTCTCGATTTCTTCGTGGTTGATGCTTAGGTTTTGCAACTCCCTATCTTGGGAATTCCGCCTGGATATCACCATATACTTAGGTTTGCTGACATTCAATTTTAGTCTGTTAACGCATAACCAGTCGTAGACTCGGTTTAGGTCTTCTTGCAGTTTGATATATATTTCAGTAATATTTTCTCCACTAAGCATCAATAGTGTATAAACCAACTAGCTGTCTAGTGTATGTGTAGTTATTATAAAGATTAATATTAAAATCCCCTATGAGTATCGTATTATCTTCAGTTCCGTAGTTCATATTTAAAATATCATGTAAGTACATTATAAAGTCTGAGTCACTCGAACTCGGCGAGTGATAGATTATGGCTATTTGATATTTAGGAACAATGTTTTTAATTTTCAATATAATACACCAGGTATTTTTATTTAATGCTTTATTATAACTTGCCTTGTATTCCATTGACTCTTTTACGTATATAAGAACACCGCCTGTGTGTCTACTGTGTGAGTTACATCGTATAAGATTGTAAGTTTGTATCTTTAATTCTTGATCAGTTATTTCCTCAGTCGAACACGTCTCCGAACAAAGGACCAAGTCTGGTTTTTGTACTTCTATCAGACGTTACAGCTCACATTTGTTTGAAACAATACTATTAATATTTAAATATATACAATTTAGTTCATTAGCCATTCGTTGCTAGACTCTTGTTTTATTTTTTGACTGCGTATGTTTCTTATACGCTGGACAATCTTTACTAAAAGCATAATGATTAATATCGACATTGATAACCTTTTTTTTAACCAACTCTTCACAGTTAACACATTTTGTTATATTTGAGCTACACTCCTTGCTATCATGGGGTCCAGCACATTTACCACACGCTGCTTTATTTGTGCAATCACTGGCTTTGTGCTTATATCCCATGCATTTAAAACATCTCAAGACGCTCATATGCTCGTATGCGACACAAGTATCCCACTCTATGTTTAACTTCTTCTGTTGCAAAACATTTTCGAATGTTACTGCATCCGTCTCAACTAAGGCAATGTAACTAACTTGTCTACGATTGGAATTCTCATACATCTTTTAAACTTTGAAATCTTTTCCGGTACATGAGTCGTTTTGTTTTGTTAAACACTCTACAAGGCGTTCATTACTGATTTTATCGGTAATGCCTACAATTTTGACTACCCTTTTCATATCACTTTTGTTTTTTGATTTTTCCGCCTCATAGTCGTTTCCTATAGTGTCTATTACTTTCTGTTGTACCTGCTCACAAGTTTCCTTGTTTTTGCATTCAACAATTAAAGCCCCTTGTTTCGTTTCTTTGACTTTTTTGACTAGGCCCTCAGTGGGCTCAACTACTTTTCTTAGCGCGTCTTTGGTTTCCTTAGCCTTTTTGGTTTTATTTTTGGTTTTGGATGCCAATTGCCCATTTCCCTTTTGTCTGACGCTTTCGGGCGCCCTGGGTTACCCACAATTTAACTCTGGGCACACCAAGAACACACCAAACACTTGTTTGTCTGGAAATTAAAAGTTCCGTTATTGGTGCCTTTTCCCCTCCATGGAAATATTTGGTGCTGCCACTTCAGCAAAAATCACGCACTTTCCCGTAGCTAAATGTCAAACCGGAAGGTGAATCCACACTGTCACCTAACCAACCGCAGTGAGCCCTGACCGATTGAACCAAATAAAAACATTTGATATCGGAGAACACGTCAAAACTCCGAAAATTTTGGTTCTAGTAGTTTCACCCCCACAGAAAAGGTTTAAAAAAAATATATAACCGGAGAAGCTGATTTCATGGTAAATGAAGCGTTTTACCCGGTAGACATTTTAATTAAGAAGAACTCGTCAAAACTCCGAAAGACAATCCGCATTGCCAGGTTATCCACTGCTCCCGGTGGAAGCGCACGTGGATTTCCTTCTGAATCAATGCTCGGGGAGAATACTGGGCGAGTTATCCCCGACCGCCAAAACGCCCAGATGAAATTGTAAGTTCGGGTAAAAAAAAATTTCAACAGTCTGGTTATTGTGGACGAATATCCGTAGCATGGAAACGGCCTATCAATTTCCCTGTCAGGTCTTCTAAATCATACAACGCATTCCCTACTTTTCGGCGAACTCGACACTTGAGATATTTGGGCAGGAATTTGGAGTTTATGCCTTGTTTAAAGTTACTCAAAGCAAAATTTTTCCTAAAATCCTCCTGACCTTCCCTTTAGTTAACTTGCATAGAGCGCTTCTTATAAACGTTGTTTCCCCTATCCTTCGCCTGATCTAAATTCTTACGAATTTGATCGCGAATATTGGACAACTTATCCGCCCTAGTTACTATTGGAATTTCATCTTGCCTAAGAGCGCCGAGTTTATTTAATATATTATATGCCGATGCGTGTTGAATCATGTTCTGACCATATAAAGCAAAGTATGGAGAGCACTGAATTGCGGTATGAAAATCACTTCTTAAAACTGCTAGAATTTCGGGTATGTGCTTGCCCCAGTCAGTATGATCCTGTTTATCTTTCAGAAAAATTCTTATTTTTGAAACAATTTCTCTATTTACGCGCTCAGACGCGTTAGCCTGTGGGGAGTATAATCCTGTCCTGATATGGGTTACCCCGTAATTATCTATAAATTGTTTCATTTCCTTTGAGATAAACTGTTTGCCGTTGTCGCTGTGCATATACTGAGGGACCCCTACAGATGGGAAAATTTCTGAAGTAAACTAATTCATAACGTTTACCGTCGTCGCTCTCTGCATGGGCTTCAACCAAACATACTTTGTAAAATGGTCCAGTACTATAAGGAGAAACTGATTTCGCCGGTTAGATCGCGGATAAGGTCCTAGGAAGTCGCAATAGAACCGCTGAAATGGTCTTTCTGAAAAAGTGTTCGCTACAGGGGGCCTTGACTGCTGACTTGTTGACTTAATAGCCTTGCAGGTGTCGCATCTCCCTACATAGTCTCTAACATCCCTCGCCTGCCGTGGCCAGAAATATTTCTGCCTAACGCGTTCCAAAGTTTTCTGCCAACCCCCATGGCGACTCCTGTTCGCATCATGTGCAAGTCGAATAGCCTCTGTTTACGCGACATCGGTAGCCACACGTCTCAATCCCAAAACCATTATTCTTATACACACATTTCCTGAATTGTACATAAAATAATACTCGTTATACATATTTTCCATGAATTGTAAATAATATTCATTATACACATATTTCCTGAATTGTACATAAAATAATACTCGTTATACATATTTTCCATGAATTGTAAATAATTTCATTATAACACGTGTATTATATCACATTGTATTATTATCCATTATATTTACTCACTCCAATGTATGAATTCCCCTTACGATTTACATTTAAAACTGTTCGCTCAGTACTGTGTCACCTAAACTGTCAGGGTTGTTTTTTCTTTAATCCGCTAAATTTTTTCGAAAATGTCGTGCATGATAGCAAACTGCCAGGTAAAAAGCGAGTCCGAACGCTTTGTGGCATGCTGGTTGTGTGATGGACTTGTCCACGCCAAGTGCACTGGGTTAACCGGTAGAATAGCTGACCTGCTTAACGAAGGAAAAGGCCTGCGCTGGTCTTGTTCCAAATGCCGGTCGACGGAAGTTGATCTCTGTAAAATCTTTAGGCATATCAGAAACGGTTTTTCTGAAATAAGCAAAGATTTTTCATTGCTGACCGAAAAATTCCAAAAATATGAGAATATTTTCAAAACCTTGGAAACTTTGGAGAATTCGCCTCATTTGGAATGCCCTGATAATCGCGAAAACAAGCGCAGGCGTACGGATGATCGGCCTACTACCTCAACAGTGCCGAACTTGCCTCAACCCCTTGAACTTATCGATTTGGCTTCTCCAATTCCTAGTACGGTTGTCCGAGCAACGTCGAAGAACGCCCCTTCAAAAACGTCCACTAGGAAAAACCCGGAACCTCCAACTATTGCAATGGAGTCTGAACCAATCGTTGGTAAGCTGGTTGTGGTTCCTCGCAAAAAATCTATTTTTGTGTCTAGGTTCCATCCAGACACTACCGAGGATGATCTGATGTACCATATTTCTTTTAAAGTTAAAGATCAAAGCGTAACTGTTAGAAAATTTAATTTCACATATCAAAGAAGTATGTCTTCGTTTAAGATTGATGTATCTGGGAAAGATTTCGATACTCTTTTGGACAGCTCTTTTTGGCTCCCGGGGCTCTTGTGCGGGAGTTTGAATACAGACCGAATAGGAATGTTCAAAATCTTTTCATTGCAAATATAACGTAATTGCTTTTACCGAAACTTGGCTAAAACCTCATGTTTTCAATTCAGAGTTTTTATGTAATGAATATCAAGTATATAGAAATGATCGCTTGAACAGAGTCGGGGGTGGTGTTTTACTTGCCGTTCATTTCTCCATCCCTTCAGAAGAGGTTAATATTCCTAACATCGATTTCATTGAGTTCAAATGCATTCGCCTTCAACTAGACAACGTCTCTATGTACTTATATGTTTGCTACATCCCTCCAGCATCACATTTTTCAGTCTACATCCAACATGTCTCTCTGCTCAAAACTGTTAACTTTATGAGTAAAGCTTCAGATTCAATTATTGTTTTGGGTGATTTTAACTCACCTCATATATCGTGGAACATATCTGATGGTAACATTATTTCAAGTCCGTCCAAACTGGGGTACAATGACTTTTTAGATGGAATTTCCGATCGTTGCCTTAATCAAATAAATGGTAGCGCTAACAAGTCTTAGATTTAGTGTATGTTAATGATATAAACCAATTTTCTGTAAATCGTTGGTTTTACCAGAAGACCTTTACCATCCTTCTATGGAAATAGTCTACGAAACCATAAGTAATGGCCAAGGCACTCAATGCTACTCATGTAGTAGCTTTGATTTTAACTTTTCCAAAGAAAACTACAAGAAATTAAAGAACTGTCTAAATTAACTTGGCCTGCATTTGGTTGTGATATCGATCTAAACGTCTCACATTTCAATCAAACTATTTACTGAATTCCTGAATAGTCCGGTTTTCTAGTACGTCGATACTCCAGCGCCTCTACCTGCGAATCAGGTTCGCAGTCCTCACTTTCCATCCTTACGTCTGGTATTATCGTGCGGGCCTCGTTCACATGTCTTCCAGGATAGCTGGTTCCCAATATCTTGCTCTCCTTGACCACTTGTTCCCCTCTCCGTGCTACATCACGTAGACCATGGAGGGTTCTCACCTCCGCGTTGAAAAGCATTAGCTTAAGACTACTGTTGACATTCCTTTTTATTACGTCGATCAGTAGGGCTTCGGACATCGGCTCTCTAAGGCGCGCTTAGTGCTACTATGTCAGTGTGGAACACGTCGTATGACTCACTTAGCTTCTGCTTACGCATTGAGATCTCCATCATGATCTCGTGATCACTTTTCAATGTTCCAAACTCACGCTTCAGGGAATAGCACAAAAAGGGATAATTCGCATTTGGGTTCTGCTTAGTGAACAGCCAGTACCATTCTTCAGCCCGTCCTGATAAAAATAAATGAAAGCTTGCCATAAGTTGGTCGCTAGAGCATTGAGTCCGCTCACATAGGGTGTCCAACTTAAACAAAAAATCAGCGACGCTCCCAGTACCATCGAAAGAGACCTTCCAGTCCTGTGGCTTCACCGCCATGCTACCGGAAACAATGTTGGCTTGATTGCTCACGAAGTCTGTGCTCGATTACTTTCCTCCCTATTGGTATTCCTGGTGTAGCTCGCACCAGCTTGTGAAGAGGTTACTGCAGCATTGAGTAAGTCCATGTTTTCCCTGATCGTCCTCATCTCGTTCCTCGTCTCCTCCTGAGAAGTTCTGAACAGCTGATGTAGCACGTTCACCCACGAATCTCCAGGAGGGACCTCAGCCATATTCCTCTGAGTAGCGATCCTATTACCTAAAGTGTTAAGAAGTATATAGTTTTCTACAAAACAATTAGCTTCCTCCCCGGACGAGTCACTAGTCAGTGGTACTACCTGGTCTATCAATTTTCTTGTTGGAGGCAGGATTCAATACGATCCTGGTCGGATCTCCTCCGCCCGGACTACCTATTGTAGAATGCAGTACCAGAGGCCGATTGGTGGGTTGTTTCGGAAGCGCCCCTCTACCCTGACCTCTAGGCTTGCCCCCGCTTCCTCGTTGTTACGTAACTGCCTGGTACGGGAGAAGAGGAGTGGCGGGGTGGCATGGTAGTAGCCCGGCTGAGGCTCGTCGGCTTTGAGGCGCGGTTCTTGCCACTTCTCCTTTCCCAACAGTTGCATAGCAAAATTTAGGTTCATGCCTAGGGAGGATAATAAAGCTAGAAAGAAAGCGATAGGTAAGACAAGCTGGAGAAAACCTGTCCTAGTCAGGTGGAGCCGTCCCACCCCTCCTGTTCACGGGATGTGAACAGCCTTTGGACTCTACTATGGCTCCGCTTCCCGAGTAGAGTCCCCTTTAACCTGACTAACGTCCGTCTTTAGGTACTTATGTTTACTTCATCCTTTTCTCAACTACCCCAACTTACCATTCAGTTGCCACAAGGGCAACACCTGCACCAACAACAGTATGTCTTTAGTCCGACATATTATCAATAAAATCCGCTATTAAGAATAAAAATCTTCAACCCATAAACTTCAACCAAATAGCTTAAACCAGCGAATTTCAAATTCATACAATGTTTATTATAACAATAAAAAAACTTACGATTATCTATTCAAACTATGTAACTATTATAAATACAGTTTCCCCTAGCCTTATTTACAACAATATATTATTTCGTTATTTGAAAAAAAAAACCCTCTTACAAAAATTTATTTATCGAAATTCGAAACCGGCCTAATGTAGATCTAACTATTTGTGCAAAAGCACACCTATAGTCATATATCAATAAGAGCGCACTTGTGAGCGCTAACTCTCAATAAAAATGTCAACCAAATTATATGTATAAGTATGTATGCCCTGCTTAGAGAAAACTTCCACCTATAAAGGCATGTGCATATGTAACTTTTCTATTACAAAAACTCTTACCTTGCTTATCCGGATGAATTTGGTACCAAAAACAACTCTTAAGCTGAAAGTAGAGGAAAAAAACAAACAACATGTGCTGGACAAAAGACAGTGGTTCTGTTATAGGGCTTTGACCGCGTGGTCAAAGCTGACTTTTCAGAACTAATGTTTTTTGATATTAGTTTAACGTGTCGGTTCGGTGCATGTGCATTATTTCATGCATGTGCAAACAAAAAAAATTTTTTTTTTTATTAGAAAGAATCGTAAAAATAGTGACTGTGCAAAGCAAAAAAAAGCTAATACAACTAGATCGAAAACCGAAACAACAAAAGCAAAAAAAAAAAGGAAAAACTAAGTGCGTGTGAAAACTAAAAAAGTGTAAAAAAATAAAAAGATGACACTACTGAAAAGTGAAAACAATATTGTGTCCCTCAACAAAAAAAAATGTTTAAGCCTGGGTAGGCATTGGTGCGAATGCCAAACAAAAAAAAATATGTTAGTACTACTTAAAGGTAGGTGAAGTTCCAAATTCACAGAAACTAATATTAAATAACTTATAAAACTAATATCGTAAATAAATAAAAAGAAAAAATTAATGAATTCAGGAAAAAAATCCAAACTTAAATTTACAACTAGTAACAAAAAAATGCATGGGTGGTGCACCCTAATATATACTAAAAACTGTATGAAGAGTGTGATAGTAAAAGTTAAAAATTTCAAGTTGGCGAGCGCGCTCACCGTGAGCTGCGCTTGTCTGCTCTCCCGCTTTGCTATTTCTGTGATCGTGGGTGTTAGTGTGTATGTGTAGTGAGAAATGCTGCTGGTGAGTGTTGCTGATGTTGCTGAAGTGGCTAATGTTGCTACGGGTGTCGGTGGTCGTGCCACAAAATGTTTAGCAGCACGTCGATGATGCTGATGATGATGTTTTGCAACACGTAGTGTTGCTGATGTCGCTGTTGTTGTGTATGAAACGCGGTGTTCGCTGGTTTGTAACAAAAGTGTGAAGTTGCGTTCTAAAAATGTTCGGTGTTCGTGGCTCGTGTTGGATCTCCGTGTTATGTGTGCGTGTATGTGTGTTTGTGCAATCTGGCGGGGATCTATGCCAACGCTTTTGGCCACAGATATTCCCCGGATTTGGACCTTTTGGCCAAAAATTACTCCCTGAATATTTCGCTAATGTATGAATGTGTGATGTTGATGTTTCCTGTGTTTAGTGCCCAATAATTTGTGTAGTTTTATGTGTGGATTTAGGTGTATACTTTTGTAGCAGTGAGTTCATGTAGCAAAAAATGTCGCGGCCCTCGGCTGGCTTCGTGCTCGCTGCAACAAGAGAACGTATATCCATACATATGTTTTTTTTCTAAATATTTTTATTCTTCGGTATCTTTGATAAAAATTTTTTCTGGCTTTTTGAATTAAATTCAGAGATTTTTTTTTTTCCTTTTCAAATTTAACCTGACTTCAAAAAAAAAAAAAAAATTCTTCTTCTTCTTTTCATCTACCCTTTGTTTGCATACATGCTCGTGTACATATGTACACACCTATGTACACCTAAGTGCATTTATGCATATTTTGATATGCTTGAATTTTGAAATTAGATTTAATCGGAAAAAATCTAATAAATGAACAATTCAAGCAAATATTTCAATGAAAATCAACAAATATTTATTTACAAAAATTTCGGAAAATATCGAAGGAAATTTTGGGTAAAAAAAAAAAATCTAGAATGATCATTCAACATTGATTTTGATCATAACTGCCAACAACAATTCTATGGAGACAATTCTGCTAAATGGACTAATGAACTAATTTATCCGAATTTACTCTAGTAAAGGATAACCTAAGTTATTAATTCAACCATTCTTTTTTTACAGAAAAAAAATCGCCGAATCAATAACACATATCTACCGCAAAAACTAATTTAAATGAAAATTGATCAAAAAGAAAGTGTATCAACCAATCTGAATTTTATGAAAAACTTATTTTAATGAAAATTTACTGCACTTAATTAAGAGAAAGGTTATAATTTCGCACAAAGATTTATCTGGACAAGAATTCACAAGGCTATATTTTAGACATGGGTAAAAATTCAGAAAAAAAGCTTTGAAACAAAATTTGAATCTTCCAATTTGACTTACCGGTGACTGCTGCTTCTTGAGGGGATTTTCACGTCCTGTGGCGGCGGCTCTCCTTGCGCTGGTGAGATACCTAAGGAGGATTCCCTGGTATCAGGAACTCCACTATTTTTCTTCGATCGCGTTTACTTTTTATCGTGAAACCGCACTTTATAAACAGACTTTTTCACTCGCGCACCTACACTTTAAGGTGAATACAACGCACTTTGAAAAATGACCTTTTTTTTTCACCACACTTTTGGCACTAGTTAAGACCGCGACTTTTCGATTTTTAATTGCTGTCGATCAGCGGGACCCCCTTTTATACCCATTAACCCTTGCGGCATTTTGAGCACCGTACGGCACGAATCGCCGGCCTGCTTAGGGTAAACCAATCCGCGTTCGACCCTTAAGCGGCACGCATATGCACATATGCGCAAGCAACACTTAACCCACCCACACAAACAAGCATCCGCTACGCTAATATCGTAAACGCGGATAAGGTGGTTCGGTTAGCGGTTGCCCGCGCATATGTTCATATACCCGCTTGCGCGTAGCCGATGGTGCCTGCATCATGGAGCGTGTGCGTAAAAGAATTCATAACGCAGCCTTGGGTTGGTTTGTAGATCCGGGGCTAACGTGTGGCCTCGACCCACGATCTAATGCCGGGCTTCTAGTTCGCTTCTTATCTAACCTTTCACTAGAACATATATTACACTAAACATTTACTAACACGCAAAAATTAGATAAACTATCAAAAAAATCTAAGCCTAATATCATTGGGCTCTTACGCAAAACTAACCTAGGGTATCACAGATAGGCATCTTAATCCTATATCACAGGTTGAAACTAAAACTATATCACAGATTAGAGAAAAATTAGTCAAGTTGCAAGTGTATAAAAAAGTATAAATCGAAAGGTATGTCAAGTCTGAAATGCATAATCAAAAAAAAGTTAAGTCAGAAATTGTATAATTACATTAGTAGGTCGATAAACCTAAAATAATTGAATACTAATTACAAAAAATATCCAAAAAAAAAATGTATGTCAATTTTCTAAAGGTCAGGTTTTTCGGGTACACAGGTAAGTAATAAATAACATGCAACATTGAACACTTAATAACATCATGCCACAAATATGTCCTTAGCATGGTATACCCCGATTCTCTTTCCGCTAACATCGCCGAGTTCATACATAGAGTTACCTATAACTTTCAATACAACCCATTTTACTTGCTTTGGGGCAAGTTTGGGATTATAGTTATCTATTTGTGAACTCTGTTTGAAATTTCGGCGGTATACCATTTGTCCAATTTTAAACGATACATCCTTGCTCCTAGTGTCGTAAACCTTTTTGCTGCGTCCGTGGGCTAACCTCAGCTCTTTCATAATTTTGTTTCTAATTGCCTGGAGTTTATCAGACTTTACCTCTACCACGCAATCTACGTCTTTCACAGCACCTAATTTTCTATATAACTCGTATGATGCACCATGTTGCACCATTGGCATACCAAAAAGCGCGTAATACGGGGATGTGTTAATTGCCGAATGGATTACGCTTCTTAAAGCAAACGCTGCATCACTGATGTGCTTATCCCAGTTCTTTTGATTCTCTCCCACGTATGACCTAACTATTTGTAGTGTGGATCGGTTGACCCTTTCTGCGGCATTGCCTTGTGGCGAGTAGAATGCTGTTCTTACATGTGTTGTGCCATATCTTGCCAAAAATGATGCAAACAGTCCTGAGACGAATTGTTTACCATTATCAGAGTGCACGTACTCTGGGACTCCAAAAACATGAAAAACTTCTTTCTCTAAAAATTTTACAACTTCAGCTGAGGTTGCCTTACGCATCGGTTTCAAAAACACAAACTTCGAAAAATGATCTAAACATACAAACACATAAACATTACCATCACACGTACGTGGGTAAGGACCCATAAAATCTATAAATAAACGTTGAAAAGGGCGCTCAGTAACATGTTGCTTTCCCATCAAAGGTTTGTGGAAAGCATTCTGCGTTTTGTTGCCTTTACAAATATCGCAACTTTTGACGTAATTTTGCACATCGGCCACTAGTCCTGGCCAGAAGTATCTTTCGCGTATCCTTGCAAGTGTCTTGTGGATACCTCCATGACCTGCAGATGGCGAGCAGTGCGATGCCTCCACCAACTCTGAACGAAGCTCAGTCGGTACCCAGAGCTTCCAGGCCTGGTCCTCTTGAAGCCCTTCACCCTTGTCAAATTGTGTCCGTCTATAAACATACCCGTCTGATACGCACAGTTCGGGCAGTTTGTCTTTGTTTAATGTCACCGTATCAATGAGTTCGTGATATTCCGTCGATTTGAAATATGGTGAGGTTACATCTATGTCGAGCACTCTATCGCTCACTAGCAGCTCGTTCATATCGGCCCTGGATAAAGCGTCCGGCACTACATTTTGGGTGCCTTTACGGTGTTGAATATCAAAATCGTATGCTTGCAACTTCAAGCTCCACCTTGCCAGCCGACCGGATAGATCCCTCTGACCCATCAACCACTTCAGGCTGGCATGGTCAGTTATCACCGTAAAGGGCAATCCCTCGATATAGGGCCAGAACCTCTTTATGCTCAGGACCGCTGCATAACACTCTAACTCTGTAATACTATAATTGCGTTGTGCCTTGTTTAATTTTGCCGATACATAGGCAATCGGTCTTTCGTTTCCGTCCTGGTCTAGTTGGAAGAGGACACCTCCAACTCCGTCCGTCGATGCATCGCATTGCACATAAAAGTGCTTTTCGAAGTCCGGATGGATTAACACCGGGTCTGAAATAAGTTTTTGTTTTAAGCAATTAAATGCTAGCATCGCTTCGTCCGTCATTTTAAAAGATTTTAACTTGTCCTTAGTGAGGCAGTCGTGCAGTGGTGCTGCAATTGTCGCGTAGTCCTGTATGAATCTACGGTACCAGCCTGTCATACCTAGGAACCGTCTGAGTTGTTTCGGTGTTCGGGGTTCGGGGAAGTCTCGCATTGCTGCCACCTTATTCAAATCTGTACGGATACATCCGTCTCCTACCACATAGCCTAAATAACGTACCTCTTTAAAACAAAATTTGCTCTTTTCAACGTTTATCGTTAACTTTGCATCACGAAGACATTTTGCAACACGGGACAAAAAATCTAAATGGGACGAAAAATCTTCAGAACAAACAAGTAAATCATCTAAATAAACAAACACAGATTCACGAAGAGAAGCGGGGATGACCTTGCCCATTAAACTTTCGCTCTAATGGTATCTGCCAAAACGCGTATTTTAAATCAATGGCTGATATGTACCTGGTATTCTGAAGCCGACTTAGAATACCACCTATATGTGGAAGTGGGTATGCTTCCTTGATGGTGAGTTCCTTCAATTTCCGGGCATCCAAACATAGGCGGTTTTTGGTTCCTTTGATGACTAGTGATACGGGGGAACTCCAGCAACTGTTGCTTTCCTCTATAACGCCCATTTCCAGTTCCGCGAAAACCAACTTTTGTATTGCCGGAGAAATAGGGTAATGGCGCTGCTTCACGGGAAGATGTTCATCGGTAACTTCAATAATGTGTTCTTCAACGTCGGTTTTGCCCAACCCAAGTACTGCGAATGAAGGATACTGTGCTTTCACTCGATCCAAAGCCACAGTCTCCTCGGGACTCAGATCATGCATCGAATGATAAGTCACCCTCAGCAGGTGTAAGCTCTGACACGACATTAACCTTTGAGTTGATTTGGGGCCCCCTACTGACTACATTAAGCTGGAAGGCTTTCCAGAAATCGATCCCTAGATAGACCTCTTGTTGCAACCCCGGCACTATCAGGAATTCCAGCTCCCTAGTGGTACTGTCCCAAAGCACTGGAAGAGTCACTACTCCGATAACCGCGGTTTCACCCCCATTAGCTGTCTTGACATTTTGACCTTGGAGCGGCAGAATCAGATTTTCTTTTCCCTCGAGTAACTTATGGGCATTTTTCCCCAAGCAGCTGGCCCCGGCCCCGGAATCCAAGAGCGCGAGCGCCTGTCGTCCACCGATCTCCGTTTTAGCGAACAACCTATTATCGCCCTGTACAGTCACGATAGTTGAAATTATCTTCTTTCTTAGCCTTTTAAACAATTTCTGTTTTTCCCTGATTTTTCGTATCTTTTCAAAATTCCTCTTCTTCTTTTTCGCGTTCAACTCCTCACAGAAAATTCTTCTTCTTGCCTCCTCGTACTTCATTTTCCTAACGTGCAAACTTTCCCTGACTGGTTCAACGTTCTTCTCTACTACTTTCTCTTTTACCTCTATTTCTTTATCCCTCTTCAAAATCTCTATTTTCCTACCTTCTACAAATTCTCTGGGCGATCCTGGCTTGAGGCAGAGCTCCCGGACATCTCTGCCAGTGCCCGGTTTCCCGCCTCTGGCTTAAAAACACAAAATGACGAATCACCACCACACGCAAAACATTTCATGAAATGGAAATTAGACTTGCACTTTTTGTCCTTTGCTGCTTCTGCCGGGTTCTTTATATAAAAATCCACCGGCATGCCACAAGCATAGCACAACATAAGGTGGAATGGGGACGGACAAAACATTTGATTTTGGACAGGACTAACATTTTGACTATGGACATTGGACGACGAACTTGCAACAGGACTGGGAAAAATGGTTGGGATGTTGGGTTTAGGAAGATTTTGATGGACGGGGGCACGAGACACATTCCTATTACCATTAAGATTCCTATTGTCTTTGTTGAACGCTTCAACACAAAAATCACCTCCCTGCTCTTCTGACCAACCTCCGCTACCTATTTCGCTTATTGGCTTTGCCCTAGACCTATTCTCTTTTATTAATTTTTCCGCCCTCTTGCACTCCAGTTTCAGATCAGCCAATGTTTCGGTCTTCGTCGCGAAAGTTAAGTTGGCCAGATAAGGTTTCAGGTTGCCCTTAATTATCTTAACCAACTCAACTTCCGGGATTCGCTGTCTGAGGCGGAACGTGAGATCGTGGACATCGGCGTAATATTCGTCAAAGCTCTCTTGGGGCTGCTGCTTTCTCTCCATAATCTCGCGTATTACCTCATAATCTGACTCTGCCGATTTGAAGTGAACCAATATTTTTCCGTTTTAACCCAAAGTAATCGAACGCATCGTCATCGGCGTGGTCCTCCAGCACCTGCCAATACCACTTGAGAGCTGGCCCTGTCACTAAACAATGGAAGTCAGCAAAAAGTTGTTGGTAGGACAACTGATATTGTATACGCATGCGTTCCAGGCGGAAGACGAAACTCTCCACTGTCATTCCTTTGGCTGAACCGTCGAACTTCAGATGCCACTTGTCCAAATCGACCTTCTTCCTAACCGAATATCCGGGGTTTCCGTTGCCGGTATATGTTTGCTTCGCGGTGCTGCGCTGCTGGTTCGTGGCATCCCTATCCTGTCCTGGCGTAGATGTATTTTGTGGAGGTGCTGATGTAACAGGAGCGCGCATGGATGTCTCCACATGAGCGACACGATTGCTAAGGGTGGATATATCCTCCCTTACCTTTCGCACTTCGCCCATGTGATGATTCATTTCAGCGTTCTGCTGCATCATCACCTCCATCATGCGCGCTAAGTGATCAATCCGCTCGTCCACCGTTGGCTGCCGTCTGTTACCGCCATTGTTTCCTCCATTCCCCACTGCCGCTCCGTCGCCTCCAATTGCTCCTTCCTCGTAATCAGACATCTCCAACACCTGATCCAACTTCCGCGAGAAACTCAGGGACTGGTCTGCCGCGTTTACAGTAACGCTATCAGTAACCGTATACTCCTGTCTGTGGCTGTTCGGGACCTCAGGCTGCCCAAAAACCCTAGCAGTGCAGTGATTCAAAAGGTCTATCGGGACGAAATCGGCTGGTAGTTCGATGCCGGTGTCTATTTGGTTAAACAGGGACCCTACCACCTCGTTCCTCAAGTCCCGAGCTATGCTGCGCGTTATCCGTCTGTTACTCGCCAAAAGTCCTAAACCCCTCTTCGGAATTGCCTCTTGGTTCGCAGACTTGTCCATAAACTCAAGGGACTGGTATAAAAAAAGGGAGTCCGAAACCTGACCGCCAACAAAGAACCGAAACTTGCTGACCTCGGAATTGGAAATCAATGACTTAAACCCACAAAACCGGACAAGTCCTTTTTCCCAACAATAAGCAGGAAAAGTAAATTTCAGATTTGGGTATTTCACTTGGGGGTTTATCTGTCAATTCAAAAAAAAATAAAAAATTTTAATAAACTGTATAAATCGATATAAAAACAATTCAAATATTATAAGATATACCAGAAAATATTTATATATATGTATATGAAACAAACGTGTATATATATGTAAGATAAATGGGTGTAAAAAGATAGTAAGTGTACAACTCAAAATGCAAATTTCTTTAAGGGTATATATGTGTTGGTGTTTATATAGAAATATATGCAGAACGGCAAAAAAAAATAAACTTCCAAATTAAAATTTAATAAGTGTGTGTATGTATGTATATATATGTAAAGTAACTGCGTGTATAAAAAATTTAATAATAAATGTGTGGTTCAACAATTCAAAAATCGAGCAATTTCCTAAAGGGTGTATATGGATATGTGGATATGGTAAATATGATAAAAAGGTGAAATTCAACTGGGCAACTAAAATTAATTCCTTAAAGGTATACCCGTGTTTGTGTATCTGTATGCGTAAAAAATTAAAAAAAAAACGGAAATTCAAAACTTAAAAATTCTATGTGTGTATATCTGTATATGGGTGTAAAAACTTTTAAAACTACAAAACTTCAAAAAGAATTATCCTCACAAAATTTCTTTACGTGTATTTATGTGTTTACGTACCACGGTATAAAATTTAAAATTCACTTTTAATAGTAACAGAATATAAAAATTAAAAACAATAAAATAAAAAAAAAATATATAAAATATATAAAAACTATAGAGATATAAAAATTTTATTAGCAAAAGTAATAAACTCCTTGGTGAAATTCCCAGAAACTATAAAAACAAAGAAAAGGTTTAAATAAAACCTTCGAAAAGTTCAAAAAAACTTTAGAAATGAAAAGCTATATGAAAATTCAGACAAACTAAAAAGAAGAAAAATTAAAAAGATTACTTGCAAGAAGAAATTCTTTTACGAGTTTCCTACAGTAACGATAAACGACTTTAAGCGAAATCCCCCGTAAAAACTGGTATCTAATTTATGAAATCAACTTACAATGACTTTTATGTGTTTTACGTATAATGTGTTTGTAAATATTAAATAAACAAGACTCGAAACAAATCAATAATTTGGAATTTTTGATGCATATGAAATCGAAAAAAAATATATGTATTTTATTTCTATTTATTATATACGATTTTTAACAGAAATCGGAAATTCCTAAGAAATTTATAATCTTCAATATTGAGGTACTGTTGGGGCATTTGGTGTTGTCCTCGCCTGATGGACTCTGGGTAGTCGAGTACGGTATGAAGTATGCTGTCAAGGTCAATGTCAGCTAATCCCCTCTTAATTATGGAATGTGGCACGACAGCGTCTTAAGAACTAGCTCAAGACGTGGTTGCCACAATTCCCCCTTTACCCTGTCAAATTACTCTACCCCCTGCAAACATACAACAACCTCACATATATACGGTGCTGGACCATGCGTATGGCAGCTGATGTAGCTTGCAACAAAGCAACAAACAATTAAAATCGTCTTAAAGTACTGCCGATGACCTCTGATACCACTTTTTAAAAACGTTGAAGTTCTTAAAAGGAACTCAGAACTCACCGCCAGCACTCCCCCCACTGTTTTGTCACTTAGGCACATATCGCTCGTTGCTGACAACAAGCGATGTTGCCCTCGTGACCCTAAATCTGTCCGTGAGAAGGAAAAATTAAGAGAACACATAAGATAGCGGAAAGCTGAAAATAGTATATTGAAAAGCAAGTTAAGGTGAAAGGAAATATTAAATTAGAAAGTATAAGAAAAGAAATATGGGAAAAATTTAAAATTACTAGTGGGCTATAACGTTGGGCGCCATTGTTACGTTACTGCCTGGTACGGGAGAAGAGGAGTGGCGGGGTGGCATGGTAGTAGCCCGGCTGAGGCTCGTCGGCTTTGAGGCGCGGTTCTTGCCACTTCTCCTTTCCCAACAGTTGCATAGCAAAATTTAGGTTCATGCCTAGGGAGGATAATAAAGCTAGAAAGAAAGCGATAGGTAAGACAAGCGGGAGAAAACCTGTCCTAGTCAGGTGGAGCCGTCCCACCCCTCCTGTTCACGGGATGTGAACAGCCTTTGGACTCTACTATGGCTCCGCTTCCCGAGTAGAGTCCCCTTTAACCTGACTAACGTCCGTCTTTAGGTACTTATGTTTACTTCATCCTTTTCTCAACTACCCCAACTTACCATTCAGTTGCCACAAGGGCACACCTGCACCAACAACAGTATGTCTTTAGTCCGACATATTATCAATAAAATCCGCTATTAAGAATAAAAATCTTCAACCCATAAACTTCAACCAAATAGCTTAAACCAGCGAATTTCAAATTCATACAATGTTTATTATAACAATAAAAAACTTACGATTATCTATTCAAACTATGTAACTATTATAAATACAGTTTCCCCTAGCCTTATCTACAACAATATATTATTTCGTTATTTAAAAAAAAAACCCTCTTACAAAAATTTATTTATCGAAATTCGAAACCGGCCTAATGTAGATCTAACTATTTGTGCAAAAGCACACCTATAGTCATATATCAATAAGAGCGCACTTGTGAGCGCTAACTCTCAATAAAAATGTCAACCAAATTATATGTATAAGTATGTGTGCCCTGCTCAGAGAAAACTTCACACCTATAAAGGCATGTGCATATGTAACTTTTCTATTACAAAAACCCTTACCTTGCTTATCCGGATGAATTTGGTACCAAAAACAACTCTTAAGCTGAAAGTAGAGGAAAAAAACAAACAGCATGTGCTGGACAAAAGACAGTGGTTCTGTTATAGGGCTTTGACCGCGTGGTCAAAGCTGACTTTTCAGAACTAATGTTTTTTGATATTAGTTTAACGTGTCGGTTCGGTGCATGTGCATTATTTCATGCACGTGCAAACAAAAAAAATTTTTTTTTTATTAGAAAGAATCGTAAAAATAGTGACTGTGCAAAGCAAAAAAAAGCTAATAAAACTAGATCGAAAACCGAAACAACAAAAGCAAAAAAAAAGAGGAAAAACTAAGTGCGTGTGAAAACTAAAAAAGTGTAAAAAAATAAAAAGATGACACTACTGAAAAGTGAAAACAATATTGTGTCCCTCAACAAAAAAAATGTTTAAGCCTGGGTAGGCATTGGTGCGAATGCCAAACAAAAAAAAATATGTTAGTACTACTTAAAGGTAGGTGAAGTTCCAAATTCACAGAAACTAATATTAAATAACTTATAAAACTAATATCGTAAATAAATAAAAAGAAAAAATTAATGAATTCAGGAAAAAAAATCCAAACTTAAATTTACAACTAGTAACAAAAAAATGCATGGGTGGTGCACCCTAATATATACTAAAAACTGTATGAAGAGTGTGATAGTAAAAGTTAAAAATTTGAAGTTGGCGAGCGCGCTCACCGTGAGCTGCGCTTGTCTGCTCTCCCGCTTTGCTGTTTCTGTGCTCGTGGGTGTTAGTGTGTATGTGTAGTGAGAAATGCTGCTGGTGAGTGTTGCTGATGTTGCTGAAGTGGCTAATGTTGCTACGGGTGTCGGTGGTCGTGCCACAAAATGTTTAGCACCACGTCGATGATGCTGATGATGATGTTTTGCAACACGTAGTGTTGCTGATGTCGCTGTTGTTGTGTATGAAACGCGGTGTTCGCTGGTTTGTAACAAAAGTGTGAAGTTGCGTTCTAAAAATGTTCGGTGTTCGTGGCTCGTGTTGGATCTCCGTGTTATGTGTGCGTGTCTGTGTTTTTGTGCAATCTGGCGGGGATCTATGCCAACGCTTTTGGCCACAGATATTCCCCGGATTTCGACCTTTTGGCCAAAAATTACTCCCTGAATATTTCGCTAATGTATGAATGTGTGATGTTTATGTTTCCTGTGTTTAGTGCCCAATAATTTGTGTAGTTTTATGTGTGGATTTAGGTGTATACTTTTGTAGCAGTGAGTTCATGTAGCAAAAAATGTCGCGGCCCTCGGCTGGCTTCGTGCTCGCTGCAACAAGAGAGCGTATATCCATACATATGTTTTTTTTCTAAATATTTTTATTCTTCGGTATCTTTGATAAAAATTTTTTCTGGTTTTTTGAATTAAATTCAGCGATTTTTTTTTTCCTTTTCAAATTTAACCTGACTTCAAAAAAAAAAATTCTTCTTCTTCTTTTCATCTACCCTTTGTTTGCATACATGCTCGTGTACATATGTACACACCTATGTACACCTAAGTGCATTTATGCATATTTTGATATGCTTGAATTTTGAAATTAGATTTAATCGGAAAAAATCTAATAAATGAACAATTCAAGCAAATATTTCAATGAAAATCAACAAATATTTATTTACAAAAATTTCGGAAAATATCGAAGGAAATTTTGGGTAAAAAAAAAAAATCTAGAATGATCATTCAACATTGATTTTGATCATAACTGCCAACAACAATTCTATGGAGACAATTCTGCTAAATGGACTAATGAACTAATTTATCCGAATTTACTCTAGTAAAGGATAACCTAAGTTATTAATTCAAAAATTCTTTTTTTTACAGAAAAAAAATCGCCGAATCAATAACACATATCTACCGCAAAAACTAATTTAAATGAAAATTGATCAAAAAGAAAGTGTATCAACCAATCTGAATTTTATGAAAAACTTATTTTAATGAAAATTTACTGCACTTAATTAAGAGAAAGGTTATAATTTCGCACAAAGATTTATCTGGACAAGAATTCACAAGGCTATATTTTAGACACGGGTAAAAATTCAGAAAAAAAGCTTTCAAACAAAATTTGAATCTTCCAATTTGACTTACCGCTGACTGCTGCTTCTTGAGGGGATTTTCACGTCCTGTGGCGGCGGCTCTCCTTGCGCTGGTGAGATACCTAGGGAGGATTCCCTGGTATCAGGAACTCCACTATTTTTCTTCGATCGCGTTTACTTTTTATCGTGAAACCGCACTTTATAAACAGACTTTTTCACTCGCGCACCTACACTTTAAGGTGAATACAACGCACTTTGAAAAATGACCTTTTTTTTTCACCACACTTTTGGCACTAGTTAAGACCGCGACTTTTCGATTTTTAATTGCTGTCGATCAGCGGGACCCCCTTTTATACCCATTAACCCTTGCGGCATTTTGAGCACCGTACGGCACGAATCGCCGGCCTGCTAAGGGTAAACCAATCCGCGTTCGACCCTTAAGCGGCACGCATATGCACATATGCGCAAGCAACACTTAACCCACCCACACAAACAAACATCCGCTACGCTAATATCGTAAACGCGGATAAGGTGGTTCGGTTAGCGGTTGCCCGCGCATCTGTTCATATACCCGCTTGCGCGTAGTAAGAGAAATGCTCAAAGGCTGTCGTTACAGGCTCGCATCCGCCGATGGTGCCTGCATCATGGAGCGTGTGCGTAAAAGAATTCATAACGCAGCCTTGGGTTGGTTTGTAGATCCGGGGCTAACGTGTGGCCTCGACGCACGATCTAATGCCGGGCTTCTAGTTCGCTTCTTATCTAACCTTTCACTAGAACATATATTACACTAAACATTTACTAACACGAAAAAATTAGATAAACTATCAAAAAAATCTAAGCCTAATATCATTGGGCCCTTACGCAAAACTAACCTAGGGTATCACAGATAGGCATCTTAATCCTATATCACAGGTTGAAACTAAAACTATATCACAGATTAGAGAAAAATTAGTCAAGTTGCAAGTGTATAAAAAAGTATAAATCGAAAGGTATGTCAAGTCTGAAATGCATAATCAAAAAAAAGTTAAGTCAGAAATTGTATAATTACATTAGTAGGTCGATAAACCTAAAATAATTGAATACTAATTACAAAAAATATCCAAAAAAAAAATGTATGTCAATTTTCTAAAGGTCAGGTTTTTCGGGTACACAGGTAAGTAATAAATAACATGCAAAATTGAACACTTAATAACATCATGCCACAAATATGTCCTTAGCATGGTATACCCCGATTCTCTTTCCGCTAACATCGCCGAGTTCATACATAGAGTTACCTATAACTTTCAATACAACGCATTTTACTTGCTTTGGGGCAAGTTTGGGATTATAGTTATCTATTTGTGAACTCTGTTTGAAATTTCGGCGGTATACCATTTGTCCAATTTTAAACTATGCATCCTTGATCCTAGTGTCGTAAACCTTTTTGCTGCGTTCGTGGGCTAACCTCAGCTCTTTCATAATTTTGTTTCTAATTGCCTGGAGTTTATCAGACTTTACCTCTACCACGCAATCTACGTCTTTCACAGCACCTAATTTTCTATATAACTCGTATGATGCACCATGTTGCACCATTGGCATACCAAAAAGCGCGTAATACGGGGATGTGTTAATTGCCGAATGGATTACGCTTCTTAAAGCAAACGCTGCATCACTGATGTGCTTATCCCAGTTCTTTTGATTCTCTCCCACGTATGACCTAACTATTTGTAGTATGGATCGGTTGACCCTTTCTGCGGCATTGCCTTGTGGCGAGTAGAATGCTGTTCTTACATGTGTTGTGCCATATCTTGCCAAAAATGATACAAACAGTCCTGAGACGAATTGTTTACCATTATCAGAGTGCACGTACTCTGGGACTCCAAAAACATGAAAAACTTCTTTCTCTAAAAATTTTACAACTTCAGCTGAGGTTGCCTTACGCATCGGTTTCAAAAACACAAACTTCGAAAAATGATCTAAACATACAAACACATAAACATTACCATCACACGTACGTGGGTAAGGACCCATAAAATCTATAAATAAACGTTGAAAAGGGCGCTCAGTAACATGTTGCTTTCCCATCAAAGGTTTGTGGGAAGCATTCTGCGTTTTGTTGCCTTTACAAATATCGCAACTTTTGACGTAATTTTGCACATCGGCCACTAGTCCTGGCCAGTAGTATCTTTCGCGTATCCTTGCGAGTGTCTTGTGGATACCTCCATGACCTGCAGATGGCGAGCAGTGCGATGCCTCCACCAACCCTGAACGAAGCTCAGTCGGTACCCAGAGCTTTCAGGCCTGGTCCTCTTGAAGCCCTTCACCCTTGTCAAATTGTGTCCGTTTATAAACATACCCGTCTGATACGCACAGTTCGGGCAGTTTGTCTTTGTTTAATGTCACCGTATCAATGAGTTCGTGATATTCCGTCGATTTGAAATATGGTGAGGTTACATCTATGTCGAGCACTCTATCGCTCACTAGCAGCTCGTTCATATCGGCCCTGGATAAAGCGTCCGGCACTACATTTTGGGTGCCTTTACGGTGTTGAATATCAAAATCGTATGCTTGCAACTTCAAGCTCCACCTGGCCAGCCGACCGGATAGATCCTTCTGACCCATCAACCACTTCAGGCTGGCATGGTCAGTTATCATCGTAAAGGGCAATCCCTCGATATAGGGCCGGAACCTCTTTATGCTCAGGACCGCTGCATAACACTCTAACTCTGTAATACTATAATTGCGTTGTGCCTTGTTTAATTTTGCCGATACATAGGCAATCGGTCTTTCGTTTCCGTCCTGCTCTAGTTGGAAGAGGACACCTCCAACTCCGTCCGTCGATGCATCGCATTGCACATAAAAGTGCTTTTCGAAGTCCGGATGGATTAACACCGGTGCTGAAATAAGTTTTCGTTTTAAGCAATTAAATGCTAGCATCGCTTCGTCCGTCATTTTAAAAGATTTTAACTTGTCCTTAGTGAGGCAGTCGTGCAGTGGTGCTGCAATTGTCGCGTAGTCCTGTATGAATCTACGGTACCAGCCTGTCATACCTAGGAACCGTCTGAGTTGTTTCGGTGTTCGGGGTTCGGGGAAGTCTCGCATTGCTGCCACCTTATTCAAATCTGTACGGATACATCCGTCTCCTACCACATAGCCTAAATAACGTACCTCTTTAAAACAAAATTTGCTCTTTTCAACGTTTATCGTTAACTTTGCATCACGAAGACATTTTGCAACACGGGACAAAAAATCTAAATGGGACGAAAAATCTTCAGAACAAACAAGTAAATCATCTAAATAAACAAACACAGATTCACGAAGAGAAGCGGGGATGACCTTGCCCATTAAACGACACATTCGCTGTGCCGCGTTGCACAATCCAAAGGGCATGACTGTGAAATGGTACAAAGGTCTACCAGGTACAGTGAAAGCAGTTTTCTCCCTGGACTTTCGCTCTAATGGTATCTGCCAAAACGCGTATTTTAAATCAATGGCTGATATGTACCTGGTATTCTGAAGCCGACTTAGAATACCACCTATATGTGGAAGTGGGTATGCATCCTTGATGGTGAGTTCCTTCAATTTCCGGGCATCCAAACATAGGCGGGTTTTGGTTCCTTTGATGACTAGTGATACGGGGGAACTCCAGCAACTGTTGCTTTCCTCTATAACGCCCATTTCCAGTTCCGCGAAAACCAACTTTTGTATTGCCGGAGAAATAGGGTAATGGCGCTGCTTCACGGGAAGATGTTCATCGGTAACTTCAATAATGTGTTCTTCAACGTCGGTTTTGCCCAACCCAAGTACTGCGAATGAAGGATACTGTGCTTTCACTCGATCCAAAGCCACAGTCTCCTCGGGACTCAGATCATGCATCGAATGATAAGTCACCCTCAGCAGGTGTAAGCTCTGACACGACATTAACCTTTGAGTTGATTTGGGGCCCCCTACTGACTACATTAAGCTGGAAGGCTTTCCAGAAATCGATCCCTAGATAGACCTCTTGTTGCAACCCCGGCACTATCAGGAATTCCAGCTCCCTAGTGGTACTGTCCCAAAGCACTGGAAGAGTCACTACTCCGATAACCGCGGTTTCACCCCCATTAGCTGTCTTGACATTTTGACCTTGGATCGGCAGAATCAGATTTTCTTTTCCCTCGAGTAACTTATGGGCATTTTTCCCCAAGCAGCTGGCCCCGGCCCCGGAATCCAAGAGCGCGAGCGCCTGTCGTCCACCGATCTCCGTTTTAGCGAACAACCTATTATCGCCCTGTACAGTCACGATAGTTGAAATTATCTTCTTTCTTAGCCTTTTAAACAATTTCTGTTTTTCCCTGATTTTTCGTATCTTTTCAAAATTCCTCTTCTTCTTTTTCGCGTTCAACTCCTCACAGAAAATTCTTCTTCTTGCCTCCTCGTACTTCATTTTCCTAACGTGCAAACTTTCCCTGACTGGTTCAACGTTCTTCTCTACTACTTTCTCTTTTACCTCTATTTCTTTATCCCTCTTCAAAATCTCTATTTTCCTACCTTCTACAAATTCTCTGGGCGATCCTGGCTTGAGGCAGAGCTCCCGGACATCTCTGCCAGTGCCCGGTTTCCCGCCTCTGGCTTAAAAACACAAAATGACGAATCACCACCACACGCAAAACATTTCATGAAATGGAAATTAGACTTGCACTTTTTGTCCTTTGCTGCTTCTGCCGGGGGCACGAGACACATTCCTATTACCATTAAGATTCCTATTGTCTTTGTTGAACGCTTCAACACAAAAATCACCTCCCTGCTCTTCTGACCAACCTCCGCTACCTATTTCGCTTATTGGCTTTGCCCTAGACCTATTCTCTTTTATTAATTTTTCCGCCCTCTTGCACTCCAGTTTCAGATCAGCCAATGTTTCGGTCTTCGTCGCGAAAGTTAAGTTGGCCAGATAAGGTTTCAGGTTGCCCTTAATTATCTTAACCAACTCAACTTCCGGGATTCGCTGTCTGAGGCGGAACGTGAGATCGTGGACATCGGCGTAATATTCGTCAAAGCTCTCTTGGGGCTGCTGCTTTCTCTCCATAATCTCGCGTATTACCTCATAATCTGACTCTGCCGATTTGAAGTGAGCCAAGATTTCCCGTTTTAACCCAAAGTAATCGAACGCATCGTCATCGGCGTGGTCCTCCAGCACCTGCCAATACCACTTGAGAGCTGGCCCTGTCACTAAACAATGGAAGTCAGCAAAAAGTTGTTGGTAGGACAACTGATATTGTATACGCATGCGTTCCAGGCGGAAGACGAAACTCTCCACTGTCATTCCTTTGGCTGAACCGTCGAACTTCAGATGCCACTTGTCCAAATCGACCTTCTTCCTAACCGAATATCCGGTGCTGCGCTGCTGGTTCGTGGCATCCCTATCCTGTCCTGGCGTAGATGTATTTTGTGGAGGTGCTGATGTAACAGGAGCGCGCATGGGTGTCTCCACATGAGCGACACGATTGCTAAGGGTGGATATATCCTCCCTTACCTTTCGCACTTCGCCCATGTGATGATTCATTTCAGGGTTCTGCTGCATCATCACCTCCATCATGCGCGCTAAGTGATCAATCCGCTCGTCCACCGTTGGCTGCCGTCTGTTACCGCCATTGTTTCCTCCATTCCCCACTGCCGCTCCGTCGCCTCCAATTCCTCCTTCCTCGTAATCAGACATCTCCAACACCTGATCCAACTTCCGCGAGAAACTCAGGGACTGGTCTGCCGCGTTTACAGTAACGCTATCAGTAACCGTATACTCCTGTCTGTGGCTGTTCGGGACCTCAGGCTGCCCAAAAACCCTAGCAGTGCAGAGATTCAAAAGGTCTATCGGGACGAAATCGGCTGGTAGTTCGATGCCGGTGTCTATTTGGTTAAACAGGGACCCTACCACCTCGTTCCTCAAGTCCCGAGCTATGCTGCCCGTTATCCGTCTGTTACTCGCCAAAAGTCCTAAACCCCTCTTCGGAATTGCCTCTTGGTTCGCAGACTTGTCCATAAACTCAAGGGACTGGTATAAAAAAAGGGAGTCCGAAACCTGACCGCCAACAAAGAACCGAAACTTGCTGACCTCGGAATTGGAAATCAATGACTTAAACCCACAAAACCGGACAAGCCCTTTTTCCCAACAATAAGCAGGAAAAGTAAATTTCAGATTTGGGTATTTCACTTGGGGGTTTATCTGTCAATTCAAAAAAAAAAAAAAAAATTTAAATAAACTGTATAAACCGATATAAAAACAATTCAAATATTATAAGATATACCAGAAAATATTTATATATATGTATATGAAACAAACGTGTATATATATGTAAGATAAATGGGTGTAAAAAGATAGTAAGTGTACAACTCAAAATGCAAATTTCTTTAAGGGTATATATGTGTTGGTGTTTATATAGAAATATATGCAGAACGGCAAAAAAAAATAAACTTCCAAATTAAAATTTAATAAGTGTGTGTATGTATGTATATATATGTAAAGTAACTGCGTGTATAAAAAATTTAATAATAAATGTGTGGTTCAACAATTCAAAAATCGAGCAATTTCCTAAAGGGTGTATATGGATATGTGGATATGGTAAATATGATAAAAAGGTGAAATTCAACTCGGCAACTAAAATTAATTCCTTAAAGGTATACCCGTGTTTGTGTATCTGTATGCGTAAAAAATTAAAAAAAACGGAAATTCAAACCTTAAAAATTCTATGTGTGTATATCTGTATATGGGTGTAAAAAGTTTTAAAACTACAAAACTTCAAAAAGAATTATCCTCACAAAATTTCTTTACGTGTATTTATTTGTTTACCTACCACGGTATAAAAAAAATTAAAAGAGTTTTAAGCTTAAGCAATGAAAAGGATGGTTACTTCAAAAATTCAAGAAGAAACGGTTTTTTCGTAGGGTATAGAGTATGTGGATATGAGTATCAATATCAAAAGTGTGTATAATAAATATCGTGGTGTGTATATTTATGTATGTTCATGTGTACCTATGAAACAAAATTGATTTGAGCAAAATTCAGAATCGCCTGCCTCTGCGCAACACTTTCTTAAGGTTGGTAGATAAAAGGTGTAAAAAAAATTTAAATTCACTTTTAATAGTAACAGAATATAAAAATTAAAAACAATAAAATAAAAAAAAAATATATAAAATATATAAAAACTATAGAGATATAAAAATTTTATTAGCAAAAGTAATAAATTCCTTGGTGAAATTCCCAGAAACTATAAAAACAAAGAAAAGGTTTAAATAAAACCTTCGAAAAGTTCAAAAAAACTTTAGAAATGAAAAGCTATATGAAAATTCAGACAAACTAAAAAGAAGAAAAATTAAAAAGATTACTTGCAAGAAGAAATTCTTTTACGAGTTTCCTACAGTAACGATAAACGACTTTAAGCGAAATCCCCCGTAAAAACTGGTATCTAATTTATGAAATCAACTTACAATGACTTTTATGTGTTTTACGTATAATGTGTTTGTAAATATTAAATAAACAAGACTCGAAACAAATCAATAATTTGGAATTTTTGATGCATATGAAATCGAAAAAAAAATATATGTATTTTATTTCTATTTATTATATACGATTTTTAACAGAAATCGGAAATTCCTAAGAAATTTATAATCTTCAATATTGAGGTACTGTTGGTGCATTTGGTGTTGTCCTCGCCTGATGGACTCTGGGTAGTCGAGTACGGTATGAAGTATGATGTCCAAGGTCAATGTCAGCTAATCCCCTCTTAATTATGGAATGTGGCACGACAGCGTCTTAAGAACTAGCTCAAGACGTGGTTGCCACAATTCCCCCTTTACCCTGTCAAATTACTCTACCCCCTGCAAACATACAACAACCTCACATATATACGGTGCTGGACCATGCGTATGGCAGCTGATGTAGCTTGCAACAAAACAACAAACAATTAAAATCGTCTTAAAGTACTGCCGATGACCTCTGATACCACTTTTTAAAAACGTTGAAGTTCTTAAAAGGAACTCAGAACTCACCGCCAGCACTCCCCCCACTGTTTTGTCACTTAGGCACATATCGCTCGTTGCTGACAACAAGCGATGTTGCCCTCGTGACCCTAAATCTGTCCGTGAGAAGGAAAAATTAAGAGAACACATAAGATAGCGGAAAGCTGAAAATAGTATATTGAAAAGCAAGTTAAGGTGAAAGGAAATATTAAATTAGAAAGTATAAGAAAAGAAATATGGGAAAAATTTAAAATTACTAGTGGGCTATAACGTTGGGCGCCATTGTTACGTTACTGCCTGGTACGGGAGAAGAGGAGTGGCGGGGTGGCATGGTAGTAGCCCGGCTGAGGCTCGTCGGCTTTGAGGCGCGGTTCTTGCCACTTCTCCTTTCCCAACAGTTGCATAGCAAAATTTAGGTTCATGCCTAGGGAGGATAATAAAGCTAGAAAGAAAGCGATAGGTAAGACAAGCGGGAGAAAACCTGCCCTAGTCAGGTGGAGCCGTCCCACCCCACCTGTTCACGGGATGTGAACAGCCTTTGGACTCTACTATGGCTCCGCTTCCCGAGTAGAGTCCCCTTTAACCTGACTAACGTCCGTCTTTAGGTACTTATGTTTACTTCATCCTTTTCTCAACTACCCCAACTTACCATTCAGTTGCCACAAGGGCAACACCTGCACCAACAACAGTATGTCTTTAGTCCGACATATTATCAATAAAATCCGCTATTAAGAATAAAAATCTTCAACCCATAAACTTCAACCAAATAGCTTAAACCAGCGAATTTCAAATTCATACAATGTTTATTATAACAATAAAAAACTTACGATTATCTATTCAAACTATGTAACTATTATAAATACAGTTTCCCCTAGCCTTATCTACAACAATATATTATTTCGTTATTTAAAAAAAATACCCTCTTACAAAAATTTATTTATCGAAATTCGAAACCGGCCTAATGTAGATCTAACTATTTGTGCAAAAGCACACCTATAGTCATATATCAATAAGAGCGCACTTGTGAGCGCTAACTCTCAATAAAAATGTCAACCAAATTATATGTATAAGTATGTGTGCCCTGCTCAGAGAAAACTTCACACCTATAAAGGCATGTGCATATGTAACTTTTCTATTACAAAAACTCTTACCTTGCTTATCCGGATGAATTTGGTACCAAAAACAACTCTTAAGCTGAAAGTAGAGGAAAAAAACAAACAACATGTGCTGGACAAAAGACAGTGGTTCTGTTATAGGGCTTTGACCGCGTGGTCAAAGCTGACTTTTCAGAACTAATGTTTTTTGATATTAGTTTAACGTGTCGGTTCGGTGCATGTGCATTATTTCATGCATGTGCAAACAAAAAAAAATTTTTTTTATTAGAAAGAATTGTAAAAATAGTGACTGTGCAAAGCAAAAAAAAGCTAATAAAACTAGATCGAAAACCGAAACAACAAAAGCAAAAAAAAAGAGGAAAAACTAAGTGCGTGTGAAAACTAAAAAAGTGTAAAAAAATAAAAAGATGACACTACTGAAAAGTGAAAACAATATTGTGTCCCTCAACAAAAAAAATGTTTAAGCCTGGGTAGGCATTGGTGCGAATGCCAAACAAAAAAAAATATGTTAGTACTACTTAAAGGTAGGTGAAGTTCCAAATTCACAGAAACTAATATTAAATAACTTATAAAACTAATATCGTAAATAAATAAAAAGAAAAAATTAATGAATTCAGGAAAAAAAATCCAAACTTAAATTTACAACTAGTAACAAAAAAATGCATGGGTGGTGCACCCTAATATATACTAAAAACTGTATGAAGAGTGTGATAGTAAAAGTTAAAAATTTGAAGTTGGCGAGCGCGCTCACCGTGAGCTGCGCTTGTCTGCTCTCCCGCTTTGCTGTTTCTGTGCTCGTGGGTGTTAGTGTGTATGTGTAGTGAGAAATGCTGCTGGTGAGTGTTGCTGATGTTGCTGAAGTGGCTAATGTTGCTACGGGTGTCGGTGGTCGTGCCACAAAATGTTTAGCACCACGTCGATGATGCTGATGATGATGTTTTGCAACACGTAGTGTTGCTGATGTCGCTGTTGTTGTGTATGAAACGCGGTGTTCGCTGGTTTGTAACAAAAGTGTGAAGTTGCGTTCTAAAAATGTTCGGTGTTCGTGGCTCGTGTTGGATCTCCGTGTTATGTGTGCGTGTCTGTGTGTTTGTGCAATCTGGCGGGGATCTATGCCAACGCTTTTGGCCACAGATATTCCCCGGATTTCGACCTTTTGGCCAAAAATTACTCCCTGAATATTTCGCTAATGTATGAATGTGTGATGTTGATGTTTCCTGTGTTTAGTGCCCAATAATTTGTGTAGTTTTATGTGTGGATTTAGGTGTATACTTTTGTAGCAGTGAGTTCATGTAGCAAAAAATGTCGCGGCCCTCGGCTGGCTTCGTGCTCGCTGCAACAAGAGAACGTATATCCATACATATGTTTTTTTTCTAAATATTTTTATTCTTCGGTATCTTTGATAAAAATTTTTTCTGGCTTTTTGAATTAAATTCAGCGATTTTTTTTTTCCTTTTCAAATTTAACCTGACTTCAAAAAAAAAAAAATTCTTCTTCTTCTTTTCATCTACCCTTTGTTTGCATACATGCTCGTGTACATATGTACACACCTATGTACACCTAAGTGCATTTATGCATATTTTGATATGCTTGAATTTTGAAATTAGATTTAATCGGAAAAAATCTAATAAATGAACAATTCAAGCAAATATTTTAATGAAAATCAACAAATATTTATTTACAAAAATTTCGGAAAATATCGAAGGAAATTTTGGGTAAAAAAAAAAAAATCTAGAATGATCATTCAACATTGATTTTGATCATAACTGCCAACAACAATTCTATGGAGACAATTCTGCTAAATGGACTAATGAACTAATTTATCCGAATTTACTCTAGTAAAGGATAACCTAAGTTATTAATTCAACCATTCTTTTTTTTTACAGAAAAAAAATCGCCGAATCAATAACACATATCTACCGCAAAAACTTATTTAAATGAAAATTGATCAAAAAGAAAGTGTATCAACCAATCTGAATTTTATGAAAAACTTATTTTAATGAAAATTTACTGCACTTAATTAAGAGAAAGGTTATAATTTCGCACAAAGATTTATCTGGACAAGAATTGACAAGGCTATATTTTAGACACGGGTAAAAATTCAGAAAAAAAGCTTTCAAACAAAATTTGAATCTTCCAATTTGACTTACCGGTGACTGCTGCTTCTTGAGGGGATTTTCACGTCCTGTGGCGGCGGCTCTCCTTGCGCTGGTGAGATACCTAGGGAGGATTCCCTGGTATCAGGAACTCCACTATTTTTCTTCGATCGCGTTTACTTTTTATCGTGAAACCGCACTTTATAAACAGACTTTTTCACTCGCGCACCTACACTTTAAGGTCAATACAACGCACTTTGAAAAATTACCTTTTTTTCACCACACTTTTGGCACTAGTTAAGACCGCGACTTTTCGATTTTTAATTGCTGTCGATCAGCGGGACCCCCTTTTATACCCATTAACCCTTGCGGCATTTTGAGCACCGTACGGCACGAATCGCCGGCCTGCTTAGGGTAAACCAATCCGCGTTCGACCCTTAAGCGGCACGCATATGCACATATGCGCAAGCAACACTTAACCCACCCACACAAACAAACATCCGCTACGCTAATATCGTAAACGCGGATAAGGTGGTTCGGTTAGCGGTTGCCCGCGCATCTGTTCATATACCCGCTTGCGCGTAGTCAGAGAAATGCTCAAAGGCTGTCGTTACAATTTGGTGCCACTTGTTCGCCGTGCTGTGCAGAATACGTAAAAAATACCAACGCCGCCAGATTTAGTAAAGAAAAGCCTATGGGCTATGATGCTGTGGTAAATAATACTTATGTAGATGACCTAGTAATCAGTTTTCCGACGTTAAAGAAGCCGAACAGACAATAAAAGATGCTATCGAAATAAATGCAGCTGCTGGATTTAAGCTTAGAAAATTTGTATCAAATTGCAAAGCGCTGGAAAAATCTTTAAACAACACGAATTCGCAGTCATCAATTATTAATTTAGAACGACATGCTGATGTTGAAAAAATACTTGGTATGTTTTGGAACACAGCAACGGACGCCTTCGAATTTCACTTCAAGTTTTTTAAAATACCGAGCGACATTTTGAATGGTAAGCGACCACCAACTAGAAGAGAGTTGTTAGGCATCGTCATGCCATTTACGATCCTTTCGGATTTCTTGCCAATGTTACAATTTTGCCAAATTATTATTACAAGCGTTATGGAAAATAGGTCTTGCTTGGGATGAACAGCTCCCACCTCAGTTGGATGCACAATGGAAGACCTGGTGGCTGAAATTCCAGTCAGTTAAGTCGTTATCCATTCCACGTTGCTATTCGAAGGTAATTCCAAACCCCACTAACATCCAGTTACACATTTTCGTTGATGCCAGTACGAGTGCGTATGCTGCAGCTGCATACCTAAGAGTGCAGAATAATGACGCAGTAGAAGTCGCGTTAGTTTGTGCAAAAACAGTATGTGCACCACTTAAAGTAACGACGGTTTCACGGCTAGAACTGCAAGCAGCCGTTCTTGGATGTCGCTTGAAGTCACTCATTGTGGAAAGTCTAGAGATTCGTATCGATAGCACTGTATTTTGGAGCGATTCACAGACTATTATTTTGTGGATACGGTCACACACACGATCATACAAGCCATTCCTGGCACATAGGATTGCCGAAATTCTTAGTACAACAACAAGAAATGAGTGGCGTTGGGTTCCTACCAGCATGAACGTAGGAGATTCTGCAACACGTGCAATACCTGTACAAAAATTTTCAACAAACGAACTTTGGTTCACAGGACCAGAATTTTTAAACCAGGACGAGGAAGGCTGGCCTCGAGAAACAACATTGACATCTGATGTGTGGCAGCGAAGAAATCAGGAAACAGCATTTACTTATTTGTAAACCAGGTGAGCAACTTATCAGCTATTCTAAATTTTCCTCCTTTGTTGCATTAGTAAGAGTGATCGCCTGGGTATTGCGCTTTACCAACAATGCTAGAAAGAGAAAGCACATTGAAGAAGAGCTGCAAGCCGATGAAATCACCACTGCGGAAAATATATTGTGTCGCATAGTACAAAATGAAGTTTCTCAACGAGAAATTGAGCTATTACAAAATAAATCTGCTATACCAAAAAATAGTAGCCTATATGCACTGACGCCGTACTTAGATGACAAGGGTTTGTTACGAATATATGGAAGAATAGACGCAGCCTATTGCCTTCCCATGTCCGCACGCCGTCCAATCATATTACCACCAGGAAATCACGTTACAAAATTAATAGTAGCTGATCACCATAAGAAGAGGCACCACCAAAATGACTGTTTGACAATTAATGAAATCCGCCAACGATATTGGATTCCGGCCATTCGCAACGTATTGAAGTCCGTCAAGAGGAGTTGTCCAGTATGTATTTATAATAGAACAAAACCAGTCGTGCCGTTGATGGGTCAGTTACCAATACACCGCCTAACACCATACGTTCGACCGTTCACATACAGCGGAGTCGATTATTGTGTGCCTTTTCATGTCGCTATTGAACGTAGAAGGGAAAAGCCGTGGATTGCATTATTTACGTGTATGACAACGAGAGCAGTGCACCTAGAGTTGTCAGAGAGCCTTTCAGCTGATGCGTTCATTATATGCCTAAGTAACTTCGTTAACCGACGTGGGGTTCCCATCCGTATTCGCAGCGATAATGGCACTAATTTTGTTGGGGCACAAAGGAAATGAAAGAGGCCGAGAGAATGTTTGATGTTAACGCAATTGGACGTGAAATGTCAAAACAGAAGATTGAATGGGTGCTGTCCTGCAGACCCTGAAAGTGGGGGATGTTGGGAACGTCTGATACAATGTACTAAACGACTATTGCATACAATATTGAAAGAAGAAGCTTCGAGGGTGGAAACTTTGCGCAGCGTCATTATCGAGATAGAAAACATCATCAATAGCAGACCATTGACGAATCTACCAATTTCGCCAGAAGACGACGAACCTCTTACGCCAAACCATTTCTTAGTTGGTTGTTTAAACTCTACCCAAACACCGCATCCAGAGGAAGAACGTCTATGCACCCGAAAACAATGGAAGATCGCCCAGAACTTAAAAGATCGGGCTTGGAAAAGGTGGACTTTGGAGTACCTTCCACGCCTTCTCTGCCGTCCCAAATGGATAGAAGAGACTGAAGCGCTCAAGCCAGGGACACCGGTCGTCATTTGTGATCCTTCAGCGCCACGAAGTCTTTGGGAAAAGGGTAGAGTCACTGAAATAATCAGGGGAAATGATGGTAGATCGCGTAGTGCTAAAGTTCAAACAGCACATGGGAGCATCCGACGACCAATATGTAGGCTAGCCGCCTTAAACACTTGCGAACCCCAGATGATTCGCCAGGAGGTGGAATGTTGTCGCCAGCTCTAAAGTGAATGATGTGGCATCAGTAACAAAGAAAGAGGCGAAGAGAAATCATCAATTACCTCAGTCAACTTAACACATTTTTTACAATTGACAATTGATTGGATCACCGGCAAAAAGACACCAAAATTTTAGTTTTTTTTTTACGGAGCCATTATTATTATTTTTGTGCGGAACCAGTCAGCCGCCACAGTTTGGTTGTGGTAATAACAACAACAAAAAAGGTGAAAATAAGCGAAGGGTTTTCCGCTTTTCTAAGGACGAAACGCTAGCAAAAAATGGCTTCATTTTCGTAGAAGACAAGATAAAGTAAACCAGAAATCGAAAGTGAACTAGTCGAAGTGAACAGACGTGTTTTTGTCGCGCTCTGATCTGCTTGTTTTTAATATCTACTTTTTCGTATACTAACTGCATTAAAAATGGTAAATTGCACTAATTGTAATACCCAGTGCTTGCCGGGCGATCACGCATTGCGTGTTATTTGCAATAATAAAATACATACGAAATGCTTAAACTTTTCTGAAAATGCAATTGATTTGCTGAAAAACAATAAAAACATTGTATATAAATGTGACAAGTGTGTTTCTATGTTTTCGCGCACTAAAGTTAAGAAAGCTCTCAAAAATATTGACGCGCTGCAATCTTTCTTTAAGCTGCTTAGTGCAAGTGAGAGTGAATCAGACGATACACTAAGTACAAACAATTCAATTTGTACGCGCTCTAAATCGTCAAAGGTCGTTAGCCCTAAAAAAAATCAAAGCCAAAAATCTTCTCAAGCACCTACGGCTAATAATTGTACCCTTTCTGCTGAGTATGGTGAGGCTAGTGGATCAGCTGTGTGTGCTAATAATAGTGAGACAACAACTATGGCTAATACTGCAGCTGCTGCTGCTGCTATAGCTAATGGTTCTATCACTCATACCTATGCTGTAGCTGCTGCTCAAACTGTCAACGCTGCTACTCAACCTGGTGAGCAGAACTTTGAAGAAAATGCTGCTAAAGCAAATAATGAAAAACCACGCATGGTTGTTAGTGGGAGTAACACGAGTGCAAAATTAGATGTGTTCGTGCGTTACAAATGGATCCACTTATCATCTTTCAAACCTTCTGTTAGAGAAGTTGATATTATCAAATACGTTGCTGATAATGCTAACATTGATGCGACTAGAATAGCATGCTTCATATTGTCAAAAAGAGATACTGATGTTAATTCCCTTGTGAGAGTCCCGTTCAAATTGCGTGTATTATCTGAAGATTACAAAAAGGTTTTTAATGCTTCACTATGGCCGGAAAATGTCACTGTTAGGCCTTTTCGGTTTTTTCCAAAGGCGGGACAAAATGCACCGGCAGTGTAGACATGAATGAGACCCTACAAGATAGTCCTAATGTACCGATTCTCAATAATTTCAAAATTTACTACCAAAATATATCCGGTATGAGAACAAAATCTAATTCGCTTTATGCTGGCTCATCGCTATGTGATTACGACGTTATTGTGTTGGTGGAGACTTGGCTCAATGCTGACTTTTGCAGTGAAGAATTTTTTAACAGGAAACTCTATTCTGTGTTCCGGAGAGATAGAGATAGTGTTGCGACGAATACTACTCGTGGGGGTGGTGTATTAATCGCCGTAAAAACTGGTCTACGCGCAGTTGAAGTAACTCTGGGAAACACTGCTTCTTGCATTGAACAACTATGCGTTTCAATTTCGAGTGCGAATGATTTGCTCTTTGTATGTGTATCTTATATACCTCCTAACAGTGCTGATGACTTATATTTTGATCACACTGATAATATTCTGAATTTAAATCTTCCGAATGAAAATGCCCAACTATGTGTACTTGGAGATTATAACTTAAATAAAATCTCGTGGTCAACTCTGAATAACGATGATATGCTTATTCCTGGTAATGTAAATTCCTCTTGTGAAATTTGTGTAATTGACGGGCTATTTAGTTTGCAATTAAGGCAAATTAATCACTTTGTTAATGAGCTTAGCAGAATTTTAGACCTTATCTTCATTAGTCCTGACTTAAAATTCCAACTAAGTAAGTCAGTGGATCCTTTATCTATTACTGATAAACACCACATTCCACTTTTGCTTGAATTTGAATTTTATAAATATTCTAGTTATCGTGATACAACAAAGAAATTTGACTACTCGGGTTGTAATTTTGATCGCGTTAACAACCTTATTTTAGCCGAGGATTGGATTACCTTATTCGCTGATCGGAGTCTTACTGAATGCTTTGACATTTTTAAAGATAAAATTTCCGAAATATCGTTGGAAAACATTCCATGTCTATCTCGGGGGGCTTATAAACTTCTCTGGTATAATAGAGACTTAAAAAAACTTAAGAATCTCCGCAATAAATCCCATAGGATTTATAAACGTTCTGGGAGTTTGCAGCATAAGCTAATTTATGAGAAATATTTGAAAGAGTTTAACTGTTTAAACAAATTTCTTTATAAAAATTATTTGTTAAGATTTGAAACTAATATTAAATCTAACCCCAAGGCATTTTGGAGTTTTGTGAACTCAAAACGGTCTTCTTCCATTATTCCGGCTTCAATGTTATACAATGGTAAGAGCGCGAACACAGCTTTTGAAACTGCTAACTTATTTGCGGACTTTTTTAAGTCTAATTTTGTTGAGGACTGCGCGACGAGTGAAATCTCTAGTTTTGGACCATTGGCGCCTTCGCTCGATTTTGGCTCTGGAGTTTTAACTGTAGAAGACATTTTGGACGCAATTAGTGCCATAAAATGTTACAAGCAAGTAGATGTTCATCAAATATCTTCACTCTTTCTCAAGAAATGCAGCTCATCCATTGTTAAACCGCTTCTTCTTCTTTTTAATCTGTCACTGAGGATTGGTTGTTTTTTGGATGATTGGAAGATTACCTCTGTTACTCCAATTTTCAAATCTGGGAGAGAAAACGAGGCCTCAAACTACCGACCAATTTCTAAAATAGCTAATATTGCCAAACTGTTTGAAAAAATCATCAGTACTAAACTTTCTTTTGCTATTAAGCCATATATAGCATTATCTCAACATGGTTTTATACCAGGTCGATCTACAGTTACTAACTTGGCTGTCTTCTCAAATTATTGCATTTCAGCATTTAAGGATGGCTTCCAGGTAGATGCCATCTATACCGATTTATCTAAAGCAGCCCATTTCTTCTAAGTGAAGTGAACTTCAATGTACCGTCTCGTCTTTCAAGGCATTTTAAACCTCTAGTCTTAAAACAGTGCCGAACCAATTTTCAGTTAAATGAGCCTTTTCGCTGTTTGTGTCAAGATTATAACTCTCTTTCTGGTAGATTTGATATTTCAGACTCGCTTTTCAGCATAAAAAAATCAATTCTTTCTGTCCTAAATTCATAGCTACTAATTGTTTTTTATTCTTTGACTTCTATTTTAACTTTTAACAATAATTTTATTCTGTTAACTAGTTATTTCTTAATGTATAATCTATCCTATATCTACTTTACTTAGCTGATGAGGTTTTCTCTGTAGCTGAGCAGTTTTAGATCTTGACGATTAACAAACCAAAGCCTTTCAACGACTCGGCACGAACGAATAATCCGCGCGTTATGCGGATGCGCCCCTCGCGCCGGTCGGGCGGGATATGGTGGGTAATCCGTTGGACATTATTATTATTATTATTATTTGACAGAGTGTCTCACACTCTCCTAATCCACAAATTAGAGAGATTCGGATTTCACTCATCGTTCTTGTGCTGGGTCAAATCTTATTTGATAAATAGAATTAACTACGTTGTTGTTGATGGTGTGCAATCTTCTTTATATAGAGCAACCTCAGGGGTTCCACAAGGAAGTATCTTGGGTCCTTTATTTTTTGTAATTTTTATCAACGACTGCACTGAGTGCTTTCAAATATGTGAGCATCTACTTTATGCTGATGTCTTAAAGGTTTTTAAAAAGATACAGACCCAGTCTGATATCGAAATTTTGCAGAATGAGATAAATAAGTTTCATGAGTGGTGCCGCCGTAATAAATTAGCCATTAATATTGAAAAATGTTGCTCGGTTACCTACAATAAAATTAGATTGCCTCTCTCTTCACCATACTTTATTTCTGATACTGCTCTTAGCTCAACTAATAAAATAAAAGACCTTGGAGTGGTTTTTGACTCCAATTTCACATTTATAGATCATTTGAATTACATTATACCCAAAGCGTATTCCTCGCTAGCGTTCATTAGGCGCAATAGTTTGGAGTTCAAGGATCCATATACAAAAAAATTACTTTATAACACATTTGTAAGGTCTAAATTGGAATATGCTTCAATAATATGGAATCCATTTTATGGAATACATTCCAATAGAATAGAGCGGATACAAAAAAAGTTTTTAAAGTTTGCATTATACAGTATTAGATTTGATTTGCCTATTCCATCTTAAGTTCCTCGGTGCAGATTGATCAGCTTGCACACTCTTGCCAGTAGGCGTTTGATAGCTGGCTTAGTTTTTATACGTGATGTTTTGAATGGGACCATTGATTGTTCTTATTTGTTACACTCTATTAAAATTAATGCTCCAGCTAGAAATCTGCGACATAGTGATTTATTTGCTATTGAAATTTGCAAAACAAAATATGCTCAAAATGAACCAGTTATCGGACTGTTAGCTGAATTTAATTTGATATGTAAAGAAACAGATTTAGATATATTTGCTAATCGAATTATATTTAAGGAAAAATTGTATATGTATTATTCCTAAATTTTTGAATTACTCTCTGTCTGTAAGGAATGTAAGCCATAGACTTAAATGAATAAATAAATAAATAAATAAATAAATAAATATGCATGCATATGTGAAGTGCATTTCGCTCCAGAGGATTTCGAAGGAAATCTTCAATATGAAATGGGCAGGTACACAAAATGGTTGGGAATTTACCTTATTCAAAGTATATGTTAAATACAAATAGGTTTATGCAAAAATCAATCCCACAAAGCTGCTTCGTACTGCATTTCCGACTAAGGGCCACTTTCATAAAGGCCGGTTAAGCCTAATCGGCGATTAATTTGACAGCTAACCGTACAAAATACGTCAATTAAACTCCGGTTAGCAGTTACCGGCTTTTATGAAAACGGCCCTAAGTATGGTGTGAGCTCAGGAGTGACAGACGAAAGCAAAAAACGTGGTAAGGCCCGCTCAAGGAAGCATTTAGTGGAATGCACATTAAACCAGTCAGTTGGCCCAATGGAAGTAAGCCCAGCGCAGAGTGTTGCTTTGGAACCAGAAACTGTTCACGCACCAGCAAATACTGAGAACAACGATCAAATAAAACGATTGGAACTGGAAATGTGCAAATTAGTGTATAGAATACAATATGCAAGAATGTGTACAGTTATAACAAAGTAATGGATATAGACCAGCATATGTATAACCCAATTTATTTGTTCGCGGAAGGCTGCATAATGTTAATTATCCTCAATATTGTTAAAGTTACAGAGAACTGAGGAAGCGACTATCAAACAACAAAAAAAGTGGCTCAAAACAGTTGGCGGAAATAAAACGGTTAAGACTCCGCATCAAAATGTCCGAGTTCCACCGAGGAAAAACTGCTAACCATATTTACTAAAGGCCAGGTAACCACACTTATAGAAGAACATAAAAGCCTTTGACTTTGGCAGATAAGAGTGTATTAAGAATGTTCCAACATTGTACTAAAAATAATAAGAATGCATATAAACAATTTTTTGAATATATCTGTCAAAGTTAAGAACTGGGGAAAGTATTCTATGTAAATCTCTTCTTAAAACCAGGTCGAAAAATTTAAAGTCGGAAGTCGAAGAAAAAAATGGTTGGAAGAGGACGTTGCTAAGTCCATAACTTTATATTCGGCAAACCCAAGAGAACACAAACTTTTAAGACGTAAACATTTCCCTCTGCCTGCTGTGCGAACCCTGCAATGCTGGTCAAAAAAAAGCGACACATCGACGGGAATTATAGAGCCTTTAGTAAAGCTTTTAAAGGCAGCAACTGAGTTGACTGATGCCCAAAAAACGTGTGTCCTCAGTTTTGATCAAATGAAGGTCCGGAAGACTTTCTGTTATGTAAGGTCATCCGACTCAACATTGCCTCCAGTGAGTTATGTTCAAGTGGTAATGCTAAGAGGTAAACAAATATATAAATTTTGATTCAAAGTAATATGACATATTGTGTTTAAGGGTTAATATGCAAATGGAAGCATCCTGTATTTTAAGAGTATGACTGCAACATGACAAAAGCTGTTCTGTGGAACATTTTGTCAACAGTTAAAGGATGCGGGTACAATGTTGTAGCAGTTGTGAGCGATCTGGGGGTAACTAAACATGGAAAAGCCTTGGTAATATATCCACATCTACTAAGTTCTTACAGGGCGGTCACAGAATTGTAGTTTTTGCTGATGTGCCGCATTTAATAAAACTACAGCGAAATTATTTTTGCGATTATGGTTTTCAGATTGATGGAAAGGAAGTTAAAAAGGAGATCATTTTAAAACTCCTTAGCTTTTCATCCAGCGATCTGTCCATAACACATAAAATCTCACAAAAGAGCTTAACTGTTAAGGGCGCAGAGAGGCAAAAAGTAAAACTGGTTAAAAAATTATTTTCCCACATGGTTGCTTAAGCAATTTCCAGATCTGGAACATTGAGGCTATTCTTCTTTAAATGGTCATCTAACCGCCTGGGCGATTTTGACCGTCCAACATAGCTCGCCAGTCGGTTCTTCGTTGCGCCAACTGGCGCCAATTGGAAACACCGCGGGATCGCAATTCGGTCTCCACTTGGTCCTTCCATCGGAGTGGTGGTCTCCCTCTTCCTCTGCTTCCACTGGCGGGGCTATTAGACGGAGAAAATTGGGAAGAATGTTACAAGCTCTTTAAAGTTGTGAGTCTTTGTATTGTAGTTGTTATGTTTATTATTGTATTGTATTTATTATGTTATTTTCAGACAAATGACCGGTTTGCCATAATGAATGTCAGACTACCCAAGGAAGGAGCAAGAGAACGGTTGCACGCTTTAAGGCTAACCTTACAGACTGGAGTACTTGGATACTTGATTCAAGATCAGCTTAATGTTGTTTTCTGGGCTACAAAAATAACTAACTGCTTTGTTACATTTCGCCGTCCTAAAAAAGAAAGGTTGACGACGTAGCACACCTTTCAATATAAGCGCGTAGTCATTTTACGAATGCTACATGTATAGAAATCGAGTTGGTCCTTCTTTATTTCATCACCCACCCCATACGCTGATAAGCTTATACACACTCTGTTTGGAACCACATACATTGAACCTCATCTCAGTGGCAATCTCACGTTCACGTGTGAATTTTGACACGTATGTCTTCAGTGAATTATGAACGTATGTCTTTGACCAAATTGGCTTATATTTGGTGCACTGCGAGTTAATTCAACTATAAAAAATATTTTATATTACTTAATCATTTTAATATTAAGAGCCATTTACTAACCGATCTGCTGGTTAGGGCTTCGTCTGTCCAAATATATGGGTTGGTGTCGAAATTCTGTATGTACAAAATTCTAAAAACAAAATTCTGCTTTTTAAAATTCTGCTTTTTTAAAATTCTGCTTTTTTAAAATTCTGCTTTCTAAAATTCTGCTTTCAATGTTCTGTATTACAAAATTCTGTATTAAAATATAATGTTAACAATGTTAAAGAGGTAATGTAATTATTTTGAAAAAGTGCGCACATTATATTTTAATACAGAATTTTGTAATACAGAACATTGTGGGATATTCATTGTCAAATTTAGGTATGGTTATTTGTTAGTAAAACTTGTTCCACAATTTGAGTATATGCGCCCCATTGTTTTTAACATATTCGTACATATGTACATACCTACATTAATTATAGTTGACAACAATTATACATTGGTATGTACATATGTTTGCAATCAAATATTACCTGGAGATGAGAACTTCTATCACAAATGGGGAATTACAATTTCACCACACCTGTCTACAACGGTTCTTATATTGTTTGTTTACCTTCTGTTAAGTGCTGACTTTTTGTGAAAGAGCGTGGTTTAATATTATATTGATAAAAATGTCCGAAATAAGAATTTTGAAAACAAATAAAAATAAGGAAATGTTGGGTGTTGATGGGTATTTCTATTATTTAGAAAGAATAACAAAACAAAGGACATATAATTGGTCGTGTTCCAAAAGAATAGCGTGTCACTGTAAATCTCGATTGGTGACTGAATTAAAAGACGGTATCCATTGTGTGATTAATAGGTCCGGTGTACATACCCATAGCCCTGAGGCAGTGGAAGGTTTTGTTCGCGATGCAAATATAAAGCTTAAAGAGTTATCTAAAAAAACATGCTTGCCGGCTAGCCAGATAATTCGAGAAACCATTGTGCTAACTCCGAGCGAAAGCCGTGATGCTTTACCTTCTAAAATGGCCCAAAAAAGTAAAATAATGCGGACAAGAAAAAAGAAATGGAACATGAAAGAACCAAAAACTGTATACGATATTGATATGCCACTTAATTTATATGTCCTTGAAGGCGAGCTTTTTGTCTTAGCAGAAAAGTGGGTCGATGATGAATTTTTTATAATATTGGGGACAAAATCTTCATTGGAAATGCTGAGTAGCAGTGACTGCTGGGCTGTTGATGGAACTTTCCATGTTGTTCCTCGCGTTATGAGGCAACTTTTTTCAATACATGGCAGAGTACATGGCGAAATCGTGTCTCTCGTTTTTTGCTTGATGAGCAAAAAAAACGTTGAAGTCATATGTCGCTGTTTTTAACGAGTTGCTGACGATTGCAGGTAACCATGAACTAAATTTATGCCCTCAGCGTATAATTTGCGATTTCGAAATGGGTATCATATCGGCAATTAAGCAATGTTTTCCAAATACTGATTTACGCGGCTGTTTGTTCCATTTTGGACAAATAATATGGCGAAAGGTTCAGAAGGAGAGGTAATTAAAGCCTATTTTATGGTTGTGTATGTTACTAAGTAATAATACAGCCCCTGTAAAAAACGTTGGAGCATCAGAGTACTCCAACACTTATCCTCATTCATATAAAAAAGGTGGTCCAATTTACATAGCGATGTCCGGTGATTGGATCACCTAATCCTATTCGGAGTACCATTTACTTTGCTTCTGAATAGTCTATAGAGCACCTACGTTGGAGTACTTTGAAAATGCTGCCAAAAGATTACTCTATAGAGTACTCTAGACAAAAGCGAGAATGGGAGTATGTGTTCTTCTGAGGACCACCTACTCCCGCTCTCGCTTTGCTGTTGAATACTCTATAGAGTAATCCCATGGGAGTATTTTGAGAGTACTCTCACGTAGGTGGTCTATAGAGTATTCAAAAGCAAAGAAACGGAGTACTCCGAGATGGATTAGGTGATCCAATCACCGGACATTGCCATGTAAATTGGACCACCTTTTTTATATGAATGAGGATATGTGTTGGAGTACTCTGATACTCCTATAGGAGTATTCTATGGAGTATGAAACGGAGTATTTCCGTTTTTTGCAGGGAGTGGTCGGCGTTTTGAAATGTGAGGATGTATTGGTAAACGGGAGCGTAATTCCGCTACTGTGGTGCGAAGAACAAAATTTTGTTGTCAGTTGCTTAACCGACAGCAACGAAGCAACAGCGTTGGTCGTTTTGTTGATAATCTTGTGTGTGACAGTATCTATGCGCGATTTAAAATGAATGACACAAATTGTTTTATGATTTCAGATGCGTTTGGTAAAATGCAATGTCTCTTGTATTACGGTTCTATAAAGGAGACCTGTGAATATAATTTTAGAAGACATTACAATTCTTTATATAAAGATTTTGATAAGTATAAGGCTGTGAAAAGATATAATATTTTTATTGAAAAAAAGATAGATAGCTCATTTTATCCTCACCCTAAAAGAATTTCGTTTAAGATTTTATCATTTTTCCATTCAACATTCTTTTGTGAACACATTTTTTCTGACATGAAATTCATCTTTTCAAAACAAAGGAGCAGATTGACTTCCAAAAATTTGTCAAATGCTTTATTAACAAGAAATTGCCATACAAGTATATACGTTAATGAGAGCATTACAAATTAAGAATTATATTTTTTGCGGCGCTAAGAAAACTTCCGTTTTGATGAAAACTCAAAGCGAAGGTGTTTTTGGGTGCCGAGGAAAATATTTCATGTTAGAAAAAATATGAACAAAGCAGCGATACTTGTCATTACGTGTCATCCGTTTGCTGTATGCAGCACGACTGGCATTAAAATTCTATTCTAAGACCACTGTGGCGCAATTGATTTTTCGCTCTCAACAGCAACTGAAATGAAGAGCATAAGAATACGTGTGCAGAGCGTAAGGCTCAATTGAGTTAGGTTTGCGTACCCCTGTAATAATATGTTATTTTTATGTATAGATTGGCTCAAAAATATGGGACTTCGGTGGAATTCGCACTACAAGTCCGAATGATTAAAAGCTTAGCTTTTGTACCGCCAAGCGAAATACCGAATTACTTTCAAACATTACTTAATAACTGCGATGATGAAAGTGTAAAAAATTTACTAGTTTGGTTTGATAGAAATTATACTGATATAAATAATACTAATTCCAAATATTCTCCCGATTTTTGGTCAGTGCATGACCATAATGCATCGCAAACAGAAACGTTTCCTAGAACACAAAACAATATTGAAGCGTGGCATCGCCGGCTGAAAATTATTGTTGGAAGAAGAAACTCGCAATTTTACCATCTTGTGCTAAGTTTGCAAAAGGAACTTATTTTAGCGAAAACTCAAATATCAAGAAAAGAAAATGGAGAAAGAGTTAGAAAAAAAAGGAAAATAATTAAAAAAAAACAAACAGCTGCTAAGAATTATTAAGAAAAGAAATGAATTAAGTCACAGTACATATTTAAAAAGAATTGCAAAAAATATTGTAATTGGCTAAACTAAAATATTGTTATCGCTTAAACATATATGTATATTTATGGAATAAATGTTTATTTTGTTACTTCTTGTATAACGAAAATGACAAAACTTGAATAAAGCAGAATTTTTCGCATTAAACATGCAGAATTTTGAAAAAGCAGAATTTTAGAAAGCTGAATTTTAAAAAGCAGAATTTTAAAAAAGCAGAATTTTAAAAAGCAGAATTTTGTTCAAGCAGAATTTTTTTGCAGTTTACTGAATTTTGTCACACAGAATTTTGTAATACAGAATAATGACACGCTCCCCAAATATATGTGTCAACAGCTGGTAATCCTTTTTCCATGCTTATATATATGCTTTTAGCCATAAACAGCTAAACAACAATAATACCGTCCACACAAATGGCACCGCTGATTGAACGCTGAAATATGACCAGCTCTATATATAATTACAAACCATGGTGGAAAGCCCTTTACGTACACCTCTACCTAGATATGAATCAGGCAAGACCCGAATTTCGTGCCACGAAATGCATCACCACTTGCAACACCCAATTGCAAACGTTTAGAACACAAGGCGACCGAGTAAATTTCCTCAAATTGTTTAAAAGCGCTGAGTTTATCAGGTATATCTTTTTTCTAGCAACACTGCAAATAAAGTAAAATGTTTTATAACTTAACATGAATATTCGATTATGTTACTTAATAAATGTTTCCATTTGTGATTTCTCCAGAAATCTGGATGTATAAGCTACAAATATGTGTCTTCCTTGTTTGCCGGTACCAAGAAAATCACACTTGCTTTTAACGCCCACAACACTTTCAGTTTTCTCCTAAAAATGTGTTAATAAGAATACAATGTATGAGCCACTACCTCAGAAACGTTTTAAAGATTCTGATTTTGATCGTATGTTTTGTATTTATAAGAATTTAAATAAGTTATAGGCCTCAGTCTATTGTAAACAAAAATTTTTCAGTGTATTTGCAATATAGAAGTACATCAGCTATCATTGCAGGGGTCTAGCGAATTTAACCTCGCTTGGCTTGGATGGTGTAACGCTAATCGATAACGTGTAAGCGGTATTTGAAGGGGTACTTGAGTGTGGGGTACTTGGATGGGGTATATTTCTATACAAAAAAGGCACATTCTAAATACAATACAAATACATGTTAAATATTTTACTCACTGCAGTTTTCCCGACCTTCTTGCAATGACAAAGTATAAGTAAATAAATTGTCAAATTAGGCGCCAACGAGCGGCAAAGCATGATTGGCCATTGTTGCCACATGATTGGCGTATAGTGGAAGAATGAGAAATGGTAGAAGGCGAGAAAACCGGGTGATTCACATTCACAAGTTAAGAAAACAATTAATGACAAGGTGTGTTCTGTTGGTCATTTGGTGTCAGACGGTCTCGCGGAAGTGAGCCCATCAATGGGACAACCGGCTTTGTATTTAGAATTTTACAAACAGAGAAAATAACTGCTCGCAGAACTTACGAAAACGCGGAATCCAAAACGTGCCGGATCTCCGTGATGGTTGCTTCAATATTTTGATGCATCATCTTGCCGTGTTTATCGGCAAATACCAACTTAGTTACGATGTGACCGGCTGGCAGAATAATCGGACGTTTGGCGTCGTATTTGAGGTAAACTGCAGCATCGATTCTTCCGTAAACTCTTAGTATCCCATTTCCATCAATATCGCGGCCAACAGGTTGCTGGTCAGCAATATCCTTCAACTCGGCCGCGTATTTTTCCTATTGGACCAGACGACATAATATTAGCTGAGATCTTTCGAGCTCCTCTGCTGTTAATCCATGCGTTTGATCGGGCATCTTTAGATTTCTGCATGTCGAAATAAATCTAAGAATCCTAGCGATAGTGCGTCTAAATTTGGTATAAAATGAAAAACAACTTAAATCAATAAATAGCTTACGTGCAACCATTAACGCGAATTTTGGTTTAATTTATTTTTCATCAGTCAATTCATGCCGAACTGTTCCCACAGCGTCTCCTTTATCCCAGTTCTCTTGTGGAGTTTTAAGAAAATTCGAACCGTTGAACCAGGGCGATGATGGCGAGAAATCTGTAGGACACTTATTGTCTGTCGTAGACACCCACCTCCAGTAACTTGCCTTTGATCCGTCCAGAATATCCGCAATCCTATACGCAACGAAGGGCTTATATTTTTACTATTGATCCAAGATAACACGGTACTCGAATCGCTCCATATAAAAAATTCATTGATTGCGAAAGAGTGTTTATTTAAAATAGTATTCATTAACCTTGTTCCCAGAACTGATGCCTGTAGTTTAAGGCGTGGCATCGTAAGAGGCTTCAGCGGAGTGGTTCTGGTCTTCGCACAATCAAATGATACACCAACCATATCGTGGACTGTGATGAATCTCCATAGCATTTTCATAGCAGCCCTACCAACCATACGCAGATAAAAAAGTGGATAAAACATAGGTCACGCTATCCACAAATGAAGATAAAAAAATGGATAGTTTTGTACCATGTACATTTCGTGTACGTGTGACCTTGCATCACCTTCGCACACATTCATAAACGCCGTAAAAAAAAATATATCTACGCCGTTCTAAGTAAGAAAATTTCCCAAAACAAAGGGTTGCAATTTTCACCGGGTTGCCAGATCTGAAACATGGTATGCCCAAAAAATACCCAAAGAACAAGGCAAAAAGCCCAAAAAATCGCCTAAATTGAGAAATAAATATCCAAATAATTCAAGACAACTTCGGTTTTTAAATCTGTTTAATCAAAATAAGGATAAATATTTGAAAAAAAAAACAATATACAATTTTTTTAAAGTTATTATATGTAAATAAATACAAAATTAGCTATTTTTATTGAAATTTACAAAATACATGACATTCGTTCTGATCACATATATGTGTTTACAAAATTGAAAATATTTACAATACATTATTTAGCGATTTTAACGCAATTAGCATCAAATGAAAGGTAATTTAATAGCCTTTCTTTTGATGCTAAACAACTATTGAATTTTAAGTTATTTTTACAGAAAAAACTTATCTTTCTTACACTTTAAAAAAAGTCCATGGATTTTTTTCTACTACACATATGTGTTTACAAAATTCACAAAATTTACAATCAATTATTTGGCGATTTTAACGCAATTAGCAACAAATGAAAGGTAATTTAATAGCCTTTCTTTTGATGCTAAACAACTATTGAATTTTAAGTTATTTTTACAGAAAAAACTTATCTTTCTTAAACTTTAAAAAAACTCCATGGATTTTTTTCTGCTACACATCTGTGTTTACAAAATTTACAATCAATTAATACTACACAAATTATTAATATTTACAAAAGACATATTTTTAAATACATATATTCTCAGGATTCGCGTTTCCCAAAGAATGGATACCTGTAAAATACGAATAAATAATTAATTAATCACTCAAAGTAAAAATATGAAAAACAGCACCTTACACTCTCTCAGTAATACGCCTTGGGCCAGTACCTCACTACGTTAGGGCATCTGAAATTAAAATCGTGTTTCATTACATATATTTGAACTTAAGTTTACTCGGGGTGCTGGGCGTTAAATAATATAATTTTTAATTGACTTATTAATTAATTAAGAAATTAGCTGCAATTAAATCAATTCATTAGATTAAGTTAATTGTAACTTTTAACAAATTAGATTCAAAATTGTTAATTTTAGAAGTTGCAACTAACAATTAATTGTTAATTTTTTATTTATAAATTGTTTTAACAATTATAATTTGCCCAACACTCCCTACAAACAAACGATTGTTCTGGCAATATGGGATTTGGCTAGATATCATTTACTTAACAAGGTAAAAACAAGTTGCTTAAGTTTGCATCATCGTACATAAGGACTGAACACTTAAAACCGTGATGCATATTCATGAAAGGTATAAAGCCTTCGACACAGCCGAAGACAGCGCTTTCTTTACAAGTTTTGGTAATTGTTTCCTTTAGGTGACAACTGCTAAAACACGCCCAAAAATGTCGGGAGAGGTATCAAAAGACGCGTTTTGACCTCGGTAATAATAATCCGGAAGCGGATTTAAAATTTTTTGTTTCAGTGAAAAGTTATTCGCAAAAAAACCCAAAAATTACCCAGGTCCGATCCAAAATAGGGGCTTGATCCAAGGCATTTATGTGCAGAACACCTTTCTGCGTAGGCGGCCTTTGGCCGCGCTTCAAAAAAATAACCCTTAGCCGGTCCACAGTATTTCTGCGCAGAATACACTTTTTACACTTTTCGGTACACCCTAACCTGTGATTACAACAACCACATGAAAATGACAGAAATTTTTCAACTTTGATTGCAAATATTTCTTCACTGAAAAAAAAACTCGAAAATCCGCTTCCAGATTATTGTTACCGAGATCAAAACGCGTCTTTTGATACCTCTCCCGATAACTTCGGATGTGTTTTAGCAGTTGTTTCCTAAAGGAAACAATTACCCAAGTTTTTACCTAACTTATGGACAAACTAATAATATTCTTATCAATTATTTGTTCCCTATTTTTTAATGACCGCTTTGGCCACAACTATAATCAACAAACGCGCAAGCGAATGCACATTTGTATATTGTCCTGACACTATAACATTTTCCTGGTCTTGGTCAGGTACACTACACTGAACTCACTTTGGCTACAACCATAGCAAACAAATGTACAAGCGCTTGTACAATTGCATATTATGGTGACACCATAACTATATCCTGATCTTGGTCAGGTACACTGAACTAAACTCACTTTGGCAACAACTATAACAAACAAATGTACAAGCGCTTGTGCAATTGCATATTATAGTGACAACATATCTATATCCTGATCTTGGTCAGGTACACTACACTGAACTCACTTTGGCTACAACCATAGCAAACAAATGTACAAGCGCTTGTGCAATTGCATATTATGGTGACACCATAACTATATCCTGATCTTGGTCAGGTACACTGAACTAAACTCACTGTGGCCACAACTATAACAAACAAATGTACAAGCGCTTGTACAATTGCATATTATGGTGACACCATAACTTGTTATGGTTTACTTTCAATTGATAGTCATTGTTATTTGGTTCAATGCGGTTGGTTGGGTGACAGTTTTGATTCACCTTCCGGTTTGACGTTTAGCTACGGGAAAGTGCGTGATTTTTGCTGAAGTGGCAGCACCAAATATTCCCATAGAATGGAAAAGGCACCAATAACGGAACTTTCAATTTCCAGACAAACAAGTGTTTGGTGTGTTCTTGGTGTGCCCAGAGTTAAATTGCGGGTAACCCAGGGCGCCCGAAAGAGTCAGAAAGAAAGGGAAATGGGCAATTGTCATCAAAAAGGTTTTTTTTTCCTTTGTAGGACGAATTCAAAGTAATTATGTTGGTAAAAGTGCACGAGTACAAAGTATGCACGGAATAAACAATGCCGTTTTTGTAATGCAATATCTCGAAAACAAAAACCCATACATTACCAAAAACACCCAAAGTGAAAGATACGCCTCCAAAAGTGCCAAATAGTCCAGGGTGGGAGACACATGGAATGCCGTCCTGATCCCTGACTTTAACACAGCTGACATCTAAATTTTAACCGAATGCGGGTAAAACTAGGTATATTGCCAGAATGCATTTTAGCAGCAAATGGCAATACATTATTAGTCAACTTGTAAAGTATGGTATAATTAGACTTGAATGAGTTTAAAGCGGCGTGATTTGTGCTATGTGCTTTATTAACGAAACCAGTAGATCAGAATAGTATTGTCAATGGCTAGGTCGGATGGGGAGCTCCATGTGTCTCCTACTCCAAACTCAGTAACGTGGGGGTCCACGGGTCACCAAGGGAACACACCAAGCGCATAGTCTAGAACCTTCTTATTTTGCGCGCCAACGAAAGCGTGCCTTCAGGGTTCGGACTTGATCAAAATTGCAGTAATTTTAATACCTACTGCACTTTACCCAATACTACTACGCTTTATGCTCCTTTAGAATAGTCCCAACTCTGATTTATTTTGATAAGTGATGCTTTTTCCTAATTATAAACTCGTCTATGAAGTCAGTCAACAGTACAAATATTTTTGCGTTTTATTTTGTTCCATAGAAAAAAAAAGTGTTTACCTTTAATAAAATTAGTGTGAAATAGTATTAAAAGTAAGAGTATTAAATCATTTTCATTTATGTCTCACATCAAAGCGTAATTTCAATACTTTGAGTTTTAAGTAATTCCTGCAGTGCGATGCTCATTAAATCAACTATAAAAAAAAAGCTAAGTCATATCTTTAACGTTAGTTTCAATAATATATACTATCCTTTTTTTTGTTTAAAAATGCGTGCTGTACTTTTACGAAGTTCGGTAGTAGTGAAAGGGTATTTAAAACAGAAGAAAAAGTCCGAGCCCTGATGGCAACCACCAACCCGAGTGGCAACAATCATGCCACGTCAGACTGGGTAGCGGAACTTTTCCATTGCGCAGTCGCCGTTACTTGATGCTTTTTGGCATAGCGGCGTCGCCGGCATTTAAAACAATTTAAAAACGTAATTGTCTTTTGGCGTGAACGGTCGCGTGAGTGGAAAATTTAAACTAAATTGAAGGAAAGTATTTCCAAATTCTACGCAAAAAAAACAGAAAACAATTATTTAGTTATTCCAGCAGCAGTGGAAAAGTGTAAAATTTCGGTGTTTTGAAGATGAAATAGCAAAGTGCTGGCTGGTGAATAAATGTAGCCAAGAGCACTACTGAAGACTAGACATGCAATCAGCAGTCTGAACTATATTCAGCCAATGTATGTTGAAAATTGTGAGATAAAAATAATTTAAAGATAATACGCTTAACATAATAGCGAAGTTTTGGTCTTCACCTTTGGCCGTATTACATGTCAGAGTTTCGCACATAATACATTTTGCAGTGTGTGCGTCATATATGTGGAAAATCAGCCAACTACAAATAGCAGTCGTAGTTGTTAAAAAAACATCTCAATTTGTGTTTCTGTGTTAACCTTGCGTAACTACATAAAGTGGTAAATTATTAAATTCAAAAAAAAAATAACCCTTAGCGGTCCCACACAGGCTACGCGGTCCACAATATTTCTGCTTAGAACACATTTCTGCACCTTTCGGTACACCCTAATATGTGATTACAACACCAACAACAACACAGCAGTAACATCAGCGAGGGCCGCCGTAATATAGGCCCGCCGCACTAGCAGCAGCAACAACAACACAGCAGTAACATCAGCGAGGGCCGCCGTAATATAGGCCCGCCGCACTAGCAGCAGCAACAACAACACCAGCAGTGACAACAGCGGGGGCCGCCATAATATAGGCCCGCCGCCCTATACAATGACCAGCAACCACCAACAGAGACAACAACCATAGTAGCGCCCTACTAACGGCCTACTACAACCACCGGGTGAGACCAAACCGCTGTAGTAGTTAGTTTTCTTTCTTTTCGTTATATATAACAAAATTCCCAAAGCTCATTGTTTTGAAACTTAAATAGATAAATAGAGTATATATATTTTATTGTACAAAACTAAATGCAGGAGAAAACCTTGGGAGGGGGGAAAAACTTAAATATATAAAAGAAACAAAATTAGTTAGGTTAAGGCTAAGTGAAACAAAGTTGGCTACGCGAAAGTAAAAATGAACAACGTAGGGTATAAAATCACAAAAAAAAAACCCATACTAAATAACAATTAAACGAAATAAAATAATTAATAATAAATATGGTATATTTAAAATAATGCTAATGAAATAAATGCATATTTAAAATAAGTAAAATATTTAAGACAATGCCAACATAACAAGAATCTAGGTTTTATTTATAAATAATAACAAAATAATAAAATGGGATTATATATCCATAATAATACAACTAATGGCCACAAATAACTTTATAATGTTTATAAAATAACATAAATACCGAAGAGGAAAATACATAAATAAATAAATAATAACTAAAATATGAAATAGTATTAAAACCAAACTTACCTTATTGATACCCTGTGGATTTTGTAATTTTAGTTATTTAGCTCGAAGCACCTTTTCATTTAAATAAAACTTTGGATTTTCAAAAATTTTTTTCTTGCACTTGCGTTGCTTAGAGTTCTGTAATAAACTCCAGCTAATATCTACTTGGCTAGGCTAGATTTCAATTGTTACCGTAATCTAATTTAAGCGAATGAATTATAAATAAATTTTACGTAAAAATGGGAATGCTGGCTACTTTGATTTAGAAGGCTATAGGATTTAGGTAAGGGGCCATCGGGATTCGGTTTGGTGCACCGATGGCCATGGATGAGGGTGGGTCAGCACCAGGGCGTCGCAACAACACCCGCGGCGCCCCCTTTTAATGTTCGGCCCTTTAATGTTTTTGATTTTTCAACATTTGGTAACCGGTCACTTCCGGTTCGGTTTTCAATTTTCATTTTCAGTTTTTCTTTTGTCGTTAATTTAAATAAGTCTGGTTTTCTTTTGCTTTAATTTTCGGTTATTTTTAAATTTATATTTGAGCTAGTTTCGCTTTCGGTTATTTTTGAAATTTGATTTCCATTTTAAATATTTTGTTTGCCGTTTTTTTTTTAATTCGATTTTTCGGTTTTTTTTATTTGATTTTGAAATTTGAATGTCAACGGTCTGTCCGTGGCATCCGGGTTAACCGGATGTTGTTTTTGTAGTCGTTTTGCGCGGTTTGTCTGCGTTTTTCCCCGCGTATTCAAGGCATGATTAGAATTTTTCTGATTATGGCGCAGGACGGTAAGGTTGGCAAGAGCCCACCCCAGCCGACAATGACTAGCCACTGTGCACCATTGAGATCATGCCGACCGCCTTCCTTACTGATCCATTTTGATGCGTTACCATAACAAACTATATACTGATCTTGGTCAGGTACACTGAACTATACTCACTTTGGCCACAACTATAATCAACAAATGTACAAGCGCTTGTACAATTGCATATTATGGTGACACCATAACTATATCCTGATCTTGGTCAGGTACACTGAACTAAACTCACTTTGGCCACAACTATAACAAACAAATGTACAAGCGCTTGTACAATTGCATATTATGGTGACACCATAACTATATCCTGATCTTGGTCAGGTACACTAAACTAAACACACTTTGGCCACAACTATAATCAACAAATGTACATGCGCATGTACATTTGCATATTGTGGTGACACTATAAAATTTTCCTGATCTTGTTCAGGTACACTAAACTCACTTTGGCAACAGCCATAGAAAACAAATGTACAAGCGCTTGTACATTTCTATATTGTTGAATTTTGGGCACTAACCTTTCAACTGCAATTCAAATCAAAGTTGCGACCTGCGAAAACATAGAATGTATTAGAAATATTAATACTATCATTAAAAGGCTTGAAATTATAGTACAGGGTGTTTTTTTTAGGCGTATAGAACTTTGAATTGAAATAAAACACAAGAAAATCATCTTAAGGTCCATCAATTTGGCTTTATTGGAAGGATAATTTTATGCTATTAATGTTTAAATATGATTTCGGGCATGTGGCCGCCGCGGCTGGCTCGAATAAAGCCAATTCTACAGGTCCAATTTTCAACCACTTTTTCGAGCATATGGGGCCGTATGTCGGCAATAACGCCACGAATGTTGGCTTCCAATTCCCCTAACGTTTCTGGTTTGTTGGTGTAGACGAGCGACTTCACATATCCCCAAAGAAAATAATCCAATGGTGTCAAATCACACGACCTTGGTGGCCAATTGACAGGTCCATTCCGCGAAATTATGCGCTCATCGAATGTTTCCTTCAATAAATCGATTGTGACGTGCGCTGTGTGGCATGTAGCGCCGTCTTGTTGGAACCACAACTCATCCACATTCATGCCATCCAATTCGGGAACAAAATAGTCGGTTATCATGGCTCTATACCGGTCTCCATTAACGGTAGCTGCCTCTCCAGCATTATTGCGGAAGAAGTATGGCCCAATGACTCCACCAGCCCATAGAGCACACCAAACAGTCAGTTTTTGTGGATGTAATGGCGTTTCAAGGGTCTCATGTGGATTCTCTTCACTCCAAATGCGGAAATTTTGCTTGTTGACGTAGCCATTCAACCAAAAATGAGCCTCATCACTGAACAAAATTTTGCGATGAAAATCAGCATCGAAATCAATCTCATTTTCGGCCCATACACCAAAATCACGACGCATTGCATGGTCTCGCGGCTTTAATTCTGGATCTTGTTAGGTCGCAAGCCAAGATCTTTGCGCAAAATCTTCCATAAAGTTGATGGACAAAGCTCCAATTGCTGTGCACGGTGGCGAATCGATTCATTCGGGTCCTCTTCAACACTTTGCTCTACAGCGGCAATTGTTTCTTCGGTGCGCACTGTTCGACGTCTCTGCGGATGCGTATTATCACATAGAGTAAACGTAGTGCGAAAACGATCCATGGTTAACCGAATTAATTGCTCTGATGGACGATTATGTCGACCATAAAATGGACGGAGCTCACGGTAAACTTCGCGAACTGAACCATTATTTTCGAAATAAATTTGCACGATTTGCAAGCGTTGTTCTTTTGTCAACCTGTTCATGATGAAATGGCAAACCAAACTGAACATAAATGGCATTAGAGTTGCCAGATTTGACCACAAAATGCCAGTTTTATCTCTATTCGAAAAACAAACCTGTAAAAAAAACACCCTGTATAAGTATTTAGGGGTTTTCCACTCCAGCAACTTAAACATAAAAATGCAGTTTCTGGCGGCCAAATAGTGCATAATACTGCATCCTAAAATTGTATCATGCTATGGTGATATATGGGCATATCGACTTATGCCATAGACGTACCTTGTGACCTTGTTAAAAGCTGCATTCACCTTGCTCACTGATTGTGAGTCAAGTTTGCTATAGACTATTTCAGAATATGTGAAATGAGGCAAAATTAATTGCATGGCGAGTTTACGACGGGTTCCTTGTGGCGTGAACGCGGCAGATATTCTTAACCTACGCAAAATAACATAAACATTTATTACTAGTTTGTTAATATGATCACAACAGCTTAATTTATTATTAATTACAAATCCAAGGTTCCTTATTTTATCAGTGGTCTGGAGGGTGGATGTACCGATTTTCAGTGGCGGCATGTCATCAGGATCTATGGCATTTCTACATATAGGCATGACATAGGATTTAGTTGCATTTAAACACAAAACATTCTTCTGAGCCCAACACAATATAGCAGACAGATCACTATTCACTTTAAAACATAAATCTTCCACAAGACCAATACGATTGGACAGATATAACTGAATATCATCAGCATATGCATGAACACTAACATATTTACATACCGAAAGGACATCATTAATGAACATACAGAACAAAAGTGGACCTAGAATTGATCCATGCGGGACTCCGGTTTTGATGGATCTACGCTGAGATGACGCATTCTCACATTTGACTCGCTGAAATCTTCCCGTTAGATAGCTAAACAAGAGTTTAGATGAGCTTTCAGAGAATCCAAAAAAGTGCCTGAGTTTCCAACATAGCAGGGAATGGTTCACTGAGTCGAACGCCTTCGAGAAATCTAAGAGGCAGAGAATGGTTAGATCTCCTTCGTCAAATGGCTGTGTAATGTCGTCTAAGATTTTCACCATTGCAGTTGCACAGCTATGTTTGGGTCTAAAACCAGACTGTAATGGAGAAAGCAAGTTATTTTTTTGACTTACTTACTTACCTTTTTTTTCAACGAAATTTTAATTGTTGACCAAAAACATAAAAAAAATTTATTTTTATTTTGACAGAAAATTCAATTTATGGAAACAGCTGAATAATTTCCCCTTGTTATGATTTTGGTTTTCAATTATTAAAATCCTACTTTTTCATTCGCTCTCATAGGAGTAGGAATAGCGAAAAAAGAGAACGATTTTTGTTTGGGAAATATATTCCATAAATATGCGTTGGTGTTGGTATGGAGGTGGAAAAATAGAGACGGTTTTTCAAATCGATAAGAAATTGATAAAAACTGGATAGCCATGGTTGATAGGGAGTGTTATTAAAATAATGGCGCGGGATATGGCATTGGGTAATGTTGGTAAGTTGTTCACTTCGGCTGGAATTTGTTCATCCCATCTAGTTTGGCGTCTCCAGACTTCTCTCAGCAACAGTTTGGCGCTTATAGTAAAGTGGGACAAGAAACCAATAGGATCAAATATAGACATGACGATACTAAGAATCTCTCTTTTTGTTGGGTACCTTAATCCATCCAGAACAGTTTTATCGGTATAATTAAACTTTATTTCGAAATTAAAATCATCAGTGCTAGGCTGCCAATACATCCCTAAGGCCCGGTTTCACAATCTATACTTAAGTTTAGCTTAAGTTTTAGTTAGGAAAAATCTTAGCCAAGCATAACTTAAGTTTTACTCAAGTTTACGTTTTATAATGCATACTTAAGTTTGGAAAATATTGAATGGTGAAATACGGTACCACTGCAGCGAAATATTTTGGTTACATATTTTGACAGCAGTCCTTGTATAAAAAACATAATAGCGTGAAATTGTATTGCAAATTAAAAGTTTAGTAAATAATATACTGTGTTGAAGTGAGTGAAAAAAAGATGTAATTTTGCCCCAAGTGAAATTGATTTGCTTGTCACTCTTGTAGATAATCATAAAAATATAATTGAGTGCAAGAGAATGGACGTGACGCCAATAGGAAAAAAGGAATTAGCCTGGAAAAACGTCGAGGAAGAATTCAATTCCCAAAGCGAATCTTCTCTATTTCGCAATGAACAAGCGCTGAAAAAAAAGTATAACAACCTAAAGGCGGAGTTAAAGAAAAGGTCTGCAAGGTTATTCGTACACTTTTCGATTTTATGAACAGAGAAAAAGTGGCAAAAAAAAACACATTCAAATATTTTCGATGGGGAATTTTGTGACAAACAAACGGCGAAAGAACATGTTTCTATATATGTAACCGTTAATAATTTCGAAAAACAACTTATCACGACTGGACTATTACACAGTTTTCTCAAAAAGTTAAAAAGCTACGATTTTGATTTTTATCGGGGATGCTTACTAAAACATAAAATTTTGATAAAAATTGTTCTACACTACCGTGAAAAAGTTTTTTTTTTACACTTGCAACAATACAGTAAATATCAAAAGAAAGTGTACACCATAAAATTACAATTTCCACCAAAAATTCCCTTCTTATGAAAGTATAAGTACTTTTTGGTAATTTTTTTCTAGCCGATTTATAACAGCAAAAACTAAAAAGGGAATACATTTGTATGGAAGAAAATGCGGAGGTTATTTTAAAAGGAATGTTTGGGTGAAAATTGTAATTTTATGGTGTACACTTTCATTTGACTTTACTGTATGTGAAGCAAGATAATGATCCCAACAAGCAAAGTAAGCTTAAAATAAATCTTTAAAAGCTTTCCGAAATAAATATTAAGCTTACAAAATTCTGAGTTTTCGTTTATAAAACGTTTGAAAAAAGCGTTTCGTAATCACGTTGATTCAAAGCTTATTAATGTAAGGCTATAAACAATTTTCAAAAAAAAGCTTTTTGTAAATGGTTTTTCTGAAGCTTTTTTCAAACGATATATTTCATCTTATTTAGCTGTTGCAATAAAATAAATATAAAAGTTGTAATCATGCATTGTATGCTGCAACTTAAACCAATTATTAGCAGATTGCGGAAGTGGTTAAGATGCAGCCATGATTGTGTCGTTATTCTCATGTAAAATCTTTTCTGAAAAGAATTGGGAATATTTTAAGTTGAAAAGAAAGAAACTGACAAATAGGTTTTTGAATTTTTTTAAACATTTGCATTTAACTTTTAAAGTTAAATGATTTATAACAGTTTTTTCTTAAAGTTTATAAAAAGTTTACTTTTAACTTCCAAATAAACTAAAACTGAAAAAGCGTACATATCGCTTATTGTAGCAAGTTTACTTTAAATTATTTTTAAAAACATTTAGAGAAATGCTTGTTGGGATGTTATCCGATTTTTTTTTTGTTTGTAACAGTGTAAGGATTCATTGAATTTTTTTTTATAACAAAGTATGAATTTACTTATATACCTTAGGGTGGGTCCAAAAAAACTGATTTTCGTTTGTTTGTAACAAAGAATGAATTTCTTGAATATTTTTTTTTAAACAATTTATGAATTTACATATATGGTGGCCCAAAAAATGTATTTTCTTTTTTTTTGTTTATAACAATGGATGAATTTGTTGAATTTTTATTTATAACAATGTATGAATTTCCGTATGTACCTAATGGCCTGAGTGGAAGATCACCATATTTCACAACATTTTTCAACATCGCCCCATCTAAGAATTTTTTTCAACAACGCCCTATTAAAAAATTTGATACAAAAACGCTTTTATCAGCTGAAAATGTATTGAATTTTCGCTGAGATTGGCGTTTTTGAAACATATTCTGACATAGGGCGTTCCTCAAAAAATTCTGGAATAGGGCGTTTTTGAGAAATAGTTTTAAATAGGTCGATATACATATATTTTTTTAGTGAAAATCAATACAAATTTGTGATGACAAGGAAAGTACCTGAAGACTTTTCAGAAGGTAGTTTTATTTGAAAAGCATATTTTTGACTGAGTAACATTGTAATTTCTTGAACTGAAATATGAATTAAATTATCTAAAAAAACTTACATACGTCTTTTATTGTGGTGGGCAAACAATTAATTTTTTACATATTCGCAAAGCAGTTATTTATCATCGAGTGTGACAGCAAATATTATTCAACACAGCAGTTGCTACAATAATGCTCTCCACCTTTTTTATGTCCATACGTAATCCAAGCGATAGTATAGGAAACCGGCGCTTCCAGACACCATATGGGCGCTCTACGCAGTTTCGTGTGCGAATTTGGGATTCATTAAATAAGTTTTTGTTGTTTTTAAATAAATAGATCACCCCTGAACAAGCTAGGGAGACTAGCGAAACGTCGGGTTGAAATGTTGAAATAAAAATCGTTTATTTGCATCAAAACAACAATGGTCAAAAAAAGCCTAAACAAAATATAATATATAATAAATTGACCGGAAAATCTTCATTTTTTACCAGGGGTGTTAACCTTCGAGAGTGGTGAGATAACCCTATTCGTATTTTGGTACTTGCTGTCGGAGACAACAAGCCCGTTTTCAAACTCGCCAGATTCTAGGCGAAACTGAATCCTTGAATTTAGAAATATCATCATGCGTTGAACACGGCCATCGAGCAACAATATCTTGTATGCGAAGCTGACTGTCGCAAAGCGTTTGAACGTTATTGGAAAAATCCTTTCCTATTCCGGAAGAGTTCCGCATCTGCGCCGCCTAAAAAAGTATTTCATGTAAATACTATCAACTTTTAAAATATTTTTTATATTCAAACGTACCAGGAGATAAAATCTTTATGTGTGTACAATCAATAGCTGCGAATACTCTGGGCAATTTAGGCAATTTAAAAAAATTCTTTTGACACTCTTTCATTTCTGCTCCTTTCGGAAATTTTATGAAATTTTTTACAAGAAGTGCTAAGTGGTGTAAAGTTAATGTTATTTCCCTTGACGCAGTGGCTTTGGAGACCCCAAACAAGTCGCCAACAGTTTGCAGCATTCCTCCCGTTGCATAAAATCGTAGTGTCAATAAAAGCATCTTCTCTGGACACAAAGCATAATTCCTTAAAACAATAGGATAATTAATAATCCCTCAGGAATTATTGAGAAAGGCAAACACAAACCTGTCAGTTTTATGTTCTATATCATCTTTAATTAATCTGAGGACATTCCAAGCAGTTTGTTTGTTAACTCGAAAGCGGTCGCGGAAATATTTTTCATCGTATAATGCAGAATATTGTGGACGCTCACGAATTATTTTTGATCTCCTTAATACAATAATATTTAGCACCTCCTCATATTCCTTTGATTAACTTTTTTCAACCAGATTTTCCAAATTGTATTTTGCAACATATAGTCAGCTGTTTATAAAGATAAGAACAACTTAAGTCGTCAAAGTTGGAGACTTAAGTTCAACTTAAGTTCAGCTTAAAAATTGTTGGTGAAACGCAAAATCTTAAAGTATACTTAAGTTCTACTTCTATAAATGTATTGTGAAACCCGCCCTAAGACTTTTTCGGACGCGAATGTTTCCTTAAGTTTTATGTCCAGCGCAACACTTTTACCACCCAGCGACTTCAATACTTCGGGCGAGTGCGATATAAAATTTCGTAAGACAAATCCAGCGTGTTGGTGTATCTCACACACCTGCTTAGAGACCTTAATGGCTTCATCAAAGGAATCAAAACTATTTACAAAATCATCCACATAGTGGTACTCGAGAATGGCCTTTACTGCTCGTAAATTATCTTCTTGACGGTGTCTCAAAGCGTTCACTGTTTTCACACGATGAGCTAAGCATCGCAAACAAGCTGCCCCAAAAGTCATTACTACCATCTCATATGCGTCGGGTGGTTTTGTCGGGTCACCGCCTCGCCAAAGAAATCGTTGTGCGCTACGATCGCTAGTTTGAACCATCACCTGGTGGAATATTTCCATTACGTCGCCGCATACTGCAACCTTACCCTCACGAAAGTGAATTAATATTGCGGCCAGCGATCGATACTGCTAAGGCCCTTTTAACAAATGCGAATTGAGTGAGGTCCCATTCGAACAGGATGCTGTATCAAAGACAAAGTCGCAATTTCATTGGCTTATTTGGGTTCACGTTGGCGAAGTGCGGCAAGAACTAAGTCTGTGGATGGTACGAGGCTATTTCGTCAGCATTAACCTTACGAGCGTATCGCTTGTGCACGTAACTGTCGATTCCACTATATGGTTTGGCGAATTCCTTGTTGCGTTTCATCTTCCGTTCGATACCAACTAACCGCTTGAGTGCCATTGAATAACTTTCGGGCAGAACACTATCATTGGACTTCCATAACAAACCTACTTGGAACCTTCCGTTGATCTCTATAGTATTGGCTTCCTACCTTGCGTTAGCTCGTTCATCATCGTCACTTAGTAGAGGTGGCACCGTTTTCACTCCAAAGTTTTCTGTTTTAAAGTAGTCAGATACAATGTCATGAAGCTCCGAATCATTTTGTGGATGTGATAGTAAACATGTAGCGCTTGGCTTATGAACCCTATTAGTCTGTCCGAAAATCACTCAACCAAGTTCAGTATATGATGCGTATGGACCGTTTCCTTTTAAACCCATGATCTCCGAGGGTAAACCCAAATGACAGTGATCTCATCCAATAAGCACCTTTGGCGTAGAGTTAGAGTATAGCGGCGGTGCGAATTGTTTACCAAACTTCATATTCTCCAAATCTTTTCCTGACAAGGTTTGCGTAGATTAAGATTATTTACGCCATAAATATTACGCAACATGTGCTTCTTCTTCATCCCGCGACCATTTATGTAGAGATCAACCAATATTGTCGGCTCCTAAATCGCTCTTCCTCCGAATCATTGGATATCGAGTCGTTTCCGTTGACCACTAACACCTAACTCTTATTGGACCACTGTCGACCATTGTTACCGACGATCCCTCATCCAGTAATGCGTAAACATCCACACTTTTGGTTGGACCATGGAGTGTCACGGGAACTACTCGAAAAAGTATATTATTGCTTGAATTTATACTAGCATTGCAGCTTAGGACCGCATCATTGCTTGATTTCGAAACCTGGTTGGAGGGGTTTGTGGTAGGACTACCTCCACTTCGCTGCTTGGCATTCGGGCTTTCATGCAAAAGCTTATGCTGCTTTCCACAATTATTTATAACAAAAGCCTTCCGCCTATGGGAATCTCGAGTAGAGTGTCCATAGTTAAGACAGCTGAAACAAAGCTTATGTTGTTTTATCATAGTCCAACGATCGGCTACGTTTGCATCTAAAAATTGCTTACATACATATATTTTGTGCCCTCCCTTACATATGGAACACTTTATGGCGCTTGTGACGTTACCGTGATCCTCGGAAACGTGAAAGATTTGTCTATGCCGATTTTCACGTGGTTCATTATCTAACACCGTTGAAATACAAGCGGCAATCTCTGAAAGCCAGTCACTAAAATGTTGAATATTTGGATGCGGCAAAATTGTTGATGCACGCCGGGCTCATTCTACTCGTTTACTCATAGGTAACTTTCGTACCAATTCTTCTAATAAAGTTAGATTCCCTATATGGTGCTCCCCATTAATGGATTGCAATAATATGGAGATTTTTTGTTGTTGTTGCGAACTGCACGAGTTCACCTATGTTATTTTCTGAAATCAGCGAAACTTCTCGTATTTGCTTTAATTGGCTACGAATCAAAAACTCAGGTCCACCAAAACGTGTCGAAAGATGCTCAACAGCATCATTGACATTATTTGGATGAATCAAAAGAGATTTAACTACCTCCCGCGCTTCACCTTTAAGGCCCTTATATAAGCGTTGATAGTTTTCAAACTTCGTATACCAGTAGGCAACTGTCGACTCGACATAAGCAGTGTAAAATATTGGCCATTCTTCCGGCTGTCCAGAGAACTTTGGAAGGTCAATCAGTTTTTTACGCGACGTTATAGAACCAAGGGCATTTTAATCATTAGTTGCTGCTCTTTGCAGCTGTATAGATGAATCTACTGAATTGCGTGCCGGCGAATTGGTGTATAATGAGGCGCGATTGTTTGAGTTCAATGCAAATGTCGTCGGGTGCATATACACTGGCTGTGGCAACATGCTTTGTTGTAATGCATACGTCGTTATATTATTATCACGTATTTGTATATGCGCACCGAGATTTGCTACTCGCTACTGTATTAATTGTTGGTTGCAACGAGCTTAAGAACATGTTGCTGGCATCACTTTGTTGTGTAAATGCACCGGCATGAGCTTGATTTGTTGGGTACGTCGAATTTTGCAACGGATTTGGCAGCATGTTGCTCGTTTTACTTGTTGGGTACTCGGCTGTTGCAACGCATTAGGCAACATGTTGCTCGTTTGACTTGTTGGATACACGTACGAACCTACATGCGACATTGAAATTGACATGGTTGATATGGTATCACTTACCACCGATGTTGCTTGACCAAATGACAACACATGAGTTGACCTAGCCAACAATTCTTAATTTTTCCCTGAATCTGATTTGCTTAACCTAGCCTCAGCTTCCTTTAGTTGGCGTTGCAGAACGGCAATTTGATTCTGCATAGAAATTAGCGCAGTTTCATGGGACGAAGACTGCTTGCTGGCATGTACTATTGGTGGCGCTGATTGTGGAGCGTCGGCGGCGATTACAGTGGCAGGAATGAGTGATATGTCAACTAGATATAAAGAGTGTAACCAGGGGTCTAGCGAATTTATCCTCGCTTGGCGCATATATGCCGCATGCTTAGGAAGAAAACACTAAATAATTAGGATTGGTGTAACACTAATCGATAACGTGTAAGCGGTATTTGAAGGGGTACTTGAATGGGGGGTACTTGGATGGGTTTATTTCTATATAAAAAAGGCACATTATAAATACAATACAAATACATGTTAAATATTTTACTCACTGCAGTTTTCCCGACCTCCTTCTTGCAATGACAAAGTATAAGTAAATGAATTGTCAACTTAGGCGCCAAAGCGCGACAAAGCATGATTGACCATTGTTGCCACATGATTGGCGTATAGTTGAAGAATGAGAAATGGTAGAAGGCGAGAAAACCGGGTGATTCACATTCACAAGTTAAGAAAATAAATTAATGACAAGGTGTGGTCTGTTGGTCATTCCATCATACTCATAGATCAAAACCCGTTCAAGATATCGAAACGAAATTTAGCACACATATTTATATTAAGGTATATTCCGGAAAAAAATGTGCGAAATCGGTTAAGGTCCACGCCCACTTTTATACGAAAGATTTTGAAAAGGATAATAGATATGTTTAATAGGTAATAACTATGTGTACAAAAGCGCTATATCATTTCCATTTGACTTTCAAAGTGTTGGTGAAAGAAGAAAGTTGAAAAATATAAAATTTTGAAAATGGACGTGGCCCCTACACTTTTATAGTAGATTATTCCACAAAACTTTTTATGCCATAACTCCGGCAAAAATTCATATATCGAAACGATATTTGGCAAAAATGTTGTACATATGAAGGTAAATGTTTGTTGTAAAAATGGGCGAAATCGGTCAACGGGCACGCCCAGGTTTTGACATAGTTCTAAAAAATTTGTTTGTAAAATGTAAAATGGGATATTTTTATAACCATGCAAGCTATATCAATAAGATCCTGCACACATAATAAGCGTTTTAGGCAAAACTCGACCGCAAAAAAATTTTGTGGATTTTTGGGAAGTAGGCTTGGGCCCGCCCACTTTCAGCATAAAAATGCTGCTATTTTCAAAGGCGATTGCTTGTAGTTTGAACTAGATATTTCAATCAAAATTAGTCAGCGGCTTCTCAATCGTATGTAGTATACTAGTGCCAAAAATTGAGCAAATCGGATAACACATAAGTAAAATATCCGGGCAAGCTGTTAATACCCCACTGCAATAGGGAAGTTATATACCTTTTTTGATTTTCATAACTTTAATGAACATGAAATGTTTGTAAGTATGAGAAGAAGAATAAGAGATGGGCCCATCAATAAGTAAACTGAAATAATAAGGACGATGATATGAGTCGATTTAGCAATGTCCGCCTCTCCGTCCGTATGTCTATTTGAACACAAATTTTTCAAACATGCACATTTTATGCATGTATTGGTATTTTGAAAAAATGTGGTTAGCAATTGTTGGTAGGGACGCTATTTATATACAAACAAATTAATGGGGCCGCCGTGGTGTGGCGGTAGTTTTGCCGGGCTACCACATCGAAGGTCCAAGATTCGAATCCTGGGACTGGTAACATCAAAAGTGGTTTGGAAAAGTTTTTCAAAACGGGGTCGCCGAGTGTCTTTCTGCCATGGAAGGATTTTCAGCAAAAATGCATCTTCTTTGCAGATGCCGTTTGAAGTCGACAAAAATCTGTAGGTCCCGCCAATTTGTAGGAAAAAATTCAAAACGGCACTCCACAAATTGGAAGGGAAGCTCGGCGGAAAAATCTCTTAAGAGGTTTATGATGATATACCTGTTGTATATCGCGCCATACATTAATATTTAAAAAAAATTAATTTACCCCTCAAAACTTATAACAGAAGTGTTTTTATTGAAACCAATCAGCTGGCTTTATAATGCGAACTAAAAAGTATTAAAATAGACCTGCTTAAATTGGTATGCCATAATAGATCCCTACTGGGTATATAATGTTCGGCTCAACCCGAACTTAGACTTCCTTACTTGTTTGCTGTAAGCTTGTGACTAAATCGTGGATCCAAAAAAAAGCAAGCGTTGAAATTTTCGTTTGCTAGCAGTTTGGACGTTCTTCTTTCAATGTTGTGTAGAAGACTTTTCCGATTTTCTGAGGCCAGGGATCATCTGCTGTTATTTGCAAAATTTTTCTCAGTTAAAAACTTGCATTTCACCGACTGAGCATAGAAATTCCCATAATTCAGTTCTTCCTCTTGAAATTTGATAATAGTCTGCTGAAGCGGTTTAAAAATGATCTCTCTCTATGGCGCGATATACAACAGGTATATCATCATAAACCTCCTAAGAGATTTTTGCGCCAAGCTTCTCTTCCAATTTGTGGTGTGCCGATTTGAATTTTCCCTACAAATTGGTGGGACCTACAGTTTTTTGCCGACTCCGAACGGCATCTACAAAGGAGACGAATTTTTGCTGAGAAGCCTGTCATGGCAGAAATACACTCGGAGAGTTTGCCAAACCACTGCCGAGGGGCGACCCCGTTTTGAAAAACTTTTTTTCAAATCACTTTTGATGTTACCTGTACCAGGGCTCGAACCATGGACCTTCGGTGTGGTAGGCCGGCAACACTACCTTCACACCACGGCGGCCGCCGTTTAAAAATGATATAGTAACCTTTTATGAATGCCCAAAAATCAACATTTAGTTCGAAATTTTCATCCTGCGATTTACTTTTGATTGACTCAATGTTAGCTAATACTTCCTTAGCATTATAGATATTTTGATTCATATTATAGGCTGATCCCCATCTCGTTGTACAATATAGTTAAGGTACCGTTAATTTTTTCAGTTCGAAAATTTCGCGATAACCATTGGAACTTTTTTTAATATCTTTGTCAAATTTCGGCAGTTTATTATATAATTTTTTATGGTGGAGTCTTTAATGCACGGAGTTGAGCTGTATGTTCTGCACAACGACAGATTTTGTTTCACTAAAAAGTTCAATATTTTGTAAATATACGACATTTGATTCTTCGGTATCTTCTTTGAATATGCTTGCGATAATAGTTTGAAAGATTGTATCATATTGGTTCCATTATCCGATGAAATGGACACAATTTGGTTTAAACTGACTTTTTATAGTTATTAATATACTGTGCACTAAGAGCGAATAAGTTACGTGATAGGCGTGTCACTATTCATTTTTATTAATATTAAACGATGCTTTACCTCTTTTTTTATTTCTTCTTTTATATTGTTTGCAACTAACTTCAGGACATTTTCACAGTTTCAACTGTTCAAGGTAACTTTTGTTATATAATAATATTTTTCATGTTTTCCGAATCTAGAAAATATAACACTGTTTTCGGTCACCAATCCAATATAGCTTCTAAAGAATTGTTTTTTACTTATTTCAATTTTTAAGGATTGCTTCCGAAATCCAGTTTTAATTGCTCCAGTATCAGCAATGCTTGTCAAGTCACCATCACTGATATTAATTTTATGTACTTCACTGCAATGAGCTTTCAAATTAAATAGTCTATTTTTTTAAATCCATGGTTGCAAATTTTTGCTTATAACCATATTATCTTCCTCTTTTACAACAAAACCCTCAAAAATTTAAGTTTTATTTAAACCCGGGGCCGAAACGAATACAACTAATAACAGCGCGAAATCAACTGACGCATTTGCAAAATTTTTATTTAACTAACGCATTGACTACGCATCAAAAGAAATCAACAGCTCAACTTACAGGTGTACCGTCGTACATTAATGCCCTAATACCTTCTTGAACAAAGTTTCTGAAAATACTCAAGTATTTACTGTTCCTGCTACCAGTGACATCTATATGTAATAGTTGAAACATAAGAAAGGACTTGAGAGACTCTGTTAATTAGCGAATGTAAAATAAAGAAAAAAGAAAATTATGAAAAGGGGCGAAGTGCTTGACTTCCGGAAGTAAGATGGCTCTTTCTCGATGAGTCTTCGTGGAGAGAAGTACGTTCCAATTAGAACGGTCAGGAAAGCTTAACCAACAAGAAAAAAAGTTTTAAATTCTTATAAGAATGGCTATTAATGCCCATCCTAAAAAGTAAAGTTATCTAAAAAAATTCTGTTTTGTCGACCTTTCCTTCTTAACTTTCACTTTTTGCTGGCTCGAGGTCTATGTTTTTATCGCAAAAACTAATAAAAACACAAGTTTTTTTGCTAATATATTTTAATTGCCGTCGGCAATCGTCTTCAGGACAAACTAGTAACAACAAAAACATTAATGTAATAAATAATTAACATAACTAATAACAAATTGTTTTCATACATACATTTATTTACACGTTGTCACTGCTTAACGTGGAGTATCATACTAACTATTTTTTGATAACAAGTGTTTGGAATGTTGTTAAATTGCCTCGGTGGTGAGTGCCTGCAAAATAAAAGCTTGCTCTTTCACGTTGAAAATGCGTTTGCTTTATTTCCTATGAGAACGAAAGGTTAGCATAGAGAACTCAATGTTACATTTTAAATAAAATCAGACTTACGCTTTTGTGCGTCTACGCACTCCACCGCCAATATTCAATTTAATTTTTATGTGAAAATGGATATGTCAATTTGGCGATGAAGTTCACAATTGTAGTTACATTTATCGATTCTAGTTATGACACAAAACATACTACTTGACAAAATAACAACTTAACCTAAACCAATAAACACAAGACCAGCTGCGGCAATATCCCCGCCTCCGTGAATCTAACCAGATTCACCAATGCCCATTTTGGCAAGGATACAGGCTGGTCGCTTATAGATGCCCGCCTTCGTTCGGATCCGTGCAGCCCTTACTTGGTTGTCTTTGCCACGAAATACCTCCACTACTCGTCCCATGGGCCAACTTGACTGGTGCATGCCACGCTCGAATACCAAAACAACATCTCCTACAGCTAGTGGAGTTTCCGGCTGGCACCATTTGGTTCGTCGCGTTAGATCGGGGAGGTATTCGTCGATCCATTTTTTCCAAAAACGATACTGCATTTGCTGCACTTTGCGCCAATGTTTCCGAGTAACACGGAGCTTCTATTCTCTAGGGTGTGGTGTTTGTTCGCAATTCGGGGTCCCTAGGAGAAGGTGATTAGGGGTTAGAGGTTGGTCAGTCGGTTTGTCCAGTGCAATGTGCGTTAACGGTCGGGAGTTTACGATATTTTCAGCCTCACACATCAGACTGTACAGAGTGTGCTCATGAAGGTTCTTGCCGTGAACTGCATGTCCCATCGCTCTTTTGACGCTGCGCACCAACCGCTCCCAGCAACCTCCGGCATGCGGATTAAGTGGACAGTTGAAACCCCACTCTATATTCATGTTCGACAGAGCATCTGCTATCAGGCTGTTCTCGAATTCCTTCAACTGGCGTTTTATCTCCTTGTCAGCACCGATGAAATTCGTCCCATTATCGGAGCGAATACGTACGGGCGTTCCGCGTCTGCACATAAAATTTTTAATACAAGTCAGGCACGTATAGGTCATTGTTTACCTATACTAGTTTGGCATCTAATTTTTCAGCCATTTTGCGAATTTGAGTGGGAGGCAGTGGATAATGGTACTCGGCTGCGTGGAATGAAAGATCAGTGTCGGGGACTTTCGACAAAATTCGCACAAAACCCTAAAATTCAAAAAAGGAGCTAAAATTAGTACGAAATTTGCAAATAGTTACAATATGTTACTCCAATTTTAACTGAGCATACAATTTTTATAAATGTAAAATCTGCCAGCTAGTGTTGATTTATTACTTATTTTGCTTAGGTTAAGTAAAAATTATAGTATATTTAATTGTTGTGGTATAAGTTCATACGAAAATACATGAATAACATAAAAAATGTCATTTGGCAATTCTTTCTATTTAACGCCAACTGCTAAAACACGTCCAAAAATGTCAGAAAAGTTATCAAAAAACATGCTTTGACATCGGTATCAACAATCCGAAAACAGAAATTCAATTTTATATTTCTGTCAAGAGATATTTGCAATCAAAGTTGAAAATTTTCTCTCATTTTCAAGTTGTTATTGTAATCACACATAACGGGTGTTACAAAATGTGCAAAAGTGTGTTCCGCACAGAAATACGGTGGATCGCGAAGCCAGTGTTGGATCGGCTAAGGGTTATTTTTTTGAAGCATGGCCTAAAGCCGCCTACGCTGAAAGGTGTTCTGCACGTAAATACCTGGGTAATTTTTTGGTTTTTTGCCAATAACTTTTAAATTACTAAAAATATTGCGTTGTCCCTACCGGAATAGCGTTCCTGGGACCGACACACGTCTCTGGGTATCAATATCGACATTTTTAGTGCAAGTTTTCCTGTTGATGTTGAAAGTAAAGTATGACCTAACCATGGCCCTGAATCGTTGCTTATTTTTTGCGGGCTAGAGAAGTAATTCTTTTATGGAGTTTTGTGATTTTTTAACTACAATTTTCGCATCTATGTCGTATATTTTCATTATATATTGTGGCGATTATTCTCAAGCATGTACCATCCCTAACTCAATAACACTCCCACCGCTAGTTAACCACAGCTGAGATAACGATGGCTACGCTTATGCATGCAAGCGTGTAAGTAGGAAGAGGAAGAGAGATGGCGCGAGTGTTTGCGAATACGATGCAAATCGGTAGGTAGGTAGGTAGGTAGGTAGGTAAAATGGCTGCGACAAAAGTCGCCCAAGTAGCTTTAAAAGCCGTTTTGATGCCATAAAACTCGTAGAGACCTACAACTAATTATTATGCTACAACCAACCAGAGTTGTTTATAAATTCCAGGATGCTTGGAATCCCTAATTCAGATACCTTCCCTAGGTTTTCCAGAAAAGGGGTCCCAAACACTCTTAGTCGTGTTCTGGCTAGAGCCGGGCACTTACACAGGAAGTGCTCAACGGTCTCCTTCATATCGATGTCTTTACAGCTTCTGCAGTGGTCGTTGTGCGGCAAGCCCAGTTTTTCCGCATGCGTACCTATCGTCCAGTGACCCGTGCAGACTGCTACAAGCTTGTAGGTGTCTACTCTGGACCTGCTTAGGAGACTCCTTGTCCTATTCTCGCTGTAGTTCGGCCAGGTGGCTCTTGATACTGCACAGGTAGTAGTACCTTTCCACTTCCGTTGTGCCTCATTAAAATAATATTTTTGAATGTTCCCCTTGGCCACTGCCAGGGGTACACCAATCTCGAGGCTGGGTACCTCTTCATTTTCTACTGATGAGCCCGCCCGTGCTAGCTCATCAGCCCTCTCATTACCCTCGATCCCTTTATGACCCGGGACCCAGATAATGGATATTTCTAGGACTTCAGCTAGAGTAGCCAAGGTCTGCTTACATGCATGCACTGCACTAGAGCTGGTGTGTGGCGATGCGATTGCCTTTATCGCTGCCTGGCTATCGGTGAAGATAGTCACTTTCCCAGTGATGTTCCTTTGTTCAAGCGATTTGCACGCCTGAGCAATTGCGAGAACCTCTGCTTGGAACACACTGCAATACGACGGGAGTCTGAATGCTGCCGAGATATCCAGACTTTCCGAGAATACGCCGGCTCCTACCCCTGAGTCCATCTTGGAGCCGTCCGTGTAAACTTCAATATTGTTATTTGTTGTAATCCTGCCCCTTTTCCACTCATTCCTGCTTGGAATGACTGTAGTGGCATTGCTCTCAAACTTCAGTTTGTGAGGATAATAATCTATTACGCTATTAATTATGCAAATCGGAGATTCTGATAAATAACACCGACCTTTCCAGAACACGAAAAGCGAAGAACCAAGAAAGTTCTCGGTGCGTAGGCAAGTACCCTCTTGGACTATATAAGGCGGTGACCAAGCAAGGAAGGTTGATCAGTTTATTTTCAAGCGTTGAACAGTGAACTACTGCGAAGTTACCAAACTCTTAAATTTGTATTGCGTTTATTACTAGTAAATAAAACTAGCTATTAGTTACATTATCTGTGCGTGTGTTTATTCGACTTTAAATTGATCGAACCCAGGATTGATAATCAAGGAATCATCTAATTCGTCACAATATATTATTTTTTTACCATGTCTCAGCACACTCCTCTTTCATTCTTTAAAAAAATGTAACTTCAAAAAAATGCAAACCTGTCTTGTAGACTTGACAGCTCACCGACGGACAAATTCAAAGTATTTAACCAACTGCCTGTAAGTATGATTAAATAAGAATTTTTTATGATATTTTTCATATTTAAAGTGAATATTATTTATCTTGTTATTTTAGATTTAGTGGAGATAATCAGGACACATTTCTACAAATTTATATTCAACTTTTAATCGATTTTTCTTTTTATTTCAGTTTTTTCACGGGGAATTGCTGCACAAGTCTTCATTTTTATTTGTACCGTTATTTAAATAAACTTCTCTTTTTCCAGGTTTTACTTAAAGTGGCAAACAATAGCAAGGAGCGAAGGAAGGCTTAATTAAGATTTGTAAGTATATATTGAATTTTAAATCTTCAAATTACTTATTATTGGTTTAATTTCAGCAATATGCCCAACAGAAAATGTATCCGAGCGTGCCCTTTGGGAGTCCCCCTTCACAATTTTCCCCCGAAAGGATAAATGTCCAGGTGAGTACTACTTTTATGTAGATGTACATATTGTGTGCGGTAATTGTATCCTTTAGGAGACAACTACTAAAACACGCCCGAAATTATCGCCAAAGGTATCAAGAGACGCGTTTGGACCTCGGTAACAAGAATCCGTAAGCGGATTTTCGAGTTTTTGTTTCAGTGAAGAGATATTTGCAACTAATGTTGACAATTTTCTGTCATTTTCATTTGGTCAAAACGCGTTGATTGATACCACTCCTAAAGGAAACAATTACCTTGTGTGCTTGTGCGAAGCACAAAAATTACCAAAAATGGTAATTATTAAAGACCGCCACCGATTGCTAAAACACGTACAAAATTGTCGGTAGAGGTATGAGGGGACGTGTATCGGTTTCAGAAATCATAATCCGAATCCGGGGAACAATCATTTTTCGTAGTTTGCAAGAAAGTTAACACTTTTCTCATACCTCTTCCAACATTCTTTGATAATACTTTACATCCAACGTCAACTGTAAAAACTGCACTAGAAATGTCGATATTGGTACCCAGAGACGCGTTACGGTGCCAGGAACCATAATCCGGTGGGGGAAACCCAAGATTTTTAGTAGTTTGCAAGATATTTGTAAGCAAACTTAACAATTTTCTGTAAATTTCATGTGGTTGTTGTAGACAAAGATATAGGGTGTACCGAAAAGTACAGAGGTGTGTGTTTGCGAAGAAATGCTGTGGATCGCGTAGTCGGTGTTGGACCAGCTAAGGGTTATGTTTTTGAAGCGCGGCCCAAGGCCGCCTACGCGAAAGTTGTTCTGCACATAAATACCTTGGATCAAGCCCCCTATTTGGGATGGGACCTGGGTAATTTTTTGGTTTTTTGCCAATAACTTTGAAATTACTACAAATAATGAGTTTCCTTTTTATGGTTTTCAGGATTATGGTTCCTGGGACCGTGACGCGTCGTTGGGTACCAATATCGACATTTCTAATGCAGTTTTTACAGTTGACGTTGGATGTCAGGTATTACCCATTCTTTGACGTGCTTTAGCACTCGGTGGCGGTCGTAAACAATTATCAACAAGTAAGGAAGCCTAAGTTCGGGTGGAACCGAACATTAAATACCCAGCTGTGTAAAAGTGGTCATGGTAAATTGCTAAATTGTTGTGGAGTTATGACCTATAGAGGTTTCAAACTTTTTCTACTACCATGTGCGCAATCTCATAAATAGAAATGAATGTGTGTCTGTGTTTCTGGCGTCCAAAGTACTTAACCGATCTTTATGCAATTTTTACAGTAGATTCTTGGGTTCACTGGTTACTGTACAGGCTATATAGTTTTGAAAAAAAGGGCGGTGCCACGCCCCCATGCTATTTAAACTTGTATAGGCGTCCAAGGTACTCAACCAATCTTTAGGAAATTTTTACAGTAGATTCCTGGATTTACTGGTTCCAGCATAGGTTATGTATAGTTTTGAAAATCGTGGATAGTATACCTCGTTTCATGCGTAATTTTATTTGACGCGGTTCTGAAGCTAATAATAGGTGAAATTTGACATTTTGTTCATTCATATGTGGGCGGTGCCACGCTGGGTATAAAAATTGTATGTATGTGTGTGGTATTTGCATTTGGGTATTTGTTTCCTTGTGTGGAAAAGCAATATTAACAATAAACCTTATTTATTTTTCCAAAACAGGGAGACAGGACTTCACCCACCGGTCTGGAAGAATACGCCATCTTTGAGCGGCACTTAGATATCGCAATCAGATCTGGAGAAAATATCCATCATATTTAGTATTTTAGTTAGTAATAAAGTCGTAAACAGGTTTCTATTAAATATGTATATTTACGCAAAAGTTGTAAAATAGCTTCATTGTAAAAATTGTATGTAGTTCATGTAAAAGGAAATATTAAATTAAAAAAATATATATAAACAAGAGTGTACTGTAGTCGAATTTAATATGGCCGCACATATGCCTCTGCATAAGGCACACCCATTAAGTCAAGCATTCTCCACCTCCTCCGCTTTGCCAGCTTCTTCAGCTTTCCCCAACGCCCTTTGTGCCTCTTCTCGACGTTCTGCACATATAAAAAGATTTTTTAAGTTTACCTTGGCAAACACAAAAATTTTCGGTAGTTGTTTTTAGGAGGCGACTAAAAGGCACAAGGTGTGGAGGTAGTGTTGCCGGCCTACCACACCGAAGGTCCATGGTTCGAGCCCTGGTACAGGTAACATCAAAAGTGATTTAAAAAAAAAAAAAAAGTTTTTCAAAACGGGGTCGCCCCTTGGCAGTGGTTTGGCAAACTCTCCGAGTGTATTTCTGCCATGACAGGCTTCTCAGCAAAAATTCGTCTCCTTTGTAGATGCCGTTCGGAGTCGGCAAAAAACTGTAGGTCCCACCAATTTGTAGGGAAAATTCAAATCGGCACACCACAAATTGGAAGAGAAGCTTGGCGCAAAAATCTCTTAGGAGGTTTATGATGATATACCTGTTGTATATCGCGCCATAAAGAGAAAAATAATGACGTGCAACTCGATGGTTGATCTACGGATATGATGCCTCTCACCTCTCATTACCCATCTTATCCTTCCTTACGGAAGGAGGGGTGACATGACCTAGAAGGTTTCACTGGTCATAAATCGCTACCACGACAGTCGGGCAGTACCGCAAGGGAGTACCGGAGCGTACCGGGTTCAAATCCGGCCAAGGACTGTGAATTCGACAGCACTCTCCAAAACCTTCGGGGAGTGTTTTTGTCGTTACTACAACAACAACAACAACTGCTAAAACACGTCCAAAAATATCGGGAGAGGTATCAAACAACGCGTTTTGACTCGGGTATCAATAATCCGAAAGCGGATTTTCAATTTTTTCTTTCAGTGAAAAGTTATTAGCAAAAACCCCACAAATTACCCATGTCCGATCCCAAATAGGGGGGTGATCCAAGGCATTTTTCTGCAGAACACCTCCCTGCGTACGCGCTTCACATTTTTTAACACCTAACATGTGTGATTACAACTGAACGAAAATGACAGAAAATTGTCAACTTTAATTGCAAATAACTCTTGACAGAAATATAAAATCGAGTTTCTGCTTTCAGATTATTGATACCGAGTTAAAAACGCATCGTTTGATACCCCTCCCGACATTTTTGGACGTGTTTTACCAGTTGTCTCCTAAAGGAAACAATTACCGAATTTTCTACTCACCAAAGCAATTTTTCACTTCATTTTCCTTGATGACAGATGGTGCAATATCTGCTACTAAAAGGTTGAATTTGTTCTATTTTGGGCTGACTCGAGTTACTTTTGCTATATTTACACACAACATAATCCACTAAATAAACAAATTACAATTTTGCATTTAAAAAAATCTCTGCTTGCCACAACTTTGTTTACTTTTAGGAAACAATGACATAGCAAATACGAATATAAACAAAACGCAATGCCAAAAGGCATATGCACATGGCTGTATTTTAATACACTAAAATGCTTAAAAAAAAGGACTTACCCTTCAATTTAAAGTTAAAAAAAAATAACAAAAAACTTGATTAAAATATAAGAATTTCTTCTTTTAACAACAAATAGGATATTATAAAGGCAATATATTTAAAAATATAGGTTTATGGCTTTTTGATATTTTGCTTTAAAAATCTTAAAATTTTCTTCACGTAATGGGTCGAGAACTGTGCGTGTGTTTATATGCGTTTTTAGCAATCAGCTGTTAGTTGCACTACTAGTAGAGATATACTATGGTATAGGTGGAGAGATCCTTCGCCACCTCCAAATGAACTGCACGCGTAGTTAAACACGTGAAAAGGGCGATCCAGCGCTTTTCGCTCCGCCTACCAATGACAGTTGTGAACAGTCCCATGTAGTCCAAGCCGACGTACGTAAAGGGCCTGACGAACGGTGACAACCTATCTATTGGCAGCTGGCCCATCAACGGCTGACTTGGAGTAGCTCTTTCTTTGATGCAAAACGTACACTTTCTTGTAGCCCGCCGAACCTCCGCTCTAATATGTGGTATCCAGTACCTACGTCGTATTTCCGCAATTATTAAGGAGTCGTTCTGGTGTTTCCAAACACGGTGGTAGTAGTCTATGATAATCTGCGTGAGGTGGATAGAATTATTGGACATCTCGTAAAATACGGAACAGAAACTGCAGCGTCTATTCGCCCTCCAATCCTAATTACACCTTCGTCATCCATTATAGGACTGAGTGTCCACAGTGCGCTCCCCTTTTTAAGTTGCTTGCCCACGATCAATAAATGATATTCGTCAGGAAACGATTCCATTTGTACTGCTCGGATAATGACCGTTTCAGCTCGCCTTAGCCCAGCAGTGGTCAAGTTACCAAAGACGCGTGAATCCTTCAATTGGTGACAATTTCCCCTAAACCGCATTATCCAACCAACTACTCTTTTAAGTCTTGTAAATGACGAAAATCTATTAAACAATGAAGTGTTAACGTTAATTAGTAAAATAGTAAATCTTTTACGCAATTCAATATTTGTACTTTCGCAAGATATGCTCGATGGCCATTTTTTCTCATCTTCGTGAAGGAACTTAGGTCCCGTGATCCGGAATGATTCTCTCTTCTTGTCTCTGACGCGTGTTCCAAAATCAGCTGGGTTTGATGCACCGGGCAACCATCGCCAATCGTCGATGTTACTGCTATCTAAAATTTCGTTAACACGATGCGCTACATAAGGTTTGTATCGACGATGATCCGATCTAATCCGGGATAAGACCGTTTGTGAATCAGACCACATAATTATACGATTTGGAGACTTATCGTGACTCTCTAGGATGGTTCTCCTTAAACGCGTGGCGAGCACTGCCGATTGCAGCTCGAGTCGAGGAACGGATACGAGCTTAGTTGGAGCGCATTTAGTTTTCCCAGCAATGAATGATGATTGTATAACGCCATTGTCGCCTGTAAATCTCCAGTAGGCCACTGCAGCATACGCCGATTCACTCGCGTCTGCGAACACGTGTAGTTCCACCGATTATGACATAAAATTTGTTCCATAGCAACGTGGTACACTTATCCTCTCCAAATCGTGTAACGCTCGTAGCCATTTCTTCCATCGTTCACTAACTGCATCGGAAACCTCTACATCCCATTCTTTTTGCTCTCTCCATATTGTATGTAGGATCAGCTTAGCCTCCAATGTGTACTCTGCTGCGAATCCGAAAGGATCAAACACCGACATGGTCATGCTGAGAACCTCGCGTTTGGTTGGCTTACGTTTCATAAAGAGCACGTCTTGACTAACTTTCCCAAACGATAAGGGAAATTTCAGTACATCGCTTTTGGTCACCCAAAACATTTCAAGTACTTTTGGGAACAGCTCGGTACTTTCTTTATCTAGATTCATCGCGGGCACAGATAACTTTTCCTTATTTAAATCGCAAATGGAGCTCGAATTCGATGCGAATCTCTTTAGATCTAAGCCTCCATTTTGATGTATCCAAATTACCTGTTTTGTAACCTTTAGGGCCTCCTCTGTGCTTGAATAGCTATGAACAACATCGTTGCTTCAGAAAATTTATCTTTAAACCGTTCTGCGTTTTTATTCTTTACGAATTGCGCTGAGAATGGCTAGCACGTGGCTCCAAATGTCATAACATTCATGACATATTCTTATACAGGCGCCCCAGGATGACTTCTCCACAAAAAACGCTGCGCTGTCAAATCTTCACGACGAATTCTTATCTGGTGGAACATTTCCACAATGTCCGCACAAACACCCACTGGCGTCTGTCAGAATTTCATTAGAACCACCGTCAAAGCATGGAGTTTAGTGATATGCCGTGAGACTCAGCCGCCGCATCGACGACTAATCTCAGCTTTCCCGGCTTGTTGGGATTATACACGCCAAAGTGGGGCAGGTACCACGTTCGCCCGTTATTTTCTTCCACTTTTTTACGGCTCAGCTTACGACAATAGCCCTTGCGAATGTATTCAGAAATTATAGCTGAATACGCAGTTTTAAATGCTTCATTGCCTTTAAATTTTCTCTCTAACGAATAAAACCTTTTCTCGGCCATTTGCCGACTCTCCGGCAACGCTACTCCTTCTTGCTTCCACAGTAGACATGTTTCGTAACGACGACCAACGCGCTTCGTATTCTTTTCAATCATGTTCTTAGCTCTCAGCATGTCTCCAGCTTCAACCGGCCGCTTCATCATATTTACTCCCATGTTCTCATTGACAATGTACTCGCTTACTAAATTCTCCAACTTTTCCGTCTTCTCATATGTATCGGCTACCCGTGCGAATAAAGAATGAAAACGAACGTTCGCTCTTAAGGCACTTCCCGTACCGTAAATCACCCACCCTAGTTGGGTTAAAATCACAGCAGGTCCGCTACTACCATCATACGCTATTCGACGTGGGATACCAAGGTAAGCGTTGTCCAAACCAATCAGTAACTCTAGTGTCGCATCGCTGTATTGCATAACAGGCAAATGTCGGTGTCTATAATGTACCTCTGATAAGCTAAGAGACTGCATTGGTAGCTGAAGGTTTTCGACCGTGCGAACGCCTTGCAATTTAAATTTCCTACGATTACGCCCAGCTCCGGATATTTCGACGTCCACTCTGAGTGACTGTTCCGTTACTGTTGTGCTTCCGAACCACTGTAATGTTAAATTATCGCTCTTTCCTTCAAGCCCAAGACGAACTGCTAGACCACGATTCATTAGGGAAATCGCTGACCCTTCGTCGAAGAATGCGTAGGTTTTGATCTCTTTCCCACTGGCATACAAAAACACGGGCAAAATCTTAAAGAACAACTTCGGTGTATATTGAGGGACTACCGTATTGGTGAAAACTGAAACTGCTTCATCGGATACTTGCTGCTGCTCAACTGCCTGTCTTGAAGTCGATGGCAATGGTTGCTGAATACCCCGAACTGCTGGTGGTTGTGACGCGTATCGTGAACGTGTCGAATCTCCATCCCTACTTCTCGAACTAGATTGGTGCGAAAGTGCGTGCAGCTTCTTTGTGCAGCGCCTATCTCCACATGCATGTTGTTCACCACACAGATTACTTCGGTGTCCTCCTTTCAAGCAGTTGAACATCCATAAGAAAAAACCTATCACACTTGCTAGTAGCATGCTTATCTCCGCAAACTGCGCATACAATTCTAGAATTTTCGTTATTACCCTCATTTACGTGAAAAAACCTCGAGCGTCCTTCAGTTTTGTTTTGGCGGGACTCGACGTTTGAATACGCACAAGCTGTATTAACGACCTCGGATAACTCCTGCAGCCAATCACTGAAATGGCAGATGGTTGGACGTGGCACGATCGACACGGTATGTCATGCCCACTCGATGCGCCTTTGTGTGGGCAGCTTAAACAACAGCTCTTCCATCATTGTTGGATTCGATAGGTGGTGGTCGCAGTCAGCTGCTTGGAGAATGGAAGACAAATTTTGTACCTTAGTTGCGGATACTACCAATTGCTCAATTCGATGCTAGGATATAGGTGTAAAATTACGAATTTTATTTATTTGGCTTTTTACCAGAAGTTCCGGCTTTCCGAAACGTTCCTGTAAGACCTTCATTATTTGACTCACATTTCGACTATGTATTAGTAAACATTCAACTGTCTACCTAGCTTTACCTTTGAGCGCTTTTTGAAGTCGCATCATGTTTTGCTTGTCGCTGTACTGAAACTCTGCAGTTGTAGCTATAAAATTCTCCCTAAATAATCATAAATCATATAGCTTACGTGCTGGCGTGATATTAGAATTAGTTTGTGAACGACTAACGACGCTAGATGCTCCTGTCATAATTCCATCGGGAATACTCGTATTCACTGGAGTTTGTTTAGCTTGCCTAAGTTCTTCTTGAATGCTTTGCACTTGCTGAAGGATTTCGGCTAACTTTAATTCTAGCGATTGATTTCCAGGTGTATTCATCATTGGTTGCTGCACCTCTGCTTCTGAAAATTCTTCATTCATATCGCCGTCCTCTTCTTGCCTTTCTAGACTAGTAGCCGCACGTGTTTTTCTCATGCTACTGTATGTATGTAATTTGCGCTAGCGTCAAAAAGTCGTTCCGCTATTTTTCTTCAATACCGTTTTTCCCCTTTATTTTTCTTTATAATTTTAGGTTACAATATATATATATTTAGTTTCAGTCCAACACATTTATTTGTGCTGCCTTCTGACCACCAATTATTCCCCCTAAACAATCTCCCAGGGTACTCACCAATTACTTTCTAACTGATGGCTCCACTCAACCTAGGGACGCAATTTCCGTAATGCGCATCTGTACCAGCAATCACTTTACTCAACACGCAATTCCATCAATTGTGTGTTCATATATACCAACGATCACTCGGATTAAATACGGATAAATTGTGTTTGCATATGCAGCAGCGAACACGTTCGATAATTACCACGCTTTTGCCTGCGCCAGAGCGCACCTTCCAACTCCACAAGTTGTTTTGCTTTTCCAGTAAAAAAGGGAAATAAAGGCTGTTAAATTGCCTCGGTGGTGGGTGCCTGCAAAATAAAAGCTTGCTCTTTCACGTTGAAAATGCGTTTGCTTTATTTCCTATGAGAACGAAAGGTTAGCATATAGAACTCAAAGTTACATTTTAAATAAAATCAGACTTACGCTTTTGTGCGTCTACGTACTCCACCGCCAATATTCAATTTAATTTTTGTTTGGAAATGGATATGTCAATTTGGCGATGAAGTTCACAAGTAGTTCCATTTATCGATTCTAGTTATGACACAAAACATACTACTTGACAAAACAACAACTTAACCTAAACTAATAAACACAAGACCAGTAGCCCAATTCTGTAACTTTTAACCACTCGTAGAGCGTTAAGCTTATCGCCAAATTTCGGTGTTTGTTCTTAACGAAAGTGCGATTCTGTAACTCTCCTTTAACGCCGCTAAACAGCTGACTCTCCATGGTGATAAAATATGGCAATACTTCTCTTTTCGCCGTATTTTGCACTAAATTACATGCAAAAACCTCAAAACTAATTTTTTTACTTTCTCCAAACGCTATAACACTTGCAAATATATTAACGGTATTGTTAACACCTCGAAAATAATTAGTGAATACGGAAAAGCGTTAAAAATGGTGTTAAGCGAAGTTAACGCTAACACCTGGCGTTAAAATAGTTACAGAATCGACCTACAGCTGCGGCAACAAATGTCCTTTTGACCGAACCAATTAAGTGAATAAAAAAAAATATATGCACAAAAGGAAAAACGTTTTATTTTAATGGAAATAAATTTATTGAAATGCTTCTTCTATAAATGTCACATTCGAACTGTGATTGCAAAAGGTAAAAAAGAAAATAGAAAACAGAAAAGAAAGGGTTGCCATCTTTGTTTCGACAATGGGTAATTTCAATACTCACACTCATTGTCGTAAATAAAATCGGCGATGTTCTTTTATGATGTCATCTCCATCAGACTGCACAAGTATCTATGACGATTCTTATTCAATGCTTTCGTAAATATATCCGCGATCTGCTCATCAGTGTTTATATATTCTAAGTTGAATTGACCATCATGAAATTTTTCTCGGATAAAATGGTACTGGACATCGATGTGCTTGGTTCTTTTATGAATATGAAAGACGGGATTCTTAATCAAACGAATAAAAAACTTTTAAGCCAGATTAGTTCTTTGATTGTCTGACAAGCCGCCATATATTCAGACTCTGTTGAGACCGATTTTTGCCTTACTTATGCCCAGCTTACGACACCGGACCCAATATGAAAAACATACCCACTCGTCGATCGTCTTGTTTCGCTATCGCCAGCATAATCGGATCACTGTAGCCGACCAAATCAAGAACACAATCATTTTTATAAACAATACCCATATCTATCGTGCCCTTAATGTACTTGAATATGCGTTTCACCGCAGTTACGTGTGCGGAGCTAGGCTGTTCCAAATATCGACTTACTACACCACTTGCGTAGCTTATGTCTGGTCGTGTGCCAATAGCCAGGTAAATTAGGCTTCCGACCGCTTCACCACATGGATATACAGCATCATACTCATCTCTTGCGAAGTCACCAAGGTTCTGATTGTTATCCATTGGAGTTGATACAGCTTTGCTTTCAATCATACCAAACCGATTCAATATCTTTTTAGCATAAGCCTGCTGATGTATGCGTATTGAACCACCCTGACGTTGATCAATTTCGAGACCCAAAAATCGCTTTGCCGCGATCACTTTTACTTCAAAATTGTCTTGCAAGTGTGAAATTATCGAATCAATTTCAGTAATATTATTTGTTACCATCAACCCATGATCTACGTAATTCGCGATGATCCTTATTGTCTCATTGTCCTTATCCGAATGAAGACACATGAGTCTGAATCACTTTGTGTGAAATCAAATTTGCAAAGAAATTTTTGAATTTTTCATTTCAACATCGTGATGCCTGCTTTAGCCCATATAATTTGATTAGCTTGCATACGTGTCCACTGTTGTCATTATAGCCGACAGGCTGCTTCATAAAAACATTTTCCTTCAGCTCACCGTACAAAAATGCAGTTTTAATGTCGAACTGCTTTAGCCGCATTTTATTCATTGCCGCTAGAGACAGAATTGCACGAATCGATAGATGTTTCACGACAGGACTAAAAGTCTCTTCGTAATCGACACCATATTGCTGAGTGAACCCACGTATCACAAGACGCGCTTTATATCTTTCAATTGAGCCATCAGTATTTTCTTTAATTTTAAACACCCAACGATTATCAATAATTTTCTGATCATCTGGTGGCTCTACCAAATCCCATGTGTGATTCTTGATCAATGAATTAAACTCCTCATCCATTGCACTCTTCATTGCACAGTTCATTGCCTCTTCAAATGTTTTTGGTTCAACAATTGTTGCTGAAAATCCACTTTCAATTAATCGATCTGGAGTCTTTACACTTTCTCGCAGATCGTGCCGTTGATTACTTCTCTGGGGCCGAACTCGTTCATGAGTTTTCACAGTTGATTCTCCTTCAGCGTCAAGAAAAACATCATTATTATCAGCTGATTCAACGACGATTTCACCTGAAGCATTTTCACATACTTCTTCATCATCAGTATCAAATTTTTTCGATACTTGCTCATTAAAACGGTGATTACAGCTGAGAAATATATTTCTGTTGTTCGGATCAAATAGTCGAAAGTTTTTGGTTGTGGGCTCAAATGCAATCAAAAATACTTTCTTCGCTTTTGGATCCCATTTTTGTCGACCCGCTTGTTTTGGAACTTGAACAAAACATTCTGTTCCAAATATTTTGATGTGATCCAAACATGGTTTTCGACCAAACCAGTTTTCATATGGTGTACTCCCCGGACACTTGCTATTTGTTGTGCGGTTCAATAAATACGTTGCTGTGCGAATAGCTTCAGACCATAGATATTTTGGTAAACCACTAGCAATAAGCATAGTTCTTGCACATTCTTGAATTGTTCGATTATCACGTTGAATTCTCCCATTTTGCTCTGGAGTGTACGGTGCAATATATTCGATTTTAATACCTTCAGCTCTTAAGAATTTCTTGACTTCTTCGTTGACAAATTCAGTGCCGTTGTCGAAACGAAAAAATTTAATTTGAAAACCAAAAGCCTGGAATGAAAGAGCTCAAGCATCCATGTACTTCACTTTTCGACTTTATAAGATATGTGAAACGAAACGTTGTTGCTTCGTCTTTAATCAACAACAAGTAACGAGCGCCACCAATTCCAATTTCTTCTGCATGCATGCATGCATTCTCCAGCAACTGATATTCGCTTGGTCGATTCCTTATGAGTTGATCTCGTCATTTTTCCGTATTGACAATCCTCACAAAAGAATCGTTCACTTTTGGACAAGTCGACACCTTTAATGAGACCATCTTTAACCATGTTTCTTATTGAATTGATGTTGACGTGGCCCAATCGACAATGCCACTGCTCAAGCGAAACAGCTGCAGCATTTGCACCTGAATTTGTACGTACACGGAATTCCATGCATATTTGTTTCATTTTATCACGCTTACCCTGTGCAACGATTTTACACTCTTGATCAAGTATTTTTCACCCACCACTTTCAAATAAAACTTGAAAACCTTTATCTGTCATAACTATTGTTGAAAACCAATTTTCACCAAGTTCTGGAACATACATCACGTTTTCAAGACGACGCTGCTCCCACTGATTGTTTACCTTCGCATCAATAAGAATGGTACAAATTCCATGAACACGATGACGATCGGGTAATTTTACTTGACCACTATGTTTTCTTTGCTCTGAGAACCACTCACGACGAAAAGTTATGTGACTTGTTGCACCTGAATCAGCACACCAGTAATCGGGATTTAATTCGTTTGATTTGTCCGAATATATTACTGTACCCCATGCCAGTTCGTTTTTATTTGCAGTTTTATTGCTATTCGAAGATTTTGTTTTCTTTGGACATTTTTTATCTTTTGCCCAATGGCCTATTTGACTACAAGAATTGCATTTTGTTCTCTTCTTCAATTCATCAACATTTGACTTTGGCTTGAAATCGTTTTTGGAGTCCTTGTGTTTAAACCAAGCAGCAAATGCCGCATCTGTTGGTACAGCTAATAAGCAATCGACGGCATTGTGCAGTGAAGAATATGCGACCGCTAAATCAGACGATTTGCACAATTATTTGGTTTGTACATACATAGTTAGGGCGACTTTTTTAAATAGCCATGTCTGCAAAATTTTCGTTCTTCTTTTCTTCCTCGACTGCGACATCGGCACATCATCTGCGGTAAAAATAAAGCATACCAAAAATATTAAATCTTTGCCTTTTATTTGGAAACAGCCTTTAAACTTGGATTTTTTATTTGGGCTCAAGTGGCATAAGCGGCACCGCTTAGTATTTGGACACACATTTGTGGGCATTACAGCGGAGTTTTTACAGTGGTTTTATCCGGCTTTGTATTTTATTTGGAGCGATTGGTATCACCTTTAGCGCTTAAATTTGGCTAAACGATACTCTTTTTACTATAAAGGCTTTGCAGCGGTTTGTATTTGGGTTTGATTATTTTGCTTTAGCGGTTTGGCGAACTGCATCCTATTTTATTTGGCAATTGGCTGTTAAAAAAGCTTAGCGGCCACGAAAGACTTTGCAATTTGTCCATCATTGCTTAAGCTGTTTTGCATGTTAGAACAAGATTTGCGCGTTCTATATCAAGCGATTGAAATATAGCATTAATGGCTTTACCTTCATTTCTTTCAAAAATATTCTGTTCATTCTCTGGTGCATTTTCTGCCGGTACTACCCCTTCTATATTTTTGGTCAAATTACGTGATTTTAAGAAAGCCATTATCTGGAATTTCCATAAGCGATAGTTTAAACCGTTTAATACGTGGACACTAAAATTGTTTTCATCTTTATTTCCATCCATTTTAACCGAACTTTAGTTGTTGTGCGACGACAAAGCAACTTTACATAAAACTTGTTGTTGTGAAATTCGATGATGACAATTGAATGTTGTGTTGTAGTGCCTGCTAGTCTGCGAACGAATATATGTACAATATTGTATGCGCAAACGTGATAATGGGACCCCTATTTTATTAACGCTACGACGAGACGACTTATTTCTAAATGTGCGCGCAACTTTATACAGTACTAAGACTTAACTCAGTTGTCCTTATATCTTTTAATTTATTCACTGAAGCTCTCTGGGCCCATAACCTTTTGAATGTCCTTTTGACCGAACCAATTAAGTGAATAAAAAAAATATATATGCACAAAAGGAAAAACGTTTTATTTTAATTGAAAACAGAAAAGAAAGGGTTGCCATCTTTGTTTCGACAATGGGTAATTTCAATAAAGTGTCTATACTCGTATGTGTGCGCTACTCCCTCAACATCAGATCTGTAATTTATTCTCTTCGCCGCCTCGCTTCGTCAAAGTTTGGTGAGTGTTCATTACTTGCACAGTGGGCCATTAGAGCCGTTCTATGGTTTTGTGTTTGATGACAATATTTAAAGTCAGATTTATGTTGCCCATATATACTTTTAAATTTTGACTTCGTAGTTCCTACATAAAACTTGTTACAGGGTTCGTTGAGATTACCTTTGCAAGGTATTTTGTATATGACATTACTTTTTTCCGCGATTGGTATTTTTGATTTGGTATTATTGAAAATGTGTTTACAGTATTTATTGGTTTGTGCGCTATTTTTATTTTTTCATTGTTGTAGCAATCTGATTTTTTAAGCCGCTCTGACAATTGTGGTACATATACTACTCATTTAAATATCTTCGGCTCGTCTACTACACGACTATAGGTTTCTGATACCGATTTTCTTATTAAAGAATTTATAATATTATCTGGAAAATCATTATTTTTCAGTATCATTCTAACTTAACTTCTCTGTGGTAAGTGTCGTCAGATATTTTTAACATTCGTCGAATACAGCCTCTCGCTGTATTAATTGTCATCGTTTTCGGATGCTTAGAATTATAATTGATGATTCCTCCTGATGCTATAGGTTTCTTATACCACTTTAGCTTTATTTCATTACCATGTCTTATTATAATTGAGTCCAGATAAGGCAATTTTCCGTCATTTTCGATTTCAGTAGTAAATTTAATATGTTTATTAAAAGAATTGAATGCGTCAAGTGTGTTATGTACCTCGTTTTCGTTTATTATCGCAAAAATGTCATCGACGTACTTTGTAAGTAGTCTCGGCTTTCGTTCAACTTTTTCAACCGCACTTTGAAGTAACTTTTCCAAAACTATGTCCGCGATGACCGGAGACGTTGGTGATCCCATTGGTAGTCCTTTAATCTGTGTGTAGATTTTATCCTCGTTTTTAAAATATCGGTTTTCTTCGATACAAAATTTAAAAATTTCAATAAATAGTTTTTTTTTCGGTATTTTAGTGTGTTTCTCTATTATATTCCATTTTTTTGAATAACCTCAAGTGCTAGTTGAGTTGGGATGCTAGGAAAAAGTGAGACAACCTCGAAGGAAATTAATTAACCTTCAGTAGAGGTAATCATAATCGCATGGTTTCTACTTTATTGTGCCGAGGTCGCAGCACGCCGTAAATACATGGTTGCAAATTTATCTAAGGCCTGGAAGCATCAGGAAAAGCGGGAACGTTTTCTACAGCAGATCTACAGTCGACTGATTGGCCAGGAAATCTGTAATATTCAATTTTAATCAAATCAAAAGCTCACATTAACTAAACTATAATTTCGTTAATCGTGTAAATGAAAGGATATAATCTAAATAATGAGACTAATTAAACTTCTTTTAGATAAATATTCATTCGACACATTTTTAGTAAAGAGACAAAAGGTGTTTTTCCCTCGAGCTGCAAAGAAAATAAACGTATTCCGTAGATTCCGTAATTTTTTAAAAAAAAGTTAAAAAAATAGTGTAGCGTATATCAGATATACATAGAGTAAGTCAGGGTATTGTGATATGGGTTGGCAAAGTGAATATCTTCTTTACTGTAATGGTAATGGCCTATAATGGTAATGGAGGGTGGGGCCGTGTGCAGAAGTCCACGCAAGTGGGGAAAGTTTCTGATCGCCATTCACCTGGGAATGGCCAGAGCGATTCTTTTGCATGCGGTTCAAGCAGCTCACTACTTCCGGGCTTTGCGCCCAAGTATCCTCTGGGTAACCACCGAACACCCGTTTGGTGAGAAATCGACAACCTGGTAAGGCCACTCCGACATAATCGGTTTAAGGGCTTGCTGGGGGGTTCAAACAGCAGCGTCTGATCACCAGGTGGTGCGGCTGCAAGCGGGCGTCTGTCTTGGATCAAGCGGCTCGCTATACAAACGTGTAATAGAATTCAAGCTCCCGTGAAACGGGTTGTGCGTTGGGTTTGGGACCCACCACATAAAACAACGTTCCATTGAAATTCAACAACAAAGCCTCGGATATGTGAACCTCTTTTTTAGATGACAACACCCGCAAACGAAATAAGGAATGTCCGGTCCCTTAATGGGGAAGGTGCCGCTGCCCGGCTGGTTGAGGTCCTGAGGAAAGCAAAAGCTGACATCACCGCCATACAAGAGATGCGATGGACGGGGCGAGGAAACACGATCAAAACACCTTGCAACATCTACTGGAGTGGGCATGAAGACAAGCGCAGATTCGGCGTGGGATTTGTGGTGGGAGAGAGACGCCGTCACCGAGTACTGTCGTTCACACCCGTGAACGAGCGTCTCGCTGCAATCCGCATAAAAGTACGATTTTTCACCATATCTTTTATCTGCGCTCATGCACCGACGGAAGAGAAGGACGACGTGGAAAAGGATGCATTCTATGAGCGCCTGGAAGAAGCATACGAGCGCTGCCCCCGTCATGATATCAAAGTCGTGCTTGGCGGCTTTAACGCCAGGGTGGGTAAGGAGGGTGTATTTGGCCCCACTGTCGGGAAGTTCAGTCTCCACGATCAGACTTCGCCAAATGGATTCAGGCTGATCGACTTCGCCGGTGCCCGAAACATGGTCATATCCAGCACTAGATTTATGCACAAGAAGATCCATCAGGCTACATGGCTGTCCCCCGATCGAAAAACACGCAACCACATCGACCACGTTGTGATAGACGGACGGCATGCTTCCAGCGTTTTAGATGTTCGCACAATACGAGGACCTAACATCGACTCTGATCACTACCTAATAGCAGCCAAGATTCGTACCCGCCTCTGTACGACCAAACACGTGCAACAAAAAACGCAGGGAAAGCTGGACGTCGAAAAGCTGCAATCGCAACAGACCGCCAATTATTTCGCAGATCGCCTCTCACACCTGCTCTCCGAGAGCACAATTCAACCTAGTGGAATGCATGAGCAGTGGGATCATATCTCAGGAGCACTCCGTACCGCAGCCGAAGAAGTAATTGGATTCCGGCGAACGGGAAGAAACAACTGGTATGATGATGAAGAGTGCCGCGCTGCAACGAAAAGAAAGGACGAAGCCTACAAGGCAACGCTGAGATCGAATGCAACGAGGATTGTGTGTGAACACTACCGCGAGTTGAAGAGGGAAGCGAGGCGGCTTTTCCGAGCGAAACAAAGAGAGGCAGAAAAGCGTGAAATAAAGGAGCTTGAGATGCTGGCCAGCGGGAATAATGCCCGAAAATTCTATCAAAAAATTCGGCGATGACAGAAGGTTTCAAACCCGGGGCAAACTCCTGTAAGAATGAGAACGGCGACCTGGTGACCGCTGTTTAGAGAACACTCAGAATATAGAGGGATCACTTCTCTGCCCTTTTAAATGGAGAAACTGAGCAAGAAACCAGAGAAGATGCCGAACCCGAGCCCACAATCGAAGATAATGGAATTGACGTTCCACAACCCGACTATAATGAGGTGCGAATAGCAATATCCCGATTGAAAAACAATAAAGCAGCTGGCGCTGATGGTTTGCCTGCTGAGCTATTCAAACACGGAGGCGAGGTGCTGGTAAGGCGCATGCATCAGCTTCTATGCAGAATTTGGTCGGATGAATGCATGCCTGAAGATTAGAATCTAAGTGTTCTCTGCCCAATCCACAAGAAGGGCGATCCTGCAAACTGCGCCAACTATCGCGGAATCAGCCTTTTGAATATCGCATATAAGGTCCTATCAAGCGTATTGTGCGAAAGACTGAAGCCTGATGTGAACAGAATGATTGGACCCTATCAGTGTGGCTTCAGACCTGGTAAATCTACCATCGACCAGATTTTTACAATACGCCAAATCTTGGAAAAAACCCGTGAAAAAAGGATCGCAACGCATCATCTCTTTGTTGATTTTAAAGCCGCTTTCGATAGCACGAAAAGGAGCTGCCTATATGCCGCTATGTCTGAATTTGGTTTCCCCGCAAAACTTATACGGCTATGCAAAATGACCTTGAGCAACACCGCCAGCTCGGTCAGAATTGGGAAGTACCTCTCCGAGCCGTTCGAAACTAAACGAGGTTTCAGACAGGGTGACCCCCTATCGTGTGATTTCTTTAATTTAATGCTGGAGAAAATAATACAAGCTGCAGAACTTAACCGCGCTGGAATAATATTTTATAAAAGCGTGCAACTGTTGGCATATGCTGACGATATTGATATCATTGGCCTTAACAACCGCGCCGTAACTTCTGCTTACTCCAAATTAGAAAAAGAAGCGGAGAAAATGGGATTGGTGGTGAACGAGGGCAAAACGAAGTACCTTCTGTCATCATGCAAAGAGTCAGCGCATTCGCGCCTTGGCAACCAAGCCACTGTTGGCAGCAATAATTTCGAAATAGTAAAGGACTTCGTTTACCTGGGAACCAGCATTAATACCAACAATAATGTTAGCCTAGAAATCCGACGAAGAATCACTCTTGCAAACAAATGCTACTTCGGACTGAGTAGGCAATTGAAAAGTAAAGTCCTCTCTCGACGAACGAAAATAACACTCTACAAGTCACTCATCGCACCCGTCCTGCTATATGGTGCAGAAGCGTGGACACTAACAACATCTGATGAGGCGGCTCTGGGAGTATTCGAGAGAAAGGTTCTTCGAAAGATTTGTGGACCTCTACGCGTTGGCGACGGCGAGTACCGAAGAAGATTTAATGATGAGCTGTATGAACTTTACGCAGACGCCGACATAGTTCAGCGAATTAAAACACAGCGGCTTCGCTGGCTAGGCCACGTAGTGCGAATGAGCGAAGATGCTCCAGCCAAGAAGGTATTCTTATCGGTACCCGCCGGTGGAAGCAGAGGAAGAGGGAGACCACCACTCCGATGGAAGGACCAAGTGGAGACCGATTTGCGATCCCGCGGTGTTTCCAATTGGCGCCAGTGGGCGCAACGAAGAAACGACTGGCGAGCTATGTTGGACGGTCAAAATCGCCCAGGCGGTTAGATGACCATTTAAAGAAGAAGAAGAATGGCCAAAAACCGCTACTGCAAAGCAACGGCTGTCATTGGGCAACTAGGTGGCTATCAGTGTGAAAAAACATTTTTCGTCGTGCGGTCGTCAATAATTTCGAGCACTCTTTAAACAAGGATAATTCCGAAATGTGCTTAGATTGTCAACTTCTTATATTTTATTTTCGTTTTTGGTAAATATAGACACCAATATTTGAGGTGATTACTCAATATTTTTAAATAAATTTTGGTGAAAAAATTGTTCGTTCCTTAAAAGCTCTAGTTTAGGTAATGTGATATGGTAAAAGTAGTTCAATGTGGAACAGGAGTATGAAAAGTATAAATTTCCTTCAACTAGGATTTGGAACGTTAATGAAACAGGATTGTGTATTCCGAAAATGTTAGCTACAACAGAAAAGCAAATTGGGTGCATAAGATTCGCAAAAACAGGAAAACCTTCTCTACTTTTGATGGAACATGCTCTTCCTGGCTCCGAATCAGCTTGTCACATATCTGAATGGATGCAAATTACCATATTTACAATGTGGCTTAATTATTTCATGCGGTTAAAACATCTTTCATAGAAGAGCCAAGTATGTGGTATAGTATATCACATTACCCCCCATTTTGACAAACCGGCTTTTTGACTTTTTAGGAGTTTGAATAAATATCTTCCGGAATACTTAATATAAATCGAATTGATGTTACACTTTTTGGATGTAATATTATCTGATATCTTTTGTGGAATGATGGTGATATGAGGCTGTATGCCGATCTTGTAAAAACAAACAGATGAGATAGTAAAAAAAAATTAATTTTTGTCTACCCGACATCAGTAAGAGGACGTAGATTAGTTTAGTTTTGTTCTTCCAGTTTACATACTTCCTAGTATGGATATAGAGTATTTATTACAATGATTTCTGCACCTTTTACTCGAAAGCTAATGCCAATTCGAATACCGCTAGCAATATCCTAGGGAGAGTAGACCATCTCGGTTTTTCACATTTTTTTCGCTTATTATCTAGTTTTTTTATATTTCGCTGGACCAATTAAGGGCACCCGATCATTATCACTTTCCACCTAATAGTTAAAATTGAATAGTTTACCCAGTTTCGTGAAATAATTTTGTTGTGCTTATGATAATGTCCGTGCGTTATAGTTCTGAGAATATCTCAGGTCAGACAAGGCCTTGTACCATTTGTCGGGAAAATTTTAGGGACAATGATGACGTGCTTAAGACGGCATGTTCGCATAAATTTCATCGGTTATGTTTATTTTCCTGGCTGAAGCAAGACTCTTCATGTCCGCAGTGTGAAGCAGTATGTAGTAGTAGGGATTTCCCAGCTACCGGTGTTCAAACGAGAGCGCGTACCACTAGTAAAACTAATTCTTCAACTACCCAAAATCTACTCAGCTTAGATCCACCCCAAAAAAGAACACCAGCAAGTCCATTGAAATAAGAAGAAGGTGCTGTCGGTTTGGCGACAAACGCCGAAAACCGCAGCAATCACCAATCAGATACATCGAATAACAACTCACGCATTCGCACCCTGTTATATCTGCCCGGCAAGCAAATATCGTGGAGGGCATTGAAGCGCGAGTAGGAGAGTTGATGGAGCGTAGAATTGATAGTGCATTAAGTAATTTGTTAGGTAGATGGAATCTTAACGATTTACGAATACCAGTAGCTTATGGCGTGCGAAATCGGAACTCCTCGCCACAAAATCCAAATTCCTCCACACCGGTGTTACCTCAAGAACTGCCATATTTTAAAAATCTTAATAGTCCGAATAACTTTAATAAGCAAATTGAATAGTTGAAGCTGATTGACTGGTCAGCTAGCTTCCGGAATAGTAAAGTTGATCAACTGATTAACTATTGGGAAATTAAATTTGACGGAACAACTCGGCTATCCGCAGAAAGCTTCATCTATCGTATAGAGTCTCAAGTCGCCGACACCTTAAATGGAAATTCTTACCTGTTATGCGAAAATATACAAAGTTTATTTACAAATGAAGCAAAGAACTGGTACTGGCGGTACCGCTGGTCAGTTGATCGCGTTACATGGTCATAGCTTTGTCAATCGTTACGTACGAACTTTGCTGAACACAAATCTGACAGTGAAATAAAAGAAACTATAAGGGCTCGCAAGCAAGGACCTACCGAAACATTTGATGAATTCCGTTACGCAATTTTAAAATTATCGGAGTGCTTGGGTTCTCCACTTTCCGAAACTGAATTGGTGGAAATCTTGCAAAAGAAATTTGTGTCCAGGAATCCGTCAACAAATTTTGTATGTTTCAATTAATTCCCTAGCGGAATTTAGAAGACTTTGCTTAAAAGGCGAGAGGCCGTACACTGAAATTAATAATCAACAACGACAAATACCGCGTCGTCAAATGCGGGGCCGCAGGCATCCTCAAACCCAAATGTGTATCCTGTAGTCCGGGAAACTTGACACCGAGCGAGGTGCCAAAATTGACACCTCGCCACGACCCAAAAGTTTTAAAGTAAAAGCATTTAGAAATCCCTCTACCCCAGAAATCGTTAAAACTTAATTGAAAGATATAATTCCTTACGAAATTCGGTAACAGAAATATAATGAAGCAAGAACCAAAATCTTAGGTAAACCAGTTTGTTCACCAGTTCCGTCGATCGTCCGTCGGTATGAACACCTTCTGGAGAAAGGTCAAAGATCATCGTAAAAATATTGCAAAGGTGATAGATAGCATACGAAGTAACGGAGTCGATTTGGGACCATATGGACAAATAAATATTCTTAATCGAGAATATTTGGAACTTCTTTATAGCGGGGCACAAGTATCTTGTATAGGAAACTCGTTAGCGAAAGAAATATGCGATTCTCATAAACTTAAACCTCATAAAGTGTCCGTTTGTACTGGAGATGCAAGAACGCAAATCGTGTTTGGCACGATAACGTTGCAAGTTAAGTTTAGAGACGAAACGAAGGTGTTGACTTTTGGAGGAAGTTTCAACTAGCGCCACATCAAATCGATACGTATGGTAAAGAAAATGTTACAGAAGAAAATAAAATTGTATTAACCACGGAGCAAGAGAGATACCTCGAAACCGTTAAATCGAGATTTCCGAATTGTGAAAAAGGAGGCTTAGGAATCACCTTATTAATGGAGCACGTAATAAAATTGACCCCAATGTAAATCCCATTAAACAACGATATTTTCCTATATCTCCGTTGGGTGTTATTGAAGAATCCCCCGTCAGTCCATGGTCAAGCCCCGTTGTACTGGCCCGAAAGTCCAACAAAGTGCATCTGTGCTTAGACTCCAGAAAAGTGAACAGTGTAACTATCAAAGATGCTTATCCTCTCCCACAAATAGAAGGGATTTTGAGTAGACTGCCAAAAGCTGACTTTATTTCATCCCTCGATTTACGACGCGCATTTTGGCAGATACCATTAGCTGAGAATTCGCGCGACCTTACATGCTTTACGATTCCTAACCGCCCATTATATCGTTATCGGGTGATGCCATTTGTAATGCCCCGCAAGCTCTATGTTGGCTTATGGATCGCATCATACCGCCTAAACTCTAAGAGTGGAAATATTGGGATTTTAATAGTCTTAGATCATGTCACTAAATTTCCATTGCTCCAACCAATCAATTTTTGCTCGTCAGTAATTTGCAACTTTTTGCAAGAACATGGGTTAAGTGTCTTTGGTACACCTGAAATAATTATGAGCGACAACGGAAAGCTATTTAAGTCTACGCAATTTAATCAATTACTTAGCCGAAGAGGAATTAGACATATATATACGGCACTCTGCAGTCCGCAAGCAAATGCCAGCGGGCGGGTGAATCGCTCTATAATTACGGGTATCAGGTCTTATCTACAAAAAGATCAAACTGCATGGGATAGGCATCTGTCTGAAATTGGAGTGCGTACCATCAAACAATTGGATTTTCCCCGTATTATGCCTTATTTGGACAACAAATGATGACCCACCCAAAAGACTACCAGCTTCTACATCAATTAGAATCACTAGACAGCAAGATTTTAGATTCATACAGCTCATCATTAAATCTTCTTCGGTTCTCGCCGTCGCCAACGCGTAGAGGTCCACAAATCTTTCGAAGAACCTTTCTCTCGAATACTCCCAGAGCCGCCTCATCAGATGTTGTTAGTGTTCACGCTTCTGCACCATATAGCAGGACGGGTGCGATGAGTGACTTGTAGAGTGTTATTTTCGTTCGTCGAGAGAGGACTTTACTTTTCAATTGCCTACTCAGTCCGAAGTAGCATTTGTTTGCAAGAGTGATTCTTCGTCGGATTTCTAGGCTAACATTATTGTTGGTATTAATGCTGGTTCCCAGGTAAACGAAGTCCTTTACTATTTCGAAATTATTGCTGCCAACAGTGGCTTGGTTGCCAAGGCGCGAATGCGCTGACTCTTTGCATGATGACAGAAGGTACTTCGTTTTGCCCTCGTTCACCACCAATCCCATTTTCTCCGCTTCTTTTTCTTATTTGGAGTAAGCAGAAGTTACGGCGCGGTTGTTAAGGCCAATGATATCAATATCGTCAGCATATGCCAACAGGTGCACGCTTTTATAAAATATTATTCCAGCGCGGTTAAGTTCTGCAGCGTGTATTATTTTCTCCAGCATTAAATTAAAGAAATCACACGATAGGGGGTCACCCCGTCTGAAACCTCGTTTAGTTTCGAACGGCTGGGAGAGGTACTTCCCAATTCTGACCGAGCTGGCGGTGTTGCTCAAGGTCATTTTGCATAGCCGTATAAGTTTTGCGGGGAAACCAAATTCAGACATAGCGGCATATAGGCAGCTCCTTTTCGTGCTATCGAAAGCGGCTTTAAAATCAACAAAGAGATGATGCGTTGTGATCCTTTTTTCACGGGTTTTTTCCAAGATTTGGCGTATTGTAAAAATCTGGTCGATGGTAGATTTACCAGGTCTGAAGCCACACTGATAGGGTCCAATCAGTCTGTTCACATCAGGCTTCAGTCTTTCGCACAATACGCTTGATAGGACCTTATATGCGATATTCAAAAGGCTGATTCCGCGATAGTTGGCGCAGTTTGCAGGATCGCCCTTCTTGTGGATTGGGCAGAGAACACTTAGATTCCAATCTTCAGGCATACATTCATCCGACCAAATTCTGCATAGAAGCTGATGCATGCGCCTTAACAGCACCTCGCCTCCGTGTTTGAATAGCTCAGCAGGCAAACCATCAGCGCCAGCTGCTTTATTGTTTTTCAATCGGGATATTGCTATTCGCACCTCATTATAGTCGGGTTGTGGAACGTCAATTCCATTATCTTCGATTGTGGGCTCGGGTTCGGCATCTTCTCTGGTTTCTTGCTCAGTTTCTCCATTTAAAAGGGCAGAGAAGTGATCCCTCTATATTCTGAGTGTTCTCTGAACATCGGTCACCAGGTCGCCGTTCTCATTCTTACAGGAGTTTGCCCCGGGTTTGAAACCTTCTGTCATTCGCCGAATTTTTTGATAGAATTTTCGGGCATTATTCCCATTGGCCAGCATCTCAAGCTCCTTTATTTCACGCTTTTCTGCCTCTCTTTGTTTCGCCCGGAAAAGCCGCCTCGCTTCCCTCTTCAACTCGCGGTAGTGTTCACACACACTCCTCGTTGCATTCGATCTCAGCGTTGCCTTGTAGGCTTCGTCCTTTCTTTTCGTTGCAGCGCGGCACTCTTCATCATCATACCAGTTGTTTCTTCGCGTTCGCCGGGATCCAACTACTTCTTCGGCTGCGGTACGGAGTGCTCCTGAGATATGATCCCACTGCTCATGCATTCCACTAGGTTGAATTGTGCTCTCGGAGAGCAGGTGTGAGAGGCGATCTGCGAAATAATTGGTGGTCTGTTGCGATTGCAGCTTTTCGACGTCCAGCTTTCCCTGCCTTTTTTGTTCCACGTGTTTGGTCGTACAGAGGCGGGTACGAATCTTGGCTGCTACTAGGTAGTGATCAGAGTCGATGTTAGGTCCTCGTATTGTGCGAAGATCTAAAACGCTGGAAGCATGCCGTCCGTCTATCACAACGTGGTCGATCTGGTTGCGTGTTTTTCGATCGGGGGACAGCCATGTAGCCTGATGGATCTTCTTGTGCATAAATCTAGTGCTGGATATGACCATGTTTCGGGCACCGGCGAAGTCGATCAGCCTGAATCCATTTGGCGAAGTCTGATCGTGGAGACTGAACTTCCCGACAGTGGGGCCAAGCACGACTTTGATATCATGACGGGGGCAGCGCTCGTATGCTTCTTCCAGGCGCTCATAGAATGCATCCTTTTCCACGTCGTCCTTCTCTTCCGTCGGTGCATGAGCGCAGATAAAAGATATGGTGAAAAATCGTACTTTTATGCGGATTGCAGCGAGACGCTCGTTCACGGGCGTGAACGACAGTACTCGGTGACGGAGTCTCTCTCCCACCACAAATCCCATGCCGAATCTGCGCTTGTTTTCATGCCCACTCCAGTAGATGTTGCAAGGTGTTTTGATCGTGTTTCCTCGCCCCGTTCATCGCATCTCTTGTATGGCGGTGATGTCAGCTTTTGCTTTCCTCAGGACCTCAACCAGCCGGGCAGCGGCACCTTCCCCATTAAGGGACCGGACATTCCAGGTACATGCCCTTATCTCATAATCCTTATTTCGTTTGCGGGTGTTGTCATCTAAAAAGGGGTTCTCATATCCGAGGCTTTTTTGTTGAATTTCATTGGAACGTTGTTTTATGTGGTGGGTCCCAAACCCAACGCACAACCCGTTTCACGGGAGGTTGAATTCTATTACACGTTTGTATAGCGAGCCGCTTGATCCAAGACAGACGCCCGCTTGCAGCCGCACCACCTGGTGATCAGACGCTGCTGTTTGAACCCCCCCAGCAAGCCCTTAAACCGATTCTGTCGGAGTGGCCTTACCAGATTGTCGCCTTCTCACGTTTAGCTCACCACCAAACGGGTGTTGTGGTTACCCAGAGGATACTTGGGCGCAAAGCCCGGAAGTAGTGAGCTGCTTGAACCGCATGCAAAAGAATCGCTCTGGCCATTGCCAGGTGAATGGCGATCAGAAACTTTCCCCACTTGCGTGGACTTCTGCACACGGCCCCCCCCTCCGTTATAACATACGTATTGAGTAACGCAGGTAAGCGATTTTGCGCCAAGCTTGGTCCAAAGTTCATTAAAGCTAAAGTTATTGGAACTAAAGGAAATTGAATTTATTATTTGGAAGACGAAGACATAAAGAAGCGAGAGTTTTATCACCAGAAAGACATATGCAAGAGCATTAACACAGAGTAGACAGAGCACCCGCTATCTAGGAGGTGAGGTGTGTACCGTCGTACATACATGCCCTCATATCTTCTTGAAAAAACTTTCTGAAAATACTCAAATATTTACTGTCCCTGGTACGAGGACATTTATATATGATAGTTGAAAAATAAAATAGGAAATGTCCAAAAAGGACTTGAGAGATTCTGTCAATAAGCGAATGTAAAATAAAGAAAAAAAAAATTACGAAAAGGAGCGAAGTGCCTGAGTTCCGGAAAGAAGATGGCTGTTTTTCGATGAGTGGTCGTGGAGAGAAGTACGTTCCAATACGAGTAAGGACGACCAAGAATGCTTAACCAACAAAAAAAAAAAGAATGGCTATTAATGCCCATCCTAAAAAGTAAAGTTCTCTTTTAAAATTTTACACGTAAAGAGTTTTGAAGCGAGGGTGCGGTGATTTTCTCAGTAAATAAGCCTTCAGAAGAGGTTATCATAACCGCATGGTTTCTACTTTATTGTGCCGAAGTCGCAGCACGCCGTAAATACATGGTTGCAAATTTATCTAAGGCCTGGAAGCATTAGGAAAAGCGGGAACCTTTTCTACAGCAGATCTACAGTCGACCGACTGGCCAGGAAATCTGTTCATAAATCGCTACCACGACAGTCGGACAGTACCGCAAGGGAGTACCGGAGCGTACCGGGCTCAAATTCGGCCAAGGACTGTTAATTCGACAACACTCCCCAAAACCGACTGGCCAGGAAATCTGTAATTTTAATGAAATCAAAAGTTCACATTAACTAAAATATAATTTCGTTAATCGGGTAAATGAAAGGATATAATCTAAATAATGAGACTAATTTAGCTTCTTTTAGATATATCTTCATTCGACACATTTTTAGTAAAGAGACAAAAGGTTTTTTTATACAAAGCTCTTAATAGTTCCCTCGAGCTGCAAAGAAAATAAACATTTAGATTCCGTAATTTTTGAACATAAAAAGAAATAAAAATAAAAATTGTGTAGCGTATATCAGATATACATAGAGTAAGTTAGAGTATTGTGATATGGGTTGGTAAAGTCATATACCTGCGTATTTCATAAATTATTCATGTCTGAGCAAGAATATCCTCTTTACTATAATGGTAATGGCCAAAAACCGCTACTGCAAAGCAACGGCTGGCATTGGTCAACTAGGTGGCTATCAGTGTGAAAAAACATTTTTTATCGTGCGGTCGTCAATAATTTCGAGCACTCTTTAAACAAGGATACTTCCGAAATGTGCTCAGATTGTCAACTTCTTATATTTTATTTTCGTTTTTGGGGTGATTACTCAATATTTTAAAAAAAATGTTGGTGAAAAAATTGTTCGTTCCTTAAAAGCTCTAGTTTGGGTAATGTGATATGGTAAAAGTAGTTCAATGTGGAACAGGAGTATGAAAAGTATAAATTTCCTTCAACTAGGATTTGGAACGTTAATGACACAGGATTGTGTATTCCGAAAATGTTAGCTACAACAGAAAAGCAAATTGGGTGCATAAGATCCGCAAAAAAAGGAAAACCTTCTCTACTTTTGATGGAACATGCTCTTCCTGGTTCCGAATCAGCATGCCCCATATCTGAATGGATGCAAATTACCATATTTACAATGTGGCTTAATTATTTCATGGGTTAACACATCTTTCAAAGAAGAGCCAAGATCCCCGTCTTGGAATGTGCTTCACAATACTGGAATCTATCGAATTTAATGATTTTCTACCTGTCTATTTAATAAAATGTTGAGTAGCAGCCGAAAAAGGTATGCCCATATCACAATACCCTAGCTTAGTTTATGTAACCATAGAGAACCAAAAAAAAAAAAATATATTACCAAGAAGAGATTTGTAAGTGGATCTATAAAAGGGAAAGAAAAACGAAGAGAGTGTAATTGTAGTCACTGCAATAAGCAATTTTGTAATATACGAGGTGTGTTCAAAAAGTATCGCGAATTTTGTGTTTTTTCAAAAATTATTTATTTATTCATGAATATCTATTTTGTCCCCTTCAAAGTAATCCCCATGAGATATTATACACTTGTGCCAACGGTTTTTCCAATCTTCGAAGCACTTCACAAAATCTTTTTTTTTGTATCTTGTTCAGCTCCTCCTTCGATGCCGTCTTTATCTCGTCAAGAGAAGCGTAGCGTCGTCCTTTCATGGGCCTCTTCAGTTTAGGGAACAAGAAAAAGTCACAGGGGGCCAGATCTGGGGAATACGGTGGCTGCGGCATAATTAGTGTGTTGTTTTTGACCAAAAAGTCGCGCACAAGCAACGATGCGTGAGCAGGGGCGTTATCGTGGTGCAAAAGCCAATTTTTGTTCTTCCACAAATCCGGGCGTTTCTGGCGGATTGCTTCGCGCAAATTGCGCATAACTTGCAGGTAATATTCCTTATTGACCGTTCTTCCCTGTGGCAAGAACTCATGATGCACCACGCCCCTGCAATCGAAGAAAACTGTCAGCAAAACTTTCACATTCGACCGAACTTGGCGCGCTTTTTTCGGTCTTGGTTCGTGCGGCAGCTTCCATTGAGATGATTGAGCTTTGCTTTCCACGTCATAACCATAAACCCACGATTCGTCACCAGTTATGACCCTCTGGAGCAAATTTGGGTCGTCGCGGACAGAGTTTAACATCTCATTAGCAATGTTCATGCGATGCTGTTTTTGGTCACAATTGAGCAATTTTGGTACGAATTTCGCGTAAAAATCGAAGACGATCCAAAACACGTGCAAGCAAAGCAGCTGTCAACAATTAACTGAACATTCAAAATGGCCGAGCTTGTCGGCATAAGTGAGAGACATGAGTACCAACATAACGCCACAAAAAATTCGAAATTCGAATATACGTAACCAGCGAAAATTCAAAATTCGCGATACTTTTTGAACACACTCGTATTTCAAATATAGGTATATAGAGTGACTTACTAAAACAACCAACAATGCAAGCAGCATCTCTTGAAGGCCTTCGGAGCAGCGCAACAAAAGCCCAAAACAACATACTGTAAGTAATTACTCTTCTTCTTTCTCTTATTTGTTTACCATGCTCACTAAGCTTTGCGATTATTTTGTTATTATAAAAAAGGCAAAGTAAGAGATAGCCGTAAATCTGTGATTCTTTTTTTTTTTTGTTTCTCAATTACTCAATTAGCAATTCCACTTAAGTATCGATCACTTTATAAACATGTATACTTACATTATTTGATATTATACCCCTATGTGTGACTTGTTGTTAAAAATTAACAAGCGCCTCAAAACCTATCTATTAAGCTTTTGTAGGTGTGTATAATAATTTAAATGAAAAATATTAATATGGATTAATAGATAACGAAATGGTGGTTTGAAATCCTAAAGGAATTGTTAGTGGGCAGACGGGGTTCCAAAATATAAGACACGGATACCATGGAAGGGAGGGCCAGGAGCAACCTAAACTACACCACAGGTTTGTTTGGCATTAAGTTTCGAAGTTAGGAGGAACTGCAACTTTTATTGTAAAGACGTGCTGGCTCGTCACCCAAATTTTTGCCTTTTCGCTAGGTTTAGTAAGCGTGCAAGTTTCTTTTCTTGTTTGTTCTTTTTGACTCTGGTGTAAGTAACATCCGAAACATCGTCCTCTATTTCACGAATTAAACGAAACCATGAACAGCCAGGGTCAAGGGGAATCATAACACAGTTATCTATGAGCAAACAACTTCGGCTACCGACTTTTGCTTGCGCGTCGTTCGCAGTCGCCAGCAGAGCAGTTGTGTTCATTTCTGGTGGTTGCTTGTTCACTTACATTTGACTGCGATCATTTTCGTTGTTATGGCCACAGTAGTAGTCGTTACTAGAACAAATCACTGTGAAACTGCAATGCAATAGTCATATTATATTGCTTTTGCTAACTTTCAGTCAGCGATTCAAACGCTGGAAGAACCGTGTGATGAGGTTGCTTACAAGCCTGGTAAATACATTTTTTACTCAGTGTAGATGTGACCCTTACCTAAACAACTGAGACAAACTTTATTTTGGAGAACAAAATTTGTTTTTTCCGCAGCAGGTAGTGCAGAAAATTTAAAGCATTTATACAAAAGATGATGCTTTTGACAACAGAGACAGGTATAATTGGACGGTGTGGAACTGGCAACGAACGACAGCGACAAAATTGTTCTCCTGCTCTGCAATGACTTTAGATTTATTAATAGGCACGGTGCTTCGTAAGTAGGTATAGGATACGAAAAGCATAAGTGGCGCAATGCAAAATTTAAAAATACTTTTTGAATCCGTTCAATTCTTGCTATGTGGCCCTTGTGATATGGCGACCAAATGAAACAAGCGTACTCAAGCTTGGAACGCACAAACGCTGAGAATAAGAGCTTTAGCGTATAAGGATCAGTGAAATCTCCGCTATGACGCCTAACAAAAGCAAGCATGGCATAAGATTTCGAAATACATAGATATTAGTCTACCATTAGCTTCAGTGTACTGGTGCAAGATCCCTAGAGGTAGAAGTACTTTGTACAGGAGTTAATGTGCCGTTAGTATGTACCAGCGATATAAACATATCGCGAAAAGGTATCTACTCCAATAGTCTCCAAAAAACGTCGCTAAATCTATTTTCCGCAAGCGTGCAGTGGCAGCAGTCTATTCATTTCTTGTAGTGTTGGTGGCAAATGTACTAGCATGGACATGTGGCGATGGCCATGGCGTGAGTTCGATTTGTCGATCCAGCAAGATAGATTTAAAGGTTATGTATAAGTAGTAGCAGGTATAGAAAACGTCATCCTTCAAATATGGAACATCGTCCTCTTGAAGCGATGCGTTGCAAATGAGAACGTAAATGTGTTCGTGGCCCCGCTTAAAGTCTTGAAAGATGGTATCAATTTCTGAAAGCAGGCTCTGAAAATAACCTCTCGATATTTCCGATGATTGTTTTGCCTCGAAAGCAGTCTTAATTTGAGTAAGATGAAGTTCTGCGTTGGTCTTCAATTGCGCCGTTGAGGGACTCCATTTTCTTTACGCGTTGAGTTTGAGTTTACGGAAGAAAAGTGGTTTACAGGCTAAGCATACAAATAGGTTGTAATTGCTTGTATTTGCTTTCCTTCCAGGGTTTCGGCACCAATTTAATGTTGCGGAAACATTAATAGATTAAATCAAAGTTCTTACCTTCCTTTAAGGGTAAGTATGAAAAACGCGTGTATGTTTCAAGATGTTGTAATATAATTCAGTTTTAATTACTTATCTATATTGATGTATCGTATGATTTCACAAAATTGCAAAAGTAAACTAAACTTTCATTATAATGTAACAGAGTAATATTATAACAGAGTTGTTTGAAAGTCTAAAGCATTGAAATAATATTATACATGCCAAAAGAAATGAGCTCTCAGAATATAAGGCGATAAAATGTTGTTATCTCTTCGCTTGGGGCGCTGGGCATAGTATATGTTTACTAGTAGCGCAACTTACTCCTAATCTGCACACACACACAAACCACACAGGGCGCGTTGTATATAATAACAAAACAACCAAATTTAAATACGGCAATATTGAACGTGAAGACATAAACTTCCCAAATTATTGAATATAAAGCAGTTATAACACCTTACCAGTTACTATAGAATGTAAATTTCAGTTTAAATAGAAGTTTTTAGTTGTAATTTTTACTTTGAAACAACTCTGTACGTGATTTCCTTCATTTCACGCAAAAGAAAATACCAAACTAGTAGGAGTTAACAATGGCGCTATGATAGCACTGCCAGCTGTCAATTAAGTTGGGATTTATTACTAGCCAGAAACTTCTAGAAGTAGACAGAGGTTACCAGAAGTCAATTCCATAATTTTTAGCGTTACTTATCAGCCTGAGTAAATTTAAATTTTGAGAATTTTACCAGTTTTACTCAGAGAAATATGCGGTTGGACCAAAATATCTGTTAATATTTCGACGCTAAAAAAATTTAAATATTTAGGTAATGTGAGGACCCCAACCAGGAGGCTTGTGGAGCCCTCACAACACATATGTATATATAGATATCTTAATGAATGAAGTTAATTTGAGTTATACACTATTTTTATGAAATATACTGAATTTTATATTTTTGCACATATGCCGTTCTATAAAGGAACCACATACGCAGTTTTGCACGAAAGCCCACTTATCTAATATATTTATACGATTATATATATATTTGACATATTTTTAAAAGAACATACCATTCGAATATCAATTTCTTACAAATAGAAACACTCTAATATACATATATACATATGAGCTTTACCATACACTAGATTCGGCAGCGACGCTAAAAGGTTAGGAACCTGCCTAAACAATAAGCATTAGAAAATGAACATTTAAGCGCACAACAATGCAGAGCAATACAAATCTACACACGAGAAACACTGGAAGTGACCAACGCAAGCGTACAGGCGTGTGTACATATGTTCGCTGCTATGCAAGAAACTGTGTGAGGGAAGAAAAGCGTACAGGCGTGTGTACATATGTTCGCTACGATACGAGGAGCCGGCATATGAAGAATACGTTAGTAGTTATAGGGAAAATAGGATAATAATAAGGAAAACGTTAGCTTATAAGATTATGTATAAGTATATAAGCATTTATTGTTGTTAAGTAACAGTTTGCCTGCGTGCAAATTAGTATAAAAGGGCGATGAATTCCTTAGGAAAATTGAGTAGTTAGCTACTAGCTAGGCATAGTAGTCGGTGGTTTTCACCTCCGATGAACGTACACCTGGGTGTTTTCATCTCACGAGTACTATTTTTATATTCTGCAGGGGTTTTCACCTCAGTGGACGGTAGGGCTAAGTAGGGGTTTTCACCTGTGCCGCTTTTAATTTAGCCAGGAGCAACTTAAGCTATAGTAAGTGGTGGTTTTCACCTCCGCCGAACGTAGAGCTGAGTAGGGGTTTTCACCTCCACCACCTTTAGCGTAGTTAGAGATAAATTTAAGATTGTAGATGATATTTGAAAAAAAAATTAAAGAAAAATATCAAAACTGAAATAACAAACAGGGTTTTATCATTTGGAGAAAAACCATGGGGAACTCTATTTGCAGGAACCCTGGACGGACTGAGCATACCCCGGCATTTGGAAAGTCCGTCACAAATGGAGCCGGAGCAGGGACTTCTTTAAGTCAATTTTACGGAGTTTGAGGAATTATACTATGAGAAAGCAAGCAAGGAGGTAAAACAAATGGTACTACGAGAGGATAATATAACAAAAAAAAATAAAAATAAAGAGGATACACACAAAGCCAAGAGTATTATACGAGTCAGCAAGGAAGAAAGTTAAAACAAAGCATCATGGTAAGGGTAACATGGGTGTACTACGTCAATCGTGAGGATCTAGTGGAATATAATGAGGAATTTGGTTTGGAAGGCACGTGAACGGTGGAAGAATTAAGGGAACGATTATCACGATATATGCAGACGCACGGTGACGATGAAAAATTAGAGGAACGCTTTACCGAGTTAGCTCTGCGTCACGCTCGGCCAACGATAACGGTCAATCCACCAACACCCAAAGAAGGCGGCGAAAAACCACTACCAGGCCGCATCGGGGCACCCGAGGTAGACTTATGCAGTGACCGGCACAACGAAGCACCAGCATATACATTTAACCATCCGGAATCGTTTGCTAACACCATGGACCGGATACGCAAGTGGGGTTTGAGATACGACGGCGAGAAGGACCCGCTTGGATTTATAGAGCGGGGTAGAAGCACTCGCCGACAGCTATGCGATGAACCGCAACTCTATTCCACGAGCTCTACCTGAGCTTCTCAGAGATAAGGGTTTGGTATGGTTCCGCAATAATAACCGACACTGGCAAGAATGGGAAACCTTTAAGAAGGATTTCTTGAAATTATTTTTGAGTTCAAGATATTTCGAACGCTTAGACGACGAAATCAGGCAGCGAATCCAATGCACAGGAGAAAAATTTAAGGACTACGTACTTACGTTACAGGGGCTTATGCGGCACTCCGATTACAGCATTGAGCAAAACCTGAACCGCATATACCGGAACTCGAGGAGAGAATACCAACTGTACGTCAAGCGAAGTGAATTCAGCAATCTGGAGGAGTTGTTAAGCCTGGTCGAATACTACGAGAATATCGCACTGGAAAGACAACCACTCAGACCAGCCGCAAGACCGTTTGTTCCTAGACGTAAGGAGGAACGGTACCATTATTTACATACGGAAGAGAATAACGATCGACATACAATAAGAAGTGCAGAAACAATAATAAACGTACAAGCACATACACAGCAAGGGCAAGTAGATCCAAGGACTGCATGCAGGTGGTGCGGAGAGAACGGACACTTCGCTTATGGGTGCCGTAGCTCTCGACGCGACTTCCGCTGGACGTGTGGTAGAAGAGGTGTTCAGACACGCGACTGCTGTCGCAGAGAACAGGTCCCATTGGCTGCGAGGGGTGGGGTCTCAAGAAGTTCAACCTCGTACTCAATAAATACATCTAAGCAAACGCAAGGGCGAATCTTCGCAGCGGTTACAGTAAACGGCAAAGACGTGATGGCATCAGTGGACACCGGAGCAACGAGGAGTTTTGTGAGCGAGTCTATGGCAACAAGCTTAAATGCACGCAAGATCAAAGAAGTAGATACTCGAGTGGTGATGGGCGATGGTAGAGCGAAGGACGTAGGGGAAACGATTGACGCTGAGGTAAAGTTGGGCGATCAAGTACACCGGAGCGAGTTATTGGTATTACCAGGGCTAGTAGATAAAGTGGTTATTGGAACAGACTACCTGGCAAAGGCAAACATGGAGTTGAAGTGCGGTAACCAAGCAATAGTATTACGAGCAGAGGATCAGAAGCAGGACATGGCAAGATGTACAACAATAGTAGAAGAGAATAAAGATATAAAGGAGAACGCAAGGCCCGAACCCACTACAGAAGGCCAATGTACCAGAGATGTTGCGGTGAGTGAATTTCTTAACCATGAATTAAAGATTTTTGAAGAAATGTCGGGAATATCTAATGTAACCGAGCATAAGATAGTCATGCGAGATGACCGCCCAAATAAACAGCGATACTTTCCCAAAAACCCGAAGATGCGGGAGATAATTAACAAGGAGATTGATGAGCTTATAGCAAAGGGTTGTATTGAACCATCGCACAGCGCACCTATAGTTTTAGCAAAGAAGAAGAACGGCAAATGGAGACTTTGCGTCGATTATCGGCAGCTCAACGCCCGGTCACTCCCAGACGCATATCCGTTGATACGCAGACAACACATTTTAGACAGGCTTAGAACTGCTCGGTTTATCAGCAGCCTGGATTTAAAGAACGGCTATTAGCAGATCCCTATGGAGGAAGGCAGTAAGCAGTATACCGCATTTACGATACCTGTGGAAAGTAATGCCATTCGCATTATGCAGGCGAATTGTAAGTCAAATGGATGGTGAAGATTCCATTCCATGGAAGTTGTGCCTACCGACACCACAACGCCGAAGAGTGCTTAGCGAGATTCACGACACACCAAGCGCTGGACATATGGGAGTACGAAAGACGATTGCACGAGCGATGACACGTTACTACTGGCCAGGTATGTTCAGAGACGTGAGAAAGTATGTGCAGCAGTGTCATGCATGTCAGATTTTTAAAACCCAGCCAACAACAAGCGGCCGGTAAGATGCTGACACGAATCCCGGAGGAACCTTGGGCAACAGTATGCGGGGTTTTTTTAGGACCACTTCCGCGTTCAAAGCAAAGCGACACGATTGCTTTAGTATTCGTGGATAGATTTTCAAAGTGGGTAGAAGTTGTGGAACTACGAAAGGCAACGACGGAGAGTTTAATACGAGGGTTAAGAGAACGAATTTTGGCTAGATTTGGATCACCAAAAGTATTAATAACAGACAACGGACCACAGTTCGTGAGTAGAAGTTTCAAGCGATTTTTGGAAGAGCTCGGCGTAAAACACCAGCTAACAGCACCATATACACCACAGGAGAACCCGACAGAGAGAGCGAATCGTAATATTGAACGATTAATAGCACAGTTTAGCGGCAAATATCAGAGAAATTGGGACGAGTTTATACCAGAGATAACGTTAGCATTAAATACGAGTGTGTGCGAATCAACTGGTTATAGCCCAGCATACGCGATACAAGGTAGAGAACCAAGAATACCGATCGCTTTTTCCGACGCACAAACATTTGGAACGGGAGAGGAAAGAGTTATTCTGAACGAGAAGGGAACACGGATGAAGGAAGTGTACAACATGGTACGACGTAGGCAGCAAAGCGCGTCCACAGAGCAAGCAATATATTACAACTTACGTAGAAGACAATGGCAACCGGCCATAGTCGACCTAGTATTGGTGAAAGAGCATCAATTGTCCAAAGCAGTAGACAATTTCGCGGCAAAACTAGCACCCAAATACAGTGGCCCCCACCGAGTGATGAACTTCGTGTCACCGGTGATCGTAGAACTGGACAAAGTGCACAAGGGCAAGAGGAGAGCACACGTAAGCGAATTAAAGGCATACCACGAGGCCGAAATAATGAAGGACGACAGACCAGATAGCGAGAAACGTCAACAGGAGGCACGGTCACGTAGATCAAGCGGGCGTAACAAAGCAAACGCATCTGCAGGCACGCCGAACGGGCAAGTTACAGAGTCGGAAGGACCGAGTTCGTCGCAGAAAACACAGCAACAATCAAAGTCACATCAGATCCAGAACGCAATACCGAGAATGGTCCAGTAGCGAGATGTGGATCTCTATCGATAACAAATTCAGTTGTTAATAGTCCGAGGGTCGAAGTTATAGTAGAAGAGATACGGGGTCAAGCATCAAAAATGGAAATCGGAATGCAGATGGCAGCGGATTACACCAACAATATGGCCAATAAGCATAGTAATAATATAATCGATTATTTCGCCACTTTTAGTTTTACAACGAGAGAGGGAAACCCGGAAATACCTATTGGCATGGATGATAACCACCCCACACAGACAAGGAGTACAGAAAATAATTTCACTAGGTGCAAGGCGATAACTTATCAAACAACTTCCTAAGCACAAGTGTTTTGGCGAGTAATCCAGAGTGGTAATATGAAACAAACCTAAACAGTTCTCATACAATATCCAAGTGAAATAACAAATCAGAAAAATTTATCACATAATTAAACACTATAAAGGGTTTTAGAGACACCCGACTATTCGACTTCGATTCACCCGAACGGGCTTAGTGACTGTAAGTCTTGTTGCGGCAGGTGAGGGGAGGGTGTGAGGACCCCAACCAGGAGGCTTGTGGAGCCCTCACAACACATATGTATATATAGATAATGAAGTTAATTTGAGTTATACACTATTTCTATGATTCTTTTTGTGATTTTTATCAACGACATTTCAAGCTGTTTTGAGTCTTCGCAATTTCTTTTGTATGCTGATGATATGAAGATTTTCAGTAAAATTATGAGTCCGTTGGACTCGCTTAATCTACAAAATGATTTAGAGAGGGTTGCAACCTGGTGTAGGAAAAATATGCTTGCTTTGAATATTAAAAAATGTTTCCATGTCTCCTATTCCAAATCCCGTTTTCTTATCCCTACTTCCTATCTTATTGGAGGTTCCCAACTTAGCACTGTCTCCGAAATTACTGATCTAGGGGTGGTCTTTGATTCCAAATTCTTATTTCAAAACCATTAAATTATGCCATTGCTAAGTCTTACTCTATGCTGGCTTTTGTTAGACGCTTCAGTTCGGACTTCACAGATCCGTATTCTCTGAAAACGCTCTATATTTCATTTGTCCGATCAAAATTAGAATATGCAGCTATAATTTGGCGTCCTTATTATGCCTGCCATATAACTCGCCTTGAAAAATTTCAAAAAGTCTTTATTAAGATTTCTCTCCGCCCACTTCATTTTGACATTCCAATCCCCAGTTATGAATCTAGATGTATGCTTATTGATCTTATGCCGTTAAATTTCAGGACAACCTTTCTTTCTCTTACTTTTATTTTTAAATTAATAAGTGGGTTGGTTGACTGTTCCCACTTACTTGAACGCATTTTCTTTGCTGTTCCTCATTTCCGTTTGAGGAATCAGGCTATTTTTTCTATGAGGCTAGCTAGACCAATGCTCCTATTACTAGAGCTCTTAAATAGTTCAACTTGGTCCCGAATTCTTCGGTTTTGGACTTCTCCTACAGTGAAAGTAGATTTAAGATTTTACTTAATGATTTGTTAAAATAGTTTGTAGGTTTTCCTACTTTTGTCATTAGTCTGTAAGAAATGTAACATATTTTCAAGACTTGAATAAATAAATGAATAAATAAATATCCTGAATTTTTATATTTTTGCACATATGCCGTTCTATAAATGAACCACATACGCATTTTTGCACGAAAGCCCACTAAGCTAATATATATATACGATTATATATATATTTTACATATTTTTAAAAGAACATACCATTCGAATATCAATTTCTTACAAATAGAAACACTCTAATATACATATGTATATACATATGAGCTTTACCATACACTAGATTCGGCAGCGACGCTAAAAGGTTAGGAACCTGCCTATGCAAAGGAGACAGCAAACAATAAGCATTAGAAAATGAACATTTAAGCGCACAACAATGCAGAGCAATACAAATCTACACACGAGAAACATTGGAAGTGACCAACGCAACCGTACAGGCGTGTGTACATATGTTCGCTGCTATGCAAGAAACTGGTTGAGGGAAGAAAAGCGTACAGGCGTGTGTACATATTGTGGCGATTATTCTCAAGCATGTACCATCCCTAACTCCATAACACTCCCACCACTAGTTAACACACAACTGAGATAACGATGGCTACGCTTATGCATGCAAGCGTGTAACTAGGAAGAGGAAGAGAGATGGCGCGAGTGTTTGCGAATACGATGCAAAGAGGAGATGCTAATAAATAACACCGACCCTTCCAGAACAAGAAAAGCGAACAACCAAGAAAGTTCTCGGTGCGTAGGCAAGCACCCTGTCGGACTATATAAGGCAGTGACCAAGCAAGGCAGACTGTTCAGTTTATTTTCAAGCGTTCAATAGTGAACTACTGTAAAGTTATCAAACTCTTAAAATTGTTTTGCGTTTATTACTAGTAAATAAAACTAGCTATTACTTACATTATCTGTGCGTGTGTTTATTCGACTTTATAGTGATCGAACCCAGGATTGATAATCAAGGAATCATCGAATTCGTCATAATTGGTGTCAGAAGTGATATTGTTAAATAAATACCGAGAGTTTTCAAGGATAACAAAGGCATGGCAAAGTTGAATGAGCTGAAGATCCAGCAACTCAAAAATGAGCTGCAACAGCGTGGCTTGAATACAACAGGCAATAAATCAGAGCTACAGTCACGATTGCGAGAGGCTATGGAAGCTGAAGGAATTAACGTTGACGATCATGTGTTTCAGCTTGTGGAAGAAGCATCGACAATTCTACAATTCCAGCCGCAAGTGTGGACACTAATGCGTTGTTGACTGTATTGACTCAGATGTCATCTAGCATATCGACACAGCTGCAAGAACAAAAGACACACATGGCATCTCAGATGGAAGAACAAGAGACGCGTATTACATCTCGAATGGCATCTCAGCTCGAAGAACAGAAAACTTGCATGGCATCTCAGCTGGAAGAACAGAAAACACACATTGCATGTCGAATGGAGGCCCAAGAGACTCGTATTATAGAAATGTCGTCTCAAATTTCGGCCAATATTTCATCACAGCTCTCCGCTCAACTGGAAGAACAAAAGGCGTATATGTCATCGCAGTTGGAAGCACAAGATGCAAAAATTGCACAATTTCAAGATAAAATAGAGACCGAGGTAGATGCGTTAAGGGGCCGTATCCAGGAGTTGCAACTGAACCGTCCATCTGCTTCAGCGAATACTCCCAAGGTAAAATCCCCGTCATTTGATGGTTCTGTTCCTTTCCAGGTATTTAAGCTACAGTTTGAGAAGACGGCAGCGGTGAATAATTGGGGCACTGAAGACAAAGTTGCTGCACTGTTCGTGGCATTGAAGGGTCCTGCAGCCGAAATCTTACAGACGATTCCAGACGGTGAACGCAATAATTATGAAGCATTGATGGGTGCAGTTGAGAGACGCTATGGTAGCGAACATCGAAAACAGATATACCAAATAGAGCTACAGAATCGCTGTCAGAAGGCTAATGAGACATTGCAGGAATTTGCATCAGATATCGAGAGGTTGGCCCATCTAGCAAATGCGGACGCACCTGTAGAATATACGGAGAGGGTGAAAATCCAGTGTTTCATAAATGGAATACGCGATGTGGAGACGAAGCGGGCCACATATGCAAACCCCAAAAGGACATTCGCTGAAACGGTATCGCATGCTCTGACGCAGGAAACAGCCTCGCTTTTGAGTAAACCTACATACAAGGCTCATCGCGTAGAAGTGGACACTCCGGCTTGGGTAGACAAAATTTTGGAAGCGTTGAACGGAGTACAGAAAAAAAGTGATGGTGCCATTAAATGCTTTAAGTGCGGAAAACCAGGTCACATAGCACGTTATTGCGGCACTGGCTCCAGTAATCCTGGCAATTTAAGTGGAAGTAAACGCAAAGCTGGAGAAGATGAGCAAGATGAATGCCCTATAATCTCTGTGTCACAACTCGAACGGAAAGCGAGTAATGTTACTGTTGAAGGCAACGTGGACGGGAAAGAGCGCTTGCTGACTGTGGATACGGGTGCATCACATTCCATCATTCGGAGTGACTTGGTCAGCGGGAAGGTGAGACTATTGCGGAAAACTAAATTGTGGACAGTAACTGGTGAAAGCAAGCAAGTCCTGGGAGAGGTGACATGTAAGATTGTGATTGGGAATGTAGCTACTTATCACAACTTCTTGGTAGCGAATATTGTCGACGAAGTCATCATTGGCGTTGACTTCTTGGCTGAGAGAGACATTCACATCAACGTAAGGAACAGGGTTATGACTTACAACGGCCAAAAGGTTCCTCTGGTCTTTGGACACAATAGTGGCTATACCACCAAGGGAGTGATCTTGAAGATGAAGCAACAGAAGCCTCGTAAAGCACCGGTAGCTCCTCGACCAAAGGCTTTCATGGACAGGTGCCTCCTGAAGAAGATTCGGCAAGGCCAGGAGGAAGATCCAGATTTGGCACGTGTGTTGAAAGGAATAAAGGAAAACAAACAGCCAAGAAGAGGAGAGATGATTAGAGAGAGTCGCATCGCAAAAGCATACTGGACACAATGGAGTAATTTGAAGCTAATATCTGGGTGTTTGCATCGGATATGGGAAAGTGAAGATGGCCGGAATCATCGAGCACTTATTGTTGTTCCCAAGGCAAGAATTCCAGATGTTATCAAAGCGTCGCATAGTTGCCCAGATGGAAGGCACATGGGAATAAAGAAAACGCTGCAAGAGGTAAAGCGGCGGTTCTATTGGATCGGTTGCAAACAAACTGTGAGGAAATGGATTACTAAGTGTGCAGGGTGTGCTGAGGATAAAAGACGAACATCTGGTGGTCATGTTCCGAGGAAGCAACGCAACTTAGTGGATAATGTGAACCAGTGCAATGGGCATGAGAGAACGAAACGGAATCCTGAAGAAACGAGCTGCAGGAATGTTTGCCGGGTACCACTGGGAACGAAAGTGAAGGCACAAATCCATTCGGGATTAAGAACGGACAAAATGGTTGGAATATGTGACACTGCAATACATTGTGGGAATCTCTGCAGGAGAGGATTGATGTCGGAGTTTCAATCCCTGGAGGAAATGAGGTTTGGTAAAGCAGTGCCAACCATTGAGCGTCTAGCAGCGTTTGGTTTGGGAAAAGTGTCTGATCGGGACGATCAGACTTAGGTGGAGGGCAGTGTGGCGATTATTCTCAAGCATGTACCATCCCTAACTCCATAACACTCCCACCACTAGTTAACACACAACTGAGATAACGATGGCTACGCTTATGCATGCAAGCGTGTAACTAGGAAGAGGAAGAGAGATGGCGCGAGTGTTTGCGAATACGATGCAAAGAGGAGATGCTAATAAATAACACCGACCCTTCCAGAACAAGAAAAGCGAACAACCAAGAAAGTTCTCGGTGCGTAGGCAAGCACCCTGTCGGACTATATAAGGCAGTGACCAAGCAAGGCAGACTGTTCAGTTTATTTTCAAGCGTTCAATAGTGAACTACTGTAAAGTTATCAAACTCTTAAAATTGTTTTGCGTTTATTACTAGTAAATAAAACTAGCTATTACTTACATTATCTGTGCGTGTGTTTATTCGACTTTATAGTGATCGAACCCAGGATTGATAATCAAGGAATCATCGAATTCGTCACAATATGTTCGCTACGATACGAGGAGCCGGCATATGAAGAATACGTTAGTAGTTATAGGGAAAATAGGATAATAATAAGGAAAAGGTTAGCTTATAAGATTATGTATAAGTATATAAGCATTTATTGTTGTTAAGTAACAGTTTGCCTGCGTGCAAATTAGTATAAAAGGGAGATGAATTCCTTAGGAAAATTGAGTAGTTAGCTACTAGCTAGGCATAGTAGTCGGTGGTTTTCACCTCCGATGAACGTACACCTGGGAGTTTTCATCTCACGAGTACTATTTTTATATTCTGCAGGGGTTTTCACCTCAGTGGACGGTAGGGCTAAGTAGGGGTTTTCACCTCTGCCGCTTTTAATTTAGCCAGGAGCAACTTAAGCTATAGTAAGTAGAGGTTTTCACCTCCGCCGAACGTAGGGATGAGTAGGGGTTTTCACCTCCACCACCTTTAGCGTAGTTAGAGATAAATTTAAGATTGTAGATGATATTTGAAAAAATGAATTAAAGAAAAATATCAAAACTGAAATAACTAACAGGGTTTTATCATTTGGAGAAAAACCATAGGGAACTCTATTTGTAGGAACCCTGGACGGACTGAGCATACCCCGGCATTTGGAAAGTCCGTCACAGTAATGAGAGAATAGAAAAATATAATAACTGACAACCTTGTGTCACCAATAATTCGATTGAGAGTGCAAACGTGAGTTATTGTTAAAAAAATTTATAATATTTGTGTTTATATTATATGTGATTTAATTTTAGATGACTGATAAAGTGAAAAATCTAATGCAGATTCTATAAAATGCCATCTACTAATCAGGCACAGCACTTGCACTCACCGGTTCACTAATATTAAGTGTCCAATAATGGTTATTTTCCTTTTGCAAATAAAAGCGCACTCACTTTAATTTTAAGTTTTCAGACTTTATTTTTTCTTTAAGTATAGTTTACAACATTATTTTTAGTGATAACTCCTCGTCACAGTTAGCGGTGCCGCTGAGCCTTTGGTTTTTTGTTATGTATACAGTGAAATTCGTCATAACCGGACACTCACGGTCGCAGTGTTTTTGTCCGGTTATGGGAGATGTTCGCTTATTGGGGATGAGGTCAAAAAATATATACTACACATATAAAATTCATTGTAGTTTATTTAAGAACTTTTTCGAAGTAAAGAATATTTAAATACTTTAGTATTACATATACATACATAAATATATCAATTAAATACATTGTACAAGTCTTTACATTTCAATATCGACTAGTTTGATTGAAAAATTATGTGTTTGTTTTAACATTGATTCCTTTAATTTAAAATTTTCATTTTCAAAGTGACTCGATATTTTTAACCTGCTGAAAAGCTACATAGTCATTTTTTGCATATTGTTTCAAGCGCGCAACAAGTTTTAAAGCCTCATCATATGATGTTATGGGGTCACTTATTTCTTCTGAAGGTTCATCTTCTGAATCACTTAAGTCCATAGTATCATCTGGTTGGTCAAATTGAATTTCAATATTGTTGTCCTCAGTGAAAACATTTTGATCTATTTGGAGAAAACCTTCGAAATCATTGCCAAATCTAGTCCTTCCTGAAGCCTAGCATAGACTGCCAGTGGAATGTCATCTTCGGGATCAAAATCTGAAGACTCCTCTAAAGTTTCCAAAAATCCTGCTTTACGGAAGCAGTTTCGGATTGTTAAGGCTTCCACTTTATCCCAAGATGCTTTGATGAAATACACAGCTTCCAGTACATTAATCGATTTTGAGAGCTCTGAGGCTGAACTTGTATGGCCAATTTTAGTTATCAAGTGTTTTAAAACTATGCTTCTATACAAAGTTTTAAAATTTTGGATTATACCTTGATCAAGGGGTTGGCTAACTGCCGTTGTATTTGGTGGCAAGAAACAAATTTTTATGTTGGTCAAGTCTAATTCCTTTGGATGAGAAGCCGCGTTATCTAGAAAGAAGATAATTTTTCGATTCTGGGCTTTCATTCTTCGATTGAACTGCTGCAGCCATTCGCTCATCACTTCTCGAGTCATCCATGCTTTTTTATTAGACTTCCAATCCACTGGAAGTTTTGCAATTGGAACATGTTTAAAGGATCGAGGACGGGCTGCTTTCCCTATAACCAAAAGCGGCTCCTTATCTCCAGCCATATTAGCACAGAACAAAATTGTGAGTCTTTCCTTTGATAGCTTACCTCCCACACATTTTTCGGATTTAAGAGCGAGGGTTTTGTCCGGCAAGGCACGAAAGAAAAGCCCACTCTCATCGGCGTTGTAATGTCTTCAGGCTTGTACCCATTCAACAGAGTTTGCAGCTTTGACCGAAACTGTTCGACATCATCCTGATTGACATCTGCAGCTTCACCAGATATGCATTTGAAGGACACATTATTCCTTAATCGCCATTTATTTAGCCATCCATCCTAAGCATTAAAATTAGGTACACCCAGTTTTCTTGCAATTTCCATTACCTTTGCTTTCAAAATGGGACCAGAAATCGGAATTTTTTGACTTCTAGCCTTAGCGAAAAAATCAAAACACATCCTGTCTATTTCCGAGTCGCCTTCTTTAAGGAAACTTCGCTTTTGGTGAATATTAGATCCAGACTCCCATTTAGAACGAATTTTTTCTTTATTTTTATTAATTTCAGCAGCTTTCGTTTTGCCAATATTGAACCTTTTAAAGCAAAGGGAACGTGTACCTACAAGTTAAATTTTGGACTCACCATACTTTACCTTTTTGCAATTCCACGTACTGATAACTTTCCTTTTTGAAAACATTAATAATTTCCATTTTCTCTTTAATAGAAAGTAGCTTCTTTTTCGGTGCCATATTATTACGAACTTTGAACGCAACCACTCGCATGCACTTGACAAACTGAATAGAAAACCACCTTTTACTTGACACGGACGGCTTGAATGTGTGCATACATGTTAAAAGGGGAATCCCCTATTTCATTTTTATAATGAACAACAAAGCTTGCTGGCGATGTTTTTGAATTTTGTCCGTTTATGAGAAATTTTTTCATGGAAATGGCTTGAAATACAGTGTCCGCGTCCGGTTATTAGAGCGTCCGTTTATTAGAATGATATTTGTATGAAAAAATTATTGAAAAACCTGTGTACACAAACTTTGTCCGGTTATTGGAGCTGTCCGGTTATAAGGACTGTCCGTCTTGGGAAATTTCACTGTATATGTACATATATGCTTAAGCTATCTAAAAAGGACCGGTACTTTTCCATTGGTTTGCGTTATATTACATTAGGGACGGTCGCAATTTTTAATACGAGGTGTGTTCAAAAAGTATCGCGAATTTTGAATTTTCGCTGGTTACGTATATTCGAATTTTTTGTGGCGTTATGTTGGTACTCATGTCTCTCACTTATTCCGACAAGCTCGGCCATTTTGAATGTTCAGTTAATTGTTGACAGCTGCTTTGCTTGCACGTGTTTTGGATCGTCTTCGATTTTTACGCGAAATTCGTACCAAAATTGCTCAATTGTGACCAAAAACAGCATCGCATGAACATTGCTAATGAGATGTTAAACTCTGTCCGCGACGACCCAAATTTGCTCCAGAGGGTCATAACTGGTGACGAATCGTGGGTTTATGGTTATGACGTGGAAAGCGAAGCTCAATCATCTCAATGGAAGCTGCCGCACGAACCAAGACCGAAAAAAGCGCGCCAAGTTCGGTCGAATGTGAAAGTTTTGCTGACAGTTTTCTTCGATTGCAGGGGCGTGGTGCATCATGAGTTCTTGCCACAGGGAAGAACGGTCAATAAGGAATATTATGCGCAATTTGCGCGAAGCAATCCGCCAGAAACGCCCGGATTTGTGGAAGAACAAAAATTGGCTTTTGCACCACGATAACGCCCCTGCTCACGCATCGTTGCTTGTGCGCGACTTTTTGGCCAAAAACAACACACTAATGATGCCGCAGCCACCGTATTCCCCATATCTGGCCCCCTGTGACTTTTTCTTGTTCCCTAAACTGAAGAGGCCCACGAAAGGACGACGTTACGCTTCTCTTGACGAGATAAAGACGGCATCGAAGGAGGAGCTGAACCAGATACAAAAAAATGATTTTTTGAAGTGCTTCGAAGATTGGAAAAACCGTTGGCACAAGTGTATAATATCTCATGGGGATTACTTTGAAGGGGACAAAATAGATATTCATGAATAAATAAATAATTTTTGAAAAAACACAAAATTCGCGATACTTTTTGAACACACCTCGTATATCTTTTATAACTTTAAACAAGCTATTCTTGTATAGTTGTATATTTGTATATCCACTACTATCTCAGGAACGACTTAACCGATTTGGATGAAATTTGGTATATGGATAGTATCCTTTGTTTTAAGATTTTCTACTTTGGTGTTGCCACTTGGGGTAGTTCACAGGGTTGCCACCTATATCAATTTTTTTTCAATATTAAGCAATATATGGGAATATGGGTATCAAATGAAAGGTATTTTAGGCCGTATACCAACCAAGGTATTTTCGAGTAGGGTTTCCACCGAGCAAGGCTCGGTCACCCATGTACTGTATATTTATATAAAAAAGGAGGAGTATGAGTATAAAAGGTTAGTATGAGTAAAAAGGTAAATATGAATATAAAGGTAAGTATGAGTATAAAGTTAAGAATGATTATGAGGGTAAGTATAAATATGAAATTCAGAGGAATATATGTATGTATATAAAATTCATCATAAATAAGGGTAAGTATTTCATACACAAAGTTAGATTTAAAGAACATAAAATATTGGATATTTAAAATTGAATTAAATTTTCTTCCATGTGTTCAACATGGCGACCGGCATGCGGAGTTGTCGAATTGAGGGGATCATGTAGCTTTTCGAGCGTAATCTTTGCTTTGTTAACTGATTTCCGGACAGTAAAAGCGTGTGGTGAGCTCTACCGCAATGGCGGCAGCTGTCGGTGGAATTGCACGCGCCGGTAGTACGTGACGTGGCCAGGCAATTGACACAGTAGCGATGAACACGGGCGGATTCATATAGCTCGGCCGGAGTAATGACCAAAAATGCATTGCAATGGCGCAACGAGTGTTGGCGGTAGCATAGGCGGCATTTACCCAATTCCATGCTGGGATCTGCAGAGAGAAATGTTAAGAAAGCAATAAGCATTATATTCTGTTAGGAATTACAATGAGGGTTGGAGGAGTTGTGGCTGAGAAGTGAGAATAATATTTCAAGAGAGTTAGGAGGGGGTAAATAACAGATTTTAGTAATGTTCCGCGTGATTATTCCGTTTCGATTACGGATATCAACGACGCGGACATTTTCATCGGCTCCTGCGTGGAGTTTGGACATGCGTCCGAGACGCCATTCATTTGGTGGCAGGAGGTCATCTTTAACAACGACTAGGTCACCTTCTTTGGGGTTTTGCATTTTTGTCGTTTATGGAGTTCTCGGTCTTCCAGCGGTTGCTGAGTTGATGGTGTAAGGCTTTAAATAACTACCATTTGTGTGAAGTTTTCGGCATTCGGCCCATGTGGGGAGCGTATGGCGGAATGAGTTGCCATGAGAGGACCTGGGGAGCATATTTTTCGTAGGGTAGAAGTTTTCACTAGAAATGGGACAGCAAAATTTACTCCTGTCGTGTGGAAGGGGAGAGTATACTTCGACGTTTCGGCTGGCAGCCCGGCCATGATCTGGGAATTTATATTTTGTCTGTGGATCGTACAGGTCTTGCAGTGGAAACAACAAGGCTTCATCTTTTGCTGCGTGGAATATATTATTCTTGCTGTACCATCCGAAGCATCTAGAAAAAGCGAGCAGAATCTTGAGGTTTCGGGCATTATAATCGAGTGACGTTTTTTGTATTTGAGGGCGGCGTAGCTGAGACGGCCATTGCCACGTAATATCCCTTTCTTATCTCACATCGAGCTGAGTGGAAACAGCGAGCTTTTCTTGCTTATTGGCTTCGGGCTTTAAGTAATGATATTGTTTCCGCATAGTGAAGTTGTTAGGCTTGGACGATAAGGCTTTCTTTGACGTAGCTTAATTCTTCCTGTTGGAGAGATTGTGTGGCGGGCGTTTGAAGTTTCTTCACTTTGTGACTAAAACGATACACCTAGGAAGAAAAACGCTCTAGGGGATCCAAGGTCTCTGCTGTGAAATGCTTCGCTTCTGGTGGGCTGGGAGTTTGAGGTATCGTTTTAGGCCAGAAAGTGGGCGATTTCGAAAGCCACTGCAAGGAGCAGTGACCCTTTAGAGAATTTCGGCAGTGCGGTTAGCTACATACGTCTTCCATGTGTGGGGTGGTTTTTCCAGCCATGCTAGGACTATGGAGGAGTCTAACCAGAGAATTAGCTCATTTGAGGACAGATTTAGGTGAGAGCAAATCTGTTTGACTAGTTTGGACAGTAGTACTGCTCCGAAAAGTTCTACCCGGGGAAGGCTTACTGTTTTTAAAAGAGCTACCTGCTGTTTGCAGCTAAAAGATAAGTAGTAAATTCGTTTTCACCATTCTGCATTCGTAAATACTCGCACGCGCAGAAGGCTTTTTCTGAGGCATCAGACCCCTTGAGGTATTTGTACGGAGGTTATCGCGAAAGACCTTCGCAAAAGGTATTCCATTAGTGGAAGTCGAGGAGCTTGACGTGTTCGTCCCAATCTGCTCCTTCCAGGCAGAGTTGTTGGAGAAGAATTTTCGCTGATATCATTACACTGTGGAACAAATTCAGGTTAGCAAAAGTTAGGTCGATTCTGAGAGTGAGGGGTGAAAATAGAGTTTAAATTAGAAGACCCCTATGGCGGCGTTTGTTTATGTTAGTTCGAATTTTTTTTTAATCGAGCTTCGGACTTTGCAGTTAAATGCCGATTTTCAGCATATTGTTTGTATGGTTTTTGGCTATAACTCATCGACTTATTGATATATTTTCAATCTGTTAAAGCCAAATTATTGCTAGAGACCTGTGCAACAATTAAAATAAAAAAAAATTTATTTATAAAATTTTTGTAGTGCTTACGAAGCAAAATGTTGGAAATTTTTTTTTCATGCTTTTTGAACATTTTTTCCAGAAAACTAAGTCTTTTCCTTCTGTTTGAGCTATAATATGCTTCTAAATTTTTTCAGTGTTGGTTTTGAAGAAACATTGAAAAAGAAATTATAAAAATACGGTAAAAATATAATTTTGAAATGTTAGCTATGAAAAGTTTTAAGTAAAAAAATTAAATAAATTAAATTAATGATTTGGCCAGTTGCCGTTTAACAGGCGGCTGTGGATCACCATCACTGCTCTCTCTAATATATTGGTCATCGTCCTTATCATCAGAAAGGTCGATAAATTCGTCCAACTGATATTCTGGAATTTCATCTTTGTCTTCCCCTTCTTCCTCTTTTTCCTCGTCTTCCTCTTCTTCAAAGGTGTTTTTATACCACCAACAAATTTCAGCGAGTATCTTCTGATTTCTTCTGAGTCAAACACAAAATTGCAACAATTGCATCCAATTGCTTCTGTGTGACTAGGATTGGGTCCTTTGATGTTTCATAGGATGTACCTTCACCAGGCTCGCATTCTGAGAAGAAATGCATGGATATAGCAGCGGCGGTTGTAGTACTGATATCTGTTTGAAGATCAATACTTCGGTATGCTGGTACTGGAACAAATTCTGAGTGCGGTAATGGTAATTGGACACTTGGCACTGCTACATAAGTTTTATTCTTTGGTTTCCTTCTATTCAAAGTTTTATGGTAGTTGATACATCCATAGCAATTTTCTTGTTGATGCGGGCTGTTGTCTAACCACATCATTGGCATACCAAAAGGCATATCCTTCTTCTTTTCACTTTTCCATTGCATAACACTTGAATAGCAATTGAAGCAAACTTTTTTAGGGGCATAGTTTACGTCAGTGATAAACTCTTGCCTGAAATATTGTTTATAGGCTTCCAAAAAACAATCACTCGCATTGCCACATTTTTCATCGCTTGCAGTGAAACGTCTACAAACATTACAAAAATGGTCCATTTTACATTTTGGTTCCGACATTTTTAATACAATATATATTATACAATGTTGTTTTTGTTATTTTTATGAAACCGATGCGCTGAACTTAAATCACTCACAAAACGAAATAAGTTCCAAAAAAATTAATAGCGAATTTTATCACGACCGAGCGAATATTAAAAGACGTCAGCTTCGGCTGAGTTTCGAGTCTTAACTGAATCTTTATTTTTGATATTAGTTTGCTTGTACGAAATAAATAAAAATCGCTACCTGTGCGGTGGTTGGAAACAAAAAAGAGGAAGACGAGGAAAAAGAGGAAGAAGGGGAAGAAATTGATTGCATTTGACTGCGAAGTTCGAAGGTCGATTAAAAAAAAAAATTCGAACTAACATAAACAAACGCCGCGATACGGGTCTTCTAGTTTAGCCTCTATTTTCACCCCTCACTCTCAGAATCGACCTAACTTTTGCTAACCTGAATTTGCTCCACAGTGTTATTGGCGCTAGCCATTCTGCCGAGTCGAACAGTTTCGCAATGGTCGACAGTATTTGCCGCTTAGTGTTCGATTTGGCGGCGGGGAGAGAATCATATGAGTATGAGAAAGAGTCGTTGAGAGCATTCCATCTTATTCCAAGTGTCTTAGTAGAGCTGACATCATGGAACTTGAGAAAATCTTCATCGAGGAGGTCTGATTTTGGGATGGATTTGAGTATTTCCGGGTGATTAGCCGTTATTTTCTTCATAGGGAAGCCGGGAGAGTTTAATGTTTCAATAACTTGGTTCATAGAGTTGTCGTATTAATTTGGGTCTTTAAGTCCCAAGAGCAAATTGTAATTGAACATGTTTTGCTCGAATATTGGATTATACGTCCGCCCATACCTAATATTTGGTAGCTTCTTTTCTTCGTTGGTAGACCGAGTAGTTTCTGGATTCGAAAAGAAACGAATGATTTTTCGGAGCCTTAGTCTACCAACGCTCGGACTTTGAATGTTTCTCCTCTATGGAGAACCGGGATGATTGCTGTGTGCAGTAACGTTCTTTCTTTGTTAGAGGAGCAGTGCGACCGAACTGTACTGCCTGTATTTTGCTTGGGTTGGGGGGTTTGAGTACCCAATTCTTGCGACTGCCTTGCCTAGTTTGATGTTGACGGTTTTTGTTGGTCACGTGTTATTTGGGGAGTGTCTTTGGACTGACTACTTCTCTGCATTTGACGGGAAGTGTTGGAGTTTGTTGGCAGAGGTGCCTGATAGTGCAGCAGAGCGTGATGTCGCTTTTGACAATATAGGAAACCTACCGGGCTTGTTCGCTATAATATGAGTGGGATTGGGGTGTCGACGACGAGAATTGAAGCTCGTGTTTGAGTTTCGTGGTTTACTTGGTCTGTAAGTACCTAAGCGTTCCACTACTTCGTATCTCGTGGTGAGGAATTTGTTCATTTCCGACCATAGGGGTAATTTCTTTCTAGACTCCAGAGAGTGTTCCCAAAGCACTAGAGTCTTATCGGGAAACTTCGAGGAGCATAAATATATTAGTATGGGATCCCAGTTGCTGGTGGGTACATTGTTGGGGTTTAGGGTAAAAAGGAATTTATTTATTGTGGTTTGAATTTTCTGTATTCCTTCCCCACTTTCGTAGAGGACGGGTTGCATATTAAATAGAGTTTTAAGCTGGTTATCCACGAGAATTCCGGGATTCTCGTACCTGGATTTGAGTGCACCCCAGGCAAGTTCTAAATTTTGGCCGTTGAGTGCGTATTTTTGAAAACCTAGGGCTGCTTTTCCGTGGGTTGTTTGTCTCCAGTGGTAGAGTTTTTGTGATTGAGACAGTCTGGGGTGATTTATGTACAGTGCCGTGAACCTATCTCTGACTGGCGGCCACGTGTAGTGTCCTTCGTGAAAACCTTCTGTGTCGCATGCGAGGACTTTAAGTTAGGGTTCGGCGTTAGCCATGGTTGCTGGCGTCTTTCGTTGAATCATGCTAATGGGACTCGGTTCTTAGTGTGGTCTTAGTGTGCATATTGGTCTCCATCGCTTGGTCATACCTTTTATTAAGTGCTGCAAGGGATGGTTGTTCCATGAGAATCATCTGCGGTGCTTCATATGTCCGTTTTACTGTTGCTATGTGTCTGTTGAGTTCCTCCAAATAAGTCTGCAAACTGGATTTTGTGTGATCTGCCTTGCTTATTCGAATAGGGATTTTTTCATTATAAGAGACAGTTCTTTTTCTTCAGCTTGAGATCTTAGCCGTGTTCTTGGTCCTTGGGGAGCTGGGAGATTCAATGGGTTTTCTACCTTATCTTCAGCCATTTTTACTAGGGTATTTTATGGGAGTGTGTAATAGGAGTATACAAAAATATAATTGAGAAGATGTGTATTAGAAGTACACGAGAATTTTGTAATATACTGTGTATTAGGAGTACACGATATTTTATTGAGAAAAGTGTATATAGGATTTACACGAAAGGATTAATAATTAATATTTTACTAGAGTCTTACGGGATTTCGAACATTAAATTCAATTCGACTGGTTTTTTGTAGTTCTAGCCCACTGTTTTTTGTGCAACTTTTCAGTTGTGCAGGCCCACTGTGCGATTTTTAGTTTCTGCACTTATTGGAAAGTGTATACACTCGCTGTGCTTTGAGAGGGGTGTGGTTATGTACTTGTCTCAGCTGAGTACAAGTATATTTACATATGTGAGTTCGAGTTTTCGAATTTGTTGTGGGCGGAATTATGCACTTGTTTCAGCGCGTCTGAGTCCAAGTTAATTTGTTTGCGTAGGTGCGAATTTTTGGAAGCTTTTTGTGGCGAAGTGCGAATAAGTATGGGGAAAGCAGAGTTGGTGATAGACTATTTATTGGGCCCGGTTTTTAAGATAACCGTTGTGAGATCAGCGTGCATGTACAAATAAGCAGCAAATTGCTAGCGGGGAAGTGCGCCGTATATGGGATAGAGCAGGGGAGTATATAAACGTGTTTGGGGTATTTAAACTGTGTTTTTATATACTTTAGCATTGGCCATTCAAAACATAAGGGGTTTCTCATGAAATGCCTTAGAGATCCGCTAAGTTATATAAAATATACGTAATGTATATATATTTAGGGTAAATGTAACGGCACTTACTTTGGTCTGGTGAATACCTTTGAAAACTGCAACGGGTTTGTTGATGTTTGAAACGCTCTTTGGGTAACGGCTTGCGGACGCTAACTTCTGATGCTGGATTCTTACGTTGATGTATGTAGCAGTCTTGCGCGATTAATATAATTTGTTTTTGTTGTGTGTTACTTTTCACTTTAGACTCATTTTTAATCTTTTCTTTTAAATTTTTCTCAGTTTTTCGTTCACCAGTACTTAAAACTTTCTTTTTCAGGCGTTTTTCAACCATAATTTAATATAATATTTTCTTACTTTTCAGGATTTCGTTTTTCACCAAATAATTTAATATACTATTTTCTTTCTTTTTTCAGATAAATTTTATTTTTCTTCTTTTCCTTAGTAGGATAGCCAACTATTTTTCAACTTTAACTTTTCTTTCACCACTTTTATTTTTAAATTTTTTTTACCTTTCTCAGGTTGTTTCTCACTAAATTTTTTTATTTTATGGTTTTCCTTAGCACCACTTTCTTTCGGCACTTTAATTTGAAAATTTTTTTTTTGGAGCACCCTCATAAAAATATATGTTGTACGCAATTTTTAATAAAGTACATTTATAATTATATTTATGCTTTCGTTAGTGGTTCACTTTTATGGCACCGAGAGGACCATGTATAAAATTTCGTTTAATAATCAGGCACAGCACTTGCACTAACCGGTTTAATAATGTTGGGTGTCCAATAATGGATCTTTCCCTTTTGCAAATAAAAGCGCACTCACTTTAATTTGAAGTTTTCAGACTTTATTTTTTTCTTTAAGTATAGTCTACAACATTATTTTTAGTGATGATACAAAATTTTAGTTCCGCGCACAATTTATTTTTTATTTTTTCCTTTACAGCTTTGTAAGTTTTTGGGAACGAGAGAAGGGTAAGTAATCAACCGCGCTATCAACGACAACTAACTCCTCGTCACAGTTAGCGGTGCCGCTGAGCCTTTGGTTTTTGTTACATATATATGCATATGTATATATTACATTAGGGACGGTCCGAATTTTTAATATATGTATATTTATATAAAAAAGGAGTTCAAGGTAAGTATGAGTATAAAAGGTTAGTATGAGTATAAAGGTAAGTATGAGTATAAAGTTAAGTATGATTATGAGGGTAATTATAAATATGAAATTGAGAGGAATCTATGTAATTCATCGTAAATAAGTATGTGTATTGAATTCATGGGTAAGTACATCACATACAAAGTTAGATTTAAAGAACATAAAAGAATATATATTTAAAATTGGATTAAATTTTCTTCCATGTCTTCAACACAGATCCTAACCATAAGAAGGCAATCGAAAAAGCGGTGGTCTTCAAAAAATACAAAAAAAATATTGCTGAGAAAGCAATACTTTATCTTGTTGGCAGCTGCACAAGATCTTTCCAAACAATCTCGGCTATATTGGACAAAAGTGAGCATGCTTCTGGACCTGTATACTAAGCTGACAGCTTTTCATTTTCAAAGGAACGGTCCCAAACATTTTGGGAAACCGACTATCGGGTTAACGATGATGACTTCTTTAAAAGCAATTTTCGAATGAAAAGAAGTACATTTCTTGAGCTATGTGAAAATTTAAGATTGTTGGAAAAAGCAGATACACCTTTATGGAAGGCTATATCTTTGCACAAGCGGGTGGCTATTGCTTTGTATGCATTGCGATCGTCCTCAGAATATCGCACCATTGGGAACATGTTTGTAGTTGGAAAATCAATTGTATACGGAATAGTTCTTGAGTTTTGTACTCAGGCTTGGAAGGTTCTAAGCTCAGCTTTTATGCCAAGTTTCCCATTAACCAGAAAAAACATCTGGGTTAGTCTAGGGCTTTGAGGTTATTGTTCCTATGTGTGGATACATTCTTTATAACATCTAATAGACGGCTGTCATATTAAAATTCATCGTAGTACTCAAGATGCCACGGACTATTAATATTACAAAGGGTGGTACTCCACTATCCTACTTAATTAGTTGATGCAAGGTGGGAGAATTAATTTGAGGTATAAGCAATGATAAAAGTTCTAATTATTTGCAGATACCGGTTTGTTTATATTCGTGTTGGCAGTCCAGGACGGTGTAATGATTCCCAAATTTTTGAGTTTTTCACGCTGAAGGCACTCTTGGAACAATGTCCCCACCCAATGTACCGGTTTTTATTGTAGTAGACTTGGCGTTTCGACTTCGTAATGCGAAATTGAAAAAGTTTTTTACCATATGCTTTGTTGGTGTTGTATTGGCGATATTTTGCCTACTTAGTCGTCACTTCCCTTACCCAAAATTGTCATCGAGCGCTTCTACCGGTAGTCCCAGAAACCTCGCGGCTTCAATAGGGTTGGACCGTAGTGATATTGGCGTTAGCAGAGTAGGCTCAGTTGAACAGATCGCTAGTGTCATGGGGAGACACGCCGCAAGTCGGGCAGATATTTGGCATGTCGGGGTTCAGTCTGGAAAGCTAACAGTTTAACCTGTTACAGTACCCACAACGAAGTTGGGCCAGCATGACTCTTGTCTACCTAGGAAGTTTGGAGCTTGTGCCTGAATGACGGCGTTCAATGGGCGAAAGCTGACAAAGGAGTTTGCCGACTCTGTATGGATGAGTTTGAGGTCCCGTCGATGCACCTTTGGATCAAACGGCGAAAAAGTATGATGCCGGATCTCATCATAGTGCTTACGGAGATGACTCCTTATTCTCCTTGAAGGCAGATTTTCAACGAGCAGCCGCCTGTTCGGGTGCTGCGATTTGCAGCAGTTAACAGGAATTAAACAGGTCAACATCTCACTATGTTCTTTCACTCCGAGCATTTTTTCCTCGCTATAAGGGGTGTTCAGGTGACCAAAAGCAGGCATCCCGTGGCAGTTCTGAGTACGGTGTTTTGACTGGCCTGCAACATCCTCCAATGTGTGTCTGCTAGCCCCGGCTACCATATAGGCGTCGCGTAGCTCAGAACCGGCTGGCGAATTGCCTTGTACGTTGCCATTAACGTTTCATTGTCTTTTCCCCATGTGCTGCCAGCTAGTGACTTAGGGATTTTGTTGCGGCTTTGTACTTTGGTGGCAATCACGGCTACGTGAGCACCGTAGTTGAAGATGTTATCAAACGTGACCCCTAAGATTTTGAGATGTGTGACAGTCGGGAGCTTAATGCAAGAGAACTTCCGCTGCGGAGATCGGGCTTTTCTGTTGTAAGCTCTAAAGCGAGTCAGCCGCCCTAGTAACGCAAGGAAAATAAGAAAAAATCGAAATGTATCCAAACCATCAGAGAACGGTAGTAAAGCTTAATTAAATAAATGAAATAAATAAAGAAAGTAACTCCCAAATCCATGAATAAAGTAAAAGGTTCAATTTATTTGTATTTAAGCTCAGTGACGCGAAATTAAAGCTAGTCACGAATTTGTCTAAGCTAAAACGGCACGTGAATACCAGCTCATATCACTATCTACAGAGAAGACAACGCTACCGGAACGAGATCTGAGGACAGGGCTCAAGGAGCATCGGCGCATATCGTCCCACACCATTATCATCCCGATAATCCCTGCCTGGGTGCCGGAATCTTGTGGTTTCGAGAGTGCCACGTTTTGTAATTCCAAGAATGTGTGAGAAAAGGGAAATTTTAAGAGAATGATCGTACAATACATTTACAGTTTTCGTATATACATATACGAAACACAAAGGCATACCACGCCAACTCTAGGCTGCCTAATAATTTGATCTTTTTTTTTGAGTACCCGTGTGTACGTTTTACTGACCAAAAATAAGAATAAATAAAGGAAAAATAAGAAGAATATTTCTTAAAATCTGAATGCAAAAAGGAAAGAAAAAAAACTTGAATTACTAAATTTAAAACAGTTTATTTCTTAAGATCTGAAAACAAAAGAAATTTTTGGAGTAACTTAATTTGAAATAGTTCCTTAAAAAGTTGAAATCAAAAACAAACAAAAAGGAAGTAGAAAAAAAAACAATGTATAGATGATTCGGCTACCAAAACTTTTTGTTTTGTGTTGCAATATAGTGATTAGGCATCGATTCACCTAGTAACTCCCTGTTTATCAAATTAATACGACGCCAAACAACAAAAAAGAATTTAGAAGAGTAATCGTTCTATTGATTATCTAATTCACAAACTTTAACAGCATAAGAGATATAAGCTCTCTGTTATACCGATCATCTCACGAGGCGCCTGCTGGACCAAATCGGAATCAAGTCATGCAAGTGCTTTAATAACTTTTATTTGGTAGAACTGTTACTCTCACTACGTACCTAAGTTATACATACATACATACATACTATAAATTTGTCGGAAGAGCGGCTGGATAAGAATAAACATGCTAGAGTTCCGCACTAGTTATCTAAATTATCGTAATCTCTTTACATTCTCTTAATCAGGCAGCTCTCGCGCTTTAAAGAATCTACCTAAGTTTGAAATTTGTTTTAATTTCTGTTTTGTTTATTTATAACGCTTTGCAAATATGTATGTATGTATATGATACGTTTTATTTTACTATTGTCAAAGTTTCTTTCGTTTGGATGTGTCATTATTGTGACCAGATGTAAATATTACACTCATCGGCGTAGGAGACGATCGAAACACCTTCTGGTGGGGAGGCGGGCCTCGATATCTAGTAATTAAAGAAAATAGGATAGGACACCACCCTGTTGCACCCCTTGTTTAATTATACGTGGGTTTGATCGTTCGCCTCTGAATTCCACCTATGACTGCCGACTCAGATGATTGGCGATCCAACGCTTTAGACAGGAGGTAAGAGTTGACTCTTCAAGGTCATTAATAAATTGCGCGTGATTGACCGTGTCGAAGGCTTTCGACATATTGAGACAGACACTAATCTGAGTGGTAATGGCGTTAAGCGCGGTGGTCTCGCTATGCACTTTACGGAATCCAAGCTGTTGTTCGCAAGTTAAAGGTGTAGTAAGGGAGCAAGACTGTCTCCAAGGTCTTTACTTGCGAGAGGAGCGATATCGGTCGATAAGACTTCTCCTCGTTAGCTGGCTTGCCTGGCTTTAGTAGCGGTACCACCTTTGCATGTCTAAATTTTTCTGGAATGACAAAGGTGGTCATGGACAAATTGAAGACAGTTGTGAGGTACCTTCCTCCCTCATCGCCGAGGTGTTTTAACATCAGCATGGATATACCATAGGGGCCGATCGATTTAGAGACTCTAGAATGACCGAATGGCCTCCTGAACTGCTTTGGTTGTGATGGCAATGTGCGCCTGACTATATTTTGGTTTGTGCGCTTCCCTGGTGGTGCCTCATTTCCTTGTCAACTGGAGGATGCAGTACAAATTGCCGGCAGAAACCGCTTCAGTTTCTACGATTATTGTCTCTAGGAACGCACGAGTGTCAGGGCGGTATTCACTTGGACAATAGGTGACAGGAGGTATATAAATGTTATTTATTTCAAGATAGACATTGACTGACCGGACAACCATACCTTGACGTTTTAAGGTGTTGTCCCTCGGGTCGACATCAGGCTCAAATAGACGGTATTGCACAGATTGATATGTAATGAAGCAAGTCAGCCCCGAAGTCCTTTCGCACGGTCACGCCGATGGATGTTACAACCGTCACAGGTCCGAAGATCTGATCAGGCACCGAACTTTGTCTCCTGTAACGCAGCAATCTTGATATTTCGCTGTTTCACTAACCTTGCAGGTTAGGCCCTTGCAGTTCAACTGCAGTACATGAAAGTGCGAAGGAGGAGGAATAGTCTAGCTGGGAATCAAGGTCTGGTGGGTATGCCTAGGCTAAGTCGCGCGCTACGTCGCAATCTAGAAGACGAGTGATCCGAACCACCCGAGGGAGGCGAATCAGTCGAATCCGTGCATTGTGCAGCTCGAAAACATGGCGCAATGTGCGTATCAGTCCATAAATTCCTATTTCCGAGTACAGAGCATATCAGCAGGCGACATAAGCCAAGGCAAGAGTTGCATTTGACTAATGCTGCAGGTGTCTATAATCTCAACCGTCAAACAGTGCACGTGGTGTAAGGGACCAGGAGCTGGTGGCTTTGACTTGCATTTGTACTACTGCTGGAAGAAGAAGGGGAAATTGTTAGTGGGAGGGGGTGGGCTGTCGCTCAGCGTTGCTCAGATTTAAGAGAGAGGTGCTACGAAGAAAGTAGCTGTGAACTGATGATTGAGGTATTGGCGCCGGCGGGCGTGAGCGGCAGCGGGATTTGCACACTACTTTCCCGGCAGTGCTGTTAGTCGTGGAGACTGTATCTGGAATATGTGGCGGTGCGACACCTAATCGACGTTGGCAACGGGACACCCTAGGACGTGAACAGCAAGGGGCCACAAAAGTTTTGAGGAAACTAGGGGACCTGTGTGTGGAGGGATTTATCCCAGAGCAGATTGTTTTGTGCATCCATCTTTTACGTTCGAAACATTATATTTTATTCTTTATTGGAACACTAACTACCTCGAACTGATACTATATTGCACAGCTGTTTCACTGTAGTTGTTTGGGTCGCGATACCTTATTTAATGAAGTCGAGGATGCGACTATTAGGTAGCGGAGGACAGAAAACCCTCCTAATTTCCATCCTAGTAGTTTCCATCATTTTAGGTGCCTTGTTCTTCATATTCTTCTAGGAGTGAATGGAATATTCTCTGATGTTTTCTAGGGAGGTTTTCGGATCCGAACCTGCGCTTGAATGGAGCGGTTCATGTAATTTACCCTACCTCTATCTTCTCGACGGGTGAAGTATTGTTGTTGTTAGTGCAGCGGCTTGGTGGGCATTGTTGCACGCAACTAGGCGCGTTGATGCAGCGCTTTTTTTTGGTGAAATGTTGTATGATATTGCGGCGTGTTGTATAGCGTTTGAAGTTTGTTGTTTAATCACATTAATGCTGCGCGTTTGGGCAGCGCTTTGGTGGTGAGCTGTTGTTGCCTAATGCGCTTGTTGATCACCTACTCCTGTGATGTCGGCGCTGGTGTGGTGGTTATAACTGGTAGCGGTGATTATAGCTGGTGGTCGTTATACTCGTAGCTGGTCTTTTTGTTGTTTTTCTGTGCGCTATTTATTGAACCCCATGTTGTTGTACCCCTCGTTACCCCAACACTAACCGTTTGTCCCTGCTGCTTGACCTTAGAAGTGGTTTTGTCTAGAAAATTTTCGAACTAGCGGTCATCAAGGTTGCTGCTTTATCGTTGTTGTTGTTGTTGTTGTTGTTGTTATTCGAATTGACCATCATGCGTTTTTCGAAGAGGTCGTTAATACACTAATACCCAAACGCTAAACACACACACACACAGACTTTTGCCGGTTTTGGATTTTTTTTGTTGCGAAATTTAGTTCAGCCAAAACCAAATCGTTGCTCTGCCTTGCAGAATTTGGCTGCTTATGTATTTTATAAACTGTTAATAATGTTGATACGCAAAAAAAGTAAATTATTTAAGTTTATGAGTCGCTTTTACACTAGTATGCGCATTTCACTTGTGAAAATTTTAGTTTTTAGAATCTTCGAAATCAATTTTAAAAATCTAAAAATTGCTTTTTTGACTTTTCCAAGCACAAAAATAAGCTTAGTAGGACAATTTTACTGCAGGCAGTTGAGTTTTTAAAACTTCGAAAATTCGAAATTTACTTTGGAGTTGCATAAAATTATTATTTTTCACAAACTTCCAGTTTTCGCACTAGATTTTGAAATGTGCACTTTGTTCTGATGATACGTCTTTCCCTGACCCCGTCTATCATTAATGTTACTTTGCTTGGTGATGTTGGCCTGTTAGTATGGACACTGCGAAATTTACCACTTTAGCTTAGTTGTTGTTCCTTATCCGGCTAAATTATTTATTTGCTTTCTTCTTCTTTAAATGGTCATCTAACCGCCTGGGCGATTTTGACCGTCCAACATAGCTCGCCAGTCGTTTCTTCGTTCCGCCAACTGGCGCCAATTGGAAACACCGCGGGATCGCAAATCGGTCTCCACTTGGTCCTTCCATCGGAGTGGTGGTCTCCCTCTTCCTCTGCTTCCACCGGCGGGTGCCGATAAGAATACCTTCTGGGCTGGAGCATCTTCGCTCATTCGCACTACGTGGCCTAGCCAGCGAAGCCGCTGTGTTTTAATTCGCTGAACTATGGCGGCGTCTGCGTAAAGTACATACAGCTCATCATTAAATCTTCTTCGGTACTCGCCGTCGCCAACGCGTAGAGGTCCACAAATCTTTCGGAGAACCTTTCTCTCGAATACTCCCAGAGCCGCCTCATCAGATGTTGTTAGTGTCCACGCTTCTGCACCATATAGCAGGACGGGTGCGATGAGTGACTTGTAGAGTGTTATTTTCGTTCGTCGAGAGAGGACTTTACTTTTCAATTGCCTACTCAGTCCGAAGTAGCATTTGTTTGCAAGAGTGATTCTTCATCGGATTTCTAGGCTAACATTATTGTTGGTATTAATGCTGGTTCCCAGGTAAACGAAGTCCTTTACTATTTCGAAATTATTGCTGCCAACAGTGGCTTGGTTGCCAAGGCGCGAATGCGCTGACTCCTTGCATGATGACAGAAGGTACTTCGTTTTGCCCTCGTTCACCACCAATCCCATTTTCTCCGCTTCTTTTTCTAATTTGGAGTAAGCAGAAGTTACGGCGCGGTTGTTAAGACCAATGGGGGGTGGGGCCGTGTGCAGAAGTCCACGCAAGTGGGGAAAGTTTCTGATCGCCATTCACCTGGGAATGGCCAGAGCGATTCTTTTGCATGCGGTTCAAGCAGCTCACTACTTCCGGGCTTTGCGCCCAAGTATCCTCTGGGTAACCACCGAACACCCGTTTGGTGGTGAGCTAAACGTGAGAAGGCGACAACCTGGTAAGGCCACTCCGACATAATCGGTTTAAGGGCTTGCTGGGGGGTTCAAACAGCAGCGTCTGATCACCAGGTGGTGCGGCTGCAAGCGGGCGCCTGTCTTGGATCAAGCGGCTCGCTATACAAACGTGTAATAGAATTCAACCTCCCGTGAAACGGGTTGTGCGTTGGGTTTGGGACCCACCACATAAAACAACGTTCCAATGGAATTCATTTATTTGCTTTGCTGGCTGTTTATTGTGTCTTTTTTTATTTCAATTTTTATGTGTTCTTTTGTTTCAAAATTGCATTTCACGTGTCACTCTGTATTTTGAGTTGTATTGAAAATGCTCAATTGACTCTTTAAGCATTAATTAAAATTAAAATGTGAAATACGTAAATGGTTCGTGTTGTTATTCGAATTGATTACATAATTCGGGAAAGTTTCTTTGTTTATAAATTTTGTATGGGAATTCTATACTACCACACACAAACGCTAAAACACGTTCAATTTTATCGAAAGATGGGTCCCGATCTCGGCATAAATAATTTGTATTTATTTGGCAATTCATCCTAGCACAACAATTTGACAAAAATTATTTTATAGTGCTAGTCGGTAAAGGTAAAAAATAGGAACAATTTAAACTTGATACTTAATGCTAATGAATATGACTAATAAGTACATAAATAGATAGATATGAGGGGCTCCAAGTCAAAACGCAACAAGTGTACACTGGATTAGTGCACACATGTTGCGCTTTGCTTAGAAGGTCCTCATGTGAAAATCAGCAATAGAAAAGTAGAGGGAGAACAAAAAATAAGGGGCGTTAGAGTACATTTAATTAGTCGAAAATTAACATCTTAATTGTCTTGGTTGTTATAGAAACTTGTTAATTCTTTATTGAAGTGCAGGGCATTGCTTATAAGCCTTAGTCTGGCAGGGAGTGTGTTCCAAAGACGTATGGAAGTTATGAAGAACTGGCGATCAGATATTAGCATACAATATCTAAAGTGGGTAAGAAGCACCGATCTAGATGAATGAAGAAAATTAAGCCTCCGATATAGATGGTCAGGTTCCTTCGTATGTATTAATTTGTGTAGAGTAGTGAGCGTTTTAACTTGTATGAGCTTATCGAAAGAAATGTTTAGCATGATGAGGCACGTGGTCAAGTCTTTTCAACCCGTAAACGTATCTAGCAATGTTGTTATATACAACATTAGGTTTCCTTTTGCATACATAGTCACAATTAGAGTAAATCTCACAACCATAAAGGAACGTAGGTATTAAGTACGCTTTTGCTATTAGTAGTCGAATATGTAACGGAGTAAAATATTGTGTTAGCCAGAGTGTACGAAGCATCCCATACACTTTTCCCACCGTACGGAAGATGTGATCTTTCATGTCAAAGTTTTGTTGAAAACTACACCCAAATGTTTAGTCTAAAATTAAAATTTCCAAGCCACTTTTATCTAGTGACTTTCTATGAATGCCTATACATTTCGACTTCTTAGGGTAAAGACATGGAAGCCCACGTACCAATTTGACAATAATAGTAATTTAAATTATTAATACACGAACTGGTACGATCACTAGGACAGCACATATACAATTGTACGTCGTCAGCATAAATGTGAATATTGAAATACTTGAGAACACCAGGCAAATCGTTTATGTACAAACCAAATAACAGGGGCCAAGGATTGAGCCTTGTGGGACACCTCTTAAAACACTAACAAAGTTAGACTTTCTGCTACCAACACTTACTGCCTGAGTTCGGTCGGACAAATAGGATCTGATTAGGCATATATCATCAAACCCCATAGCATTAGATTTGATGGAAATAGTGGCTTGAACGACGTCACAGTCATCGACCTTGTAGCTTTATTTACAGCGATCCTAGCTGCTTTGAACCAGTTATGTGCCTCCGGGGTTTTGTATCTTTTCCATCGTGAGAAAGCAAGGTTACGCTTGTGAATTAAGTGTTTTAGATTGGCACTAAACCATGGGTTATTATTGTATGTAGCTGCTTTGAGTTTCACTGGCACATGGTTGTCGAAAAGCCTAATAATATGGTTTTGTAGGAATAATGGCTGATCATCGACCGATGTCAACGTACGAATCAGACTCCGTTCAACCGACTCCACCGCTGCATGAAGGGAACTGTAATCGATGCTTCTAAAATCACGATACGTAAATGAACATTGGCTGTGTGACGTTTGGAAGTTGTAACTAAGAAATATCAGATCGTGTTTTGAAAAGCAAGATGCAAAAAATTGATCATAGTGAAGCAATTTCAGGGGATCATTCACAAAGAAGAATTTGAGTCAGTAACGTGTGTACGTAAAGCTAAATTGGTGGGAAAAAGTCCAAGAGACTCCATACTTAGCTTTACACAGAATCACTTGGGCTAGCACTACAACAAAATTTACAAGACAAACTACTTTTAACATATATAGCAACACCACCACCATGACCACGTCTATCAGCCCTAAAAAGTTGATATCCATTTAGTTGCACTAAATCATTTTTGTGACATGAAGAAAACCAGGTTTCGGAAATACATATAACACCTATATCAGAACCTTCAGATAATAATTCTTTTGTTTCAATGAAAAGTTATTGGTGAAAAAAAATATGAAAAAATGCCGTTAGTCTGATCCTAGATGGGGGGCGTGATCCATGGTATTCATGCATCGAATACCTTTTTGTGTAGGCGGCCTTCTGCCGCGCTTCAAAAAAAAAAAATTACGCTTAGCCGGTCCAAAAATTTCCAATTTTGATTGCTATTATCTCGTGATAGAAATATTGTTATGGTTACGCATCTTGGTATTAGCAGCAATGAAGGCGCTCGGTATGATTTGAGGTCACACTGTGGTTAGTCATCGTCGGCTGGGATGGGTTCTTGCCACCATTTCTGTCCTGCGCTATAAACGGAAAAATGTCATATCATGCCTTTGAAAACGCTGGGCAACGCAAAACAACTATAAAAAACAACATCAGGGTGAAATCCGGATGTCACGAACAAACCGTTTACAATTAGAATTAAAAAAAACAACTTAAGTAAAACTGGCAACTTAAGCATCAAATCAAAAAGGACAATTAAAATTAAATCAACAAAAAAAACTGAAAAATTGAAACCGAACGGGAAACGACCGGCTACAACAGCTCAAAAACAAAAAGATACAAAAACGGCCGAACAATACAAGGGGGGGTTGTTGCGAGCCCCGGCCCAATTTCATCCATGGCCTTGGCACCTATTTTCGGTGGCCCCTTACCTATAAATCCTGCATGCCTCCTATATTAAAAGGAAAATCAGCATTCCCATTTTATAAGAGGTTTATTTATTATTCATTTCTTAACTTTGGTTATAGTAAACAATTAAAATTTTAGAAAATCCAGAGTTTCATTCAACTGAGAAGTTTCTTAGAGCTAAATAACTAAAATATAAGCACCTAGAACCTAATCGCTTTTCAAATTTGTTTGTGCTCCCACTTTGAATACAAAATCTACAATAAAATTCGAATAGTATCAATAATAGTTATGTTTTAAATATTAGTATATATTTTAATTTTATTTATGTATTTTACCATTAGGTATTTATGTTATTTTACATACATTATTCATTTATTCGTGGCCATTCGCTTTATTATTATAGTTTATATAATTCCATTCTCCATAAATCCATCTCACCCGGATGTTGCAGTAGGCTGTTGGTAGGGCGCTACTGTTGCTGTTGTTGGTATTATTTTTACTGCTGGCGGTTGGGGTTAAGACAGCGGGCCTATAACAGGGCGGGCCCTTCTGTTGTTACTGCCGGTAATGGTTATAGCTGGTCTTGATGTAATCGTTGCAGTAGCCCGTTTGTGTGGTCGCTACAGTTGTGGTTGTTGCTGCAGTAGCCTGACTGTGGTGGCGCTACTGTTGTTCTTGCTGTTGTTGGTGTTTCAGTTGCCCGGTTGTGTGGGCGCTACTGTTGTTGTTGCAGTAGCCCGACTGTGGTGGGGCTACTGGTGTTGTGGTTATTGCTGGTTAGTACAGCGGTCCTATAATAGGGCGGCCCCTGCTGTTGTCACCACTGGTTGTTGTTGTCGGTGGTAGCTATTGTTGCAGTTGGTGGTTGTCGCGATGTCGCAACGCTATGGTGATATGGTAAAGCGTTCACGTGGCGCGGTGCTCTTCGCGGTCCTTTGGCGTGTTGCGCGCTATACAATATCGAACTATACCATCTTCTTATGTTAATTGCTAACTGCGTCATGAATTCTGTAAACGAGTAAGAGAGGTAAACACAAATCACGTCACTCAATGCATTTTTTTGCTGGGTGAATACTGGAATGTGCGCTTGCTTGTTTTTGCTCCAGCACTCTACAAGCCATTTTGTTCAAATGTAACTTATTCGGGTAGTACCCAGAAAACCTTCGGGGTCATAAATCAATCAGAAAGGAGTCCTAAATGGGAGCGTTTACACTCTTCAAGAGCTCATTTATGAGTCCGACATGAGGGCATTTCCCCCCTTAGGAGGGCTTGTGATTCTTAATATATAGAGCAATCTAGACTCTTTCATGACACCTATTGGGCCCGTTAACGAACATTTTTCAAGTAAAGCAGAAGCAAAAAACATTTTTTTTAATATTTAAAGAAATCGTCGAAATAAAAGCTTTTATTACCCAGTTGGAAATGTATGCATACGGCACCAGTATTTAGGGCATGAATTGGAGCTTTGTATGCATGGCAATATAAATGCTCGTTCATTTCCATTTTACACGTATTGGTTCTCAGGGAGCATGCATGCTCTAACCCTTCATTTGTACTACTTATGTATGCATGTATCCATATTAATATCGAAAGCATGATTTATACATACAAATCACCAATTCTTCATTGATATGTACTGCATAAATAAAATAGCAATAAACTTATTATACATGTCCTACAGTTGGTCGCAGTAAAATTATGAGAAGGCACAACTTTCACCTATTAACATGAAATATTTCACAAGTCTTACCAATTACGTCTCATCCCACAATCAAAGAATGTGTTCACAAAAGCAGCAATTCATCCAAGCTGCTAAAAGGTTGGCGGTTATTTGATACGTGCATACAAAATTTCTCGCCCGAAACTTTATGAATTGATCGTACTTTTTCAATCGTACATCACGCTTAATGAATAAATATGCTATCAAGTCAAAAGTTTTTCTATTTAACATACGCGTTATATGAATAAAATGATTCGTGTATGCATACCAGTGATGTCGCGAATATTCGCAAATGCGCATGTTTTTGGACATTCCCATTCAAAGCCCCCATATTGGGGATATTTCAGCATACATTTATATTCCAAATGGACAAATTCCATTCCAACTGATGCTCCTTACATCCTTAGATAAGGTTCAAATCTTTTGGTGAGCATATGTATTCAAATTGTCATTTACGTTAGTGCATTCTCTTGTATGTGTAAAGCGATTTGAATTTGCCTTATTACTTATAACTGAACCGCAATGCGCCATTTTCTCTCCCTTTCGCTCACATAAAAAGATAATTAAAAGCTTTTAATTACTACATAATAGTTATACTTATTTAATACATACGTGAATATTCCTTTCTGTTTGTTGTTGTTCCCGCAATGCGTATTTAACCGGTTCGTTGTTGCGTTAATTCTATCATGTTATTAGAATTCTTAGCCGCACACTTCATTATCATTCGTTGACCAGAGAAAACTGGTGAGGCTCACACTACGGTAGCCTGAATATTATTAAATTATTTATATTATTATTAAATAATTTGCATTATTATTAAATAGTTTGTATAAGTCCTATCCTAATATTTTTACCATGGATATTCGTCGTTATCTGTGTAAAAAAAGGCGCATCGAGAACGAAGATGTAAGTTTAACATAATATTAAATACATCATAAATTCAGATTTGTACTAAGTGCATAATATTATTTCATTCATGCTAGGACGTTGGCGAATGTAGTCGTACTGAGCTTCAAACTCAGACAAATATTGCTGAAAATGACGCATGTAAGCCACAAATGGGATTAGCACTGACTACTACAGAAGTGGAATTTAATTTGGAGGTACCGAAAAGCTTGTCTTTGCCAGTTTGCTCTTTGCAAAATGATCTCAGTTCCAATGATATTCGATTGTTTGTTCAAAAATCAGCAGCTGATGGGATAAACTAAATTCCTGGATTGCAAAAGAAGATTTGGAGTCCCCCTGACGGCTACAGTTTTCCTGCATCGGGCCGTGAAAGTTTGAAGTTTCAACGCTCTTGGCTCCAAAAACATCAATGGCTAGCGTATTCGGCAATAGAAGACGGTACATATTGCAAATACTGTGTCTTATTTTGTGCTACATTGAGAGGAGTTGGTAATCAAACTCTGGGCCAGTTCGTTACCACCCCATTAAAAAACTGGAAAAAAGCACTGGAAACTTTCGAAAAGCACAGTTCATTAGAATACCACAAAAAATGTCTGTTGCAATAGTCTTTGAGAATTGGAATCGAAGAAGAAAATGCTTTACCCATTGATTTGCAACTGTCGAAACAAAAATTAGACTTTCTGAATGAAAGCAAACTACACATGATTCCAATTATTGAAACAGTTATCCTGTGTGGCCGACATGGACTTGCTCTCAGAGGTTCCAATGATACGGGAAGAATATCTAAAGGCGAACCTTTGACGAATGCTGGGCGCCCCTCCGGGTTAGGGGTTTAGAATATGCCCGAGGTAGGCATACCGGTCGTAAGAGGCGACAAATAGCAAGATGCAAACAATTGATCATAGTGAAGCAATTTCAGGGGATCATTCACAAAGAAGAATTTGAGTCAGTAACGTGTGTACGTAAAGCTAAATTGGTGGGAAAAAGTCCAAGAGACTCCATACTTAGCTTTACACAGAATCACTTGGGCTAGCACTACAACAAAATTTACAAGACAAACTACTTTTAACATATATAGCAACACCACCACCATGACCACGTCTATCAGCCCTAAAAAGTTGATATCCATTTAGTTGCACCAAATCATTTTTGTGACATGAAGAAAACCAGGTTTCGGAAATACATATAACACCTATATCAGAACCTTCAGATAATAATTCTTTTGTTTCAATGAAAAGTTATTGGTGAAAAAAAATATGAAAAAATGCCGTTAGTCTGATCCTAGATGGGGGGCGTGATCCATGGTATTCATGCATCGAATACCTTTTTGTGTAGGCGGCCTTCTGCCGCGCTTCAAAAAAAAAAAATTACCCTTAGCCGGTCCAAAAATTTCCAATTTTGATTGCTATTATCTCGTAATAGAAATATTGTTATGGTTACGCATCTTGGTATTAGCAGCAATGAAGGCGCTCGGTATGATTTGAGGTCACACTGTGGTTAGTCATCGTCGGCTGGGATGGGTTTTTGCCACCATTTCTGTCCTGCTATAAACGGAAAAATGTCATATCATGCCTTTGAAAACGCTGGGCAACGCAAAACAACTATAAAAAACAACATCAGGGTGAAATCCGGATGTCACAATTAAAATTAAAAAAAACAACTTAAGTAAAACTGGCAACTTAAGCATCAAATCAAAAAGGACAATTAAAATTAAATCAACAAAAAAAACTGAAAAATTGAAACCGAACGGGAAACGACCGGCTACAACAGCTCAAAAACAAAAAGATACAAATACGGCCGAACAATACAAGGAGGGGTTGTTGCGAGCCCCGGCCCAATTTCATCCATGGCCTTGGCACCTATTTTCGGTGGCCCCTTACCTATAAATCCTGCATGCCTCCTATATTAAAAGGAAAATCAGCAATCCCATTTTATAAGAGGTTTATTTATTATTCATTTCTTAACTTTGGTTATAGTAAACAATTAAAATTTTAGAAAATCTAGAGTTTCATTCAACTGAGAAGTTTCTTAGAGCTAAATAACTAAAATATAAGCACCTAGAACCTAATCGCTTTTCAAATTTGTTTGTGCTCCCACTTTGAATACAAAATCTACAATAAAATTCGAATAGTATCAATAATAGTTGTGTTTTAAATATTAGTATATATTTTAATTTTATTTATTTATTTATGTATTTTACCATTAGGTATTTATGTTATTTTACATACATTATTCATTTATTCGTGGCCATTCGCTTTATTATTATAGTTTATATAATTCTATTCTCCATAAATCCATCTCACCCGGATGTTGCAGTAGGCTGTTGGTAGGGCGCTACTGTTGCTGTTGTTGGTATTATTTTTACTGCTGGCGGTTGGGGTTAAGACAGCGGGCCTATAACAGGGCGGGCCCTTCTGTTGTTACTGCCGGTAATGGTAATAGCTGGTCTTGATGTAATCGTTGTAGTAGCCCGTTTGTGTGGTCGCTACAGTTGTGGTTGTTGTTGCAGTAGCCTGACTGTGGTGGCGCTACTGTTGTTCTTGCTGTTGTTGGTGTTTCAGTTGCCCGGTTGTGTGGGCGCTACTGTTGTTGTTGCAATAGCCCGACTGTGGTGGGGCTACTTGTGTTGTGGTTATTGCTGGTTAGTACAGCGGTCCTATAATAGGGCGGCCCCTGCTGTTGTCACCACTGGTTGTTGTTGTCGGTGGTAGCTATTGTTGCAGTTGGTGGTTGTCGCGATGTCGCAACGCTATGGTGATATGGTAAAGCGTTCACGTGGCGCGGTGCTCTTCGCGGTCCTTTGGCGTGTTGCGCGCTATACAATATCGAACTATACCATCTTCTTATGTTAATTGATAACTGCGTCATGAATTCTGTAAACGAGTAAGAGAGGTAAACACAAATCACGTCACTCAATGCATTTTTTTGCTGGGTGAATACTGGAATGTGCGCTTGCTTGTTTTTGCTCCAGCACTCTACAAGCCATTTTGTTCAAATGTAACTTATTCGGGTAGTACCCAGAAAACCTTGGGGGTCATAAATCAATCAGAAAGGAGTCCTAAATGGGAGCGTTTACACTCTTCAAGAGCTCATTTATGAGTCCGACATGAGGGCATTTCCCCCCTTAGGAGGGCTTGTGATTCTTAATATATAGAGCAATCTAGACTCTTTCATGACACCTATTGGGCCCGTTAACGAACATTTTTCAAGTAAAGCAGAGGCAAAAAACATTTTTTTTAATATTTAAAGAAATCGTCGAAATAAAAGCTTTTATTACCCAGTTGGAAATGTATGCATACGGCACCAGTATTTAGGGCATGAATTGGAGCTTTGTATGCATGGCAATATAAATGCTCGTTCATTTCCATTTTACACGTATTGGTTCTCCGGGAGCATGCATGCTCTAACCCTTTATTTGTACTACTTATGTATGCATGTATCCATATTAATATCGAAAGCATGATTTATACATACAAATCACCAATTCTTCATTGATATGTACTGCATAAATAAAATAGCAATAAACTTGTTATACATGTCCTACAGTTGGTCGCAGTAAAATTATGAGAAGGCACAACTTTCACCTATTAACATGAAATATTTCACAAGTCTTACCAATTACGTCTCATCCCACAAAAGCAGCAATTCATCCAAGCTGCTAAAAGGTTGGCGGTTATTTGATACGTGCATACAAAATTTCTCGCCCGAAACTTTATGAATTGATCGTACTTTTTCAATCGTACATCACCCTTAATGAATAAATATGCTAACAAGTCAAAAGTTTTTCTATTTAACATACGCGTTATATGAATAAAATGATTCGTGTATGCATACCAGTGATGTCGCGAATATTCGCAAATGCGCATGTTTTTGGACATTCCCATTCAAAGCCCCCATATTGGGGATATTTCAGCATACATTTATATTCCAAATGGACAAATTCCATTCCAACTGATGCTCCTTACATCCTTAGATAAGGTTCAAATCTTTTGGTGAGCATATGTATTCAAATTGTCATTTACGTTAGTGCATTCTTTTGTATGTGTAAAGCGATTTGAATTTGCCTTATTACTTATAACTGAACCGCAATGCGCCATTTTCTCTCCCTTTCGCTCACATAAAAAGATAATTAAAAGCTTTTAATTACTACATAATAGTTATACTTATTTAATACATACGTGAATACTCCTTTCTGTTTGTTGTTGTTCCCGCAATGCGTATTTAACCGGTTCGTTGTTGCGTTAATTCTATCATGTTATTAGAATTCTTAGCCGCACACTTCATTATCATTCGTTGACCAGAGAAAACTGGTGAGGCTCACACTACGGTAGCCTGAATATTATTAAATTATTTATATTATTATTAAATAATTTGCATTATTATTAAATAGTTTGTATAAGTCCTATCCTAATATTTTTACCATGGATATTCGTCGTTATCTGTGTAAAAAAAGGCGCATCGAGAACGAAGATGTAAGTTTAACATAATATTAAATACATCATAAATTCAGATTTGTACTAAGTGCATAATATTATTTCATTCATGCTAGGACGTTGGCGAATGTAGTCGTACTGAGCTTCAAACTCAGACAAATATTGCTGAAAATGACGCATGTAAGCCACAAATGGGATTAGCACTGACTACTACAGAAGTGGAATTTAATTTGGAGGTACCGAAAAGCTTGTCTTTGCCAGTTTGCTCTTTGCAAAATGATCTCAGTTCCAATGATATTCGATTGTTTGTTCAAAAATCAGCAGCTGATGGGATAAACTAAATTCCTGGATTGCAAAAGAAGATTTGGAGTCCCCCTGACGGCTACAGTTTTCCTGCATCGGGCCGTGAAAGTTTGAAGTTTCAACGCTCTTGGCTCCAAAAACATCAATGGCTAGCGTATTCGGCAATAGAAGACGGTACATATTGCAAATACTGTGTCTTATTTTGTGCTACATTGAGAGGAGTTGGTAATCAAACTCTGGGCCAGTTCGTTACCACCCCATTAAAAAACTGGAGAAAAGCACTGGAAACTTTCGAAAAGCACAGTTCATTAGAATACCACAAAAAATGTCTGTTGCAATAGTCTTTGAGAATTGGAATCGAAGAAGAAAATGCTTTACCCATTGATTTGCAACTGTCGAAACAAAAATTAGACTTTCTGAATGAAAGCAAACTACACATGATTCCAATTATTGAAACAGTTATCCTGTGTGGCCGACATGGACTTGCTCTCAGATGTTCCAATGATACGGGAAGAATATCTAAAGGCGAACCTTTGACGAATGCTGGGCGCCCCTCCGGGTTAGGGGTTTAGAATATGCCCGAGGTAGGCATACCGGTCGTAAGAGGCGACAAATATGCACAAAGGTAATGACGTTGATCTACGGATATGATGCCTCTCACCTCTCATTACCCATCTTATGACATGACCTTGAAGGTTTCACTGGCCATAAATCGCTACCACGACAGTCGGGCAGTACCGCAAGGTAGTACCGGAGCGTACCGGGTTAAAATCCGGCCAAGGACTGTTAATTCGACAACATTCCCTAAAACCTTCGGGGAGTGTTTTGTCGTTAAGATATGGAGCCAAAACTGATGAGCAGTTGAAAAAACAGCTGAGTGATTCACCAAAGAATGCTATGTACATAAGCAACCGTGTCCAGAATGAAATAACCAACATTTGTCACCACCTCATCATGAGTTACAACATCGATCGAGTGAACAATTCGAAGGGATTTTCTTTTCTCGGAGATGACACGCCAGACATTGCAGGAGTAAAACAAAGTTCAATTTGCATTCGCTACTTGGATAAATGCGTCGAAAAGTTCATCATTCAGGAAGATTTTTTTTCTTTTATTCCTATCACCGATTTCACTGGAAAGGCAATAAGCACTGCTTACCTTGATTTCCTAAAATCTTCCGGACTGGATTGCACGTATTTCTTCGGGCAAGGATACGACGGTGCGATATGACGGTAAGCTCTACGTGAAATATAACAGGAAGCAAAAATTGTCTGGGAGTTCTAGAGAATATCCATTCCTTCTCAATTTATCCGAAACGCCAAAAAGCCCTTCAGGATGCGATAAATGAAAATGAACATCTATTGGAAACTCGTGTGAAGAAATTAAACAAATTTTGTAAAACCAGATTGGTAGAACAGAATGAGTCGGTCGAAACATATCTACATTTGCAACCAGCAGTAATTCGCGCTCTTGAATTGATTTCTACCAACTGGAAAGACCCAACGACTTCGTCTGGAGCTTCCCAACTGCTTTCAGCTATAAAAACCGCAAATTTCTAGATATCCATGCATATTTTGAGCCCGGTGCATTCTTTCACATTGTCTCTGAGTCGAGTACTTCAAGGAGAAAATCAAGATCTGGGAGAGGCTATCAAATTGACTGATGCTTCTTCTTCCTTAAATGGTCATCTAACCGCCTGGGCGATTTTGACCGTCCAACATAGCTCGCCAATTGGAAACACCGCGGGATCGCAAATCGGTCTCCACTTGGTCCTTCCATCGGAGTGGTGATCTCCCTCTTCCTCTGCTTCCACCGGCGGGTGCCGATAAGAATACCTTCTGGGCTGGAGCATCTTCGCTCATTCGCACTACGTGGCCTAGCCAGCGAAGCCGCTGTGTTTTAATTCGCTGCACTATGTTGGCGTCTGCGTAAAGTTCATACAGCTCATCATTAAATCTTCTTCGGTACTCGCCGTCGCCAACGCGTAGAGGTCCACAAATCTTTCGAAGAACCTTTCTCTCGAATACTCCCAGAGCCGCCTCATCAGATGTTGTTAGTGTCCACGCTTCTGCACCATATAGCAGGACGGGTGCGATGAGTGACTTGTAGAGTGTTATTTTCGTTCGTCGAGAGGAGACTTTACTTTTCAATTGCCTACTCAGTCCGAAGTAGCATTTGTTTGCAAGAGTGATTCTTCATCGGATTTCTAGGCTAACATTATTGTTAATGCTGGTTCCCAGGTAAACGAAGTCCTTTACTATTTCGAAATTATTGCTGCCAACAGTGGCTTGGTTGCCAAGGCGCGAATGCGCTGACTCTTTGCATGATGACAGAAGGTACTTCGTGTTGCCCTCGTTCACCACCAATCCCATTTTCTCCGCCTCTTTTTCTAATTTGGAGTAAGCAGAAGTTACGGCGCGGTTGTTAAGGCCAATGATATCAATATCGTCAGCATATGCCAACAGTTGCACGCTTTTATAAAATATTGTTCCAACGCGGTTAAGTTCTGCAGCTTGTATTATTTTCTCCAGCATTAAATTAAAGAAATCGCACGATAGGGGGTCACCCTGTCTGAAACCTCGTTTAGTTTCGAACGGCTCGGAGAGGTACTTCCCAATTCTGACCGAGCTGGCGGTGTTGCTCAAGGTCATTTTGCATAGCCGTATAAGTTTTGCGGGGAAACCAAATTCAGACATAGCGGCATATAGGCAGCTCCTTTTCGTGCTATCGAAAGCGGCTTTAAAATCAACAAAGAGATGATGTGTGTCGATTCTCTTTTCACGGGTTTTTTCCAAGAGTGGGCGTATTGTAAAAATTTGGTCGATGGTAGATTTACCAGGTCTGAAGCCACACTGATAAGGTCCAATCAGTCTGTTCACATCAGGCTTCAGTCTTTGGCACAATACGCTTGATAGGACCTTATATGCGATATTCAAAAGGCTGATTCCGCGATAGTTGGCGCAGTTTGCAGGATCGCCCTTCTTGTGGATTGGGCAGAGAACAATTAGATTCCAATCTTCAGGCATGCATTCATCCGACCATATTCTGCATAGAAGCTGATGCATGCGCCTTACCAGCTCCTCGCCTCCGTGTTTGAATAGCTCAGCAGGCAAACCATCAGCGCCAGCTGCTTTATTGTTTTTCAATCGGGATATTGCTATTCGCACCTCATTATAGTCGGGTTGTGGGGACGTCAATTCTCTGGTTTCTCGCTCAGTTTCTCCATTTAAAAGGGCAGAGAAGTGATCCCTCCATATTCTGAGTGCTCTCTGAACATCGGCCACCAGGTCGCCGTTCTCATTCTTACAGGAGTTTGCCCCGGGTTTAAAACCTTCTGTCATTCGCCGAATTTTTTGATAGAATTTTCGGGCATTATTCCCTTTGGCCAGCATCTCAAGCTCCTTTATTTCACGCTTTTCTGCCTCTCTTTTTTTCGCCCGGAAAAGCCGCCTCGCTTCCCTCTTCAACTCGCGGTAGTGTTCCCACACACTCCTCGTTGCATTCGATCTCAGCGTTGCCTTGTAGGCTTCGTCCTTTCTTTTCGTTGACTGATGCTGCGAAACAAAATTTGATGGAAAGAAGAGAAAACGCTAAGGGGGAGTTAAGACAAATTTTCAGAACCGTGAGTGAAATTAGCGAGCAATACGAAATTGAATTGCGAAAGCCAAGGATTGCGTCGAAACAGACCCAACGTTCCAACGTACAAACTGATTCAGTTGAAGATTATTTCCGTATAACAATCTACATACCGTACATTGATTCGTTTCTGATACAATTGCAAGATCGATTCTTAAATCACCGCAATATTTTGTCAAATTTCGCTTGCCTTTTTCCCAACAAAATGAAAATTTTCGAAGAAGAGTCCTGCGCTCAACTATTCCAATCATACTGTTCTACTTTGCACGACGATTCCCGTGACATCTGGTGAACGAAGTACAACTTTGGCGGAAGGTCATTGCCGGAATGGAAAAAAAAACTCTCGTGAAGCACTCGATATTTGTAATGAAGATGCGTTTCCAAATGTTAACCAAATGCTTCGCGTTATGGCAGTTTTTCCTGTGACAACAGCGACGAATGAACGATCCTTCTCAACTTTGCTACGACTAAAAACGTATTCGAGATCAACAATGTGTGAAGATCGTCTAAACGGCTTAGCCTCACTAAATGTACATCGCGATGTCAAAATCGATCCGCAAATAATTTTGAAAGAGTTTTTTTCAGTATCTCGCAAAGTTTATTTATTAAATAATTGTAACTAAATATGACTTTTGACAATAAAATTTTCGTACTCCGAAATAAATTTCTTATCTTTTTTCATTGATTACGTAACTTGAGTTTAAATCCCCCCCTCGGATATTTTCCGCGCACGGGCCTGATATGATCAAACTAAAAATATATTATTCAACGATAAACTATAAATATATGTAATCTAAACAAACAAACAACAAATTGGGCTTGCTTTAAGTTTCGAATGCCCAATTTTGGTAAATGTGAATATTGTCTTGTTTGTAAAAGGAAATTACTATGGAAATGTCGTTCAAAAACTAAAACTCATAATTATTTTTGGTTGTTTTTTGGAAAGGTGGGTTATTATTATACTTAGTAGTGCTTCGCACACAAGTTATATTAACTTTAGTCGCGTAACGGCAGTACGTAACGGCATTAACGGATCGAGATAGATATTGACTTATATATATCAAAATGTTCAGGACGAAAAGAGAAATTGATTAAGCCATGTCCGTCCGTCCGTCCGTCTGTGAACACGATAACTTGAGTAAATTTTGAGATATGTTAATGAAATTTGGTATGCGGGTTCCTTGGCACTCATATCCGAACGCTATTTAAAATGGGCGAAATCGGATGATAGCCACGCCCACTTTTTATATATATAATATTTTCGAAAACACAAAAAAATTGATTACTCAGTACATAATACACCTATTAGGATAAAATTTGGTGAATACATTGAAATTGAGGCATAAAATAAAATTTTCAAGAAATTTTTGAAAATGGGCGTGGCACCGCCCACTTTTGATTAAGTCAAATTTAGAAATAATATTAATCATAAATCAGAAACCGTTCAAGATATCGAAACGAAATTCAACACGCGGGTTTGCAGGTATGCAGGGAATGTTCCAGGAAAAAATGGGCGGGATTGGTTAAGGTCTACGCCCACTTTTATATGAAAGATTTTTAAAAGGATCGCAGATATATTAAATAGGCAATAACTTTGCGTAAAAAAGCTTTACATCATTTATATTTCAGTTTTAAAGTTTCCGTAAACAAAGAAATCCAAAAACTTTAAATTTTCGAAAATGGGCGTAGGCGCGCCTTTATTATAGTGGACTATTCCACAAAACTTTTTATGTCATAACTCCGCAAAAAATTGACTTGTCGAAACGAAATTTGGTGATACTGTTCTATATATAAAGGTAACTGTTTGCTGTAAAATTGGGGGAAATCGGTTAATGTCCACGCCCAGTTTTTTAACATAGTTCTGAAAATTTTTTTGGGAAAATTTAAAAAGCGATATTTCTACAACCAAGCAAGTTATATCAATTAAATTTTGCACACATAATAAGCTTTTTAAGAAAAACTCGGCCGCAAACAAATTTTGTCAATTTTGGCGTGGCGCCGCCCACTTTTCATCATAAAATTTCTGCTGTTTTCAAAGGCAATCGCTTATAATTTAATCTTGATATTTCAATGAAAATAGGTCAGCTGCTTCTTAGTAGTATGTATTATACTCCTGCCAAAAATTAGCCAAATCGGAAAACACAAAAGCAAAATATTCGGACACGTATTAATAGCCCACTGCAATAGCGAAGTTATATATCTTTTTTGATTTTCATACCTTTCATAAACATTAAATGTATGTAAGTATGGGAAGAAAAAGAGAAAAGCTCACTAAAATGATCAGCACGATGAGCGGAGTCGATTTAGCCATGCCCGTCTCTCCGTCTGGTTGTATATTTAAACGCAAACTAGTCTCTCAGTTTTACAAAAGAATGCTGAAATTCGTTGTTTGCTTTCGCCATTTTATAATATACTAGCAAACTCGGTAGACGTTCTTTTGACGTTTTGATACATACTAGAACACATCTATATATAAAATGTCATTAACTTGAACCAAATAAACTCCTTACTATACCGAACTGCAGCTTTATATAACCTGGGGGCTTTTTCAAAAGCTATATACAGACTGTGTCGTGCCCAGCGAACTCCTGAACCTATCGTGAAAGTTCAAGAGCAAACCAAAACATAAAATATGTGGGCTAAGTGACACATATATCCAAATTTCATTAATTTAGACCGAAAAAGTTCGGAGTTATGACGAATTGATACTTTATATAGCCTGTTGGCAAAACTATATATTGTCTATGCTGTACCCAGCTAACCCAAGTATATATTGGGAAAATTTCATAAAGGTCGGTTGAGTTCTTTGGCGCCTATGAAAGACACCCTTTTTTATATCTATTTTTGTTACGCACACAAGGTAAATAACTTCATTCGGCATAAACGAATCGGGATATATATTTATTAATGTATATCAGAATGTTCAGGATGAAAAGTAAAATATCCGGGCAAGTAGTTAATACTCCACTGCAAAAGCGAAGTTATATATCTTTTTTGATTTTCATACCTTTCGTAAACATTAAATGTATCTAAGTATGAGAAGAAAAAGAGATAGTCCCATCAAAAAGTATACTGAAGTGATCAGGAGGATGAGCTGAGTCGATATAGGCATGTCCGTCTCTCGATACGTCTATCTGTTTGTCCGTCTGTCTGTTTGAACGCAAATACGAACTGAAAGTATTAAAATAGACCTGCGTAAATTAGGATGACATAATAGATCACTACTAGGTATATAATGTTCGGTTCCACCCGAACTTAGACTTCCTTACTTGTTTTGCTATTGCTATTGTCTTAATTTGATTGAAAATTTCTTAAATTTTGCAATATTCGAACAATGCAAATAAAGTTGCATAGCCAAAACAAAGATAACAATAGTTGCATAACCAAAACAAAGATAACAATAGTCATAGCCGTGTTCGGTGACAAAACTTGCAAAGGAGTGTTAGCAAAGTGAGAATGACGTAAAACTCTCTCGAAACGCCGAACAGGAGCCAGTTAAAACTTGCAGTAAAACAACTGTTGCCATTTTGATTGCTTAATAGCTCAAATTTTTAAACTTTTGTTGTTGCTTTCCCATGTCACGATCAGATGCTATCACTTGCAAGTTTTGCTGAGTGAAATCCACCCAGCAGAAACTTGCAAATCTCTCTCTCAATGAATAGCCAAAATGAGCTCTCTCGCTGCAAATGTTCTGTGTCACCGAACACTTTCCAGTAAAAATTTTATAAAATGTTTAAAAGTTGTACTCTCACTGAAACAGCTACTGCTCTTATTCTATGTCTGTCACTGTGCAGTCACATTCTCGGATCAAAATAGCTGCGATTGAGAAATAATAGTCACAAGACATACTGTTCATAAAAAAATTAGCTCTAATTTCAACAGAGCGCTGTGAAGATACACATTTTTTATACCAGTTTGGTGTCACTCTTCGGAAAATTAGCAAGCTAGAACTGCTTTATTTTCAATTATTAGTGAATTTTGTCTGTCAATATTATATGATTTAAATTTGTTTGTTTTAATATTAAATGCAAACCACCCTGTGTTGGTTTGTGTTGTGGGGCTTCGGAGTAAGTTTCGCTACTTGTAGACATATACTCTGGCCAGGAGGGCCCGGAACACTACATTATTTATATATATAAAAACTCATCGTAGACAACTTCGTAGACGGTGCCATGAAAAATGTCGAGAGTGGTAGCCAGGAGCATAGTATATGAAGTACCTTCATCTACTGCCTTCCACTCCGATTCGCAAAAGAAGATTTCAAACTAGTAGGAGTAAACAATGCCCAGGAGTCTTGGCAACATGTCTATTCGCGAACAAAATGCAAACGAAACGCACGTCTATCGAACGAGACTGCACAGCCGTACACAATTATCGACAAATTTGAACAAAAACTGAATATTCGCATTCGCGAATATCATTAGTGGTTTTACGCCATGAGCTTTTAGATTTTCATTTAAGATGACAAAAGCATTCCAAGAAGAAATATGAAATTGTAATCCGAAGTTGCTTTGTTAAGCATACACTCTTGGCATATGGCTCATAGTTTCCATCTTAGAATGAGTCTGTTATAATTACACTTTCCCAAATTTTCTATGACTCATAATTCTCACAGATTTAGAACTCCTATCGAAAATATAATTATAAGCAATCTGAAAATGTTTGAGGAGTACATAGAACCCCGAAATATCTACAACCATAATTCTTGATTCATGTACGATGCATTTTTTTCTTACCATCGACTTGTCAGCGGCCACCTGCATTTGCTGTTGGACCCTCCTTTGGGTAAACTAATGCTTCCCAATCCGCATTCAACAATACATTTTTTTTCGTTTTTTTTTCTTTATGCACTACTTTGTAAATCACACACAAATCTAATTATGATGCACACATTAGAAGACCACAAGCAAGGTGGACTTTAATGAAGTAGGTTATATTATTTATTATAATTTTTGTTTAATTTTTACACCGTACTTATTTCTACTCAGAAAGTTTTAAAGTTGATTTTTATGATAACTGGGTTTATGTTATTTCCTAATCAATTATCTTACGTTTTGTACTTCGAAATTTTATTTTCACGGTCACACGCACGACCGTCGGCATCAAAGTCAACTATCTTTTAAACTGGATCGAATGCCGGAGAAGCCACTATGGTGTCAAAAATTTTGAAGCAACGGGTACTGCGCAGTGGAAAAGTTCCGCTAGTTATTCTGACCCGACAGAAAATTTCTTGTGTTAAATGTTCTAGAGGAGTACGCAGTTCCCAAGAAATTTAATACGAAACTTTACTTCAATTTTTTGTGAAATTTGAGTAGGGCAAGAAATATCTCAATTATCATATATTTCTTGAAGGAAAAAGTAAACAAAACGAGAAAAGTAAGTAAACGGGTGGTTTTTTTTAATATTTATTCAATTATTAATTATTATTTTATTCCAGCATAAGGGAGACAACTGCTAAAACACTTCCAAAAATATGGGGAGAGGTATCAAAATACGCGATTGGACCTCGGTATTAATATTCCTAAAGCGAAGCTATTATTGCAGTTTTTTATGTTTAAACCATGAACATTTCTTTTGTTTAATTTCGGTTTATTTACTTTTCTTTCGTTTATGTGCTCTTCTTCTCACTTGTTTGACTATTCACGACGGATTTTCAGACGTCAGATTTACTTCCCTACTACTATTTTTCACGCAAGAAAAGTTGCAAAATTTTTCGTTAGCAATTACTTGTGATCTCCATACCGCTCTAAATCTGGTAAAAATATAGTACGCATTTCAAAAAAAAAGGAAATATACTAAGGAAACTGCAGTTAAAGCTATGAGCTTGCTTTTCCATAGCAAAATTAATGAGCATCAACTTAAGGATTTAAGAGCGGTATCACCCTCACAAGAAATTGCTCAAGAAAAATTTAGCCATTTTTCTTGCGTGAAAAATAGTATTAGGGAAGTAATTTTGACGTCTAAAAATCCATGGTGAATAGTGCAGCAAGCGAGAAGAAGAGCACATAAGCAAACGAAAAGTAAATAAACGAAATAAATATTTTTGCCAATAACTTTTCATTACAACCAAATATTTATTTTCCGCTTTTGGATTGTTGATACCGAGGTCAAAACGCGTCTTTTGATACTTCTCCCGCTGCTTGATATATTTCTTGAGGAAACCTGTATGCTCACAGCGTCAAAGTCAGGTTTATGTCCGCTCTCCGCACAGTGGGCCGCAAGTGCTGTTTTATGTTTATAAATGTCAAAAATCTAATAACATTGAGAAGCATATTATAGATCAAACAGAAAAAAAAATACTTAGTTTTGTGGAAAATATGTTCAAAAAGCATGAAAAAAAATGTACAATATTTTGCTTCATAAGCACTACAAAAAATTTATAAATCAATTTTTTTTTTTATTTTAATTGGTGCACAGGTCTCTAGCAATAATTTGGCTTTAACAGATTGAAAAAATATCAATTAGTCGACGAGTTATAGCCAAAAACCATACAAACAATATGCTGAAAATCGGCATTTGACTGCAAAGGTCGAAGGTCGATAAAAAAAAATTCGAACTAACATAAACAAACGCTGCGATACGGGTCTTCTAATTTAGCCTCTTTTTTCACCCCTCACTCTCAGAATCGACTCAACTTTTGCTAACCTGAATTTGTTCCACAGTGTAATTCTTCTCATAGAAAGTGGAAGATATGGTCGAAATGGCTGTTGGGAAACATCGCACCAAATGTTTAAATTAATAATTGGAATACTTAACTGTTTTAAATTGTAACATCTTATCTGCTTGTTGTTCTATAAATTAAGTTTCTAAATTTATATCTTGAGTTGAAATTACGTTTACTTCTGGAATACGGGAAAGCTTATCGGCAACTATGTTGTCTTTTCCGCGTATATATTGTATATCATTAGCAAACTGTGCATTATATTCAAGATGGCATAATTAATGAGAAGATCTGTCTACTTTAGAATTTATAACATGGATTAAAGGTTTATGATCGGTATAAATGGTAAACGTTCTACATTCAAGAAAATGTTTGAAATATTTAAGTGAACTGTAAATAGCTAAATTTTCCCTATCAAAAATAAAATAATTACTTTGTGCTGGAGTTAGTTTTCTTGAAAAATTAGCTAAAGGTTCTAATAAATTGTTAGTCTTTTGTTGTAAGACAGCTCCTATTGCAACGTTTGATGCATCCAAAGCTAAAGATAATATGCCATTTTTATCAAAGTGAGTAGTAAATTATTTTTATCAAAAAGTTGTTTAACGTCTTCAAAAGCAATAGTGGTTTCATTTATCCAATTAAGTTGCTTGAGCTTATTTTTGACAAAAAATGTTATCATTTCATGCAAAGGACTGAGTTATTCTGCTAACATTTTAACATAGCGATGGTAATTATCACCCATGCTTTAAAATGTTTGTAATTTATTAATAGAAGTTGGTTTACAAAATTTGTTATAGTTTCTATTTTTTCTAAAGAGGGTTTAATACCTTCACAGGAAATTTCATAACTTACAAAATTTAATTTGTCTGCACCAAAAATTCAAAATAAGGTTTGCTATTTAAATTGTATTCCTCTAGTCTTTTAAATATCAATTTTAAATGTTCAAAATGTTGGCTTTCATTGTCACTAGCAATTAAAATATCGTTAATATAAGTGAATACCCAATCAAATTCAGAACACACTTCAGTAATAAAACGTTGAAATGTTTGAGCACTATTTTGTAAACCAAAAGGCATACAAGCTAACTCAAACATTCCAAATGGAGTAGTAATTGCAGTTTTGTGGATGTCTGCTTCTGCCATAGCAATTTCATGGTAAGCACGAATAAGATCGAATTTAGAAAACATTAGTTTGTTTTTCAAAACGATAGATAAGTCGTGAATATGTGGTAACGGATATCGATCCGGTGTAGTAATAGAACTTAATCTTCTATAATCTCCACAAGGTCTCCAATCATTTGGTACTCTTTTTGGAACGAGATGAAGAGGAGAAGCAATGGGAGAGCTTGATGGTCGACACATACCAGTTTTAAGTAAAAATTCGAATTCGGTTTTTGCAATTTTGAGTTTAATTGGATCAAGACGTCAAGATTTAGAAAAAGGAAGTCCACCGCGTTTCACTTCTTTAGTGTAATCTGGTTCACAGGGAATTAAAGGAAATTCATTTAATAATTTACGAAACTTGCTTCCCGTAATTGGAGTTCCAAGAGACAAAATGTCGCAAAAACCTGATGATCAAGAACTCTTAATTTAGTAGTCGAATCTACAATTTCTCTATTTTTAATATTAGCCATTATTCCAAACTTTTCTCAAAAATTCGCGCCTAAAATTGGTGTGGTGATATTTGCAATAATAAAAGGAAATTCGAAGTCTCTTCGTACACCTAAATCAATTTTTAAAAGTTTCGTTTCAAATGTTTCGATAAAATAACCGTTCGCAACCGATAATGTAAGATCCGATTCACGTTTGTAGGTTTTGAATTTAGAAATTGGTTTTACTGACACTACTGCACCGGTATCGATAAGAAAATTTATTAATTGATTAGTTAATAAATTTATCGAAAACAAATATGCAACGAGTAGGTTTGGGAATGTTTCCATTATCCGTCACCGTCCTAATGGAACGATTTAATTTACATTTGGTTCAGAATTTCAATTATTGTTATTATTGTTATTAAAATTGCAAGGTTGAATGCATTTAAATACATTATTTTTTATTTCCTATGATACCAACAAATGTTGTTTGTGGGATTAAAATCCCTTCTATTAGAAAAACTTCTAGATCTAGATCTAGGACTTTGTCTCTCTTTGGATCTAGATCTAATTCGTAATTCACTAATATCGTTGGTAACTTGGTTTAAATTTTGAAAAATAGCTGGAGCTAATTCAGTTAAAGATTAAATACAATGTTCGAGAGCATTATTGTTAAAATTGGCAATGGCAGATTTTGATGAATTTGATTGATTAAATAAATCGACAATCTTGCCTGCTAAGAATAACTTCATCAATATTTAAATTATCTGATGATGTTAGATGGATTTTAATTTGTTGTGGCAATTTTCTAATCCACAATTCAAAAGTAATTCTCGACTAACTATTGAATTGGAGCCTAAAAGAGATTTCATGTAACGAAATAGTTCTGATGGTGAAAATAATTGTTCGTCTCTTTTCTTCACTGAAAGAAAATCTTTCACAAAGGGATTTTTTAATTATTTAAAGTTTATTAATAATAGGTTGTGGATTAATAACATCTATAATTTTATTAATGGTTTCTCGTTGAAGAGCAAAAATAACATTTTGAAACTTGATATTATTATCTCTTATATTATTAATTTCAAATTGCCCTTCAGGTAATTTAATAGTTTTAATTTCATTTTGTCTAAAGTTATCTTAAATTATGTTTGAATTAATGATGTGTGTCATGTTTGTATCAGTGCCATTACGTGTATTGGTATTAGTACCAATATGTGTACTTGTATTTTGTGTTTGATTTAGAGACATTGTATTATTTATGTTATTATTTATATTTTATGTAGTACGTATTGGACAACGTAAAAGCATTTAACATTTAAATATTTATTAGTTTTTGGAGTGAGAGTTCACAATTATTGGAAAAATTAATAACTAAATTGTTGTAATATTAAATATTTGAAAAGTTAATAACATAAAATTATTTAATTTGTGAAATAGTTATAAACAAATTTTGACAATTGTTAAATAATAATTAATTATTATCAAAAACTTGCGTGAACTCCAATAATTTACGATAAATGTAAGCTGATTGTTGTAATTGTAATAGCTTCTTTGAAAGATTAAAGTTTCCTTAAAAGTATATATGTAAGTTAATGGTACAAGTATTGTTCTCACGATCAATCACAATTACACTTGTAATTTGCGTTATCGCTGACGTTGCTATAATTTTATTATATGTTTTTAGTATACACTAGATTTGTAGGATTGATGATGTTTTAAGGATGGGGCCGTGTGCAGAAGTCCACGCAAGTGGGGAAAGTTTCTGATCGCCATTCACCTGGGAATGGCCAGAGCGATTCTTTTGCATGCGGTTCAAGCAGCTCACTACTTCCGGGCTTTGCGCCCAAGTATCCTCTGGGTAACCACCGAACACCGTGAAACGGGTTGTGCGTTGGGTATGGGACCCACCACATAAACAACGTTCCAATGAAATTCAACAACAAAGCCTCGGATATGGGAACCCCTTTTTTAGATGACAACACCCGCAAACGAAATAAGGATTATAAGATAAGGGCATGTACCTGGAGTGTCCGGTCCCTTAATGGGGAAGGTGCCGCTGCCCGGCTGGTTGAGGTCCTGAGGAAAGCAAAAGCTGACATCACCTCCATACAAGAGATGCGATGGACGGGGCGAGGAAATACGATCAGAACACCTTGTAACATCTACTGGAGTGGGCATGAAGACAAGCGCAGATTCGGCGTGGGATTTGTGGTGGGAGAGAGACTCCGTCATCGAGTACTGTCGTTCACACCCGCGATTTTTCACCATATCGTTTATCTGCGCTCATGCACCGACGGAAGAGAAGGACGACGTGGAAAAGGATGCATTCTACGAGCGCCTGGAAGAAGCATACGAGCGCTGCCCCCGTCATGATATTAAAGTCGTGCTTGGCGACTTTAACGCCAGGGTGGGTAAGGAGGGTGTATTCGGCCCCACTGTCGGGAAGTTCAGTCTCCACGATCAGACTTCGCCAAATGGATTCAGGCTGATCGACTTCGCCGGTGGCCATATCCAGCACTAGGTTTATGCACAAGAAGATCCATCAAGCTACATGGCTGTCCCCCGATCGAAAAACACGCAACCAGATCGACCACGTTGTGATAGACGGACGGCATGCTTCCAGCGTTTTAGATGTTCGCACAATACGAGGACCTAACATCGACTCTGATCACTACCTAGTAGCAACCAAGATTCGTACCCGCCTCTGTACGACAAAACAGGTGCAACAAAAAACGCAGGGAAAGCTGGACGTCGAAAAGCTGCAATCGCAACAGACCACCAATTATTTCGCAGATCGCCTCTCACACCTGCTCTCCGAGAGCACAATTCAACCTAGTGGAATGCATGAGCAGTGGGATCATATCTCAGGAGCACTCCGTACCGCAGCCGAAGAAGTAATTGGATTCCGGCGAACGCGAAGAAACAACTGGTATAATGATGAAGAGTGCCGCGCTGCAACGAAAAGAAAGGACGAAGCCTACAAGGCAACGCTGAGATCGAATGCAACGAGGAGTGTGTTTGAACACTACCGCTAGTTGAAGAGGGAAGCGAGGCGGCTTTTCCGGGCGAAAAAAAGAGAGGCAGGAAAGCGTGAAATAAAGGAGCTTGAGATGCTGGCCAAAGGGAATAATGCCCGAAAATTCTATCAAAAAATTCGGCGAATGACAGAAGGTTTTAAACCCGGGGCAAACTCCTGTAAGAATGAGAACGGCGACCTGGTGGCCGATGTTCAGAGGGCACTCAGAATATGGAGGGATCACTTCTCTGCCCTTTTAAATGGAGAAACTGAGCGAGAAACCAGAGAAGATGACGAACCCGAGCCCACAATCGAAGATGATGGAATTGACGTCCCCACAACCCGACTATAATGAGGTGCGAATAGCAATATCCCGATTGAAAAACAATAAAGCAGCTGGCGCTGATGGTTTGCCTGCTGAGCTATTCAAACACGGAGGCGAGGAGCTGGTAAGGCGCATGCATCAGCTTCTATGCAGAATATGGTCGGATGAATGCATGCCTGAAGATTGGAATCTAATTGTTCTCTGCCCAATCCACAAGAAGGGCGATCCTGCAAACTGCGCCAACTATCGCGGAATCAGCCTTTTGAATATCGCATATAAGGTCCTATCAAGCGTATTGTGCCAAAGACTGAAGCCTGATGTGAACAGACTGATTGGACCTTATCAGTGTGGCTTCAGACCTGGTAAATCTACCATCGACCAAATTTTTACAATACGCCCACTCTTGGAAAAAACCCGTGAAAAGAGAATCGACACACATCATCTCTTTGTTGATTTTAAAGCCGCTTTCGATAGCACGAAAAGGAGCTGCCTATATGCCGCTATGTCTGAATTTGGTTTCCCCGCAAAACTTATACGGCTATGTAAAATGACCTTGAGCAACACCGCCAGCTCGGTCAGAATTGGGAAGTACCTCTCCGAGCCGTTCGAAACTAAACGAGGTTTCAGACAGGGTGACCCCCTATCGTGCGATTTCTTTAATTTAATGCTGGAGAAAATAATACAAGCTGCAGAACTTAACCGCGTTGGAACAATATTTTATAAAAGCGTGCAACTGTTGGCATATGCTGACGATATTGATATCATTGGCCTTAACAACCGCGCCGTAACTTCTGCTTACTCCAAATTAGAAAAAGAAGCGGAGAAAATGGGATTGGTGGTGAACGAGGGCAAAACGAAGTACCTTCTGTCATCATGCAAAGAGTCAGCGCATTCGCGCCTTAGCAACCAAGCCACTGTTGGCAGCAATAATTTCGAAATAGTAAAGGACTTCGTTTACCTGGGAACCAGCATTAACAATAATGTTAGCCTAGAAATCCGATGAAGAATCACTCTTGCAAACAAATGCTACTTCGGACTGAGTAGGCAATTGAAAAGTAAAGTCTCCTCTCGACGAACGAAAATAACACTCTACAAGTCACTCATCGCACCCGTCCTGCTATATGGTGCAGAAGCGTGGACACTAACAACATCTGAGGAGGCGGCTCTGGGAGTATTCGAGAGAAAGGTTCTTCGAAAGATTTGTGGACCTCTACGCGTTGGCGACGGCGAGTACCGAAGAAGATTTAATGATGAGCTGTATGAACTTTACGCAGACGCCAACATAGTTCAGCGAATTAAAACACAGCGGCTTCGCTGGCTAGGCCACGTAGTGCGAATGAGCGAAGATGCTCCAGCCCAGAAGGTATTCCTATCGGCACCCGCCGGTGGAAGCAGAGGAAGAGGGAGACCACCACTCCGATGGAAGGACCAAGTGGAGACCGATTTGCGATCCCGCGGTGTTTCCAATTGGCGCCAGTTGGCGCAACGAAGAAACGACTGGCCCAGGCGGTTAGATGACCATTTAAAGAAGAAGAAGAAGATGATATTTTAAGTGTATAATATAAAATTTGCTTTGTTCAAAATATTCTAGGGTTCTGAACTGAAAGTTAGTATCAACGTTGAACAAAGTTTTTATTTCCAGTTATCGATAGTTAGTAGTTTTTAATTTAATAACTGTTTCTTTCACATCACACATAAATTACGCAATTGATACAAGACTTGAATGTTGCGGTATTAAATCACGTTACATCATAAGTTCATTCCCACAACAGCCGGTTCTATCGCACCGGAATGACCCGGGGTTTTTCACCCGGCCAAGGGCTGTTATTTCAGTGTAACCCTGTCCAATCTGGGGCAGGGCGAAGCACTGTTAACAACAACAACAACAACAACATCATAAGTTTGCGAGGAGATTTCTGTGCGTCAGAAAACGCTGTGGGTTTGTATATGGTTGGATTGTTAATTCGCAGGATCGCAAATTATAGTTGGTTAAAAACTATATTTATATTTTATTGGTTAAAAACTATATTTATATTTTGTTATTTTAAAATACAAAATTTATTTTTTATTTGTTTGAAGTTAAAATTTCATCTATACCCAAGAAGCAAATTAAACTTAAAATAAATTTTTAAAAAGCTTTCCGAAATAAATATTAAGCTTACAAAATCATGATTTTTCGTTTATAAAACGTTTGAAAATAAATATTTTATAATTGAAACGACCCGTTGATAAAAAGCTTATTAATGTAAGCCTATAAAAAAGTTTCAAAGAAAGCTTTTTATAAGTGTTTTTTGTAAAATTTATTCAAACCATATTTTCTATAATAAATAAATTAGTTCTAATCATACATTGAATGCTGCAACATAAACCAATAATCAGCAGATTGCAGAAGTGGTTAAGATGCAGCCATGATTTTTGCTTTTTAGCCCTCATTCTCATGTAAAATTTCTTGAGAAAAGAAATTGAAAATTTTTTAAGTTGAAAGAAAAAAATGTACAAATAGTTTTCTGTGGATTTTTTTTAAATATTTGTATTTCACTTTTAAAGTAAAATGGTTTATAACAGTTTGTTCTTGAAGTAAAAAGTTTACTTTCAACTTTCAAATAAATTGATACTGAGAAAGCTTACATATCGCTTATTTTAGCAAGTTTACTTTCAATTACTTTTAAAAACATTGAAATGATTGTTGGGTAATAACTATCACAAAAATATTGTCTTTCAAAAATTTACTCTTTGAAATTAGAAATAAAATAATTTAACTAGTACAAAAAAAAAAGTATAAAGAAACAAAGTATAAACAATTAATAATAATAAACCCTGCAGTGGTAAACGAAGTTCGCTCGAAGCTCTTTCTGAGTGTCTAGTGCGGGATTCTTCGTTGGCTAACATATCTCATCCTCTGGACCGCTTGCCCAAAAGATTTTACTTTTATCAGTTCGAATACGCGTACCGAAGTCAGCTGGATTACTCTCGCTTGGCAACCATCTCCACTCAGTGGCTTCGCTGTTTTCCAATATTTTGTTAAGACGATGTGTCACATACGGTTTGTATCGTCGGTGATAGGATTTTATCCATGCAAGGGTGGTTTTCGAATCGCTCCACGTGATAATTCTATCCACATTAACTGAGTTACGCGGGACGATCGTAAGCCCTTCGCCTTACCCATAACAAATACTACCCGTATGTCACCAACATCCTTGCTAACTCTCCAGTACGCCACTACCGCATAAATCGCTTCGCTTGCATTTTCAAAAATATATAAGAAATGCGCATGATAACAACGTGGCCATATTCCCGATGCGTTATCTGGAATGATATGCTTAACAAAGCAACTTCGGATCACAATTTCATAGTTTTTCTTGGAATTTGTTTTTTTATCTTAAATGAAATTTATTGTTTTTTACCCTTGCCCTGGCATAAAACTGATTTGTCTCGTGGTAGTGAGTTGTTCCTAGCGGCCTGCAACAATATGTAAGTGTGAGCGTAGCATAATTTTCCTGTTGGAATGCCATTATTAACTCTTTGGTATGTCCTCTTTGTTTAGAACTTTTCGAGTTTGTATTTTTCTATACATAATGCATAACCCTACCAACCATACGCAGATAAAAAAGTAGATAAAACATAAGTCGCGCTATCCACAAATGAAGATAAAAAAGTGGATAGTTTTGTATGGGTGGCGTGAAGATATTATCCACTTTCCCCTTGAACATGTAGTGTACATGTGATTGCCATAAAGAAATAATGTAGCTGCACTTCTCTAAATTTCCCAAAACAAACCTGACAGCACAGCAAAGGTTGCATAGTTTTCGGCACTACCTGGATTGCTATCCTGTTAAATTCTATACCCATTTTTTTAAAAACCCGAAAAAAATCCAGTCAATTTCCAAAATCGTTTTTATTCGATATATTTATTTTATTTTTTTTAAACTGATTTCACATAGTGAATATTTACGTATAAACTACTTACTAAATTGAAAATGAATAAATAAAGTAAAATGAAATAAAATAAAATAAACTGAAATAAAGGAAATATAATAAAATAATATATAATAAACCAAAAAAATAAATAAATAACCCTAAATAAATTAAAATAAAATGTAACTAAATAACATAAGATAAACTAAAATAAAATATTATAAAATAAAATAAACTCAAATATAATAAAATAAAATAAAACTGAAATATAATAAAATAGAATAAACCATAATAAAATAGAGTAAAATCAAATATATTAAAATTAAATAAAATAAACTAAAATAAAAATGCAATGAAGTGTAATAAAACAAAATAACCCTGGCAGCATTCGACCGATGTTAACAAACATTACATTTAATTAAAATAAAACATCCCGCTGGTGCACTTCATAATTCTACAGAAAAATTTCCGTCCACAGTTGCTGCTGTTGGTGATAAATGTGTTGCTGTTTTGTTGTGAACCAACACCACTGCCGCTTTTACCACCAAATCCTAGAACCGACTTAACCGCTGATGTGCTTACGCCACTGCCGCTTTTCGCACGATTTGTTTCTAACTGATGTAATTTTTTCCACAATTCTTCCCAATTACGCTCCCGCTTCTTTTCTTTCTGTCGTTCAGCGTTATAGCTTTCGGTTAGCTTATCAAAAAGATTGCAATTCATTTCCATGCGTGTCTGTAGCACGTTGTAAACCAATGTTCTTCACTGCGCTGTAAACATTATTGGCATGCTGACAACATTATTCTCCTCTATCAACGATATTGCTTATTCAGTTGTGAAAAAAAATAAACAGCATTAGAAATATTAATATTATTATTAAAAATAGGCTTAAATTATTGTACTTACCTTGTTTTTTAATGAAATATAAATTTTTTTTCCATACATATGCGTAGGAGAAGAAAATAGCGATGATTTTGGAATTCGATAAGAAATTTACAAAAAGTGGATAGCCATGGTTGGTAGGGAATGTGTATGTTTGTGTAGATACCCAGTTGAAATCAGTTGTATGCATACACGAAACATTTCATTCATATAAAGCGTATGTAAAAAAAAACTTTTCACTTGATAGCATACTTATTCAAAAATAAAGTATGCGTGATGTATGAGGAGGGTGGAGCCGTGTGTAGAAGTCCACGCAAGTGGGGAAAGTTTCTGATCATCATTCACCTGGGAATGGCCAGAACGATTCTTCTGCATGCGGTTCAAGCTTCACGCTTGCGTCCTCTGGAGAGCCACTGAACACCCGTTCGGTGTTGAGCTAAAAGTGAGGAGGCGACAAGCTGACAAGGGCACTGGGAATGGATTGGTTTAAGGCCTTGCTAGGGGACTTCATCAGCAGCTTCTGTTCACCATGAGGTGCGCCTGCAAGCGGGCGTCTGCCTTAGACGTAAGAAATCTCTCGCCTCAAAGCGGGTTGTGGCCCGCCACGTAAAAACAAGTTCCAATGAAACCACAAACAAAGCCTCGGATAATGGGACAAGCTAATTTTGATGACGACCCCGGCAAACGTTTTAAGGCTTATGAATTGAAGGCATGCACATGGAACGTCCGATCCGTTAGTGGGGATGGTGTCGCTGCCCGGTTGGTTGATGTCCTCGTTAACGTTAAAGCTGACATCACCACCATGCAAGAGGTAATAAGACCATGACCAAGTCTTCGCAGTGTCGGTGTTGGATTTGTGGTGGGAGAGAGACTTAGCAAACAAGTGCTGTCGTTCACACCCGTGGACGAGCGTCTCGCCGTGATCCGTTTGAAGGCAAAATTTTTTAAAATTTCATTTACCTGCACCCACGCACCGACGGAGGATAAGGACTATGTGGTAAGGTACGCATTTGTCGAGAGCTTAGAAAACACATATGAGCACTGCCCCCGACATGATATCAAAGTCTTGATGGGCGACTTTAACGCCAAGGTGGTCAAATAAGGTGTGTTTGGAGCCACAGTCCGACAATTCGGTATCCATGGTGAGACTTCGTCGAATGGATACAGTCCGATTGATTTTGCCGGTGCCCGAAACATGGTCATATCCAACACTTGGTTTATGCACAAGAAGATACATGAGGCTACGTGGCTGTCCCCTAGTCGAAAAACACGCAACCAGGTTGACCACGTTGTGATAGACGCACGGCATGCTTCCAGCGTTTTGGATGTACGCGCGATTCGAGGTCCTAACATCGATTCCGACCACTATTTTGTCGCAGCCAAGACTCGCGCTCGTATCTGCGCGGTTAAAAACGTGCGTGTAAAGGCATAAGGAAAGTTGGACGTCGATAAACTGCAATCGCAACGGACAGCCAAAGATTTCGCTACTCGACTCTCTCTGAGAGCACAACTGAACCTATTGGGGTATGCGAGCAGTGGGACTATATCTCTGGAGCGCACCGTGCCGCAGCCGATGAAGTAATTGGATGACGGCGGACCCACAAAAACACCTGGTACGACGAAGACTGCAGTGCTGCAACGGAAAGAAAGGAGGCTGCCTATAAGGCTACGTTGAGGAGTATGCGACCGCTACCGATAGTTGAAGAGTGAAGCAGGCCCCATTTCCGTAAGAAAAAAAGAGAGGACCAAAGGCGTGAGTGCGAAGAGCTTGAGCTACTAGCCAGCAAGAACAACGCTCGAAAATCCTACCAAAAAATCCGGCAAATGACGGAAGGAACACTTTCAAGGACAAAAAGGGCGACCTAGTGAGCAATGTACAGAGAGTGCTTAGATTATGGAGGGAATACTTCTCTACCCTCCTAAATAGAGAAACATAGCAGCAACACAGAGGATAACCCACCCCACAATCGAAGATGATGGAATTAGTTTTCCCCCCACCCGACCATAAAGAGATACGAGTAGCAATATCGCGATTAAAAAACAAGGCCGCGGGCGCTTACGGATTACCGGCAGAGCTATTTAAACATGGAAAATAAGCTCAGGAACCAGCTATTACAAGAGTGTACAATTGCTGGCATATGCCGATGACATTGACATTTTTGATTTGAATAACCGCGCCGTACATTCTCCCTAATCCAAATTGAAGAAAGAAGCGAAAAAGTGGGTTTGGAGGTGAACGAGGGCAAAACGAAGTACCTTCTGTCATCATGCAAAGAGTCAGCGGATTAGCGCCGTGGAACCCACGCCACTGTTGGCAGCCATAAATTTGAAATAGTAAAGGACTAGGTTTACCTGGGAACCAGTATTAACACCAACAATAATGTCAGCTTAGAAATATAGCTAAGAATTACCCTTGCCAATAAATGTTACTTTGGACTGAGTAGGCAAATGAGAAGCAAAGTCCTCTCTCGCCGAAGAAGATTTAATGATGAGTTGCATGAGCTCCACGCAGACATCGACATTGTCCAATGAATTAAAACCTAGCGGCTACGATGTCTTAGCCGTTTAATGCGAATGAAAGAAGATGATCCGGGACGGAAGGTGTTCTTGTCGGAACCCACCTATGGCAGCAGAGGAAGAAGATGGCCCCCACTCCGTTGGAAAGACTAAGTGGAAAACGATCTTCGATCCCTTGGCGTTTCTAATTGGCTTCAACTGACAAAGTATAGAGTCAGGTGGCGCGCTTTGTTGGAAGGTCAAAATCGTTTAGACAGTTAAACAAACAGCTATTAAGGGATGTTGACATATATTTGTATGTGTGTATATGTATGTACTCTTAGATAAACTAATGATCATAAAAATTCAGTAAACAATGTTAAGTTTAAACTTAAGGCTCAGTACTTAAAGCTACCGGTAAATCCTAGTCGACAGGGAGAGCGAGAGAAGAAAGAGTAGCTCTCTATGTTGTTGATATTTTAAAGCATTTATTTAATTGCAGTATAGTTGAAGGAGTATTTCCAGAGGATTTAAAATGCGCTATTGTTATACCACTTTACAAGAAAGGGAATAGAAAAGATAAGAACAACTATAGGCCCATATCTCTGCTGCCATCAATCTCCAAAGTTTTTGCAAAAGCTGTGAAGTGTAGAATCTTGGCATATTTGGAAAAGGTCAAGTATTTCAGTTCAGTGCAATTAGGGTTCCGGTCAGGAGCTTCTACTGAAGACGCCCTTCTTGAAGTATACTCTTTTCTATATAAAGCAATGGATGACAAGAAAAATTGTGCTGGCCTTTTTTTTGACATTACAAAAGCGTTTGACATGGTTGATCATAACATACTTTTATGCAAATTGCACTCAGCAGGTTTCCGTGGGAACGTTCTAGATTGGTTTAAATCTTATTTAACTTTAAGAAGACAGAGGGTAAAGATAAGTAATAATCTAAGTACAACCAGAATAATGGATTTGGGAGTACCTCAAGGTTCGGTCATTGGGCCAATACTTTTTTCAATACCTTTTGTAGGAAAAGTCACAGCATTTGCCGATGACTTGGAAATTGCATATTGCTCTGATAACTCTTTTAATCTTTTTACAAATATAAGTCACGATGTGCACCTATTAAGAATGTGGTTCTAATATGCAACTCGCACATGTTGAGAAGCAGCTCGCATTCAAATGTTGCAGTTCCTGCCTCTCGCACCACCATGTTTTGTAATTTCTATACCATAGTATCTTGTACGGTTTTTAATAAACTCCCTAATGATATTCAAGTTATCAGAAGGCTAACTGTTTTCCTTAAGGCAGTGAAATTGTGGCTTCTCGGCTTTGGATATGATGATATGGAGGTTCTGTTGCGGCCTTTAACATGATCGCTTTTTCTACTTAAGTATTGCATAACATTTTATTGCTACTCTTTTGTAATTTCTATCTGGAAAATTTACTTGTAAACTGATTTATGTATAATCCACATACTTTTGTACCCCACAATATTCAACATCTAATTATATATATTAAGGATATGGCATTATCTCTGTTCATTTATTGGGACACTCAACGCCATTAACTATTATCTTATTCAATTTATTATATATTTTACTAATGCAGTGGTATTTTACTATCAGGCATGTGGTGTTCAAATATTAGCAGAAAATGTCCAGCCGCCAATAGCTTTAAACGTGGGAGGAATTGTCCTACCTTTCAATTATGTAAAAACATAAAATCTTTTTATGAAGTATTCTATATATTTATGTGCATGCAATGGTAGAAGCATTCCTACATATATACTTTTATTTTGTGGCTTTGTGCACTTTATCGTGAAGTACTAATTACGCGGGGATTTTTTTCTTCTCCCACAAAGTGCCGGTTACTATATCATACTCTGATTATTTGTCTTACTTATGAATCACTGATAAGGCGGGGAAAGGAAGAGTGGTTGGGTCAGGGCCGTAGCTAGACTTAAATTTAAGGTAGGGCAGAGTTGGTTTAAGGTAGGGCGGAAGTAAATAATGTATCACAATTAATCTGACATCGAGGCATGGCTTCCAAAATCCATCTGCATGTATATCACTTATCTCTAGGTCAGTGACGTACATTTAATACCTATTTGTTGACACATAATTATTGTGACAGTACATAAGCAATACTCATTGAGAATAAGCCAACAATATGGTCAAGCTTCCAGATTTAGATGTGGAGATCCACGTCTAAGTGTAAGTGAGGACTGGGTGGGCGATACGAGTAAATAGATACGACCAAAAGTACCATTCAAGTTTATTGTTTCTGCAAACATAAGTATTAGAATAATCTAATAATAAACATAGTAAAAGCATTCAAAACAGCTGAATTCTGCGGTTCGCCATGTTATTAAAAGTGCGAAGAACTTCGTTCAGATCAACCGATTTTGTTCTCTTTTTCTCAAAGGCGAGAATTACCATACATTGCAACCGCAATAATTTTTTATCTCAAACTATAACAAAAAATTTCATTATAATAATTCAACTCACTTGTTGGCCTTTTTAAGGTAGGACATTCTAATTTTAAGGTAGGGCATTGCCCCACAATGCCCCCCCCCCTAGCTACGGGCCTGGGTTGGGTTCGAAACATGCTGTAGGCATGTAGTTATAAACATGGATTTCCGTCACTTATGGGTAAGTATGCAGGTAGATTTTCAAAATTATAAGACAGAAAATTTTTAAAGCCTACATCTAAAGAAGGTAGTATTTTCTTTTCCCGGCTTCGTATAAAAAGGAACCTTTCTGTCTAGGCAAGATTTGATTTTTTCAATTTTATTCTTGTTCCGAGTATAAATATGAGTTAATGCGCCTTGAAACTTCATAACATCTGCAAGGCTCGCCGGAGATAGTTCAGTTCATAAGTAAAATTTCAAAACCGTGATTTATGAAAAAAAATAAAATGAGTAAAAGGACGCGAGAATTTGAGTGTAATAACGATTCAGATATGTTCTGTTTCATGTGTGGCCAATATACTATCATAAGGCGACGACGAGTGTTCTCAGATCGTATCAAAACTTTATACTCCAAGTATTTTGGCATTGAGCCTAAAAATGCTGAAAAACCATGGACACCGAACACTTTGCGTAAATCGTGTCGAGTAGAATTGATTCAGTCGGAATCAGGACAACAAATCAAATTTGATACACCAATGATATGAGAGAACCTACTTGCCATTCAATAGAGTCTTATATTTGTCAAACAAAAGTAATTGGCGTTGGAAGATCAAGAAGAGTAACCTGTGCTAGCGTACCTACAGTGGCATTACCAGTACTACATTCAACGGCAGTTGCGGATCCAGTTCCATTGTCAACAGTAATATCTGAGTGCGGGGAATGAAGTTGTAACCAACAAGATGGTTAAGCTTCCAGATTTAGATGTGGAGATCCACGTCTAAGTGTGAGTGAGGACTGGGTGGGCGATACGAGTAAATAGATACGAGCAAAAGTACCATTTAAGTTTATTGTTTCTGCAAACATAAGTATTAGAATAATCTAATAAGAAACATAGTAAAAGCATTCAAAACAGCTGAATTCTGCGGTTCGCCATGTTATTAAAAGTGCGAAGAACTTCGTTCAGATCAACCGATTTTGTTCTCTTTTTCTCAAAGGCGAGAATTACCATACATTGCAACCGCAATAATTTTTTATCTCAAACTATAACAAAAAATTTCATTATAATAATTCAACTCACTTGTTGGCCTTTTTAAGGTAGGACATTCTAATTTTAAGGTAGGGCATTGCCCCACAATGCCCTCCCCCCCCTAGCTACGGGCCTGGGTTGGGTTCGAAACCTGCTGTAGGCATGTAGTTATAAACATGTATTTCCGTCACTTATGGGTAAGTATGCAGGTAGATTTTCAAAATTATAAGACACAGAAAATGTTTAAAGCCTACATCTAAAGAAGGTAGTATTTTCTTTTCCCGGCTTCGTATAAAAAGGAACCTTTCTGTCTAGGTAAGATTTGATTTTTTCAATTTTATTCTTGTTCCGAGTATAAATATGGGTTAATGCGCCTTGAAACTCCATAACATCTGCAAGGCTCGCCGGAGATAGTTCAGTTCATAAGTCAAAAAGTAATTGGCGTTGGAAGATCAAGAAGAGTAACCTATGCTAGCGTACCTACAGTGACATTACCAGTACTACATTCAACGGCAGTTGCGGATCCAGTTCCATTGTCAACAGTAATATCTGAGTGCGGGAAATCAAGTTGTACTGAATTTCGCATGGGAAACGAGAGAAACGTTCTGTCACAAGCACAACTTAATGATTGGATAAGAGATTTGGAACTATCCAAGGAAAAGGCCGAGATCCACACTTCTCGTATGCAACAATTTAAATTTGTGTCATCCGATGTTAAGGTGATATATTGTAGAACTCCACATTTCCAAACACTATACCAAGAAAGACAGTATATGCTACTGCAACGACATTCCTGGTTTATTCAAAGAGTTTGTCAAACATATGATTCAAAAGAGTGGCGATTGTTCATAGACAGCAATAAACTGAGTTTGAAGGCTGTATTATTCCATATTGGTAACAAAAAACCTTCTATCCCGATCGCACATGCAGTAAATACAAAGGAAACCTACGAGGAAATGCAAAAAATACTCAACTTTATAAAATATGAAGAGCATGATTGGAAAATATTTTCTGATCTCAAAGTCGTTGCAATGCTATGCGGTGTACAAAGTGGCTACACCAAGCACTACTGCTTCCTCTGCAAGTGGGATAGCCGAGCTCGTAAGGACCACTACGTCAGAAAGGATTGGCCGGAAAGAGTCGAGTTTACCGTTGGTGTGGATAACATCAAATACACCCCTCTTGTCAAGAAAAAGAAAATCATACTTCCACCCTTACTCATCAAGCCCGGTCTCATTAAAAACTTTGTTAAGGCTTTGGACAAAGAAGGCGAAGCATTCGACTATTTGAAAACAATTTTTCAAGATATTTCTCAAGCCAAGATAAAGGAAGGTATTTTTGTTGGACCACAAATAAAAAAGTTGATCAACAATAATCAATTCAAAGGACGACTCTCATCAGTTGAGGCAGCAGCGTGGGAATCCTTTGAAAAGGTCGTTGCTTCTTTTCTCGGTAGACACGAAAGCCCTAACTACGAGCAGATAGTGAACGACTTAATCAATAATTAGGCGAAAATGGGTAAATATTAAAGGCTTATTAAAATTAATTTCCCAAAATTTTATAACTTGTTTACCTAACTAATATTTTCTTTCCAGGCGTAAATATGTCTTTAAAAATTCACTTTCTTCACTCACATTTGAGCTTTTTTCCTGCAAATCTTGGTGACGAAAGTGACGTACACGGCGAAAGGTTTCATCAGCAAATAAAATTAATTGAGAATCTATATCAAGAATTCTGGGACGTCGCAATGATGGGTGATTACTGCTGGTTTCTCATAAGAGAAACCGATCCTAAACTGAATAAGCGTCAAAGTAGAACACATAATTATTTCGACTACATAGTAAAATCAAATTAAGATAAAGATTGTTAGAATATAGTATAAACATAAATAAATTTAAAAAAGAGTTAAAAATATGGGTAACTTCATTCATAAATTGAACTCTTAACTCAATAGAAACAGAGCATAGCTAGATATTTCACTTTTCTTTATACCATACATACGTTTTGAGGTATACGTTGAAATTGCGCAACCCGGGTATTTTTATTTCATCGCTTATAACTTACGTAGTTTTGCATCGATTTTCTTCGATGATAGCTTATCTGATTTCTAATTAAACAGAGCTTTGCGTAAATATAAATAAATTTATAATAAACGATTTTGAAATAACCAAAAAATTACAAAGACATTTCCAAAAACTTTTCTTTTTCAATATTTTTATTTTATCAATGTGTTTATATAATTGTAATTTCTATAACTGGATATAACGGGATAGAACGCCGCATGCCTAGGGAACGATCTGTTTGATCCCTTGAACCTTTAAATGGTGGATTTACGTCGCCTCTTTCGACAGGCTCGCTGATACAGCTCTACAACTTGCCGTTTCCTTTTATGTTACAGTTATAGATATTTTTTATATTAAATTAATATTTCAGGGTTGGTTCTGCCGGCTTCAGGTCAAAATTGTCATGTTTTAAAATAAAAACAACAAAAGTTATTCTACTGTTTTCCGATATATTTCGGTTACACGTCGGTAACCATCTTCAAGGAACTATAACAATAAATACATTATTTTACAAACAATTCTAAAAAACTAACTAACATATTCATACATACATTTATCTTTCACGTCCGTTCTATTTGACGCGGAGCTTTCTACTGTTTTCATTAGCAGGTGTCTAAATATATGCGCGACACCATCAACATCTGTTTTGTCGCGCATATATTTAGACACCTGCTAACTAACAAATCAGTAGAAATGAAAACAGTAGAAAGCTCCGCGTCAAATAGAACGGACGTGAAAGATAAATGTATGTATGAATATGTTAGTTAGTTTTTTAGAATTGTTTGTAAAATAATGTATTTATTGTTATAGTTCCTTGAAGATGGTTACCGACGTGTAACCGAAATATATCGGAAAACAGTAGAAATAACTTTTGTTGTTTTTATTTTAAAACATGACAATTTTGACCTGAAGCCGGCAGAACCAACCCTGATTTATGACATAAAGGTCGCCAAAATAACTATTAAATTAATATTTTTAAATAACAATTATATAAACACTTTGATAAAATAAAAATGGTGATTGTTGTTGGAGCAAAGCTCGAATTTTTATGTTTGTTTGTTAATTGATATTAGAGGAAAAATTACAACGATATGCACAGCGATGGTATGGGATGACATGTTTCGAAGTGCCCAACTTCTCATCAGACCCCTTCTCGGACATTGGGATACGAACCCAAGTGTCTGCACCAAAGAGTACTCTAACAGCGGCTAAATTACAACGATATGCTCAGCGATGGTATGGGATGACATGTTCCGAAGTGCCCAACTTCTCATCAGACCCCTTCTCGGACACTGGGATACGAACCCAAGTGTCTGAACATGTCATCCCATACCATCGCTGTGCATATCGTTGTAATTTTTCCTCTAATATCAATTAACAAACAAACATGAAAATTCGAGCTTTGCTCCAACAACAATCACTATAACTATAATTGATACAGGTACAGTGCGGGTGCATAACAAATAGCACGGAAGTGCTGATATGCAAAAAGCCCTTCTCTATCTAAAACTGTTCTATGAACGCGCCTAAAAATATTCCACTTTCCTTGAGTTGACATATAAAATATATGTACCAAAGAATGTATAAAAGGAATAAGCAAATGGCACATTAGAGAAAAAATTCATCGTGACGCTACAGGGCATCATAGCTTAGTTGTAAGAGTACTCTAACAGCGGCTTTGGTGCAGACACTTGGGTTCGTATCACAGTGTCCGAGAAGAGGTCTGGTGAGAAGTTGGGCACTTCGAAACATGTCATCCCATACCATCGCTGTGCATATCGTTGTAATTTTTCCTCTAATATCAATTAAGAAACAAACACAAAAATGTTGAAGAAGAAAAGTTTTTGAAATGTCTTTGTAATTTTTTGGTTATTTCGCAATCGTTTATGAATTTAGCAGTCGACGGGGCGGCAACCTTGGCAGTGCCTAAAGGTGAGGCACGCCGCCCATAAAAAAACATCCACTCTTTTTATCTTCATTTGTGGATACCGCGTCCTATGTTTTATCCAATTTTATATCTGCGTATGGTTGGGTTTAGGATTTTTAATGGCGGTATTAATTAAGAATCGCTTCTCAAAGTGGGTGGCTGTCTGCGAAAGGCTTGTGACGTTTTGAAGCATATTCAAAAAAACACCCGATGCTCGAAAGAAATTCCAATTTCACTATATTTGGACAACGTGTCACATTGCAGCCTGGATGCTATATGTTATTGCAGAGATAATTGTATCCACATGATACGCTTTCGCAAAAGTTGCAGGTATTGTACATATCAGTAGTTGGACCATTTAAAAAGGATTTGGCCACATTTTGGCCTTTCTAAAGTGCCGTTTCTGAGGATAAATGCAAGTGGTTTGCAACAGCCCGATTAAGCAACACACTTTGTATACATAGCTGTAGACCATGCAACGGCTGACTACGCTGCTGGTGATGGTGAAGCTGGCACCGAGAAGAACACCAGAACAAGTTCACCCTTTTCCTAAAAAGGGAAAATCTAGTAACTCTTCAAATTAAGAGGATGCATCTAAAATCCTTAAATCTACCTCGCCCAAGGAAGAAAAATAAGTTAGGGAATTGAAGAAAGTAAGACCACGTAAAATTTTCAAAAGAAACCTAAAATTTACAAAACGCATATTCTTAGAAGAATCATCAGACGATTCATTACTTATAAATTTTGCGGATATGGAAAAATCAGATGGATCTTTTCGGGGCACCCAGAACTTGCATTTAAATAATTATGTGCTTGTACGATTTGAAGGTCAAATATATACATTTTATGTAGGTTGAATAATAGAAAGCTCCGAAGTTGAATTTCTGAGAAATGAAAACCAGCAAAGGTAGTTTTTGAACCAGTCCACCACCTGGGACTTCTTGCTGCTGCCACATGCGTATTTGAATCAAATTTACGCAATTTAATGTGAAGTAAAATTTATACTTGTTGAATCATATTTATTTCGATATGCACACAACCATATTTTATTATCTAATCCCTAAGATATCATCAATTCATACTTTTATCTTCCCTTTTTATATTTGACTGTAGACTAAATCGTGTGTCTTTTCGGTAACGTCGAATTTGTACAAAAGATAAATTAAGAATTAAATACATTCACGATATTTTTTGGAAACATAACTCTAGTTTATTATTGCCCCTACATCCAACAATTAATAGCAGACCAAGGGTTGGGCATTAAGCACAAAAATATTAAAAATTACCACTAATCGCATCGATTGCAACAAGCGGGCTGACAGCGTTGACAGCCCGCTTGTTATGGTTTACCTTGAATTGATAGTCATTTTTATTTGGTTCAATTGGTCATGACTCGCCGAGGTTGGTTAGGTAACTTAACAGTTTGGATTCACTCTCCAGTTTGACATTAAACGAAAGCTGCGGGAAAGTGCTATGATTTTTCGGAAGTGCAAGCACCAAATATTCCCATAGAGTGGAAAAGGCACCAATAACGAAACTTTTAATTTCCAGAGCAACAAGTGTTTGGTGTTTTCTTGGTGTGGCCAGAGTTAAATTTTGGCGCCCGAAAGTGTCAGACAAAAGGGAAATCGGCAATTGGCATCCTCAAAGGTGGTTCCTTTTTATAATTAAATTTAAAATACTTAGCCAAGTGGAAGTGTACTCGTGACACTAGAATTCAAGGCAATTTTATTTTGTATATAAGCGCAAGCTAGAAATATGTCAAACAAAGTGTTAAAAGTGGCGGAAACCACCAAATGGAAGAAGCATCTACAAGATGCCAACCAAAACCTGGAAGGGGACACATGGAACCCTGTACTGATCCCTGACTTTGACACAGCTGACATCACAGTTTCGACCGATTTGGCCGACCGCGAGTAAAAACTATTTATATTGCCAGAATAAATTACAGTATTTTTTATAACTTGCGATGTTAACGAAGCCTGTAGATCGAAATATTGTCAATGGCTAGCTCGGATAAAAAGTTTCATGTGTCTCCTATCATAAAACCCAGTAAAGCGGGGCACCAAGGGAACACACCAAGCGCATGGTATAGAACCTTCCTTTTTTTGCGCGCCAACGGAAGCGTGCCTTCAGGGTTCGGACTTGACCAAAATTGCAGTCCAAATTTGTCCTACAATTTAGCCCAAATCTACTACGCTTTATGTTTTCATGGAATAGTTTACAAGCCAATTTGTTTTGACAGAATATTTTTTTTTTACTATAAACTTTCCTCAGCAATCCAAGCAATCAATCGGTATTAGTATTTAGTTTTCCTTTCCTTTTTTTTTTGTTTTGTTCCCTTCTAAAAGTTTACCCTTATTTAAAGTAACAGCTGTGAAAATAGTAGTAAAACTAAACCTTACTAAATTTGGTACTTAAGCTTCAAAATAAAAAATGTAATTACAGTATTTTGAGTTTTAAAGTGCATTCTTAAGTTCAATGCTAAATTTATTTTGCAATGAAAAAGCAAACCCATAGCGTTAACCTCAGTCCTATGGCATTTTTATTTTATTTTGACATTCATACTCCACTTTTACCAGATTTGGCTGTATAAAAGAAGTGGTGAAAGTTCGAGCCCTGATGGCAACCACCAATCCGAGTGTGCCACCTGGCAACCATAATGGCACGTCAGACTGGGTAACGGAACTTTTCCATTGCGCATTCGCCCTTGCTTCACGATTTTCGACCATAGCGACGTCGCCGGCATTGAATTAAATTCAATAGTATAACTGAATGCGAATTGTTCGGGTGCGCGGTATCCCAGTGATCAGTCAAAGAAAAAAAGTTACATTCGTGTGTGAACTTTGCGCAACCCAAAAAAAAAAAAATTACGCAAAAGAAGTGAAAATTTGTTTCTAAGTGGTGAACAGAACCAAAACACGCAATACTTTTAGTTTTACTGAGCGTATTACAAATTATAAATTAAAAGTGCACTTAGTGAAAATGGTGAAAAAGCATTGCATGAAAAAGTTCAGTCTGGTTGCATAGACTCATGTCTCGTTCGTGATCGTGGTTACTCAGAGTTATTCAATTAATTGAGAGCAAGGGGGAATGAAAAAGGCGTGCAGAGTTTTGAATCGCGTTAAATAATTAATAAATACCAATAATAAATTTATTAATATAAATATATTTTGGAAATTTAGAAAGACAGTGACTTTCTTACAAAAGTGGTGGCAAAGAATACAAAATGCCGTCATCGGAGTGCAAGGAGTGCAGGGCGAACTTGGTGAGTATTGAAGAAACGATTTTTTACTCGGGCGGCTGTGGCAGCTTTTTCTACATTAAATGCAGCAACTTGAAAAGTAAAGAAACTAAATTGATGAGTGAAAATGAAAATATAAAGTGGTTTTGTAATCAATGTTCCTTGTGTGATACTAACACCAAATTTATTGAAACTAAACATTTGATAGAGAATAGCGAAAAAAGCAAGGTAGGCAAAAAATAGATGAAAGGGATCATTGAAGAAACTCTGTTTAATAAGATTCAACAGTTGGAAATCAGTTTGATTACGGTCTTTAATTCACTGCTGGAACATAATGTGCAGATTAAAATAAATCAAATGCAAAGCGATATACTAGCAGAGTTAACAAAAACAATAGAAAACAACAACGAAAAGTTAAGCGAAGTTTTGTCGAGTAATAATGTAAAAAAACAACACAAATGTCAACAATACTAGTTATACACAAGTAGCAAAGCAAAGCGAAAATCTGATTGTTATCAAACCAAAAGACAAAGCGAAGAATAATAAGCATACAAAAGTAACGCTTAAGAAAGTAATAGAGCCAACAGAATGTCAAGTAACAACAGTGAAAGATATCAACAACGGCGGGATGGTAGTGCAATGCCAAAACAAGGAATCATGCATTCCTTTTTTTCATTGACATGACGGTTTGGCAAGAAATATACAACATTTTTCTTTCAAAACTTCTCCCTCTCTTATTTCTAGGTACAAACGATGGTGCGATCCGAGGTCAAAACCTCTACCCTCAGGCGGTAGCAGTTAATTGAAACTAAAAAATCACTATTATTTCACTTAACGCACTTATGTTTTGAATACACTCGCGGGTGGCACTTTAAAAAAATTATTTGCAACAACAAAAAAATAAGTGGCAAGAAATACACAACTTACGTGCTTTGATGTGTTTGTTGTGGTATGTGGCAGAGTGTGTTGTTGGCAGAGTGTCCTGGTTGCTTGTTGTTGATAATTTGTGACCGAGTATGTTGTTTGTGTGGCAAATTAAATATTGAGTTTTTTCCCAAGTTGTGCTTATGTGTGGTTTTATCCAATTGATATCTTAATTCTATTTTGGTTGTTGTGGACTGTATTATGCTGGTTTGTCTAGGCGGGGAGATAGGACCATGTCTAAGCTTTATGGAGGGCGAGTAGTTTTTTCTAAGTTAATGTTTGTATATTATTTTATTATTTGTTCAGATAGTAGAAGGAGGGGTGCGGAGCACATGTTGCATATGGGACAACCTTTGAGTAATATTTATTTTATTTATTTAAATTATTTGATCTTATTGAACGTGGGGTGAGGGGCACATGTTTCACCTTTTATTTATTAATTGGGGGCGAGCATTATTGGCTCTGAGGCATTGCGCAGGATTGGCTTCCTCATTTTCGTTGTGGAAAACCCCTTGAGTCTCTTTCATTGCTCCTACCATGGGAAGTAACACCGGCCACATAAATACATCGCCAGTGCCAGGGAAATATTCGCCATATGGTGAAAGCTAACTGTCATCACGCCGTCGGTGGTATAGAATGCCTCCCCTGCACCATCACCATAATGTACACCTATATTGATACATAATACGCGAATGCGGTTTTCAATTGCATATACACTCCACAGAGGATCATAAGCGATAGATACAACAAAATCAAACAATGATACGTAGTCTATTAATGAAAATCCGATCGATGGAAAAGGATATACCTTTAACTGGTAAAGATCGTGCCGAGGAAGGTGATACATTAGAGCTGAGACAGGAATTTTAATGCGTGCAATTGCAAATACGCGAAAGTAAGGAAGAATTGAATACACTAAGTAAAATCGCTAACCATAGTCCGTGCAAATGACGTATGTTTTAAACGTGCTCAATGGCGCCTCACCGAAATCGACGGCCAAACTGCCAATATATTTTATTTATATTGTTAAATTTAGCATGTATGCTCCCCGCAATAGAACAATGTTCGTCAAGTTAAGCGCATAACAACGTCAATATTCACCTTCAGCAACATCTATGTAGCTAATTTAAATAATAAGCATACCTCAATATGCACTTCCAATACTTTCGTTCCCTTACGGGTTTTCGTCCATTACATTGCTTGCAGCGATCTTTCTCTGAAATCATCTCGCCTGTACCCATACATTTGAGACACACTTGTTCGGTAATTGGCATCTTCGCCGAACGGGTACGAACGTAAATTTCGTCACGCTATTTAGCCCGCAGTAAGTGGTACCGATTTTGGCACATTGGGGTTTCGGTACCCGGTGACCAAAAACATAGCATCACTAACGTGAGGGTGGAATTGTGTGCCACGGTAATGTCATTTTAGCGTCCTTCCAATCACCCACACCAAGCCACCCACTTGTGTGTGCATGCATGCATATTCGTGTTTTGTCAGCACACATATACATGCATGTGGGTGTGTATGTGTGGGTTCGCCTCCTCTTAAAACCGGAGGATACTTTTTTCTGGGTCTCTTTTGATTCCGTATTTCCTCTAAATCCAAAGTTATGGAAAGTTTCATTAGACTAGCTGATTCGATACCTGAAGCCCGAATTTGAACACAGTATCCGCCTGCCTCCATGTGATACTGAAGCTTTCAAGGGCGATTATCTATCATCGCCAACATTTCGTGACATGTTCACGGCCATATATATCTTAAATAAGCGCATAACACTGGTTGAGAAATTATTCCATCTCAACAATAAGACACCAGGTGAGACAATAGATATTGTTAAAAAATGTCCGCTCACGAATGAGGGATTCGATACGGCCTGGAGAAACTTATGCGAGAGGTACGAAAAAAAACGCATCTTAGTAAACTCGCAACTCCAAATTTTGTTTAATTTAAAAAAAAGTAGAGAGTGAATGTGTTAAGACACTTCAACGCGAAATAAATAATTGCCTTTTCACCCTTCGAAGTCGTAAAATTGACACTAACTGGGATGCAATTATTACTTACTTGTGTTCGACGAAATTGCCGGAAAGTACGATTGGTCTATGGGAGCAAAGCATAGACCACAAAGTGGAAATATCCAAGTGGGAGGATATGGAGAAATTTTTGTCCAACCGCTTTAAGACACTCGAAACAGTGTCTTCTTTCATAGGGAGTTGTTCGAAAGCGCAAAACCCGCAAAGTACACGGATTGCCAACGCAACCCCCGCAAAAAGAATTGGTACATACCAAGCAAACGTGACAAAATTACTGTGCATAAATTTCAAATCGAATGCCCACAGATTACGAAACTGTCCCCATTTTCTTAAACTAACTCTCTCTCTCTCTATGGCGCGATATACAACAGGTATATCATCATAAACCTCCTAAGAGATTTTTGCGCCAAGCTTCTCTTCCAATTTGTGGTGTGCCGATTTGAATTTTTCCCTACAAATTGGTGGGACCTACAGTTTTTTGCCGACTCCGAACGGCATCTACAAAGGAGACGAATTTTTGCTGAGAAGCCTGTCATGGCAGAAATACACTCGGAGAGTTTGCCAAACCACTGCCGAGGGGCGACCCCGTTTTGAAAAACTTTTTTTCAAATCACTTTTGATGTTACCTGTACCAGGGCTCGAACCATGGACCTTCGGTGTGGTAGGCCGGCAACACTACCGCCACACCACGGCGGCCGCCAACTTAAACTAACTCCGGTGGAGAAAATAAATTTTGTCAAATCCACCAAGGGCTGTTTGAACAGCCTATCCCCAGGACATACTGTGTCGAAGTGCACCAGTTCATACGACTGAAACAAGTGCCACTCTCGACATAATACGCTCCTGCATACGGGGTCTCTTCAGACGCAGGCAACCACCAGCCCTAATCAGTATCATGCTGATAATGCGGCCTCAACTTAAAACAGGCACAAGAGAGACGGGAAGTTGAGAAATCAAAATTTCAAATCGAAATGTTAAATCCTGCCATGTGCATTCAAGCGCAGGTGTGCTGCTAGGGACAGCTCGAGTAACCATTCATCATAATAGTACATACTTCCCAGCAAGAGCACTGATTGATTCTGGTTCAGAGTGCTCGTTTATGACAGAACGACTCAAACGCAGAATCAATTTACCGGCAAAAAGGATGCATGCTCAAGTTTCGGGCATCACTAATGCCGTGTCGGCTCAAGTCAAGGAGGCATCCAATATAGAACTCCGTTCACCAGTGGACTCTTGCTTCAGCTTAACAACTTCTGTTCTAATTCTAGCCAAACTAACTGGAAATCTGCCATCCTGCCATATCGACGTTACGACTATGCAGGCTTTCCCAGACTTAGTTTTGGCAGATAAGAGATTCTACATAAATGAAGAAGTAGATCTCATACTTGGCTATAACGTTCATATCAGAAGACTGAGCAAGTGGGAACATTAAGTGGGGGCAATTCCGTATCAGCCACGACTTAAGAATTATTTTCTGACTTGTGTAAAATAGCACCATTATATGTGTGCCATTATCATTTACTACGGACATTTTAAATTTATTTACAGAATGCCACAGCGCGCCATCAGCTGGCATAACGCACGCCATATCAGCGCGCGACCGAACACCATTACCGCACAACGCCCGCCGTATCAGCGCGCGACCCAACACCATTACCGCACAGCGCATGCCGTATAACGCACAACGCATGCCGTATAACGCACAACGCACGCCGTATCAGCGCGCGACCCAACACCATTACCGCACAACGCATGCCGTATAACGCACAAAGCACGCCGTATCAGCGCGCAACCCAACATAATTAACGCACGCCCTATGAGCACGTCACACACGCCTTATTAGTGCGCATTATAGCGGAATTCACGCCACATAGTGAGCAACGACAACGAACATCAACAATTCGCCACCGTAGCGCATAACAACACCGCGCCACCGGTAACAGCGAAACCGGCCACAACTAAACCGGTAACTTCAAAACCGGCAACACCAATAACAACTGCACCGGTAATAACAGGTAACAAAACCAGTAACAACAATCCCGGCAGTAACAAAGGCCGGCAACAACAAATCCGGCAGTAATAAAGGCCACCAACCGGCAACAGGACCACCAGCAGAGACATCAGCAGGGGCCGCCCTCTTCTAGGCCCACTGCACAACCACCCGGATCTACCACAACAACACCATCAGTGACATCAGCGGGGGCCGCCATAATGTAGGCCCGCTGCACTATTACCAACAACCACAACAGTAGCGCCTTACAAACGGGCTACAACAATAATCAGCAACAACAACCGTAACCAGCATTGACAACAGAGGGGGCCGCCCTTACGTAGGTCCACTTCACCCCCCCGAACCCCAACAGCAAGAACAACAATAACCACCGGCAACGACAACCAGCAGTGACAACAGCGAGGGCCGCCGTATTATAGGCCCGCCGCACTAACCACCAGCAACAACATCATAACCAGCAGAGACAACAACATCAGTAGCGCCCCACCAACGGCCTACAAATGGGTGAGACCAAACCTTAATATTAGTGCATAATATAGACTATTGACTATTTTTTTTTGGCCCGGGTCTGTTGTCTGATGTCGGCTTCGGGAAATATATATATGTCCGCTAAGTGGGGTTTAGCTTTGTTGGGATTTATTTATTAAAATTATGTTTGCCGAACGTGTTTGTTTTGTCTAGTCTTAGTTTTTGTATGTCTTTTTTTTTGGTAGGGATCCCTACTCCTCCAACCAGTTTCAGGTAGGCAGCCCTTAGCAGACCCTGCATTGCGGGAGGAGGAGTGGGGACCCAAAGCCACCCCTCCCCAACTGCGCAAGTCTGGGAAAAAGCGGTACCCAACCGCATCCTTTCATTGCGGCGTGGTTGAGGAGGGGTGTTTAAAAAAAAAAAAAATTTTTTACGTTTTGATCGCTGGTCTCCAGTGCTCCGACCAGACTCAGGGTGGCAGCCCTTAGGAGCCCCTGAATTGCGGTCCGGAGTACTGGAGTCCTAATAAGGTTAAAATTTTCGCCACAGTACACCAACATGTCTCAGGGCGAGGTGTCTTATAACCACCCCTGCATTGCGGTAGGTGTACCTGGAAGAATGTCCTTGTCTAATGTTATTTCGTTTTTTTTTATATACCCTTGCCTTTTTATGATGGGATGTCAGCATTCCCATTAAATATATTAATACACAACTAGCTTTTGCCAAACTTTATACCGTTTTTGCCTTTACATATTACATTTTATCACGTTTATGTACTAATAATCAAGTTCTTTCAGCATCTATATATATAAAAATTTAGCCGTTTTTCGCGTTGTGATGAACTTTACGGAGAATGGCTGAACCGATTTTAACCAAACTTTGCCACATTGAAGAGACACATGTGGAGAAGGTTTATAACTAAAAAAGGGGGTTATCAGAAAAGGGGGCGTGACACCTCCCATACAAACGAAATTTTTCAAGCAGAATATCTGTGAAAGGGTTCAAGGTAGAGACCTGAAAATTGGTATAGACCTATATAATATCAAAAGCATTTTCACACAAAAAAAGGGGGGTTATCAGAAAAGGGGGCGTGGCACCTCGTATACAATCTTAATTTTTCATGGTGAATATCTTTAAAAGTGTTAAAGGTAGGCACATGAAAATTGGTATAGAGCTATAGGATAACAACACCATTCTCACTCATAAAACTGGGGGCTATCGAAAAAGGGGGCGTGGTACCTCCCATACAATCTTAATTTTTCAAGGTGAATATCTCTAAAGGGGTTTAAGGTAGGGACCTGAAAACTGGTATAGACCTATATGATATCAAAAGCATTCAAACACATAAAAAGGGGCGTGGCACCTCTAATACCAACTAAATTTTCGAGCAGAATATCTGTGAAAGGGTTCAAGGTAGGGACCTGAAAATTGGTATAGACCTATATGATATCAAAAGCATGCTCACACATAAAAAGGGGGGTTATCGAAAAAGGGGGCGTGGTACCTCGCATACAATCTTAATTTTTCAAGGTGAATTTCTCTAAAGGGGTTTAAGGTAGGGACCTGAAAATTGGTATAGAGCTATAGGATAACAACACCATTCTCACTCATAAAACTGGGGGCTATCGAAAAAGGGGGCGTGGTACCTCCCATACAATCTTAATTTTTCAAGGTGAATATCTCTAAAGGGGTTTAAGGTAGGGACCTGAAAACTGGTATAGACCTATATGATATCAAAAGCATTCAAACACATAAAAAGGGGGGTTCATAAAAAGGGGAGTGGCACCTCTAATACCAACTAAGGTGTGTTCAAAACGTATCGCGAATTTTGAATTTTCGCTGGTTACGTATATTCGAATTTCGAATTTTTTGTGGCGTTATGTTGGTACTCATGTCTCTCACTTATGCCGACAAGCTCGGCCATTTTGAATCTTCAGTTAATTGTTGACAGCTGCTTTGCTTGCACGTGTTTTGGATCGTCTTCGATTTTTACCTATTCAAAAAAATGGATCAAAGAACCTGTATCAAATTTTGTGTGAAAAACGAAATTAAGTGCGCGGATGCATTCCGAATGTTGACTGTGGCATACGGAGAAGCTACCTTGGACCGAAGCAACGTTTATCGGTGGTACAAAATGTTCTCAGAAGGCCGAGAAGATGTGCAAAGAAGAACAAAAATTGGCTTTTACACCACGATAACGCCCCTGCTCACGCATCGTTGCTTGTGCGCGACTTTTTGGCCAAAAACAACACACTAATGATGCCGCAGCCACCGTATTCCCCAGATCTGGCCCCCTGTGACTTTTTCTTGTTCCCTAAACTGAAGAGGCCCATGAAAGGACGACGTTACGCTTCTCTTGACGAGATAAAGACGGCATCGAAGGAGGATCTGAACAAGATACAAAAAAATGATTTTTTGAAGTGCTTCGAAGATTGGAAAAACCGTTGGCACAATTGTATAATATCTCATGGGGATTACTTTGAAGGGGACAAAATAGATATTCATGAATAAATAAATAATTTTTGAAAAAACACAAACTTCGCGATACTTTTTGAACACACCTTGTATGATATGAAAAGCATTTTCACACAAAAAAAGGGGGGTTATCAGAAAAGGGGGCGTGGCATCTCCCATAAAAACTTAATTTTTCATGGTGAATATCTTTAAAAGTGTTAAAGGTAGGAACATGAAAATTGGTATAGAGCTATAGGATAACAACACCATTCTCACTCATAAAACTGGGGGCTTTCGAAAAAGGGGGCGTGGTACCTCCCATACAATCTTAATTTTTCAAGGTGAATATCTCTAAAGGGGTTTAAGGTAGGGACCTGAAAACTGGTATAGACCTATATGATATCAAAAGCATTCAAACACATAAAAAGGGGGGTTCATAAAAAGGGGAGTGGCACCTCTAATACCAACTAAATTTTCGAGCAGAATATCTGTGAAAGGGTTCAAGGTAGGGACCTGAAAATTGGTATAGACCTATATGATATCAAAAGCATTCTCACACATAAAAAGGGGGTTTATCGAAAAAGGGGGCGTGGTACCTCGCATACAATATTAATTTTTCAAGGTGAATTTCTCTAAAGGGGTTTAAGGTAGGGACCTGAAAATTGGTATAGACCTATATGATATCAAAAGCATTCAAACACATAATACCAACTAAATTTTCAAGCAGAATATCTGTGAAAGGGTCCAAGGTAAGGACCTGGAAATCGCTATAGAGCTATAGGATATCGAAACCCGTTTAGCGCATAAAAGTAGGGGTTATGTGAAAAGGGGGCGTGGCACAAAGAATGCCTTTCATTTCTATTTTTCTTTCACCCCGCGAAGCGGGTGAGGGTCCGCTAGTATGTATATATTTTTTTTGAACATACGCGGTAATTTTATTTTGATTGATTCAATTATTATCATTAACCATTTTGCAATCGTCGGTATTATAGGGCGGGGCACTGAATCTTGACTTGTTATACGTTCCAACAGCCCCTTGTAACCGAACACTTTTTTTTTTTAATATTTTTTTGTTTATCTAACGTGGTTAGGAAATTTTTTTCAATATGGATCAGTCGGCTGAACGCATGACTACTAGGAACTCTGTACGAGGAAGCGGGGGCAAGCCTAGAGGTCAGGGTAGAGGGGCGCTTCCGAAACAACCCACCAATCGGCCTCTGGTACTGCATTCTCCAATAGGTAGTCCGGGCGGAGGAGATCCGACCAGGATCGTATTGAATCCTGCCTCCAACCAGAAAATTGATAGACCAGGTAGTGTAGGGAATTGTAGACTACTTCCTGGCTAAATGAATGAGCCTTGTTTAGGGTGTAGAATCAATTGAACCTTTATTGAAAATACTTTCTCTTTTATACAAAATTCTTACACTAATACTAACTAATTCTTACACTAATAAAACTAAAACATATACAAATACATTACTAATACATACAAACTAAAATGCATAATTCTAAAATATGCTAAGTCAACATATGGTTGCAATAAATATATAAATATGTCAGCCGCATTGACAAACTGACGTTGTGATCAGTTGGTCATTGCGACTGTCTTTGGCGGTGTCTTTGACCGTCCGCACAAGTGTAACAAGATCCTCGTTATGTGCGGCGTGTGCAGTCTTTGTATAAACTCCCGCTGAGTTCAATGTAACTAATTTGGGTAGAATGTTGTTTGTGTACATTCATATTTGTTTATACATTATTTATGTGCACATGACAATTAAAGTAAAAGGGCGATGTGTTTATGTAATGCTACACCTTCCCTCTTAAAAAAATAGATATATATATTTGTAGTCAACTATATAAATCTATTTGAACCGCTTGATGTTTGTTTGAATTGTCAAAATTTTAATTGTTTTAGGATCTTGTTACCATTGTTTTGTTACATGTTTTTTATTTTTATTTTTTTGTATACTTTATCTGATATTTCATTTTGTTTTCTTTTGGCTTGTGCCGTGTATATGATTGAGTAAATTGGAATGCTTATGTATTTTTGTTATTACTAAATTATTATCAATAAAGTGTATTGCTTATATTAATGCTACGAGTTTTAAATTGGTTTAAGCCTATTCTTATGAATTACGATTTCTTTTTAGTTTTTATTACTGTCTCCTATGCTATGTGGAATTAAAGTGTAGTTGTTATTTTTATCAATGGTTTTAACTTTATAGTATCCTGTATATCTATTTTCTAACTTATAGGAGGCCTCTTCTCTAACTAATACTAAATCTCCTATTTTAATTTACTATAGCTATTCTTGTCGTAATTTGATTTTTGCTTTTCTTTTGTTTCTTGAATTAATTTTCTTGCTCTTTGTATTGCTATTTGAAGTTTGTATTTTACTTCTTTGTCATATGCCTCATGGTTGTATACCGGGTTAATTTTACCTTCTTTCAAAAATTCATAATTTGGTGGTTGTTTTGCGAATATTAGTTCGAAAGGGCAATAATTATGTGTTGTCGATGGTGTTGTATTGTAGCAATAAGCGAAATACCTGAGGTATTCATCCCAATCGTCTTTGTCACTGGATATGTATGCACGCATATATTCGTTGAATGTCCGGTGACTGCGTTCTACAGTACCCAAAGTCTGGTGATGGTATGGTGTAGAAGTTTTATGCTAAATTTTTAACAATTTGCACAGTTCTTTGAACAGGCTATTTTTGTATTCTCTTCCCATGTCTGTTAAAATTGTTTTCATTTGACCATAAATCAGGATGAAATGCTCGAATATGGCTTTAGCAACAGTTGTTGCATGTTTGCTTGGAACTGGAATTGCTACCAAATATTTGGTTAGATCGCATATAATGGTAACTGCATATTCGTTTCCATTTATCGACTTTGGCAATGGACCGACTGTGTCAATTTGTACAATATCAAATGCCTTCGGAGGTGTCTCCGTTATTGTCATTGGTTCTTTGATATGTTTATTAATTTTATTTTTCTTGCAGTGGATGCAGTTCTTTATATATTTTCGTATGTAATTTTTCATATTCAGCCAGCTATATTTCTGCTTGATTTTATCTGTCATGCGATTTATTCCTGGGTGGCCACCACTAATAGGATCGTCATGATATTTGTGCAGGATTTCTTTAATTTTCCCGGGATTGGTCACATGTATAACCTCTGGGGTTAGAGCGATTGTTAATTTTTTGAGAACTTTGTTACCTATTTCTATAAATTTGCCTACTGCAGTATAATTCTTTTTAAACAATTTGTCCCCTAAGGACAACTGTACTTGTACAAGTCCTAAATTGCCGATTTCTCTTTCGAGCCTGGTAAAGAATTGTCCTAAGTCAATCTTATCCTCAACAATTAGGTTCTCTCTCTCTCTATGGCGCGATATACAACAGGTATATCATCATAAACCTCCTAAGAGATTTTTGCGCCAAGCTTCTCTTCCAATTTGTGGTGTGCCGATTTGAATTTTCCCTACAAATTGGTGGGACCTACAGTTTTTTTGCCGACTCCGAACGGCATCTACAAAGGAGACGAATTTTTGCTGAGAAGCCTGTCATGGCAGAAATACACTCGGAGAGTTTGCCAAACCACTGCCGAGGGGCGACCCCGTTTTGAAAAACTTTTTTCAAATCACTTTTGATGTTACCTGTACCAGGGCTCGAACCATGGACCTTCGGTGTGGTAGGTCGGCAACACTACCTTCACACCACGGCGGCCGCTTAGGTTGCTTGTATCAAAATTGCTACAAATTTTCTTTCCTTTTTTGAAATAAAATTTCGGAGGATTGAAAACGAGCTCGACATGTCTTTTTACTTCAAATTTATTTAGCGCTTCGTAAATTTTGGGGTTCTCTTTGTGACTTTCTTTAATTTCAGTTTTATTACTGATCTTTTTAGCTGCTGATCTTGTTGTTATTTTAAATATTTTATTTGCTTCTACTTACATATCTTTTAAATTTGTAATTGTTATGCGGGATAATGCATCCGCTATATGATTTTCTTTACCAGCTATATACTCCACCTCAAAATCGTACTCTTCTAAATCTAATGTTACTCGTGTCAGACAAAGGCTTTTTGACATTCTTCTGTCCATTCGAAGGTAACATTCTTTCTGCAAAGTCTAGTTAACTTTCTTGAATGTTCTGCAAAATTCGGTACAAATCTTCTGTAATAATTACAGAAGGCTAAGAATCTTTTAACTTCATCGGCTGTTTTTGGTGTTGGGTAATTTTGAACTGTTTCAAATTTGCTTGGGTCGGGTAATATTCCCTTGTTTGTGCATTTATGTCCTAAATAAGTTACTTCTTGGCTGAAAAATAGGCATTTATCTGGATGTAATTTTAAGTTGTATTTTCTGCAAGTAGAGAACACGTCTCTTAAATTTTTGAGCATATGGTTTTCTGAACAACCTAATACAACTAAATCGTCCATGTAAGTTTGGGGCTACTTTTAATCCATATGGTAATCTTTTGAATCTATATGTGCCATTTTCGGCAGTGAATGAAGTAATATCCCTAGAGTCTGGGTGTAATTCTATTTGATGAAAACCTGACATAAGGTCTAGGCATGAAAAATATTTTGCTCTTCCAAGTTGATCTAGAATGTCATCAATTCTTGGGAGTGGGAATTTATCTGCTGCTAATTTTTTGTTTACTTGTCTGTAATCAACGACCAATCTCCATCTTTTTTCTGTTTTCCCTGGGAGTGATTTTTTAGGGACTAATAAAATTGGACTATTATATTCTGAAATTGAAGGTTCTATTATATACTCTTTGATTAGCTTATTTACTTGTTTGGTTATTTCACCTTTTTGTGTTTGGGGTAATCTATAATTTTTAATGTAAAGTGGGTTGTCATCCTTCATATATAATTTTTGTTTATAAAAATTATTAGAAGTAATTGGTTCTGTTTCTAGTGCAAATATATCTATGAATTCTGTGCAAAGTGATGTTAATTGAGCTTTAACAAAATTTGGAAAATTTTCAGTTAATCTTTTTAATTTTTCTGTATCTGTGCAACTTTTATTGTGTGGGGTTGCTTCAATTAGTGTATAATCGTCTAAATTTTCAGTATTAATTTTATAATTTTGAATAGTTGTGTTCTTATGTGTTGTGTTAATAATTCTAACGAAAGTTTGCTCGTTATTTGTAATGGTATTTGCAATATAAATGCCGTCGGATAGTTGTTGGTGTGGTATGAAAATGTTTTTGTTATTTGTATTTATTTTAATTTGTCTAATAACTTCCGATCTAGCTGGAATTGTGATTGTGTTGACGGACAGACAGTTTGTTAGATTCATTCTTATTGTTTGAGGGAAATCATATGGTCATCAGATTAGTTTGTCCTCTGTTTTTCCATAATCTAGAATACAATTGTATTTCTTTATAAAATCTAGGCCTATTATTCCATCACATGGAATTGGAAAGTTGTCTTCTACAACATGAAATTTATGATAAATTAGAAGGTCATCGCCTTTTAGATCTGCTTTGATTGTGCCTAAAGTGCTAGTTATTCCCTGACCAATGCCTTTCAAATCTGTGAGTTGTTCAGTATTTATTTTTTCTTTATTATATATTTGCTGATTTTTAATTATGGAGATATCGGCTCCAGTATCAATTAAAAAATTTGAGTATGAATTGTTTAATGATGTCCTTGTAGATATATAGCTGTTTAAGTTTAGATTAAGTACGCATATTTTTCTTTTTGTTAATTTTGAAGTGGAGTTTCCTGGTTTTCCGTTTCGGTACAACTGCGCACGTTACGGGTTTGTGTGTATGGTCTGTTTGTATTTCGGAATTGTGATCCTCTTTGATTGTTATTATTGTATGATCTAGAATTATTGTTATAACTTGGTTGTGGTCTGTATCTTCTATTTTGGTAATTTCCATAGTTGTTACTACGGTAACCTCCACGGAAATTACTCCTGTACTGACTTTGATGTTGTACATTTAAGATCGTGTTTGAGCTGCTAGTGGTTTCGGTACAACTGTTAGTAAATTTCGAGATTGCGTCGTTCATTGTTGTGAACGTTCCTGCTGGCATGATCACTTCGACCTTGTCATTAGAGCAGTTTTTACACATGGCTTTAACTGCTGCCTGCGTATCTCGTGGCTAAGTCTGGGTTTAGTCCATCAGAGATATATGCTCCTTCTAATGATCCTGTAATTTTTTCAGTTTCTGCTGTGTATTGGTTAGCAGTTTTGTTACGCTGTTGGATGTTCAATAGTTTAGCGGTTAAGACCTCTACTGATGCACCCTTTATTGCGGTCTTTAATTTGTTTTTGATTTGTTCGATTGTGGTCTAATAAAATTCCTTGCTGTACCCTTCAGCTTTGTTTTTATCATGGTAATGGCCAACGCTTCGTGTGTATCCTTGATTTGCTCAAGTATATCGAGTGCATCTAGGAAACTATGTAGATTTTCTGGTTTACCATCAAAGTCTGGTAATACTGACGAAGCAGATTTAATAAATTCAACTACCGTTTGCATTGTGACGTTTATGACTGGTATATCTATTGGGTGAAGGTTTGGTCTATTTTCTTCTACCAATGGGCTCTGAGCGCGTTCTGCCAAAAGTAAATTGAAATCTATTTGAAGGTCTTCCTCTACTGTGGTTGGTACATTGAATTCTATATTGTATCTTGCTAAAGAAGATACTAGTTTGTCCCTTACGGCAGAGAAAAATTGGTAAGACTCTACTTGGTGTTCCTTGGTAAGTATGTTATTTACCGCTTTAATCACCTGTCCTATGCTATTTAGGGCTTCTAAAATTATCTTAAAATGCTTTACTATAGTTTCTGTTTTTATATTAATATTTTTATTTATGCATTTGTATGATTTATCAGCTTTTATTTTTTCTTCAGATAAGGTATCATATATTTCTTGCCATTTATTCATTTCTTAGTTTATAAACTTTGCGTTTAGACGCGTTGTTGTACATTGTTCAACCGTCTTAATTTATTTTTTATATAATTTTTGATTAAAACTGCAATTGCGACAATTAAACATGTAGCTAAACATGCTAAGATTGTCAACCATTTATCGGAGATCTCTTCTTTCTGTTTAATAATAGGATGTGGTTCATATTTGACTAATCTATCTTCAGATTGTTGATCTGCTGAACTTTCGTTGCCTGCTATTCCTATCAGTATACCGTTAAGTGCAACTTTCATCCATGCCATTGTTATGAAAATTTAGATTTTTTTTTTCATACTTTTAAAATTTGTGATTCCATTCCCTAAGCAAAGTAAATTGCTCTTGGTTCAGCGGCCGTGAGGCGTGCCTATCCAATTTTCTAAGTTATCATACATAATATTTGTAATTATTATTATACATAATATTTGTAAATATTCGCCGCCAGTCTTGCCGCTAGTTTTGTCTCCAAATTACCAATATTTGACGCCAGTCATATTACCAGCTTATCAATATTTGCTGCCAGTCACGAGATTATCAATATTCCACTTCTTTTTGCGCGCCGTCGATGTCATCTATTTTTGGGGTTCGATCCTTGGGTTGATATCCTTAGTGTATTTCCATGACGTACCTCATAAATTTAACCACCAGTACTTTCATAGGCTAACTTGTTTTGCCTTTGGATTTTATATTTTCGGCTTGTGGTATCGCTATGAGCCACATAAGTTATTTTATTTAACTATGGCTGGCGATTTCGCTATATAGAGCGGAGTGAATTGTTATTAAAAGCCTGGCAGGATCGCCATGTAGGGAATTGTAGACTACTTCCTGGCTAAATGAATGAGCCTTGTTTAGGGTGTAGAATCAATTGAACGTTTATTGAAAATACTTTATCTTTTATACAAAATTCTTACACTAATACTTACAAATTATTTACGAACTAAAACATATGCAAATAGATACATTACTAATACATACAAACTAAAATGCATAATTCTAAAATATGCTAAGTCAACATATGGTTGCAATAAATATATAAATATGTCAGTCGCATTGACAAACTGACGTTGTGATCAGTTGGTCATTGCGACTGTCTTTGGCGGTGTCCTTGACCGTCCGCACAAGTGTAACAAGATCCTCGTTATGTGCGGCGTGTGCAGTCTTTGTATAAACTCCCGCTGAGTTCAATGTAACTAATTTGGGTAGAATGTTGTTTGTGTACATTCATATTTGTTTATACATTATTTATGTGCACATGACAATTAAAGTAAAAGGGCGATGTGTTTATGTAATGCTACAGTAGTACCAATATCCTTGACTCGTCCATGGCAGCAGAGCCAATGCAGAATCTTTTCGATCCCCCGAATAACGTGTTTACAGGAATACGGAAGGAAGCTAATTGTTTTGTAGAAAACCGTATACTTCTTAACACTTTAGGTAATAGGATCGCTACTCAGAGGAATATGGCGGAGGTCCCTCCTGGAGATTCGTTGGTGAACGTGCTACATCAGTTGTTCAGAACTTCTCAGGAGGAGACGAGGAACGAGATGAGGACGATCAGGGAAAACATGGACTTACTCAATGCTGCAGTAACCTCTTCACAAGCTGGTGCGAGCTACACCAGGAATACCAATAGGGAGGAAAGTAATCGAGCACAGACCTTCGTGAGCAATCAAGCCAAAATTGTTTCGGTAGCATGGCGGTGAAACCACAGGACTGGAAGGTCTCTTTCGATGGTACTGGGAGCGTCGCTGATTTTTTGTTTAAGTTGGACACCTTATGTGAGCGGACTCAATGCTCTAGCGACCAACTTATGGCAAGCTTTCATTTATTTTTATCAGGACGGGCTGTAATGACGCTCAGTGGATAGCGTATCGTCAATAATCATTCTTTATTAAAAAGCTTTCTCTTTTATACAATTTCTTACTTCACCTACGTATACATAATTACACTAATACTTACAAGCTAAAAGTATTTACATTGTGTGCAAAGTCAGCAATAAGTTGGTAGTTCACATTGACAAACCGATACTGTCGATCAGTCATGCTGATCGATACGTACGTTGGTCAATGTGACGAATTGAGTAATTGGGTGACAAATGTAAGCAGATACGATATATGTTGTTGAACTCCCGTTGGGTTCAACATAATTTATTTGGGTCAATATTTGTATATGCAAAGAATTGCATTGAAAGTAAAACGTATTCTGAGTAATGCTACACCATCCGCCTTAAGAATAGTCGTATACAATTGAAGACAATTGTGTACGGCTATTAAAAAGACTTAATGACCCACTTAAGGTTTGCTTGCGTTTACAAGATTTTAATTGTTTTTCGTATGCCGTTGCAAAATATTGCATAACGGTAACTTAATATCGAAAGTAAAGAGTTTGTTTATAAGGTTTTTTATCTGTTTACATTTGCTTCCCATGTGTTTTTATTGTGCTGACTTCTCTTTTTTTTGAACATAACATGTTGTTTTTGTTTTCTTTGGCTCGTGTGCCTGTTTATTATTATAAGTAAAGTGGAGTGCTTATTTTTATTACTAAAGGTTCTCTACTGTTTTAAGTCTATTCTTATGAATTATAATTTCTTTATTTTTGTTGGTCTTATTGTTATTTCCTATGCTATGTGGTATTAAAGTAAAATTATTATTCTTATCAATGCTTTATACTTTATAGTGTCCGTTACATCTATGTTCTAACTTATGGGAGGCCTCTTCTCTAACTAATACTAAATCTCCTATGTTAATTTCCTTACTATAGATATTTTTATCATAATTTGTTTTCTGTTTTTCTTTAGCCTCTTTGAATAATTTCCTAGCTCTTTGCTGTGCTACTTGAAGTCTATATTTCACTTCTTTGTCGTAAGCTTCGTGATTGTACCATGGGCTGATTTTATTTTCTTTTAGGAATTCGTAATTCGGTGGATTTTTTGCAAATATTAGTTCAAAGGGACAATACTTATGTGTGGTTGACGGCGTCGTATTGTAACAATACGCGAAATATCTGAGGTATTCACCCCAATCGTCTTTGTCACTGGATATGTATGAACGTATATATTCATTGAATGTCCGGTGACTGCGTTCTACAGTACCCAAAGTTTGATGATGGTACGGTGTTGAAGATTTATGTTCAATTTTCAACAATTTACACAGTTCTTTGAATAAGCTATTTTTGTATTCTGTGCCCATGTCTGTCATGCTTGTTTTCATTTGTCCATAAATCAAGATGAAATGCTCGAACACGGCTTTAGTGACTGTTATTGCGTGTTTGCTTGGAACTGGCATAGCTACCAAATAATTGGTAAGGTCGCATATAATGGTAACTGCATATTCGTTTCCATTTATCGACTTCGGTAATGGGCCTACTGTATCTACTTGTACAATGTCGTCTGTCTCCGTTATTGTCAATGGTTCTTTTATATGCTTCTTTGTCTTATTTTTCTTACAGTGGATGCAGTTTTTTACGTATTTTCTTACGTAATTTTTCATATTCAGCCAGCTATATTTCTGCTTGATTTTATCTGTCATGCGATTTATTCCTGGGTGGCCACCACTAATAGGATCGTCATGATATTTGTGCAGAATTTCTTTAATTTTCCCGGGATTTGTCACATATATAACCTCTGGGGTTAGAGCGATTGTTAGTTTTTTGAGAACTTTGTTACCCATTTCTATAAATTTGCCTACTGCAGTATAATTTCTTTTAAACAATTTGTCCCCTAAGGACAACTGTATTTGTACAAGTCCTAAATTGCCGGCTTCTCTTTCAAGCCTGGTAAAGAATTGTCCTAAGTCAATCTTATCCTCAACAACTAGGTTGCTTGTATCTAGATCGCTACAAATTTTCTTTCCTTTTTTGAAATATAATTTCGGAGGATTGAAAACGAGCTCGACATGTCTTTTTACTTCAAATTTATTTAGCGCTTCGTATATTTTGGGGTTCTCTTTGTGACTTTCTTTATTTCCAACGTCACTGCTGGTCTCTTTTGCTGCTGATATTGTTGTTATTTTTAATATTTTACTTGCTTCCACAGACATATCTTTTAAGTTTGTAATTGTTAGGCGGGATAATGCGTCCGCAATATGATTTTCCTTTCCGGCTATATACTCCACTTCAAAATCGTACTCTTCTAAATCGAGTCTTACTCGTGTCAGCTTAGATGAAGGACTCTTCATTGAGAATAGGTATGTTAAAGGACGGTGGTCGGTTTTAACTAGAAATTTTCTGCCATAGACATATGGTCTGAAGGAGGCTATGGCCCAATGGATTGCTGCCAATTCTTTTTCTATTGTGGCTTTGTTGGTTTCCCCTTTCGTGAAGGACCTAGAAGAGTAAGCAATTGGTAATTGTTTGCCATTATGTTCCTGGCTAAGGACTGCCCCACAAGCGTACCCACTAGCGTCTGTTGTTATGCAGAATTCTTTATCGAAATCTGGGTATTGCAAAAGTTGTGGGCTAATTAATGCTTTTTTAAGTAGACAAAAGCTTTTTGACATTCTTCTGTCCATTCGAAGAAACATTCTTTTTGCAAAGCCTAGTTAATTTTCTTGAGTGTTCTGCCAAATTCGGTACAAATCTTCTGTAATAGTTGCAGAATGCTACGAATCCCTTAACTTCATCGGCTGTTTTTGGTGTTGGGTAATTTTGGACTGTTTCGAATTTGCTTGGGTCGGGTAATATTCCCTTGTTTGTACATTTATGTCCTAAATATGTTACTTCTTGGCTGAAAAATAGGCGTTTATCTGGATGTAATTTTAGGTTGTATTTTCTGCAAGTAGAGAATACGTCTCTTAAATTTTGTAGCATATGGTTTTCAGAACAACCTAATACAACTAAATCATCCATGTAGAGAAATGCTTGAGATGGTTTGAGGCCTGCGAATGCTAGGGTCATCATTCTTTGGAATGAATTCGGTGATACTTTTAATCCGTAGGGTAGTCTTTTGAATCTATATGTGCCATTCTCGGCTGTAAATGAGGTTATATCCCTCGAGTCTGGATGTAATTCGATTTGATGAAAACCTGACATAAGGTCTAGGCATGAAAAATATTTTGCTCTTCCAAGTTGATCTAAAATGTCGTCAATTCTTGGAAGTGGGAATTTGTCTGCTGCTAGCTTTTTATTTACTTGTCTGTAGTCAACCACTAGTCTCCATCTTTTTTCTGTTTTCCCTGGGAGTGATATTTTAGGGATTAGTAGGATTGGGCTATTATATTCTGATATGGAGGGTTCTATTATGTCATCTTCTACTAACTTATTTACCTGTTTGCTAATTTCTTCTTTTTGGGTTTGAGGCAATCTATAATTTTGTATGTAAACAGGAGTATCATCCTTCATGTGCAATTTTTGTTTCTAAAACTTATTAGAGGAAATTGTTTCAGTTTCTAGTGCAAATATGTCTATGAATTCTGTGCATAGTGTTGTTAACTGAGGGTTGACAAATTTTGGAAAGTTTTTTGTTAATCTTTTTAATTTCTCTGTGTCGTTGCAATTTTCATCGTGTGTGGTTGTTTTAATTAGTGTATAATCGTCTAAATTTTCGGTATTGATCTTGTAATTTTGAATGGTTGTGTTTTTATTTGTTGTGTTGATAATTCTAACGAAAGTTTGATCTTTATTTGTAATGGTGTTGGCTATGAAAATGCCTTCAGATAATTGCTCGTGTGGGATGAAGATGTTTTTGTTATAAGTATTTACTTTGACTTGTCTAATGACTTCAGATCTAGCAGGGATCGTAATTGTATTTACCGACAGACAATTTGTTAGGTGCATCGTTATTGTTTGGGGGAAATCATATGGTCTTAGGATTAGTTTATCCTCTGTTTTTCCATAGTCTAAAATACAATTGTACTTCTTTATGAAGTCTAGTCCTATTATTCCATCGCAAGGGATTGGAAAGTCGTCTTCTATGACGTGGAATTTATGGTAAATGAGAAGGTCATCACCTTTTAAATCTGCTTTAACTGTGCCTAATGTGCTGGTTATACCCTGACCAATGCCTTTTAAATCTGTAATTTTCTCTGTACTTATTTTGTGATTATTACTAATTTGATGCTTTGTAATAATTGAGATGTCTGCTCCTGTATCAATTAAGAAATTTGAAATCGAATTATTTAATGATGTCCTTGTAGATATATAGCTGTTTAGATGTAGATTTAGTACGCATATTTTTCTATCTATTAATCTTGAAGTGGAGCTTCCTGGTTTTCCGTCTGAGTGCAGCTGCGCACGTTACGGGTCTGATGGTAAGGTCTTATGCCGTTTCGGGCTTGTGATCCTCTTTGGTAATTATTATTATTGGATCTCGAGTTATTGTTGTATCTCGGTTGCGGTCTAAATCTCCTACTTTGGTAATTCCCATAGTTGTTATTTCGGTAACCTCCACGGAAATTACTCCGGTACTGACTCTGCTGTCGTACATTCAAAATTGTGTTTGAGCTGCCCGTTATTTCGGTACAGCTGTTGGTAAAATTGGAGATTGCATCGTTCATTGTTGTGAACGTTCCCGCTTGCATGATCATTTTGACCTTGTCATTGGAGCAGTTTTTACACATAGCTTCCACTGTTGCCTGTGTTGAATATCTCGTTGCTAGGTCTGGGTTGAGTCCATCTGAGATATACGCTCCTTCCAATGACCTGGTTATTTTTTCTATTTCCGCTGTGTATTGATTAGCAGTTTTACTGCGTTGTTGGATATTCAGGAGTTTGGCAGTTAAAACTTCTACTGATTCACCCTTTATTGCAGTTTTTAATTTTGTTTTTATCTGTTATATTGTGCTTTCGTTACTGATAAAGTTTCTTGCCGTGCCTTTTAGCTTGGTTTTTATCATTGTTATCGCGAAGGCTTCGTGCACATCTTTGATTTGTTCAAGTATATCAAGTGCATATAGGAAACTGTGTAAGTTTTCCGGTTTACCATCAAACTCTGGTAGCACTGATTAAGCAGTTTTAATAAACTACCGTTTGTACCATTGTGACGTTTATGGTTCGAATATCTATTGGTTGTAAATTTGGTTTGCCTTCGTCTGGCTCGAGGGATGTGCTGGAGTCGGGCTCTGGGCGGGTTCTGACACAAGTGAATTAAAATCTATTTGAAGTTTTTCCTCTACTGTAGTTGGTACGTTGAATTCTATATTGTATCTAGCTAAAGAAGATACTAGTTTATCTCGTACGGCGGAGAAAAATTGGTAAGCTTCTCTTTGGTGTTCTTTGGTAAGTATGTTATTTACTGATTTAATCACCTGTCCTATGCTATTTAGAGCTTCTAGAATTATGTTCAAATGCTTTACTACTGTTTCTGTTGTAATAGGAGTACTTCTATTTATGCATTTGTACGACTTACTAGCTTTTGCTTTTTCTTATTGTATTTATTTATTTATTTATTTCTTACGACTCTTCGAGCCTAGATCAACACTTAAAGAATATTATTACATTAGTTAAAATAAAATCATAGAATCTATCTACTACTTAAAGATTTGGCGTGCTCATATAGCCTTTTTTTGAATAGGTTAATATCACAATTTTTCACACTTTCTGGCAATTCATTAAAGCATTTTAGCCCCTTGTAAAAAAGACTATTTTTTCCGACTCGGTTTTATAGTTTGGTAACTTAAAATCATTTCGCTGTCTTGTATTCCGGTTATGAACCTCGTAGTTAAATTTGATACTTGTTCGCAGATAATCGGGTAAATTTCCGTTTATTATGTTGTAAATAAATTTCATAGTATGAAAAAATATTTGTTGTTTTACACTCATCCAATTCAATCTTATAAGCATATCTTTTATTGGAGTATCATACCGTTTGCATAATATAAAGCGCATAGCTTTATTCTGCATTTTTTGCAGCTTTTCAATTTGAGAATCTTTCATTATAAAGAAAATTGTAGAGCAATAGATAAAATGAGGCTCAACTATTGATCTGTATACTTTTACTTTATAGTAGCTACTCAAATTTTTACAAGTTCTCTGCATGTACCGCAGTTTTGTTGCTATTTTACTAATTGTATAATCAATATGCGAATCAAATTTTAATTTGCTGTCTATTCGGATACCCAGGTATTTAATTGTATTAACTTTTTCAATTTCGGTATTATTTATTTTAATGGGTTCAAGATCCGCAATATTTTTTCTTGTAATTACCATATATTTTGTTTTCTCGATATTTATTTTTAGCCTATTAGCACAAAGCCAAATATGAAGGGCATTTAAATCAATCTCTAGTTTTTCTCTTATATCCTGCTCGTTTTTTCCATTTATTGAGATAAGCGCATCGTCAGCAAATAGTTTAATAGAACTAAATTTCAAAATAGAACTGATATCATTAATGTAGCTATTAAATAAAATAGGGGCAAGAACGGAGACTTGGGGTAGGCCAATCTTGACGTCCACTTTCTCTGATAACGTAGAACCAATGACTGTTCTTTGCGTTCGATTTGTTAAAAAAATTTTAAACCAATCTAACTCCACCTCTCGAATGCCAATATCTAATAATTTATCGAGTAATATTTTTTGATCAACAGTTTCGAAAGCTCTTTTAAGATCGATGAATACAGCCATGATCGACTTTTTATTATTAAGTTCCTCTTTCCATTCAGCTAAAACCATGTTTAAGGCTGTTTCACACGAGTGCTTTTGTCGAAATCCCGATTGCTGTGGTAAGAGTATATCATTGGTTTGTAAATATTGCACCAGTTGGTTTTTTACGACAACTTCTAAAATTTTTTCGTCACTGGCCAAGGTATTTATTGGTCGTATGTCTTCAGCTTTGATCGTAGTTTTAACTTTTTCTATAGGGACAATAGTAGAAGTTTTCCAGATGGAAGGAACTATGCCACTACTCAAACTCTCATTAACTATTTGAGCATAGAAAAAGCCTACATAAGGTACAACATCTTTGACTACTCCATCTGATAATAACTTTTTTCCACCTAGCTTAGATTTAAACTTTTTCACAAGGTCTTCAATGTCAACCGTACTAACAAGGTCAAACTTAAAAACACAACTTAACTGATTAAATATGTTGACATCTCTATCAACTACTTGAATGTTTCTGCAAATGTCTGTGATGCTATCTACAAAATATTTATTCAGCTCGTTCGCAATATCAGATTCATTATGATATAATTGACCATTTATTAAAATTTTTTTAATGAAGGATTCTCGTTTTCCATGCTAATTGCCTTTTTTAAATATTTCCACATCGCTCTACTATCGTTTCTATTGCTATCTATGTTATACTCCATGTTCTTAGCTTTTTTATTTTAATAAGCTTTTTATATTCTTTCTTAATGGACCTATATTCATCCCATTCCCCCGATATTATGGCAATTTTCTTAAGTGTAAATTTATGCCTGTTCATATTGGCTAGCTCGCTGTCATACCATTTATTCATAATTTTTAACTGAACTACTTTATCAAAGGTAATGCTTCGCATGACATTTAAAATATTATTATTAATATACAACACCTTACTTTCCAAATCAAATGTATCAAAGTTGGTAAAATCGCATAGGCGTAACTGATTAATAAGAACCTCATTATTATAATTTTGCCATGAAGTTATCTTTATTGAGCTTCTCATTGTAAATTTAGGCTACTTTTAAGTATAAATTGGATTGTTTCATGATCAGAAATTTGGTGATCATCTAACTGTTCACACACTATATCATCAGTGTTAGAAAAAAGTAAATCTATTTTAGTTCTTGATGTATCAGTTATACGAGTATCAAAGTTAACTTTTTGGTGTATCGAGTATGACTTCATCAGATCAACTAGTTGAGTGCTATATGTTGATATATTATTGAGATTAATATTAAAATCACCAACAACTATATTACTCTCTGAAATTTTGCAATTACTGCCTAAAACGTTACGTAAATAATTCATAAAATCCGCATCACTTGTGCTGGGTGAGTGGTAAGTTACACCGATTTGCCATTTTGGGTTAATATGCTTTAATTTTATAAAAATACACCATATATTTCTACCTGACGCTTTATTATATTTAATACTAAATTCAATAGAATCATGCACATATATCAGAACACCGCCAGTGTGCCTACTATGAGAATCACATCGCACTAGTTTGTACGTCAGTATGGTTAGCTCTTGATTTGTAACGTGATTTGTGGTACATGTTTGAGCGCATAATATTATTGCTGGATTTACTTGTTCAATTACTTTTTCTAATTCATATTTATTACTCAAAATACTATTTTTATTTAGGTACAGGCAGTTTATATTTTTATCTCTTGATTGCTACTTTCTATATCGTGATTTACTTTCAAGATATCTTTTAAATGCTGGGCATTCTTTATCAAACGCGGTGTGGTGCACATCAACATCTATAAGTTTCTTTGAACCAGTTCGCTACAATTTACACAATTTTGAACTTTTGACAAACAATCTTTGGTGTCGTGACTTGCTCCACAGTTGCTACAAGCTTTTTTATTAATGCATTCATCCGCCTTGTGATTAAATCCCAAGCATTTAAAGCACCTAAATAGTCTTACATACTCAACAGTAATGCAAGAGTCCCACTCTATATTAATTCTCTTTTGTTTTATTATATTTTCATACGTTTCGATATCAGTTTCAACAAGAGCATTATAACATTCTTCTCTGCGACTATAGTTTTCAAAAATTTTTACAACTTTAAATTCTTTACCCTCACATATGCGGTTTTGCTTTGTAATGCACTCTACTAAGCGCTCACTACTTAGTCTCTCTGTTAAACCAATAACTTTAAACATTTTAGTCTCTCTCTTTTCTTTAGATTTCTCCATTTCAAATTCATCTCCAATTTGTTCCGCTATCTTCTTCTGCACTAGTTCGCATGATTCCTTATTCTTGCATGGCACTACTACTCCGCCGTTGCTAATCTCCTTCACTGTTGTCACATGACATTCTGTTGGTTCTGTTACTTTTTTAAGCGCCACTTTCGTATGTTTGTTTTTCTTTGCTTTATCTTTTGGTTTAATAACAATCATATTTTCCCTTTGTTTGGTTGCTTGTGCATAAGACAATTCTTTGGTATCATTTGTGTTGTTGTTGTTTACATTAGTTTCCGCCAAAACTTCGCTTAATTTTTCTCTATTGTTTTCAACTTTTTTTTATAACTCCGCGAGCATATCTTTTCGGAATTCATTTATTTTAATGTCAACATTATGTTCAAGGAGTTTATTAAACTCCGTAGCCAAGCTTGATTTCAGCTGCTGAATATTACGAGATATTGTTTCTTCAACAATATCTTTGAATAATGTTTTGCCAATTTTGTTTTACCCACCATTTTCTATCAAATGTTTAATTTCAATAAACTTTGTATTTGTGCTACTCAATGTGCATTGGTTGCAAAACCACTTAATATTTTCATTTTCACTCATCAATTCAGTTTCTCTTCTTTTTAAATTGCTGCATTTGATACAGAAAAAACAGCCACAGCCACCTGAACATAAAATTGACTCGTCTATTTGCACTAGTTTTCCTCTGCACTCTTTGCACTCCAGTGGCGGCATTTTGTGTTTTTTGCCACCACTTTACTCAGAAAGTCACTATCTTTCTAAATTTCTACTTTAATTTTCTTTTATGTTACATCAGCTTAATTGCAAACAAAAATTAATCATTTTTATAGCTTTTAAGCACGATTTATCAATTTTTAAGCAGAATTTACGGGAGCAAAAATTAATACGTCCGATCTGCATTCAGAACACGACATAGCCTTTCTTCATATAATGTGTCATATATTTCTTGCCATTTATTCATTTCTAGCTATCGAAAGTTTTTGCTGAGACGCGTTGTTGTACATTGTTTAATTGTCTCAATTTATTCTATATGTAATTTTTTATTAAAATTGCAATAGCGGCAATTAAAAATGTAGTTACGCATGCAAAGATAGTTAACCATTTATCAGAAAGTTCTTCCTTATTTTCTATAATTGGGTGTGGTTCGTATTTAACCAATTTATTTTCATAACATTTATCTGCCGAATTTTCTTTACCTACTTCGTATCCTGCTATTCCTATTAGGATACCGTTTAATACAATTTTCCACCATGCCATTTTTAGAAGAAAACATTTTGAATTTATTTATATTTTTATTTTATTTGCATTCCAATTTACTCACTTTGTTTATTAACAAGGTTTCTTATTTTCAATTTTTTATTTCTTAACATGTTAATTTTTTCTTTTAATCTTAATCTATCAACCGTATTTGTTGTTAGGTTAAGTAGCCTAAAAGTTTCGGCTATTTCTTTTCTTTTCCTAACTTGTTTTCCTCCCCGTTTTCTTTTTTGGATTTTTACAGGGGTAGGTATTTTTGGAATTTCTTCCTTTTTATTGAGCTTGTTCCTTCGCCGATACTCTTCTATGGTAATCGGTGTCGGACCTTGCTGTGTAGCTTTACGACTCTCGAAAAGTGTCTTCGCACTTTTTGAAAATTCTATTAAATTCCTCGTGAGTCGTAATCTCCTGCATTATATTTTATAAGCTCTCTTTTCTTTAGCATGAACTTGCCTAACTGAATCTGTATTTAACCGAAATATTTTATTCGTGTTACAAAATTTTATTGGCGCATAAGCAAAATGCGGTGACTACGCTATAAGTTCTTTATTATTGTATTCTTAAATTATTCCTAAGCAAAATAAAAGTTTGCTATTGGTTTAGCAGCCGTAAGGCGTGCTCAAATTATTTTAAATATACTTAACTCGCCGTCTTGCTGCCAGTCTTGCTGCCAGTCATGCTGCCAGTTCCCTTGTCTTCGGCACTAACTTGCAAAATTCCATTAACATCAATTTCACTTCAAATCTTTTCCATGTAATGTTCTCTACGATACTTAACTCGCCGTCTTGCTGCCAGTCTTGCTGCCATATATTCTACCCCTATGCCATGCCATCGGTGAAGTTGTGCAGTCCATCGCCCATTATAATCATTCAAACAACCGCGATCAGTGATTCATGCGGTGCGTGAACATGCCCATGCTTATGACTATGTCCTTGATGTGATGATTCGTGCTCACGTAATATTACAGTCGGTACTGAATCAGTGGTTATAGCACGTTCTTTGGCGTTGTCATTCGTGGTGACAATGGAAGTATAGGCTAGGCTGGCAGGATCGCCATGTAATGACGCTCAGTGGATAGCGTATCGTCAATAATCATTCTTTATTAAATAGCTTTCTCTTTTATACAATTTCTTACTTCACCTACGTATACATAATTACACTAATACTTACAAACTAAAAGTATTTACATTGTGTGCATATTCAGCAATAACTTGGTAGTTCACATTGACAAACCGATACTGTCGATCAGTCATGCTGATCGATACGTGCGTTGGTCAATGTGACGAATTGAGTAATTGGGTGACAAATGTAAATGGGTTCAACATAATTTATTTGGGTCAATATTTGTATATGCAAAGAATTGCATTGAAAGTAAAACGTATTCTGAGTAATGCTACAGGGCTGAAGAATGGTACTGGCTGTTCACTAAGCAGAACCCAAATGCGAATTATCCCTTTTTGTGCTATTCCCTGAAGCGTGAGTTTGGAACATTGAAAAGTGATCACGAGATCATGATGGAGATCTCAATGCGTAAGCAGAAGCTAAGTGAGCCATACGACGTGTTCCACACTGACATAGTAGCACTTAGCGCGCGCCTTAGAGAGCCCGATGTCCGAAGCCCTACTGATCGACATAATAAAAAAGAATGTCAACAGTAGCCTTAAGCTAATGCTTTTCAACGCGGAGGTGAGAACCCTCCATGATCTACGTGATGTAGCACGGAGAGGGGAACAAGTGCTCAAGCAGAGCAAGATAATGGGAACCAGCTATCCTGGAAGGCAGGTGAACGAGGCCCGCACGATAATACCAGACGTAAGGATGGAAAGTGAGGACTGCGAACCTGATTCGCAGGTAGAGGCGTTGGAGTATCGACGTACTAGAAAACCGGACTATTCAGGAATTCAGTGTTGGAATTGCCAGGCCATGTGGCATTCCTACATTTATTGCGAGGAACCCATTAGGAATACGTTTTGTTTTAAGTGTGGACGTAGGGGGTCTTTACTCCGAAATGCCCTAAAGAGCATAGGAGGCAGGGAAACCAGTACTATCGTTTCTATTGCTATCTATGTATGGAGTATAACGTGCTTAGCTTTTTTTTATTTTAATAAGCTTTTTGTATTCTTTCTTAATGGACCTACATTCATCCCATTCCCCCGATATTATGGCAATTTTCTTAAGTGTAAATTTATGCCTGTTCATATTGGCTAACTCGCTGTCATACCATTTATTCATAATTTTTAACTGAACTACTTTATCAAAGGTAATGCTTCGCATGACATTTAAAATATTATTATTAATATACAACACCTTACTTTCCAAATCAAATGTATCAAAGTTGGTAAAATCGCATAGGCGTAACTGATTAATAAGAACCTCATTATTATAATTTTCCCATGAAGTTATCTTTATTGAGCTTCTCATTGTAAATTTAGGCTACTTTTAAGTTTAAATTGGATTGTTTCATGATCAGGAATTTGGTGATCAGCTAACTGTTTACACACTATATCATCAGTGTTAGAAAAAAGTAAATCTATTTTAGTTCTTGATGTATCAGTTATACGAGTATCAAAGTTAACTTTTTGGTGCATCGAGTATGACTTCATAAGATCAACTAGTTGAGTGCTATATGTTGATATATTATTGAGATTAATATTAAAATCACCAACAACTATATTACTCTCTGAAATTTCGCAATTACTGCCTAAAACTTTACGTAAATAATTTATAAAATCCGCATCACTTGTGCTGGGTGAGTGGTAAATTACACCGATTTGCCATTTTGGGCTAATATGCTTTAATTTTATAAAAATGCACCATATATTTCTACCTGACGCTTTATTATATTTAATACTAAATTCAATAGAATCATGCACATATATCAGAACACCGCCAGTGTGCCTACTATGAGAATCACATCGCACTAGTTTGTACGTCAGTATGGTTAGCTCTTGATTTGTAACGTGATTTGTGGTACATGTTTGAGCGCATAATATTATTGCTGGATTTACTTGTTCAATTACTTTTTCTAATTCATATTTATTACTCAAAATACTATTTTTATTTAGGTACAGGCAGCTTATATTTTTATCTCTTGATTGCTACTTTCTATATCTTGATTTACTTTCAAGATATCTTTTAAATGCTGGGCATTCTTTATCAAACGCGGTGTGGTGCACATCAACATCTATAAGTTTTTTTGAACCAGTTCGCTACAATTTACACAATTTTGAACTTTTGACAAACAATCTTTGGTGTCGTGACTTGCTCCACAGTTGCTACAAGCTTTTTTTTTAAAGCACCTAAATAGTCTTACATACTCAACAGTAATGCAAGAGTCCCACTCTATATTAATTCTCTTTTGTTTTATTATATTTTCATACGTTTCGATATCAGTTTCAACAAGAGCATTATAACATTCTTCTCTGCGACTATAGTTTTCAAAAATTTTTACAACTTTAAATTCTTTACCCTCACATATGCGGTTTTGCTTTGTAATGCACTCTACTAAGCGCTCACTACTTAGTCTCTCTGTTAAACCAATAACTTTAAACATTTTAGTCTCTCTCTTTTCTTTAGATTTCTCCATTTCAAATTCATCTCCAATTTGTTCCGCTATCTTCTTCTGCACTAGTTCGCATGATTCCTTATTCTTGCATGGCACTACTACTCCGCCGTTGCTAATCTCCTTCACTGTTGTCACATGACATTCTGTTGGTTCTGTTACTTTTTTAAGCGCCACTTTCGTATGTTTGTTTTTCTTTGCTTTATCTTTTGGTTTAATAACAATCATATTTTCCCTTTGTTTGGTTGCTTGTGCATAAGACAATTCTTTGGTATCATTTGTGTTGTTGTTGTTTACATTAGTTTCCGCCAAAACTTCGCTTAATTTTTCTCTATTGTTTTCAACTTTTTTTTATAATTTCGGAATTCATTTATTTTAATGTCAACATTATGTTCAAGGAGTTTATTAAACTCCGTAGCCAAGCTTGATTTCAGCTGCTGAATATTACGAGATATTGTTTCTTCAACAATATCTTTGAATAATGTTTTGCCAATTTTGTTTTACCCACCATTTTCTATCAAATGTTTAATTTCAATAAACTTTGTATTTGTGCTACTCAATGTGCATTGGTTGCAAAACCACTTAATATTTTCATTTTCACTCATCAATTCAGTTTCTCTTCTTTTTAAATTGCTGCATTTGATACAGAAAAAACAGCCACAGCCACCTGAACATAAAATTGACTCGTCTATTTGCACTAGTTTTCCTCTGCACTCTTTGCACTCCAAAGGCGGCATTTTGTGTTTTTTGCCACCACTTAACTCAGAAAGTCACTATCTTTCTAAATTTCTACTTTAATTTTCTTTTATGTTACATCAGCTTAATTGCAAACAAAAATTAATCATTTTTATAGCTTTTAAGCACGATTTATCAATTTTTAAGCAGAATTTACGGGAGCAAAAATTAATACGTCCGATCTGCATTCAGAACACGACATAGCCTTTCTTCATATAATGTGTCATATATTTCTTGCCATTTATTCATTTCTAGCTATCGAAAGTTTTTGCTGAGACGGGTTGTTGTACATTGTTTAATTGTCTCAATTTATTCTATATGTAATTTTTTATTAAAATTGCAATAGCGGCAATTAAAAATGTAGTTACGCATGCAAAGATAGTTAACCATTTATCAGAAAGTTCTTCCTTATTTTCTATAATTGGGTGTGGTTCGTATTTAACCAATTTATTTTCATAACATTTATCTGCCGAATTTTCTTTACCTACTTCGTATCCTGCTATTCCTATTAGGATACCGTTTAATGCAATTTTCCACCATGCCATTTTTAGAAGAAAACATTTTGAATTTATTTATATTTTTATTTTATTAAACTCCGTAGCCAAGCTTGATTTCAGCTGCTGAATATTACGAGATATTGTTTCTTCAACAATATCTTTGAATAATGTTTTGCCAATTTTGTTTTACCCACCATTTTCTATCAAATGTTTAATTTCAATAAACTTTGTATTTGTGCTACTCAATGTGCATTGGTTGCAAAACCACTTAATATTTTCATTTTCACTCATCAATTCAGTTTCTCTTCTTTTTAAATTGCTGCATTTGATACAGAAAAAACAGCCACAGCCACCTGAACATAAAATTGACTCGTCTATTTGCACTAGTTTTCCTCTGCACTCTTTGCACTCCAGTGGCGGCATTTTGTGTTTTTTGCCACCACTTTACTCAGAAAGTCACTATCTTTCTAAATTTCTACTTTAATTTTCTTTTATGTTACATCAGCTTAATTGCAAACAAAAATTAATCATTTTTATAGCTTTTAAGCACGATTTATCAATTTTTAAGCAGAATTTACGGGAGCAAAAATTAATACGTCCGATCTGCATTCAGAACACGACATAGCCTTTCTTCATATAATGTGTCATATATTTCTTGCCATTTATTCATTTCTAGCTATCGAAAGTTTTTGCTGAGACGCGTTGTTGTACATTGTTTAATTGTCTCAATTTATTCTATATGTAATTTTTTATTAAAATTGCAATAGCGGCAATTAAAAATGTAGTTACGCATGCAAAGATAGTTAACCATTTATCAGAAAGTTCTTCCTTATTTTCTATAATTGGGTGTGGTTCGTATTTAACCAATTTATTTTCATAACATTTATCTGCCGAATTTTCTTTACCTACTTCGTATCCTGCTATTCCTATTAGGATACCGTTTAATACAATTTTCCACCATGCCATTTTTAGAAGAAAACATTTTGAATTTATTTATATTTTTATTTTATTTGCATTCCAATTTACTCACTTTGTTTATTAACAAGGTTTCTTATTTTCAATTTTTTATTTCTTAACATGTTAATTTTTTCTTTTAATCTTAATCTATCAACCGTATTTGTTGTTAGGTTAAGTAGCCTAAAAGTTTCGGCTATTTCTTTTCTTTTCCTAACTTGTTTTCCTCCCCGTTTTCTTTTTTGGATTTTTACAGGGGTAGGTATTTTTGGAATTTCTTCCTTTTTATTGAGCTTGTTCCTTCGCCGATACTCTTCTATGGTAATCGGTGTCGGACCTTGCTGTGTAGCTTTACGACTCTCGAAAAGTGTCTTCGCACTTTTTGAAAATTCTATTAAATTCCTCGTGAGTCGTAATCTCCTGCATTATATTTTATAAGCTCTCTTTTCTTTAGCATGAACTTGCCTAACTGAATCTGTATTTAACCGAAATATTTTATTCGTGTTACAAAATTTTATTGGCGCATAAGCAAAATGCGGTGACTACGCTATAAGTTCTTTATTATTGTATTCTTAAATTATTCCTAAGCAAAATAAAAGTTTGCTATTGGTTTAGCAGCCGTAAGGCGTGCTCAAATTATTTTAAATATACTTAACTCGCCGTCTTGCTGCCAGTCTTGCTGCCAGTCATGCTGCCAGTTCCCTTGTCTTCGGCACTAACTTGCAAAATTCCATTAACATCAATTTCACTTCAAATCTTTTCCATGTAATGTTCTCTACGATACTTAACTCGCCGTCTTGCTGCCAGTCTTGCTGCCATATATTCTACCCCTATGCCATGCCATCGGTGAAGTTGTGCAGTCCATCGCCCATTATAATCATTCAAACAACCGCGATCAGTGATTCATGCGGTGCGTGAACATGCCCATGCTTATGACTATGTCCTTGATGTGATGATTCGTGCTCACGTAATATTACAGTCGGTACTGAATCAGTGGTTATAGCACGTTCTTTGGCGTTGTCATTCGTGGTGACAATGGAAGTATAGGCTAGGCTGGCAGGATCGCCATGTAATGACGCTCAGTGGATAGCGTATCGTCAATAATCATTCTTTATTAAATAGCTTTCTCTTTTATACAATTTCTTACTTCACCTACGTATACATAATTACACTAATACTTACAAACTAAAAGTATTTACATTGTGTGCATATTCAGCAATAACTTGGTAGTTCACATTGACAAACCGATACTGTCGATCAGTCATGCTGATCGATACGTGCGTTGGTCAATGTGACGAATTGAGTAATTGGGTGACAAATGTAAATGGGTTCAACATAATTTATTTGGGTCAATATTTGTATATGCAAAGAATTGCATTGAAAGTAACACGTATTCTGAGTAATGCTACAGGGCTGAAGAATGGTACTGGCTGTTCACTAAGCAGAACCCAAATGCGAATTATCCCTTTTTGTGCTATTCCCTGAAGCGTGAGTTTGGAACATTGAAAAGTGATCACGAGATCATGATGGAGATCTCAATGCGTAAGCAGAAGCTAAGTGAGCCATACGACGTGTTCCACACTGACATAGTAGCACTTAGCGCGCGCCTTAGAGAGCCCGATGTCCGAAGCCCTACTGATCGACATAATAAAAAAGAATGTCAACAGTAGCCTTAAGCTAATGCTTTTCAACGCGGAGGTGAGAACCCTCCATGATCTACGTGATGTAGCACGGAGAGGGGAACAAGTGCTCAAGCAGAGCAAGATAATGGGAACCAGCTATCCTGGAAGGCAGGTGAACGAGGCCCGCACGATAATACCAGACGTAAGGATGGAAAGTGAGGACTGCGAACCTGATTCGCAGGTAGAGGCGTTGGAGTATCGACGTACTAGAAAACCGGACTATTCAGGAATTCAGTGTTGGAATTGCCAGGCCATGTGGCATTCCTACATTTATTGCGAGGAACCCATTAGGAATACGTTTTGTTTTAAGTGTGGACGTAGGGGGTCTTTACTCCGAAATGCCCTAAAGAGCATAGGAGGCAGGGAAACCAGTACTATCGTTTCTATTGCTATCTATGTATGGAGTATAACGTGCTTAGCTTTTTTTTATTTTAATAAGCTTTTTGTATTCTTTCTTAATGGACCTACATTCATCCCATTCCCCCGATATTATGGCAATTTTCTTAAGTGTAAATTTATGCCTGTTCATATTGGCTAACTCGCTGTCATACCATTTATTCATAATTTTTAACTGAACTACTTTATCAAAGGTAATGCTTCGCATGACATTTAAAATATTATTATTAATATACAACACCTTACTTTCCAAATCAAATGTATCAAAGTTGGTAAAATCGCATAGGCGTAACTGATTAATAAGAACCTCATTATTATAATTTTCCCATGAAGTTATCTTTATTGAGCTTCTCATTGTAAATTTAGGCTACTTTTAAGTTTAAATTGGATTGTTTCATGATCAGGAATTTGGTGATCAGCTAACTGTTTACACACTATATCATCAGTGTTAGAAAAAAGTAAATCTATTTTAGTTCTTGATGTATCAGTTATACGAGTATCAAAGTTAACTTTTTGGTGCATCGAGTATGACTTCATAAGATCAACTAGTTGAGTGCTATATGTTGATATATTATTGAGATTAATATTAAAATCACCAACAACTATATTACTCTCTGAAATTTCGCAATTACTGCCTAAAACTTTACGTAAATAATTTATAAAATCCGCATCACTTGTGCTGGGTGAGTGGTAAATTACACCGATTTGCCATTTTGGGCTAATATGCTTTAATTTTATAAAAATGCACCATATATTTCTACCTGACGCTTTATTATATTTAATACTAAATTCAATAGAATCATGCACATATATCAGAACACCGCCAGTGTGCCTACTATGAGAATCACATCGCACTAGTTTGTACGTCAGTATGGTTAGCTCTTGATTTGTAACGTGATTTGTGGTACATGTTTGAGCGCATAATATTATTGCTGGATTTACTTGTTCAATTACTTTTTCTAATTCATATTTATTACTCAAAATACTATTTTTATTTAGGTACAGGCAGCTTATATTTTTATCTCTTGATTGCTACTTTCTATATCTTGATTTACTTTCAAGATATCTTTTAAATGCTGGGCATTCTTTATCAAACGCGGTGTGGTGCACATCAACATCTATAAGTTTTTTTGAACCAGTTCGCTACAATTTACACAATTTTGAACTTTTGACAAACAATCTTTGGTGTCGTGACTTGCTCCACAGTTGCTACAAGCTTTTTTTTTAAAGCACCTAAATAGTCTTACATACTCAACAGTAATGCAAGAGTCCCACTCTATATTAATTCTCTTTTGTTTTATTATATTTTCATACGTTTCGATATCAGTTTCAACAAGAGCATTATAACATTCTTCTCTGCGACTATAGTTTTCAAAAATTTTTACAACTTTAAATTCTTTACCCTCACATATGCGGTTTTGCTTTGTAATGCACTCTACTAAGCGCTCACTACTTAGTCTCTCTGTTAAACCAATAACTTTAAACATTTTAGTCTCTCTCTTTTCTTTAGATTTCTCCATTTCAAATTCATCTCCAATTTGTTCCGCTATCTTCTTCTGCACTAGTTCGCATGATTCCTTATTCTTGCATGGCACTACTACTCCGCCGTTGCTAATCTCCTTCACTGTTGTCACATGACATTCTGTTGGTTCTGTTACTTTTTTAAGCGCCACTTTCGTATGTTTGTTTTTCTTTGCTTTATCTTTTGGTTTAATAACAATCATATTTTCCCTTTGTTTGGTTGCTTGTGCATAAGACAATTCTTTGGTATCATTTGTGTTGTTGTTGTTTACATTAGTTTCCGCCAAAACTTCGCTTAATTTTTCTCTATTGTTTTCAACTTTTTTTTATAACTCCGCGAGCATATCTTTTCGGAATTCATTTATTTTAATGTCAACATTATGTTCAAGGAGTTTATTAAACTCCGTAGCCAAGCTTGATTTCAGCTGCTGAATATTACGAGATATTGTTTCTTCAACAATATCTTTGAATAATGTTTTGCCAATTTTGTTTTACCCACCATTTTCTATCAAATGTTTAATTTCAATAAACTTTGTATTTGTGCTACTCAATGTGCATTGGTTGCAAAACCACTTAATATTTTCATTTTCACTCATCAATTCAGTTTCTCTTCTTTTTAAATTGCTGCATTTGATACAGAAAAAACAGCCACAGCCACCTGAACATAAAATTGACTCGTCTATTTGCACTAGTTTTCCTCTGCACTCTTTGCACTCCAGTGGCGGCATTTTGTGTTTTTTGCCACCACTTTACTCAGAAAGTCACTATCTTTCTAAATTTCTACTTTAATTTTCTTTTATGTTACATCAGCTTAATTGCAAACAAAAATTAATCATTTTTATAGCTTTTAAGCACGATTTATCAATTTTTAAGCAGAATTTACGGGAGCAAAAATTAATACGTCCGATCTGCATTCAGAACACGACATAGCCTTTCTTCATATAATGTGTCATATATTTCTTGCCATTTATTCATTTCTAGCTATCGAAAGTTTTTGCTGAGACGCGTTGTTGTACATTGTTTAATTGTCTCAATTTATTCTATATGTAATTTTTTATTAAAATTGCAATAGCGGCAATTAAAAATGTAGTTACGCATGCAAAGATAGTTAACCATTTATCAGAAAGTTCTTCCTTATTTTCTATAATTGGGTGTGGTTCGTATTTAACCAATTTATTTTCATAACATTTATCTGCCGAATTTTCTTTACCTACTTCGTATCCTGCTATTCCTATTAGGATACCGTTTAATACAATTTTCCACCATGCCATTTTTAGAAGAAAACATTTTGAATTTATTTATATTTTTATTTTATTTGCATTCCAATTTACTCACTTTGTTTATTAACAAGGTTTCTTATTTTCAATTTTTTATTTCTTAACATGTTAATTTTTTCTTTTAATCTTAATCTATCAACCGTATTTGTTGTTAGGTTAAGTAGCCTAAAAGTTTCGGCTATTTCTTTTCTTTTCCTAACTTGTTTTCCTCCCCGTTTTCTTTTTTGGATTTTTACAGGGGTAGGTATTTTTGGAATTTCTTCCTTTTTATTGAGCTTGTTCCTTCGCCGATACTCTTCTATGGTAATCGGTGTCGGACCTTGCTGTGTAGCTTTACGACTCTCGAAAAGTGTCTTCGCACTTTTTGAAAATTCTATTAAATTCCTCGTGAGTCGTAATCTCCTGCATTATATTTTATAAGCTCTCTTTTCTTTAGCATGAACTTGCCTAACTGAATCTGTATTTAACCGAAATATTTTATTCGTGTTACAAAATTTTATTGGCGCATAAGCAAAATGCGGTGACTACGCTATAAGTTCTTTATTATTGTATTCTTAAATTATTCCTAAGCAAAATAAAAGTTTGCTATTGGTTTAGCAGCCGTAAGGCGTGCTCAAATTATTTTAAATATACTTAACTCGCCGTCTTGCTGCCAGTCTTGCTGCCAGTCATGCTGCCAGTTCCCTTGTCTTCGGCACTAACTTGCAAAATTCCATTAACATCAATTTCACTTCAAATCTTTTCCATGTAATGTTCTCTACGATACTTAACTCGCCGTCTTGCTGCCAGTCTTGCTGCCATATATTCTACCCCTATGCCATGCCATCGGTGAAGTTGTGCAGTCCATCGCCCATTATAATCATTCAAACAACCGCGATCAGTGATTCATGCGGTGCGTGAACATGCCCATGCTTATGACTATGTCCTTGATGTGATGATTCGTGCTCACGTAATATTACAGTCGGTACTGAATCAGTGGTTATAGCACGTTCTTTGGCGTTGTCATTCGTGGTGACAATGGAAGTATAGGCTAGGCTGGCAGGATCGCCATGTAATGACGCTCAGTGGATAGCGTATCGTCAATAATCATTCTTTATTAAATAGCTTTCTCTTTTATACAATTTCTTACTTCACCTACGTATACATAATTACACTAATACTTACAAACTAAAAGTATTTACATTGTGTGCATATTCAGCAATAACTTGGTAGTTCACATTGACAAACCGATACTGTCGATCAGTCATGCTGATCGATACGTGCGTTGGTCAATGTGACGAATTGAGTAATTGGGTGACAAATGTAAATGGGTTCAACATAATTTATTTGGGTCAATATTTGTATATGCAAAGAATTGCATTGAAAGTAAAACGTATTCTGAGTAATGCTACAGGGCTGAAGAATGGTACTGGCTGTTCACTAAGCAGAACCCAAATGCGAATTATCCCTTTTTGTGCTATTCCCTGAAGCGTGAGTTTGGAACATTGAAAAGTGATCACGAGATCATGATGGAGATCTCAATGCGTAAGCAGAAGCTAAGTGAGCCATACGACGTGTTCCACACTGACATAGTAGCACTTAGCGCGCGCCTTAGAGAGCCCGATGTCCGAAGCCCTACTGATCGACATAATAAAAAAGAATGTCAACAGTAGCCTTAAGCTAATGCTTTTCAACGCGGAGGTGAGAACCCTCCATGATCTACGTGATGTAGCACGGAGAGGGGAACAAGTGCTCAAGCAGAGCAAGATAATGGGAACCAGCTATCCTGGAAGGCAGGTGAACGAGGCCCGCACGATAATACCAGACGTAAGGATGGAAAGTGAGGACTGCGAACCTGATTCGCAGGTAGAGGCGTTGGAGTATCGACGTACTAGAAAACCGGACTATTCAGGAATTCAGTGTTGGAATTGCCAGGCCATGTGGCATTCCTACATTTATTGCGAGGAACCCATTAGGAATACGTTTTGTTTTAAGTGTGGACGTAGGGGGTCTTTACTCCGAAATGCCCTAAAGAGCATAGGAGGCAGGGAAACCAGTACTATCGTTTCTATTGCTATCTATGTATGGAGTATAACGTGCTTAGCTTTTTTTTATTTTAATAAGCTTTTTGTATTCTTTCTTAATGGACCTACATTCATCCCATTCCCCCGATATTATGGCAATTTTCTTAAGTGTAAATTTATGCCTGTTCATATTGGCTAACTCGCTGTCATACCATTTATTCATAATTTTTAACTGAACTACTTTATCAAAGGTAATGCTTCGCATGACATTTAAAATATTATTATTAATATACAACACCTTACTTTCCAAATCAAATGTATCAAAGTTGGTAAAATCGCATAGGCGTAACTGATTAATAAGAACCTCATTATTATAATTTTCCCATGAAGTTATCTTTATTGAGCTTCTCATTGTAAATTTAGGCTACTTTTAAGTTTAAATTGGATTGTTTCATGATCAGGAATTTGGTGATCAGCTAACTGTTTACACACTATATCATCAGTGTTAGAAAAAAGTAAATCTATTTTAGTTCTTGATGTATCAGTTATACGAGTATCAAAGTTAACTTTTTGGTGCATCGAGTATGACTTCATAAGATCAACTAGTTGAGTGCTATATGTTGATATATTATTGAGATTAATATTAAAATCACCAACAACTATATTACTCTCTGAAATTTCGCAATTACTGCCTAAAACTTTACGTAAATAATTTATAAAATCCGCATCACTTGTGCTGGGTGAGTGGTAAATTACACCGATTTGCCATTTTGGGCTAATATGCTTTAATTTTATAAAAATGCACCATATATTTCTACCTGACGCTTTATTATATTTAATACTAAATTCAATAGAATCATGCACATATATCAGAACACCGCCAGTGTGCCTACTATGAGAATCACATCGCACTAGTTTGTACGTCAGTATGGTTAGCTCTTGATTTGTAACGTGATTTGTGGTACATGTTTGAGCGCATAATATTATTGCTGGATTTACTTGTTCAATTACTTTTTCTAATTCATATTTATTACTCAAAATACTATTTTTATTTAGGTACAGGCAGCTTATATTTTTATCTCTTGATTGCTACTTTCTATATCTTGATTTACTTTCAAGATATCTTTTAAATGCTGGGCATTCTTTATCAAACGCGGTGTGGTGCACATCAACATCTATAAGTTTTTTTGAACCAGTTCGCTACAATTTACACAATTTTGAACTTTTGACAAACAATCTTTGGTGTCGTGACTTGCTCCACAGTTGCTACAAGCTTTTTTTTTAAAGCACCTAAATAGTCTTACATACTCAACAGTAATGCAAGAGTCCCACTCTATATTAATTCTCTTTTGTTTTATTATATTTTCATACGTTTCGATATCAGTTTCAACAAGAGCATTATAACATTCTTCTCTGCGACTATAGTTTTCAAAAATTTTTACAACTTTAAATTCTTTACCCTCACATATGCGGTTTTGCTTTGTAATGCACTCTACTAAGCGCTCACTACTTAGTCTCTCTGTTAAACCAATAACTTTAAACATTTTAGTCTCTCTCTTTTCTTTAGATTTCTCCATTTCAAATTCATCTCCAATTTGTTCCGCTATCTTCTTCTGCACTAGTTCGCATGATTCCTTATTCTTGCATGGCACTACTACTCCGCCGTTGCTAATCTCCTTCACTGTTGTCACATGACATTCTGTTGGTTCTGTTACTTTTTTAAGCGCCACTTTCGTATGTTTGTTTTTCTTTGCTTTATCTTTTGGTTTAATAACAATCATATTTTCCCTTTGTTTGGTTGCTTGTGCATAAGACAATTCTTTGGTATCATTTGTGTTGTTGTTGTTTACATTAGTTTCCGCCAAAACTTCGCTTAATTTTTCTCTATTGTTTTCAACTTTTTTTTATAACTCCGCGAGCATATCTTTTCGGAATTCATTTATTTTAATGTCAACATTATGTTCAAGGAGTTTATTAAACTCCGTAGCCAAGCTTGATTTCAGCTGCTGAATATTACGAGATATTGTTTCTTCAACAATATCTTTGAATAATGTTTTGCCAATTTTGTTTTACCCACCATTTTCTATCAAATGTTTAATTTCAATAAACTTTGTATTTGTGCTACTCAATGTGCATTGGTTGCAAAACCACTTAATATTTTCATTTTCACTCATCAATTCAGTTTCTCTTCTTTTTAAATTGCTGCATTTGATACAGAAAAAACAGCCACAGCCACCTGAACATAAAATTGACTCGTCTATTTGCACTAGTTTTCCTCTGCACTCTTTGCACTCCAAAGGCGGCATTTTGTGTTTTTTGCCACCACTTAACTCAGAAAGTCACTATCTTTCTAAATTTCTACTTTAATTTTCTTTTATGTTACATCAGCTTAATTGCAAACAAAAATTAATCATTTTTATAGCTTTTAAGCACGATTTATCAATTTTTAAGCAGAATTTACGGGAGCAAAAATTAATACGTCCGATCTGCATTCAGAACACGACATAGCCTTTCTTCATATAATGTGTCATATATTTCTTGCCATTTATTCATTTCTAGCTATCGAAAGTTTTTGCTGAGACGGGTTGTTGTACATTGTTTAATTGTCTCAATTTATTCTATATGTAATTTTTTATTAAAATTGCAATAGCGGCAATTAAAAATGTAGTTACGCATGCAAAGATAGTTAACCATTTATCAGAAAGTTCTTCCTTATTTTCTATAATTGGGTGTGGTTCGTATTTAACCAATTTATTTTCATAACATTTATCTGCCGAATTTTCTTTACCTACTTCGTATCCTGCTATTCCTATTAGGATACCGTTTAATGCAATTTTCCACCATGCCATTTTTAGAAGAAAACATTTTGAATTTATTTATATTTTTATTTTATTAAACTCCGTAGCCAAGCTTGATTTCAGCTGCTGAATATTACGAGATATTGTTTCTTCAACAATATCTTTGAATAATGTTTTGCCAATTTTGTTTTACCCACCATTTTCTATCAAATGTTTAATTTCAATAAACTTTGTATTTGTGCTACTCAATGTGCATTGGTTGCAAAACCACTTAATATTTTAATTTTCACTCATCAATTCAGTTTCTCTTCTTTTTAAATTGCTGCATTTGATACAGAAAAAACAGCCACAGCCACCTGAACATAAAATTGACTCGTCTATTTGCACTAGTTTTCCTCTGCACTCTTTGCACTCCAGTGGCGGCATTTTGTGTTTTTTGCCACCACTTTACTCAGAAAGTCACTATCTTTCTAAATTTCTACTTTAATTTTCTTTTATGTTACATCAGCTTAATTGCAAACAAAAATTAATCATTTTTATAGCTTTTAAGCACGATTTATCAATTTTTAAGCAGAATTTACGGGAGCAAAAATTAATACGTCCGATCTGCATTCAGAACACGACATAGCCTTTCTTCATATAATGTGTCATATATTTCTTGCCATTTATTCATTTCTAGCTATCGAAAGTTTTTGCTGAGACGCGTTGTTGTACATTGTTTAATTGTCTCAATTTATTCTATATGTAATTTTTTATTAAAATTGCAATAGCGGCAATTAAAAATGTAGTTACGCATGCAAAGATAGTTAACCATTTATCAGAAAGTTCTTCCTTATTTTCTATAATTGGGTGTGGTTCGTATTTAACCAATTTATTTTCATAACATTTATCTGCCGAATTTTCTTTACCTACTTCGTATCCTGCTATTCCTATTAGGATACCGTTTAATACAATTTTCCACCATGCCATTTTTAGAAGAAAACATTTTGAATTTATTTATATTTTTATTTTATTTGCATTCCAATTTACTCACTTTGTTTATTAACAAGGTTTCTTATTTTCAATTTTTTATTTCTTAACATGTTAATTTTTTCTTTTAATCTTAATCTATCAACCGTATTTGTTGTTAGGTTAAGTAGCCTAAAAGTTTCGGCTATTTCTTTTCTTTTCCTAACTTGTTTTCCTCCCCGTTTTCTTTTTTGGATTTTTACAGGGGTAGGTATTTTTGGAATTTCTTCCTTTTTATTGAGCTTGTTCCTTCGCCGATACTCTTCTATGGTAATCGGTGTCGGACCTTGCTGTGTAGCTTTACGACTCTCGAAAAGTGTCTTCGCACTTTTTGAAAATTCTATTAAATTCCTCGTGAGTCGTTATCTCCTGCATTATATTTTATAAGCTCTCTTTTCTTTAGCATGAACTTGCCTAACTGAATCTGTATTTAACCGAAATATTTTATTCGTGTTACAAAATTTTATTGGCGCATAAGCAAAATGCGGTGACTACGCTATAAGTTCTTTATTATTGTATTCTTAAATTATTCCTAAGCAAAATAAAAGTTTGCTATTGGTTTAGCAGCCGTAAGGCGTGCTCAAATTATTTTAAATATACTTAACTCGCCGTCTTGCTGCCAGTCTTGCTGCCAGTCATGCTGCCAGTTCCCTTGTCTTCGGCACTAACTTGCAAAATTCCATTAACATCAATTTCACTTCAAATCTTTTCCATGTAATGTTCTCTACGATACTTAACTCGCCGTCTTGCTGCCAGTCTTGCTGCCATATATTCTACCCCTATGCCATGCCATCGGTGAAGTTGTGCAGTCCATCGCCCATTATAATCATTCAAACAACCGCGATCAGTGATTCATGCGGTGCGTGAACATGCCCATGCTTATGACTATGTCCTTGATGTGATGATTCGTGCTCACGTAATATTACAGTCGGTACTGAATCAGTGGTTATAGCACGTTCTTTGGCGTTGTCATTCGTGGTGACAATGGAAGTATAGGCTAGGCTGGCAGGATCGCCATGTAATGACGCTCAGTGGATAGCGTATCGTCAATAATCATTCTTTATTAAATAGCTTTCTCTTTTATACAATTTCTTACTTCACCTACGTATACATAATTACACTAATACTTACAAACTAAAAGTATTTACATTGTGTGCATATTCAGCAATAACTTGGTAGTTCACATTGACAAACCGATACTGTCGATCAGTCATGCTGATCGATACGTGCGTTGGTCAATGTGACGAATTGAGTAATTGGGTGACAAATGTAAATGGGTTCAACATAATTTATTTGGGTCAATATTTGTATATGCAAAGAATTGCATTGAAAGTAAAACGTATTCTGAGTAATGCTACAGGGCTGAAGAATGGTACTGGCTGTTCACTAAGCAGAACCCAAATGCGAATTATCCCTTTTTGTGCTATTCCCTGAAGCGTGAGTTTGGAACATTGAAAAGTGATCACGAGATCATGATGGAGATCTCAATGCGTAAGCAGAAGCTAAGTGAGCCATACGACGTGTTCCACACTGACATAGTAGCACTTAGCGCGCGCCTTAGAGAGCCCGATGTCCGAAGCCCTACTGATCGACATAATAAAAAAGAATGTCAACAGTAGCCTTAAGCTAATGCTTTTCAACGCGGAGGTGAGAACCCTCCATGATCTACGTGATGTAGCACGGAGAGGGGAACAAGTGCTCAAGCAGAGCAAGATAATGGGAACCAGCTATCCTGGAAGGCAGGTGAACGAGGCCCGCACGATAATACCAGACGTAAGGATGGAAAGTGAGGACTGCGAACCTGATTCGCAGGTAGAGGCGTTGGAGTATCGACGTACTAGAAAACCGGACTATTCAGGAATTCAGTGTTGGAATTGCCAGGCCATGTGGCATTCCTACATTTATTGCGAGGAACCCATTAGGAATACGTTTTGTTTTAAGTGTGGACGTAGGGGGTCTTTACTCCGAAATGCCCTAAAGAGCATAGGAGGCAGGGAAACCAGTACTATCGTTTCTATTGCTATCTATGTATGGAGTATAACGTGCTTAGCTTTTTTTTATTTTAATAAGCTTTTTGTATTCTTTCTTAATGGACCTACATTCATCCCATTCCCCCGATATTATGGCAATTTTCTTAAGTGTAAATTTATGCCTGTTCATATTGGCTAACTCGCTGTCATACCATTTATTCATAATTTTTAACTGAACTACTTTATCAAAGGTAATGCTTCGCATGACATTTAAAATATTATTATTAATATACAACACCTTACTTTCCAAATCAAATGTATCAAAGTTGGTAAAATCGCATAGGCGTAACTGATTAATAAGAACCTCATTATTATAATTTTCCCATGAAGTTATCTTTATTGAGCTTCTCATTGTAAATTTAGGCTACTTTTAAGTTTAAATTGGATTGTTTCATGATCAGGAATTTGGTGATCAGCTAACTGTTTACACACTATATCATCAGTGTTAGAAAAAAGTAAATCTATTTTAGTTCTTGATGTATCAGTTATACGAGTATCAAAGTTAACTTTTTGGTGCATCGAGTATGACTTCATAAGATCAACTAGTTGAGTGCTATATGTTGATATATTATTGAGATTAATATTAAAATCACCAACAACTATATTACTCTCTGAAATTTCGCAATTACTGCCTAAAACTTTACGTAAATAATTTATAAAATCCGCATCACTTGTGCTGGGTGAGTGGTAAATTACACCGATTTGCCATTTTGGGCTAATATGCTTTAATTTTATAAAAATGCACCATATATTTCTACCTGACGCTTTATTATATTTAATACTAAATTCAATAGAATCATGCACATATATCAGAACACCGCCAGTGTGCCTACTATGAGAATCACATCGCACTAGTTTGTACGTCAGTATGGTTAGCTCTTGATTTGTAACGTGATTTGTGGTACATGTTTGAGCGCATAATATTATTGCTGGATTTACTTGTTCAATTACTTTTTCTAATTCATATTTATTACTCAAAATACTATTTTTATTTAGGTACAGGCAGCTTATATTTTTATCTCTTGATTGCTACTTTCTATATCTTGATTTACTTTCAAGATATCTTTTAAATGCTGGGCATTCTTTATCAAACGCGGTGTGGTGCACATCAACATCTATAAGTTTTTTTGAACCAGTTCGCTACAATTTACACAATTTTGAACTTTTGACAAACAATCTTTGGTGTCGTGACTTGCTCCACAGTTGCTACAAGCTTTTTTTTTAAAGCACCTAAATAGTCTTACATACTCAACAGTAATGCAAGAGTCCCACTCTATATTAATTCTCTTTTGTTTTATTATATTTTCATACGTTTCGATATCAGTTTCAACAAGAGCATTATAACATTCTTCTCTGCGACTATAGTTTTCAAAAATTTTTACAACTTTAAATTCTTTACCCTCACATATGCGGTTTTGCTTTGTAATGCACTCTACTAAGCGCTCACTACTTAGTCTCTCTGTTAAACCAATAACTTTAAACATTTTAGTCTCTCTCTTTTCTTTAGATTTCTCCATTTCAAATTCATCTCCAATTTGTTCCGCTATCTTCTTCTGCACTAGTTCGCATGATTCCTTATTCTTGCATGGCACTACTACTCCGCCGTTGCTAATCTCCTTCACTGTTGTCACATGACATTCTGTTGGTTCTGTTACTTTTTTAAGCGCCACTTTCGTATGTTTGTTTTTCTTTGCTTTATCTTTTGGTTTAATAACAATCATATTTTCCCTTTGTTTGGTTGCTTGTGCATAAGACAATTCTTTGGTATCATTTGTGTTGTTGTTGTTTACATTAGTTTCCGCCAAAACTTCGCTTAATTTTTCTCTATTGTTTTCAACTTTTTTTTATAACTCCGCGAGCATATCTTTTCGGAATTCATTTATTTTAATGTCAACATTATGTTCAAGGAGTTTATTAAACTCCGTAGCCAAGCTTGATTTCAGCTGCTGAATATTACGAGATATTGTTTCTTCAACAATATCTTTGAATAATGTTTTGCCAATTTTGTTTTACCCACCATTTTCTATCAAATGTTTAATTTCAATAAACTTTGTATTTGTGCTACTCAATGTGCATTGGTTGCAAAACCACTTAATATTTTCATTTTCACTCATCAATTCAGTTTCTCTTCTTTTTAAATTGCTGCATTTGATACAGAAAAAACAGCCACAGCCACCTGAACATAAAATTGACTCGTCTATTTGCACTAGTTTTCCTCTGCACTCTTTGCACTCCAAAGGCGGCATTTTGTGTTTTTTGCCACCACTTAACTCAGAAAGTCACTATCTTTCTAAATTTCTACTTTAATTTTCTTTTATGTTACATCAGCTTAATTGCAAACAAAAATTAATCATTTTTATAGCTTTTAAGCACGATTTATCAATTTTTAAGCAGAATTTACGGGAGCAAAAATTAATACGTCCGATCTGCATTCAGAACACGACATAGCCTTTCTTCATATAATGTGTCATATATTTCTTGCCATTTATTCATTTCTAGCTATCGAAAGTTTTTGCTGAGACGGGTTGTTGTACATTGTTTAATTGTCTCAATTTATTCTATATGTAATTTTTTATTAAAATTGCAATAGCGGCAATTAAAAATGTAGTTACGCATGCAAAGATAGTTAACCATTTATCAGAAAGTTCTTCCTTATTTTCTATAATTGGGTGTGGTTCGTATTTAACCAATTTATTTTCATAACATTTATCTGCCGAATTTTCTTTACCTACTTCGTATCCTGCTATTCCTATTAGGATACCGTTTAATGCAATTTTCCACCATGCCATTTTTAGAAGAAAACATTTTGAATTTATTTATATTTTTATTTTATTTGCATTCCAATTTACTCACTTTGTTTATTAACAAGGTTTCTTACTTAACTCGCCGTCTTGCTGCCAGTCTTGCTGCCAGTCATGCTGCCAGTTCCCTTGTCTTCGGCACTAACTTGCAAAATTCCATTAACATCAATTTCACTTCAAATCTTTTCCATGTAATGTTCTCTACGATACTTAACTCGCCGTCTTGCTGCCAGTCTTGCTGCCATATATTCTGCCCCTATGCCATGCCATCGGTGAAGTTGTGCAGTCCATCGCCCATTATAATCATTCAAACAACCGCGATCAGTGATTCATGCGGTGCGTGAACATGCCCATGCTTATGACTATGTCCTTGATGTGATGATTCGTGCTCACGTAATATTACAGTCGGTACTGAATCAGTGGTTATAGCACGTTCTTTGGCGTTGTCATTCGTGGTGACAATGGAAGTATAGGCTAGGCTGGCAGGATCGCCATGTAATGACGCTCAGTGGATAGCGTATCGTCAATAATCATTCTTTATTAAATAGCTTTCTCTTTTATACAATTTCTTACTTCACCTACGTATACATAATTACACTAATACTTACAAACTAAAAGTATTTACATTGTGTGCATATTCAGCAATAACTTGGTAGTTCACATTGACAAACCGATACTGTCGATCAGTCATGCTGATCGATACGTGCGTTGGTCAATGTGACGAATTGAGTAATTGGGTGACAAATGTAAATGGGTTCAACATAATTTATTTGGGTCAATATTTGTATATGCAAAGAATTGCATTGAAAGTAAAACGTATTCTGAGTAATGCTACAGGGCTGAAGAATGGTACTGGCTGTTCACTAAGCAGAACCCAAATGCGAATTATCCCTTTTTGTGCTATTCCCTGAAGCGTGAGTTTGGAACATTGAAAAGTGATCACGAGATCATGATGGAGATCTCAATGCGTAAGCAGAAGCTAAGTGAGCCATACGACGTGTTCCACACTGACATAGTAGCACTTAGCGCGCGCCTTAGAGAGCCCGATGTCCGAAGCCCTACTGATCGACATAATAAAAAAGAATGTCAACAGTAGCCTTAAGCTAATGCTTTTCAACGCGGAGGTGAGAACCCTCCATGATCTACGTGATGTAGCACGGAGAGGGGAACAAGTGCTCAAGCAGAGCAAGATATTGGGAACCAGCTATCCTGGAAGACATGTGAACGAGGCCCGCACGATAATACCAGACGTAAGGATGGAAAGTGAGGACTGCGAACCTGATTCGCAGGTAGAGGCGCTGGAGTATCGACGTACTAGAAAACCGGACTATTCAGGAATTCAGTGTTGGAATTGCCAGGCCATGGGGCATTCCTAAATTTATTGCGACGAACCCATTAGGAATCCGTTTTGTTTTAAGTGTGGACATAGGGGGGTCTTTACTCCGAAATGCCCTAAAGATCATAGGAGGCAGGGAAACCAGTACCCGAGCGAGAAGTTGGGTGAGACTCGTTCGGTGCCATAGCCCCCTTATCAGCCAGCGACCGAGGAATTACCCCACGCGCTGAACCAAGTAGGTCCGTCGAGGGTATGCAAGGAAATAGTGATCTTTCGAAGAGTAGGGGCACCCTGGCAAAGGAGTACCCAAATGTGATAGTAACTTTTCCCGACAGTACAGATAATTCTAATAGTTCCGATTCCGATAGTCCAACGTCCTCAGCCGCGATTGTCAAACCGATTAGAATTTTGCAACGTCCGAATAGGGATGCCGCTTTCCAGACGTGTTTTCCACCCAGTCTAGAAGAAAAGGAATATAGGTATGAGCGAGTAAGGCATTCGATATTTAAAAATCAGCAGGTATCCGAAAATATTTTGAAGTGTAGGAAAAGATATAACTGGAGAGTACAGGAGCGTAGATTGTTGCAAACCACCACGAAAGGCCTCTCGTTAAGGTGAAAATCGAGGACAGCTTTATTTTCGGGTTGTTGGACTCGGGAGCCAACGTCTCCATCTTGGGGAAGAATTGCCCAGAATTTCTAAAAGATAATGGCTTCGAGTATCATCCCCTACACGCGTTCGTATATACCGCGGGTGGCAACAAGCAGAAAATTTTAGGCTCGTTATCCTTACGGGTCCCTTTCAAAAATATTACCAAGGTTATTCGCTTTTACCTTGTTCCTTCGCTTCTCTAAGAAGCTTACTTCGGAGTTGATTTTTGGAATGCCTTTGCGTTAGCCCCGAGATATTTCCGATGGAAGAATGTATAGACATTGACAATTTGAAGGAGGAAGAGTACAATTTTCATAATTTGCCATTAACCCAGAAAGTTGAGTTGCAAAAGGTCATTGAGATGTTTCCGTCGTTTGAGAAGTCAAACGGGCCGGGTCAAACAAAGCTAGTCGAACATCACATTGACACGGGCGATGCGGTTCCAACCAAAAGCAAACATTTCCCTCTTTCCTCGCCACCGAGGCAAGCCGAAGCTTTTAGCGAGATAGATAGGCTGCTCGAAATGGGAGTTATTGAACTCGCCTTGGTGTAGTCCTGTGGTGTTGGTTCGGAAACCAGGGAAAGTCCGGCTTTGTATTGATTCAAGAAAAGTCGACGCGGTTACGAAAAAGGACTCCTACCCGTTGCCCTTATCAATGGGCTATTGAGCAGGTCGAAGGATACCCACTTCATCAAGGAGAAGACTGCATTCGCAGTTCCGGGGAAGCCTCTGTACCATTTTAAGGTGATGCCCTTTGGTCTGTGCAATGGACCGCAGACTATGAGCCGGATGATGGACAAAGCAATCTCCTCGCGGTTGCGGGAGAATATTTTCGTCTACTTGGATGATCTGATGGTATGCAGCACTAACTTCGAGGACCACCTGAGCCTGTTAACGGAAGTAGCAAAGTGTTTGAGGGACGCGGGCCTGACAATAAAGCAAATTTTGTCAGAAAGAAATTCGATACTTAGGGAACTTGATAGGTAGCGGGTGCTTGTAGGTAGACCCAGGGAAGATAGAGGCAGTTAAAAGTTTCCCAATTCCTAAGTCTCCTCGGCAGGTTCGTGGGCATGGCAAATTAGTGCAGGGCGTTTATTACAAATTTTGCTGATTTAGCAGGCCCTTTGACTGATTGCCTTCGGAAATCGCTAGGACCCTTTAAACTTACTCCTGAGGCAATAATGGCCTTCGAAAAGCTGAAGGTAGCCTTGAGTTCCGATCCTGTCTTGGCCCAACCCGATTTCTCGAAAGAATTTGTTATTCAGTGCGACGCGTCCAAAATAGGTGTGGCTGGCGTGCTATTTCAGATCGACGACGAGGGCGCAGAGCATCCCATCGCTTTTGTTTTAAAGAAACTTAACAATGCCCAGCGCTATTATACGGTGACCGAACTGGAATGCCTCGCCGCCATTATCAGTGTCAAGCGTTTTAGGCCGTACGTGGAGGGCTTGCCATTCCGAGTTATCACAGACCATTCGAGTCTCAAGTCGTTAATGACACAAATGGATTTGAGTGGTAGGTTGGCTAGATGCTCACTCCTGCTTCAAAGGGACAACTTCGCAACGGAACATCGCAAGGGAACCCTGAATGTAGTACCGGATGCCCTTTCGCGCTTCGATGTAGACGAGCTAACCTCTTCGTCCATACCTCACGAAATTGACTTAGCATCGCCCGAATTTGAAAGCGTGGAATACTTAAGTCTTTGTAGAACCATTTTGAAGAACAAAGATGCGCTGCCGGATTTAAGTATAATGGATGGCGTGGTTTTAAAAAGGGTCAATTTTCGTAAAGGTGTGGAGGATGACGAGGACTCGTTATGGCGGGTGTGGCTACCGACAGGGTTAATCGAAGAGGCTGTATAATTTGAGAGAAACGAAGTTGTTAGTACTCACGGTTGTAGAGACTCTAGGCTCCTGGGGTTGTTGACTGGCGTTCCTCTTCGTATCCTTGGTTGCTGGGATTCAATATACGTGCCGCACTTAGCTAACGCAGTGACTCTCCTCCAGTATTTTCTACGACGATATATCGTCAGCAAACTGAAAGATCTGGAAGTTGGCACAACTGATGTTGTATATTACAGTGCACACGTTGAAAAGAAGTGGAAAAAAACAGCGGCCTTGTGGTAGAACGTTGGTAATTTCTGTTGTGCTATTTCCAATTTTAAGAATCTCAACAGTGTTAAGATCTGCGCTCTTATCAGGACTTTCACCAATTTCTTTTATCGAGCTAACTACACAATAGTTTTAAAGTCCTTTTACGTTTTTCACACACAGTAATTAATTAATCTTTTATTTTCACGAAAAGCAAAAAGCCGGTGTCTTCCAAAGAAAAGAAAAACAATAACAATGCTAATATATATGATGGCCGACCAGCTGTCAATTGTGCGACGAATTGGGGTGGGGTTATTTACGCGTGGTTGCCACACGTGCCAAATTTTTTTTTTTTTTTTAATAATAATAATTCCCAACGGATTACCCACCATATCCCGCCCTACCGGCGCGAGGGGCGCATCCGCATAACGCGCGGATTATTCGTTCGTGCCGAGTCGTTGAAAGGCTTTGGTTTGTTAATCGTCGAGATCTAAAACTGCTCAGCTACAGAGAAAACCTCATCAGCTAAGTAAAGTAGATATAGGACAGATTATACATTAAGAAATAACTAGCTAACAGAATAAAATTATTGTTAAAAGTTAAAATAGAAGTCACAGAATAAAAAACAATTAGTAGCTATGTATTTAGGATAGAAAGAATTGATTTTTTTATGCTGAAAAGCGAGTCTGAAATATCAAATCTACCAGAAAGAGAGTTATAATCTTGACACAAACAGCGAAAAGGCTCATTTAACTGAAAATTGGTTCGGCACTGTTTTAAGACTAGAGGTTTAAAATGCCTTGAAGGACGAGACGGTACATTGAAGTTCACTTCACTTAGAAGAAATGGGATGGATAGTGAACCATTTAGCAATTTAATCATAAAAATAATTCCAAGCATTTCCCTCCGACTAGAAAGTGTGTGTAGATTAATGAGTTTTAAACGATTCGTATAGGGTGGCAGATTGTACGAACCTGGTAACGCGGGTTCCAAATTATAGAACTATATTCAAGTATCGGTCTGACCAATGTAGTGAAGAGGGCTTTAGTTACATAAGGGTCGCTTAATTCTTTAGACCATCGTTTAACGAATGCTAGGACACCTCTAGCCTTATTGACTGTTGTGTTAATAGGGCGGTTGAAACTGAGTTTATAGTCCATAGTAACCCCGGTCAACAAAATCATACACCTGCTCAAGACTATAATTTTTAATTGTATAGGAAGCCGGCTGAGAAATTCTAGGCGCAAAACCCATGTGTTTACATTTTTTAAGGATAAGTGGCATATAATTTAAATCGCACCAAGTAACTAGGGCATCTAGATCTGATTGTAGCTTATTTCTATCTTCGCGAATGACATGAAAAGCTTTACGTCGTCGGCATACATTAACATTTTTGAAAATTTTATTATTGTTGAAATATCTTTTATAAACAACAAGAACAGAATCGGGCCAAGATGGCTTCCTTGAGGAACCCCCGAAGAGACATAAATGACATCGGATACTAAATTTTTAAACATTACTCTTTGTGTCCTGTCACTAAGGTAAGAAGAGATCCAGCGATTGAGACCCGGCTGGAAGCCCAACTGATCGAGTTTATGAATAAGTAATGAGTGACACACTTTGTCAAAAGCTTTGCTGAAATCCGTATAAATAACGTCGGTGTGCAGATTTTTTCTAAAGGCATTTGAGACATGACTGGTAAACTCAAGTAAATTCGTAACTGTGGACTTTCCCTTACTGAACCCGTGTTGGGAGTCAGCTATCAAAGTAGAGATCGGACCCGTAAGTTGATTTGTAACAATAGCTTCAAACAATTTTGGGATGGCAGAAAGCTTTGCGATGCCACGATAGTTCTCTATAGAAGACCTACTCCCGCTTTTATGCAGCGGTAGAAGAAACGATTCTTTCCACGCAGTTGGAAAAACACCACACTTTAGTGATAGATTGAACCAATTGGTAAGAGGTTGGTAAATATGGTTCGCACACTTTTTCAAGAAACATGTAGGAATCCTATCAGGGCCGTATTTAACAGATTCTTTTAAGGTTTTAAGGTAAATTAGAACATCTTTGGCGCATATAATTGGTGAATTAATTGAATTTGTCCCGTGTAGCTTATAAGGATAGTTTTGAAAGTTTGAATTGGTGACAGCAGAATAGTTAGAAGTGAAAAATCGAGCAAAAAAATTTGCGATATATTGATTATCGCTAGATATAATGTCTTGATATTTCATGGCTGAGGGAAACCCTGATACTTTACGTTTAGAATTTACGAAACCATAAAATGACCAATGATGATGAGGAGTCACCATGGGGGTTGGCAGAAAACTTTGGAACGCGTTAGGCAGAAATATTTCTGGCCACGGCAGCCGAGGGATGTTAGAGACTATGTAGGGAGATGCGACACCTGCAAGGCTATTAAGTCAACAAATCAGCAGTCAAGGCCCCCTGTAGCGAACACTTTTTCAGAAAGACCATTTCAGCGGTTCTATTGCGACTTCCTAGGACCTTATCCGCGATCTAACCGGCGAAATCAGTTTCTCCTTATAGTACCGGACCATTTTACAAAGTATGTTTGGTTGAAGAACATGCAGAGAGCGACGACGGTAAACGTTATGAATTAGTTTACTTCAGAAATTTTCCCATCTGTAGGGGTCCCTCAGTATATGCACAGCGACAACGGCAAACAGTTTATCTCAAAGGAAATGAAACAATTTATAGATAATTACGGGGTAACCCATATCAGGACAGGATTATACTCCCCACAGGCTAACGCGTCTGAGCGCGTAAATAGAGAAATTGTTTCAAAAATAAGAATTTTTCTGAAAGATAAACAGGATCATACTGACTGGGGCAAGCACATACCCTAAATTCTAGCAGTTTTAAGAAGTGATTTTCATACCGCAATTCAGTGCTCTCCATACTTTGCTTTATATGGTCAGAACATGATTCAACACGCATCGGCATATAATATATTAAATAAACTCGGCGCTCTTAGGCAAGATGAAATTCCAATAGTAACTAGGGCGGATAAGTTGTCCAATATTCGCGATCAAATTCGTAAGAATTTAGATCAGGCGAAGGATAGGGGAAACAACGTTTATAAGAAGCGCTCTAGGCAAGTTAACTAAAGGGAAGGTCAGGAGGATTTTAGGAAAAATTTTGCTTTGAGTAACTTTAAACAAGGCATAAACTCCAAATTCCTGCCCAAATATCTCAAGTGTCGAGTTCGCCGAAAAGTAGGGAATGCGTTGTATGATTTAGAAGACCTGACAGGGAAATTGATAGACCGTTTCCATGCTACGGATATTCGTCCACAATAACCAGACTGTTGAAATTTTTTTTTACCCGAACTTACAATTTCATCTGGGCGTTTTGGCGGTCGGGGACAACTCGCCCAGTATTCTCCCCGAGCATTGATTCAGAAGGTAATCCACGTGCGCTTCCACCGGGAGCAGTGGATAACCTGGCAATCCGCGTGTATGCGGATTGTCTTTCGGAGTTTTGACGAGTTCTTCTTAATTAAAATGTCTACCGGGTAAAACGCTTCATTTACCATGAAATCAGCTTCTCCGGTTATATATTTTTTTTAAACCTTTTCTGTGGGGGTGAAACTACTAGAACCAAAATTTTCGGAGTTTTGACGTGTTCTCCGATATCAAATGTTTTTATTTGGTTCAATCGGTCAGGGCTCACTGCGGTTGGTTAGGTGACAGTGTGCATTCACCTTCCGGTTTGACATTTAGCTACGGGAAAGTGCGTGATTTTTGCTGAAGTGGCAGCACCAAATATTTCCATGGAGGGGAAAAGGCACCAATAACGGAACTTTTAATTTCCAGACAAACAAGTGTTTGGTGTGTTCTTGGTGTGCCCAGAGTTAAATTGTGGGTAGCCCAGGGCGCCCGAAAGCGTCAGACAAAAGGGAAATGGGCAATTGGCATCCAAAACCAAAAATAAAACCAAAAAGGCTAAGGAAACCAAAGACGCGCTAAGAAAAGTAGTTGAGCCCACTGAGGGCCTAGTCAAAAAAGTCAAAGAAACGAAACAAAGGGCTTTAATTGTTGAATGCAAAAACAAGGAAACTTGTGAGCAGGTACAACAGAAAGTAATAGACACTATAGGAAACGACTATGAGGCGGAAAAATCAAAAAACAAAAGTGATATGAAAAGGGTAGTCAAAATTGTAGGCATTACCGATAAAATCAGTAATGAACGACTTGTAGAGTGTTTAACAAAACAAAACGACTCATGTACCGGAAAAGATTTCAAAGTTTTAAAGATGTATGAGAATTGCAATCGTAGACAAGTTAGTTACATTGCCTTAGTTGAGACGGATGCAGTAACATTCGAAAATGTTTTGCAACAGAAGAAGTTAAACATAGAGTGGGATACTTGTGTCGCATACGAGCATATGAGCGTCTTGAGATGTTTTAAATGCATGGGATATAAGCACAAAGCCAGTGATTGCTGAGTGCTGGACCCCATGATAGCAAGGAGTGTAGCTCAAATATAACAAAATGTGTTAACTGTGAAGAGTTGGTTAAAAAAAAGGTTATCAATGTCGATATTAATCATTATGCTTTTAGTAAAGATTGTCCAGCGTATAAGAAACATACGCAGTCAAAAAATAAAACAAGAGTCTAGCAACGAATGGCTAATGAACTAAATTGTATATATTTAAATATTAATAGTATTGTTGCAAACAAATGTGAGCTGTAACGTCTGATAGAAGTACAAAAACCAGACTTGGTCCTTTGTTCGGAGACGTGTTCGACTGAGGAAATAACTGATCAAGAATTAAAGATACAATATTGTTTTCACTTTTCAGTAGTGTCATCTTTTTATTTTTTTACACTTTTTTAGTTTTCACACGCACTTAGTTTTTCCTTTTTTTTTTTTAGCTTTTTTTTGCTTTGCACAGTCACTATTTTTACGATTCTTTCTAATAAAAAAAAAATTTTTTTTGTTTGCACATGCATGAAATAATGCACATGCACCGAACCGACACGTTAAACTAATATCAAAAAACATTAGTTCTGAAAAGTCAGCTTTGACCACGCGGTCAAAGCCCTATAACAGAACCACTGTCTTTTGTCCAGCACATGTTGTTTGTTTTTTTCCTCTACTTTCAGCTTAAGAGTTGTTTTTGGTACCAAATTCATCCGGATAAGCAAGGTAAGAGTTTTTGTAACAGAAAAGTCACATATGCACATGCCTTTATAGGTGTGAAGTTTTCTCTGAGCAGGGCATACATACTTATACATATAATTTGGTTGACATTTTTATTGAGAGTTAGCGCTCACAAGTGCGCTCTTATTGATATATGACTATAGGTGTGCTTTTGCACAAATAGTTAGATCTACATTAGGCCGGTTTCGAATTTCGATAAATAAATTTTTGTGGGTTTTTTTTTTCAAATAACGAAATAATATATTGTTGTAGATAAGGCTAGGGGAAACTGTATTTATAATAGTTACATAGTTTGAATAGATAATCGTAAGTTTTTTTATTGTTATAATAAACATTGTATGAATTTGAAATTCGCTGGTTTAAGCTATTTGGTTGAAGTTTATGGGTTGAAGATTTTTATTCTTAATAGCGGATTTTATTGATAATATGTCGGACTAAAGACATACTGTTGTTAGTGCAGGTGTGCCCTTGTGGCAACTGAATGGTAAGTTGGGGTAGTTGAGAAAAGGATGAAGTAAACATAAGTACCTAAAGACGGACGTTAGTCAGGTTAAAGGGGACTCTACTCGGGAAGCGGAGCCATAGTAGAGTCCAAAGGCTGTTCACATCCCGTGAACAGGAGGGGTGGGACGGCTCCACCTGACTAGGACAGGTTTTCTCCAGCTTGTCTTACCTATCGCTTTCTTTCTAGCTTTATTATCCTCCCTAGGCATGAACCTAAATTTCTCAGGAGGAGACGAGGAACGAGATGAGGACGATCAGGGAAAACATGGGCTTACTCAATGCTGCAGTAACCTCTTCACAAGCTGGTGCGAGCTACACCAGGAATACCAATAGGGAGGAAAGTAATCGAGCAAAGACTTCGTGAGCAATCAAGCCAACATTGTTTCCGGTAGCATGGCGGTGAAACCACAGGACTGGAAGGTCTCTTTCGATGGTACTGGGAGCGTCGCTGATTTTTTGTTTAAGTTGGACACCCTATGTGAGCGGACTCAATGCTCTAGCGACCAACTTATGGCAAGCTTTCATTTATTTTTATCAGGACGGGCTGAAGAATGGTACTGGCTGTTCACTAAGCAGAACCCAAATGCGAATTATCCCTTTTTGTGCTATTCCCTGAAGCGTGAGTTTGGAACATTGAAAAGTGATCACGAGATCATGATGGAGATCTCAATGCGTAAGCAGAAGCTAAGTGAGTCATACGACGTGTTCCACACTGACATAGTAGCACTAAGCGCGCCTTAGAGAGCCGATGTCCGAAGCCCTACTGATCGACATAATAAAAAGGAATGTCAACAGTAGTCTTAAGCTAATGCTTTTCAACGCGGAGGTGAGAACCCTCCATGGTCTACGTGATGTAGCACGGAGAGGGGAACAAGTGGTCAAGGAGAGCAAGATATTGGGAACCAGCTATCCTGGAAGACATGTGAACGAGGCCCGCACGATAATACCAGACGTAAGGATGGAAAGTGAGGACTGCGAACCTGATTCGCAGGTAGAGGCGCTGGAGTATCGACGTACTAGAAAACCGGACTATTCAGGAATTCAGTGTTGGAATTGCCAGGCCATGGGGCATTCCTACATTTATTGCGAGGAACCCATTATCAATCCGTTTTGTTTTAAGTGTGGACATAGGGGGGTCTTTACTCCGAAATGCCCTAAAGATCATAGGAGGCAGGGAAACCAGTACCCGAGCGAGAAGTTGGGTGAGACTCGTTCGGTGCCATAGCCCCCTTATCAGCCAGCGACCGAGGAATTACCCCACGCGCTGAACCAAGTAGGTCCGTCGAGGGTATGCAAGGAAATAGTGATCTTTCGAAGAGTAGGGGCACCCTGGCAAAGGAGTACCCAAATGTGATAGTAACTTTTCCCGACAGTACAGATAATTCTAATAGTTCCGATTCCGATAGTCCAACGTCCTCAGCCGCGATTGTCAAACCGATTAGAATTTTGCAACGTCCGAATAGGGATGCCGCTTGCCAGACGTGTTTTCCACCCAGTCTAGAAGAAAGGGAATATAGGTATGAGCGAGTAAGGCATTCGATATTTAAAAATCAGCAGGTATCCGAAAATATTTCTAAGTGTAGGAAAAGATATAACTGAAGAGTACAGGAGCGTAGATTGTTGCAAACCACCACGCTTATGCTTACGGAGGATGAAAGGCCTCTCGTTAAGGTGAAAATCGAGGACAGTTTTATTGTCGGGTTGTTGGACTCGGAAGCCAACGTTTCCATCTTGGGGAAGAATTGCCCAGAATTTCTAAAAGATAATGGCTTCGAGTATCATCCCCTACACGCGTTCGTATATACCGCGGGTGGCAACAAGCAGAAAATTTTAGGCTCGTTATCCTTACGGGTCCCTTTCAAAAATATTACCAAGGTTATTCGCTTTTACCTTGTTCCTTCGCTTCTGTAAGAAGCTTACTTCGGAGTTGATTTTTGGAATGCCTTTGCGTTAGCCCCGAGATATTTCCGAGTGTAGATTGACAATTTGAAGGAGGAAGAGTACAATTTTCATAATTTGTCACTAACCCAGAAAGTAGAGTTGCAAAAGGTCATTGAGATATTTCCGTCGTTTGAGAAGTTAGGGCCGGGTCAAACAAAGCTAGTCGAACATCACATTGACACGGGCGATGCGGTTCCAATCAAAAGCAAACATTTCCCTCTTTCGCCACCGAGGCAATCCGAAGCTTTTAGCGAGATAGATAGGCTGCTCGAAATGGGAGTTATTGAGGAATCGAACTCGCCGTGGTGTTGATTCGGAAACCAGGGAAAGTCCTTCTTTGTATTGATTCTAGAAAAGTCGACGCGGTTACGAAAAAGGACTCCTACCCGTTGCCGCATATCAATGGGCTATTGAGCAGGTTGAAGGATACCCACTTCATCAGTGGTATTGATCTGAAAGATGCGTTCTTTCAGATCAAATTGACAGAGTCTTCCAAGGAGAAGACTGCATTCGCAGTTCCGGGGAAGCCTCTGTACCATTTTAAGGTGATGCCCTTTGGTCTGTGCAATGGACCGCAGACTATGAGCCGGCTAATGGACAAAGCAATCTTCTCGCGGTTGCGGGAGAATGTCTTCGTCTACTTGGATAATCTGATGGTATGCAGCACTAACTTCGAGGACCACCTGAGCCTGTTAACGGAAGTAGCAAGTGTTTGAGGGACGCGGACCTGACAATAAAGCAAATTTTGTCAGAAAGAAATTCGATACTTAGGGAACTTGATAGGTAGCGGGTGCTTGAAGGTAGACTTAGGGAAGATAGAGGCAGTTAAAAGTTTCCCAATTCCTAAGTCTCCTCGGTAGGTTCGTAGGTTCGTGGGCATGGCAAATTGGTACAGGGCGTTTATTACAAATTTGCTGATTTAGCAGGCCCTTTGACTGATTGCCTTCGGAAATCGCTAGGACCCTTTAAACTTACTCCTGAGGCAATAATGGCCTTCGAAAAGCTGAAGGTAGCCTTGAGTTCCGCTCCTGTCTTGGCCCAACACTATTTCTCGAAAGAATTTGTTATTCAGTGCGACGCGTCCAAAATAGGTGCGGCTGGCGTGCTATTTCAGATCGACGACGAGGGCGCAGAGCATCTCATCGCTTTTGTTTTAAAGAAACTTAACAATGCCCAGCGCTATTATACGGTGACCGAACTGGAATGCCTCGCCGCCATTATCAGTGTCAAGCGTTTTAGGCCGTACGTAGAGGGTTTGCCATTCCGAATTATCACAGACCATTCGAGTCTCAAGTGGTTAATGACACAAAAGGATTTGAGTGCTAGGTTGGCTAGATGGTCACTCCTGCTTCAAAGGGACAACTTCGCAATGGAGCATCGCAAGGGAACCCTGAATGTAGTACCGGATGCCCTCTCGCGCTTCGATGTAGACGAGCTAACCTATTCGTCCATACCTCACGAAATTGACTTAGCATAGCCCGAATTTGAAAGCGCGGAATACCTAAGTCTTTGTAGAACCATTTTGGATAACAAAGATGCGCTGCCGGATTTAAGTATAATGGATGGCGTGGTTTTAAAAAGGGTCAAATTTCGTAAAGGTGTGGAGGATGAGGAGGACTCGTTATGGCGTGTGTGGCTACCGACAGGGTTAATCGAAGAGGCTGTATAATTTGAGAGAAAGGAAGTTGTTAGTACTCACGGTTGTAGGGACTCTAGGCTCCTGGGGTTGTTGACTGGCGTTCCTCTTCGTATCCTTGGTTGCTGGGATTCAAAATACGTGCCGCACTTAGCTAACGCAGTGACTCTCCTCCAGTATTTTCTTCGATGATATATCGTCAGCAAACTGAAAGATCTGAAAGTTGGCACAACTGATGTTGTATATTACAGTGCACACGTTGAAAAGAAGTGGAAAAAAACAGCGGCCTTGTGGTAGAACGTCGGTAATTTCTGTTGTGCTATTTCCAATTTTAAGAATCTCAACAGTGTTATGATCTACGTTCTTATCAGGACTTTCGAAATATTCACCAATTTCTTTTATCGAACTAACTACACAATAGTTTTAAAGTCCTTTTACGTTTTTCACACACAGTAATTAATTAAGCTTTTATTTTCACGAAAAGCAAAAAGCCGGTGTCTTCCAAAGGAAAGAAAAACAATAACAATGCTAATATATATGATGGCCGTCCAGCTGTCAATTGTGCGGCGAATTGGGGTGGGGTTATTTACGCGTGGTTGCCACACTTCCCAAATTTAATATGTAAATCGTAAGGGGAATTCATACATTGGAGTGAGTAAATATAATGGATAATAATACAATGTGATAATACACGTGTTATAATGAAATTATTTACAATTCATGGAAAATATGTATAACGAGTATTATTTTATGTACAACTCAGGAAATATGTGTATAATGAATATTATGGTTTTGGGATTGGGACGTGTGGCTACCGATATCGCGTAAACATTCTGCCTCCCCTAGGCGTACTAAGCGCCTAGTGTATGCTGCAACTCCTGCAGGGCCCGAACTGCTTCCTGAATCAAAATCCTTCCCACCTTATTTTTGTAGGTGGCGGTGCGTAAGCCGGTTGCGGTGCATCGGATGGTGCGGTCGCCGACGCTGGTTGGTCGCGGTGGTTGACGTGCCCTTGGAGCCCGACCATTACCCCTGGGAGGCTGCGGTGGAGTACGGCGACGATGAGCTGCGGCTCGATGGCGAGGCTCCTGGCGGCGTGATGTCGGGGGTATTTCCGCTACAGGTGGTGTGAAGTACGTGGGTTGTCGACCTCCGGTGTCCCGATGAAGAAATGTGTGGTGGTGCTGCCCGCAGACCCGGTAGCTTTCTGTGGAGGTGCACTGGTTGGTGCGATGGGACAGCGCTAAGCAGTTGGTGCAGTACTGATGTGCCCTAGCGACCAAGAAGCGTTGTTGCGGCTGCATGGCCGTAAACACAGGGCACATCAGCAGCGCGTGATGACGCATGCACAACTTACATTTCCGGTAATCCGGTACGGGTTCGCTACGGCGCGGACGGGCTGCGGGCAGGGTCACTTGCGATGCCAATGAGCGGCGTGGAGTTGGGACCGGAGGGCATTGACGATCCATCTGTTGAAAAGAGAGAGTAGTATACGCATATTAGTTATACGCCTGGAATTCAGCACAGGTTTGGGGAGTGCCTAAGTTGTTGCCTGAGTGCTAACGATAGTACGAGCTTTGTGGACTGTATTAAGTTAGGGAGATGGGAGTGGGCACTGAGGGCCTTCGTCACTCTCAGAGAACGGTAGAAAGCACAGTTTAGTAAGAGGTCTCGTAAGAATACCGTTCTGGGTGCGGACGTCTACGACACGAATGTGTCAGTCTCGTCCTGGGTGTAGGCTTTCTAATCGACCTAGCCGCCACTCGGTGGGAGGTAAGTTGTCTTCTTTAATGATGACTAAGTCGCCAATTTTCGGGGGAGTTTGAGCATTTTTCCAACGGTACCGCTTTTGAAGGTCGGTGAGGTAATCAGTTTTCCAGCGTCTGCTGAACTGATGATGCAAAACTTTCAGTCGTTCCCACCTATTTATCAGAGAGAGATTTTCGTGATTCGGTTCGGGAAGTGAGAGCATTGGCGCTCCTCGAAGAAAATGACCTGGCGTGAGGGCGGTGAGGTCATTCGGGTCCTGAGAAAGCCGCAGATCTGGGAACTCGAGGTTGTACGCCAGTCGATCTCTACAATTCTGCCCTCTGGTGGAATGGTCCAGAGTGGCTTTCCAAACCCCCCGAAGATTGGCCTCAACCAACAGTTCGCAACGTCAACCCCCCAGAGTCACGTAAAGTAGAAGCCCTACATGCTACGGAAGGGACGGAGGATCTCTTAGATCGGTTCTCTTCCTACCCTCGTGCTTTACGTGTAATAGCTTACGTTCTCAAATTTGTACGTTGGCTAAAAGATGCGGTGAACGGTATTAATGACCCAGCCGACCCCTCTCTAACTCATGCTGATCTCAAAAGATCAAAACATCGTCTGATCATAATGGCCCAAACTCGATACTTCGCTCTTGAAAGATCATGTCTAGAAGACTCAAACTCCGTTGGAAAACGGAGCTCCCTACTCGTACTCAATCTCTTCCTAGACAAGAGCGGAGTCCTCCGAGCGAATGGTCGACTAGTCCATGCAACCCTCACTTACAATGAGCTTCATCCCATCATCCTACCCGAAAAGTCTCGGCTCTGTACTCTATACGAGTATATACGATTCCTTCACGAAATGCTCCTACATGCGGAAGCTCGTCTCATGCAACAAATCTTAAGGCGAGAATTTTACATTGCCCGTCTCAAACCACTGATCAAAAAATGCATATTCCAGTGCAAAGTCTGCACCACTCACAAACAACAAACGCGATCACAAATTATGGCAGCCTTGCCCCCGAACGTTGTAGATTCGCTCCACCCTTCACCACGACTGGTGTGGATTTCGCTGGCCCTTTTAAATTGAAAGCATCCATGCTCCGATCTCAAACCCTCGTAAAGGGCTACGTGGCGGTCTTTGTCTGTTTTACCACCAAAGCGGTCCACCTGGAATTATGCTCAGACCTCACCAGCAAGGCATTTCTTGCTGCCTTCGCCCGATTTGTAGGACGCCGAGGATACCCGAACCAAATGATGAGCGACAACGGCAAAACATTTATCGGCGCCAAGCGTGCTACCGAATTGGAATTCGTAACGTTCCTGAAAGAAGTATCACCGGATATCGTACAGGAGTACGCCTCTCAAGGAATCAACTGGAAGTTCATACCCCCCGGCGCACCTCACATGGGCGGATTATGGGAATCCGCTGTCAAGAGCTTTAAAACGCACTTTAAAAAGGTCGCCGGAACCCACAGCTTCACCTTCGAGGAGTTCTCGACTTTACTAATTCAGATAGAAGCCTCACTTAACCCTCGCCCCATCTCCCAGCTTTCTCAGGACCCGAATGCCCTCACCGCCCTCACGCCAGGTCATTTTCTTCTAGGAGCGCCAATGCTCTCACTTCCCGAACCGAATCACGAAAATCTCTCTCTGATAAATAGGTGGGAACGACTGAAAGTTCTGCATCATCAGTTCAGCAGACGCTGGAAAACTGATTACCTCACCGACCTTCAAAAGCGGTACCGTTGGAAAAATGCTCAAACTCCCCCGAAAATTGGCGACTTAGTCATCATTAAAAAAGACAACTTACCTCCCACCGAGTGGCGGCTAGGTCGATTAGAAAGCCTACACCCAGGACGAGACTGACACATTCGTGTCGTAGACGTCCGCACCCAGAACGGTATTCTTACGAGACCTCTTACTAAACTGTGCTTTCTACCGTTCTCTGAGAGTGACGAAGGCCCTCAGTGCCCACTCCCATCTCCCTAACTTAATACAGTCCACAAAGCTCGTACTATCCTTAGCACTCAGGCAACAACTTAGGCACTCCCCAAACCTGTGCTGAATCCCAGGCGTATAACTAATATGCGTATACTACTCTCTCTTTTCAACAGATGGATCGTCAACGCCCTCCGGTCCCAACTCCACGCCGCTCATTGGCATCGCAAGTGACCCTGCCCGCAGCCCATCCGCGCCGTAGCGAACCCGTACCGGATTACCGGAAATGTAAGTTGTGCATGCGTCATCACGCGCTGCTGATGCGCCCTGTGTTTACGGCCATGCAGCCGCAACAACGCTTCTTGGTCGCTAGGGCACATCAGTACTGCACCAACTGCTTAGCGCTGTCCCATCGCACCAACCAGTGCACCTCCACAGAAAGCTGCCGGGTCTGCGGGCAGCACCACCACACATTTCTTCATCGGGACACCGGAGGTCGACAACCCACGTACTTCACACCACCTGTAGCGGAAATTCCCACGACACAACGCCGCCAGGAGCCTCGCCATCGAGCCGCAGCTCATCGTCGCCGTACTCAACCGCAGCCTCCCTGGGCTAGTGGTCGGGCTCCAAGGGCACGTCAACCACCGCGACCAACCAGCGTCGGCGACCGCACCATCCGATGCACCGCAACCGGCTTACGCACCGCCACCTACAAAAATAAGGTGGGAAGGATTTTGATTCAGGAAGCAGTTCGGGCCCTGCAGGAGTTGCAGCATACACTAGGCGCTTAGTACGCCTAGGGGAGGCAGAATGTTTACGCGACATCGGTAGCCACACGCCCCAATCCCAAAACCATAATATCCGGCTCGAAGGACCATGTATAATTTGAGAGAAAGGAAGTTGTTAGTACTCACGGTTGTAAGGACTCTAGGCTCCTGGGGTTGTTGACTGGCGTTCCTCTTCGTATCCTTGGTTGCTGGGATTCAATATACGTGCCGCACTTAGCTAACGCAGTGACTCTCCTCCAGTATTTTCTTCGATGATATATCGTCAGCAAACTGAAAGATCTGAAAGTTGGCACAACCGATGTTGTATATTACAGTGAACACGTTGAAAACAAGTGGAAAAAAACAGCGGCCTTGGGGTAGAACGTTGGTAATTTCTGTTGTGCTATTTCCAATTTTAAGAATCTCAACAGTGTTATGATCTACGCTCTTATCAAGACTTTCGAAATATTCACCAATTTCTTTTATCGAGCTAACTACACAATAGTTTTAAAGTCCTTTTACGTTTTTTACACACAGTAATTAATTAATCTTTTATTTTCACGAAAAGCAAAAAGCCGGTGTCTTCCAAAGAAAAGAAAAACAATAACAATGCTAATATATATGATGGCCGACCAGCTGTCAATTGTGCGGCGAATTGGGGTGGGGTTATTTACGCGTGGTTGCTACACGTCCCAAATTTAATATGTAAATCGTAAGGAGAATTCATATATTGGAGTGAGTAAATATAATGGATAATAATACAATGTGATATAATACACGTGTTATAATGAAATTATTTACAATTCATGGAAAATATGTATAACGAGTATTATTTTATGTACAATTCAGGAAATATGTGTATAATGAATATTATGGTTTTGGGATTGGGACGTGTGGCTACCGATGCCGCGTAAACAGAGGCTATTCGACTT